>CM043114.1:64271371-65557667 GCA_023701765.1 Hylyphantes graminicola | reverse complement strand
AAACAGGTCTGGATATCCAGGGTGGTGCAAATAAAAGCGGCCCAAACATGGAGATAAGAATATGACAGATATGTTGCCAAGTCAAAAACTAATACAAAAACAGGTTTGCTAACTGAAGCTATTGATTGCTTCAATATTAACCTCAAGCAAACGCTTGGCGAATTATTTGCCAGCAACTACGTTATAGTTTGAGAAGCTAGTTGAAATTAAATATAAACAAGCTTTGTAGAGCAGATCAAAAAAAAATTTCGCTAGTGATTATTTCGGTCGTTATTTATCCTAGAGAATCGTACCTTCTTGTTTTTGTTAATACAAAACACTCTAAATTGATTGCAAGACACAAACTTTGCATTATGGGACGTCTTTTATTCAATACGAACTAAGGTCTGTACTCGCCACTAGTCTATGAGTAGCTCTAATGTGAAGCTAATCCGATCAAACCAATGCAAAAACAGGTTTCAGGCGGCTTCAAGAGTTTTTCTCGCCAAGCATTTCAACGCATTCCTATCTCTAGACCGGGGCCGCTTTTATTTGCACCACCCTGTATATTGCAGGGGTGGATACTACAAGTGGATAAGTCCAAATTTAGCTTTTGTAATTTAAGGAAAGACATTAATTTATTGTTGCATTAATTTATTAGTTTTTATTGCAACCAAACATATGGTAGCAATATTATTAATGAAGAAATCACGCAATCAAAACTAACATCTCTCTAAAAATTAACAATTTGATTATTAACATTTTAGTGATATGAAACAAGCTTGGCTATGTGTTCATATCATTAAGAAGGAAATCAGTAGCCACTTTTAACCGGCTTAAAGGGGAGCAAATATAAACGGTTAAGCGAAAGTTTGTTTAAACCAGAAAAGTCAAATGAACCAATGTTTAGATAATGTAAACTTGCTTGTACATTTCCCCGTCGATCACATTTGCATTATAATTGAAAACACATGTGAAATAATTACCTCATTTTATGCACACCTTAAAACTTGCGAAATGCAGAATATATTAGTGCAAAATGTAGCTCAGGCATTTCTTAATTCATAATATACAATAAAAAAAGTTATACCTTATGTTAAATTATGACAAAGCGCTCATACTTTCGACAAACACACAATTAGAGAAGTAAAAGATGTAGAAAAAGATGACAAATAGAAGGGGTGGGGGAGTTGTTTGACCAATGATATTGAAATCTGCTTTCCTCACCTACAGTTTCTCTCTCTAGAGGAGGAGTTGTTGAATTATTTCATCCACTCTATACCTTGTCTATCTAGAATGCGAGCCTCGAAAGCATTTTCCTCTCGCATCCCTGCATGTGGTTTTCTTTGAAAAAGTGTGAGCGTGTTTATTCCTACCTTACTTGGGTTTGAACTGTTAGGATTGTTAACCTCACAACAGAACCTCATACGTGTTAGGTTTAGAAAAGCGATGCTCCCCCCTTTCAATAGAAAACCAAGCGAAGGGACGGGGGGATGAAAGTCTTTTCGAGGCTTGTATAGTAAATAGACAAGGTATAGTTAAGTTTAAATGCAGTGGTATAAACATATGAAAAATCCTACCTTCCTGTACAGCTCCCCATGCAGCAGACATAAAAGCTATGTCATTTGAGTCTACAATATGATGGGCACCTTAAAAACAAAAAAAAAAAATGAATGTTGATCAAAACAGTACATTAGCTACGCAATAATTAAAAAATTGTTTTTTTTTTCCAATTTGGGCTGCCCTTTTGGCAGATCAAGATTTTTACCAACTCTCCATATTCCCCATAACTAAAAGTTGTTTATGCAACTAGTGTGAAAAATAAGTTTTTTTAAACGAGTTGAACAAATTCAGGAGTTTAAAAAAGGATATTTTCGACGTGTTGTCATACACGATTTTTTATAATAACATGCAAAAAAAGTATTAAATTGGCATTGAAAATTAACCAGACAAAAAGTAAATTCTCTTTAATAGAATAAAAAACGAAAACGTTGGTGCTCTTAAATATGGATTATTATTATCGGGTTCAAATGGTTTGAACGTGATGATTTATATTAATGATTATTTTAAAATCATATGCAAAAAGTATTTCTTAGATTGACATTTGAAATAAGACGCCAAATAAAGAATCATTTTCCAATAAAGAATTTTACACCAATCACAAAGCTTCCAAATAAAATATCACCCTCAAATAAATTTTACACCAATCGATGCTCTTATTAACTTTGTCGCACTAGCGCGTAAAAGTAACTTTGAAACACGATTTCATTAAAAGCATCATTTTTGCCAGGATTATTGATTTGAAAAGTAAATTTTTTTAAAATATATTATAAAAGACATTTTTTGTTGCACCCTCTTTGTAGCTACCAATTTTGACACTCAGATTGGCACATTGAATCTGGGATTTCTGTGGGTATAGAAGTATACTAAGACTTTAATTTTGCTTAAAAATAACTTCTAGTGTAAACAAATTAAACTGCTAAACCATTGACAAAATAAAAAATAACAACTCACCATCAATTAGAACAAATTGAACTCCTGATATTTTGTGTCCAGAGAGTGCACCTTTTTCACACATTTGTCGAAAACCCTAACAAAATTACGAATATAAAAATTAGTGAACACAAAAAAAAAATACTGCTTTCCGACTTCAACTAAATAGATCAAATAATTTTATATAAATGTCATTAAACAACAAATTAAAATAAAAAAAATAGTTATCAAATGTTACTAAATAGTTAAAAACTCTCCTAAAAAAAATTCGAAAAAGTTTTGTTTTTAAGTTGACATAAGTTAATACAGTTTCTGGCTTGAAAAATAATTTAACAATTAAAAAAAATCTTACATTAAATAGCAAATGAGGATAAATGATTTTGTCATTTAAGAAATGTTCTTGTTTCACATTGTGGATGGCAACAGTTCTAACAGTTTATTTTCATTTGATGTCTGGAATTACTTTTATTTTGGTGTTCGAAAAAGAGTTTTCTAAAAGAACAGAATATTTTACTTAATTTTTTTTTAATGAAAACTTCTTTCTGTGCTGTTGGCTGTTCAAAACAGTTATTAAAGAAAGCTTGCATAAGGATAAAAGTCACTTTTCATCTATATTGGTCATTTTGAGGGTGAAACAGAAGCAACCAATGAAATCGCAGTAAATGAAAACAAGAGGTGTTACATCATCTGCAACATTCCCACTCAAAATATATACACTCCGTGTCAACCTAACTTGGGTAAAAACAAAGAGTAAAAAGGATGAAGGAAAAGCATGGTTGGTCCGTTAGTTGGAAACTCTTGTAAGGAAATATTTACATACAAAATGATCTGAATACAATTTAACCAAAATACACTTTTCATTCCGATAAAATTGCCAAATTTTCTCAAATAATATTCAAATTTGTTAGACTTTAAAGTAAATTAATGCTTTAAACATGTTTTCTGGATGGATTCGCAAATTATTTATGGAACTCTTTACATACGCGGAAGGATTTTCTCCTTAGCGTATTTCTATTTATCCAACTTAGGGTGGCTAGAAGTGTAGGAAACTTACTTTTTCGATAGCAGGAATGAATTGTTTGGGAATATTAGTCCCTGTTGTCGCATCAGTAAATATGATCTCTGTATTTCTTTCCGGAGGCAAGGGCTACAATGCATATGCAAACATTTTATTTCAGTCACATGTTTATGAACACATAAATTTTCACTTTAATTTAAAAAGCACTTAATTTTTATTATCTTTCACCTAATTTTTATTAAGGCTTAAAAAGCATAATATAAAATCATTTTTGTTATAATAAAAACTGTGAGGAGATATAACTTTAAATAACCCAAATGATTTGTGATAATAGAAGCTTCTAGTTCACATGGAAGGAATAAACTTAGTCTGCAAAAGGCCTGATCTGGCCAAAAAAAGCTTCCTTGTAGGGAAAAAATTTGGCAAAAGTACTATCTCCAAGGAGATTAAATAATAAACATAAAAATATAGTTTAAAATATAAATAGAGTACACTATCACAGGCAAGTAAAACTGTAGTGTCTAAAACAAAGAATTGAACCATTGCCGTATTCACTTCAAAACTAAAACCCATGAGAAAGTATATTAAAAGATTGTCCATTTCAGCGCAAAAATGGTTCAATTCCTTGCTGTGGAATACTGCAGTTTACCTGTTCACTGCAGTACAGTTTCATCAATAAAAATAAATTACCCTCATTATTCCTATGACATATATATAGAGTACACTACCATATGCAAGTAAAACTGCAATGTCTTAAACAAAAAACTGAACCATTGCTGTATTCACTTCAAAACTAAAACCCATAAAAAATATGTTAAAAGATTGACAATTTCAGCGCAAAAGTGGTTCAATTCCTTGCTGTGGAATACTACAGTTTATCTGTTCACAGCAGTACAATTTCATCAATAAGAATGAATTAACCCCATCATTGCACTACCATAGGCAAGCAAAACTGCAGTGTCTAAAACAAAGAATTAAACCATTGTTGTATTCACTTCAAAACTAAAACCTATAATAAAGTATGTTAAAAGATTGACCATTTCAGCCCAAAAGTGGTTCAATTCCTTGCTGTGGAATAATACTACAGTTTACCTGTTTACAGCAGTGCAATTTCATCAATAAAAATGAATTACCCTCATTATTCCTATGACACGTCCATATTGACCAGATCCACCACTCTGTTTTTTGTGTAAGTAATCGAAGTCACAAGGGGCTGTAAGACTTTCTCGGAAGGAAACTTTTGGTTTTCCGAGAATAACAGGTGTGTTGTACTCCCTTTCCATTCTCTAAAAATAAAATATAAAAGTTAAATAAAGTAGAACCTTGATTACCGGTCCCTCTTTTATCTAGTACCAGCTTTCTAACTCTTTGTTAATCTATCATCCTTTTTTTAAAATTCAAAAATCAGGAATTTGTGGCGATTCTAAAATTAGAATTCTGCACTGTTTCTGAAATCTGAAAGCTTGTGATTTTTTGTAGATAGCAAAAATTGGGTAACTAAATAAGTAAAAGCAAATTTCTGGCAATCTTAACTTTTAAGAAACCCCAGGAATAATCTAAAATCGTGAGACTCCAAGCGATATCTACTATGAAACACTCACTTTTCCTAGAATTTTGCTCAGAAATTTAAAATAATGTTTTAGCACTTGCTTTTTGCCAGGAAGTCTCAGTTTCAGAGAATTTTAACACTAAAACTCGATGTTTACTGCTGCAAAACCAGCATGGATTTCGAACATTGGCAGACTTGAGGCACTTAGACTTTCAGCACTCCTCTGTAGTATAACTTTTACTATTAAACCTGTAGTCATGATTTTTTTTCATCCCGAAAAAATATATTTGTATTTTTAATACTCATACATTATGGGAAAAATACTGAAAAAAAATTAACTGCATTAGAATTTAAATAATTTTAATTTTTAAAATTTTTGCCCATGTGGCAAAAACCAAATACAAAATTCCAATTATTTTACTTTGAATGCTTCCAAAGACGTAATTTCACAACAGTTAATAACTTCACTCTTTAATTTTGAATACACTTTTACTACTGTCATCTATGAGCGTTATTAGTAACTAAAACTTCAAAATTTAATGCAATTGATGAAAAAACGCAGATTTCTCGAGAGGGAGCCCTACTTTGATAGAATAAAGTGGATTATGTTAGTTGTTGCCATATGGCAACAGTATATATTAGAGGGTTAAATGAAAAAATCTGTTTTCTGGAATTTACATTTATAAGAAATACCTCTGATCCCAATTAGATCGGATAACCAAGGTTTTACTGTAAATTACTAAAATAAAAGGCTCAGTTGAACTGATGTCAAACTGGAGCTAGACTAGGCTATTGGCTTACCTGCCAATCTCAAAATTTCTGAAATCCTGCTATAAATTTATAATTCTTATTGTTATGCCATCTTAATTTTTTTTAACATACTACTATTTGAAAAAATATATAAAAGAAGGCAAACATACATTTGCAAAACACGTGGAAGATTTTGTTAGGAGAAGCGGAACATTGCAATGTCATAATATAAATTTTAATCTTGCTACATCTAATAGATATCTGAATATGTTTCTTTAAAAACTTTGTTTCTTAAAATATAGCTTTAAAAATAGACTGTAATAAGCTTCTTGAATTCATACACATATATTAGGAATATATAAAATATGGTAATGGTTATTACCTGAGCATAGATTTCTAAATGAAGTTCTCCCATTCCTGAAACAATTGTCTGTGGAAAAAAATTGAGCAAATGAGCATATCATGTTTAACCCTTTTAGTCCCAGTGATGCAATTTGGCATCATCATGTTTCTGATCGTAATAAAAAAATAATAGGGCTGACATCTATTGGGATTAATAAAAAATATTTTCTAATAGAAAAAAGTTTAAAGAATCGAATTATGTACTTTTTGTTATCATAAATGTTTATAGGGGATCAGAAAAAAAAATTCTAAAATGATGATGCCAAATTGTCATTGGGACTGAAAGGGTTAAATATAATCATTCTTGCAACGTTTAAATATTTATATAGCAGAAGCAAAATTAAAAGTGGCATTTTTTAATTTTTACATAGCTCAAGCTGTATGTTAAATGAAAATGTTTTCACCATTTTAAAACTGAAAGTGGCTACAAAAAACATTAAAAAAATTTTTTGAGATGAATTGAAATTATTTTTAAAATAGGACTTGGAAGAATACTAGTCCAAAAAGAAATTTTAAAAGTATGTACCATGCAATTAATTTAAAAACCACTATTAACTAATTAAACAATATTTCAATGTGGACAAAAACTAACAAAAATTAAAATCAATATTGTAACAATCAAAAGAGGCCTGCTGTACATATTTAAGTTTGAAATACGGTGAATTGAAGCAAATGTCTATGTCAATAAGTCAGACTGATTCGAAAACATCTCATTGCTTAATTCTCAAGCTAGCTTGGTTCTTGAAACAAATATGCAATAGAGAAAAATGTCACCTCTCTATTTTCTGTATCAAAGTGTATATGAAAAGTGGGATCTTCCTTGGTGAAACGGTTGACAGCCTTTGAAAAGTTTTCAGTGTCCTTTTTGATTTTTGGTTTGATAGACATCGAAATGACAGGATCTGGGACATACATAGGTTCCTGTAAAAAAAAATGTATCAAAATTGATTAAAAAATTTTAGGGCCTTACAATACCCATGGTTTTGAAAACTATTAAATAATAAGATGTGTTGAACAGTTTATACTGAAGTATTTATGAATTGCTTAAGAATACAACAAAACTTTTTTAATGTTTAGATAGTTTTGAATCCTTGAATATTAATAATCTAAAGTAAACAAATTTGGCAAAAATATGAGTGGTAAAAATTGTCGAATTTTAATAGTCCAATATTTTACATAAGTACCATATGGTATGGTGGTACACAAATTGAATTTTAAAAAAATTAAAGTATGCCTTTTAACAGGCATAGTTTTTCTCTGGAGTCAGTCAGTATGTCATATGATTATGTAAAGGATACCTTGAAAACCAATTTGGCTTGAATTATCTCAGCATAGTTTAAGATCAACACAGAGCTCAGATTCATTTCAATCTGAGTTTAGTTTAGAATGTCGTAGTGAATCGTCTCACTAGAGCTACACAGGGGCTATTGGTGACAGCCGTATTTTAGAACCACAGTCAAGTGACAAGCCGACATCTGGGTAGGCACCTAATGCAACAGTAAAGGGCGACATTGTACGCAGTACTAGGACTTTGAAGGATATTTAACCTGCACTCCCCCTACACAAGGTGTTATTCGTCGGACATTTTTGGCTGCACAAGTCTTTTATAGGTCGGCAGTTATTTTGGCGATGCCCGGACAAGAGTCAAGGATCTTTTGCATTCGAGGGCCTAACCTACTGGGTTCTCCAGCCCCTCAATGCAATCTGAGTGTCAAAATAGGTAGCCAGAGCAGCCTAGGGGTGCCACAAAAAATGGCTCTCATTTTTGGAGAATATGCCGAGTCTGCAAAAGGCAGCCAAAAAAGCATCCCTATTGGAAAAAATAAGTTTAAATAATCTAGTTCTTAATAGGCTAAGTAGGCTGTAACCTAGAGCGGCAATTTTTACGATCATTTACAGAGGCATTTGGCATAAAAAATATTAACAAGATACCTTTCAAAAAAGAACACAAAAATTTTACATTGATACGTAAACACATATATCGTACTAATATTTAGCAGCAAACATGCAAGGGCAATTGCACCCTCTCCCCAGGTTTTGGAAGTTGAAAGAAAAAGCGAACAGTTTAAAAAGATCGATTATTACTTTGCCCAATCCACTGTATGTACATACCACACTATGTTTACAGTGGTGGCCAAAAGTGTGGACACTTTTTGAAAGTTTCATGTGTTTCAACTGTTAGCTGTGTTCTTGGATCTATGAAATTTCGCTTAAATACAAACATTTAAATATTAAGTTGAAGGCAATTTAATGTAGAATTTCATTAAAAAAACAGAATTAAAGTATCTGTATTACAAATAAAGTTATGCTCATTTTAGTTGAACAAACAAGCACAATCAATGGATTCTCTTATGCTGAAATTGCAATACAAGTTGGTGGTTCAATGACTTGCAAAACTGAGACAGATCGTACTATTACTAGCATAACTTATTCGTAAACACAGACAGATATTGTAATACTGTATTTATTTTTAATTCTACATGAAATTACTTTGATGATGATGATGATGTGTCCATGGATGGGACCAAAGGTCTCGTAGACGGCTTCAGAGATCTGCACACAGTGGTCCTTATAAAGATTAAATTATTTTTAATTTGATATACCATTGTTTAATTTCATATACAATTAATATATTCTGTAATCATATAAAGTTGAAAAATATGAAACTTTCAAAAAGTGTCCACACTTTTGGCCACCACTGTATGTACATACCATCGTCAATTTCAAGTCGAATTTAGTAACTATTAACTGTACTGTTTACATACATACCATCGTCAATTTCAGATCCTTATTCGTGACAAACGAGTCTCCACTGGCGCAATCTATCCCAAACACTGCACAAATATCCCCAGCACAGGCCTCTTCAATATCTTCCATTTCGTTGGAATGCATTCGGACCAGCCGAGCCAGCTTCTGCTTCTTCCCCGTTCTGGCATTGTACAGGAACTCGCCTTTCCTCAGCTTGCCCTGGTAGATTCTCAGGTAGGTGACTTGCCCGTATTTCCCAGCCTGCAAATAAGTACAAAGAATTAGTTTCGTAATTTAGCGGCTCGGTGGTCTAATGCAGGGTTGCCACACTTTCTGGTAAAAAAAATTCAAAGACTATTTAAGGACTTTTCAATGATTTATTTCTATTTTCAAGGACTGTATATTCGAACATGCAGCAACTAAATTTCACGACAGTTTTTAAAATTATATTTATTAAACAAAGGAGCTAGGAGCTAACTTTCAAATAAACTTAAATATGTGTTATAAAACAACCTTTAGTTAGTGATGAGAAATACCATCAAAATCACATATTTTGCCTTCTTGAATTATACATAAACAATAAATCAAAAAAGTGAAAAATGAACTGATTCACATTGAAAGTGTTAAAGTCAAAAAATTAAGGACTTTTCAAGGTTGATAATGTTTTTCCAGCACTTTTAAGCACTTGAAAAATCAAAGTTTTTTTCAAGCACTTTTCAAGGTTTTCAAGGACTGTGGCAACCCTGCTAATGAGTCCACCTCACAAGCCCAAGATCGAGGGGTTCGTGCCCTGGCTCAGTCGCCGGATGTTCTGGATGGGAAAATCCTGGGCAAAAATGTTTTGTAATTTATTAAACAATGCATATCTGCCATTGGTAGGTAAACTGTAGTAACTAGAATAATGGCTTGGACGATTGTAGCAAACTCTCAATGAATTTCACCTTTAAGAAAACATACCAAAAAAGACTGAAATTATTTAAGAGCAAAACAGGTCCTACTCATTGTTATGGTTACTGCAGTTTACATGTACACGGCAGATATTAATTCCAAATTTAGTTACTTGCTAAAAAGTTGTTGTGTTACACTTGTAAATAGGCACCTTTTAAAATCTTTTTGCAATTTAAGTACTTTATCACCTTTTCGCTTCAGAGGTACACATACATGGACTTTTGTAGAGGTCACTTAATAATTTAAGTATTTATTTTTCTTCATAATAACTTTTCTATAATAAAGAATGTGTTGTCAATGTTCATCAAAATATTTAGTTGCCATGTTACTGGTTTATATTAATACTTTCCACTAGCAATTCATTCACCCACAATATAAAACTTAAAGTTACTCCAGCATCAAACATAGCTCTAATAGAATTTTATTTGAATGACCATGCAAACATTGTAGTGGCCGTTTCTACATCAATCTTTTATTGCACTTGGCAATAAAAAAAACTAACACAAGTGATAATTATAGAAATTTGGTTTAATTGTGATGGGTGCAATTGTGATGGGGACACACCCATGGCAATTTAGAGGTTAATATACTCTTCTACAAATATTTTGCATGGTTAATTTTAAATGTGAAGATGGTCTTTATAAAAGATGTTAACAAAATTTTAAAAATAAGCATGACATTTAGTTTTACCTCAAGTTTAAAAGCCAAACAAATAAAAGGCTTTGAACCATCTCTTGACGGATCCATTAGAATTTTATCTGATTCTTCTTTTCTGAAAAATAAATATAAGGAATGAAACAAAAAGATGGTGGTGAGTATGAAATATAAAAATAAAGAAATGACTTTCACAAATAGATTATAAAAACATAAAAATAGCTTGTCATTATGGAATCTATTAGAATAAATAAAAGGTAAAGGTCAGGAGTTTTGACTTTGATTATGTATAAATAAAATTGTGTGCTAAAGAAGTTTTTTAAAAAAGATAGGCAAAACATAAAAACACTAACTAAATAATTCAAAAGCAGTTAGCCATTTCAAAAACCTTCAAAGAAAACTAATCTTTAATGACTGCATCAAGCTAGACTAATGTTGAATTTAAAAATACAACAGGTTCCCTAACCAGACTCTGCTTAATCGGATCTCTGCGTAACCTCTTAAGACCCGAGAAAAATCCTAAACATATATTCTTATAAATAATGTAAACATACTTTAAGTACAAATATATGATAAAAAAGTAATTTTTTCAAAGACATTTTTAAAAATAAATTATGTTAATAGTTACTTAGGGACACGCCTTAAACTCTATAAATACAATTTTTTTTGTGCTATAAATGTAACAAAAAAGACTGTATAACTTATTTGTAGTTAACAGATTATTTTAATATGGTTTTCAATGCAAAATACCTTTAAAATTAACTACTAAAAGAACTTTTTGAATAGTGTGAAATTTTTTTTTTTCATAATTTCTTTAAGAACTCTAATATCATATTAATCCTAGTTTAACTTCACTTTTTTATGGAAATAAAAGACTGATACCTGTAATCAAAGACTGAAAACTGATATTTGGATCTTCTTCTGTCGGAGGAGGTGAATTTCGGAACTAATTAATGTGTTCATTGTTTGTGAGGATGTCTTAAAATTTTTTCCCAAATGGGGACGCCAGGTTGCAAGAGGCTATACCTACCCAACTTTTTTATCCTTAAAATGCAAAAAAGCTAAAAATGACTTGTTTCGGCATCAATCCTATTTGAAGGGTACACGGGGAGAAGCACTTGATTTCGTAGAAGGCTTTCCTTAATAGCCTCTTTGGGGGTGATGGCGAAAAATCCCCTAAACTGGTGTAAAGAACCCTGTTACTCGCTTTTCTTATCTTTCGCGGCAACCCTGATTCACGCGAGAGATCAGCAGACACAAGTAACACGTTTGTACCGCAAATGAAGAACCAAAGGAAAAACCGGTTTCCTGTCACCAATGTCCGCCAAGCAGACACATAAGGTAAGACTCCAAAAAATAAAGTGGTTCTTCCTGTGTACTCTTCATCTATATGATGCTTATTTAAAAAAAAATTGTGAAACTATGAGTCAAGTATTCTATTTTCAAAATTATATAAAAAGAAAGATTATATCAAAAAAAATTATGGATTTCTTTTTTTGGTATATGTAATGCTTGAATATGTAGAATAAATAGTGCATAACCTAAGTTATGAATTTATTTAAAAAGCAAATATCATTAATGCATAAATGTGCAATCAAATGTATATCCAAACATTAAATAATTTAGCTTCTCCAGTTTTTCCGTATTTTTGCCTAACTGGCTTAACCTGTTCCTATTTCATCTAGTTAAGAAAGTATTTACTGTTCATTTAATATCAACTTCATATAATTTAAAGTTCCAGTTCATTATTCAATCCAATAATACCAGTATGCATTTAACCCAATATTATATTTATCGTAATTACAGAACCTAACTGTGTTTCTAATAACTTACCCTTCCCCTTGAAATGCAAAATTTTCCACCTCTGCAGGGTGTGGTAGATATGCAAGAACTGCATCAAGCAGGGGTTGAACACCTTTATTTTTAAGAGCAGATCCCAGAAAAACAGGGACAAATGTTCTTTTTAGACAGGATCTTCGAATGGCATTCTGCAAATTTTTAACAGTTTTTGATGTCTTATACTTTGATTACATAACTAGGAGCACAGTAAAAATGTAAGAAACATGTTTTTAATATTACCTTAATAATTTGTTTGCGTACCATATATGTGTAGCTTTAAAATAAATTAATTTTCTTAAACAAAAAGCTTCATATAATATGGTAAATATTTCATTGAAAATTCGACTATAATAACATACCTAGAACTGTATCCTTAGTTTTTTTAAAAAAAGTTTTACAGCTTGATTAAAAATATCAAGAATACCTGAAGGCTTTAAAAGCATTTTCCAGTATACCTTCCAGTCTAGTAAAACCTTAATATTTGCTTTAGTTAAAGCTTAAAATTTTACAAATTGGTTCAGACAAACTTGATTATTACAATAGTGGTAGGAAAATAATGTTATTTTAGTAGCTATCAAATTAGTTAGATCCAGTATCTAAAACTCAAATATGAGTCATGGAAAGTAGTACAGTAAGACAACTCTTGTGTAAAGTTTCCAATGAAGCAAAGTACTTTAATTATACAGTAGAGACCCGCTTATCTGAAAGGTACAGGACCGAAGCACTTTTGTTTCATCGAGATTCCATCGGAATTTTCAGATAATTGGGAATTATACACTTCTCACCTAGAGAAAGCTTGGAGGAGAGACAATTTGAAGTCATAGAGTGTTCGCTTCATTCTCATTGGTTGAAATTGACCTATGAAGCGCTTCCTAATTCTAGCAAGTGCAGCATTTGGCAAAAGGAAGCTACAAAAATATTATATCAGGCCCTTAGATACATAGAAGCACAAGATGAAGCCGCTACTTCAGACGTTCTGTTGTTTAAAATACTGCAGAGCAGGGCTGCTTTATAACGAACCAAAATTTAGCAGCTAAAAATAAAAAAATTACTGCATCTTTTGAGAAGTAAATCCAACTTTCTTTGTGAGTATGTATTTATGTTTTTTTATTTATGCATGTACATTTCATATTTTAGCAAAAACAAATTCCAAAGAATTTCGGTTAAGCTGAATTTCAAATAACCGGGATTTGGATAAACGGAACCCTACTGTATTTGTGAACTGTTTATTGGGGACTATAAAAATGAAAGTTTCATAGTAATAAAAGTTAATTGAATTAATTAACATTTCTTCCCATCCAATTAATGTGTCATTCCTAACTCTTTTGCAGTTTGAATATTTATTATTTTTTATAAAATAAAAAATACATTAGTTTAAATCTAATATTTAATTACTTCGATATCTTCATTGCTGATTGGTTTCTCTTCCAAGAAAAGCTCTCCCATGGCTTCATCCACATTGGACAAGCATTCTGTTACAATAAAATTTATTATGTTATACAAAAACTTAATGAACAAGTCTTCCTAATTAGTAAAGTAAATTATAATATGAATGACTTTATGCAATATATCTTTTTACTTTTAAAAATTTTAATATGAAATACAGGGTAATGAAAATATGTCGATTGTGTAAAAAATAATGGAGATTTTTGCCATTTATGCTGTTATGAAGGGTGCTGTATAACCAAATGGTTATTAAACATTGGTTTGTCTGTTTGACACTAGGGTAGACCTAACCAGTGAATGAACTCCAGGATATAATGACCAGGACAACCACCATGTGTCAGATGCTTCCTACTACATGGAGGAAGTCAAGTGTTGCCAATCCATTTATGGTTTTCATGATTTTCAATCCTTATTTTTAATTATATTTGCCAAATGTTCATTCACTGGGGGCCTGTTCACTCACTGGACAGTCTACCCCTAAACTTCTCCAACTCTTCAGTTTGTTTTATGCATTTTTTTAATAGTCAGAATCAGTGGTGATCCAAGTTACAAATTAATATTATTTTTGGTTTTTTTAACACTCTGAGAGAATCTAAATGGTTGAAGTGTATAAACTTGCTTTACTGAATAAGATTACAACTAAAATACTTAAATGAAAATTTAATATCATTAAATTTTTATTTCTGAATGACATGGAAAGCCTGACAGTTAAGGTGGGCGTGTTTATACATCAGAAGGCTTTATTTTATACTTTAGAATGTAAGTTATGAAACTAGACCCTATAAATCATACATTTTGTTTATTTAAACTTAAAATATATGTAGGATTATACAATGACAGAATGATTATTCTTCTATTTGCTTCCAATAATTATTTTGTAATTACAGCAAACCCTCGTTATATCGTGTTTCCGGGAGATATGCAAAAAAACGTGATATAACTGACTGTGCGATGTAACGAGTGACTCAATAAATATTATACTTTTGATATATTTATGCTCTCAGCAAAGTTTTTAACCAAAAGTACAATATGTATTTGAAAGATAAAACTAAATCATATTAAATAATATAACTATGCTCTAAAAAAAGAAACAAAAATGCAGAAAGGACTTATTATTAGTTACTATTAACATTAGACATTATTGTACAGTTAATATTATACATATTTCACTCATTTTCTAGTACAAAATCCGACTAATTTTGATATTTTTTGTAGAACCGTTTTTTTGACAAATATCAGGGTGGGAGACATGATAAAGGCGCATTATCCAAATGCATGATGTAACGATCGAGGGGTATATATAGCAAGGGGTAACTGTATAATTGAATTAAATTAATCTCAAGAATAATTATTACCAATCAGTTCCTGACGATGGGTTTCAATTAAATCTTTCATATCATCAGGAGGTTCACTTTCTCTTACATTTTCTCTAAATAACAAATAAATAATTTAGTTTCTAACAAACACTGCGATCAATTACATTTAAAAAATAACTATTATTTGTTCATTGAAATCAAAAATTATAAAAATTAAATGCTATAAATGTCACATTAATTTCTATTAATTTAATTATAGAAGAAGTTAATATTAAAAGCTAAAAATATTATAAAATTACCTTGGGAAATAAAATATAACTTTGTGAAGCATAAGAGTAACCTTCAATCAGTTTATTATACTGTAATTGAATGAAAATAATAATTCTTTGACAATTTTTAAAACCAGTAACAAATTTAAAGAACAAAAAATATTTTTATAATAATTGAAAACACAAAGCATGGAAAGAAGTCACACACAATTCAGTTTATATTTGAATAGTTAAATCTAAAAAATTTAAATCTTGAAATCGAAAAAAAAGGTAAAGTCCTTAGCGAAATATATTACACCTTCCTATTTCGAACATTTTAGTTAAAAAAAAAAAATTGCAGACTTTTCTTTTTTACATTTAGCGATTCATCGCTTTAAAAAATATCCAATTGAATTTCTTACCCATTTTCACCTTCAAAATACAAGGCTTTTCGCTTTATGATATCGATGATTCCCTCAAAGTCACCTTCCAAACCAATTGGTAACTGTACAAGGCTGCAATGTTTATTCAGTTTGGTCCTGAAAAAAAAAATGCGAATGAGATACTATGTGCCTCATAGTGACACTATGTGACAAGTGAGACAATCGTCCTGGAAAATAAATATGAATGCAACACTATGTGGCACTTCTAATTTTATTAATTTATGAGCTTCACTTTACTGGTTTGGCTGAATAAATGTCTCATTATAGCTATCTGTATTAATATGCAATCTCAAAAATTTACTAAGGAACTTAAAATACACAAAAATAAAATTATTGAGTTTAAACTTATTCTTAATAATAGTCAAACAAAATTTAATTCAATATACATAGGGATATTTTTAAATAAATCTAACTTCTACAAGGTTAATAAAGTTCAATGCAACAAAGCATATAAGTATGGTCAGTGTAAGCATCATTTTAAACTTTAAAAACATAAAAAAGACGAGTTTGGTTCGTTTTGAATTAACATCCCTAGTACGAGAGCAACACTAGGCTAATTGCTGACGGGCCTAGTAAATTTGAACAGTGACCAAGTGACAAGGCAGGCATCCAATGCAACCTTAAGCACAATGCTGATTTATTTCATTACTCATCGACATATGCCGAATAGAAAAAAATAATCGGCTGATTTAATTTTTGAACAATCAGGCGAAAAGCTCCAGCGGTCAAGTCCTATCATCAGGGTTTGTACTCTATCTATGATAGTGAAATTCAGGAGTTTCTGAGGAGTTTTTCAGGAGAGCAGCTATGTAAATTTAGAGGTATCGACAAATAGATTTGAATATGTGTGTTGATTATTGTATTGGTGTAGTTACTTAGACCCAGAATGAAGGAAACAAGAGGTGTACTGTAAATGTTGTGGAAAATTTGAGGCTTTGGTATAAAAACCAACCCCCTTTTTGGGGGAAAAAATCACTAAAAAAGCAATTATTTCCCCCCAAAAGGGCATGAGTTTTCGACTGGTAGACATCTTGATAATGTACGAGGGAAAACCGACTGAGAAAGGAGAAAAATGATTCATGTCGTCACATTTTCAAGGAGAGAGGGGGAAATATCAAGAGATAATAAACAAATTTTAATTATAAGGCCCTTAGGGCCCTTAATTAAAAGGAAATTCAGAGAGATTTTCAGGAGGTGAAGTACGAGGTTTTTTACTCATGAGCAGGAGTTTTTTCAGGAGGGTGTGGAGGTGTTTACTCAGTGAGCCCTGTATCACTAAGTAAAAGTACAGAAGCACTCTTACCTAATCTGATTCACCACCCTCAAAGGGTTACTCCCCATCCTGTCCAGTTTATTAATAAAAGCCAAGCAGGGCGCGTTGTATCGCGTCATCTGACGAACGACCGTCATCGTCTGCAATTGGACGCCACCCACACTGCACAGTACTAAGACTGCCCCGTTGAGGACCCTCAACCGTAAAGTCGACATGCCCAAGTCCTATCACTAAGTAAAAATACAGAAACCCTCTTACCTAATCTGATTAACCACCCTCAAAGGGTTACTCCCCATCCTGTCCAGTTTATTAATAAAAGCCAAGCAGGGCACGTTGTATCGCGTCATCTGACGAACGACCGTCATCGTCTGTGATTGGACGCCACCCACACTGCACAGTACCAAGACAGCCCCGTCGAGGACCCTCAACGCTCGCTCAACCTCAACTGTAAAGTCGACGTGCCCCGGCGTGTCGATTATGTCGATGTTCACGCCCTTCCACGTGACGTAGGTCGTGGCTGATTGGATGGTGATGCCTCGTTGCCTTTCCAGCTCAATAAAGTGTAAGCATCATTTTAAACTTTAAAAACTAAAAAAAAAGGCAAGTTTGGTTCGTTTTGAATTAACATCCCTAGTACAAGAGTTACACTAGGCTTATTGCTGACGGGCCTAGAGTAAATTTGTACAGTGGCCAAGTGACAAGGCAGGCATCGAATATAAACTTATGCACAATGATGTATTATTCAATCGGCATATGCATTGCCGAATAGAAAATAAAATAATTGGCCGATTTAATATTTTGATAATTAGCCAAAAAGCACCATCAGTAAAGCCCTATCACTAAGTAAAAAATACAGAGAAACTCTTACCTAATCTGATTCACCACCCTCAAAGGGTTACTCCCCATCCTGTCCAGCTTATTAATGAAAGCCAAGCAGGGCACGTTGTATCGCGTCATCTGACGAACGACCGTCATCGTCTGCGATTGGACGCCGCCCACGCTGCACAGTACCAAGACTGCCCCGTCGAGGACCCTCAACGCTCGCTCAACCTCAACCGTAAAGTCGACATGTCCCGGCGTGTCGATTATGTTGATGTTCACGCCCTTCCACGTGACGTAGGTCGCGGCTGATTGGATGGTGATGCCTCGTTGCCTTTCCAGCTCCATGGAGTCCATTTTCGCACCGACTCGATCCTTGCCTCGTACCTGAAAGAGATGTTGGTTTTATGGGTCATTTTCGGCAAAAAATTGCAATTGTGACTTTCGAATTACTCACAAATGAAGAGTACGGAGGAAAAAAGCCTTCATCGACTGGCAATCTGTCCATATTGAGATCTGCTTGGCATGGGATTGACAAATGACAGTGATTGCTCCCTCTAGAAGGGAAGGGCGTAGGCTATATAGCCCATTACCCCGCTCGCCAGAAGAGACAGTCACAAGAGACATACAAAGAAGGATGCCGCAAACACATGGACAAATAACATTTATTGACAAACACAAACATCCATGCCTTTACCGGGATGAGGTAAGGCTTTTCTTCGAAGAGGTTTAATTCCAAATAACTACTACTATTTTACAGTGTGTTTTTTTTAGAAAACAATTTAACACATCATATATGTAATGGATTACAATCCATTACACATGAGAATATAATTCTTATTTAGTTAATTTAGAAATAAAGAAATATTGGACTTCCTAAGATTGGTTTATTGTAAAGAAAAAATATTTTAGAGTTTGTTAAGCCGAAGCTTGGCAGCCTAAAAACGCATAACCTTACATCCTGAAGTCTAATTGAAAAGTCACTGACAGCTACAGATTGTTATTGCATATTCTTCAACCAACCAATCATAAGCTCATAGTTTCATGAGAAAGTTTGAAAAGGTCAACTATAAAATGTGATGACTAAACAATTTCTGTGGGAAGGATTGATCTAGGCAACAAACTGTTTGTCGCCAACAGGGTGTAGCTGGAATGTTAAAGTACTAAGTGATATAGAGGGATGTGTGAAAAATTTAATTTAAGTTGTTAAATTTAAATAGGGTTAAAAAATATAAGATTTTGAGGGGTTAAATTATAATATGTCATATGAGAGGTTAAGTTGTAATATGTGATATATTTATTAATGACTTGAACAAAGAAAATAACCAAGCAAGAAAGCTTTTACAAAAATATACTGTTGAAAACAAATTTCAATCCTCACTTCATGCATTTCTTCGATTCGACCAGTGTAATATAAAAGTCTTTCAGTTAAGGTAGTTTTTCCAGAATCAATGTGTGCAGAAATGCCAATGTTCCGAATCTTTTCGGAAGGCTTATGGATCTACAAAAGAGAGAAAAAAATCAAAAAAAGAGAGAAAAAAGATTTTGTTAACATTAAGCTTGTTAATACAAAATAATGTAAAAAAATCAAACACATCTTACAAATTAAAAAATCAAACACATCATTAAGGAGATATTTTGACGAGTGCTTAGTAACAAAAAAAAAATTAAGGCAGCCTACATGAACTTACAATACATAACTTTATTTTACACATTTACATTAACTTTATTTAACTCTTAGACAATTTAAAATTAGACTCACAATTTAAAATTTTTTTATTAATATAGTTAAAATACTATTTTATTACACCTATTCTCAATTACATTAAAAATATACAGAATTCAACATAATAAATAGTATCAACTACATAAATATGGAACTTACAACTGAGGATGCATATCTTGTTAGAGCAATCTAAAAGAGAAAAAACAAATGAAATAAATATTTAAGCACTTTAATATTTAAATAAATAATTATTTATAACAATAAATATTTAAGCATTCTCTTCACTGGATCAGATTTATTGTACGGTCACCCTTGGTGCGATTTTTTTTACACTTGGCAATAAATAATTTTTCTGACATCCATTCTCCGAGTTAGCACAATTAAGATTAAAGGTATTGTTTGTTTTTTCATTATGTACGGTTTCAGGGATTTTTTTCATTATTTCTTGTCAGTCAATTTTTTCAAAATATCCCTTTTCTTTAAATCATTGTTGTCAAAAAGTCACCAAATATCGAATTTTGGCGATATTTTGGAAAATTCACCAAAGGTGACCATACAGTAAATTTTTACCCTCTTCACTAAATATATGATCACAGACTTAATCCAGATTTTATTACATTTAGCCTCCATAGAACTTATGAGTTACCTATTCTTTTAATCTGCTATTTTTTAAAACTGGAATGACAGAACTTTACAGTTGCACAACAGAAAAATGTCAGAAAATTCCACTTATTTCAACCATTTGTGCTTTAAGTTTCATACTTTTAAGTTATTAAAGATGTTTTGAAGCGGGCGGTATGGATAATTGCAAAATGTGTGAACTTTTAAATAGTAAATTTTCAATTGATTCAAGTAGCTCTTCTATTGTTATAGCGCTTTCAAACTATAAAACATTTATTCTTTAAAAGACATATAAAAACAGCATGTATTATACAAGATTTTGTTTCATCAACACTACTATAAGAATGAGAAACATACTCACCCAATTTAAGGAATTGCTTCGTTTCAATTGAAGGATAGTTTTAAAGCTCCTCCAAATCATTTTAATAATTTAAAGGTAAAATATACTTTTATTATGTAACTCTCAGATCAGTGATTGTTGTGCCGGAGAATTACAAACCAGAAACTTAAAGGACATTCACTTACCGTGGCCAAACATAAATTACATATTATGAAATAAAAATATGAACTATGGTGTGGCTTAGCTAAATAAAATTAACTATAATACAAGCCCATATTTATCAAATTAAAGGTATAGGTACGCATAATCGCATTTAGATCATTCAATTAACTTTTTTAATTAAAATTCATTTTATTAAATTATTTAAATAAATGTAAGTGGCATCTTGCATTTTCCCGCGAAATTCTGTACAAGTTTATTTGTTTACTTAAAGTATTTTACCAGGATTTCATAATTAGTTTTAATTTTCTTTGTTGCATCTGGATGGTAAATTTTAAAATTTAGTTTTGAAATTTATTAAAAATGTTTAGTTGTTGAAGCTTAGACAGAATTATATCAGTATATAACAGTTTATTTTAAGTTTTTAATATGAGATCAAATACTAGTTTTGTTTTCAATGATTGTTGAATATAATTTCTTATAGTATTTACACAATAAATTGAAGGAGATCAATTTTGGCCATAAATTTTTAATTTCCTTATTTTTTAATGACAGTGTTCTTGTTGTTGTGAATGTGTGACTGCGCTCACCCCAAAATACTTAAGTATTGAAAAATATTCGAATATTTTAATAAATATTACAAAAAAAAAATCGGAAATTAAAGTAAAAATAATATTTTGTACAAAGAATAAAAAGTTTAAAATATTTTGTACAAAGCAAAATTTTCTTGAAATAACATGCCATGTTGTAATATAATTATACAGGGTGAGGCAAACTAAACCGGCCCCGAGGTAGAGATAAGAATACGAGAGAAATGTTGCCAAGTCAAAAACCAATACAAAAACAGGTTTACTAACTGAAGCTTTTGATCGCTTCAATATTAATCCCAAACAAACGCTTCTTGACTTATTTGCCTTCAACTACGCTATGGTTAGAAAAGCTAGTTGAAATGAAATATAAACAAGGTTTGTAGGGCAGATAAAAAAAGTTCCCACTTGTGATTATTTCAGTTGTTATTTATCCTAGAGAATCGGACCTTTTTGTTTTTGGAAATACAAAACATTCTAAATTGATTGCAAGACACAAAATTTGCATTATGGGACGTCTTTATACAATAGGAACCAAGATCTGAACTCGCCACTAGTCTATGAGTAGCTCTAATGTGAAGCTAATCCAATCCAACCAATGCAAAAACAGGTTTCAGGCGGCTTCAAGAGTTTTTCTTGCCAAGCATTTCTACGTATTCCCATCTCTAAATTGGGGCCGGTTTTGTTTGCCTGTATAACAAGTTTGCGGTTTGTGACAGGTAAGAAGTCTAGGAATTATTTTTAAAACAAAAACAATATTTCCAAAACAAGTCATTATATAAAAGGAAACCACATAATTTAGATGCAGCTATTGTAATAAAATAAAAATTCCTGTACAGCATAAATGCTTGGTCCCCGTTTACCAAGGGCCGTGGCTTTCAGGGAAGGAGATGTTGCGTTTAACTAGATAACCAGTTTTTTTCACTGTATTTGCAGATCTACTGTTGACAGCATCTGTACCATGTCACAGCCATTGAGTATTGTTAAACCTTTGTATAATACTGATAGAGAAGCTCTAACATTTTTGGTAAGAAAATAGTCTTATAAATGCTGCATAGTTATAAAAGTGTATAATGTGATATATTCTATGTATTATTTTCTTGCTTTATTTATTTAAATAAATAAAACATGTAATTTTTTGAACATTGAATAATGTAAGTTTGATTGAAAATGAAATTATTTTATACTAAGACAAAAATCTATTCAATTGAAGCACCTTCATTGTAATTTTAATGCAGATATATCCACCACAAAAACCATTGCCAGACTGAGAACTAATCACCACAGAGGAATGAAAACAAACAAAGAAGGAAGGAGGGTGTATAGAATAACTTATGACATTTGTAGGGGGGCAATATAAGCTGAGCACTGCGACCAGAGGTCTATTTGTACTATCCCCTGGAAATAAGAATAAATCCCTGCCACTTTATGAAAAAGGGCCTGTAGCTGAAGCAAAATTCAGCAAGGACCGAATTGGAATGTCTTGAAGCTCCCAGGGTTCAAGTAAATGACGACCAAGGTGTTCAAATCTATAAGCAGAGAAGTATTCACACTCACAAAGAATATGAGCAGCAGTTTCTTCCTTGAAACTACAGCCCCTGCATAAAGGATCATTAGAAACCCTCATAATAGAAAGATGCTTTTTAAGAGTACAATGGCCCGTATGAAGACCAACAGCTCTATGAATACCATTGCGATTAAGCCCAAGAAGCTCCTTATGGCGAGAGCTTGGACAGCCAGAATTAAGCTCTCTCGCCTGTCCTTGGTTAGTTGAGTTGAACCACTGGTTGAACTGAATATCTCTAAAGATAGAGTAGGTGTGTAGAAACTGTGACAACTGCCCAGATGAGCAGCCTACACCCAACCACATTTTTGAATGCCCGGCAATGAGTTCCAATTTGAGAGACATTGGAATTCCGGCATCATCAATAGACTTTTATGACATTAATATCAAAAAAAATTGCAGACGCGGTTATCAAAACTCATGGTTTCATTTAACTTAACATTCACATTTCAGCAACATCTTAGACATGACAAAAAAACTGTAATTCCAGCAAGAACAAGAATGAAAACAATGCACTGAAGTTGTTGCCACTAAAATGTGAAACATGCCCATTCTCAAACTTTGTACTTCGAAAATAGGATTTTGAGTTGGAACATTTGAGTACATACATTACATTTTGAGTTGGTACGGTGGTTTTACATTGTAATTCTAATCATTTTCACTAATTTTATTATGATTTACCAACTTTTTTTTGTAAAAATTATTAAATATTTATTTGGGATTTATGTTGTTTATAGATTGTTTGTGAATCTGATGCAGAAAGGAAAAGTCTCGGTGAAGCAATGGAAACTGGATGTAAGGGAAAACCTTACCGAATTCATGTGTGAGTATTTAACTCATTAAAGACAACTCTGTGAGCACCTTCATTTCCATATTAAAATGCTATGTTTTTTAAAATTAGTTTTTCGTATAACTTAAAGTAACTTATAAAAATTTTTCAGGACAATGGTCTTTAATTTGTCTTACATTTATTTTTTACTTTGATAAACTTACGTAGAAAGCAGATTTTTTGTAAGGCATATTTTCTTGCCAACTCTTCTTAGTTAATTAGAAACTTTAACGAAATCACCTTCAAATACAGTTGAACTTCATTAACACGCACTCACTTAAATTTTTTTACGTAAGATGAGCCCTATAAAGCTTTGAGTTAATGCTAAAAAATCTCTCGACAATTGTTTAGGCGAAATCCCGCTCATGGGTGAAAGTTTTCCGTATTAATACGGATTTCCGTATTTTTAAAAATACTCCAGTACTGAACGGGACGGAACCATAAAAAATAGGGATAGACCAATGCATCGGCGCCGATTGTTTGAAAATTTTACCATCGGTCAACCGATGTAATCCGATGTATTTTTTTTTAATCCTACATTTTCCTCCTGATTAGGGTGTCTCTGCGACCAAATTGTCAACTCTTTTGGATCGCCGTAGTTTCGCGACTTTCGGTTCGCCGTATTTTCATGATTTTAGGATCGCCGTAGTTTTGCGACTTTCGGATCGCCGTAGTTTCGAATCCCCTGTTGTTCATTTTGGCAGAAACCCTGCTTTTAGTTCCAAATTTTATTTTCTTATACTTGGTTTACATATATGAAGAAATAATTGTTTACTTAATATAAAAGTATATTTTAGAAGATAAGACACTGCTAATCAAATTTCATAATGGCTCAAATTGAAATTTTTCTTATTTTTAGCCCGATTCCGGGAGTTATGAAATTTTTTATTTTCAGTCCTAGGATTTTTTACAACTTTCACCCATGATCCCGCTTGACCCCCCAAAAAAATCAGTATTTGACTTTTTTTAATCTTAGTAATTCAAAATTTCAAAGAACAAATAAACATTATAAAAATAAAGTGTCTTCTACTTCTGAGAAAATCACGAAATCTCCCATGATTTGTCGGTTTTGTTCCAATTGCTGTTCCTTAAAAATTTACCTAATTTTTCTATAGAATGTTCTACCCCAAATGAACTTTATTAATTGAATTGCTAATTGTATACATGTATTACTTAAGTGTTACATTATTAAATTAAAATAATTTTTAAATGATATTTTTTAAACTATTCACTGGTTCAATGTAAAATCCCGATGGTTAACATGAAATTTGGTTTTAACACAAAATGTTTTGGTGCATTAACAGGGTTCGACTGTGATTTCTTCAGTCACTACTTATTGACTGAAAGGTGCATGTAAAAAGTGTTTCAAAAAATTATTGTCTGACAAGAAGGGTATTTTTTGTCTCAAATAAATATTCATTTTAACTATGATGGTTAACATGAAATTTGGTTAACACACAATGTTTTGGTGCATTAACAGGGTTCAACTGTGATTTCTTCAGTCACTACTTATTGACTGAAAGGTGCATGTAAAAAGTGTTTCAAAAAATTATTATCTGACAAGAATGGTATTTTTTTACGAATAAATATACATTTTTTTACTAGGCTTACGAGAAAATGTCTGCCATTATCCAAAAGAAGGCAAGAAGAAAAGGAACATTTTGATTTTTTAGTTTTTGCTATTGATCCAAAAGAAGAGAAAAGGTAAACATTAAACAAAAAACTTATAATAAATTTCTTGTTATTGAAACTGTTTGTATATATTTTTACCATTTATTTTTCAGTTTAAATAACATCATAGACTCTCTTAAATTCGTTGACGTAGAATATTTTCCGGGAAAGTGCTGTTTTCTAATGCTCAATGGTAGGTCAGGTTTAACACTTTTAGCTAGTTTGTTTAAAATATTTGCTTTTGTTCCAATTTATTAATCTTTCAATGTTTTTAATTGATATTGCAATTACAATTTTGTTTTAATAGATAATGAGAATAACCTAGCACCTGAAATACAAAAATTCGTGAATTTCTATGCCACAGAAGCATTGTGTGCTAATTTTTCTGTAAGTTAACTTTTTCTTAGTTTTAGAATTATATTATTTTACAAATCTCCCTTTTCCTGAATATTAACCTTCTGAGGGATACAGACACATAAACCCATTACCTGACTAAATTTTAAAATTTGAAGTATGAAGGAGTAACTTACAAAATATATCAACTCTGCAACTTAAATATATTTTATTTCATTCGAGGAAATTATATTTAAAAAAAAAATGAATTTTTATCTCAAGCTGTGAAAATGAGTTAAGGCTGCTCATCACCCCCATACCCCGTCCTCCTTCGGTCGGGCTTGCTAATGGTAATCCTATGGGTAAAAAATGGTTTTTATTCCAAAAAAAGCAAAGAAATTATAGGAATATTTTTATGCGTTTTTTTTTAATTAATATAACTCCAATAACATTGTGCTTTTAGTTCTTTTTTTAAAAACCTTATTTACTTTTTTTAATCAAAATATTTTCTATTAAAAAAAATAGTTAACGCGCTAAGTGATATTTTGAAAAAAATTATTTTTTTGTTAATGACATATTATTCCATCATTTAAAGACAAGTATCCTCCTTTTCCTAGTACATATTTTAAGGTTTGCAAGTACAGATTTTAACATATGTAAGTGCAAAAGGAAAACTTTCAACTTTTTCTCAAAACTTTCGTCATTAAGAGAGTTCTTCCACTAAGCTCTTCAAATGTTTTATTTATTGTTGAGTATAAAAAGTACAATTTATACACTTAAAAATATAAATATTTATCAAATAAGAACTTTTCATCCTACTGAAATATAGGATTCATTTTTTTTTCAACAGAATGAAAAGGAAATGCAGGATATGGTGTCAAAGATATTGATAAAGGCTGAGCTGTCATGTGGTCTTGACTGTTTTCCACAGACCTAATTTTGTAAAATTGTTATGCACTGCCTTTATTTGTAAATAAATTGTATAAAATGTATATGTTTTGTAATGTTTGTGGTTTGTTAATGTATGCTGTTCAGTTTTGGTCCCCCTTCTTCAGAAAAGATAACAAGTTGATTGAAAAAGTACAGCATAGAGCGACAAAATTAAGGGTTTATGAGGTATTGATTATGATAGTAGATTAAGATCTTTAAACATGTATTCCATAGAAAATAGGAGAACAATAGGTGATCTAATTCAGTTATTCAAGTTCATAAAACAGGGAGACATGGTGGGCTTAGGTTTTACCTTAAATAACCAGACCAGAGGACATGGTCAGAAATTGAATAAATCATGCTTTAGAAGGAAGAAAAGGAAACATTATTTTTACAATAGATTCATCAATAAGTGGAATGCTTTACCAGAATAGGTTGTGTATTCAAAGAGAGTGGAAGATTTTAAGAAGAATCTTGATAGCTAATGGAAACAGGTAAGGAATTATATATAATATTGTGGACCAACCTTGCTGGGCGACAATTTTTGTATTTGTAAAATGTCATATGGTATGGTACATATATATTCCAGCTTGTGTGCTTGTTCAGAGAACCGCTTATAAGCTTTCGTCAAGTGGGACAGACACAGAAAGAATATTAACAGTCACAAAGAAAGGAATAACACATAGACAAATAACATTTATTGACGGTCACAAACACCCATGCCTGACCGGAATTCGAACTCGACCCCAGCAGCTCCAAAGGCTAGCTTCCTAACGATTGCGCCACTGGGGCGGCTAAAATGTTGTTATCAGTAATATTTAGAAAATTAATATGTAGACAAAAGTGGAATAAGAAACATTGCAAATTAAGGGAAAATATGGAGGCAACACTTTGCTCAGAGGAAAACTTAACCAATTCCAAGACCTGTTCTGTCTGAATGCAATTCTTTAATAAGTAGTACTTTATTAGTTTATCAATACATATCTTTGGCTTATTAAAATAACCAAACGATTTTTCCCACTACACCAAAACCGACCTTAAGTTTGCAGTATACAAATTTTCTACGAGAAAAAGGGTAAATAGTTCTCATTTTTGAGTGTGAGAATCGAATACAAAAAGGTATTTCACATTCAATAAACAAATTTATTTGTTATTTCAAGACATAAGTTTATTATTTTTATTAGTTTTCAGTTAGAATGTTATTTTAACACGTCTGATGCTGAGGACGCGCGAGCGCGCCTGGTGGTTCCGATTCATCGATAACAGCACATTCTGATAAAATTCGTAGTGCTATTTCGCCAACAGTTCTTAAGAGTTCAAGTTCGTTTGATTACTTGATAAACATGGTGGTCTAGTGGTTACACACGTAACTGTAGTGTAAGTCACGATTAAAGAGGAGATTAAAAGATTTTTTAATTAAAAAAATAACCAATTTAAATCAAGTACATTACATTATTTAGTTATAAGGGGTGTCGATCAACTATTCCACAATTTTTTTTTTTTCATTTAATGTTAAAAGTTGTAGTGATAATCACTTTTTACAAACGTCGAATTACACTACAGACAGGATAATTTTGCAATTCCCCTCTTCAACTATCTAGCTATAAAAAAAAGGCAACTAGTCTATTACATTTTTTTATTAAAAAAACCCCCAAAAATAAGAATTCGGAAAATTTATTGATATTTCATAGTCAAAAAAATAATCATTGAAACGAGTCTGGTTATTGGCTTTCAATTCAATAATTAGTAACAGGTGATTATCTAGTTGGAGAAGTCCAGGAACATTTCCTCGTATTTTTTTGACTAGCTGCCGTGTAGCTTCAGTTAGCGACGTTAATTCAACCTAACCTTGTAATTTTACGATCTCAAACTAAGATTATTACTTTCTCGAAAATGAAGAAGAGTTAGTTTATTTCCATGGTAACGAACTGGTTTTAAAAACAGTATGTTCTTCGACTTCACATCAGCCTCTATCGATGAACATTTTCCATCGTTATCGCCGCAGCCAAAGTGTTAATTATTGTTTCTCTTCGATTTTGACGTAACAGGGCGCACGAATATCAGGGTCGCAGGAGCAGGCAAAATTTCGGCGCCAGCAGCGTTGTTAATGCAGATTCCTCCGCCCAGTACATTTCTCTGCTGCAAACTTAAGCTCGGATTTGGTGTAGTTAACCACCTTAATAAGCTAAAGACGCGTTTACATGAACCATTGAATGCCAAAATCCCCATTAGGGAAATAGGTCAAGCAGGAGTTCTAACAAAAATTATAGTCTGTGGCCGAATCCATGGTATGAAACATCAAACCCTCCTTCATTAGAGGGTTTGCGAAGACCCCCAATGAACCCTGCAATTATGGTTCTGCCTGGGAGAAAATCCCCAAGAGGGAAAAATTGCTGAGTTTGCTCTTCAATCCATGGATTTGATGGCTCATGTAAATTCGCCTTGATAGATGGCAACTAAATATGTTTGGTTTCATACTTGGTTCACATTAGAAATATGTTAAGGGTTCAATTATGAAGGGCTTAAAAGATTTTGTAATACAAGGGAGAAACAGGATTGCTTAACTTAATTTTTCTTTTGTTATTCCATGTGAATATGATGCAGCAAACAAACGTAGGTTGAGTTTTTATGAAATATGTCTAAATTCTTTAGCAAATACATTTTACATTGAAAATATGTTCTATTTATCAAAATATCTTTTACTCATAACATTGTCTCAACATAGCTTTGTTTTACACACTTGTATAATGATGTAAAAAAAAATTAGACTTAAATATTGCCTATTTATCTACATATTAAATTTTTTAAGTAACAAACCATGAAGAGAGATAATGAGGAATGCCATAATTTTAATTAACAAAAAAAAAACCAATAATTGCATAAATTTTATATAAAGGTTATTTTAATTTCTAAAATAATATATTTCTAGATTATTTCTAATAATCTAGTACCAAGTATTATTTGTGTAAAGTTATATAACCCTGACAAATAAAACAAACCTATAGAAATTTAAAATAAAAAAATGCAAATATTTGAATGTTTTAAAATTAGTACAAACTTGTTTTTAATTTTTGTAAAGGCTTTTTAAGTTTAATAATTACCCACATATGTTTTTTCAGGTTCAATCAAAAAGACTGTTTTCAAATTGACACTTGCATCACACTGATAGCCAATTCCCAATTTCAAGTAAAAAATTGCAATGTTTTCGTTCACTAACTAGTAAAAAAAAACAACTGTACATATTTTTTTTTAAACATTTTAATTTAAAATGGTCATTTTACAAGTGGTTTGGGTGCTGATTTTGGAGTTTGAGGCTTGACCTTTGGCAACAATTTCTTGTTGTGCTTCTTGGCATATTTCAAGTTCTTCAAGAATTTTGCATCCACCTGCAAGTTTAATTCAACTTTTAAACCATGATTCTCAACTAAAAAAAATGGGGCTTCTTAAGGCCAACTTTACTTTTAAATAATAGTTCAATATCTAAGCTTTATTTTAGAAACAATCTTAGTTTAAGTTATACAATAACGTTGAATGATAAAAATCTCATTTATTTTCTTAAAATTTGTTCTTCCTTTTAGAATAGAATCTTAAGTGCAAACATTACGTAAAAGTTTGTCTTTTAAATGATATTTTTAGTGGCTTTATACTTTGAATGTCTTTTAAAAAAAGTTTTAATCACTGATTGAATTAATTCGAAATTTTTTCTCAAATGATAGACATAAAACTAATTTTTCAACAACCAATTAAAATATATATATTTTTTAAAAAAAAGTATGTATACTTACACCCCTCATAGACATCTTGGTAAACCTAGATGGCCTCTTGATACCATTTCTATGGTCCTTGCGATCTTTAAAAAGAAAATGAGAATTATTAGTATAGTAATTAGTATAATAGTCATAATAAATTTTTAAAAGATTCAAGGGGAATAAAAAAAGAGGCTCCAATTAAGGGGATCGGACACCCCCATTCCCTGTCCTAGCTCGATCGGGCTGGCTAAGTCTATGGGGAAAAAATGGTTTTTGTTCCGAAAAAAAAGCAAAGAAATTATAGGAATATTTTGATACGGTTTTTTTAAATTCATAAAACTCCAATAAAGGTGTGCTTTTAGAGGTTATTTTTTTAAAAATGCTATTTACTTTTTTTAAATCTTAATTTTTTTGATTAAAAAAAGTAAATAACGTTTTTTTAAAAAAATGACCTCTAAACGCACACCTTTATTGGAGTTTTATGAATTTAAAAAAAAAAAGCATCAAAATATTCCTATACTCTCTTTGCTTTTTTTTGAACAAAAACCATTTCCCCCCATAGACTTAGCATTAGCCAGCCCGAACGAGGTAGGACTCGGAATGGGGGTGTCCGATCCCCTTAAAATTCATTGACCAACATAAATACATATAATAATGTATTATGACATCAAATATTTTTTAAGATCATAATTTTGAATAATCAAGTGGAAATGTGAATAATTTTCCCTTCTTAAAAATATACCAAATTAAAGAGAAAAACTCAAGTTTAATTATACTATCAGGGAAGGGTTTATTTTGCTCTTCCAATTTTAACTTAAAGGAAAAAATATAGTACAAATAATTATGGTAGAAGACAGGGAACTACTGATCTGCTTATTGTATTTCATCGGCCAATGGAGACCACAGCAAATAAAAAAAATGTATATAAGGCTTTGAGGATTGATTCATCTGACCTTAAATAAATCTAATTACATATACCACTGGAATTTGTTGCAAATAACACAAAATTTAAGAAAGCGTTGAACTTTGGCTGACAGATCACATTAGTCTTGAACTAGGGTCAAGTGGGGTAAGTGTGATTGGGGGTAAGTGTGATAAACAGCTCTTGTAACTTTGGAAATCATTCTAAAAATCTGAAAGTTTGCAATATATAACATTAGACCACTTATAAACTAAAAAGAAATATTGACCTTATTTTTTGTTTAAAGAAAGTTTTGAGCTTCTGAATTTAGGGGCAACTGTCTTCTTTTCATGTGGGTCTTTCTATGTGGGGAAAGTGTGATAAAACAGCAATGGATTTTGAAATGCAAATTTTGTACACTTAAAATTGGAATTCAAACATATAATTTTTTTCTACATATGTATGTTTCTTATAATAATTCACTACCAATTTTAGGATTTGGAATCTACTTGAAGCAGAGAACGAATTTTCTTAATGAAAAATGCAGAAACCATCACACTTACCCCACTTGACCCTACTATAAAAAAAAATACAGATTTGCTTCAATTACGATTTTGCTGCAAAGACAATATATTACGAGGCACTGATGTGTGGTTGACAAACAAAGATAACATAAGCAGGTTGATTTCAGTCCTGCACTCGATGATACACATTATTTAGCTACAAGCCTATGGAATCAGTTAGCTGATGGTAAAAGAGGACAGCGATTTACACAAAAGAATAATGGAATCTCTGGTGCGTCGCCAAGTCATTGAAGTTAAGGATCTGCTGCAATTGAATCGGTGAATGAAGAAACCACTTCAGTCAAAAAGATCCGAAAACTCGTTTTCAATGAAAATAAGCGTAGAAAGGCAAGATGCGTGTTAGGTGCAAAAACTATGTTAGTCTGTTGAGTAGTTCCGTAAATACAGGATGTTTGTTTCGAGTGTAGAAATAGAGGAGTTATTACGCTTTTTCTCCCTCCTGAAAAATTTGAAATTTGTGACTGACGTTGTTTCTGCACTCATCGATTCAATTGGAGGCTACCCCCCCCATGGTTGATAAATGTGCTTGAAACGAGCCCCAGTCTATGAATAGTGGTTTTGAAACAAAGGAATTTTACCACTCAAATCATTTATTACTACACTCTGTGCCAACCTAACTTGGGTAAAAACAAGGAGTAAAGAGACAGAGGGAAAAGCATGATTGGTCCGTTAGTTGTAAACTCTTGCAAGGTAATATTTACATACAAAATAATCTGATTACAATGTAACCAAAATACACCTCATTCTGATAAAATTGCTAAATTCTCTCATATAACATTCGAATCTGTTAGACCTTAAACGAAATTAATGTTTTCTGGATGGATTCACAATTAATTTATGAAACTAATTTACATCCCCAAAGGATCTTTTCCATAGCATATTTCGATTTACCCAACTTAGGTTGGCAAGGAGCTTAGGGTTTAGACATAGGATTAAAAAAAAAAAAAAAACATCAGCAGGCTTGTGTTATTTAGGATAATGGAATGATTATTACCCTAAAGTAAAATCGGCCGATCCCTAGTAGAAGGGATATTTCTACTGGGATCTAACCATACTATTTGCTTACAGATTTTTTTCTTTTAAAAAAGCTGTCCATTAATTATGCCTTTGTTCCCTTACAATAGGACTTTAAGACTTTAAAATAAGAAAATGATTGAGAAAAATAACTACTATTCAAGTAATTTCTAAGTGACTTTTCACAAAAAAAAAAAAAAATGTTTTTTTAGTTTTAAGCACTGCATATAGTCCATATGAACCATGAGGTAGGCAAGAGTTCATACTTACTCTGGTTGTGAGCTGTGTGGTTCTTTGACTTGGCCATGTCAACTCTACAATAAACAAAAAGGATATTAGAAATTATGTAACAATTTGTTTAAATGATCCATTAGTATAATATGAAGGAACTGGAGAAGAATTAACTATCCAAAAGATGTATCACAATCACACCCCAACTTACAAGAGATAATGTATCGTATGACGGGTACAGAGAAAACCTTTCATCGACAGGATGTACTTCCGCATCAGATAGTCATTGCCTCAACTCTTTCAATAAACTGGTTTTTTTTTGTTGGTTCTCATGTGGCAACCCTGACTAACATACATTACAGTAGGTCTATTTAGTATGTAAGCTTGGAAAGCATATCCACCCCCATCCACGAATGTGGTCCTCTTGGAAACGGGGTGATTTATAGCTGTTTTGTTTATTCCCCACCCTACATGGGGAAATATTAACTGTATTGATTGCAAACCTCAAGCGTGCTAGGATTAGATAAGCGATGTTCCCCTCTTTTCCTAGAAGACTCAGTGAAGGCATGGGGGAAAGAGAGTCTTTTCGAAGCTTACATTCTAGCTAGAAATAGTTTAGTACAAGTACCACTTTAATACCACGATCGAAGAACCAAGGGAGAAACCAGTGTTTTTCTCCAATGTTCACCAAGCATACCTGACTACAGGAAGTTCCTAGTCAAACAAGGGGTTCTTTCCCTGAACTCTTCATGTTTATTAAACAGAAAACTAGAAATCACTGTGCCAAGAATTTCGGCTTGATTATATTTAAGGGACAAATATTCTGTTGCTAATTTGGCAACATCTGCAAAAATATATTACATTTCACCACCACACTTGCCAAACTAATTTGTAGGTTTTCCAAAAGTTTAAATATTACACACATGGTCAAGTATTATGTTCACTCGGGTTTTCCCTACTCACTAATTGCACATTGATGATAACGCCAACAATCAGGATCAATCATACTCTTTTGTACAGGTTACCTATTACCATTTTTCCTTCCGTGTTCTTATTGTGGACAGTAATGGATCACCCAGAAGAAATTTACTGAATGCTAACCATTGGCGAACTTTCGCCAAAAGCCCGTATTCTGGCGACTTTCCAGAACGAGAAACCCAAATGAAATGAGCAAATAACTGTCAGATAGGGTTGCTGTAAAAACGTCATTGTTGCAAAGTCAAAGAATTTTAATCTTCAGTCGAAATTCAGACAGATTGCCATAAAACAGTCTTCATCGCCAAATCCGAAAAAACGCTCTAATGGTTACCATACAGTAAATCTGATCTGGATAATCCTGTGAAATTGTCATCTACTACAAGGCAAGTGGACGTATTCCAATGCTTCTGAGCAATTGAATATAATATGGTGGCAACCTGTCTGACCTGACCGAAACGCATAATGGTTAGATAGGGTTGTCGGAAAACGTCATCGTTGTGAAGAGAGCATGACGTCAAAAGTCGCCAGAATACAGACTTCTGGCGCGATTTCGGAAAGTTCGCCAATGGTTACCGTACAGTAAATTTCTACCAATAATGAATGTAGATCTATGGCATAAGAGTTATACAATTTAGCCCAGAATGTTTTTAAAATGAGTGCGAATGAAATTTCGTATGTACGCTTGTATTGGGTGGATCTTATAAATGTCATGAGGCAGTGAGGTACATTTCTTATATTTTTTTAAAACAAACAGAACTGACAAACAGAATATGTCTGCTAAGGCATGAATTAAAATATAAAGAAATTATCAACCATTACTGCAGAGTAGGGATTAATAGAAGAGAAGTATAAATACTCTACTTCTATTGCTTATGGATACAAGGCGTTCGAGATTATTTCGAGTTTTAAAATTAGGAACAAAACTTGAATGTCCACGATTTGCAAGAAATAACTTATAGGATTACATGAATACTGTAAATATTTAATTCAATAACATTTTATTTTTAAAAAAAACATTATTCAGCTTGGGAACGGAAGTTAACACTAAGGTCCAGTCTCGTCTAATCATTTTAAAATAAAATACGGCAAATATTTTTTGAATAATCAAACAGAAAATACAATAATATATGATACTTACATGTGTTTTAGACGATTTTAATTGATATTTTTGTGAAATTACGGCAAAACTTGTTAAACAAAATTTTACCACGCGTAAAACAAATTTTGGGAATTGTAAGTTGAGTTGAGTTGTTTAAGGGTTTTGGTTTGAAAGTTGATTCCAAACTTTTGCTGCTCGAGGTCGTACGTTATTTGTGTCCTGGTTATGGTCCTTTCCTAGATTTTTAAAAATAAGAAGAAACTAAAAAAGATATTTTTATATAAGTGTTCCATCCAACCACATGACGTGTTAAGTTAGTACCGTACAGTAGACTTGCTCTGTAATTTCTCGAAATCCATAGTAGGCGCGTTTACAAGAGCCATCAAATCCATGGAATGCATCATTTGGGTTAGAAATCCTGCTCGACCACTTTTCCCCCTTATGGACGGTTCGGCATTCCATGCATTCGATCACTCATTTAAACGCGCCTCGTACTAATTAAATAGTTCTTGCAGAACTAGGGCGGTGTCGTTAATGTTTTTCATAATTAATGTTTATCCACTTCAATAACTTAAAGCCAGTAATCCATTCACGCTGTAGCTATGCTGTAGCTGGATTTCGTGACGTAACTGTCACTAGTACGCATGCGCGCGTGGTCAAAGCTGTACTTCTGAAGCTGGATTTTTGAATCGTTTTCCAAGCGATATCAAAGCTGTAAATTGGTTTCGGGCATGAGCAGTCATAAGAGTCATTTTGTTTTTAATTGTACGTGGTTTTTAACTTAATATTCTTGTTTGTTTATTTTTTATTGAGAGAAATAACCCATAAGTCAAGAAACTTCCATCCACGCCAGATACAGCAAATGACGTCACAAAATCCAGCTACAGCATAGCTACAGCGTGAATGGATTACTGGCTTAAGATAATTTTTCAAGCCCCAATCCGACGATGTGTCGCCCCCTAAAAAAGTACTCACCCCCCTCATACTCTAAAAATCTGTTCTTTTTAGTACTTTCATTGAAGAAATGATCAAAATAATGCCTTTACCTTAACCCCAGCAGAAATATATTTCTGTTTACAAGAGAAATTCTAAATCTTTACCCAAACAAAAGAACAAAACAAATACCCAACTCGTATTTCAAACGAAAGATAACAGCCACTCTGTCCCAAGCTTTGTTTTTCTTTATACCATGCGAAATGAATATTTCAACATGCGTGTTTGGTTATAGGTTTAAATAACATAAAAAATTTATTCCTGAAAAAAAAATTCCATTAAATGGAATAATAATTTCGAGGGGAGTGATGGTGGTTTTGATAGTTAAAAATACTTTTCAGATTTAGTAAATGCGAATAGGTCTTTTTTTTCTTTAAAGCACCACAAATAAATATTAAAATTAATTGCTTTAAAAAATTAAAGAGATATGTATGGGGGGATTTGTAAAACCGTAAATTGCCACACCTAGTCAATTGCTGCCCCTCTGCATATTACCCTCACACAGCCCTGCATAAAACAAGTTTCCAAGTACAATATTTGTAGCGTGTTAGTATGGGGTGTTGAAGCTGATACTGTACATAGTGTATGCCAGAAACATGATTCCAATGCAAAGCAATTTTTTTGTCATTTCTAAGACCTATAGATCCTGTTAAATGTTAATACATAACCTTACTTACTACTTACAATTCATTTTTTATGGATTTTTTAATAATACATTACTAGTTTATTAATTAAACTCATATATGTCACAAATAGCACCCCACTCCTACTCAGTCCCCTCAGACATCAAGCTACTGCTCTAGCCTTTCCCGAAACTTCATGCATGCATGTATGGGACAATGTACAGTTTTCTTAGAATTAAGTCTTTTAAAGATGAATACAATCGTAATTTTGGTAACAAGGAACATAGTGCTAGTAAATATATTCATGGTATGATGCATTTTTACATCAATATAACCCAAAATTTGTCAGAAGGTAGAAACATTAAAGCTTGGTCAAATATTCAACACATTTTGTTATGCTATTTATAATTTGCTTACTTAAATGTAATAAGTGTACATTTTAAATAAATGTCTTTTGAATAGACTCATGATATGAAGCATTTTAAATGCATAAAGGTCCAGATTCGGCATAAATGTCAAACCTCAGTAAATTTTTGTTTGCAAAAATAGAAACACTAGTTATAAGTTAAAAAACCTCAACAATTTAAAGAACATATAAAATGCTTTTTCATGCAAACTTTTTAGATAGGAAAATTTTTTTGAACTGCAATTGATGAAATAATTTTTTTAAAAATTCTATGTTGAGTAAACATAGCGAAGGCTATTATTTTTTTTGGTTAAACCCATACATGAATAAGGCAATAAAAAAAGTTTAAGGGAAACTTAACAAATTATGAAGTAGTGTTACTTATAAGAATGGTTAAGACATATATAATGAACTGCAAACATGTTAAACTATCAGGGTTGTAGGGAAGATGGCACAATATTGTTCCACAGCTTGTCTTCACACAGTCAACAAAGTAACTTTTACTGATACTTTTTATTTCAATTTGCAAAATACAAGGCAAACCAAAAATAATGAAAGCGGTAGGTAAATGCTACATACAATCACTGAACTGAACCTCTGGAAGGAGCATCGAAACATTCTCCAATCGGGTCGGTGAAGAGCGGCACCCTGTAAGAGCTTTGGCTGCCAATCCTATACTTTACTTGTTAAAATAGGCATTTTAAACCAACTTTTTCAATAATTCTTTAAACAGAAAATTGATATGTTATTGTTTTAGAATGTTCTTTATATAATGAAGTTTCAGAAACATGTACTTTTTAAAAAAATAGAATTTGAAAACTTAAATTCCTTGGAGTACTATTCTTGGCGAGTGATTTTGACTGACCAATGCAAACTGTCAAGTCAAGTGTCAATTGTGACCGGCGAATTCATGCCAAATGTAGCACATATTCTCCCTAAAGCTGTCGCCAAATGACCCAAAAATAGTCTTCACCAGCTTTTCATAGGATGCTCCTTCCAGAGTTTCTGTTCAGTTCAGTGCATTGAATTAAACAGGTATTATTTTTGAATTACCCTTATAAACACATATGGATTTTGTTACAATTAAAAAGAAAAGAGGAGATAAAGCAGACAAAACAATTTATGTATGCTGTTTTTAATGAAGAAATTAGTACAAATGTAGATATTTTAAACCAACTGAACACATATTTATTATTTGGAGCTATTCTGCGAAATTAGTCTTGGCTCAATTAATGATGGCCATGGGACAATTACCTGAAAATAGATTATAATTAGTAAAAGAAGATAACTTGTAACAACAAACATTTGCCTTGAAATTTATATGAAATATTTACTTTTTCAATGACCTCCTCCGGAGGTTCTTCATCTTCTTCTAAGTTTTCAAATTTACCAGTTCTCCCTGAAAAAAAAAATGAATAACGAACATAATACAATATAAATGTTTGAAACATAGTACATGACATTATATTTTAGAGGATAGGTAAACAACAGGGTATGTCTATTGAGTGGCAACAGCTTCAGGGGTATTGTTTTCATCCTTGATCCTGCTAGATTTGAATTTGTTTTGGTATTCTGAAAGTGAGTTGTGTAAAATGTTTTTTTTTCAGTTGAACTACAGCTTTCCTGTTTTCATGAATCACATTAAATTGCTGCCCACTACTTTGCTTAATTTCTTTGCATAAAATAAACTGCATCTAAACGAAGTTTTCAAGCAACATTGATGTTTTGGTAATGCAATGTATACTCATAGTAGAAATTTAATCAAATTAAAACAAATGAAGTTTAACAAATGGCACATAAAGACCTCTAAAATAGAGTACAGCAGACAAAAAGACAGCACATTTAGATTGAAACCAAAACAACCAATGAAACCATGGAGAGAGTCAAGAACAAATTTTTTTTATTCTATACCTTTTTAACAGATTTATACATTGGTTAACTCATTTTGTTCTAAATTTACAAAGAAGTAAACTTTTTTAAATTAGCAATCTTATCAATATCACCAAGCAATTGTTTAAGTAAATACTATAATTGAAACAAATATTTGAACAGATACTATTTAAACATTAAATAAATAAAATAAGAGTGGAAATATAGGTTATCAAAGGTTTCTCAAGATATAGCATTTTGACATATTATAATAGTTATGAAAGTTCTACAAAATTATATGAACCTACCAGGCTTAATTTCTACATTAATAAGTTTTATTTCCAATTCTTCAGATTGTGGGTTTCGTGATTTGATAACTCCTTCCTAGAAAAGTTAAAAACAGATTACAAGAGATCTCCTCAATTAGGATTCTTTAAAAAGATGTCCAAAACAAACGTTTAGTATAAAAGTCATCGGTATCATCTATGTCAAGAGAGCACAGGATATACCAAAACCTTTTCAATAAGACATTTTAAAATTCTTTACCTTTCTGAACAACTTGTCTTCTTATAAATTGCTAGAATTTCAGGAAGTTATTTTTATAACAGGGAACTTACTTTAAAAAGATTACAGTGGCACACAATTTGGCTTTATTTCAAAATAGAACGCAGAAATCCTTGAACATTCATATTTTTGACAGTGGGTATTTTTAATTCTTTTTTAATAAGGATTATATGCTAGTTCTTTTAACTTTTTAGGGGTTGATTTTTATTCGAGAAAGATACAATTTCAAAAATACCAGCAATTTATTGATATATTTATTTCCTTAAAAGCTGTACAATGAAGTTTACAATAGCTTAAAGCATATTTTCTTTAAAGATATTACACAATAAACATGAATACCTCTTTACTGGACTTCTTGTTAACTGCAATACTTTTCACATTTGCAAAAATATGAGCACACATTGTAAATAAACTGTTTTACATACAAGTATGAAAATGTTAATTTTTTTTAAATTTTACATTATTTAAATTAAGTAATCATTTGAAAGTAAAAAAAGAGCTAAAAATGCTGGAACTTAAAAACTTACTTTATAATCAGATACTACAGGACTATAACTTTCATCCAATTCTAAGAGCTGCGAAAAAACAAAATTAAAAATTTACTATGTTTAATACCTCAAAAATAATACAATTTGCAGATGATCAGCCAAATGAACACACAAAAAACGGACCAAAAGAGCACAGTAAGTCTGATTGAACAATAAATAAAAACATGTGGGAATGACACTAATAAATGAGAAAAATAAACAAAAGCCAGGAGTCGATTGTAGTTTATAAAAATTGAATATCACATCTTGTTACGGAGTATGGCATGTTCACACCGTTCAGAAATAATTAACAATGAAACAATTAAAGTCCAAACTAATTAAAAAATTAAGGTCCAAACTAATTAAACAATTAAGGTCTAAACTAATTAAACAATTAAGGTCCAAACTATATGTAACAACGCGGATGAACGTGGCGGTCAGACTTCAGACACCTGAGATCATCAGCACCTATCTTGGAACGGACATGGGTGGTTCCTGGTATAGTTGTATGGCTGGGTTGTCTTTAATTAGGCAGTGAAATTGGCATTTTAAAAAAATTGCTTAGGTTGCCTGCTGGACTACGGAAAGACACTAAAAGTCAGAAAACGATAAGGGAAGGGTCTCTTCAACAGAGAGCCTTTTATCTGAATCTGAGAGCTCAATTAATTTGCATACACTTGGCAGTTTCTTCACAGTATTTTAGTAATTTTGGCTGCGTTTAGGTCGGACCGACACCAACATCCGTCACTGTGCTGGTTCTAATGAAAACCAAAACAACTGGGCCTCACTTCATATGAAAGTTGATCAAAATTAACGAATGTAGTCAGGAAGAAGACATGAAAATTCTTACCTTAAAGGCAATGTGAGAACCCATAGGAGGTGTAGCTTTTATAAGTGGGTATTCTTCGTAAGAAGCTGCTAAATTTTCTATTGGATTCTCATCAATTGATGACTATAAAATAAAACATAAGAAAAATCATTAAAACATGGTCACTTTAATAAGTAATTTCAATAAAAAAAGGACAAAAGCATAATAACAGTTTTTAATCCTAGAGTTCATACAAAATGCGTCTACTTTACAATATAATGGTATTTATGAAGTGCAAAACGATACATATACTGATTATAATTTGAAGAATGCGCAAAGTTACATTTTTGAAAAAATGAGATTTTTGTGTCAATGAAATATTATTAACTTCTTTCACAATAACAAGTTCCACTTTTTCAAAAACTTGAAGTTTAGTACTTTTTTTATGGTTTGAAAGTTCTGTTTTTAACAGATCCGAGTGCAAACTAAAAACTTTAACGCTCCTTTTCAACTTTATGTCACTTAGAAGAAAGTAGGCCTCAAAATGACAGGTTTAGAACAGCTATGCTCACTTCCTGGAGAAACATACTAGGTGGTGGTGAGAAGCCAAGCTTGTGCTGTAATTGCAATGATTATAACAAATTATAAAAATGTTCGGGCACAAGTTTTTTACACGGATGTATGACATATCCTGCCTTAAGCCCCTCAAAATCTTTAATTTTAACCAACAATTTAAACTTAATAATTTTAAATTACCTTTTCACATATCCTTACTATCACTAAGTACTTTAACATCCCAACTACACCCTGTCGGCGACAAACAGTTGCCTATATCGATCGTTCCCACATAACTTTTATGAATCATCCACCCATACGTTGACTTTTTAACTCTTATAACAAAATTTTTGTAGGGCATTCTGTCCCCATCTATTGTCGACTCCAGACGAGCAATTTATTATTTACCAATGTCTAACAGCTAAATAAAAAAGACTAAATTTTATCTAAGTTTCCTTGTCAACTTAATTTACATGTATATAATGCTAGTTAATTTTAAGATAGGCAAAAGGCTATAAATGAACATTGTTACAGCCTATTTTTTTTAATTGATGTAAATTACTTAGTATTATAAGAAGAAAATAAAACTCTTACTGATTTATAATCAACTAAAATTTGTTCAGCAAGAGATTCCATGGTGGAATTTAAAACGGGCTTAGGTGAAAGCTCTTTTGTAGTTTCCAATTGGCTTGCAGTCAAAGATGGCGTTTTGGTGCTTGCCGATACACAGTTACTATTTGGAGAAGTACAAAATTTCGAAGTATTCTTCTTTGCAATTTCAGTAGCACGGGCGATATTTTCGTGTAAATTTGGCCCTTTTGGAGTTGGTGGTAGAATAGCTTTAGTTGGTGAGCCTTCCGTTTGGGAACCTGAGTGATTAATTTCCTGCTCCACATTATCTATTACCTTTGCGGTACTTTCGATATCCGGAGAAGTAAATCTAACGTGCTTCCGAATGCCAGCATAATCATCATATGGGTGTAATGCTTTAGAGTCATCTTCATCTTCTGTAACATTTTGAAAAGTACTCATATTTGCAGACAAAAAAGGACCAAGTAAGTTTGCGTCCGCCTTTCGATTTCTTTTTCGTTTCCGTTTTCTTTTTTTGCAGTTGCTACCAAGAGCTGATGAATCAGCAAAAACATCTGTAGGTTTGTTATCCTCTAAAACTTTTAGATGTATCGTATCTTTAGGTTTTTCAGATACATCAGAAACAACAGGGACTTCAATAACTTCTGTATTATCACTGTCGTTCAAGACATGGACCTCCTTTGTAGCAGATGCATGACTAGATTTGCTTTTCTTTGATGAACTAGTATTGTTTTCAGCAAAAAGTGGCTTTAATATTGAATTTTCAATTTGTATTTCTGATACATTAGAAACAACAGGGACTGCAATAACTTCTTCCATACTATCACTGCTATTCAAGACATGGACTTGATTTGAAGTAGATGCATGACTAGATTTGTTTTTCTTTGAAGAACTAGTATTGTTTTCAAGGAAAAGTAATTTTTGCATCTTATTTACCATTTCCATTTTGTCACCACCAAATTTATCAACTGGAGCCACATTTCTTTTTCTTTTCTTTTTCTTCAGGTTCATGTCTTTGTTTTCCTCTTCCACGAACAAATAACTCTCTTCATTTCTATTTCTTCGTTTTTTGGAATGCTCTAAGGAATCATTTCCATAAGGTATCCCATTTCCAGTACTAATGGATAATTTGTTATTTTCTACTGCTACAGAGCTTGAGCTATAAACGGATGAGTTTGGTAGAGTTTCATACTGCAATCTAAAAAAATAATACATTAAATAAAATGTTTTCAGTCCCAAACATGCAAATTTAGAAAATTGACCAAAACATAAAGAAAATTATTATGGTTACACAAATGAAACTCAACAAATTGATCTTGTTTAATGTGAAATATTGAGTGAAATTAAGTTAACTTGTTTACTGTGTGTGCGTTTGCTAAAGATAAACAGAAAGTTTTCCCCATCATATTAAGGGTTGAACTAAATCTTAAAATTTGCATATTTTCTACATTTTCATGTAAGTTACCCACCCTTCACTCAAAAACTTCAAGTAGTTAAGGTTATTAATTTTCTTATTTACTTGATATTTATCTCCTTCACTAACAAGCAAAATCCTACACATATATTCTTTGTATAAACAAATTATTCAAAAATATTTTTAAAAAAATATTGTTTACCATTTGCTGAGGGGCACATTGATTTAATGGAATTTGAGATTTAAAGCGGTAAAAATATAATTCGTTGTTTGCTATGAATTCATAAACAAGTTCTAATTTTTTTTCTTTTTTTATAAAAATGTAATCTACTTTAACTTGTCAGTTTCTTCAATACTGTGACCAGTTCACTTAGTTTCTTTAGAGGCTCTAACAATTTACTTTATAATTGAAAAGTAATATTAAGAAAAACCCTAAAATGAAGTTGCGAAGTAAATTCTACAAATATTTACTTATGTGGACTTCTGGAGCAAATCGGATATGGACACTTTATGCTGCACTTCTAAGAAAAATTCAACAATGATGGGTAATATACTTTTGCTTTTTTAAAACCCTAATGCAACAGTAGAAATTCCTCACTAAAGTTCCCAAATGTGCTACCTCACTTTGCACAATGGATCAGATTTACTGTATGGTAACCCTTGGCTCGATTTTTTAGTATTTGGCGATAAATATTTTGAGGAGACCTGTCTGACTTCGACTGACGATTCGAGTTCTTTGACTTCACAACAATGATGTCTCCCGGCAACCCTATCTGACCATTATTTATTAGCGCACTATAGAGAGCGTGACGTCAAAAGTCGCCAGAACACGAACTTTTGGCGCGACTTTGGAAAGTTTGCCAAGGGTTACAGTACAGTAAATCGGATCTGTTGTGCAAGGTGAGAAAGCACATATGGGAACTTAAGTGACAAGTTACACAAAGAAATATTGATTTGGAAAATTAGACTGGGTTACTTACGCAATTTCCTGATCCTTAGCTTTACTCTTATGCTTTTTGGAATGCTTCAAAGTTTTATTTACGTTGCACTTGTCTGCATTTAATGCAAATGTCCGATTGTCTACTTCTAAACCATTCGAGTTAACTTTTAACTGATTTGGTGCATTTGCCTGAACAAGTGGAAATTGATCAAGAAAGCTTTCATGGTGACTCCTAAAATAAATAAAAAAAATAGGCTGACAAAATTTAAAAATTATAAATTAAATAAAAGATTTCGGTGGAAATATAGCATTTGACACTTTGATAGTAAATTATCTATAAAATAAAAATTAATAAAAATACTTGTTATCTTCTATCTGTTAAGTTTATGATAATACGTTTTTTTTTATTTACAACAAATGTACATCTTATTGTATTTAGCATTTGTATTGATAGTTTTATCAATGAAACACTGTTGATTCAAAAATCTTATTTTTTTTTATTTCATTGAGTCATTATTTTCAGAGAAATTGGTTTAAAACATTAAGTTCAAATTTTATTGCTAAATAAGTATAATTTTTTTTTTTTTAAAATAAAAGTGTCTTTCTTTCCTGCCTGCTAACATATAACAGAATTTCAAAAATCAACAAGTCTCTACTGCAGAACCAAAAACAAGGGCTGAGAAAGTAAAAGTATGTTCAGTTTGCTACATCATAGTATTAAAAGCAGTTTTCTTAGTTAGGCTGTTTACTCCGTTTATAGGGTGAAAGCTTGGAATTTTTTTTAGTTTTAGCCAGGAATTAATAGGTTTGATGACAAACCCTTGTCGACTGGGCTACTCAGAGCTAGGGCCGGATTTCTAAATAAAATAGGCAAAGTAGGCTGTAGCCTAGAGCGTTGAATTTGTTGGGGCGGCAAATTTGACAACCAATTAAAGCGGCATCTGGCATATAAAAATTATTCGAAAGATACTAATATTTTTAAGAAAGAAAACAAATACATTAATTCATAAACATATTTATAGTACTAATATTAGTAGCAAACATGGCATGTAGGGCAATCGCACCCTTTGAAGGGACCAGTACAAGTAGGATGTCCCTGTAATTAAATTGTTATTTATTTTAATATCAACTTAATAAGCTTTGAATGTGGATCACACAGGGTGGTTACAAAATCCTAGAAAAAAAGTTCCCTGATATTTCCATGATTTCCCGGATACTTTCCCTGATTTTACAATTACCTAAAAAACATACAATACACACAATTCAATGAAGTACAGAAAATTTAATCCAGACATGGCGTGAATTAAGACTTTTCAAATTATGGGTTAGCCTACCTAACTTTTACATTTCCAAAGATCTGAATAAGTTTAGCAGAATCATGTGATCAGAGAATCACATTATAACATGATTCGTGAGAGAGATTGGTCCTTCAGGCAAATCGGATCAACCAGAATATATCCCCCCCCCCCCAAAGTGTCCCTTAGTAGTGATCAAAAGAACCTAAACCTGCTGTTTAAGTAATCCAAAATGGAAAAAAATCCCTGATATTTTGCAAAATTTGAAAAATTCCAAGAGAATTCCCTGATATTTCCAGAATTAAAAAGTTCCCTGAGAATTCCCTGATTTCCCAGGTTCTGTTACCACCCTGTCACAGGTTTACTGTTAAGTAGTTGTGCTGAACAGAAGTGTATATCATCAAATAAGAGCTAGTTTTAAAGTGCAGTACACATCAGAAAGCTTTATGTGTGTCGTCGCTGTCTGTTCTACTATCAGTTACACTTTAAGAGACAGGGACAAGTGAACAATTATAGCCTACAGGCGGCTAACCTTTAACGGTTTAAAATTAAATCCGGTCCCGCTCAGGGCCTTTTGCCATTATGTGAAAAATCAAAATAGTAAAATGTCAGTTTTTTCTGTCAAGAGAATTGCATACATAAGTAAGATTACATGAAATAACAATTTACATAATTCAATAAAGTAATCAAATAATAAATAATGTATAATATACAATAAATTAAAGATACGGAATATCTGAATTTTGAACTGAGGGAAATTTGTCCACTCTCCAGAACTCTTCGAGTGTGTCATCTCGAGCACTGTCTCAAGATTTTTAAAGAATAATAATTTAACAAAATAATAAATATAACTTCAAAGAATAATATTAACAAATAATAATTTCAATAAGTTAACAAATAAATCTAAAAGTGAAAAAAGTATTTTAAACTTTTGGATCACATACAAGTTTTGATATTCTCCAACAACTTGAACATCAGTTCCTGAACTTCTTTTGTGCTTTTTGGAGTGCTTAGAAACTTTATTGACGTCATTTTTCCCCACACTCAATGACAATTTTCTATCTTGTGTTTCCGTTAAACTTGAGTTGTGACAGAACGAATGTGATAACTTATCATACTTTATCCTGAAATGAATTATAAACATATTAAAAGTATTTATTTAAAACAAATAACCATTCTTATAAAGGAAAATATATAATTTAAAATTCAATAAAAGAATAAAGTTTTGATTCAGGAAAGCCACTCTAATGCATTGTAATTAGAATAAAACTCAACAAAAAAGAATGTATTAAAGAGCTTGATGATGGACATCCTATTATTGGTCTATTGAAAATGAAATTGTTCAATAAATAAATCGATCTCGAGCCCTAATAAACTTAAATAGTTGGAATTACTGATCCCCACATTGGCAGGCAATAAGTGACAAGCAGGCAATAAGTGACATAGCTTTTTGCTTAATGAACAGATCTTTATTTAAAATTGTGTCCAAGCGGTGGCATGACTTGCACTAAAAAACGTTCAGGAAAATAAGGGTTTCCTCAGGGCTACTTAAATTTTTAAGAGGCTTATATTAGCATTATTCACAGTTACAGGTTATGATAGAAATTTACTGTAACGGTAACCATTGGCGAACTTTCCGAAATCGCGCCAGAAGTCCGTATTCTGGCGACTTTTGACGTCATGCTCTCTTCACAACGATGACGTTTTCCGGCAACCCTATCTAACCATTATGCGTTTCAGTCAAGTCAGACAGGTTGCCACCAAAAACTATTTATTGCCAAATCGGAAAATCGCGCCAGTGGTTACCGTACAGTAAAGGTGAACCCAGTTTATCAAAATTTGCAATTGGATTCACCGAAGAATGTAAAGTAGACAAGATAAATGAAAACAAATTGCATTATGGTCATCAAGTAATATGTTTTTAACATAACTTAAAATGGCTAGTTTGGTTTTTTACAAGGGATGCACTGAGTACCAAACTTGGCCGAATATCGAATATTTGGCCTAAATCTTAGCCGAATACCGAATGTTCACCCTACCTAAACCAATTTTTTTTAGAGATCTAAGTAAGTTGTATTTTTTATTCATCAATTTCATAACATTGTGTGTATAAGTACACAATCAGACAATAATTTTGATACAATACAGCTATCAAAATTTTAATTAATGCAACACACAATAAAGTAGCACTCGTTTGTTTTTAAAACAAACCTTTTAGAAAGTGTATCTGGTAAATCCCAATACAAAAACAAAAGTAGGTGGATGCGAAGTAGAATGAAAATTAGAATAAAAATAATAAAACCGTGGCTTACAATATTATTATACAATTACAAAATTATTTTTTTAGTCTTTTAGTTCTAAAAAGCATTGTTTGAAAGATTCTCTTTGGATATTTAGTGATTAAATTTGTAAAACAAGTTTCTAATCAAAATTGTATCTTTAGAGTGTCTAGTAATTTCACAGGAATATATGACTTACTGCACGGTGTCATTTTCTCTAAGTATGATAATTTTTTCCTCTTCAAGAAGTAAACCCCCATTTACGAATAACTTAATTCCAGTTGTGTCCAAATCGAGTTTATTTATTATAGCATTTTTTAAGTCTGCTATGTTTTTTAAATCTATAGTAGATATGAGCATCCATACAAAATTATGCTCCCTATCTTGCAAATCAGAAAAATCTAAAAGAACACGAAAGTTCTCTTTTTCCATTTTATTTTTAATAAGTTATTATATTTAATCTTTTTAGAGCTTTGCCGGCGCGGAATCAGAAATCAAATCAAAGACCAAAACAAAACAAAACAATCATGATTTCAGATCACTTCAAATTTCGGTTGGTCGTTATAATTCAAGAAAACATTTAAGTGAAAAAATTATGTATCCTGTATCAATTTGAAAAGATTTATGATTAAGTATTTAAAAAAAATTCAAATATTTTTTATAATAATTTTATTATAAATAAGTTATTTTTTGTTCAAAAATAATTTCGACCTATTTTATTCTTAACCAGAAAGAAGTTGTGTTCCAAGCAAGTATGCAAAACAAATGTTATTTGTTTTGTTTGAAAATTGAAAATAAAATTAAGTTTCAACCAGAAACGTGTTGGATATATTTGGTTCATTTCATGTTTCGTATTTTTAAATAAGTGATCGTTCCCTATTATACTTGTTATGGGAAAGAACAAAAAAGGACAAGAAAATTATGAACGAATATGCTTTCTATTTGAAGTAAGTTGTGGAAATTCATTTTTATAAGTGCTAAATGTACATGTTGGTTAAATTTATTAATATTAACCATGACTATGCTTTTCATGCAAGTTGGATAATTTACATTTATTTATTCTATATGTAAAATTTCTCCGGTCCACACTTTTCTGACCTGAGAAATAAATTTCAAATTTGTTAACCTATTGCATCATTTGGCAAATAAATTTTAAATAGTGAAACTGAAATTAAATTTTTTAGGAGAAAAATACCTAAAGAAGATATTTTAAATATCATGTAAACGTTTGTTAACTTTTTATTATTGACTTTTTAAAAAATTATGTACAATAATATATTCATTTTTCAGGCTGCTTATACTTTAATGATGTCTGGTCCTCAAAATGCGGGTCTTGTGTGCAGCTACGGTCACATGATAAAGATGTTAGCCATGAGAACTCAGTCTAAACTGTAAGTTTGTAAAGGATTTGAATTCGGATATGTATTTTTCCCGAAAAATATTGATAAATTCTTTACATTGAATTTAACAGCATTATAAATTCATTTAATACTCAATATAAATTTCTATGCAAAGTTGATGATCACTAGAGTTATTTTAACACATTGGTTGCCACTTAATCATCGATAGAGTCTTCATCGATAGAGGCTGATGAAGTAGAAAAACATCCTGTTTTTTTTAAACCTGTTCGTTACAATAAAAATAAACTAATTGTTCATTTTTGAACAAGTACAAATCTTAGTTCGAGATCATAAAATAGCAAGGTTAGGTTGAATTAACGTCATTAACTAAAGCTACACGATAGCTACCTAGTCGTAAAAATACAAGGTAATGTTCCTGGCCTTTTCCAACCGGATAACTCATCACCTGTCACTAATAATTGAATTGAAAGCCAATTACCAGATTTGCTTCATTGATTAACTTTTCAACTAAAAAATAATCACTAAATTTTCCTAATTCTTATTTTTGGGTAGTTTTTGTTTGAAAAAAAAATAAAAAAAAACAGACTATTTGCAATTTTTTTTATAGCTAGATTGTTGAATAACAAACTGAATCACTTTATGAAATGCAGTATGTCATGTGTTTGGTCGCCCTACACTTGAGACGAAGGATTTATTTTCCTCGTAGAATAGAATGCCTTCTTTCAAATCACCAAGTATTATTCCAAGCACAGAAGGATCGGTTGCAAAAGTTACAAATGAACTCATAAGAACGGTTGGCGAAATGGTACTATAAATTTCATCGGAATGTGCTGTTATCGGTGAATCGGAACCACGCGACTCCTTAAGGAGTCAGTGGCATCCAATGTGTGAACAGTAACAATTTAGTAAAATAAGCAACTTTAAAAACTTGTTGCAATTCTTTTTGTATATGAAGCGAGATAATGAAAAAAAAAAAGTAAACCATGATCATAAAAAGTTTAATTAGCAGCATAAGTTATTTTACTCCAGTTAACTTGAGTTGAAAGTAATAGGTAATGTGTAAATTAATAAAATATATTCTTGAAATCTGGTGACATGTATTTTGACAAATTTATTAAAAATTTTAATTATAATTTTAGTGGTCCTTATATTAAAAGACAAATTTGCAAGACATGCCACATGATTCTAAGACCTGGTGTAACATCCAAAGTAAAATTGAAAAGTAAGTTTTGTCCTCATCAATATGCATGTGCAAACACACTAAAAATCAATTTTCCTTCTGTAGCAACTCATTCTATTCTGGAGCACTCATTCCTTTTTATACACTTTATCAGTTTTAATCTTTTATAGTTTTATAACAAAAGTAGTCTGATCCAGAAGTTGACTTGAATCATTGTGACTCTGACATCCATGTACGTATCATGAAACTTAAAATATTCATGTTCAATAATAATGATTGTTTGATTCTTTTATCCCTTAATTGGGTTGATAAAATGGGTACCAAGTATGCTTGGGAACTAAACACTGGTGGTTCCGCGTGAGGCTGACCACCTTACCGGGACATATGCCTAGCACCCCAGAGCCTTAGGTCACGATAGCTGGAATGGGCATGGCAGGCCTTGCCCCCCTAATGGGCTGTTGTGCCAAGGAGTTTAGTTAATAATGTTTGTTTACTTTTTATAGTAAAAATAACCACCGACACTCACCAACATTTTAATTGGAAACATGTGCAGATAACCTTATCATTTAGCCCTTAAGATGGGCTGACATTAGTATTTTGATAAAATCTTTGATGGTAGTTTTATACTTTTGCAACATACAAAATAGTTGTATTAATCTGTATTATTGAATTTAAATAGATGAAAGTTAATTTGTTTTTATACAATTGAAATATTTTTTCTTCCAATTTTAGGTAAATGTACCAAACACATATTAGTGACTTGTCTATTTTGTGGAACCAAAAAGAGATTTAATAGCAATCCAGATCATCAATTATTTTATGACAAAATAAAAATGAAAAAATAGGTGATGTGTTTAATTATTTATCTATCAGTCATTTTAATAAAAGTTACAATGTCATTGCATTATGTACGTTTCACATTTTGATTATACATGCAAAATCAACTCGTGTTTACTTTTTATGATGCACGTACTTGATAGGTTTTAAGTTACTGCACCTTGCCAACCTAAGTTGGGTAAATAGAAATATGCTATGGAGAAGATCCTTCCGCGGATGTAAAGAGTTCTATAAATTATTTGCGAATCCATCGAGAAAACACGTGTAAAACATTAATTTCGTTTAAGGCCTAACAGATTTCAATATTATTCGAGAAACTTCGGCAATTTTATCCAAATGAAAAGTGTATTTTGGTTAAATTGTATTCAGATCATTTTGTATGTAAATATTACCTTACAAGTGTTTCCAACTAACAGACCAACCTTGCTTTTCCCTCTGCTTTTTTTACTCTTTTTTTTTTAACCCAAGTTAAGTTGGCATGGAGTGTATGATTGAACACTATAACATATTAACTTACTATAACTATTTTAGCTTCTTTGTAGAAATATCTAAACCTAAATCCTTGTAAAACCTAAATCCTTGAAATATCTAAATCCTTGAAATATCTAAATCTAAGGACTTTGAAGAATATATTTAATGTGCACTCCCTTACACAGGGTATTATTCGTTGGAAATTTTTGGCTGCACGGGCCGTTTATAGGTCGACTGTTATTTTGGTGATGACCGGACCCGAACCTGGGACCTTTCGCATGCTAAGCAAGTGCCTAACCGACTGGGCTCGCCAGCCCCTATTTCAGGAAGAGAATGGAAAGATTATTACATGCTACAAGGTTAACATTATCAGTATATGTCAAAAGTAAATTTTGCGTGACTTAATTTATGTAGTCCCCTTATGGTAAAAATTCAATTTCACAGACGAAGTAGCAAAAGAAAAATGAGTGAAGTATTAAGAGAAGGTGCTTTAAATAATTTTTAACTGTAAAAAAAGCTTTCGAATTTTATGCAATTCGAAAAGGAATGTAGACCTATGAAAATTCTCTTGTTTTGTTAACTTCCTCTTATCAAAAAGTATATCAAAGCCTCAGTATGATAAATAATAGCACTTATTCCGATACAATTGTTCTCTTAGGGTTAGATATACGGTTTAATTTAATAAGTTTTCTTTTGTCGAAATGTAATGAACCAAGTACCATCAACTAGGATAACTTTGGATCAAGCATAAAACCCCAGTACAGACTTTATAAAGTATCGAGAATTTTAAAGTATTTTAAATAACAATTTGCTTTATTTTCTTACTAAAGTCAGCCAATTTTCAAGATAGCGTAAATTGTAGATTAAAATCAGTAATGAAGTTGAACAATAAAAAAAATTGAATAGCAAATTAAATTAACAGAATATTTTTATTTAGTCCATTGGTTAGGATTTGAATTAACATAACACTAGGGCTACTAGCGACGGGCGTCATAACTTAGAAGCAGTCAAGGTGACGAGGCGATACATGAATAGGCACCCACATAAATTTCGGCTCTCCCTCTTCCCCTTAAACACCTCACGTAATTTTACGCAACAAACTAGATACGATAGAAACGTTTTATAGTAAGTAATCAAAAATTACATCCTTTAAGATAAAATAAATACAAAGTCAATCCGATTTTCCCAAATATATTCACTTTGGCCAAAAGGAGGATGTATAGGAGAGTTTAAGTATAGCTTTAATTTGGCTGAATTTCTATTGATCAGTCATAGATCAGGAAATTCTTTCAATTTAAATGTTTTAAGGAATACAAGTAATATAAGCTATAATTTATAGTTCCAAAATATTAAAACTACACTTTAAATTAAAAATTTAATTTTATTAGCTAAAACTGACAAATTATCACCACATAAATAATGGCTTAAATGTAGTCAGTTTTTTTCAGTTACATTCTGCAACAGTTTAACCAAAACTGTCAAGCATATATAATCTCTAACAGACTCAAGTTGATAAAATTGAAAAATAAACTAAGAGCATAACCTCTAAACTTGCGATGAGTAGTTGTCACCGTGTAATTGCTATATAGTAATCAGAAGTCAATAATATCATGAAACAAACAAGTTTAAGAATATAAAATTTTATTGTTCACAATCTATTGTAAAGAGAACTGCAATCCCAATTCATCACAAGAGGGATTTTAAAATCTGTACATATTAATAACTGTATACATAAACTCCTATATTTAAAAGTAATAAGACAATATAAAACTTAATATTAGATGCCCTGTTAAAGTCCAAACAAACAGGCACTCTCACTAATTAACTCGATTAAAACTTGAACCAACAAGTGTTACTTTAAAACTCAACAAGTTGGCACCACCAGTTGATCTTCGTGAGAAGCTTCGTCTCTTTGATCGTCTTGATAAGACTGATCTCTGGACGAAGATTTCGCTGTGTGTCGTCCTTGCACCACTAGTTTAAGGACCGTTGATGGGCCAGAAGTGACCGCTACAGTCAGATAGTAATCTTCGCCAATTGTGTAGGCACTCAAGTGCCTAACTTCGCCAACGAACATGGATTGGACTTGGCTAAATCCGGCGTAGCCTTTCCACTCGTATATGAATATGGACTGCAGTTGATGGCTGGCAGCCGCTAAGTACGTGTCTCCTAAGAAATAGAATTGAAAATTATTAAAACTAGTAAACATTGTACGTTTAGCACATGTAAAACGCTTTTCCTGAATACATTTGTTAAAAATATTCATAGTTATTTTTGAAGGTAACTTGAGCATTACTGATTTTTCGTAATCTGTGCCTGTGCGCCAGCCTTTCTAGCAATAGCCATGTTAAAATCATTTCGAAACGAAAGACAGTTTAAGATTTCTTTAAAAATAAACCCAAATTGATTCAAATAACTGCTTTTTGAAAAAAATACATTTTAAAACCATACATTTTTGCCCAATTCCTTGTCATTTTAATGTTTAAGAATCATGTAAATATTTATGGGATTCTCTTATTAATGAAAGCAATTTAGGTGGAATTACCGTTTAAATTGAGGTTAAGGTTGAACTATCGTCGCAATGAATGCTATTGGTGACGAACGTCATAATGTAGAACCATTCAAGTGACGAGCCTCCACTCGAGTTTAATTTTCAATAAAAAATTAAAACATTGGATTAATACCGAGGCACTTTGGTTTAGAGACATGTGGTCCAGCGTGCTCATTCCCTCTTAATCGCCAGCCTTATCGGTTATTTTTCACCTTTTAGACTAGTGGCGATATCATCAACAAATAATTAAAATTTAAAATCAATTTCATGATATCGCAATTTCAAAAATAACGCATTGGGTCTTAGGGACTGACGACCTCGACCAATCAAGCATAGTAAAATCTGATCAATTACAATAAACTGATCAATTACACTAAACAATGAGTTACCTTCCATATTGAACGTTATCATTGAAACAACGCCTCTGACAGGGATGCTTTGAATCCATGTAATTTCTCTCGACTTGTAAGTGTAGATGTCCACTTGACCACCGGACAGGAATGCTTCGCAATCTCCCTTCTTGGGCCAGTGGTCGACGCTGGCCATGGCCAGCAGTTGGGTAGAGCCTTGTTTCACCCAAAGCGTGCTAGTAACGTACCCAGATGGTATGTTGCGTAGAAGTTCGAACTGTTGAATATAAAATCGTTAGCAAGTGACGAATACAGGGGAAAAACGGCTTGATTTTGTAGAAGGCTTTCCTCAATAGGCCTCTTTGGTGATAATAGCGAGAAATCGCCTAAATTGTTGTAAGGAAACTGGTTACTCGCATTTTCTTTCGTGGCAACCCTGGTTCACGCCAGAGATCAGTGGACACGAGTCACACGTTTGTACCACGAATGAAGAACCGAAAGAAAAGTTGCCTGTTGCCAATGTCCGCCAAGCAGACGCAATTACGGGAAGAGTCCTAAAAAAAATCAAGTGGTTCTTCCCCTGTGCTCTTCAAGTGTTTTAGACTCGCCAAGATGTTTTAACGCGGACAAAGACCGAATATCAAGCTTTTTTTGGGGGAAAATATAAATGTGAAACTGGCTAATGCTGTTTTACAAGGCTAAAATAGTTGAGTCGATAGACATGGCACTAGAGTTACGAGAGCTAATGGCCACTGGTGTCATAATTAAGAATAACATCAGTCAAGACTAGCCGACGCCCGAGAGCCTGATCGACTCGCTTTGATTGCCAGCCAATAAGGCTAAAAGAACCATTACACGTTAAAAGGAACCGTGCTCTACACATTGAGCTAGAAGGGAAACTGGAGTGAAGTGTCAGCAAGCCGAAAACCCACTCAATCTTGAGCAAAAGAGGCTGAAAGGGACTATTTTCCCTACACTTGTATACAATGCTTGTACGAGACCCTCTATCATATTGACTTGGGCTCCTAAATGTATTTTGACCCGTTTAGTTCGAACGAAATTAACTTTCTTTAACTTCAAATTCCAAGTTTAAGTAATAACCATGTTGGTCACCAAGAACCAGCGAAGACTAACCCAATAGCGTAATAGGCAAGTTTCTAGGTTTTCTGCCACTTTCGTTTCTGCTGCAGTGCCATGTATTCCTCCGCGTTTCGTTATTGAACCTGCTCGTTTGCTGCCTTGTTCAGTAAATCAAACACATCACTCCACTTTTTTTCTAGCTCAATGGCTTTACATAAACATCGAAGGCATACATAAAATGCTTTTATGGTCCCCCCCCTTCAAGGTTTAAATTAAACAAGTCAAAACAATTTATTAAATGAACCGCCACAAATAAGATATGAAAAAATTAAAAATGCATTATTCAATAGCTCCGCTAAAACTGCAAATTATATGAATCGGATATTGCTGGGTGTTGGGAACAGTTGTGGTTTCGATGATATGATTTACCGCACACAGAATCACCCCTCTACTGAAACTGTCCTCAAATGAGTAGCATAAAGACAAATTGTTTCGATTGTCTATAACATGAAATTTTAAAACAGGGTTATTTTTTTGGCTACAAATGATAATGCTGCTACATCGTAAATTTAGTTTATTAACAATAGGCAAGAATATTAGGATTTCTAAACTGTTATGCAAAAAATAATGCAAATTGCTTTAAATAATACATTTCCTGTACCATAAGAGATTTTTAGAATAATTAGTGTTGCACTTTTAAAACAAACGAGCTCTTTAACCGAGTGCGAGTTAATTGTCACCCCTCCCAATGTCGAAAATGCGCTTCCCCTACAGGAGTGGATTTCACTCATTTGTTTAGTTGAAACTCCGACAGGATCTCCACCACAGTCCCATAAGCTCTGAAATTTGAACTGCGGATAAGTGGCGCAGATTACACCAGAACTTTCGTAATTTGAAAACACAACGCGAAATTGGAATTTAAGAGTTAGGTGTATGCAAGTTGTGTATCAAATATATTTTTTTAATAAATATTTCGTACACTCTTAAAACAAACGAGCGATTTTAACTTAGTCTGAGTTAATTGTCACCCCTTTCAGTGTTGAAAATGCACTTCCCTATAGGAGTGGATTTCACTCGTTTTAAGAGTGTACACTCTTAAAACAAACACTCCCAATTTACCTCAGTCTGAGTGGATTTCACTCCTCCAGACTGGAAAATGCACTTCTCCTTTTGGAGTGGATCCTTTGTGTGTTAAACCTCCGACAGGATCACTCCAAACGAGTGATTTTAACTCAGTCTGAGAAAATATGCATGCCTTTAGGGTGTCGAAAATCACTTCTCCAACTGGAGTGGATTTCACTCTTTTGTTTTAAGAGTGTACAGAGTAATATCAGCATAAAAGATTCGTTAGACTAACTCCATGTTCCATGTTGTTCCACACGTAGACTGACGAGTAGGTTCCAGTACCGGTTCCTACAGCAAGCAGAAGCTCTTTGACATTTTCATCTGCATAGTAAGCGATATCCAGGGACAGTGCACCAAAGGATGGTAATATTTGGTGCTCACTCCACTCCCGCTTCATTTCGTTGTACACGTAGACTACAGAACTACTGTACTCGTCTGAAAGAGAAAATAATGTTTAGAAAACGCGGCTGCTTTTTTTTTGCCTAAAAAAGCCTTTTCCAGACTCAGGGCCGGATTTCTAAATAGGCTGTGGCATAGAGAATTTTAGGGGGTGGCAAATTTTACGACAAATAAAGCGGTATTCAGCATTGAAAAAATTATAACTATACGAATATTTTTTAAAAGAACGAATTATTTACACTTATGCTTAAACCGTGAACGTATAGTACTAATATTTCGTAGAAAATATGGTCGCTGCGAGGTTGATTGCGCCCTCTCCTCCCGGATTTCGAAGTTGAAAAAATTAAAAATAGTGGAACAAATTAAAGAATTCGCATATTTCGTTTTATTGTGAAAAGGTATAGATGATTCTAATATGTGTGTATCTATTTTAAAAAGCACATACAACCATATTTTATAACTAACCAACTTTCGGGAATATTGTGACAGGGTGGCAAATCAGTTGTAGCCTACAAGCGGCAAATCTTTAAATCCGGCCATGTCCAGGCTCTTAGTAGAAGCCTTTTGCAGACTCCATATCCCCAGAACTAAGAGACTTTTTGTGGCATCTATGCGGTTCTCGCCACCAATTTTGATGGTAAGATCAGTGAATTCAAGCTCTCTGTATCTTAAAGTATGCAGAGATTTAACCTTGCCTAGAGGACCCGAGTCAATTGGGTACTCAAGAGATTTTTGGGGACTCAATGGGGAATAAAGGAATCTTCCAAACTCAGTCTGCATTCGCTAGCTTAATGTATTAACAAGGAAATATTGATTGCCCAATGAAGAATTGGTGATGTTCTACAGTAATAAAGTTGAACAATTAAAAAAAATTAAATTAACAGAATATTCCTATTCAGTCTATTGGTTAGGTTTTGAATTCTCGTCACGCTAGGGCTATTGGCGACGGGCGTCATAACTTGGAAGCAGAGTCAAGTGGCGAGTCGACATACGATTAGGCACCCACGTAAATTTCGACTCTATCCATCTTCCCCCTAAATACGTAATTTTACGCATCAAACTAGATGATAGAAATATTTTAACCCTCTAATGCATACTGTGACCGTTTGGTAACAAGTTACATAATCCTTTTTATTCTCTTGAAGTAGACCTCCCTCACGACAAATTTGTATTTTTTTCATCGATTACATTCCATTTTGAAGTTTTAGTTAATAATCCTCGTCCCTCATAAATGACAGTAGTAAAAGTGTATTTAAAATTAAAGAGTGAGGTTATTAACAGTTGTGAAATTACGTTTTTGGCAGTATTCAAAGTATAATAATATTAGTACTAAATAAAAATAAATTGTTTTGAAAAATTAATTATAGTTAAAGAAGGTTATTTTGAAATATATTTAGTAGTTTTCTAGTCATTATTATCAAAATTAGAATTTTGTAGTTGATTTTTATATGGCAAAAAATTTAAAAATTGAAATTATTTAAATTCTATTGCAGTTAAAAAAATTTCAGTATTTTCCCCATAATGTACGAGTGTTAAAGATACATATATTTTTTCGGGACGGAAAAAAAATCATGCATTAGAGGGTTAACAGTAGGTAGTCTAAACATTAGACCCTTCAAGATAAAATAAATACAAATTATTCTATGATATTGCTTCTGCGGGCGGGCCGTTATGACAGTGGCATGTCGCTTTTTTTAGAGTGTCCAAGAACCGTGCATCGTAATTTTGAACGTTAGTCAGGTTACAAACACTTAAGTTTTATTTTAATAACCCATATATACTCCGACAATGCCCGCTGGGATCTTCCGCATGCAAGATGAACCCCCTACCTACTGGGCTTCCCAGCCCACGAGCTGAGCAAAACGAAACAAAATAAATATAATCTTAAACCTTTCAGTCCCAATGACAATTTGGCATCATTTCAAAAAAAAAAAAAATTGATCGTTTATAGCCATTTAAGGATATCAAAAAGCACATCATTCGATTCTTCAAACTTTTTCCTATTGAAAAATATTTTATTTATCCCAATGGATGTTTAGCCCCATTATTTTTTAAATTATGATCAGAAAAATACCAAATGACACCACTGGGACCGAAAGGGTTAACATTTCGTTGGCTAGAGTTTCCCTTACTTTACTAAACTCGCGACTTACCTTCATATCTGTTGTAGAAAAACCCTGCAACAGCATATAGATGCCCTTGACTGAATGACTTGATTTCACTTAGCAATGGCGCGTTTCTCATACTCATGAAGGCTTGGAAACTGCTTGATCCCGACAATGTTATGGACAAAGTTTCATCGTAACGGTTTCCACACCTATTTAAGAATTTGGCATGGATTATTTAAAATATAAAAAAATCTAGACGTTAATAAGTTCGCAGACATTTTATTGCATAAAAAAATTTCATTAAGAATTTGTTTGTGAATTTATATAAATAAGGTACTCTCAGAAGTAACACTTTCATTTTTGACGATTCATGAATCCTCAAGCCTCATTTCGTTAATTTTGAGGATTGTTTCGTCAAACTATCAAGTGACTTTTGAGTAAACGCGAATCCTCACTTTTACGATCGTGATTTGACGATTCTGTATCTTGATTTTGAGGAAACTGAATCTCATTGTTGTACTCACATGCTCAAAAATAACGAAATATTTCTTTATATTAGACGACATTCAAATCCTCATAAAAATGACGATTAAAATTTCCTCACTTTGAAGAAACGGAAACTGAGCATTTGCCAGTAACGGAATCGTCAAAATTAAGGAAAATTGTCGTTTTTGAGCATTAATTTTTTAGAGTACTTTTCCGCCTTCACCTAAAACTTCCAGCTTCTTTGGTTTCCAAGTAAGATTTTTTTAAGTTTGTAAAATACGAAATTAAATTTTATAATTTAGTAATAAGTACTTTTGTAATTTAGCAACAAGTAGTATATCATTTAACACATTTTTTTGCTAAGTTACAATTTGTACATTCTTTGAAGACAAGGCTAAACTTTCGCTATTTTGCATACTTTTCGGAGGGCTGAAGCGGGAACAGTCTGTGCAACAATATTCTAAAAAAACTCCAACTAGCAGATGTGATCAAGCGTTTTAGATCTGACGACGAAATTAAATTATAATTGAAATTCTGTTGAAATTTTGAAGTATAGCGAAAAACTATGCTATAGCGTCTTTAACACATGTATACGAATACTAATCTGATGGAATGGTATCAGGATAACTGATGTTATTTTTATAAAAGTTACCGATACAATTCAATAGACAATTGTTTTTTTTAAATCTCGTATTATCAAAAAACTTATGATTTTGCCGATTATTCTGTTTTAGAAGAGTCTTATTTTTATGCCAAAAATAATGTCGCAATTTTATTTCCCGAAAATTTAAAAAAGCAAAAAGTGAAAGGCATTATGTTAGGAGTATGACTTAAGAGTACGATTCGTTAATTGGAAATTAGATACAAAAACTTACCATTTCGGTTGAACTTCCGATGCATTGGTCCAAACCACGAAATCTTTATCAATCATAACAGGTGCGGGGTTGTGTATGGGATACAACCTTCCTTCCGTAGCTTCAGCCTCTACCATGAGTAGTCCGGTCCTTTTGACTCTTGCCCAATGTGACACCTCGACGTTGCAGCAACGCTCCATGTAAGTGCAGTGTCGACGTGTTGTCCACATTATCATAGAATGCGAGAATTCGCTGGAGGCATGCCTGTAATTAAAATAAAGATTAACGTTTTGCTTAGATTTGAAATGTCGTCGCACTAGAGCTACTAGTGACGGGCGTCGTACTTTAGAACCACAGTCAAGTGACGAGCCGACACCTGAATATGCACCTAACACAACCGTTAAGGGCGATATCGTACAATCCTAAAACAAATGAGCCATTTTAACTCGGTCCGAGTTAATTTTCACTTCTAAAGTGTTGAAAATGCACTTGTCTTACAGGAGTGGATTTCATTCCTTTGTTTTAAGAGTGTACGCGGTTAGGTTTGAATTATCGTCGCACTAGAGCTACACGAGACGCAGCTTTAGGACTTGGAAGGATATTTAACGTGCACTCCCCTACAAGTGGCATTATTCGTCGGACATTTTGGCTACACGGGCCGTTTATAGGACGGCAGTTATTTTGGCGATGCCCTGACCCGAACCTGGGACCTTTCGCATGCTAGGGCGTTTAACGTTTTGGTTCATTGTTCATTTTCTATATTGGTGTTGTCGTTAGTTTACAAGTTATGAAACTATGCAGATGTTAATGGAATTTAAGCTTCTTTGTGTCGAAACACTAAGTCGATGGATCTTTGCTTGGAACTAAATAGCTGCAAGTAAACTGTTGTAATAAGAAAAGGTAGAATCGAGTTAAGGTCGCACTAGTGCCATTGGCGAAGGTCCGTGTATTTTAGAACAATGGTCAAAGGAAAAAGCTTGACACACGAGCAGGGGTAATTATAATGAATTATCCTCGTACTAGTTACGCGAGGTCTCTTGGCACCGGGGGTCGTAATTTAGAACCACACCGTCAGATGAAGAGCCGACACCCGAGTAGGCACACAACCCAACGCAGTATTGTTAAGGGAGACATCGTATGCAGCGTCTAGGCTTGAGCATAATTAACGTGAACTCTTCAAGGAGGTATTATTCATTGGTATGATTCACCGATTCGATGTATAAGGAATTGCTGGCCCTCAGTGGTTTTACAAAAACCTAAAACATTAAAATGAAGGCATGCTAACTTAAATAGTCGTTATATCATGAACTAGAACCTTTGACTAGTGAACTAGAACCTAGAACTAGTGAACCTTTTCTACACAAACCGTTGCTAGGTCTGAAGTTATTTTGACAATCACCAGGCCCGAACTTTGGAGCTTTCCCATGAACGACAAGCACCTTACCGACTGTGCTCCCCAGCCTCTTTGGAGTAGAGGGGTATTACTCTTTAATACTAATATAATGTCAATAAAGGCACAACTTAAAGATTTGTACTCACTCAAGAAGGTAGGCATGCAGAATTCTAGTTGTTGGGCCCATACTAATTTCTTGAACCAGTGTGAAATAAGCGAACCTTGAAACCCTACCTAAGAGAAATAAAAATGCAGATGTAAGCAAAACAAGTTTATAAAGAAACAATGCGATGCATCGAAATTTATGCAAAATAGCTTACTTCTTGTGGCTTCAATTTGACCAGTTACTTGTTCATGGAATCCGTATAGAACATTGTCGAAATAGTTCAGGGTCCGGTGAAGGTTGCTTACAATGGAGAAATAAGTAGAAGTCATGTTGGATATGGAGATTCTATTCACTGATTCGATGTATAAGGAATTGCTGGCCCTCAGTGGTTTTACAAAAACCTAAAATATTGAAATGAAAGCATGCTAAATTAAGTACAGTCGTTATATCGTTAACTTGAAATCTAAGAAAGCTGCAATTCGTTTACCCAATTCTAAGTTAACAGTTAGATTAGGTTTTGAAATATCGTCTCACTAGAGCTACACGACGGCTGTTGGTGATGGAGTTGTATTTTAGAACCACAGTCAAGTGACGAGCTGACACCCGAATAGGCACCCAACGCAACCGTTAAGAGCAACATCGTACACAGCGTTAAAACTTTGAAGGATATTTTACGTGCACTCCCTACAGGGGTATTATTCGGACATTTTTGGGTTTATAGGTCTGCAGAAGTTATTTTGGCGATGCCCGGACCTGGGACCTTTCGCATGCTAGGAGAGTGCCTAAGCGACTTGGCTCCCCATCCCCAGGTTAACAAATGAAGAGTTCAAAGGAAAAACCGCTTTATTTCGTAGGAGGCTTTCCTTAATAGCTTCTTTGGGATGATAGCGAGAAATCGTCTAAACTGGTGTAAAGAAACCGGTTACTCGCTTTGTTTATCGTTCGCGGCAACCCTGATTCACGCTAGAGATCAGTGGATACGAGTCACGTTTGTACCGCGAATGAAGAACCGAAAGAAAAACCGGTTTTCGGTTGCCAATGTCAGCCAAGTAGACACCATTACGGAAAGGTTAAAGAAATCAAGCTGTTATTCCCCTGTACTCTTCAAATAGAATTTTTCAACTGAATTAGAACTATTAAAAAAACACTTAAAGTTCTTTAGAGAAGCTTTAAACAGTTTATTAATTCATGCAACTGTTCTGCTTTCAGACTTAAGTTTATTTTAAAATTATTATATATTGAACACAGAATTTAGTCAAAACAATTATAAAAAGTTTTTGGAGGGTTATTTTTGATTTAAGTCACTAGTGATACACGAAGGATATTGAAGGGATGGTAACTTCTACATTTATTTAATTCGTACTGTCTGCGAAATCAAAAATTAAGAAATGATTTCAGAATTATTAGTTCAAGTGTGTTAACATCTTGCTAAGGATTTTAACAAATTCAAAACCCAGTTGGAAAAGTAACCACCTGCATTTCATCTTCCGCGGAATTTTCAGTTAAGAGTTGACGTTAACGAGGTTCGGTTGTTCATTGTTATAAATCTCCATATTAACCAATGTTTTCAATTTTGGTTTAGTTTTAGTTTGAATTATCACACTAGAGCTACACGAGGGCTATTGGCAATGGACGTCGTATTTTGGAACCATAATCAAGTGACGAGCCGACACCTGAATAGGCGCTCAACGCAACCGTCAAGAGCATATCGTACGCAGCTTCGGGACTTTGGACTATATTTAACTTCCATTTCCTTTACATGGGTTATAATTAGGACATTTTTGGCTATGCCCGGACCCGAACCTGGGACCTTTCGCATGCTAGGCGAGTGCCTAATCGACTGGGCTTCCCCAGCCACTTTTTAATTTTAAATTTTATGCATTACATTACCTGCAATTCGTTGACGAATTCTTCTCTATTCCTGCGCAAGATGTTGCTGTCCATTTGCTGCACATCGTAACCATTTATTGCAGGAGCAGATGCTGACCCGTGAATGTGGAGGTCTTGGCTGAATACTTTAAATCCGTGCAAAGGAAACTGCGGTCGCACACGACACACCATTTCTAAGACCAGGTCGTTTACAGTGCCATCTATACTAAGGTCCCCTGAAAAAGTTAGTCACATTTAGTAGTCTAGCGGATTTAGTCTTGATTGTACACCTTAAAACTGTATAGTTAAGATTTATTCAGAGAATGAAGATGTTTCCAAAACTTCCGAAAGTAAATGAGAATATATCTTCTAGTGTAGTCTTTGGTGCTTTACTTTGGTTAATTTTGTATTTTTAGTTGGCATCTAACTTTATGCAGATAAATTAGCCGTTTAGCATCCTTAAGAAATTTTATAATGAAAGGGTGACTCCTTTCCGAAGGTTAATACTATTAGCAAAAAATCAAACTTCTCACCATGTTTATTAAGTTAATAATTCATAACTTTCAGTAATTTATAAAATTGTTAAATTCTTTAACGAGTCGTGTTTAGCAAATTATAGTTAACTATCCATAACACCTGTAACTTTTTTTTATGTAGGAGCATCGGTTCTGTCAATGTCGTTTCACTACGCTAGAAGTCTTAATGCAGTGAAGCCGACTAAAAGATTATACATGGCTGGCGTCACGACTGAATCATGACAGATGACAGTTTCAAAAGGTTCTATAAAAACTGGGTTATGCCTAGACTGGATTGATTTTTGTTCAGCAAGATTCTTTTTACCAGACGACTAGGACTTAAAGGCATTTTCCGTGGCATAAGGCTTTGACCGACCGGGCCACGTCCGCCTATCATTTGAAGTAGTTATAAAAAATTTCGTATCAACAGCTAGATTATCCAACTTTTTTTGCATTTAAATTAAACGATTCCAGTTTAGTTTTGATTCCAAGTAAATTTGCTTGAGCTTAAAGCAAGTTTAGTTATTTCAATCTTTACACAAGAGCTGCTGGCGACAAATGATCAACAATTTACTTTTAACTGACAATTTTGTTAAAAATTTTTGGATTTACATAAGTGCACAATTTGTTTATAGATTTGTGTTTAGACCTTTTGAGAGACAAAAGGCATGATGGTCTGAAATTGAATAGCTAATATACAGAAACTTGAAGCAAACTGTTTAAATCTTTCCAGTTGTACATTTCTAGCCTCCGTAAGAGGCTTACTTGATTGAAGATCCTTAACTTAGAACTGCGATCAAATGACGAGGTCGACAAATGAGCTACGATACATCGGAACTTCAGCATCGTACGCTAACGCCGTCAGGACTTTGGACTAAAGGTTTAACTAGCGCTTGTAACAGGTTACTAATCGAGTCTTAATGATTATTCAAACTTGCCATGGTTTGGTTTGAATTATCGTCGCACTAGAGCAACACGAGGGCTATTGGCTATGGGCGTCGTATTTTAGAACCACAGTCAAGTGACGAGCCGACACCTGAATAGGCACCCAACGCAACCGTTAAGGGCGACATCGTACGCAGCGTCAGGACTTTGAAGGATATTTAACGTGCACTCCCTTACACGGGGTATTATTAGTCGGACATTTTTGGCTGCACGGGCCGTTTATAGGTCGGCAGTTATTTTGGCGATGCCCGGACCCGAACCTGGGACCTTGCGCATGATAAGCGAGTGCCTAACCGACTGGGCTACCCAGCTCCCTAGCATACATCGGAACTTAATCAACATCTTAAGCTAACGCCGCCAGGACTTAAGACTAAGGACTAGCGCTTATAACAGGGTATTCCTTGAGTCTGCACATTCAAACTTACCATGAATAGTCACATCTTTCATAAAAGATAAACGGGACTTCAGCCATTCTTCTGCTGACAGCGTAACTCTACTTTCTACGAGGGCATGCAGAAGTACGCCGTCGATTCTGCCGTCCACATGTAGGCCGCCTGGTAGCACCAAGTTGTTCGCGAAGTACGTGGGGCCGGGGACGTGGTCATCTGTGTCGGTCCTCACGACGTCGTCGGGTAGCCTGACACCGTTGAGGTAACCTATAGGAAAGGGAAGTTCGAAGGTTTGAATAAAGAACTGGGTATTTTGGAACTTGCGATTTAATTGTATCGCGCTGAGGAGTGAGCTAGTTAATATGGAATGGAAAGACTATGTTTGAACATTTTTATTCGACTTTGTATTTTGAAATTAAGAATAAAGTAGGATATAGACATCGTAAAGAATTCTGCTCGTCGGATATGGACCATCTTTAAACTTCCATTACAACGATTTTTGTTTCAAAGACACGACATCCTATACTTATTCATGTCTGTACAGCATAATAATTTTGTGTATAAAATTAATGAAAGTAACGGCTGTTTTAGTTCTTTCAGAAAATTTTACCCTCCTCATGATCAACTTTCCTGTGTTTAAACATAATTCATCGAAATATTTCCTCATGGGAATGTTAAAATTTCAAAGCTCGATACAACTATTTCCGTAATATTTACCATACTATGCTACACGATACATAGTAGCAATGTTAAATCTTTTGTAGTTTACCCCAACACGACGGGAGAAATGTCGTAGTCGCGGTTTTATCCCTAATATTCATTAAGTCGTAACGCGGCTATTTGAAATTCGTAAAAAAAATTGAAGCTTAGTGGAAAAACCTTGATGCGTGCCAAAAAGGAGCTGGAGAATAAGCTTAAGTGTGGCCTTACATATTAAAAATGATTACAAACTAAGAAACATAACTTAAAGTTCATAAAAAGGGGAACTTGTTGTTCCCTCATTTTTTTAAAAAAGGTTTGCCACAAAAATTATTTTTTCAAAAATGTGACCTAGCACGTATAGAACCTTACTCTATGGTATAAAATTTGGCGGAAAAACGAGCTATTTGTTGACAAAGTGTTAAATACTAAACACAAAATACAACCTACCTCGTATGGCAGCAACATCCGTTCTCAACGAATGGAAAATCTTTTCTCCAGTGATGACTTGATGTTCCTTTTTCCACACTGCATTGGAATAAACTGCAGCAACATCTACGTCATTCAAGCTTTCAAGAACAAAGGCCTCCTTCGCGACCATTGCAGTGGAGCTTACATCATGGAATATTTTTAATCCTCGGATTTCCTTCATAAAAAGAAAGGTCTTCAGTTTGGATGTATATGCCGTGAATAGTCAAACAGAATTAATCGGAACACTTATAAAACCAATTCCCTCTTACTTCGAAGCATATAGCTTTCCGTCAACATTTACAGTGTTTTCGAATAAGACAAGTCTAACAAGACAAACTACTTTCAAGGATGTCCGTTTTTTTTTTCCAATTTATCAGGTATGCTTGCATTGATAGATAAACTATTGGCAAACGACTTGTATGGATATGAAATTTAGAAAACTAAATTAATTTCAATTTTATTAGCAAATTTGTAAAATCTTATCTGAATAGAAATTGTAAGAATAGGCCGTAAAGTTTAAAATAAGCAAATTATTACATTCTTATACTTTTGAGGAACATGGAAATGCTATGAGCAATACTAATAGCCAACAACGGAAAATTGTCATTTTATGCGACTACCATTCTTTGCTTTACTTTAAGCCAATAAACTAGTTTTACTTTAACCAAATCAGATGAAATAACTTGATCTCTGGCAATTGTGACAGACAATTTTATATTTTGTTTATTGTTATTGGATGCATACAAATAAGGGGGAAACAGAAATATGTATTCAATGCAAGATACAATATTATGATTTAAAATCTCAAGTAATGTAGTTTTCAAATACATTTTTCAAGCTTACCTGAGAAAGTGAATGTCGAACAGCATCCCATAAGATAAATGGAATGCTGATATGATTAGTCAAATCTCCAAATTGCAAATTCTCGACTTTGAATCCATTGTCCAATCTGAAATCCGATTCAATAACTTGATCTCTGGCAATCGTAATGAAGTTTTGGTGCAATTCTTCAACAGGGATTTCGTTGACAACTTGTTTCAGATTCAAGTTGCCCAAGATTTCGATGGTATCTATTGTTACCTCTTCTTTAATGAGTTGATCCGATTTTTTAGAATACAGAGCTCTTTTTCCTAGCTAGAAAAGTAAATTTCATTTACAAAATTGATATGATGAAATATTGATTGATTAGATCCATTCTTCATAATAGAGTTTGGGTTTTAATCAACTATTTCTAGGATTCTAAAACTTATTTTAAAAGAGGTGGTTATGCAAAATAATCGCAAAATAAACGCTTTCGAATAACTCATTTTTATATTTGGGAAATTTATTTCAAAATAAACAATGCTGTTAATACGCCAAAATATTGAAGTTTTTCCTGTATATTTCTCTGGTTGAACTGGACTTGCATTTGGAAAGTTAAATTTTCTTAAGTCTGTAGCCAACATGGTTGAGTACCAGAGCACTAAAATATAAAACCTCAAATTCATCTGTAGTTTTTACTCTATACTCCTTTTACACTTTTATTCAAGGAACATATTTAATTCTAAAGAAATAACTCCAAATGCGATTTTCAGGGGAAATCGAAAACTTCCTATATACGTTATTTCTGAAAATTTTTTAGTAATGCTTTTTACGGTAATTTACTACTTTAGTTATTTTGTCTTTTAGAAAAAGACAAATTCAAAAAGTCATAGCTATTTCCTTATTCAAAGTAAGAAATAACCTTAACGTAAATTTAACCATTCAGTTGCTAATATTGCTTTTTTTTTCTATCGAAAAATATTTGTACTCTTATAAACTAAAGGAAGAAACATAATTTCGAAATTTTGAGTTACTTTATTCAGACATCAAGGAAAAACTATTTTTACGTTACTGCATGACCATAAAAATTCCAAGTTTTGGTTCAGGGTTAAAACAGGTTATTTTATGTAATTTAATAGTACGATACTTAAACTTTAAAACTAAATTCAAAAAGAACTCACTTCAACGAGATCACATCCATTCAAAAGTCCACCAACGACCAAATGCCCATTGAGAATGGTATAAGACAGCAACTGCATGTAGTCCAACACTTCATTTTGGTTAGTGAAGATTAGATTGTCCCATCGTATTCCATCAAGTAAAGCGCTAGTCACAAGCTTACCTAAATAATAAGGGCCAGTTTTAATATATGGTACCCATCGCAATTGAAACTAGGGACTTCAGCGAGTAATAAAAACCGTTGCATAGTATTGTGACTATAACTTTTCTTTTGAATTCGGAAACAAAATTCAAATAATGCCATGAATTTGGTTGGGTTGAATTAACGTCACCAAAGCTGTAATATCGTTAGCCAAAATTCTAAGAACGCTTTTCATAATCATTCCGAATTTAAATAAATTTGTCTGATTAAGATATAAATTCATTTTAATTATAGTTTTATCTTTACCTTCATAAAATTCCACTTTTGGAAATTTTTTACAAATTTTTAACGAATAATATATTCTTACAAATAATTTGAACTCTTACAAGTTTAAATTCATCAAAAACTGCAAACGCAAAATATATACAACTAAATACTTAGTTAATAAACGTTAATAAAAGAATATTGTTAATATTTGGAAATTTATCGTCTTCACATCAGATTGCAAGTTTTTGTCCAATTACGCATTTAAATTTCTAGCCACAAGTTAAAAACTACATTGTTCGTTCTTATGCAGGCTGGCAGTTTTGTTGAGTACAATTAAACAGAAAGAACTTACCAACGGTTATTCCATTTTGAAAATACATTGGGGATTCCACTCTATTTTCCAAAGACTTGTAGAAAGTATTTCGATTCAAAGCACTCAAGTCTAAGCCGTTTATTAGTCCATGCACAAATACATTGTCTGCTTGAAAATACCTTTAAATAAATGTATTGTTATTGAAACATTTCAAAACTCGTTTACTCCAGGTACTTTGGAGCTTTAGAAAAGGTTCAAAGACTATTACTAACAAAAATTAACATTAAATAAAATTTAACATTTTGGTTTCTTATAACACGTTCAAGCCCGTGTGACCCACCAGTGGGTCACGCTTAACTATCCCGTGAGGCGGCGTGCAGCACATGCGAGTCACTTGTTTTAAGGAAACAAGTCGTTAAAGAATGCTTATTTTATTCCAACATTATATACAAATATTGAGTATTATAAACATTCAATCTTCTAAACTGATAACACATTCATATCTATGCAACTTTTCAAAACATTTCGAACATAATGCGAGCCGACCCTTACAATTAACGTTACTATTTTTACTCTTTTTTCGCTGCATACAATCAACCTCGTATTTTCACTAGTTACGATCTCGCAAAAAGCACTTTCAAACTCGCTAAGTGTTTTCCCGCACGACGACAAAGCTTAACGATATGACAGTCCCACCTCACACGGAAAAACGTAGATATTTGCCCTGGCGTGAACGTGTCAATTCTTTCCTTAAACGAATTTGCAGGTTCCCAAATTCAAATGGATCAGATCGAAATCTTACGAAAGAGCTATGGGTTTTAAGAGATTGCCAGTCCGATAGAGCTAATGCTTTAGTTTTGAATTCGCAACCTCTGCGAAAGTTTTACTTTGCCATGACAGGTATTAGAATCGCCGTAAAAGCAAAATAGAAAATTTAAAAAGTGAAAATAGCATCGGGTTATTTATTCATATTTTAGTTTTAATTATCAAAAATATTCAGAAGAGAGCGATTTTTATTAGTAACTAGCTGAACTACCCGGTGTTGCACGGGTTGGAAAAAAATAAATGCCAAATCGATCCAAGTATTTGTACCATACTACCATTTAATCTGTTATAGGATAATAAACTTATGTTACTTTTCCCGTTCGGTATAAAGTACAGAATCCCGTTACTTATATGACCATAAAAATTCAAAATTTAAAAAATGCTATAAAATTAGCGGATAATGTCATAGTAATTTCCCGAATAAAAACATTTTAGCTCATTTGACATGTTTGAAAAATTTGGCGAGGAAAATATATAGCTACCAACAACACACCCATTCAGCTTTGGCGCAATGACCATCGCACAACCAACCAGCTAATAAAGAAAAAAGGTCATTTGGCGCGTTTTTTTAATAACTTGGCGAGTTTATCAAAGTATTTGGCGAAAAAAGAAAGACATAAAACAAAAATATGCATCTCCATTGCGGTGGCCTTAAAAAAATCATAGTTGAGTATAAGCTTAACTATGCTTTTAAAAAATTCCTAATTAAAATCCTATATTCACAATAAATGGAGACTGGTAGGATTACGTCACGTGAATGATATCAAATATTTTTTGAAATTATTAATTTAGTTGTCGCAGTGCTTGGTATATAGATGTCGCCAAAAGGTTGCTATAATACCAATTTGTCAGGGTTGGCGTAAAATTGCCGGCAACGATTCTTCAAATAAAAATAAATTAAAAATTAATTTATAGCTTAATCGTAAATGATAAATATATAAATTGTTTAGCTTATGACCTTGGCGATCAATCTTGTTTGTAAATATCAGTTTATAGCTTAATCGTAAATGATAAAAATATAAAATGTTTAGCTTATGTGACCTTGGCGATCAAGTTTATAAAAACCTACAACAACGTTAGGAATTACAAAAATTGGAAGCGCTTTTCGAGATCCGATGTCTTTGGAGGAAACCTTCCAGTTTATATAGACGTCCATGATAATTATTTATTAAAATATCGAGTTAAAAATAAAATATTGCATTGATACAGATTAAAGAATGATATAAAATGAAAGTTTACTACTTAAAATGATAGTTACTAAATCTTTAAAATGAAATTTATAATATATTTGTAAGTTTTTAAGAATAAAGTATTTTCTTTTTTACATTTTAACCATTTTTGAAAAAGTTTATTTTAATTTCATCTGCTGAATGGCAACGCGAAAGAAAAATGTTCATCGGATTTGAGCCAAAGTGGTGTAGTTTTTCCAGAAAATTCGAATTTTCTCGAAAAATAGAACATTTTGAGCTCTGAAAGTTCTTATTTTGCAACTCAACCCAGGTCAAAATTCATGCTAGTATTTGTTTGCTAGCCTAGCATTAGATGCTAGATTATAGCAAGAAAACTAGCATAAACTACCATAAATATTTGCTAGTACTACCAAAATTACTAGCATGTCATGGTCTTTTTTGGAACACTTATTTTTGCTAGTCTAGCAACAATCTCTAGCATGTCATGGTCTTTTTTCGAACACTTTTTTTGCTAGTCTAGCAACAATCTCTAGCATCATATGCTAGTTTTTCTTGCTATTCTAGCATTACTTTTCTAGCATAGGTTGCTATTTTTTTCTTGCTATTGTCTTGCTATTTTAGTGTCGCCATCTGGTTTAAAAATTGTGAACTGAAAGAACCGATATTTATTCGTACGTATTAACTATTAATTAGTATTAATAATAAATAAAAAATAAAAAAAATATTTGTTTAATTCCCCCGTACCTTATTCCAGCTTTTTTACTAATTATTTATTGTTATTATCACTTTTTATAGACGGGGAATTTTTTAGGGGCTGAGGTGGGGATCGAACCCAGGACTAATGTATTATGAGTTTTGTGTTCTAACCACTATGCTGTCTTACCTTGCAAGCGGCAGCTTACCGTAACTATAAGTAACGAAGGATTTAGAGAATATCAATTTTGATACGAGTTTGATTTGTAATTTACTTTTGGAAGTAATATTTAAAGAGTTAAATACCATTTTTAAAGATGATAATCATCAAATTTCGTGGACTTGGTTTATAATTCAACTAAATTCTGATTATTCCTATTAATAAAAAAAATTCAGTTTAATAATTATAGTTAGTTGAAATGAATACTAATTTAAAAATAAAAGACAACTATAACAATATTTAGATCAAGGAATATGTAAAAATCGGCAATTTTCTTACAATATGAAAATACCTAAAAAATCTGCATTTTTTCTTCATTGGAAATTCATACTGTGGGAAGCTTCGCATAAAAAAATACGAAGATGTTTATTACAGGCGCAGAATTGCTTATTTAGGTATCTATCTCACTATAATTGAAAGAAGCTGTAGCAAATTATCACATCATACTGGAACATAGCAAGACATAACGTTTCTGTCTATGCTGCTTAGCATATTTTGCTAGCAAGCAAAATAAAGCATATAATAGCATCTTATGGTACCTAGCTCTCCATGCTTTATAAATAGCTTAAATTGCTAATAAGCATACATGCTTAAACATACCATTGGCGGAACTAGCATGTCATGCTACCCACATAGCATGTCATGCTGGCAAGCAAACTAAAGCATATAATAGCATATTATGGTACCTAGCTCCCCTTGCTTTTTAATAGCTTAAACTGCTAATAAGCAAAGCATGCTAGTACATAGCATAATATGCTAGTTGTGCCCAAGCTACCTAAATAGCAAGTGATGCTAGCTAGCATAATAAAGCAAAAGATAGCATAAATTCTAGCAAACATAGCAATAAACAGCAATAAATAGCATATTTTTGTTGCTAGTACTAGCACAAATTTTAACCTGGGAAGTATGAACTACGTATTTGTGCCAAGTTACGAGTCAAACAAATTTCTAGTTTGTGAGTTTCGGAGAGACATACACACACACACATACATACAAAACTTCATTTTTATTATTATAGATTGTTAATGAAATCAAAGCATGCTCATTTTTCTTGAAATTACTATGACGTTTGACACAAACTAGAAACTCATTAAATTTTAAGTCCATAGCTCTGTTAGTTCAAGCTGTAGAGTGGTTTCAGACAAGACTGACAAATATTCAAAAACCACCTTAGAAATCATCGACACACAAATTGTCTATTTATTTTGGACTTCCGACCCCATCGCAATACTTGCATTACCTTATTAAGAGCACATTGAGTAAACCCCTTCGTTGCATAGGAATCCGTTTGCATCAGGCCTCTTTGGTGACGATAGCGAGCAATCGCTTAAACTGGCGTAAGGAAACCGGTTTTAGTTCTTTCGCAGGAACCCTGATTCACGTCACACATTAGTCCCATGCTTATAGCGCGAAAAAAGCAAAGAGAAGGAGAAACCAGTTCTGTCGCCAACGTCCGCCAAGCAGATCTGATTACGGGCAGATTCCTAAACAAACAAGTTGTTCTTCCCCTGGACTCTTCATATTTAAGTAATCGAAAGTAAAAATATCTCACCCTGTAAATGACTTATGAGCTGTAACGTTAGTCACTTGATCTGTCACAACTACATTGCTGGCCAATTGTAACAAGTCCCGTCCGTTAAGGGTAACAGCCAACGCTTTCTGTACGTGAATCGGGTGAAGGAATGCCTTCTCGGCCAGAATTTGTTGATGACTGTTGAGGGTTACAACTCTCCTTAGCATTTCAGATAGCGGAATGCCGTTTATTAGAGCTCCGTCATGCACAACAAGGTGTTCAGCTGAAAGAGTGAAGAATTTATTAGACTATTCTTGCAAGCAAGAATCTAATTTCTACACGAATATTAAAATGCAAATAATTTAAAGGCAATTGGAATGCTACTGCTGGTTTACTCAATCAGCATAAAGAGTCAAGATTTGGTTGAATTATAGCAGCACTGGTGCTATTGGCGATGAGCGTTGAAATTTAAAATTAGTCAAGTGACGAGCTTACACACGACACAAATTGGCACCCAACACCCAACGCAACTTTTTAGGGTGATAAACTTAGTTTGTTTAGTGTAATTTCTTTGATACAACTGCAATTATAGTAATGCACTAAGCAATCTAAAATGGAATGCGAAAGTGTATTTTCACAGTCGAGAACTGTGCAAACTTGAGATAACCCTTCGAGGATAATAAAATGATCAAAAGTGCAAAGTAGTGTCAATTTCATGCTAGGGTAGACTGACCAGTGAATGAACAGTTGGTAAATACATTTAAAAAGTAAGGATTAAAAATTATTCCACTGAATGGATTGGCAACACCGACTTCCTCTCCTTTAGTAAGAAGGTATCCGACATTCGGTTGGTTGTCCTGGTCATTAATTAAAATCCAACATGTTTATTGACTGGACATTTGTGTTCATTCACAGGTAAAAGTACTGTTCATTCACTTGGCTTTTGTACAACTTTTTATTTGGACCCCCCAAAAGACCAAAGCAATGCAATATAAATTCACCTTTTGTAGAATTTACATACGACAGATGTGTTCACATTGTCATAAACCCACAAGCTATATTTTCTTTAAATGTAGGAATTTTCTTAAAACAAATTGTGCTTAAGCGTTCATTCACTGGTTAGTCTACAGCTACACTATCGATTTTTTTAAATATTACTTCTGTAGTAAATATTTTAAGACTTAAATTTATAAATCTTTAAAAGTGGTGTTAGAAAATTCGAGTACCTAGAGCGGTTTGTACGTCTATGCATATATTCGAAAGGGCCAAAACAAGTGCAGTAAACATTAAATATATATAACCATTTATAAATTTACAAATTAGTTACCTTTTACTTTCTCTAAAGCTTTATTTTTGACTGCTTCTTTAGGAGTTCTCGTCGCTACGGTGTCTTCTAGATCCTTCAGGTTATTGTTATTGAACACGTTGAATCCAATATTATTAGCTTTCAAATTGTTGCGTGTGTAGGTCTTTTCAGAAGGAAACTCAACAATTCCTAAACACAAAAAAATCCATATTTCGTAAAAATTCATCAAAACAATTTTTTTAACATTAGGACTTATAACCAAGTGGCTGACATTTTTATGCGTTTTTGAATTGAGTTCCAATGGTGTTAATTTACTTTAAAAAATAATTTTAATGTAAAAATATGATTAAATATTTATATGGAATCGATTTAATTTAAAATTACGCATAATTACGGAAAAGTTACTGGTGTTTAAAAATATGGATTCTAAAAAGGTTTAACAGATCTCCAAACTCCCTGGATCCAACCCAGCGTTACCGAATTTTTAACTAATTTCTGAATTTCTTAGGCTATTAAAAATTTCAAATGAAATAAAAATTTAAAAATTCTTACCCCTAATTTCTTGATAGACATGTGGCCGCATAATATTATCCAAGGGGAGATTATTCAAGTTCTGTAGTTCTATATTGCCTTCTATCTCTAAAGTTTGCAAGCGTTTTCGTCCATAAATGGTCCCTTCCTTTTCATATTTCTCCAGCTGTAAAAATAATGAAGTGTATTAATGATTTGAAAGTCATCTAGAAATCTTGTAGAATCCAGAAGTTGAATAAGTTTCAATTTCATTTTTAACAATTGGCAGTTTAAAAATACGTTGAATGGTACAGTTCTATCACTTCTTGGCACCTATAACGCGTTTTAAACTCGTCCAAACGACCACTCTTGCAATGAAAAAGGGCAATGAAGATTTTGGTTTGATTTGAATTATCGTCGCACTAGCGCGATTTTGGTTCAAGCTAGAATTACTATATTTGGCGATTCATTGCTTTTGCAGGCCCATGTTTTTTAAGGTTTACAAATAGTTTCCAAACTGAAGGGCAGTTCAAACTTGCATCGGGTTCACTATTTATGCATAGCTACAGTCTTAAAACAAAAGAGTGAAATCCACTCCAGATGGAGAAGTGCATTTTCGACACTGGAAGGGAGTGAATATTAACTCAGACCGAGTTAAAATCACTCGTTTGGAGTGATCCTGTTGGAGGCTTAACACAAAGGATCCACTCCTTTCGGAGAAGCGCATTTTCAAGACTGGAGTGAAAATTACTCAGATCGAGTTAAATTCGCTCGTTTGTTTTAAGAGTGTATAACATAACTTACAGCGCTCTCCGGAGTGATACTGAATGGGGTAAACACATAGATGTAAATCTATTGGCGATTCAGTCAAGATAGAATAGAAATGCCTGTGCAATTGATGACGGCCATCAGCAATAAACTATAATCCTCCTTTCACCAATAACACACGAGTAGTTTTAGTGACGTTTCCAACAATCCCCAATGCTCTATACGTCATGGGATTATCAACCATGGCTCCTACAGGTTCTTTACCCGTTTCCAAAGCGGACTCTTCCACAATCACGATATTTTAGATGGCAAGAAGTGACAGGTGAACTATTACTCACACTAGTGGAATTTTTTATTTGATTAACATCGTGTTAAGTACGCGATATCACTTTTAAAAAAACCCTCAATCATTTTGAAATGCGTATTGATATCATATTCTGATTAATATATTGCCAAAAATTACATCCTAACCTAATGTAATCTAGACTATATAGATTAGTTTCCATAACTTCATTAGAGCTATTTTGTAATAAAGTTTTAAATAATTGTTCTAGTCATTTTCTGTGCTGGGAAGTATCAGTATTGTCAAACAAAAGGTCACCACAGATAAATTTCAGTTGGTATACGTTTCATGAATAGACTATTGTAAACACTTCTCTTTATGGGAAAATTCCAGGGATCGGAAAGTTACTTTTAAAAAGAAATTCTGTTATAGTTAATTGAAATTAATTCTAAAAGTAACTGAATAGTTTTCAAATAAGAAAAATTAAAATTTAACCATCTATCCTTTTGTTAAAGAGAACATCAAAGTCTAAAGAAATAAGAAAAATCCGAAAAAGTTAACAAAAACTCCACTTTGTTAAAAGATCAATTTCAAATAAATTTAAGCCAATTGCCGAACTGTCACAGTCTGGACCACTGAAACAGGGTGGACGAAAGTCTTAAACGAAAGGATTGCTTCGTCCGTAAACGTAAACACCAATTCTTTTTTGATGTGATAATCGTTTATAGAAACTACTTCCAACCTGTTGCATGAAAAGTAACGGGAAAGTAAAATTTTTAGTTCTTTTAGAGGTAACGAAGTTAGTTACTTTATGAAAAATCTAATGGTGTTACCTGAAAAAGTAATTGCTACAAGTAATGCGTTAATACAACCCCAGAATTTTTTTTTGGCTAAAGCCCAGGATTATGCAAAATAAAATTTTTAAATAGATAATACGAACACTTACCTCATTGGTAAATGTAACGATATCAAAACCATTTATTTGGGCATCAAATGTGTTCACAGTCTGGACCACTGAAACATCATGGATGAAAGTCTTGAATGAAAGGATTGTTTCGTCGGTAAACGTAAACACCAAGTCTTTTTCAATGTGATAATAGTTTATAGAAACGACTTCCAAGTCTTTAACAGTTACATCCTTTGTAGTGACAGGCACATGTATTGTCTGAAAAGTAAACAAATTGGATTGGTTAACATCTCTAGTCGATACCGAATGAGAATAAATATCTAGTTCAGAGATTTAAACGTTATGGTTTTTACCTTGTTTTATTCAAGCACTGCTTTAGTTTACCAAATAAAACATTTAGCCAATTGATAATTAAGAATTTTTAGTGAGAATTTTTAAACAGTTAGATCTTTTTGCTTTAATAAATTTTCCTAGTTGGGGAATTGTCTGAATAGTTGGGGTTCGTTTGCATATCATTTGTTTAAAATTGCAAATATGCAAGACGTAGCTCAATGATTACTGACAGTTAAAGATTGCAAAAAGTGTAACAGCTGATATAATGGCCGGTCACTATTTGCGTTATGTTACCAAGCAAAGAAAGGGCCAAAAGGGTGGTAAACATTCCAGTTTACATTTCATACAACTCTCTAGGTCTTGGAACTCTACGCAAGGAAATTTAGAGCTCACATGTAGTCTCCATGCTGCACTTTATATTTATTTAGAATATCTAATATTGTCGTTTACATCCCTTTTTCGAGGACTTAAAAAAAACAAAACTTTAAAATAAATTACCTGCGCAACAGACTTCAACCAGACGATCTCCGGCAAATCATAAATCTTATGTCCATTCACCCCTTCCAAAGCAGTCACGTTCCCTAGCACGACAACATCATGGAACACAGTTCCGTCGTTCTTCACCACTCCCTCCTCATGCTTGACGATGTCCTGCACCAGCATCGACGGATCGACTCCGTCCAAAGTCACGTAGTCCGTCATCACTATAAAGTCCACCACGACAGCTTCCGTGAAGGTCTTGAGACCAGACACGAACTGGGGATCGTAGATCTTCAGGACAGCAGTCTTGTCCAGGTCAAAACCGTTGACGAGGTTGACGATCAAGTCGCGGTCGAAAGTGACGAGTTCGTAGAAGACGGGATGGCCGTGGATGGTCTGGTCCGTGGACAGGGTGACGAGGTCGCTTGTGAGGACGCCGTTGATGTGGCCGGATACCGTCAGGTCACCGAGTATGTCGAGTGGGGAAGTGAAAGTAAAGTGACCTGGAAGGATAATTTAAATGTATGAAAATATACAATTAAATCACACCGTGCGCGGAAGAGTGACCTATCGGACAAATGATTTTTTGAATTGAAAATGCTATATTCAAAATATACGTAACTAGGTTAGGTTAAGTTTGAATTATCGTCGCACTAGATTGGCGACTCTCTTCGTAATTAAGAAACACAGTCAAGTGACGAGCCGACACCCGAGTAGGAACCAAACGCAACAGTTAAGGGCGACATCGTACGCAACATTGGGACTTTGGAGCGTATTTAACGTGCACATTCTCTACGCGGGGTATTATTCGGATACTTTTGGCTGCACGGGCCATTTATAGGTCGGCAGTTATTTTGGCGATGCCCGGACCCGAACCTGGAGCCTTCCGTATGCAAGGTGCTAACTGACTGGGTTCCCCATCCCCTCCTAGAGATTAGAGCAAATATTAAATCAATTGGTAGAATAGTTTAAACACAGTAAGCGAAAACCTTATTTTGTTCTATAATGCAGTGCAATAGAAAAAAAATCTTCAGACGATTTTTCTGAAAAACTAGCATTTTTCAATAGGTCACTTATCCGCGCATGGTGCAGCAAGATGAACGTTGAGCTGAAGTATCGACACAGAGCTACACGAAGGCTATTTACAGCGGGTGTTGCACTTTAGAACTACACTCTTAAAACAAACGAGTGAAATCCACTCCTGAAGGAGAAGTGCATTTTCGACACTGGAAATGAGTGAATATTAAATCCGACTGAGTTAAAATCACCCGTTTGGAGTGATCCTGTCGGAGGTTTAACACACAAAGGATCCACTCCAAAAGGAGAAGTGCATTTTCCAGTCTGGAGGAGTGAAATCCACTCAGACTGAGTTAAATTAGGAGTGTTTGTTTTAAGAGTGTAGAACTACAGTTAGGTGACGAGCCGCCATCCGAATAGGGCACTCAACGCAACATACTGCGTGGCGTGCGTCGGTAGTTGAGCACATTTAACGTACATTCCCTTAAGTATAACTTGTTAACCCCCCCCCCCCCAGGCAAAGGAATTTTTGGCTACACAAACCGTTTATAGATTGGCAGTTATTTTGGTGGGCCTGGGGCAGAAACTGGGACTTTTCATGCAAGGCAAGCCCCTTGCCAACTGGGCTATCCAGTTCATATGTAGATGTTTAATTAACGACACAAGAACAATTGACGACATGCATCTTATTAAGCGGTGGTCATCTGCCGAGGCCAATATCTAAGCTGACAACAGCCATCCCTAGCAGCAAATAATCGGCCATCGAGCATCGGCCAAACGTCGCAAAAAAGTACTGCAACTTCCAGCCGACGCGTTGGAAATTGATTGGCGATGTCCATCGCAGCGACTGCGTTTCGTCCTTGGCAAGCGACTATTTGCCAATCATGTGCGACTACTTCCCGAAGCATTTTGGTAGTCGGCAAAAGATCGAAAATTTCAATCGGCAGCAGATGGGGCCGATGTACAAAACACGACCTTTTGCCAATCGTCGGCGACTATACCCTTTCCATTTTGAATCGAAGCTTGGAAAGCATTTCCTCCCCCATCCACGAGTGCGGTTTTCTACGAAAAGGGGGGAACATCGCTTATCTAATCCTAGCGCGCTTGAGGTTTACAATCAAAACAGTATTTCCCCATGTAGGGTGGGGAAAAAACCAAAACAGCTATAAATCACCCCGTTCCAAGAAAACCGCACTCGTGGATGGGGGAGGAAATGCTTTCCAAGCTTCGATTCAAAATGGAAAGGGTATAGTTACCGCCCTTTTTGCGACCCCAATAGTCGGTTATAGATCGATTTAATCTCACAAATCGACCGGTTTTTGAAGACGTCGGAGTGACAAGTTGGCGTGACGTCTTCCCGATCTCGTGAAAAAACTTCCGATCACTTGCCGACGAAATCGATGATTGGCCAACCATTCGCCGATTAGGCTTGCTGCCTGGGATGGTTCCTTACAGGGAAAAATAATCAAGCTATTCTAATTCAAGTAATTCCATTAACATTCCTCACAACAATCTCCACCAAGATCTAGTGTAAGCATCTTAAATAACCAAAAAGTTTTAAAGTATGCTATTGTCCATTTTTTTCTCAATGAACGGAGCTGTGACTCGAGTGCAAAGGGTTAACGGATGCTTTAAGACAGGGGTTCCCAACCTTTTTCCACCTGCGTACCACTTGACTTTTTGAGAAATTTTGGCATACCACCAGACCTAAAGATTTTAATAAACGTATAATATTTAAAGTTTTTTTTTATATTTAAGGTTTTTTGAGTAAGATTCCTGAAAAAACTTCGTATGGTTAAAATAATCGTTTATTTATGACATGCTTATAATAAAGGAGAAATAAAAAGATTAAAATGGTATTAATTTACAGAGTTTTGTTTATTACCAATAGAGTTAAAAACATGCAAATACAAAACAGCAAACTCGGCAAAATCCTATCCAGAAGTTAATTAAGGATTTCCCCCTTAATATAATGTTAATGTTTAAAATAATGAGTAATATATTTGCGTGCTCGCTGCACATGCGTACAGAAGCTATTTACAGCATCATGTTGCTCACATCACTCACGCGTACCACCTGAAATTTTCCCGTGTACCACCAGTGGTACGCGTACCACCGGTTGGGAACCCCTGCTTTAAGATAAATTGCAAATGTCATATTTTACCTTTTAGGTCTTGATCTTCCCTCTTCGTAACAACGTTGAATTTCAATTCGGAAATCTCGAATTTTCCATTCACTAAACCTCTTATGAACAGGTCTCCAGAAACATGGACAGTTGATTCTAGTGCATACCGATCTTTCAATTCATTTTCTTCATTTCTCATGACAATTTTTCTGAGAAATTCTTTTAAATCTGCCTATAATACAAAAAAAAATTTAATTGGAATGAGTAGACAATTATCTGAACTAAGCTGTACTGCATTTCTCAGTACAGCTACATTCTATCTAGCTAAAAAAAAAACCCAATAAAATAGATATTTTATTCGCTAGTTTATTAAGTTCTCATTCGGTAAAACCATGATTTATGGAAAATTTTATGATTTTATAGTTCAACGTACAATCACTGGAACAAATCTGGTGAGCCTAAGTGAATCTTCAAACTTTGTGGCTTGATTTTTTATTTTATTAAAATCTTACTGTAACTGAATTGAAGAGTTTAGTGGAAGAACATGCTAAGTGACATTTTTTGGAAGAATTGAGATTTGTGTGTCAGTGAACATATTACATGCTTCGTTAAAGATAACAAATTTTAAGGGTTTTTGAATTATCGTCGCACTAGAGCTACACGAGGGCTATTGGCGAAGGGCATCGTATTTTAGAATCACAGTCAAGTGACGAGCCAACACCTGAATAGGCACCCAACGCAACCGTTAAGGGCGACATCGTACGCAGCGTTAGGACTTTGAAGGATATTTAACGTGCACTCCCTTACACGGGGTATTATTCGTCGGACTTTTTGGCTACACGGGCCGTTTATAGGTCGGCAGCTATTTTGGCGATGCCCGGACCCGAACCTGGGACCTTCCGCATGCTAAGCGAGTGCTTAACCGACTGGGCTCCCCAGCCCCTTGTGTATTGTATTTTTGACGCTTTACAAGTTCCTTTTTCCACAGATCAGAGTTGCAAATGAAAAACTTTAAATCTCATGGTCTTATTTTCACCTTTTTGTCACTTAGCACGTTCTTCCACTAAGCTCTTCAATTGTGTTTATATTCGTGATTGTATGGAGTCCATCAAAAGGAGGGAGAATTAAAGGTCAATAATTTTTTTTCCCAAGAAACAATTTGTAGTATTAAAAAATAGGGATGTGTAACACTAAATAATTTTCCATCACCACTTAAGTCACGCATTCAAAAAGGTAGTCATGTAACCTATTAGGGAAGTTTCAGTAACTTTAAAACCATGAACGTTTTATGAAAACTACCCTCTGCGCATGCGCAGTTCTCTCGAATATAGCGACGTCCAACAGGTAAGGGAATCGTGTACCACAGTTGAAAAACGCAGCTTTTAGATAGAGCTGAAGAGTGGTTTCAAATAGACCAATGTTCAAAAAACACTTTTGAATTCAGCACTCTCCAAAACGTGGAGAACACAAAATCTTCAACTATATATTAGGTAATTGAAATTCATAAAAAAAATAAACTTACCCCGTTAGTTTGTCCTTGCACATTTATTATATTGGCTTGAAGGGCTGAAAACTGCTTAAGGTCGCGTATGACTTGCTCGGTATGGGTAAGTACAAAGCTGTCTACAGGAATAGTGTTGATTGTTTCTACGTTTAGGTCTGTAGATACCATGTTGGAAAACTTCAAGTCACCAGTGACTTCTTGGGTACTCTTTAGTAGCAGGAAGTCTAAAAATAATTTAGTTTTTGCATTACTATGCTTTGCTTGAATAAATTAAAATCATACAAAATCTTTTTTAAAAATTTAAATATTTATTTTGGTTCTAATTTCGTAAAAAAATTAGAATTTTAATAAAATAGTTCGTTTTGACAACTTTAAATTGTCCTAATTGTTTTCGTAAACTTAGCAGTAGAATGGCTTCAATATTTTCAATTATAAACTTTGTCATCTGCAGCAGTATAACTTAATAACACAAGTTATTGATTGGTTTGGTTTGAATTATCGTCGCACTAGAGCTACACGAGGGCTATTGGCGACGGGCGTCGTATTTTTTAGAACCACAGTCAGATGACGAGCCACACCTGAATAGGCACCCAACGCAACCGTTAAGGCGACATCGTACGCAGCGTTAGGACTTTGAAGGATATTTAACGTGCACTCCCTTACACGGGGTATTATTCGTCGGACATTTTTGGCTGCACGGGCCGTTTATAGGTCGGCAGCTATTTTGGCGATGCTCGGACCCGAACCTGGGACCTTCCGCATGCTAAGCGAGTGCTTAACCGACTGGGATCCCCAGCCCTACACAAGTTATTGACATTCGCAGTTTTCAGTTCACTTGAACACACAAGGGTATTTAAGTATATTAAAGATATCTTCAATCAACTAACAAAGCGACAAATTGATCATGTTTTTCATAAAAACGTAACCAATTGGTTAGTTTAGCAGTTTCTATTTTTCATTAGTGTATTTACTCGTACGTGTTTTTATTGGTCCAGTGACACAAGTTGAGCTGAAGGTTGAGTTAACATTGCACAAAGGCTACACTCTAAAAAATGAATGCTCAAAAACGACGAAATTTTCCCTAATTTTGATGATTCCGTTACTGGCAAATGCTCCAAGTTTTCGTTTCCTCAAAGTGAGGAAATTTGAATTGTCATTTGAGGATTTGACTATTGTCTTACCTAAAGAAATATTTCGTCATTTTTAAGCATGCGAGTACAACAATGAGATTCAGTTTCCTCAAAATCAAGATACAGAATCGTCAAAACACGATCGTAAAAGTGAGGATTCGCGTTTACTCACAAGTCGCGTGATAGTTTGACGAAACAATCCTCAAAATTAACGAAATGAGGCTTGAGGATTCATGAATCGTCAAAAATGAGTTATTTCTGAGAGTGAACACAAAGACTATTGGCGCCTTGGTATCATGGACCTGGTCTGGGTAACTGGACCAGGGGACATGAAACAGGACTTTTGGCCAGTGTAATAGAAATTATAGAGCATGAAGATTCTAAAATTACCTTCTATTTGTATTCCATTTAGGAACAAAGTTTCGACTTCTTCCGAGTTAACATTTACAGCTTTTACTGGATAGCTGAAGGTTTGATTTCCAACTTTCTTCAAAGCAGAGTGGTATATCCTCGAGACTGGCACACCGTTGATTGGGACGTCAATGTGAGTGGACTGCATGTTGAATGAAGGGATGAAGATAGAATCGTAGAAGTGCTTGGTGCCTGCAATACAGTTGTACAAAATTCATGTTATTTGTGGACATTGGTTTGAAACTATTATTCGTTGCGATACGATAATCAGTTTGTTCCTATTTTGTCGTTGCAAACCTGGATTATTTCCATAAAGATAACAAATCGTCAGTTGCGTAAACGGTACCAAGTTCAATGATTGATAATAAACATTAGAATTTAGTTTATTTTAGAAGAATCTAATAATTCAAGATTACAAATACAATTACAAAAATAGTACTTTAGAGGTTCGGTATTGATTGAAATCTCTAGAAAGTCCATGAACCGACATTCTCTAAAACCATTTCATTCAATCTTGCTCATTGAGAATCTTCAAAAAAAATGCTCAAATAGTTAAGCATTACAAAAATTATGCTTTTGAAAGCCATCCAAGAACCTTTTAATATTTCTTATGCAGGGACATTGAATGAAGTCTGTCAATGTCGTTTTACTACTCTAAGACTCTCATTGCAGTGAAGCCAACTTAGCAATCAGCAGGCATTTCGCCTTATACCGAATTAACATTTTATAAAATTTGGACTTGAACTACGAAGAGGAAAAACAAAATACTAGCCTTTAATTATTTGCGCAGTTGATTTCAGAACAGTGTTCTTTATGCTCTGTTGAATGCCATCAAGGAGAGACTTCACTTTCGAAATTCCTTCGGCCACCAGAGGGAGCGAAGAGTCTGGGAGGATCTTGCGAGTGGTGAGGATTATAACTTCAGTTATGGAACTAATTAGAGGCGACTTCATGTCGTCTGCAAAAGATAACATCGATGAAATTTTTTGCAATAAAATTGCATATTGAAGGTAGTAATGCATCATTTTTTCAAAAACTTGAACTTATTTTCGCAAAAATGAATATATACATAAATCAACTTGCTTGAATAGAAAAAACTTTTAAAAGAAATATAATTAAGTTAATTTTAAAACTCCTGGTGCATATACGACAAGATAGTTGTCAGTTTTTAAAAACTAGTGTTAAGAAAAAGTCGCTAATATGTTAAATCGTAACCAGTGCATACGAAATGCATTAAAGACTATTCATTTAAGCATATTTGTTGCATTAAACTCATTCAATGCAATTAATATCTGCTAAAAAACACATTACGGTAATTTGAGAAAAACATCTGTAAATAAAATTTTACATTAAAAGAATAAAAAGTCTTACTTTTAACGAAAACATCGGCTGTAATTGTTTGGTTTTTATCTTTCAGCCAGACCCGGTCGATTTCATTGTACACTTTATTCATTTCCGACTGATATTTATCCAGATTATCAGCCAAGTCGTTCAAACACTCATGCAATGGCTCCAAAGCAGATCGTGAGGCTAGTAAAATAATTGATGCATAAATTTTAAAAATCATCTCATAGAAACATAGTTAAAACTTCAGTTAACATTAACGCTGTTTAAAAGTTAGTGAACAAAGTAAATAAACTAAAAGCCAAGTTTTCTTTGAACTATAAAGAGTTAGTCGCTATTGGTGAAACACCGAACCCTTTGTTTTATAGATATTAGTTAAAAATATAAGTTAGTACGCAATTGAATTTAAAGTATTCCAGAAATTTTAAATATTTATAGAGTACTGGAGAAGAACCGCTTGATTTATTAGGAATCGTCCCGTAATCGTATCTGCTTGGCGGATATTGGCGACAGGAAACTGGTTTCTCTCTTCTTCGCTTGGTTCAGGCGTCGGAATCATGCATTGCGGGAATCTCGGCAGAAAAATGATTTGAAACTGGTTTCCTTACACCAGTTTAGGCGATTGCTTGCTATCATCGCCAAAGGGGCCTGATGAGGAAAGTTTGCTACGAAATTAAGCGGTTTTTCCCCTGTACTCTTAATTTCACTGCTAAATGGTTCAACTCTATTTTACATTCACGTTAAAAATCTGACCAATGCAAGAGTTCTCAAAACCGACTAATATAAAAGTTAGTGACAATGGATTGGGATATATGCTCCTGTTTGTCATTGGATCTCAGGTATACGATTTATTTTGGACGGCCAAAAATAACACAAGCCATGTTCTCCAACAATGATAAACAGTAACAGATACGTGTAATTTTCTAAAATTCAGATAATCAATGTGCTTTGTGTTACTGAAGATCACATAATTGAAATTCTTCTCTATTACAATACGCTTAAGGATTATGTTTTAAAACAAAACTTACGGATAAAGTAAGGATCCAAAGTCATTTTCCAGACGTGCTGTGCCTGGTGCTGGGCATAGTCTGCAGAAAGGGCCAGGGCGTAGTAAGCTTTTCCAGTGTACATGAATTGGAGGGATTTCAGATTGAAACCGGAAAGCAGCATCGTAAAGCTTACGTAGTACTGGCCTGAAGCATCTAGTGTCAGGAACAAAGCTTCTGCCTATAAAACCATAACCATAAAGTCAAACTAGTTTATTTGTTGCTGGGTAAATGGGAGCGGTTCCCGGGTTTATAAACCGAAGTTTTAAACCAAGGGGGAAATCTTATAAGCCAACTTACTCCGCCTGTATTGAATATTTTTACAAACTGTTTGTTATACATGATAAATGTAGATGGCTTACTTTGCATACTAACGAATATTTTGCAACTTACAGGGTTAGTCAAAATGAATAGGACAATAGTTGATGGTTTGATGATAGGTTGATGGTTTATGTCCATACGTAGCTGTAGTTTTGTTACAATAAACATACATTCGTCTAAAAATAGTTCTTATTTTCCTATTCATTTTGACTAACCCTGTACAATAAAAACCTCCAAGATAATCGAGCCAATTTCAAATAGGATTATCCAGCCTTGTGAGCTAGCTACATTTATCATGTAAAAACGGTTAAAAATAATCATTACAGCCGGAATAATTTGGCTTAGGAAATTAGTTTTTTCTTCCATTGGATTAAGAGAAGACTTCAGTTAGGAAACCCAGCTACCGCTCTCATTTCCCTTAATAATAATTTTATATTCTTACACTATGCTGTCAACATTAATATTCAGAAATAGAGGTTATTAATTACATCAAATATGGCAAGCCAATGAAAAATGACAAGCTGTAAAAGACAAGCTTATTGAATGCAATTTTGTTTAAAGGGAAGCTTAAGAGTGACAGAACTATACGGTAATTTCGAGGTTTAACAAAAAGCATTCAAAGAAACAGAAAAACTCTCACCTTCAAAACTATGACGATAACCACTTCCCCATTTTCCAATTCTAATACAGCAACATCAGAAGCGAATGCAGTCCCTTTCAAGCTTTGCCAAAAGAGGAACTGGGCATCTACAAAACACAAGTGTTGGTTTGAGAAACTGTACTACACTCCGTGCCAACCTAACTTGGGTATAAACGAAGAGTAAGAAGACCGAGGAAAAAGTTCGGTTGGTCCGTTGGTTGGAAATTCTTTTAAAGTAATATTTACATACAAAATGATTTGAATACAATTTAACCAAAATACACATTTCATTCTGATAAAATTGCCAAATTTACTCGAAAATATTCAAATCTGTTAGTCCTTAAACGAAATTAATGTTTTAAACACGTTTTCTGGAGGGATTCACAAATTTATGGAACTCTTTTCATCCGAGAAAGGATCTTCATAGCATATTTCTATTTACCCAATCCAGGTTGGCAAGGAGTGTAGTCTTACAAGACAAATCAGTGTGTTTGCTGATTAAGGGAATCTTTTTATACTTTGTTTAGTGATGATTGATTAAAGTGACGAGGACCGTCTAAATTGCCCATTTAATATTATATCTTAATTTCGAAACAGTATAGACTATACCTAGGAATGAATATATTGAAGATATTAGTGCTTTAAAAATCTTAAGATTTAAAGTAAAATACATATTTGATAAATTGTAATAGACTGTATAACTACCTTCGTATGAAAAGTATTTCGATAATATTAATTCAAAAATAATTTTTAATTATATAATTTATTTTCAAAAACTAATTAAAATCGTATTTCTTAAATTACGATTCTAGCTATTTGTAACGAAAATGTGAGAAAAAGGTTATAAATTGTCCTAAAATTTAAAATGCAATACAATATAAAAATCAATTTCAACTTGTTTTACAGTATATATACTCACTTGACCACCAATATATAACAGCATCCCCTTCTCCAATGAAAATGATGTAGTGACTGCCCCCAACAAAGAAATGGAGAACTTTACTGGCTCCGTGTGTAGCAATCATATCCTGGAGAACTAGTTTGTTGCCGATTTCTGAAAAAGATGTTGGTAATCAGAAAAAATGAACCATGTCTCGGTAAAGTTACTACCTCCTATTGCATATTGCTTGTCTAATTAGAACTATATCTAAAGAAGTCCGTATATAAGGTGCCAGTTGCGTGAAGCATCATGAAATGGCAAAATCAACATTTAAGTCTTAAACCCACTTGTATTACCCAGTGTAGTTATCGATTACTTAATTTTTACATAAAGAATTACAAATTATAGCAAAGCTTTGAGTGAATATATTGAACTTAATATTATACATGTAAAGCAGTATAAAAGTTATTCAGTTTCAAAAGGATTTTTTGAAACCTCTCCTCAAACTTGTTAAATAATGGTTTCTTATTTTAAGTGACCATTTACGATATTTGTAAGACAATTTTTAAGTCTTTAGAGGAAACAGAAAATAAATTTATCGAGCAGCAATTGGTGAATTAATGTCACTTGGGAACTCTTATATTTGGAGCACTGATCAAGGAAAAAATGAAAGCTGAAGGTGTTACGTCATCTGAAACGAGCCAATTGATGACAGATGGCTTGGAAAAGCGACTGCATTTCTCAGAAGTATGCAAACAAAATTATGCTCCAAGATCTTCAAACACGCTGTGTCAAGTCCACTCAACTTTAGCATCCAAGTTTGCCAAAACACATTCTATTTTTCTCTAAAAGACATTTTATGATAGCGTCTTAAGCATTTGTTAAGACTTACTTGCATTGAAGAAGAATATGGGCGATCCCACACGGGCCCCTTCCTCTTTGTATGAAGCTGTGGCTACGGCAAAGTAGAGGCTACCGTCCATGACCCAAGTGGCCACAGAGCGGGCCCCGTGCAGGGACCGAGAAGCTATGACGTCAAACTGAGTTTTTGTCCAGTGGTACAAGCTGAAATAGATATTCATATCAACATATATAGTTTGGGCCGCCCAGATTTATTCAAACTTGTGTGTAATAAATATTTAAATTTGGCAATACTTCTAACAGTTGGCAACACCATCTGAACATCACCATGGCAATATCATCCGCTTATAAGAACGATGTCTTCAGTATTCTAAAATGCTTCCTGTGTGACATTTGACGAATAAAACTTCTTAAGTATTTTGTCGATTTGTTGATTGGTTTACATCTCAATGTGCTTGTTAAATGTCCAAGTCCAAAGGTATCCTAAGTGTAGCAAGAGTTTGAGTTGAAATAACTTCGCACTAGAGCTGCACGAGTTATTAGCCACAGGCGTCGTAATTACGTCCTACGTCTGGGCCATCAACACAATGTAACAACTAATTTAAATTATATCAATCTTAATTTTTTTACAGTATGCAGTGTTTCTGCAAAGACACTAAACGCGAAAGTCGGAAAAGTTCCATCAACCACGTACAGATTCTATTTGAAGAATACCGTTAATATAATTTTCAAATCTACAGTATCATTTTAGACTAGCTGTTCTTGCTACATACATAAATAACGAATTTAAAAAATCTTAATGAACTTAACTTTTTAAAGTTCTTTTGTTTTTTTTATTTTAAACTGTTGCGTGAAAATTGGACATTTCGATTTCGCGGGCGCAAGCAATAAAGACGTTAATATGTAAACAAATATTTCTAGTGGTAAAATTGCGAATTCTGTGTTTTGTCGCCAAAAAATTCCGTTTATCGCTAAATATTCGGTTTGACGAACAGTGAAAGTTTGCGGCAGAGAAGTACCAAAAATTGTGTCTCTGTAGGGTTATAATTTAAGGTTTCAGATTCGAAATAAGTCACAATATTTAATGCATTCAGAATATATACTATTAAAAAATGACTTCAGTAAAAAATGTACATGCAACAAAATAAAACCATCTTAGAAATCCAACTTACAAGAGTCCAGCTTCATTAGAGTGATTTCTGAATATAACCACGGACAAGTAGTTAACACCTTTAACGTTCACAAGATTGAAGTCAGATTCGCCTTCCAGCAATATAGTCTGTCGTCGTTCCAGCCCCCGGCCAACTCGCAAGTAAACGCGAATCCATGACTTTTCGCCAGAAGACTGCAGTATGACGAACCACTGCTCATGGTAATGTGCAAATGCCTAAATATAAAGATATAAGTATAGTTTTCATGTCATAGTTTCGAAAATTACTACCTTCATCAAAAAGTACCAGGAGTAACCACCGTGAAGCGCTGCCATATTTTCGATTAGTTTTTTTGGTTATCCGTTGTTGATATTCCCTCCAAATCGTAACGTCATAGCTTGACATTTGCAAAAGTTAAGTAGCCAAAAGTGCATCTATCTGTGTGTTAAAAAACTCAAATCGAAACGATGGTAGCGCTTCACGGTAGTTATCCCGGGAACTTTTTGATCAAAGTAGTAGCACTTGAGAATATGGAGCTTTCGTAACGAAGTGATTCTTAAGAATCCTTATTGTAAAGATGGGTTACTTCGGCTTTTAGACTACGGTATTACATAATTGTTAAATAGAATATTGGTAAGAATTCGCAATGCTTGCTTTTTGTCTCTTTGCAGGTTCCTACAAAATAAAACCCAATGATTCTTGCTGTTTGCTTATATTTCTTAGATTTGGTTAATTTTTATAGTTTAATTAAAATATATACTAGGACAGTAGTCTAGGCTAGTTTGGAATTGATTATTCGTCGCCCTAGAGATACACAAGAGCTATAAGTGACGGATTTAGAGCCAAAGGCCTCTACAAAGCGGGTAAAAATTCTGGACTACACACTTTAAACCTGTTGTCAAACTGGACCATTTCTAGTATACCGATTGCAATCAATCGGAATCCAGAAAGACGATTGCGATGAATGCTACAACTCCAACGCAACAATTTAAAAGGTTAAGTCTTTACTCACCATGGTTTTGTGTGATAAGTCCTCATTAGCCAAGAGCGCTACCATCCTAACCACCCTGATATCATCTGTTAGCGAGAGCTCAGTAAGAGTATTGAGGCTGCACGGGGATCCAGGACATGCAAAAACTTTTGCACGTCATTGTGCTTATGAGCGTGCCGGTTTGAGTTAACTCAAAGAGTTCATGGCCCTGGTAGAGCTCTAATGAGACGTTAAGTTAAATATTAGTCACCCTAGAGCTTCAGGAGAGCTATAAGTGATGGACGTAGAGGGGACCAAAGTTCTTATTTAATTTGCCAATCGGTTATAAATTCTAGACTTCACACTTAACCCCGTTTTCGATCTGGATCATCACTAAAATGTCGATTGCGATCAATGGCACAACTCCGACACTAAAGCCTCGGTTTCCTCGGAGTCTGTCTCCAGAAAAATGCGACCGCTATTATACGTGGTTGACGTCACTACCGGCCACCGCTTCATAATGTTACGTTGACACGAAACTGGAAACCTAGCGAACTCACTCAACTCTGCTGTTTTGGTTTTCGTCTTTGCATGTCAAATGAAAAATTTGGGTTCTTCGCGATTTCTCACAAAATCAATTAGAATTTCTTCCTCGGCAAGCGTAAAACAACTCTCGCCTTCCGTCATTTCTTCAAATTTTTAATTTTTGGCAAGCACACCATGCAACAGACAACAGCAAAAAACGTTGTCATCAGGATTTCCCCAACGCACTAAACAGCAACTCAATCGGGCTGTCGTGTTGAGTTGTCCAGCAACGTTCCCGAGGAAACCTCTAGCGTAATCAATGTCAGTAGTTTGTATGACGTCATTCACCGCACTTGTCCGATCGCTTAAATCAGTTGACGGACTCCGAGGAAACCGAGGCTTAGGGAAACAAATACTTAAGTCTTCACTTACCACGGCTTTGTGCGATAAGTCCTCATTAGCCGAGAGCGCTACCATCCTAGCCACCTTGTCATCTGTTGGAGACAGCTCGAACAGCATAAGGTGGCCCTCGGTGGTACCGGCCAGCACCTGTCGCTTCTGGTTCGAGTACGGGGGCTGCACGGGAATCCAGAAGGACAGGCTGTAGTTGGACAAGTAGGGCAAGTTCTCCGGGGATGAGCTTCCCACGCGCATCTTGGCTTGCTGCTGCGAGGGAGGCCCTGATTGAACGGGGTAAAATAGGGTTTAAAAATAATAGTTTATTCATAAACCATGCGGCAGAGTTACAAGCAATTTTCAAACAAAGAGTAGAGGAACGACTCGTACTGAGCTGCCATCGGCAGCCATGGCTCACTTCGGAGGCCTGAATAGAGTGTTAAAAATGCTAGTTAATTTATAATTTTGATACCGAGAAAGGAAGTAACCCATGGCAAAGGCGGGAATCGAACCCGTTACAGCGCGCGGACTGCTAGCGTTATGGCCTGCGATCCAAACCACTCGGCCATTAGGCTCCACATGCCACCCTATATTGTCTGCGTGTTGGTCCAAGGTGCGGTTGGTAGGTTCAGTCTCTACCCTACTATAGAAATTTGATTTCAAATGTTAATATAGAAAAATCTCATACTTTCTGCCATCCTAATAATGGACTTTCCAAGGACAAGGTTTTCGTTTCAAACTTTAGAATGACAACAGGACACGACTTTCATGGACATCTTCACTGTATTGGTGTTTTGATAAGTAGGGAATGTTCTTTATGCTCCTCAGGTGATTTCATGAACATTTTACATCCGACAAGATGCCCTGCATTGACTGGTTTTATGGATTTTACATGTGACAACTTTTCAAAAGCTAAATTTTATTGGGAAGCCAGAAAGCTAGATGGTCGATGTTGCCGCAGCTGTGACGTAGGAAAAACAAGTTTATTTTTTCCAAAGTAAATGGCAATATCAAAGTTTGAAGCTCCATTTCCTCCCATGAATTCCTTTGCTTTTTTTCTAGGACCGGCAAAAATACATTATATACAAGGCGTGTTCGAAAAGTTCGGCGATTGGTCTCATAAAAAAACCCGTGACGGTTAGGATCTTGCACTCACGTAGACGCAGTATCAAACTTTTTCAACACGCCTTGTAAATGAAAATTTGAAACAAACGAGTTTGGTGTCTACAATTAAAATGAGAAACATTGACCCTCTTTGAAAAACCTCGAACTTTAAGAAAAGGTAAAATGGGATGAAGATAATGTGCATAATTCTTTGAGGTAAAAAAGCTTACGCATTGGCTTTACAACCAATGCTGTCTGTTGGGCTAGTTAATCGTAGACATCAGTATTTGGTTTAATTTAGTTTGAATTATCGTCGCACTAGAGATACTGGTGACGGGCGTCGTATTTTCGAACCACACTCAAATGACGAGCCGACACCAGAGTAGGCACCCAACTCGAAATATTTGGCTTCAAATATTTGGTTCTCAAAATTTTGGTTTACGTTTCATTAACTTAGACTATAGATATGCCCAGAAACAACAGTACTAGGAGTAGACCCAGAAGCAGTATCAAAATGTAACAGCGCAACTCCGCAAGGTCCAAAAATAAACGTTTTTTCCATCACGTGATTTTACAGCTACTGGCTATGTAATTTTCGCAAAAACCCCTAGTCTAAAACAGTTTCTACACCAAGAAATTTTATTTCAAATTATATCCCGACAGTTTAATTTTATGCAATAATAAAATAAACCCAATGGGGAAATTTAATCTTTAAATTGAAACTGTCTTGCATTTTGTTTTCGAAATCTGGTTTGAAAGCCATCTATAAAATCTTTGTTTTACGTATTAACACCAGCACTTTCAATGTCGTTTCACTACGCTAGGAGTCTTAATGCAGTGAAGCCAACGAACTGAATAACAGGCGTTTCGCTACGTACTAATTTAACGCTGGTTTTGGTTACATTAACTACACATTGGAGCTAAACGAGGGATATTGGTGACGAACTGAAAAAAAGATAGTTTCCTCAAGAAACTCTTCGTAAAACTAATTATATTAAATCAAAACTAAGGGGGCGTAACACTACACGACTTTCAATTAATACTCAACTCAATACAATTAAAAAAGGTAATTAAATTCTCCCATCAGGTTATTTCAATTGGCTTAAAACTCAAATATTTCTATAGCAGACACCATCTGCGCATGCGCGATTTTTTTATACCTTTATACATCTGACGGGTACTAGAAAGTCGTACCAAATTTGTCGCACAGCTCTACAGTTCCAACTAAAAGTCTGTAGCTCTTTTAGTTGGAACTGTAGAGTGGTTTCAGAAAGTAGGACCGATGTTCATGAACTACTTTTTCGGAATCGGCAGCCTCGAAAAAAATTAAACAAAATCTACATTTCGAATTTTCGTCCCAACGGACATCACTTTCATTACTACAAATTCCTGATTGGGTATTTGAAAGTAAAAAGCAAGGATGATAAAAACCAGTAAATTTAAGTAGAAAATCCTCTTACCATCGGAACCTTGTATCCGTCGCTGCTTGCGAATCCTTGACCCTTCCAGAAAACTATGTAATTTCAGTTTGAAATCGTCTATCTTTGGGGTGAGAGTCTCATTGAACTGCGTCGTTACGTTTCTTCCTTCGGGGGAGGCTTGGGCGACGAGGATCGGCAATATTTTTGTCAGGCCAATGATGATTGCGATGAGATTCATGCTTTGCTGGAAAAAGAAAGGATATTTTTTAAGAGGAACCAAGGTAGCTTGGTAACTAAACGCGTTTTGTATCTGCCTATACCTTGTCTAGCCAGAATGCGAGCTTCACTTTCTTCCCCCATCCCTTCGTTTGGTTTTCTAGGAAACGGTTGGAACATCGCTTTTCTAATCCGTACAGTTCAAACCTAAGTAGGGTGTGGTAAAACACGCTCATGCCGTTTTGAAGAAAATAAGCGAAGGGATGGTAAAAGTCTTTTTGAAGCTCACATTCTGGCTAGACAAGGTATCACCAGATCAACGCAAAGCATTCCTTATCCCTTAAATGTGCGTAACATGCCCTGGCCCTCAATGAATAGCCAGACCAATCCACTTGGTATGTCATTTAGGGGCGCGTATTGAAATTTATAAATGTGATTTGATTTGAGCAGTAATAGAGCATTACCAGATTGTAGATTGGTTGAAATAACGTCGCACTATACACCTAATTGGGACCATTAGGTGTCTCCAAGACTCGCTTAGAGCTACAAACATGCTTATGTACAGTAATTATATTCATAAAAAATACTAGAAAACGTCAGGACACGTTTACTTGACCTGTATTTTTAATAAGTTATTCCCTTTAATTATGAGCTAAGTCCCTAATTCTTTCAACTGGATACTAATTAATTTTTAAACTACAGAAAATGATTTTATATTAAAAACATTTTCATAAGCGTTAAAATTAAGAAATTAAAAATTTTAAATTTTTGACTTAATGTTTTGAAGAGTTCTTCAAAGATATTTGATTTTTAAATTTTTATTTTTTAGTAAAAATCTTTCTATTGATAAAATACTTAGGATCTCAAGCCTCCTAAAACGCCAAATTTAAAAATTAAAGACAAATAATTAACCACAATTTTTCTCAAATAGATACCAAAGTGCTCATATTAAGAGACGATTTGAAGTTTTAATTAGTTGTGAAAATCAGTTTAACAATCTTGAAAATAAAATATGCGAAGTGCTTAAAAACATTTGGAAAAACATCTAATTACAAGTTATTGACTCTTGCATATGCATTTATTACACATTCGTTGATTGGTAGAATTACAACTAGCAATTTGTTTACAAAAGATTAAAGTAACACAACTTTGAGAATACAAATGGTCACACTCATGGCTCTTAGTTGTGAAATAAAGCATACAATATTTAAATCTAATAAAAAATATAACTTCAGCTGAAAGCAATGACACGATAGAAATTGTGTAGGACCCGTGAAAATATTTTGCCAAAAATATAGAATGAAGTGTATTGAAAAGAAAATTCGGGAACTCATCGGGATGAGGGGGCGTATAACTCTCATGCCGTTCCCAAAACTCTAATGTTTACGTACTTAGTCTGTCTATTTACTATGCGAGCCTGGAAAATACTTTCTTCCCCATCCCTTTGCTTGGTTTTCTAGGAAACGGAGGGATCATCGCTTTTCAAAACCCAACTGTTTTAGGTTCTGTTGTGAGGTTAACAATCCGAATAGTCCAAACCCAAGTAGAGTGGGAAAAAACACGCTCACGCTGTTTTGAAGAAAACCACATGCGGGGAAAGGGGAGGAAATGCTTTTGAGCCTCGCATTCTAGATAGACAAGGTATAATAATCAATAATGAGCAGAAAGAGTATACTAGATAAGTTTGCAATATTTTGTGCAGTTTGTAATATCGTTAGTTTACAAATATTTATAAAACTGATAGGAGGAATCCGTTAAACTACAGATTAGGAATAACTTAATTTTTTAGTTTCATCAATAAGTTTTATTAAATATAAATATAGAATGACATTTGATTTTATAAATTTTGAGTTCTAGTTTTAGGAAACCTTAAAATCTTTCTACAAGCCAAATTGTATAATATGTTTTAAGTATATTTAATATTTGTTTTTAATAAAATGTATATCAAATTACTCTTCAACCGATTGCTTTTAAATTGGAATCTTTTTCTACACGTGTATGTTATCCATGCGTAAACGCTACATGTTTTGTCTTGAAAGCAGTTTCCCAAATTAAAACTTCAATAAAAAAAACTCTTAAAAGGAATAAATACACTTTTTAAAACATCAGCCTATGTATCATGTTTTAATTTAGATTAATTGTTCTAATATTTTAATGTAAATATTATGTGTATGTAATGTAAATATTATTTGAGAGTAAATTTCATGCAAATTAATAAAATATGACAACTTACTCCACTGTGTTACTCCTCGTTTATAAGAAAAGGGAACCAGCCCTTAAACGCGAAGGAAAAACAGATTTTTGAAAGGACTTCGATGTGCTTTACTCACAGACTTTAAAAAGTAACGCTGGCACAGATGCAGTTACGAAATTATGTCAAAATAATTTGTCAGTCCCCTATACGGCACTAATTCATAAACTCAGGTATTCATTTCAAATGCTTGTATTGGTGTTTAGATTAATGTTGCACTAACGCTACCCTTGTAGTTGTTTATTATGCTAAATTTTGGCATGGACTATAAGGCCCAGCCAACGAGCTTATAATAGGGGTAGAGCGGCCTAGGGACTTTTTCTACTACGGAGACGGTGGCACTCAGATAATTTCTCATACAGTCACGCGGTTTACCACGTGACTATGAGAAAGGGAAGTATATTTGGCAAGTTATCGTGCCGTTTGGCGCTTTTTGAAAAAATAGCGCCGAATTTCAAAACATTTTGTCTTTGTTTTGGAATGTTTTTTTGGTTGGATTAATGTTGCGTTAGACCTACTGATTATGTAGGTCATTTGATAAACACTTCACTTTAATTTATTAACGGTTAGGATATTTTTATGCATATTTGTAAAAAATATATACAAATGTGTTGTGTGTAAGAAAACTTAAGAACACACTGTTCACTTCATTCAACTAATTTTGTGAAAAATGAGCCAAATCAAGCTTTCTAAATTTATACATATAATACTTCCTCCTTTCTTATGAACTTCGTTGCAGTTAAAAGCACAACAAGAAACAACAATTTTTGCAATAATTTAGCTGCTGCTAATATCACGAACCTTTCCTATACCGATTGCCTTAGCAAAATACATACACAGCCTGCTCGTAGTAGGAGATGCAATCACGTGACCCTAGGAGGAATTCTCTTCATGTTGGTTCCACGGTATGGTTGCCATTAGCCGCTCTACCCCTATTATAAGCTCGTTGGGCCCAGCAGCTGATGATCTGCTCCGTCATTGCAGGCGCGTTTACATGAGTCATCGAATCCATGGAATGCCAAACCCTCCATTAGGGGAAAAAGTTGCCGAGCAGGATTTCTAACCAAAATGACAGTCTGTGGCCGTATCCATGGAATGAAGCATGAAATCCTCTTTTATTGGAGGGTTTGCGAAACCCCTCGATGAACCCTACAATTCCGGTATTGCCTTTGTGAAAATCCCCAAGAGGGAAAAATTGCGAAGTTTGCTCTTCCCTTCATGGATTGGATGGCTCATGTAAACGCGCCTTGTAGGTTTGGCCCGAGGTCTTATTACCAGCTATGAACTAGTGAGCCCCGTGTGGAGGGAGAGTACGTTAAATATCATTCAAAGTCCTGACGCTGCGTACGATGTCGCCCTTAACGGCTGCGTTGAGTGCCTACTCAGGTGTCGGCTCGCCACTTGACTGTGGTTCTGAAATACGACGCCCGTCGCCAATAGCTATAGCTTGTGGTTCTATGATGTTTATTTATTTACCTTCAAGAAATGATTTACTAATAAGGCCATTTGGGTTTAATAATATTGGGTCATTAGTGCACACGCTTAGAATTCCCATGTTTCACATTTCACATGTCAAAACATTGTTTCTTTTCCCACAAACAAATCAATCAATGCGTCCCAATCATCGATTGTGACTTAAACAGATTTTTTCAGAAACAATAATTTATTCCTACATTAATATATTTTGTTTCTATATATATTAGTGTGCTAATTATAAAATAATGTATATAAAGCCGATGAAATGTTCATCATTTTAATTGATAACATCTGTGGTGCACTGAATTTATCCTTTAAAATAATAACTAAGTTTTACCAAACAAAACTATTTTTTTAATTAAAAAAATGAAAACTTTCTTTTATATAACTTTTAAGGACCGTTGCAAACCTGTGTAAATTTAGGTACGCTTTAATGCAGTTATATATAGGAACAGGCCATTTGTTGGTGATTTTTGGTGGTACTGCTAGCGTATTTCGGGCCGGTCTCGATTTAGCGGCTCAACTTTTGCAGCTAAGTAGCGAAAACGTACTAGCCTCTCTAGCCAAAAAGTCGCCAAATAGCATTCCGGCCCGAATACGCTAGGTGTTCCTTTTTAGCACTTTAATTTAGAGTTGCTTTTCTCCAAGTTGCATTGAAGTTAAACTTTAATGCTTTACTAAATTAGAGCATGTTTTTCTCCTGGCAATATAAAGAAATCGCCAAATCGAGATGGCACCTCTAAAACAGCTGTTCTTAAATTTGTTGAGAAATAATAAATAATTAAAATGATATTTAAGCGTTTATTTTAAACCAAAAGAGCTTCAAAAGATATAGCATCGATTTAAATTTAAACTACACAGTGAACAAAATTGTCCAAACATTATCAATTACTTCAATGAAATGAGGCAGGAATAAATCTGTTAATGAAGTTTTCCCAATTATTTTTCAAAAATCCTTTCAGCAATTCCTTTACTCCAGTATTTACCATTACCGACATTCTTGCCTCCACTGTATACGTTTCTGTCTTTCATCTCACATTTCGGTCTTAACTGAACCTGACTCTTCGAAGGCACATACGACGACTTCGAGGGTTCTTTCTTAACAGGCCAACCGAAGTTCGAACGGTACTCTGAAGCACACGATCTGTACTGATGCTGTACAAAGTGGACTACCCTGGTATCGTCTTTTCCCCTCACAAATACAAGAGCCGGATTAAGGTACTTCTGGCGAACGTCATCGCTAGACAGGTGGCAAAGGCACCGGTTTGCTTGGCGATAGATTCTCGTTTCACATGTTTCGTAAGCGTAACCGCTCATGTTTCAAATTTTACTTGAGACAATAAACGGTTTATTGACCTACCAAAGAGTTTAAACTGCTATTAGTTGTAAAAGTTCACCGATATAGAAGAATTTCTAAGTAATTTTGACAGCGTTTTTGGATTTAATTGCTAGTTGTGATGTTTTCATTTATAATTTCAAGTGCTAGTTGGCCGTTAGTCGGACTTCTAATTTAACCATTACTTGAGCTTCTAATATGTTGTTGAGACAGCCACTTGTGATAGTGAATCGTTTGTAGATAGTTTTGAGTGCTTAGTTGCGAGTTAACCGTTGTTAGTTGAACTTCCAAGTACAGTTTCTGTTGCTAGTTTTGAGTTAACCATTCGTTGAGCTTTCATGTTGGTACAAGTTGTAACTTAATTGATAGTTGGGTTTTCAAGTATAAACAGTAAACTGTGAGTTAACCGTCAGTGGTCCTTCCAAGCAGTTCCACAGTCAGATGTGATGGTTAATTGTTAGGTGGACTACTTCTAAGCAGTTTACAATGAAAATTGTGAGATGACCATTAAAATATTAAATTTACAGAAGACTATATATAAATTTTCAAATGTTGCGTGTGTTTCGATTAAGCTTTTAGTTTAGAATTAATATTAATTAAAAAAAAACTATAGTTTTAAAATGTAGTTCCTATTGAAGTTATTTAATATTCTCATGAAGTAAAATAAATTATAAACAAGTTTTTCTTTTCATTTCGTTTATGATACATAAGCTGTTTTGTAACCTGTGATACAACTTATATGTTTTAAAAAAATTAGTTTTCTTTGACTGCTGTAGTAAAGTAATAGTTTTTTTATAACAACGTGCAAAAAAGTTCACTTTTTTATATCATATTCATTCATAAATCGTTGCGAAAATGACACTTTACGTGCTTGCGTCACAGACAGTGAGCGAAAGTTTAATTTTCGGCACAGTTTGGTAAAGTAAATAAGAGTATCTGATTGGTAGAAAAGCAAAATGATGTCATGAATATCTCCATGGAAACTAAATGGTCACGAAACTCAGTTAATTCTATTGGTTCATTACTTTTGCATTTTCTAATCTCCATGGAAACTAAAAGTATTACAAAAATTATTAAAGGAAATGAAATAAGATAAAAGTAAGAACACAAATTTCACTCCAAACAATACTTTTCTGGAATAAGATTCGACCAAACTTGATTAGCTGCTTTGTTAAATTAATCTGGAAGTTGGTCGAACATCATTTCAAATTCATTTTCACCTATGTTCGGTAGCACTAATTAATCTAAATAATATTTTGATTCAAAATGGAAAAGTATTTTGCAACTTTTCTTTCACTACTTTGCATTTTCGAATATCTCCATGGAAACTAAAGGATGTCATGAAAATCACTCATTGGTAGAAATACTTTTTTGCACGTCATTATAAAAAATATTGTAAGCAAGCACGTTCCGAATAATACTTTATTAAGCTCGTGTCATAATTTCACTCGCTCGTACCTCGCTCGTGAAATAAAAAGCCACTCGCTTAATAAAGTATCATTTTCGGAACTAGTTGCTTAAATAACTATATGACACGTGCTTTAAACTACAAAGATAAAACAAAATTTAAGAAGAAATTAAATAAGATTACATCATTACTAATTTCAATTTAGAGATTCCTTTCAGTAAGTTGAGAAAATATTGTATTTTTCAAAACAAATGTAACGAGAATGCTTAAGATGATGTAACGCTCTTATTTTCATTGCTTCGCATCCAGAGATTTGATTGCTTGTTTCGGTTTCACTCTCATAATAACCGTAATAGATAAAAAATAAACTTGTCTTTCTATGCAAGTTTTTTTTCAACAAATGATTTGAATAACCAACAGAACAGCAAGAATATCATATTTCAAAAATTTAATAAGAAAAATATTAATAGAAAACTCGATTTCGAATACCAAAACAAAAGTAATTCCAGGAAAAACTTGAAAACAAGATCGCTGTAATTGTTGCCATTCACTGCGTGAACCCCATTCCAAATAGACCAAAACATAAAACAATAGCACTGGAACTATGCCACTCACGAAGTGATACGTGCCCATAGGCGAATAATGTCATATTCCGCATATTGCGCGTTTACATGAGCCATCGAATCCATGGAATGCCAAAATCCTCAATAGGGGAAAAAGAGGTCGAGCAGGATTTCTTACCCAAATGATTGTCTGTGGCCGAATCTATGGTATGAAACATCACACCCTCCTTCATTGAAAGGCTTGCGAAACCCCCAATGAACCGTGCAATTCCAGTTCTGTCTGGAAGAAAATTCCCAAAGGGGGAAAAATTGTTGAGTTTTTCTCTTCAATGCATGGATTCGACGGCTCATGTAAACGCGTCTATTGAGAAAACAGAACACCAATTGGAGCATCGATCGAAGGATGAAACAGGATTGTAAGTTTGAAGGGAATGTCACCTGAGACATGCCTATAACAGTGGCATGAAATACTTTATATAACTGTAACTGCTCATCGTAAGATTAGTAAACAAAACAAATTCGATATTTTTCGACATTTGCGCGAATTTCGTATTAAAAATGACTATTTGTAAATTTTTTTTAAAGGGGAATTGTCGCTTTGGGGATAGATGTCGGTTTGAACACACCGACCCGTATGGATCAAATGAATATGGGTACGATTCTGGGTACGACTATTCCTATCAAAACCGTGGAAGATCCCAATCATCCTACACAGAGAACTACGACCAAAACCGAAACAGACATTACAATGATAAGTACCAGCCGAACCAACAATATTACTCGTCGGGCCGAAGTTACCAAGATTCCCGATACAATTACGATGACAGTTATAACCAGGCTCCTGAACCGGACTGTAAGTATTTGAAATTGTCATATGTGTCACAATACTTGAGGAAAGTGAGACTTCTGCCATGTTTACCCAGTTTAAGTTTGGTGAAGCTCTAGAATAAACTATTTGTCACTGTGATGTTTATAACATTTGGGTTAAACTAAAGAATCGTGGCCGGATATCTTACGCCAAATCTGGGAATGCTGACTTTTTGGTATTATGGCAACCTTTGGCGAAATTAGCAATGGGAAAGTTTCATATTATGTCATGGTTCTCCATAATGTGGTCATTCGTTGGTTGTCTCGTTACGCTGCAGGGTTTGTTGTCATTTGGCTTGGTGATATTTTTGAAAAGCCGCCAAATCCAGCCACGATTCTTTAGTTTAACAAACATTTGTTTACAAGTATTGAAAGGGTTGGAGAGCCCAGTCAGTTAAGGCGTTTGCCTTGCATGCTTAAGGTTTGGATCTGGGCAAAAGTTCGAAGAATTATACCTCATGTAGAGGGAATGTACATTAAATATGCTTCGAATTCCCAATGCTGTGTACGATATTGCCCTTATAAGGTACGTTGGTGCCTACTCGGGTATCAGCTCATCACTTGACTGTAGTTCTAAACTTGTGCAATCTTAAGCTATGTAGAAAACTGTCCTATTTAGTCCCTTTTAGTGAGGCCCAGTGGCTTAGTGGTAGTGCTTTGCATTGCCACACCACAGGTCCGGGGATCTAATCTCGGATTAGGCCAGGTTGACCCATCCTTTCATCCCTTGAGTGGGTTGATAAAATGGATACTAAGCATGCCTGGGAACTAAACACTGGGGGTTCCGGGCAAGGCTGACCACCTTACCGGGACATACGCCTAGCACCCCAGAGCCCTAGGTTACGAAAGCTGAAATATGCACGACTGGCTTTGGCTCAGTAATGGGCTGTTGCACAAAGAAGTTTAGTTTAGTCCCTTTTTGTTAAATAGTTTTATTTACATAAAAATAAATGCTTTTATATCTAATATTTTCTATATTTTTATAGATAATGCCAACAAATATAACAGAAACAAGCTTACTTGGGTGTCGGAGGATTACAAAAAACAAATTGAGCCGAAACCTCCTAAATCGAGCAACGAAAGGTTTTTTGATACAAGCACTCCAAAAAGTAAAGTATCATTCAGCTTCAGAGACACAAATGTCCCAAAAAGTCATCATCAACCAGGTGATTTGCATATGAATGAAAGAAACCTAATAGATGCAGAGTAAGTATTTTTGGTACTTGCATATTAACCCTACCTCAACCAAAGTTTTGATGGTTTTTAAGTACCCCCTACCTGATTTTGCTATAAAATTATTGTTTGTGATACAATATGTAATCTTACTATTAAGTTACATTGTTTTGCCCCCAATGGGGCTGTATTGTTGACAGCTAAGTATTTGCAGACTCGGCATATACCCCAGTACTGCCAGAAATTTCTTTTTTTTGTATCATCTCGACAACTCTCACTATCAATTTTGACGCTCAGATTACAATGAATCAGAGCTCTCTGTGGATTTAAAGTATGCCGTTATTTAATTTTGCAGAGAGAACCCCAAGCTAAATGGGTACTCAAAGGATCTTTTACATGCCACATAATCATATAACATGCACACCGACCATTTTCCCATCCAGAAAATCTCGCTATTCAGCCGAGTTTTGAACATGCAAACTTGGACTTATGAAATTCCTCTCATACTGACTTTTTAATACTTCTCATTCACTGAGCCCCTTTAATTTACATTGCTGTTTAAAACAATGTATGGTACTTACATATTGGTGACATTTAAGCATTGCCAAATCTGTAACAGCATTAATATGTTAAGTACCCTTATTCTTTAATAAATGAACTTGTTAATCGAATGAAACCATACAGGACAAAACTGGATAACTTTCTTCATTTAACAAAATAAAAATCTTCTCCTAACAAGAACAACTTGCCCATTTGCCTATATTCTTATTAGAAATATTTAAGAGAATTCAGCAACTAGCTTTTCAATGTTATTAGTTGTGTTTTTTTTTTATCATGTGAAGTAGGGGAGAGTGGGGGCTATTGGGACGCAGGGCTAATGGGACAAGGGCCCTAAAGCTGGGGAATATATATTTTTTTACAAATTTTTCTACTCTAAAGCATAGTAACTGTAAGACTTCACATTTTAAGAACCAAATATCAGCCATTAAACGCATGTGGTGAAATGGAGAGACGAATTGTTGTTTTGGAGAATTGAAAGTTAATTAAAAGTGTACCTTGTTTTTCACTTTTGAAGTATTGAATAAAAACTTTTTATGATTTAAACTACAGTTTTACATAGATTAAATATCCTAGATTAAGATAGTATAGGGGAGAGTGTTGTACCTTGGGACAATTTTTACATTTTAATTTTTTTCTTCGATAATTATTGTCAAAATAAAAATTTCAAGGCAGCATTTCAACACACCAACATATTCCTCTATAATATATATTTTTTAATTCTGGCAGCTTGAAATTAAAAAATTGCCACTCATTTAAAGTAGTGAGGATAAACTGTCCCAAGGTACAACATGATGTTGTACCTTGGGACATGCTTTATAATTCAGTCAATAGTCCTACACTTGAACTAATTTGTGTCAGGAAACAAACTTTATTTCAAAATACATCAGAAAATGTGCTCATTAGAACATTTCATCACACGGAAGGAAAAAGATTTATCAGGTGTTGCCAGAATCATATTTTCAAACTTCAATCATTATAAAATATATCCAAAGCAAAGCTGAGTTGTATTTTACATGTTTTGTGGAATTGCTCTTAAAATAAATAATAAAGATATTTTTATCCAAATTATTAAGAATTTAATCAAATTATTAATACTGTCCCAAGGTACAACACACTACATGGTTTAAATAAAAGCAAGATAGTGGCCAATCCAAATGCATTTTCATTATTTTCTTATAACCAAAATATTTTAAAATCTTCTCTTTTATGAAGAAAATAAAATGCAGTTGACTTTTTGTAAGAGTACTAAGGTAAAAAATTATATTAGAATGAGAAAAATATTTACTTTGGGGCAATGAAATATTATTTTTTGTCACCAATTCATCAATTCAATGATGCTAGTGTTAAATTTTATTATTATGATGTCTGTTGGTTAAGGCTACTATTAGAAATAAACAATGTATGAATATTGCCGATAGATTCTTAGAAATTGTCAGTGTCCCAAGGTACAAGCGTCCCAAGGTACAACACTCTCCCCTATGTCAAATATCGTGGTGAAGTAAAAGTGCTTCTGCGTTGGGTCATTTATAAAAAACGACACTGTGGGGTCTAATGGGACAGAAACAGTGGGGTCTAATGGGACACGAATAAACCTAGCTTTGTATGCTTATCTCGAAGAATCTATATACATCTCTAACATCTTATTCAGTCAAGTTGCCAAAAACTTTTTTAAACTTTAATTTTAAACTTTTTGAACTATTTTCATTGTATAATGAGTGAAAGTTCAAGTAGCTTTATCGGTGACATATTTCCACCTGCAATTTCATTAATTACATCTGAACAGAGCTTGGTGAAGATAAATAAATTGTTGTTGGTAAATTTTTCTAGGAAGCAAGCTATTTTTTATTCGTTTTATTGATTTCTGAAAAAGGCAATGAACTGAAAATGTTAGTTAAAATTAAATGAAAAAGGCGAACGATGGTAAGCCATTTGAAGATAAAGACGATTTTTAAGTCCTTGTACCGTAAAAAAGAGGACAAGTTTGGGATAAATTTTAGAAGATTTAGTTATACAAACTAAAGATTTAGTTATAAAATTATCCCTTCCAGTGATTCAACAAAAATTATGGGAGCATCTTCGATTTTGAGTTTTAACTTGGATATTTCATCTTTCAATGGGAAACAATTGTTTTAAAAAATAAAATTTCGTTATGTAAACATTATATAAATGGTATTTGCTTTAAAATTTTATTTTCTGGTCATTTTCTCATTCATTTCCCCCTTTTTTAATATTTTATTAAGGCAACATTTAGCATGTCCCATTAGCCCTGCACCCTGTCCCATTAGCCCCCACATATGGGGCTAATGGGACATTTACATGTTTGTTTAAAATTCTCAACAACCAAAATAGGGTAATGTTTTAACATTTGTCAACTGACTTTTTAAGTAAATGAATGTTCAGTTTATGAGCTTGTAAAAAAAGAAATTAAAATTCTTTTATTTTTGCTGAAATACAGAGGTTGAAAAAAAATTGTCCCAATAGCCCCCACCCTCCCCTATGCCAAGTTAATAAGCGCTTTTATCGTGAGATTATTAGTTGAAAATATTTACCTTCTACTTTTTTACTCCTCATTTACCAATAATGAAGACATTTTTTCATTTCTTTTCGCATCAGCAAATGTTTAAAAATGTGTATAAGGCTTTGTAGGTTACATTTGTTTTGGTGAAACAACACCTCATTTTGTTTCGCTAGGGATCAAATCTATTTTTGCAATACATAAAAACTGCATAATAACTTCTAAATATTTTAATTCATAATATATATTTTAGTTTTATATTGAAAAGTACTTTGTGTTTTTAGAATTATTAAAGAAGATGTTCTGTTATGGGAAACCGGAAATCAATGGCCGTTTTCCTGCTACTGCCCCACTCAAGGAAAATCCGCTTTTCCTGGCTTTGTGGATTTGTCCCCTGAAGAACTGAGACTTGAAGCTTATAAAGCAAGAGAAAATAATGCATACAATTCATATGTAAGCAAGTATAATTTTGTTTGTTGTAGTTAGTGATGTTAATGGCTAAGGTATTTATGAAATGGGGCTAATGTCCAAAAAAAAAAAAATGACTGTAATGTTATGAATTTCTGTGAAATATTCAATTGTTTTTCCTAAATATTTTTTGCCAAGCAGAAACTTATTGATAATGCTACTAAGTTACATAAAAATGAAATAACTTATAAGTATTAATATATAATCTTTATAATACATCCTTTATTGTGATAAAATGGAATAAGTCCTTTTTATAATGTCTTTTTGAGGTCATCTTTTAAGTCTAAACATTTTGTATGAGTACTTTAAAAAGTAGAGTTAAATGTGTTAAAATCATGTAATCTTCTAATGAGTATAATTCCATGCAGCATTAACGGTTAGTCATTTGTGTCCAAAGTAAGCACTATAACTTTTAAAATTACACAACAAAAAATATAACTAAATAGTATATTAGAATTACTTCTTTAAATTGTGAACTTAAACAACAAAAATCTTCAGTTTGATATAATCAACTCTCAGAGAATTTTATTTTCTTCTTATAGATTTTATGTTGAATCCGTAAACCTTTTATGTTAGAAAACGCTGTCATAAAATATTTTGTTGATTAACAAGTTGATTTTTCAAACAAATAATTAAAAACATTCATGAAGTGAAATTTAAAATATCTTTTCCCAATTAATTATAAAATTACACATATTTTAGATTGAATCAGTTGAAAAAGCATTGCAAGAAATCAAAATGAAAAGAGAGCAACTAAAAGAACCTTCAATTCAGCTAATGTTGATTATAGTAAGTATATAAATTATTTTTAAAGATTATAATTGTTATGTCTTAATATTCCAATTATTTAAGCTAGTTTCTTTAATATTCACATTAAAAAAAGTCTTCAATTTAGGCTTCTGTTTAATTTGTTCCATTATTGCCTGAGCTGGCTCGCATTCTTACATCTTTTTATACTGTGATTTCCCTATATTTCTGTGTAACGACCTGGCGTCCCCATTTGGGGATATTTTTTAAAACCTCCCCACAAACAATTAACACTTTTATTAGTTCCGAAGTTGACATGGTCTAATAAAATATATCGAAATATCAGTTTTCAGCCTTTGATTAGAGGTGTCAGTCATTTATTTCTACAAAAAAAAAAAAAAAAAAACTAAGTTAAACGAGGGTCAATTTATGTTATGTTTTTAGAAAACCAAATTAATTATTATAATTAAAAAAATTAAATTTTTTTTCATACTTTTCACGAAGTTCTTTAAGTAGTTAATTTTAAAGGCATTTTGCATAAAAAACATTGTTAAAATAATCTGACTGCAAATAAGTGATACTACCTTTTTTGTTGCATTTATAGCTCTAAAAATGTGTATTTTTACTAGTTTAAGGCATGTCTCTAAGTAACTATGAAACATAATTTTTTTTCAACTTCTATGAAAAACATATTTTTTAGCAATATTTGAAAAGTACGTTAAGATTAATAATATACATGTAGGATTTTGCTTGGGTCTTAAGATTATAATAGTGTTCTTTCACGCTTCATATGTTTCCCATTAATTTTCAATTTGTTTTTTCATTTTCTCATTACTGTTTTCTTTATCAATAAGTTATTGCAAACAGTTATTTCCTAAATTATGTGTCAATGAATCCTTTAATCAGTAGAAGGACTGCAATCTTAAAAATGACTCAATAATTTTAGCATTCGTCCGATTTTAGAGTAAATAAACAAACTTTATTAGAAACCAAGGGTGACGTAATTTTATTGCTTTCTTATTTCTTCTTTAGATTAAATATTCTTTTTATTTATATATTTTGTTTTTATTTTATGAAATTGAAGTATGCTAATGCTTCTTCAACGCTATTTAGTGATTTCCAATTCTCTCAATAGCTTTTTATTGTCACTTTACATTGTTATTAAATTCATTATCATTGTTTTTTAATGTTTTTTTTGTATTATAAGTGTGTGTGCATGTATGAATAATCTATACATAATAATGTTAAAGTTTTAATGCCTTTTAAGAAGTCAATTTTTCTGATGCATTTAGTCTTTAGTATAATATTGACTTATTTTTTAGGAAAGGATTCGAAAAGGAGAAAAGTTTGAACCTGAAAACACTGTTGATGGTAAGTCCTTATGATTTAACTTATCAATTAAATAAAGTATTTATATTTATCTTGTACTTTTTAAATTGATATTTCATTTCAATATACTAAACTGTAACATTAAATTATATAAATTTTTCAGCATATTATGTTCTGTATAAATATAACAGTTGCAAAGAGTTTCAAAGATCAGATGATTTATCAGACTATCTATTGTTTAAAGACAAGATGTTTTTCTTATAACATGGTCACTTTTGGCATGTTAGACCTTTTGCAGATTCAGCAAATTCCCTATAACAAAATCTCTTTCTTTTTGGCATTACATAGGCTGCTCTTGATTTTGACTTTTATTTACAATCCCTCTGAGCTTTCTGTGGATATTTAAGTAAGACTTAAAGTACCCTAGTCAGAAAGGATTTTTTACATGCTACATAATCATATTACATAGATGTCTCCATCTATAATGTGACTAAGATGCCAAAATGAAATTTTTGTAACAACCATCAGCCTTTAGATCGAACGTAGCAGATTTTGTGCACTTGCACTAAATTTGTTACATTATTTGGGTAAACATTTAATGTCTCTTATGTGATGCATTATTGAGACTAAATTCTGTCTCAAAAATTCATACTTTTTTTCTAACAGTGTGATGTTGGTAGATGTAGATTTACCTAAGTTCTGAGTGACAACAATTATAAGTTAATAACTATTTAAGCATGTGAGTGATGTTAAAGCCGTTGCCAGCTTACTAGAAAGCCTTTTGAATTGTACGATATTATAGATATATCTACAAGCTTGGTTTAATAAATTTGGTCTTTTAAAAAATAATTATTGACTCTTAGACATCCATCCTTCACCAAAACCAAGGATAAAAATTCTCAAAAATTTTATTGCTATCGTGAAGTGATTTTATTGCTTTCTTATTTCATCTTATTAATTATTCCTTTTATTTATATATTTTGTTTTTATTTTATCAAATTGAAGTATGCTAATGCTTCTCCATCGCCATTTAGTGATTTCCAGTTCTCTCAATAGCTTTTAATTGTCTCTTTACATTGTTATTAATTTCATTATCATTGTTTTTTTAATGTTTTTTTTTGTATTGTATGAATAATATATACGTAATAATGTTAAAGTTTTAACGCCTTTAAGAACCGCCTTTAACGCCGTATTCCTAAAAATTCAAAGAATACAGTCTGATGTATGCATTTTGTAATAAAATCACAATATTAAACTCAAATAAGGTTATGTATTACAACTACAGTAGTAAGAAAAATTTTAAAAATTTTACTAGGATATTAGTGAATGTTAATTTGTTAAAATCTAAGTCAACTATTGAGCTGAAAATATTCCTTCTTTGTAGGAAATTTTTCATCTCTGCTCAACACTAACCAAACTGGTCTGGAGGAAATGGTATCGGAGGAGGTACCACAAACCACTTCTACGTCTTTCTTCGGTCCACCAAAGTCAGCAGCAGACTCTTTCAGCTTCAAAACAACTCTGTCAAGTGACGAAGCCATCAAAAACAGTGCTTCAGCTTTCAGTTTTAAGACACCAACGGAAAGCAGTGCAGCATCTTTTAGTTTCAAGACATCAACTGATTCTGGAGCAAAGCCAGTCTTACAAGCTGCCAATGGTGACATTTATACAGCAGTGGACACAGTTTCTGTTCAAGATAAAGAGCAGTTTTTGGCAACTACTTTTAGTTTGGGAAAAATACCTACAGTTCCACCTCCGAAAGAGATGTGCTTCTGAGCTTATTCTTGTTTCGCTTATTTGAGAGTTTTCAGTTGAATGTTCTAAACTGTTGTATAGTCCACAAAAGTCAACAGCAAGTTCTTTCAGCTTCAGAACATCTCTGGTCAGTTACCAAGCCATTGAAACCAGTGCCTCATATTTTGGTTTTAAAACATTCGCTGAATCTGGAGCAAAGTCCACAGTTTAAGCTGGAAAATGGTTTCATTTATACACCAGTGGACACCATTTCTGTTCAAGATAAAGAGCAGTTTTTGGCAACTACTTTTACTGTGGGAAAAATACCCACAGTGCCACCTCCTAAAGAGATGTGTTTCTGAGCTTTTTATTGTTTTACTTATTTGCAAGTTTTCAGTTGAATGTTGTTCTAAACTGTTGTATTGTCTACAAAAGTCAACACCAAGTTCTTCCAGCTTCAGAACATCTCTGATCAGTTACTAAGCCATTGAAACCAGTGCCTCATATTTTAGTTTTGAGACATCCGCTGAATCGGGAGCAAAGTCCACTGTTCAAACTGAAAATGATGGTATTTATACACCAGTGGATGCTTTTTCTGTTCAAGATAAAGAACAGTTTCTGGCAACTACTTTCATTTTAGGGAATATACCTACGCTGCTGTCTTCTATAGAGATGTGTTTCGGAGCCCTTTCTTGTTTTGTTTATTGGTGAGTTTTTTAGTTTGGATCAAGGGGGCAAGATGCTAAAGTGTAATAAACCTTCCAACTGCAATATTTTAAATACAAATAAAGTACCTTGTTTCTGACACTTAAAAGAGATAAAAAAATGAATAGCATAACCCCTTTAAATTCACTTGCCTTTTTAATGGTAGTAGTCAGTTGTACATAGTTATATGGTTGTTTCAGTAAATATTTTTATAAAAACTGAATAGTTTCTCAGATGGTATTTATATTGTGATATGTCTGATATATTTAGAAATAAATGTTTTTTTTTTCCATTTTGAGCAATGTGATATTTATTGAAGCAGCAATTAAACTTTCTCCAGAAAAGTATATTGTCACTTAAGTTCGCACATGTGCTATCTCACTTTGTTCAACAGTAGAAATTTACTGAACCCTTGGTTACCCTTGGCGAACTTTTTATAATCCTGCCAAAGGTCGGCCGAAAACCCAACGGAAATGAGCAAATAACGGTCTGATTTTTTGTTCTCCGGAAAACGTCATCGTTGCGAAGTCAAAGAATTCGAATCATCAGTTGAAGTCATACAGTTGCCACAAACTATTATTTATCGCAAAATCTGAAAAAAATTCGCCAGGGTTTACCAAACAGTAAATCTGATCCTTGCACAGCAATGAGATAGCACATGTGGGAGCACAGTGACGATATTGGCAATCAAATCTCTCTAAATTTTGAATAAAGTGATTGTTGGTCAGTCCCATGGAGCTAATGCATTAGTTTTGAATTTGCAACCTCTGCAAAAGTATTGGTATGCCATGAAAGCATTTTTTTTACCAGGTATTAGGTTTGTCTTAACAGCAATATCAAACTAATTTGAAAGAAAAATCGTATCCAGTTGTTTAATAAATAATTGATAAAGTTTCAAAAGTTTCGTCCTCTTCAGAATATTTTGGAGTAACTTAAACTAAAGATATAATAATTAAATAACCAGATGATATTTCCCCTTCAAGTTGTTCTGCTATTATGGCTATTCTCATACCCGGAGAATAAGTTTTCTTCTTGAGATAATAGATACCAATAATATATAATACATGGAGGGCTTAGGTTTTTGCCTTAAGGCTGCTCATCACCCCCATTCCCTGACCTCCTTCGATCGGGCTTGCTAATGGTAAGTCTATGGGGAAAAAATGGTTTTAATTCCAAAAAAAGCAAAGAAATTATAGGAATATTTTGATGCGTTTTTTTTTTAAATTCATAAAACTCCAATAAAGTAGTGCTTTTAGAGGTTATTTTTTTTAAAAACGTTATTTTTTTTTATTCGAAAAAAAATTTAGATTCAAAAAAGTAAATAATGTTTAAAAAAAAATAACCTCTAAAAGCACTACTTTATTGGAGTTTTATGAATTAAAAAAAAAACGCATCAAAATATTCCTATAATTTCTTTGCTTTTTTTGGAATTAAAACCATTTTTTCCCCATAGACTAACCATTAGCAAGCCCGATCGAAGGAGGACGTTGAATGAATTTGATGAGCTGCCTTAAATAGCCAGACCAGAGGACATGATCAGAAATTGAATAAATCGTTCTTCAGAAGGGAGGTAAGGAAACCTTATTTTTGCAATAGAGTTGCTAATGAGTGGAATGCTTTAACACATTATGTTGTGCATCCGAAGAGTAGAAGGTTTCAAGAAGAATCTTGATTAGGGATGCACCAAATACCAAATTTGGCCGAATAACGAATATTCGGCCAAAGTCTTAGCCGAATATTTGGCCGAATACCGAATATTCTACCTGCATAAACTAATTTTTTTTGTCAGATCTGATCTAAATAAAATGTATTAATTAATCATTAATTTTAATTCAACATAAACATATAAGTACACAAGCACACAATAATTTTAATACAATAGAGCTATTAAATTTTTTATTAAAGAAACACAATAAAGTAGTACTCGTTTGCTATTAAAACAAGCCTTTTTGAAAGTGTTTGAAACTTGGTAAAATCACAACACGAAGACGAAAGTATGAAAACTAAAACCGAAGTATTTAGATCCGGTGTAGAATGAAAATTAGAAAAAAACTAAAGCCAACGGCTTACAATATTGATATACAATTCAAAAATTTATTTTTTAAAATATTTTATTGAAAAAATTACAATTGTGATCTATAATATAGTAATTATTGGTTCTTTTGAAGCTTTAAAGATACATGTTTATTTAATGAAACATGAGTAGAGCTTGATTTACCATTATAAATAAGAAAAACTTAAGTATTTGAATCTATCAAAAAAGAAAAGAAATTCTGTTTGGGAATTTTTCAATGTTTTAAAAGATAACATGAAGAAATTTGAAAAAATTGAAATTTCTCTATTCGGCCGAATAGTAAAGCTATTCGGCTAAAGTGGCCGAATACCGAATAGTAACCGAATATTCGGTGCATCCCTAATCTTGGTAGTCATTGGAAACTGGTAAAGTATTAGATTTATTTTGGACCAACCTTGCTGGGCCTCTGGCCTGTTGGTCGACAATTTTTGCATTTGCATATGGTTATGAAAAAATTATTATGAAGTATAAATGAAGAAAAAAATAGATTAACTGAGTATCTCTTTCGATTTACCTTTTTTTACTTCGATTAAATAGATATATGATTTAAATCTATATTTCTAAGAAAATCTAATTTAAAATTGGAATGATATTAGATAGAGTTAATTATACAAAACTCCTTATATTGGGCTGTATAACACTCAATTTAACTCATATTTAAAAAATATATTCAGCTTTCACGAAAAAAAGACTCATCTATTGTGCGGAAGCGCACTGTTTTTATTTATCTACAAATTAAACGCATTTCAAAACGTTCTGCATTACACAATGGTCTTTTTGTCTGAGGATGTGACAATTCTGTAATCAATCTTTTGTGAATTATCCAAGTCGAGTCCCGTATTTCCTCCAAGCATGTTTCGAATACTGAAATGCAAATTTTTGTTAGTTAAAACGTGTAGAATAAAACTAACCCAAGTAAAATGATAAATCAAACTTTCGAAAGACATTTTCTTTGAAATTCTATAATCAATTTTCGTTCTAAACGTTTCTGGTCACCCCATTCGTCAAGATTCTCAAACACCTGTAAAGATGTGTGGGAAGCGACCGAAAACTTTCACTTGCGTTTGAATGTATGCACTTTATTTTCTTGTTCTATATGAGTGTTTTCACAGCAAAAACAATCCAAGTCCAATTCAGACTAGCCTTACTGTTCGCAGCATTTCGTGAACAATGGTTTCGGTAATATTTATCATTCTTACCAGAAGCGTAGCGTGCCTTGGCGGGGCCCTGTATTAAAATTTGTTTGGGGGCCCTTAGGAAGGGTAAAGATTTCTCACAAAGGAAAAAAAAATGCATAAAATTAAAAGAAATATTTGGGCAGTTTTACCATAATTTTTAATTTCAGGTATAAAAAAATTTTAAAATTTATTTTTTGAAAATTACTTTCAATGTTTGTCAAAAGGTTTATAAGGGTTTTATAAAAACGAAAAAAAAGTTCAGCAAAGGTCATTTGTAAAAGAACAAAAAATAACAAGGGATGGCCGTTTTTTAAAAACACCGATGCCAAAGAAACTGGTTTAAACTGGCCTTCCGAAAATAACTGTTTTTCAATGAAACTGAAATCACAAAAAAAAGGTTAGTCTTAAAACTGGTTTCGCTTTTCCATCCCTAGATCATTACGACGGTAAGGACCGGGAAGTCAGGAACGGAAGGTAATGACATTCACGCTTTTTTATGTTGAAACTAACTCCAGTTTAATAAAAATGTATCTTTTTACTTCTTGTACTCCACTTAAACATATTTATAGTTAAAAAAAATCAATTACCAAGCAAAAATTAGCCTTACCTGGGAGACTGTAAGGAAAGCACTAAAGCCTCGCAGCCAATTTTAGTGAGGTTTTTTTTTTAATGTTGGGCTGATTGGTGAATTTTAGCAAAAATATGTGGCTACTAACTGAAATGTGATTTTTTTTTCCTGCAATACAGTTTTCATGGTTGAAGAATCACTGTAGCTCAATCCAGTGCCTCGCTTTACCACTTTAGTAATGAGGTCAGTGAATGTACCAAAACCCAGGGAAACAGTAAGGAGACGAGAAAAACACATTATAAATATTAAAAGCCAAAATTTAATGGAATTAATTTGTTAAGCTACAGTATTAGTTCAATTTAAAATATAAATGAATGTAATATTTAGCTCAGAAATATGTTGGCTTGAGCCCTAAACTAAAAAAAATGACATTTGGGACACACTACGGTAAGGATTCTTCTGCATTGTTCCGTGTTCTCAATTTTTTTGGAGTTTCTTTGCTTTAAAATTCCGTTTTGCAATTATATAAGGACCAGTCTTAAAGTATAATAAGAATTTTTTTAAGAAATATTAATTTTTTAAGGTTATTCCCAAGGGAAATAAAATTAAAAATTATGGTAGAATTGCCAATATTTATTCATCATAAATATGTATCTGTCACTTTTTCTAAAATTAAAATTAAATTTACACTCTCCTTGCCTTTTTTTCCAATTGATTTATTAAATCATTTATAGATGATGATGACTTTAGTTTTTCGAAAGTTTCTAGCTCTATGGACAACATAGTGACAGGTCTGACAGGCGTTCCTGTCCCATCGAAATTCTTAGGTAATTTTTTTATCAGTTTCAATTCTGAAAAACTTCTTCAAGCAGTTGTGTTGTAACTGGAAGCGTCATGAATAAAAAGCATGCTGTTATTACCTCGGGAAAACTGGATGCAAGGCTATTGAATTTTATCAGCAATAATTCAAAGAGTTCCTTAATGTAATGAATTTTTTGAATTTCAGATTTTATGCATGTTTTTTGAGCCTTTAATTGATCATAAGTTTAACTGAGATGTCTTTACTGTAAAAAGCCGACAGTTTTGAGCTCCTGAGGCGTTTAATATCTTTTCGTTTGAAGGAGAAAGGAGTTTCTCCGGTTTAGTTGTAATATTTTGAACATGCTACTCAGGTCGCAAAGACTCTGAAATCTTTGTAGCCGCGTATATCTATGTTCCCGGAGCCCGCAATAGCCGATGTAGGGTGTTGACAACTTTTGAACGCACGCTTTACGCTGGGAAAAAAAATTGTTTTTTTTTTACTTTTGTTATTTGTGAAAAAAAAAATTTGAAGTTTTTATAAATTTTTGATTACGCACGTAGGGGGCCCCCGTGGCCCGGGGGCCCCGTATAATTGATACGGCTGATACGGCGGTAGCTACGCCCCTGATTCTTACGGTAGCACATTATCTTCAATTAAGGGGGTATAGGACACAAAACCTTCAAAAAAATAAAAAAAATATATTATTATCTTAAAAAATAACACAAATATTTTAGAATAATATAAAACAAAAATTTTATTTATATCTGCAGTAGAACGTGAGATATGTAGCTTTTTGTGTCATGACATCTGTGTTGGCCAACCACGTTTATAATGTTTGCTTCCTCGTAATATTTGATAGGATTAACATTATCGAATCCTTAGTCGTTCGGGCGGTTTGGAGAGCTTCAGTTGGGAAAGGGATAAACTTCAAAGCTGTTTTTATCCTTGATCGTGTTTTCGATGATTTCTTGACTTTAAATTGATATAAGTCAAAATCTACTGCCCATAGAGTGTTAAAATTTTCCACACATATTTTTCAAACATATATCTTTAATTTGTCTTTAGGGATTAGATGTATATAATTTATTGTATTATTTATTAATTTTTATAAAAAAGTGAACCGGTGAAATTATCAAAAAAGTTCAATATTAAAAAAAAAAACACTATGGCAAATAGCAAAAATCGGTAAAGACAGTTTGTTAAATACATTTTCCTGTTTATAAAAATGCTAAATTTTTGTTTGTCAATAAATAATTTTTTGACTCATAACAAAAATAAGAAACATCACTTTTTGACATTTTATTTTTAAAAAAAAGTAATGATAATTTAAAACCTTTGACTATCTAAAAGTGTAAGTATATGTAGTATACATTTATGGAAAAAAATTATATTGATATCTGCAATATTAAAAAAAAAAGTAAAAAGTGTCCCATACCCTAGAGTTTGGTGGAAGAATGTGCTAAGTGGAATTTTCGAAAAAAATCGAGATTTTTGTGTTGATGAACACATTATACCATCCTTTGAATGCAACAAGTTTCCCTCTTTTCATAAACTTAAAATTAAGTACATATTTATTTTTTTATCGTTTTGCAAGTATCGTTTTTGATGGATTTAAATGCAAACTAAAAATTTTAAAGCTCATTTTTTCGATTTCATCTTTTTTGTCACTTAGCACGATCTTCTACTTAGCTTTTGGATTAAAAAGTTAAGTAATTGAGAACTTCCATAAGCGAGACGAAAAAGTATTAGTACTTATGATTTCATTAACGATACTCACTAAGTATCAAGTAGTGGTAACGTTTAGTAAATTTTAGCTTTAATCGTAAAAATGTTGTAGACATAGACGGTAAAATAGGAAGTCCGATGCCTCGGGCCTCCGCACACCTAACCAACAACATCCTACGCTAGATGGTCTTGATTTAGTACTGCTTTATACATACCAGCAAAAAATTACTGAAACCATTATTTGTGAAGAGGACCTTTTCAATTCAAGAGATTTCAGAACAAAATTGATGCAAGTCAGGAAAAGGACTTGTGTCGTTATTGGTCTAAGATACCCACATATATTTTTTTTGCTACCCACCCCCCTAACGAACCTCATCAACAGGCATTTGTGTAACAATTGATAAACGACCATCCATCGGCGATAGAACCTCTTCATAAATCTGCCACCTTTTACAAAGATCTCGATTTTACGAAAAGAACTGAAGAACTTCATACATTACTGGAAAGTGTTTGCTTTACGTTTTATATAATAATTTAGTGAAAACCATAGGCTCTGCAAATTGGCAGCTTATTTTTACTTATTAATTAGACACTCTAAAGATTGTTTCTGTTCACAAAAAACATTCTAGGAATAAAAAGGCGCGATATTTCTGAGAATTTTATTTTTAAGGGCTACTTCTTTGGCGGATCGAGAATTTTGCGACATATTCCCCAAATCTGAGAGCCATTTTTTGAGCCGCCATGCTCTTGCTACCAATTTTGACGCTAATGAATCTGAGCTCTCTGTGTATGTTAAAGTATGCCGAGATTTAATTTTTCTTTGAGAACCCGAGGTGAGTGGGTCCTCGATAGATCATTTTATTTCCACATTATCACATGACATGATGGCCGACGATTTTACCATCCAGAAATTTTGTTGACTCAGCCTGGGTTCCAAACTTGGGCTTATGTGGCTTACAAGTAATACCACTCGGCCAATACCGGATTTAAAGATTTGTCGCTTGCAGGCTACGATAGATTTGCCGCCCTTGCCACAATATTATCTCCCTTCGGGTAAAGGTAGCTGGTTAGCTGGAAAATAGGGTGGTATGTGCTGTTTAAAATAGATAAACATACTAGAATCATCTATGCACTTTTACACACTAAATAGAAAGCGAAATATTCAACTTTTTTAAACTGTTGTACTATTTTTCTTTCAGCATCGAAATCCGGTAGGAGGGGATGCAATTGCCCTCGCAACGATTGTGTTTGCTACGAAATACTGGTACACTAAATATATGTTTACGATTTACGCATTCATGTAAATTGTTTGTTTTCTTTCTTAAAAAAAATCGTATCTTTAATAATTTTTGTTTGCCGAATGCCGCTTTTAATTGTTCGTAAAATTTGCCGCTCCCAAAAATTCGCCGCTCTAGACTACAGCCTACACTCTTAAAACAAATGAGCGATTTTAACTGTCTGAGTTATATAATATTCACTCTTTCCAGTGTCGAAAATGCACTTCTCCTATAGGAGTGGATTTCACTTTTTTGCTTTAAGAGTGTATACTTAGCCAATTTAGAAATCCAGTCCTGCTCACGGCTATTGAGCAGACTTTGATTTTGCTGAAATGTCGCTTGGCTCTTTTAAGATAAACATTCTAAGTGAACTTTATGTAAATGCTCGATTGGTGATGCTTCACTTCTATGGATTCGACCGGGTCACCTGCTGATTTACTTCTCACCTTAAAATATCGAAGAAACAAAACATACATTGTCTGTTTCGCTGTTCAAGGCCAAGAAATCTTTTACAAATTTGCGGTTTGTTAGATAGATTTTTTTGGACAGTTTTGACCTCTAATGTCAAACGCCATTTGAAACACCAGAAGCTGGGAACAATATATAAGAAGAGGTTTCCAATGTAGATGTTCTTTAGCGCTTTACAAGTGGTAAGGAGTTTGTCAACACATCTGCCAGTATGTTTTCGGTAAGTCGATTTCTTATTATGAATTTATCTTATAATAATCAGCATTAGTAATATATTAATAATAAATAGCATTTCTTTGCGTTAAATTAACCGCAATTTTTATTAGATTTGCCGAAAGAGATAATTGAAGCAGAATATTTTCGTAAATGTTGATTACTTTTAATAATAAGTTTTTGAAAATTTTAAATTAAGAATACAAAAGCATTTATTTGAACACAGAAAGTCATCTTTAAGTATGATAATAATTTATTATATTAGATTTTGGATGTAGCCATCGATAAATTTGAACTATGATGAAAGCACTGGGGATTATAACAAATATTTATTTGAAGTCGATGAATCCAACCACCGAAAGTCGACAAATAAAGCTTAAAGGTGTTTTGCGTGATTTTCCGCCTGAAAATGGATGTTTTTAATTCAGATATACATATACTTGAATAAAAAGTGAACTATATGTGTGTGTGTGTGAAATTGATAATATCTAATTAAAAAAACAACATAGATGAAGGCAATCAGTTTGAATATATAAAAAACTTTTAGATTTACTCCAATTATATAATACTCTTTAATAATGCATGATTTCTATTTTATATATTTGAAATTCAAAACTTATTAATGGTAAATGATTCAACTCTGCAACTATCGTAAAAACTTATTTATTACAAGTAATGGATTACCCCTAATCAAAATTGTGTAATATAAAACTATATAAAGCAAATAAATTCATTTATATTTTATGTAGCGGATGTATTTATATTTGTACTTTTCAGGGTTTGCTAATAGCGATTATTATTTCTGCTGTAAATGGTCAAAGACAGCATGTGAGGGTAAGAGATTTTTTTTTTGTTTTCAATTGTTGAAGTTGTTATGACTTTTTAATTTTTTTCTTAATTTTAATTGTAAGGTTAACGAAAAGTCGATTTAAAATATTAAAAACTTTATTTTCACTTCAAAATCTTTATTTATTTTACCTTCACACTGTCTAAAATGTGATATTTTGATAGATTCTCACAATTTTTCTCACAAAAAGCAGATTTTGTGTTTAATTTGAAAATAGTTCGTATAAAATAAACAGATTTTCTCCGTAAATTAAACTGTATTTTTATGCCATGCCAGCTGACAGTTTTTTCTGCAAAATAACAAAAATATATATTTTTAACTTTAAGGCTTTACATGATGTACTTTCCTGTTATACAGTACAGACTTAGTTTACTCTGCATTTCGGGAAAAATAATTATGTTGTTATATACAGGATTTCCAATCGAACCCTTACTACGACGAGTCTCCGAAGCCCTATTCCTTCAGCTACAGTGCTCCATTGGAGGATGGCGTTGGTCAGAGTTCCAGAACAGAATCTGGAGACGCCAATGGAAGAGTGCAGGGATCCTATACCATCAACAACGACGAAGGGCACTATAGAATAGTGGAATATGTGGCAGATGAAAACGGATTTAGAGCTAACGTCAGGTAAGATGATCTGAATAGGGTAGACTGACCAGTGAATGAACAGTTGGTAAATACATTTAAAAAGTAAGGATTAAAAATCATTCCTCTTTATTGATTGGCAAACAGGTGACTTCCTCTCATCTAGTTGGAAGCTATCTGACATCTGATTGGTTGTCCTGGTAATTAATTAAAATCCATCATGTTTATTGACTGGACATTTTTGTGTTCATTCACTGGTAAAAGTATTGTTCTTTCAATTGGCTTTTGTACCACTTTGTATTTGGACCCTCCAAAGACCCAAAGCAATGCAATATAAAGGCAGGCACCTCCTTTTTCTGAACAATTTACATATAATGACAGACGTGTCATTGTCATAAACCCACAAGCTATATATTTCTTAAAATGTATGGATTTTCTTAAAATAAATTGTACTTAAGCGTTCATTAACTGGTTAGTCTACCCTATATGTTTTATTTTGGTGAATAAGCGTCGTATTGGAGCGGCACGAGGGCTTTACTTACATATAGTAATCTTCGTACTCATTGCATATGAGGACTTTGGTTTATCAAGCAAACTTCAGTGATTTTGTGCATTACTTTCGACCAGCTTACGACCAGAACTGAAATTATGCTTTTTGTTGTTGAATAAACGTTATATAGAGCTGCAATTGGGCTTACTTACATATAGTTATCTTCATACCCGTTGCACATGATGGCTTTCAGTTTATCACGCCAACTCCAGTGATTTTGTGCAGTAGCTCTTTCTATCAACCAGCTTGCCCATACGCAGTGCTGGATTTTATCCTAGGCCTACAAGACCCGGGCCCAGTCAGGAAGGGGGCCCTTAAAAGATAAAATCGCATAAAAAATTAAAAATCGCCAATCTCCGAAAGCCTATTTTCCGATTGTGTCAAAATTTGTCAAATTTATGAAAAATCGTAAAACCTGGCAGCCCTAGTTCGCCGTGTAATTTTATAAATTTTACAGAATAACTATAGTAACATACTGCATTATTCTGATATTTATTTAACCCTTTCAGTCCCAAAAAAATACTACACTACAGAAACATCTGATATTCACAAAATAAGCTTATTTTAGGTAAAATATACGAATTCCGCAAGAAAAAAAAATTCATTTAAATTTTTTATATGGTTTTTGAATCAATGCCAAAATTTTTTAATTGTGGAAAACAACAAAATAAAAAAATATATGTTACCTAAAAACACTTCGAGTTATATATTTTAAGGTATCTGACCACATTATTAAAAAAAAATTAGTAATTATTTTAACCGAAATAGTTTAAATTGTGTTTTAAATATGTGGAACTGAAGTGAACTGATCAAAATACAAGAGAAACGCTTGTTGACTATTTTCAAAATAAAAAAAATAGTAGTTCTGACTTATATTGAAATTAAAGTAAAATATTGTCTGATAGAGCAAAGTGTGAAGAATCGAATGATGTGTGTTTGGATGTCGTAACGGGACATAAAAATTTTGAAAAAAATATTGAAAGTGATGATGCCAAATGGCATCACTGGGACTGAAAGGGTTAAGTCTATTAAAATTATATGTTCTGTACTAGTGCATTTTATTTGCTTAATTTCCAAAATAGCTTCGAGATGGTGGGGACCCCAAATGTCAAGTGCCTAGGGGCCCTAAGCCTCTAGGTCTTTAAATCCAGCACTGCCCATACAGCCTGGTTTCTCCCGTCTTCGACCATTTTCCTCCATGTTTGTTATAATTTGGGGGACTTCGTCTTTTTTTCGCTTCATGGAGCCAATGTCAGTTCTATTGTTGAAATTTGCTTTGCTGGCATACGTAACATATAACCAACCAATATTCACTTTCTTCTTTTCATGTTAATTTCCAGCGGTGCTTGTGTAGTCTTATTGCAATGATCGAAATAATTAAAATAAAAAGTTAGTGGCCAAAAACTTCCTTCGATTTGTGCTCTATTCCCATTATTTACAAATCGCTAAAAGATTTATTTTTATTCAACATTTCTGTTGTCACTGCAGACCTGATACATGCCCATTAAGAAGTAACAAAAAGTACTAATCGAATGTTCTATCTTCAAGAGGGACTGTCAGTCCCATAATGCTAATGCATCTGTTTTGGAATCACAACTATTGCAAAAGAATTGCTTTACCATGCTATCCCATTTTCACTAGGTATGAAAATCACCATAGCATCAATTTAAAACAAAATCAAAAAGAAAATAACATCCGGCCACTTAATTTATTAATTGATAACTTTTTCAAATAGCATCGCCATCTTATGTCTATTTTTACCATTTTAAAATTTCAAATATATATTATCAAATAACTACATAACATTTACGTTTCAAATTTGTTTCATTTCCATGTTATATTTATTCCCGTACCTGGGAAAAAAATTATAATATGCAAATCAATACTTCTGTGGAAGTTATGATTCCAAAACTAATGCATTTGCTCTAAGGGACTAACAATTCCTTTTAATTAATAACCGATCAAAACGAACTTTTAATATATGTTACTGACAAAAATTTCTTTATTATAAACTACATTAAATTATCAATAAAATAGCTTTTTTTAAACCTCAACAGAACCAACGAACCCGGAACAGAAAGCAAGAGCCCAGCTGACGTTGTCTTTGTATCCGAGGCTGGACCATTCTCATACAATCCTGCCATTCGACCAGCGGCCGTTGCACCAAACCCAGTCCTCAACGCCATACCACTGGTGGACCCCATTGTACCACCAGTGCGTCGCACCATGTACCGCAGACCCGTTGTACCACGGGACTACCAGTATAGGCCCAATAGATATCAGAATAGAAGAGTCTATGCTTAATGTTATTGAAATGAATGGAAAATGGTTATGGCTAGAATTGTAAGACGCCTTTGTTGTTTGTTAGGGTATATCTTTCGCACAGCATTATTATATTTTGTAGTGCATTTGTTGGGGGTTTATGCTCGAATAAGGTTTGGGTCCTCATGTGTTCAAAAGAGCTTTCCATTTTGTTATATATTTTTTCATTATACTTTAACTAGGAACTGATAAAAAATAGTACTTAATAATAAATCAATTTTAAGGTAAAATTGTTTGGTTCTTTTTTGTGCTTTATTAACTCCAATTCTGTAGATTGTAGTCACTTTCTAGTTTTAAATGTTAGGACATTTTGTTTACTGTTTTATGGTTTATCAAAGAAGTGGAGTTGTTTATTTGAAGAAAATAAAATTGTGTAGCATGCTATTGAATTTGTAGTTATTTTGACAAAAGCAAAACATTTATACTATCACGAAGAAAAAATCGCATTTAAAAATTAATTTGTCAAAATAAAAATTGAGTATGCTAAAAACTTGCATGCACTTAAGTGCAGTCATGCTTGGAAAAGTGTTAATAAATATAATATTTTTAACGCAAGATTCAATGTAAAATGCCAAAGATTTTGTTTTAAATGATTTTAATATTATCGATAAAATATAATTAAAGAAGCTAAGCTGAAATTGAAACTACCAATTTTATTGACACACAGTAAGAATAAATGTTTTTCAATCTCTCATGCAAAAATTGAGCTTCTCTGCGGAGCACCTTTTCCACCCACTTAAACCTGCCCTAAATAACATATTTAGTATGCAGCTAAATAACCTAAATGCCAGCAGCTGAACAACATATAGTTAATAGTTACCAGCAATAAATAACATAACAGCAATAAATAACATAATATGCAGCAGAGCAATATTCATATCCGGACCAAATCGAAAATCCTTGTAATTCATTGATAGAAAATCCTTAGAAATTTAGGTAGCAACTGTGAATGTATCCAGTAGCAAGTGGATTGTTGTAAGGCACCAGCACATACCCATCTCTCGGCTTACCTACAGAAGGGCAAACAGCTGGCCTAGTCTGTGGCCTGACAGCGGGCTGCTGGGCTTTATCTGAGTAAGAAGTTGCTATTCCATTGTCGTAGGCAGATGAATGAACGATGGTCATGTTGACCGGATTGAGGTTGGCAGTTTTGGACTCATTGGTTCAGATTCTAGTTCGAAATCTACGTTTGTGGAAGTGTAAAATCAAATCTTTACATTTTGGAAGGGGGGTAGTGTCACTATTAATCGACTGTAGGATTTCCACAGACACTTTTTAGTTTTCCACTTGCCTAGTGAATTGATTAAATAAATGTCTAGTATAATTCTAATATCGTCTAATATATCGACTTGCTATATATTCGGATCCTATAATAGACATTAGATATTTTCTACTAAATCGAAGGTTTAATTTTCGTGTGAAGAAAATAAGAAACACTTTTTAAAAACATAGTATCAGCTTTATTATAAAGCAATTAATGTACTCTTCTAAACATTTACATTAAAGAGCTGTAACATAACACACGTGAGAAGCAAGCAGAGCAATCTTTAGATCAAGTCCAGATCAAAAATTCTTGACAGAAATTTCATGGAAATTTAGACAGCATCACATGGATCGGTACAGGGCACCAGCAAATACCTCAATCCCTTTGTCTACTGGCAGAAAGACGAGCAGCTGACTTCGTCTGGGGCCTGTCAGCTGGCTGCTGGGCTCTAGTTGCGGTAACACCTGTGTAAGCAGCTACGATTTCGATGTCGTCGGCAAATGCGTTAATGGCCACGTCTGCCTGGTTGAGGTTGGTAGTTCTTTGCTCGTTGGATCGGTTACTGGCGTCGAATATAAGCTAGTCGGCGACAGTGTAATTTTTACGTTGGAGGAAGCATAAAATCAATTCTTCACATTATGGAAGAAGGGACAATGTTTCTTTAAATCGTCTGTAGGGTTTTCTCAGATTTTTTTTCGTATGTCACATGTAAAATGTGTAAATAAGTGTCTGGGGTATAAGATTAATATTGCCTAATATATCTTGCTATCTATTCCTATAATTGAAGCCCCTTAAACTGAAACAAATATTTAAGTTTCCAATGCAAAAAATAAGAAACACAGCACAGTTTATAAACACAGTAGCAGCTTTATTATAAAGCAATATATACCAATCTAGACATTTACAATAAAGCGCTATAACAACATAAAACACTTTTAGAAGCAAGCAGAGCAATCCTTAGATCCAGTCCAGATCGAAAGTTCTTGGAAGTCTTAGGATGGAAAAATCCAAGGACATTTAGGCAGCGTATCCGGCAGCGCGTGGATCAGTAGATGGCACCAGCACGTACCTCACTCCCGGTCTACCTGAAGAAGGACGGGCAGCTGGCCTGGTCTGAGGCCTGGCAGCTGGCTGCTGGGGTGCAGCTCCAGCCATGCCATAAGCAGCCGCGATTCCGTTGTCGTCGGCGGACGAGTACATGGTGACGTCGGCCGGGTTGAGGTTGGCGGTCCCCGGCTCGTTGGTCTGGATGTTGGCGCGAAATCCGAGCTCGTCGGCGACGTACTCGACTGTGCGGGTGTGGCCCTCGAGGTCGGTGACTGTGTAGGACCCTTGGACTTTGCCGTTGCCGTCGCCGGATTCCTGGTGTCCGCTGCTGCCGCCGTCTTCAGTGTCGACCTTGTAGTTGAAGGTGTATGGGATGGGGGCGTACACCTCCTGTGAAAATAGTTAGAATTACACTCTTAAAACAAACACTCCTAATTTAACTCAGTCTGAGTGGATTTCACTCCTCCAGACTGGAAAATGCACCTCTCCTTTTGGAGTGGTTCCTTTGTGTGTTAAACCTCCGACAGGATCACTCCAAACGAGTGATTTTAACTCAGTCTGAGTAAATATGCATGCCTTTAGGGTGTCGAAAATGCACTTCTACAACTGGAGTGGATTTCACTCTTTTGTTTTAAGAGTGTAGAATTAGCTCTGTTTAATGGAATCGGGATTAGCGTTTTAACTGGTTACGCTATTAAAAATGGGTTTTCAATTTTAAGGATAGAATTATCGATTTTAAAAATCAAATTTTTAATTTCGAGAATAGATTTTTCTATTTCGGGAATAGAATTCCTAATTTCGAAAATAGAATTCTCAATTTCGGGAATAGAATTCTCAATTTCGAAAATAGAATTCTCAAATTCGGGAATATAATTCTCAATTTCGGTAATAGAATTCTCAATTTCTAGAATTGAATTCTCAAGGGGAAGAGGGGGGGGAGTATGAATAAGCTACGGAAATAACACGTTAATTGTCACTGCGAATCAGAGACTTCTCGCCGAATTGACTTCAGTAGTGGACCAAGATATGAGCTTGTGATGATAAAAATAACACACTTTGTCTTTAAACTGTTTTAAAATTTCTCAGTGTTGAACGACTTTGGTAATCAAGAAAAGTGCGTATTCCATCTGAGCCCTCACATCGCGTAAAGAGAATGGATGTTTCAAGTTGAGGAATTTTTTTATATATGTACGATCTCAAATTTAAGATTTCAAAGTATTTAGAAAATGAATGAAATCAATATCTATTGCACGTAATCACGTCTATTGAACAATAAAATTTGCTCATAAATAATGTGTAAATAAGGATAAAAATTCCAAACTGCCGCAAAGGAATGTAAGAACAAAATAAAATTTAGAATTAAAGCATTCCTTAATGGGCCTAAGGCGTTCATTTTAGCTTCGTAGATATCATTATTACAATAATTATTGAAGAGATATAACATTAAGTTTCATTATAGGAATATTTTTGTCTTTGAAAAATTTATTAAAACTCTTTTATAATTTGGTGATATCCGGGGTTTTACTAATTGACAATTTATTTTTAACTTTAGTACATTTTTAAAACAGGATATAAGTTGCAAAAAATAATATAAAACCTACTTCTGATTGTCACAAAAGAATTTATTTACCAATCGAGACCTTATATACATTCCTGTTGAACTACTGCCTCTCTAGACGTGAAACATATCCATTAAAAAATTCACCGTGTTATATAATATTTTTTAAATAATTTTTATTTGAAATAATCGCATCTAAATGAAACTGAAACACTCCAAGAATTAAAGGTTAAAAATTTTAATATAAACTCTTAAATATTGTTAAAGTTAGGGAAAGGTTTTGAATTATCGTAGCCCCTAAAGCAACACGGGGGCTATTGGCGGCAGACGTCGTATTTTAGAACCACAGTCAAGTGACGAGAAGACACCTGAATAGGCACCCAACGCAACCGTTAAAGGTGACATCTTACACAGCGTTAGGACTTTGAAGGATATTTAAAGTGCACTCCCTTACACGTGGTATTATTCGTCGGACATTTTTGGCTGCACGGGCCATTTATAAGTTGGCAGTTATTTTATCGATGCCCGGAACCGAACATGGGACCTTTCGCATGCTAGGCGAGTGCTTAACCGACTGGGTACCCCAGCCCCATTGTTAAAGTAAATTTACATATTAATAACAAATTTGAATAAACAACAGTACGATAAATTTATGGAAAATAGTTGCCTCATTCACATTTATTCAATTTGGCTAAGCAAACGCTCATTTAAAATTTTTGACAAAATAAGCACAAGCGATTTCTTATTTCTTACAAAAACCAAGTTATAGGAGGAAGTAGTATATCATGAGGACTTAAGAACGTGTTTTAGATTAGAATCATTGTGGTTATGTGGCATTTTATTAGAACATGAAACATAAGTAGAATATGGGACGTGCATAGACTGGACATTATATTATTAATAGAATGCAGGTGTAAAAGTTTTAACAAATGAAACTTTTTGTAAAGTTTATTTAATTGCAAGTAAAACATCCGTCAACATAAACTCATTGTTAAGTGAAACGAATTAACAAAAAGCTGTAAATTGATGGAAATAACGGCATATTAGCAATATTTTTAAAAATGTAATTTTAACAAATATTAAAAAAATATACTTTCTGCATAGATGCTTTGACTAATATGTACTGTGATTTAAATTATAATTTAAATTGGTATTTTAGAAAAAAATTACGCACAAACACATCCAAACGATTAATATTTTCTTTCATTATTCCTACCAGTTATTTCATCTCATTTACATTGTTAAAGCACTACCAAGTTTTTAAAATTTTGAATAATTTTACAAAAAAAAAAAAAAAAAAAACAGGAATGATGAAAGACTAATAATCTACAAATCTAATTAAAAATCTTCCACAGTCTTATACAATAATGTAGTTTTATAAGATAAAGACGTTATATAATTTTTTAATAGGCCAAATACATTTTATTTAGAAAGATAATATAAGATAAGAAAGAAAGAAAATGTATAATTACTTGTGCAACGGCAGCGGCTGCCAAACAGAGAAGAATGAGGACCTAAAACAAAGAAATTATGATTAGAATAATTTGAACCATGTAATTGCAATTATTTGAACATAAAAAATAACTCACAAACTTGTTTTTTAAAAGAAATCTACACTCTTAATTTAACTCAGAGAATTAATTTCACTCCTCCAGTCTAAAAAATGCACTTCCCCGTAAGGAGTGTATCCTTTGTGTGTTAAACCTCCGACAGGATCACTCCGAACGAGTGATTTTTACTCAGTCTGAGTTAATATTCACTCCTTTCCAGTGTCGAAAATGCACTTCTTCTACTGGAGTGGATTTCACTCTTTTGTTTTAAGAGTGTAAACGCAATAGCACGTATAGCTTGATACTGTTGAAACTATTCAAGCGTTATTTCAAGAAATACTGAATTTGAAATTGTTATTGTAAAGTGATTTTTTTTTACAATTTTATGCATTTGTAATAATAAATCTAAAATACAATACATTATTAATTAAAGTACCATAAAATAATTATCTGGTAAAATTTAATTTGAATAGTTTAGTAAAAAAAGTTTTTTATATAATTTTTCAATTTAACAAGTGCTTTCCTATGTTAAAAATAAAAAGTATTAAAAAATTAAAATAATAAGCCTTATGAAAGCAATGCACATTGTATTTAACCATTAAAATACAATATTTGTTTATAAATAATATGTAAACAAGAGTATTTAATTAAAAAATTCAGAACTGTGATAAATAATTAAAAATACTTTTAAAATAATTCAAATTAGAGTATATTCTCGAATATGTGTGTTTATACTTCGTAGTATCATTATTAAACTAGTTTTTCCGCACATGTCGCATTAAGTTTCATTATAACAGTATTTTTGTCTTTGAAAAGTAAGACTGTTTCTAGAAAAAATTTGGTGATACTCGTGGAGTTATTATCATAGACATCTTGTATTTAATTTGCACAAATGTTCTTTAATCAGATAGAATTTAAGAATAGATTAAAAATTAAGTTGTATTTCTTTCAAATAAAATGCACTGATGTGCTAAGATATTAAATAATAATCTATTTTTCAATTTATAAATTTACGATTTGAATTACGGCATTTTAAACTAATGCCCACAAGCCCCACATTTTAAACACATGACAGAATTTTTTAAAATAGATATTGTTTTTTACAACTTTAAGATTTTTAGAATCTTTTTAATTTATTTTAATAAAGTAATCTAATTTTCCCATCAAAAACAATATATAGCAATGGGAGTAATCTCTCTAAAATTACGGGAAATATCTTTAAAAATAGTCAATTTCGGAAAGATATTGTTTTTTCATCTTTACCTAAACAGACTAATTATTTTTATAATACAAAATAATAAGGTCCTCTTTAATAAATATTTTATGATGATATCGAATACAAGAATATAACTTGTTTGAGATTACATAAATACTTACAATACAAGATTATATAATTTGTTTCACAGCAAAAATTTAGAGAAGCATTATCAAAGTAAAGCTCAAAGCGTTTTGACTCTGAAGATTAATAAAATAATTCTTTTCAGCTTTATAAGACTTAGTTATTTCTAAAAAAAAATCGAGTGCTATCTTACCTTCATTTCGAATAGGTAGTTTTTGGCTGGACTAAGCTCAGTAGTTGTTCGAATTCACTAAGGACAAGTGTGGACTGTCATCTGTATCCCAGCGCTTATATACATTAGCCCAGGATTTTACCATATTCTCAAAATCCGAAAAAACCAAGTCGGGCCGGGAATATTAATATTTTTCCATTCGTAATGTAAAAATAAAGGTCTTCCAGTCCACATTGAATGCATTTACCGCTGCTATCTCAACAAAGTGACCTTGGATTCGTCGTAACTTCCACTTTGTACAAACCCTTCGGGGGACTGGACTTGAAACACAATTTCAAGTCACGTAAGGTCTAGAATCGTAATTTACAGTCATTTTTAATTACCGTTGGATGGATACTGTGGGTCGTCTACATTGTCCCCAGGAAGTTTTTTTTGGATATAAGTTTTAGTGTAGATTTGATAAGGCTTTAAATGATATTTTTCCCTAAAAACTTGCACTTTTAAAACTTAAGTGGAACTTTACTCCGTTAAAAACGTATCAGCATGTGCTGCATCTACACTCTTAAGACAAACGAGCGATTTTAACTCAGTCTGAGTTAATTTTCACTCCTTTCGGTGTCCAAAATGCACTTCCCTATAGGAGTGGATTTCAATCTTGTTTTAAGAGTGCACAGAATAATATTAGCATGTATAGTTAAGAAGAACAGTGCATTTGTATATGGTAAAAAATATATGTGTAGTTAGCATTATATTTGTCGAGAAAAAGAAATTTATTTGGAGATATATTTCTGCCATATTCCATTGTTATTGTTTTAGAACTGCATATTCCATTGCTAAATCGCTTTCATCAATATTTTTTTTATCGACAATTATCGAGAAGCGCAGTTTACAATCTCATCAATGGCTGTTAGTACCTTTTTAAAACCATTTTTAATCGAATTTTTTTTAAAGTAAAAGTATATAAATATTTAATATACATAATATATAATATTATAATATAATATATAATATTTAAAAGTAAATAATTACTTATACCTCTTTCACTCCAACATGAAGAATATTGCCTCCGTCATGGTCCGCCACTTCACCCTGTTGGCTGCGACGGTCTTCATCTCTTCCGATGACTTGTTAAGTTCCTTTACTTCGTTGCTAATTGTTCTATGCCACGTTGTTTTTGGCTCCCCTCTTTTTCTTTTGCATTGAGGATTCCATTCAAAGGCCTCCTTTACTTTTAAGTTTTCGGGCTTGTGCGTAGCACATGCCCGATCCAAAGCCATTTTCATTTTCAAATTTCATATTCTATTGAAAGTATTTAATCATCATTAAAAAAGTCCCTTAAATTACAAATTCTGGTATATATAAGCAAAACAAATTATTTCTTAAGATAATGCATATCTTCTATCTATGAAAGCATGTATTGTAAGATTATTTTGAAGCAATTAGTGGACAGGACGTAATTTTCCATTTCGCGAGGATTCAGGTTTGCCAAGATTTGCGCTTGCAAAATGAAAAAAAGTACCGGAAGACCCGGATGGTCGATTGCTTTGGACCATTACGCTAGAGATCTGCGCGATGTAACTGGTGTGGGTTCGATTCCGCCTTCGCCCTGGGTGTACTTCCTTTCTCTATGATAGTAAAAATCTTTCTGTGTCCGTCTTACTTGATGAAGGTTTATAAAAGCGGGTCTCTGACAAGCACACAAGCTGGAATATATATGCACTTACCCCTACCCCTACCAAAAGTACCGTCTACGGTTAGTCAATTGTAATCGAATTTTAAAACTATTTCTTCAAAACCAGTTGACTTCTGGTTGAAACTTTATCAAACCAGGCGAAATTGTCATAAAAACAACCGTTATGTAGATAGTGTCGCAGATATCATTATTCATTGATGGGGTATTGCTCTCACGTGGCTAAAATGGAGACACAATACAATATCGAGCACTATGCAAATCAGATACGTAAAAAACTATTTTAATACTTATTTGAATACGTGGTAACCCGATAGGTCCTTGGCCTCAATAGGAACGTCTTCTTTTAATTGAATAGGAATTATTTATTTGGTGGTACTTTGCCTGTGAATAAATTAGTGTGGGAAAAAGAACTTAGAGCAAGAATTATTGTTTCTCAAAACGTATACGTGCTCTCTTATGAACATCTAATGAGAGTTAAAAAAGTTGAAGGAATTTTTAGTTATGCAAAGTTAACAAAGAAAGGTTAAGATTTTAGTTGAATTGTATCAAGAATTGTATCAAGTTCTAAGATTTTGCAGTCACTATACATGCTGCATAAAAGTCTTAAACGATCTGAATTGTATATTTGAATAATTTTTACTGAAGAATTGGAGATCTTAAAACTAATGAATAAATATTTTCGGTTATTTTATTATTAAAATTGTATGTAATGGTAATAAGCAATTAGGTGTATAAACCCGGGGTTGCACGGGGTACCCTTACACTAAATGTGGTTTTTATACTATGCAAAATTTTATTTTATGCTTATCGATACTTCTCCCTAATAGTCAGAAAAACCATCAGAATATGAAAAACTTCCAAATGACAGCCAAAAATTCACTTGCCCCACCAAACGTAACATATCCAATAGTAACTTAAAATGTGCTTACAATGTATATTTGTTTTGTCATCGTAAAATTCTGTTTGTTGCAACGGATTACGTTTGACAAGATTCGCAAAATGGAAAATAAATATTTCTTATATAATACTTAGTTATGTCTTGCACAGTATGCACATTTTTAAAATGGTACTATAGACTTCAATTTGTGTATTTAAAAAATTCACCTTATTTATATCTGTTTTGTGGAAGAGGACAGTATATGAAGAAAAACGGTTGAAATTTTCAAATAGATAGTATTTTAAAACTAATTAAAGATACTTCGAATAGAGAAACCATTTACTAATGTATTTAGTAATCCATTTAGTAATGTGAACAAAATCAAGTCATGACTTGAGTGTTGTGTATGTTCTTTTGATGGATATTTTTATATACTTTCAAACCTTGAAATAAAATCGTGATCCACTTAGATAAATATATAATTTGAATAACCTGTCATGGATTTGTAACAGACCACAATAACATCCAATCGTATTTTGACCTGTTTTCGAGAGCAAAAAAACTTAACTCTTCTTTTTGACTGACTTGAAATATTGCAATTTTAATTTTAGTGCATTTCGAATTTAGTTGACCAGTCTAAACTTTTGAAAATATTTGTCAATCTGACTTGAAATATTGCAATTTTATTTTTAGTGCATTTTGAATTATATAGAAAAGGCTAAATGTTTGGAAATCCGTGTTTCACTTTAATGTTAACGAGATATTGGTATATGGCCTTGAAAAATACCATCTACCACTTCTACTATTAGTTAAAAGTTTTATTATTTAAAAGTTTGAATTGTACGAAAATATGTTTGTTATTTTTAAATCTTTAAGTATCAACAAATAGATAATATAATAAGCTATGGTAAAATCAAATAGTCACATAAGAAGTCATTTGTGTAATAGATATACACTGTTGAAATTAAGCGTTTTGTTTCACCATAGTTCTAGGCTCCTAAGTTTTTGGCACCATTGGTTCCTTACACTCTCAGAAATAACACTTTTATTTTTGATGATTCATGAATCCTCAAGCCTCATTTCGTTAATTTTGAGGATTGTTTCGTCAAACTATCACGTGACTTTTGAGTAAACGCAAATCCTCACTTTTACGATCGGGATTTGACGATTCTGTATCTTGATTTTGAGGAAACTGAAACTCATTGTTGTACTCACATTCTCAAAAATGACAAAATATTTCTTTAGATTAGACGACATTCAAATCCTCATAAAAATGACGATTCAAATTTCCTCACTTTGAGGAAACGAAAACTCATTCATTTTCCATTTGAAAGTAACGAAATCGTCAAAATTAAGGAAAATTTCGTCGTTTTTGAGCATTCATTTTTAAGAGTGTAGGCAACTGCCCTGTAGAGAAATGTTTCACCGTATTTTCGGTGTTTGGTAGCAGTATTTCACAGGTTTTTGCTTTCAAATTCTGAAAGATGGATCAATAAAATACCGAAGATACAGTTAAACATTTCACCACATAGCCGTTGCAGTTACTAGCAACCATTATTATGTAAAACCCAGCACCAAACAATGTATAACCTCTTTTGACCTGGCGTTCTTATTTGGGAACATTTTTTAAAATATCCCCACAAACAATTAACACGTTAATTAGTTCCGAAATTGACCTGGTCTGATAGAAGGAGATACAAATATCAGTTTTCAGCCTTTGATTACAGGTATCAGTCATTTATTTTGATAAAAAATGCAGTTGAACGGGGGTCAATACGATATGAGAGTTCTTAAAAAAATTAATTTAACTTTTTCTTTCCTGTTAGTTATTATTATTATATAGTTAATTTAATGTGTATATTTACTAAAAAGTTTTGCTACAAGTTTTACAAGTTTACAAGTTATTACAAGTTTTGTTGAAACAATGCAAGAAATTGAATTGTCACCAAATAATAATACATGGTTAGCACGAATTGTGTTGAAAAAATTTTGCTCAACATTTTATATTCTAAACGGACGGAACAACGCTTTGTGAGACATTTGGTTTTTGATGGTGCAAAACTAGATATTTGTAGAAAAATGTTAAAGACAAAATCACTGAACAATGTGCCGTAGTTTTACAATTTTTTTTTACAGTTAAGGTACCTTATTATGTTGAAATACATTTAAGTATTAACTGGTACATCAAAACACTAGCTAAGATATCCCTATAGGGAACCTGTTAAGTTTTTGAGGAATATTATTAGCCACATTGGTGCACATATCTGAGAAATGCGTGACAGATGAATCTGGTTAAGTATTGTAAGGGTTGGAATATGTGTGTTACAAATTCCAGAATTTTATCTAACTTTGATTTTGTGTCAGATATACAAACGAAGCTTTTATTGTTTAATTTAGCACAATTGCAGTATGCATTTCGAAAATGTGTAGTTGGTCACAATTTAATATGAATGAAAAATGTAAACATATATTTTACATTGCTTAAGTACCTTTCGTATAAATATTAAAAAGATAAAATTATATTCGTGCATTTGTGTAATCAAGATTTTTTTCCAAAGCTAGTAATTACATTTATGTTATGATCGGGACATGAGAAGAAATTTAGCAATATTTTCAATTTTAAAAACGTAGTTCTGATTTCCTAACAATATCTTACTGTTTAACCAATGAACTTAATATTTAAAAAATTCCTTTAAATAAATTAATTTTATATTTTATCTAGGAGATACGCAAGTATTCCTTGTTGTTTTCTTAAGTTTAAAAGGCTTATCAAGTGTAAAGTTCTAAAGTTTTGAAAATAAGTTATGTTGTATGATTTCAAACCATGCAATATTTGTTTCGTACTTCAAAAAAATTAATTCTTTGTGTCACAAGGATATCATTAGTGATTTTTTTAAAAATTGCATCATAAAAATAGTCTGTCAGTAGGCCCAGTATTATATACTTGTTAAAGTTTCAGAAATGAAATATGAAAATATGGTGTTTAATTTTAATTTATTGATTATAATAAAATGTTTAGAAAGTGTGATTAAAATTGAAAAGAAGTTTTAACTTTTTAATAAAAATTAATAAAATTATAAAACAAATTATCTAATATATTTTATTTAACCTTTGAGCATGACTGGGTCGCAAGGCTTAGTATCATATACTTATTACAGTTTTAAAAAATTGTTAACATATAAGTATCTTAGATATGAATTTCTCAGTATTGTGTTGAATTCTAGTTTATTAATTGGAATATAAGGATTAGAAAGTACAATTAAAATTTAAATAAATTTGTAAAAGACGTTTTAAATGTTGAAAATATTAAAAAAAATTAGAAGACAAATTATCTAAATAATTTATTTAAACTATTGAAATGAATGCGTCACAATAATTAGTATCATACACTTGTTACAGTTTCAGAAAAAAAGTAAAACGTACAAATGATATAAGTATCTTCGGTATAAATTTCCTTATAATTTGCTGTATTCTAATTTACTCATCAGAATACAATGCTTAAAAACTATGATTAAAATTCAAATATTAAGTACAAGTAGGAAGTCATTGTAACTGTGTATGGAAAAGTCTAAAAGTAAATAATTTTGAAATGTTGAAATTTTGCTTTGCAAATAAAGAATAAAGGTAATTTAAGACTGAATTCATAATGATTTCATTTTATTTGTTTCTTTGTGTATAGGTTTGTCAGATGATTATGGTTTAGGAGATAAGATACAAGTTTTTATGCTTTATTTGTGTCTTTGTGTAAAGTTTTATTATCGGACTATATATTGGAAATCCTTGCAATGCGCATTTGTGCATTTAAAAAATAATTATAAAAGAATCTGATCAAGAAAATAGAGTGGAGACAAAATTGCAAAACATAACAACAAATTTATTTTTCACAGAAAGGTAACACATACATAAACATGCATAACAACAACAACATAACAATATTTTTTTGTGTTAGTACTATTTTATCACATCAGCATCGGTATTCACAGTAGAATTTTGAAGAAGAGTTCAATTAGTTTTCCCGAACGAAACAAAAGCAAAGCACACGTAATAGCACCAGATAAATTCATTATAGTTTAATTTCTACATTGTAGAAAAAGTTATCTGAACTTAAATACTTATTTTATTACCTTTTTTAGATTACAATTATTTATAGTGAAGTGTGAAAATTAGTAATATGTAAGTGCTTTTAAGGTGTGGTCATAAATTAAATAGTGATAATGTAATCGAAGAAGTTGTAAAGTGTCTTAATTTGCTTTTAGTTGGAAGATCACGTACTTGGGAGCAATTTAAATAAATTATTTTTGTTTTAACACTTTGAAAATAGGAAGATTTAAAGTGAATCAATTTTAAGTTTAAAAAAAAAGGCTTTCTTTTTCTTAGTAACGCTCAGTAAATATAAATTATCTTAATTGTCCTAAGTTAAAAATATATGATATTAATATTTGTAAATTGTAAGGTAATTCTAACAAGAAAAATGAGTAATTATTTATTTCATATTGTTTTTGTTGCAATTCAATGTAAAATATAAATAAGATAGTAGTTACTTTTTGAAAATAGTAGGAACATATATTGTTTAGCAGCCTAGGAATTTTTAGTGAAAATTTATATATTTAAATAAATCAATTCTTTTAATTATATTTAATTAAAAATAATAACTCGAAAAGTGTAATTAAAAAGAGAAGTTTTAAAAAGTTTAATTAGAAAGAAAAGTTTTAAAACGTTTAATTAAAAAGAAAAGTAAAAAAAATCATTAAAAAAGTTTTGAAAAGTTTAATTAAAAAGAAAAGTTTCGAAAAACTTAAATAGAAAATATGGTAAAATTTAAAAAATTAAATTGTAAGTAAGTAATTAAAAAAATAAATTAGCTTATTAACTTTGGTGTTTTTAAAATATATCGGGAAAATGTGTGAATCTAATCACATTATAATATAGTACTTATTTTGTTTCTAATGCGAATTTGAGAATAGCAAAAACTTATTAGAATATATAATTACAAATTTTATTGATAATCATTTTATTTTTTTTATCTTGAAGTTTATTCAAATAATATCTATTATCATCAACAGTTCAATCACAGCAACAGTTCTTGGCCCAAAAAGATAGTCTCACAAACCCGCACACAGAAAAGAACGCAACAACCATTTAAACTAAACTAGACTTAACTAAGTTTAATAGTATCCTCGGGTCCTGGGATCATCAGCTGGGACCAGGACGTACCTAACTCCTGGCTGCTGACCTCCAGCTGGTTGAGGAGCACCTGAGTAGGCACCAGCTGCAGCACCGGAATAGGCAGCGGCAATGCCGTTGTCGTCACCTATAGGCAAAAGTAATATTTTCAAAACTGCATTTTTTAGTGTTTCATGATAAATGAAGAGTACAAGGGAAAACCGCTTGATTTTTTAGAAGGCTTTCCTCAATAGGCCTCCTTGATAGCGAGAAAGCGCCTAAACTGGTGTAAAGAAACCGGTTACCCGCTTTGTTTTCTTTCGCGGCAACCCTGATTCATGCCAGAGATCGGTGGACATCGAGTCACACGTTTGTACCGCGAATGAAGAACCGAAGGAAAATCCGGTTTCCTGTCACCAATGTTCGCCAAGCATTAACAATTACGGGAAGACTCTTATTAAATCAAGCGGTTCTTCTCTTGTACTCTTCAAATATCATAGCCGTCAATCATATCTCCAATAGGGAGTGCAAGTGCTGTAAATTTTATTCAGCAGAAATAAAATTGATTCCAACAAAAATGGATGGCGTAATAGATTGCTAGATTCCCAATCTGCGATTTTGGACATTGCCAACCGCTCTCAGGCCCTTAGCCTCTTTAACCATATAGAAAGATGATAAATAGAAATAGATTGCCTTACAATGGATCCCATCCCATTGAGGTATCAATGGCAACGAAAAATGAGCATGCACTGACCAAAAAAGGTTGGCTTGTTATCACCCATATAACTTGGTTATATTTAAAGCTTCTTCATCATTTATTAATCAAGCAATTAAGACAACACATCTATCACCACTAAAAGAACGGACAAAATAAAAATTGTGAAAAATGGACATCCTTAATTTCCCCGATTGCTCAAGAAGCAGAGCTGTTACTGCCTTTCTTCTTGCTACCAAAAATGAATGCTTATACCGAACATGTTAAAAATACTGGATAATCCTGCCTGCCTTTTCTGCCGCAGTGGTGCGACAATCGAATACTGACAGTCTCCTCAACTGTTCAGTGGTGCGACAATCGAATACTGACAGTCTCCTCAACTGTTCAGTGGTGCGACAATCGAATACTGACAGTCTCCTCAACTGTTCAGTGGTGCGACAATCGAATACTGACAGTCTCCTCAACTGTTCAGTGGTGCGACAATCGAATCCTGACCGTCTCCTCAACTGTTCAGTGGTGCGACAATCGAATACTGACCGTCTCCTCATCTGTTCAGTGGTGCGACAATCGAATACTGACCGTCTCCTCAACAGTTCAGTTCTCACAAAGATATGATATCAACTCCCGTTACTTTCAGGCCAGAGTCATTTTGAACAATTTAAATGTTTGTTTCCAATTTTTTTAAAACTTTTTATTATAATTCTTTATTCAATTCTTGTATTTAGTAATTTTGTATACATTTTCTCTTTCTTGTATTTTGTATTATTTTGATATCTGAACGGCGTTAGGGTCTGTTTCGACTGCTGCATTGGGAATAAAAAAACACAGAGTTTTTTTTTTAATTACCTGTGGACTCAACAGTCACATCGGCAGGGTTGAGGTTGGCGGTTCCCGGCTCGTTGGTCCTGACGGTGGCACGGAATCCGTTCTCGTCGGCTACGTAGTCGACGACTCTGGTGTGACCCTCGAGGTCGGTGACTGTGTAGGAGCCTTGGACTCGGCCGTTGCCATCCCCGGATTCCTGGTGGCCGCTGTTGCCGCCGTCCTCGGTGTCTGAGTTGTAGTTGAAGGAGTAGGGGATTGGGGCGTAGTTTTCCTAGAAGAAAAGATAGTGGTTGTTAATACCTTACACTGTTAAAAAATAAGAGTTCAAGGTTGAACCTAAATATGGTTCAAATTTGCTGCAACCATGATTTGGTAGAATGTTGAACCATAAGATGGTATTTTCAAATTGCGTAACTATGGTGAGAGGTTGAACCATAAAAAGGTTCTCCCAATGCATAACAATAGTGAAAGGTGAAAAAAAAACGGTATTTCGTAAGCTAACGCCTTCGGGACCTTGGACCCCACAGACTTAACGAGAACGTCTGTCCCAGTGTACTCGGGCCCATCCGTGGTGCATTGACGATTATTTCTACTATTTCTAGTAAAGAGATCCTTTTCAAAGGATGACAGGCAGCAGGTGGGACTCGAACCCCCACTCTCCTGAGATGGTTGAATCTCTAGGCTGATGAAATTACCACTCGACCACGGACACTTGGCCAATTCGCAAGCAGAAACAGTACTACTCATGGCGCCTCCATTTGTGTAATTTAATTGTAATGCAGTTAAATTGTCGGTTGCAGTTAGTAGAAGTTGAACCGAACTTTCGTAAGTAGTCGAACCAATTTTTCGTGAAAGCACTTCTATTTCCAGAATGTGATATTTGGTTGAACCATTTTATGGTGTATCAGCCAAAAGTTCTTATTTTTTCACCAATATTTGGTTCAACGTTGAACTGAAATTTTTAACAGTGTAAGCCTCGGTTTCCTCGGAATCCTTCAGCAGATTTAAGCGGTCGGATAAGTGCGGTGAGCGACGTCATACAAACTACTGACATTGATTACGCTAGAGTGGTTTCCTCGGGAGCGTTGCCGGACAACTCAACACGACCGCCAGAATGAGTTGCTGTTGAGTGCGTTGGGGGAAATCATGATGACAACGCTTTTTGCGGTTGTCTGTTGTGCGGTGTGCTTGCCCAAAATTAAAAAAAATTAGGAAATGACGGAAGGCGAGAGTTGATTTACGCTTGCCGGGGAAGAAATGCTAATTGATTTTGTGAGAAATCACGAAGAACCTAAATTTTCCATTTTTGACATGCAAAGACGAAAACCAAAACAACAGAGTTAGTTGAGTGAGTTCGCTAGGTTTCTAGTTTCGTGTCAACGTAACGTTCCGATGAAGCGGTGGCCGGTAGAGTGACGTCATCCACGTATAATAGCGGTCGCACTTTTCTGGCGACAGTCTCCGAGGAGACCAATACTTTACCGATGGGATGATTTTGAAACGTTGGTCAAACTATTTTAACTGTCAAATCATTGTTAGTTAAACTTTTTTCACCCTTTCAGTCCTAGTGATGACATTTGGCATCAGTTTCTTATCATAATTAAAAAAAATAATAGAGGATAATCTATTTGAATTAATACAAAATATTTTCTGATATAGAAAAGATTGAAGAATCGAATGATGCGGTTTTCGATATCGTAAATAGCTATAGACGATCAGAAAAAAAAAAAATCCAAAACGATGATGCCAAATTGTCATTGGGACTGAAAGGGTAAACGGTCAAGCCATTTTAAAGTTAAAGCAGTTAAGTTATTTTAATGGTCATAAAAGTGTCGTTTTTTTTTTTTAAATACTTGGTGTTGGCGTTTTAATTGGTGGATGTTTAAGTTAGTCTTAAACTTATTGGCGCGTGCTAACAATTAACACTCCTTGATGTTTTGATTATTGGATTTAATATGTTTTAATGTTATAGGTTTACCTCGTATTGGGCAACTGCTGCTGCAACCAGAACTGATAGAACGATGAAGACCTAAAAACAAAAAAATAATTTTCAGTGAATTCAAAACAGTCGCATACAAATTTGATAAAAGTACTCTTAAATAGCTTTATTACAACAATTTTTAAGGAATCATAATTTTAAAATCATTTTAATAGGTACTTGCTTATACATTCTAGACAAAAGTCCCATCTTCTTGTATCTTGTAAAAAATATTGATATTTATAGATTTGCTTTACATAAATATATTGTACAACCTTTAATAATTTAGCTAATTATTTAGTTATTTACAGATTTAGTTTATTTTGTTACTCGATATCAATTCTCAACCAAATATCTAAAGAAAAATTAACTTTTGATTATGAAACTATTAATTTTTTGTTAGCGTAAAGAAATTTTGTTTCAGTCTAAAATAAGAATTTTCTTTTTGTGTAAACATAAAAATGTTTTATTATTCAGGATTTTAAGAATTTTTATTTTCTTTTTGTGTAAACATAAAAATGTTTTATTATTCAGGATTTTAAGAATTTTTATTTTCTTTTTGTGTAAACATAAAAATGTTTTATTATTCAGGATTTTAAGAATTTTTATTTTATAAGGCAACGATCGTAATTTTATTTGAAATAAGAAAAATAAATTGTATTTTGTTATTCCTCTAACTATTGAAAAATAATGTCATTTTTTAATTAATGTCATTAAAGAATTTTACTTAATATGTTAATACAATAGTGAATAAATTTTATAAATATATGTTACTAGTACTAATTTTAATGAATTATATATATTTTTATTTTGCTCTTTATACAAAGTAATTAATAAATTTATGATCATTGTTCTTTAAACAATTATGTCATTAAATTTCTTAGAGAAAATAAAAATGTAACAGCATCTTAATCAGATGAATATGACAATATTTTAACTAATGAATTTTCGGTTAAAATAAGATTAATAGCAGTTAAAACAGTGTTTTATAAACAACGTATTAGATTGCTTATTAGTTTTGATTATTATTATTATTTTACCATCCCTAGTAAAGCAAATTTCGAATGATTATAGACGAATCTAAATCCCACAGGCATATTTATGAATAATATTTAACTAATTTTTTTAACAAATTCAGTGGGTGATACTTTGTTTAAGAGACACATTGTTACATTTCTTATTATTTTCGATTATTATTATTATCTTAACTATGTCTTTTAAAGCCAATTATGAAAGGTTATACCAGAAGCAGAATTCAAACCGACCGACATGTTTATTATCAGCTTTGATTATTATTTTGTGACCCTCCCTCTTAAAGTAGATTTCGACTGATTATACCAGAAACTAGATACTAAGCCAAAGATATATTTATAAACAATACAACTAAATTTTTAAAACTCCAGCAGCTGATACATTGTTTAAGAAACAAAGTAAATAGGTTGCTTAATATTTCAGATTATTATTATTTTTATCATCCCCAAAAACATAACTAAACTATTAAGAAATTTAGCAGTTGATACTTTGTTTAAGGAACCAATTGTTACATTGCTTATTATTTTACAATTTTGTATTAGAAACACAATTTGATTATTACACAGTTTTGATTATTATTATTGCTATTATTATTTTAACCATCCTTCTTAAAATAGATTTCGACTTATTATACCATAAACTATATACAAAGCCACAGGCATATTTATAAACAAAAAACTAAACTTTTAAAAAACCCAGCAGTTGATACATTCTATAAGAAACAAAGTAATAGGTTGCTTATTATTTCAGATTATTATTATTATTATTTTAACTGTCCCAAACAGCATAACTAAACTATTAAGAAATTCAGCAGTTGATACTTTGTTTAAGAAATACATTGCTACATTTCTAATTATTTTAATAGAATTTTGCACTAGAAACACAAACCCAACGCTTACCTTCATGCTTGTTGTCGGACTGTTGATATTTGGTTGTTGAGTGTAAAGTTGTTGTTGTTGACAATGGTATCCATGAGTGTTCCTCCACAGCTTATATACTCCGATGAATGGCACGATTCCTCATTTGCATTCATCGGAGTTTTCTGTAGATGACCAACGGAAGTGAACCATAAGAGGTCGCGAGGTCCACTTTCTTCATGTCCTCCGGCGAATTCGTCTCTTTAAGATTGTTTAAAAGACATTTGGTTGTATTTTTTCCTCTGCCTATTCATCCCACAAAATGATACAGATGTAACGTTTAGGTTATTCATGGAGAATAGGGTGCATCAAAAAGAAAAACGGTCCATTCAATCTATATACAAGTGTATCATAACCAATGGCTAGTTTTTATTCAAAATCTGATATAACAGTCATAAAGATTCTAAAAAATAAATTTTAAGATGCAGTAAACATTAATAGAAAATTTCTAATGACAAGGAAAAGTTGTCTTATGTTATCGCTCGCATGTATTCGAAAATTTGGTTGATTCCAGTAAGTTTCTCCAGTTGATTCTAAGACCATTAATTCTGTAAAATTAAGCTTAGCTAAAAATTTTGACAAATGACAAATGACAGTGATTGCGCCCTCTAGAAGGGAAGGGCGTAGACTATCTAGCTCATTACCCCGCTCGCCAGAAGAGGCAGTCACAAGAGACACAAAAAGAAGGACGCCACAAACACATAGACAAATAACAACATTTATTGACAAACACAAACATCCATGCCATAACCGGGATTCGAACCCGAGCCCAGCAGCTCCAAAGGCTAGTACACTAACCATTGCGCCAGTGGACTAAAAAATGTTAGTCCTTGTAAATTTATTCGTTTGAGTTTTCGCGACAGTTATATCATATTTTCTATTGAAACGAGACCTCAATTTCGAACAACCTCGTGGATAAGAGTTTTTGTTTGTTCATCTACCACCAAATGGGGCAACCCCAGCAGTGCATACATTTGCCATTTTGCAACATACACTTTAATACACTTTAGTACTTTAAAATACTGTTGAAGTTAGGAATTTCTAGCAATTTTTCATCCGTTGAAAGATATATATTGATGTTTTAGAATGAAAATGTTAACTGTTTAAATAGAGTATGACTTTATATTGGTGGACATTGGAAGGTTTCAATTTCCTCTAACCTAACGCATCATCCCCATTGATAACTTTTTATTGATGCCTAGGTCTAAAAATTTTAAATAATTAAGTTCCATCTCAAAGAAATTTTTAAAAATATATTACCTTAATGTTAGACCGTCATATATAAAAAATTCAGAGTATTTCAGATTAAAGGGTTGTTTTTTTAGAGTAAAAAAGCACCAAACTCTATTACTAATTTTTTTATTTGGCACATTTTGCACTCGTGTTAGTCAAGGTAACCACAAATTTAAAAGAGCTTTAAATATCAAATTCGAGTATATAATGCAGAGTTTGTATGTAGAAAAGTTTGCACTAAAGTTAACAAAGTTATAAATTAGGACCAATGGTGCCTCATCTGACGATAACTTGTTGAAATTTTAAGGCAATTATTAAAAAATATTGCTATTATTAATATTTTTTAAGAAAAAACAAAAAAGCTACAAATTCGATTAAAAAAGTTTATGAAATGAAAAATGATACTAAAGCTCTTCTGATCGGGCAAGAGGCAATAAATAATCCAAATGTCTCTCATTAAAAGTACAAATAACAGTTTAGTTTTACTACATGTTTGTGATATAAGACTAAAAACTAAAAAAATTTAAAAATAAAAGTTTTTAGATAACAAAACAAGGTAAAGAACTATATATTCTGGAAATGAAATAACGTTTTAGGAATTCTTCAAAAACAGGATGTTTTAGTAATGAAGCAAGTGTATAATCACTAATTGCAGAATAAAACTTTTTGAGAATACTCATTTTGATACATTTGGATATTTGAGAAACAAGAGCCGTTATTTGTAAATTGACATTTCCTCGGCTGTATTGTCACTTTTTGTTAATTTTTTTTAAAAAAAATAAAATATAGTGAAATTTGCATCAATAAATTTGTATGAGTTCAGATATTACACCATTATTAAAATTAGAAAGTAACATAAAAAATATGAATTTTGAAATCAAAATGAAATAATTAAATTTTTCACTTGAGAGAATGTCACAATCACTTGTTAGTTTTCAGTTTTCAAATCTTTGATGAAACAATAAATTAAACAAGCATTTAAATAAAATACAAATGTAACTTAGTAGGACAATAAAAAATGGTCATTATATCTATCAACGTTTCAAATATTTTATACACTTTTCTTTTACACTTTCTCCAACAGACCGAAGGACATGCCTTTCACTTTTGTCTGAAGGACAGTCAAGTTCTTCACTTTTTTACATTGTAAATGTTACACTGTACGTGGAAAAGATCCGTATCGCAAAAAGATATTTTGCAAGCGCATTGTAGAAAGCATTTTATTTCAATGGTCTTTAATTGTAGAAAGTTAAATATTTGATTATTACTGGAAATGTTATTCAAATTATTGTCGTGTGACAATTGGAAAGATTGATCTAAGAATTGAATCACATTTGCTTTTGGGGGAAAAGACAATTTTTACTTAACTGTGGCGTTTCTGTAGGACTGTAGGTGTATATGTTTTTTTTCTAGAAGAATCAGCTACCTGGTATTATTGTGTGTAGCATAAAGCAGCGTTTGACGTAGCTGTGAGGTAACTGTAGCCTTTCCAGTCGTTCATTCGGTCAGTAACACTATATTTTCGAGTATAGCGCCATGATTTGGGTTTAGTTATGGTTAAATTAACGTTGCACAGAGCTACACGCGAGTTATAGGTACCGAGGTTCGTAACTTTAAAATTCGGTCACGTAATAAGTACGCAACTTTATATCGACGCAACTTTAAGACTTCGGACTAATTAAAAGTGTACCAGTTACGCATACACGTTCTTCTTTGATAGCTCTGAGGTTTTTTTTCAATACGATTCTTTAATTGAATGGCTAAGACAAGGACAAACCTTGCGAAGGCATATTCCGTGGCATGGCAGACTAATCCGCCACCTCACGTCTGTCCCGTAAAATAATGCTTTGAAACTGTGAACTTTAAATTTATGCTTGTTTAGTTCTAATGTTCAAACAATTAAATGCGTTATTTGTTTGAAGTTTCCAATCAATCTATTCTTTTAAAATTGTAACCCTATGTATGTTTTTTACTTAAAAGTTTTATTTCAAATATTATGCTTTAAGTTAATTTAAAGTTAGCATTTTTTTAAAGTTAAAAGGTGTACCGTAGAATGGGGTAACTTTGGGACTGGGTGGGTAACATTGGGACAACGGGTTAATTTTAGTTTGCAGGATTCTCTGAGGGACACACTGCGTAGGTTCAATCTGCAAACGCGTTCTTTGTTTAGTCCTGTACCGTGCCGCTACCAGGCGGCAGTTTTCAGAACCAGTTTACTACCAGGTTGTGACAGCCAAGTCTTATTTCTTGCCATTGTTTTTCACAAAATTCTTGTTTTGATGAAACTTTCTCTTCTGCCTCAAGAACTGTGAACTTCAGATCACTTTCAAGTACGTATACACAATACCAAGCATCTTCTTAAGTATCTTATAAAGAATTAACAATTTTATTAAAGTATTTTGTATTATATAACCTATAAACTGTAAATTTTCAGCTCTTTACGGGGTAACTTTGGGACAGCCCCAAAGTTTGTATACAGGTTTTTTTTTTACAATTGCTGTTTTTTTTCAGCATTGCATTGGACAATAAAATGCCTAGAAATTATAAAAAAAGTTCTTGGCACACGGCCCTACAGAAATTACACTGAAGAAAATTTACAAGAGGCTTTACTAGCAATAGAGAACAAGACACTGTCGATCCGAAATGCAGCCTGAGCCTCCAAGTATAAAATACCAAAAAATGCACTACATCTGAAATCCCAGGAAAACATACCAAACCCGTAGGTCGGGCTACAGTCTTCAGAGAAATCAAAGAGAGAGAGAGAGAGAGAGAGAGAGAGAGAGAGAGAGAGAGAGACAAAGACTGCTATTTCTATAGAGAGAAATACAGAGTCAGAGAAATTTTCAAAGTTAAAGAGCTTCAAGTGAACAGTGATCTCTTGGCTTCAGCTGACAAAAACTAACTTTTATGAAGTGTGTAAATAATATTTTTGTATGTTCAGTAAAGATCCAAAGCCTAATAGTATTAAAAAGTAATTATTTGCAATCTATGTGTACATGTATCATAATTTCATTGTTTAAATATAATATTATGCGTTGCAATTCGTACACACTCATTTACCTTGTCTTTTCTGAGGTGGATGATGCCCTTATAAAATATTGTGGGGTAATATTGGTACAAAGTCATGTTTCTTGCTATTTCTAATGAAAAAAATACACTGTCCCAATTTTACCCCAATTAGTGGGGTAAGATTGGGACAGTTTAAAATATTTTTTAATAAAATACCCTTGTTCCTAGAGTTATTGTCTTATTATATTTTGTTAGAGGAAGACAGGCTTTGCATATTAATAATTTTTTCAGTAACCTAACTTAAAAAATAAAAAAAGAAACAGCGTAAAACTTTGAAAAGTGTCCCAAAGTTACCCCCGTCTACGGTATAGATATATTTTCTCGACAGTTGAAAATAAATGTAGAATTAATTTACTTTAATTCCTTAAAAATAATTATCCTTCACACGAATTTATTCAAATCAAGTACTAATTTGTATAAAAATTTAAAAGACCTGAAAACTGTTACAAATATGAGCATAATGTAATTCAATACTCGTCATCATATTTATCTTTTAATTCAAGCATACACTGCTCACAGCAGTTAGGGGAGCGCATGGTTTAAACTCTTTCAACCCCAAAGTTACCATCTGGAATCATGAGCATGCTATTTTTTTTCTCACTAAGTTGAGCCTGCACTAATTTATCGTTAGATGGAAGAATCATGTCTTTTGAGGATATAAATAATGTTTGTTTCAATCAAATGAAAATATGAAAACATGGTAAAATAAAATTCACTTCCAAAAAAAAATTTATGAAACAAATTGACCCTAAATTCTTCACGCTTGCATTTTCAAATGTTTAAAAATTGATTTTAACTCTTTTTTGAAAAGAAAAATTAAAAAAAAAATTATTGTTATAATTTATTCTTCAATTTTTCCCCCCTTAAATTTTAGTTAAAAAAATTAATATTTTTCCGCCTGTGTTTTATCATTTCATTCTGGATGCATAATGAATCTATTTCACAAATTTTAGATTTTTAGAATGAAAAACAAAACGCTGTTAACAAAAGTACGCAAAGTGCTCCCCTAACTGTTTTGAGCAGTGTACTTTAAAGCCAGGAAAAATACCATGTTGCTGTTTCTTTCACACTCCCCTCCCTACAGACGAGTCAATGTAGATCACACTCCCTTTGCTGAACCCGTGTCACGTAAATAATGCCTCTTTTATAATGGCCCGTGTGATAAAGTGAAGGTAAGGAGGACTTTCGTTTGATGAAGAGGACATTTCCTTTGTGTCTTTTTTGTCTGGTGACCAAAAAAAGGTAGACGAGTATCTTGGTGGAATATGGGCAAATGTGCTACTTCATAAACATTGCGTTCTTTATAGGTGATGAAGCTCATATAATTTTGACCCTAGTCATGTGACACGTGCAGGGTATCAGTATTTAAAAAATGACAGCTAGTTATAAGTTGACAAGATACGCGTACCAGTCCCGTGGCATGATAATTTTTTTCTGCCAATGGGAAGGGGGGGGGGGGGGAGCTGCTACTCGGCATATTCTTTCTAAAGCTGCGATTCATTTTTTGAGGCAATATCTATGAAGTTCTCACAGCTAGTTTTGACGCTCAGATTACAATGAATCAGAGCTCTATGTGGATGTTACAGCATGCACAGATTTAATTTTACCGAGAGAACTCAATCCAAATGGGGAGGGGAGAGTGTTGTACCTTGGAACACTGACAATTTCTAAGAATCGATTGGCAATATTCATACATTGTTTATTTCTAATAGTAGCCTTAGCCAACAGACATCATCATAATAAAATTTAACACTAGCATCATTGAATTGATGAATTGGTGACAAAAAAAATATTTCATTACCCCAAAGTAAATATTTTTCTCATTCTAATATAATTTGTTGCCTTTGTACTTTTACAAAAAGTCAACTGCATTTTATTTTTTTCATAAAAGAGAAGATTTTAAAACATTTTGGTTATGAGAAAATGATGATAATGCATTTAGATTGGCCACTATCTTGCTTTTATTTAAACCCTGTAGTGTATTGTACCTTGGGACAGGTCCCAAGGAACAACATATTCATGATTCTTAATAATTTGGATTAATAAAAATATCCTTATTATTTATTTTAAGAGCAATTCCACAAAACATGTAAAATACAACTCAGCTTTGTTTTGGATATAGTTTATAATGATTGAAGTTTGAAAATATAATTCTGGCAACACCTGATAAATCTTTTTCCTTCCATGAAGTTTTATTTGTGTATTTCCTTGAAAAAAAAAGTTTGTTTCCTGACACAAATTAGTTCAAGTGTATGACTATTGACTGAATTATAAAGTATGCCCCAAGGTACAACATCATATTGTACCTTGGGATAGTTTATCCGCTCTACTTTAAATGAGTGGCAATTTTTTAATTTCCAGCTGCCAGAATTTAAAAAAAAATATATTATAGAGGAAAATATTGGTGTGTTGAAATGCTGCTTTTAAATTTTAATTTTGACTATAATTATCGAAGAAAAAAAAATAAAATGTAAAAATTGTCCCAGGGAACAACACTCTCCCCTACTCAAGTTATCTTTTACATGCCAAATAATTATCTGACAAGCGTGCCTATACGATTTTCAGATTCAAAAAAATCTGACTACTCATCCTGTAATGAACTCGCAAACTCCGGGTCTTATGAGACGGACGCGTAATATCTCTCTATCATGAGCCGCCAATAATGCTATGAAAGTGAAAACATCAAAACTCGGAGAAAATAACGTGTTGATGTTTCTTTCACATCCCCCCCCCCACACGAGTCAAATGTAGATCACACTCCTCACGTAAATAATGCCTATTTTATCACGGCCCGTGATAAAGTGAAGGTAAGGAGGACTTGTGTTTGATGGAGAAGATATTTTCTTTGTGTCTCTTTTGTCTGGTGACCAAAAAAAGGGTAGACGAGATTTTTAGAGGAAAATGAACAGATGTGCTACTCATAGATGTGCTCATAATTTTGACCCCGGTCACGTGACAAAGGCAGACACCTGCGCTGGCATTCAACGGAACTTGTACATTGTATCAGGAATTAACTAACATGAGCTCCTTTCTTCCCTACATGGCTTGAGTTTCGATCACTTGTTGGTTGGTATACATATATTTTCAGGCTTGTGTGCTTGCTCAGAGAGCAGCTTATAAACCTTCGTCAAGTAAGACAGTCAAAACACACACTCTCACACTCACATGCACACATATACGTAACAGATGCTGTCATCTATCACGCGCCACCTCCACAATTTAGACATGTCCCAGAAGGGGAGGGAAATAATAACCAGGAACCTGTACCCCGGAAACTGCGCAATGACCGCCCACAGGACTTTCCGACCCAACAGATTTAACGAGCACGTACTCCGCTTATACAAGGTGAGTTTTCAGCGACCAGGACTCGATCGCAGAACCTTCTGATCAGTAAATCGAGGCACTGACCACAGGGCGCCTCACAGTCCCCGACCAGTTGTTAGTTGGACGGCAAAACGAGAATAAAGCCTCCGAAAGAAAAACATTAAAACTCAGGAATAATAACATGCTGATGTTTCTCTCACACTGTCCCCCCACACTAGTCAAATGTAGATCACACGTAAATAATGCCTCGTTTTTCATGGGCCATGCGATAAAGTAAAGTGAAGGTAAGGAGGACTCTTGTCTGATGAAGAGGACATTTACTTTGTGCTTTACGAATATCTTTTGTCTGGCGACCAAAAAACGTTTACTAAATCTGTGAATGACACATTTAAAAATGGGCTGAAGTGTTACATTATAATAGAGCTTGTTTCACGTGTGATGGTTAATTTTCGCCGCACTTATGAGGCAGATGATTGTAGTGGCAATGTTAAGGTAGTTGCATTTTTCACATACGGCATAAGTGAAAGCCTTATTTAATGTGCGATGAATAAATCTGTGAGTGACAGATCATGAATATTTTTTTTGTACATTGCCAATGCAGCAAAATGTAACATTGCTGATTATTTGATTTTAAAAAATTAAATTTAGGCCGCAAAGTAAATGAGTGTCTTAGCGGAAAATGTGCAGATGTTCTACTGTTATTATCATTGCACATTGGTTTTCTTTCGACTGAGTTGCAAAAATAAGCGTATATCTTTTGTGCCTTGGGTTCTGTTAGTTAATTGTCTAATGATAAAAAAATAGATCTATCTATTGACTATTTAATTGATTGTTATAATATTGAACATTAGCTCCCTTTTACGACCTCTCCCCCCCCCCCAAAAAAAAACTCAACTCAAACCTAGCGACAAATAATAATAATAAAAAAAAATAACTGTACCCCCCCCCCTTAAATCTTTGAGTGTTTTTGTGTAAAATGGGCAGAGGTGCTACTTTATAAACATGAGACAACTGTCTTCTTTCGACCGAGTGTCAGGAATATTTTTTTTGTGTCTTGGGCCTTACGAATCTGTGTTAGTTGTCTGACGTTAAAGTAATATATCTATGAGTAAAAAAAACGGAAGTGCCATGTTATAAGAATAAATATCAGTCTTCCTTCCGCTAAGTTTTAGAAATGAAGTGCTGATGAAATAAAAGTAAAAAAAAGTGAAATATTATTTCCTCTTCTTTTATGAATTTAGATTTTTTTTTGTGGGGTAGAATTTGTGGCATATTTTATGAAATTCTTTTGTGCATGCAAAAATAATAAAGATTTCTAACGGGATTAGTGTTACCTTTAAAGAAGTGAAAATTTAGTGGAAGTTGTATGTATAGTGCATATATAAAGAGAAATTACTAGATGTATGCTTTTTTAAATGTTGGGGCAATGCTATTATTTGTTTTTATAAAGACGAGTTTAAGTCTTCGAATTTTGAAGTTTTAATAACCGTAGTACTGGGACTCGATCTCGGTACCTTCCGATCCCGAGACCGAATTCTTAACCACACAGCCTATGTGAACCGATCTTACACTATATATATTACTTCTTTCCACTTTTTCCAGTTATGGTAGTGTCTTGCGACAAAATCTGTGTTTCTTAGTTTCGAAAAGGCTTAAGTCATATATTGAAACATTGGGCATATAGTCTCTTTCTACTACGATTAAAAATATGACAACCACAAAAAGACGTTTTGGCGTACCACCAGACCGTAATATTTTAATAAACGTATAATATTTACTCTTTTAAAAGTGTTCATAGGGGTTCTTTTTAGTAAAATTCCTGAGAAAATTTCGTATTTAATTGTTAGATAATTGCTTATGTTTTTACATGCGTATAATAAAGGACAAGTAAAACAATTAAATTGGTATTAATTTACAGTTTTATCTATGACCCAAAGGTATAAAAACATAGAAATAAAAAAATAGCACAAACTCAGCAAAAAATTAATCATCGTATAAAATATACTTTTACAGTCTTTAGTGTGAAGCTTGTTATAAGAGTTCAGAAAATCCAGTCTCACACAAAAAAACAAATTGCATAAGATAGCGTAACAAACAGTCTAAAAAATAGCAGAGATTGCTCGAACATCATAAGGTACTAGGTTTTTTATATTCGACCCAGAAGTTAAAGATTTCTCTTTAAAATAATGAGTAATATGTCTGATTGCTCACTTGCTCATGTGTATTACAGAAGCTATTAATAGCAAGCATCTGGTTCCTCACATCACTCACGCGTACCACCTAAATTATGTCACGTACCACCAGTGGTACGCGTACCACCGGTTGGGAACCCCTGCATTAGAAGTTAAGGTATGGAGGAAGTTGTATGCATATGTATCATAATGCGAAATTTCTTGGAAATATATAGTTTTTAGTTTTTTTTTAAATAAAGAGAGTTTGTACTTCACAAAAACTAGTTTAATAGCGAGAAAGTTATTGTATGAAAAGAAAAGGTTATAAAAATGATAAGATAAGTTATAATTATCTCCTTTTGCCGGTTTAGTAAATTTCTGTTTTATTAAAAGAGATTTGTAGCATATTTAAACATATTACGCTATGCATAGCGCAGAGTTAAGAGTGATTCGTTTACAGGTTTTGTAAATTCTGTGTACTGAGAAGAAATGTACTGAGAAGATATAACGCGAAGACACGGAGAAACTTTCAAATTGAGTTTTTTGAAACTGAAATGATTTTTACTTGGTAAAAATGATTTTAATCTTTGCAATTGATGTTGAAAGAACACGAATCTGTAAATTGGTATTTTAAAACGTAAACAAACATTGGACCTTTATTTACGACGGTATAGAAATGTTATTATGTAAACGAAGGATGTAGTTACAAAACTCGCATTCTTCAAAGTATAACAAAGGTATGGGGGTCCAGCAAGTTTAATGGAGATCTGTGGCTCGGATGATCGAGTGGTTTGGACCATTACGCTAGGTCTGCGAGCTGTAACGGGTGCGGGTTTGATTCCCGCCTTCGCCCTGGGTGTACTTCCTGTATTTGTGGCAGTACAAATTCTTTCGATGTCTGTCTTACTTGACGAAGGCTTATATAAGCGGGTCTTTGATCAAGCACACAAGCTGGAATACATATGTACCTACTACCTGCCCCCTTAATGGAGACCTTTGACTGTCATAAATTTAATTGATAAAACGGCAATTGAACAGGCCGGTTTCATATATCAGTTATCCTTTAGAGAATGTGAATTTTGAAACTACACAATTCATATGGGAGAGTACTTTTTCTTTGATTACATTACAAAAATGTGACTTGTCCAGTTTCGGTGTGATATGAAGATGGGAAATATATGAACGATTGAGCAGAAGAAGTTGTTTATAAACGCGTAATGTTTATTTGCATTTATTAGATAATACGTCAATGAATATAACTTTTTATTTACTTACAAGCTATAAAATAAAATGAGCTTAAAAATACTATGCGAATTTGAATAATCACAACAGTGTCTGAAATAAATACCAATTATATAGAATGTTCCACCACAACAATGTTAAAATAAATATTTCCCCCTGTGTTTCGGAAACAATGTTTTTTTTTTACCAATAATTAGAGTTAAGGAACATTATTAAGCAAATTTCGTGTTATAGTTTTATTTCGATCATTTTAAATTTGTTTTCGAGATAAAAAGGTAGATTAAATTTGTTTAATTGAAATCTTATGAATAATTCTATTATAATATGTTTAAAAACAAGTTTCTGAGTTAAAATGGATTAAAAAAGCTTCGTTTTCTGCATTATGTAAGTTAAAGTTTTCTTATAGTTCTAAGTTTCACTTAATTGCTAATTTTTCTGAATTTAAGACTATTGAATCACGACTTGCAGATGATTGTAATTTTGTCTTTTTTATATAGAAGGTTTTTTTTACAATACTTACGTATATACATTGACTTACAGATATATTTGGTTATGCCTAAAGTTTTTTAAGTTTCCCTAAATATTCGGAATGTATATTAGGATATTTTTAAAGACCAAACTGACAAGGTAATGATGAAAATAAATACATTTATTTGAGATTTTGATGCCTCATATCAGCTTTCGTAGATAATTTATCATTAATGTATGAGTACATTGGCTACATTGCATTTCGCGGGAGCCAAAAATTTACAACTGCCACTAAACGGAGTATTTCGAATAGTAACCTTTAACTGTATATACTGTATTTTGTGGCAAGAAAATTCAGTATTACAGTAAAATCTTGCACGAAATATTCAACAGTGATTATAATATGGGAGAATGATCCTCTTTTTTTTACCAATCACCTGTCTAACCTCAATCACAGCAATTACTTCCCTTGTAAAAAAAAAGCAGGAACAACAAATAATATCAAAACCCAATCACTTTATTGAAAGCACCGTAGACACATCTGCAACTTACACAAAACAAAAACAATGCTTTAAATACACCATAAACATAAACAAAATCCATTTTTCATAGTCCATAATCATCCAACCAAAAACATTCCTCAAGATCCTTAATAATATCCGGCAGCTCTGGGATCGGTAATCGGGACCAGGATATACCTGATTCCGGTCCTGGGGTTGACTGGGGCGACAGGCCTCACCGGGGCAACCGGGGCCGTCCTCACAGAAGGTGCCTGGTCTGCAGACGAATCGATGGTTACATCTGCCGGGTTCTGGCTCGCGGTCCCTGGCTCGTTGGTTCGGATGGTGGCGCGGAATCCGTTCTCGTCGGCTACGTAGTCGACGACTCTGCCGACCCCTCCTTCGCCCTGGACCGTGTAGGAACCTGTGACGCGTCCGGAACCGTCGCCGGATTCCTGGTGGGAACTGCTGCCGCCGTCTTCTAAGTCGGCGGCGTAGCTGAAGCTGTACGGGATCGGGGGGTACTCGGGTTGCTGGAATGTCAGAAGGATTGTCGAGTTAGAAGATTATGCAGATTTGAATGGGAAAAAGATTTGCATAGATATTGTCGGTCAAATGCTCTACTAAAATGTACATGGCATTATAATACAAAAATCTATTGACATCATATTACAGCTTTATTGATCTGTACTTATTTCTATTTATGTCCAGTCCATATTGTTATCAGAAGAAGCTCTTGATATCAGTAACCTAATGATAATATTTCTTATTGATATCAATACAGCTCTACCGACACTAGTAAAAAAATTATGCGTAAGCTACTGATCTCAATTGACATCAATAGGCCTGTACTGATATCAGTAGAGTTTTGTATGGATATCAATATAAATCAGTAGAGCTTTGTATGGATATCAATAGAGATCAGTAGAGATTTGTACTGGCATCAATAGAGATTTCTATTGGTACCTGTGGGCCATTTTCACTTACAAATTTTTCTATTGATCTCTACTGACCATTTTTTGTAGGGTGATGAAACCATAAATGTGCAAAAACACAGAGATGGAAAACTGGATACTTTTAAGCTCACTGTTTTCGAAAATCGCCAATCCTTATCAATTTGAGCATTCGCGGGTTTGCCACTTAACCAAAGATATAACCTTCTAACAATTTCATCTTTGGAGATGACATGCTTCAACTTATATATAAATGATATCCAAACAATGACGCTTCTATACTGAACCATCTAATCATTACATATCAATAAGTAATCTCTTGACATGTCTAATCCTAATCCCCCCCACCCCCTACTAGCAATTACATATCCTATATTTTTAACATCGTAACAATTGCATATTTTTACTTATCCTCCTAAAAAGTACATACAAATCTAATATCTATATTTAACCTCTTTAAAATTTCCTGTTTATATACTTGACCATTTTATTGATTTTAATAGATATATTTTAAGTAATGGGGTTGGGTGAAGTTGTACATTTTGTTTTCTCAACAGATGTTGCAAAATTTAAAACTTTATTCTAATTTTAAAACAACAAACTCTGTGGGTTTTCGTGCTTTCGTACAGTGTGGATAGATGGTATCTTAAAATCGTTAAAAAATATTTCATATTTCTACTTTATCGTGCTCTAATATTTAAATGTTAATATAACCTCCAAATTCTGTGAAATGATGTAAAGACTATTATATCTATTTTATCTATCAAACCCACTTTAATATTTAAACCTTTCTAGGAAATTTGCTTGTTTATTTTAATTCATAGGGCCTTTGTACACTTTTTTCTGATCTAATGTTGTAAAACATGAAATTTCCACTAGAACTTGAAAATTTCAAAGCATTCTATTTTTAACAGCTTTCATTATATCAACTTAGCAATAATATGCGTGCTCAATGCGACAAATACTTGTTAATACACGGAATTTTTTTAATTAAATATCTGATATGACCAAGATAAAAAAAATTCAAAGTTAAATGAATTAAAAATCAACAATAGTTTGTTTTAGATGTGATGAAGTGGTACAAGGTTCTTTAACTTCTCATAAAATAGATGATCTTCTCAGATCACTTTAATGTCTATCAAGTTCAGTTGCAATGAAAATAGTCATTTTGATCTCTTTCTAAAACAAAATGTTTTAATTGAAATTTGAAAAATATTAACTTCTTTTTTTTTTTTGGCCTTGATGAAAATTTTGTTTGTAAAAAAGCTGTGCTAATTTTGTAATTCCGTTACAACTCAAACATCAGGCAATTATAAGTTGAAACATTTTTGTAAAATTGAATGGAATATATTGAATTTATTTATAATTATTTAAATATAATTTATGTATGAATTAAATAAATGAAAAATTTTGGTACTTACATCTTGATATCTTTGGCAGGAGATGGCTACGATGAGAGCAGATAGAACAATTAGAACCTGAAAATACATGTAAAAAGTTCATTAAGTATTGTACAAGTCACTGTTATACTAACAATGCACAATGAAATTAAAGATAAGTAATCTAGTATTATAATATTTACTGTGTTATCGCCTTATACAATATAATAAGGGCACGATTTCTATTAGGTTAAGTACTGAGAGTTTTTGAGTTTATACGTACTAATAGTAATGAGTAAAATTCCTTATTGACTGACTCGCGTAACGGCTACCTGCCAAAACAATTGAAGGTACAGATACCAAATTTTTAGAGCCTATTCCTTTTGTATTGAAAGTGTTATTTAAGAGGCGAATTCTTTAAATTTTAACCAAAAGGGGTGTTGGGGAAGAATTGTGATTTTCGCATATTAATTCATATCTCAAATACGGAAACAGGTATTTATACGTTTTTTTACTAAGGTATGTAATATTTCTGCCTAAAAAGTTATTCCAGGATTTTTTAAAATTAGAAACCTTAGTGGGAAAGGGGAAAAATATGTTTAGCCGATTTATTCATGGGAACATAGGAATAGCATTGCGCATTGTTGAAAGCATAAGATTTAGAGCTAGTTTTATTTTTATTTCAAAAAAAATTCAGCACCAGTAAAACTTAAGCATAAGCACATAAAAACAAATTGTTTAAATGTGTAAGAATGTATTTTGAATACTAGTATTGAATATTTTGTTTATTTGAAATCTTAATTTATATAATAATCTGCCAATTTAATTTTTAATACTTAATCAGATTTTCCTCACTCTATTTAATTTTGATGTTTACAAATGAAGAGAAGTTTGAATATTAAGGAATGTTTATCCATAAAAGATGAGTGAATTTTATGACATTTTACCAATCATAGAAGACAGTGAATGTCTGTTTCGTTCTCTGTCTTCGTGTACACTTTGAAAACTTTTATGCATAGATTTTGTTAATATAATTTGAAATATCATACATTCGAGCAAAAAACTTAAAGGAAACAGCATAATTTTTTTTCTAATGAGGCTGCAACTTCGGCGGTCAAGCCTTTGCAGACTCGGAATGTTTCCCAGAACTGAGAGCCATTTTTTTTGTGTGGCACCATCTGGGCGACTCCCGCTAACAATTTTGATGCACAGATTAAATGAATCTGAGCTCTCTGTGTACGTTAAAGTATGCAGAGATTTAGTTTTGTCTGGGGAACTCAAGCCGAATGTGCCCTCCAGGGATCTTATATTTAATTATTTATCAGGGATCTTATGTATAATTATTCATTGCATTAGATTTAATATATTTCCCTAATAATATTTCAAAAATAAAAGAAATATAAAATCCTAAAAAAAATATATGAGACTCGTTGGAAATTTAAAAAAGTAGATATGAGAATACTTAATTACTTGTTTATAATTTAATTACTTTTCTTAAATTTAATTTTCGAAATAGCAATTATAAAGTGATTACATTACAATTTAAATAATTAATATTTTGAGCAATTATTAAAAGTAATTTCTTACCTTCATGATTGGAATTTTCTCTGGTCACCTAAGCTACTCAACTAAGACACTAGGTAAAGATGCAACTTGTGATATGCTTATCTCCCGATTTCCCGCCAATATATATAGTGTCCCCACACCACACCTATGTCAACATTTCGAAAAATCAGACGGAATACAAATTACCGCCAAAAAACTAATCCTTTTGTCGGTCGCTAAATATGCGCAGACCCAGGGCGAGGTCAATAGGTCCCCTCCTTGCTCGAAGATGCTCCCAATTTCCATTAGGTTTTGAAAAAAAAAGTTCTGTTACCGATATCACAACGTGCGTTGAAGAGTGGCCGATGTCCCATGTTAACTCTGTGGGAGATTGGCCAGTTTTCCTCGCAGGTTGGGGTCTGTTTCCACTTCCACTCACGTAGTGTAAAGTGTACCTGATGATGACGGATGGTCGAATTAGGAGGCGAGTGTCGCTGGATTATTGTCAAGTTCTGTGACATATCATAATAGCCCCCATCGATTGGGTTTTTCCGGAACGAACTAATGGGATGCTTCATTTTAAAGTTCTTTTGCTACTATTTTACTGTTGTGTGGTGTGACCACCCGGATATCAGAAACTGCAATTTTCCTAAAAATAACGAAGCTTGAATTTGTATCCCGCTTTGGTTGTTAAAAAAATAAACGAACGTTTTTTATAGCAATGTATAGAAGGAAAACAAGTAAAAACGCCAGATTTTCTTTTTTATTACCAAATTTAATTTTTTATTTAATCAAAAATGTGCTTATGCTTAAGTTTTAAAGCTTTTTTATGCTTAAGTTTTAAGTCAAAAATATCAAAATTTTGGTTTTTTGGAAGATAAAATTAAAATTCTCTATCGAACATTTGTCTTGAGAGGCCCTGTAGCTCATACATTTTTCAATAATAGGTGTTTAAAATTTAACAATTTAAAATTCCTTAAGTTCATAAAGAATACTCTTCTTTTACTTTAATGATAAAAGGTGGTAAATTCCTTAAAACTTTGTAGTACTCATTAAATACGATACTCTTCATATAATTTACTCTTATATTAAATACGATATTCTTATAATACTTACTGTTGTAATGCGATACAACTCTGACCACATGGATATTTCATCACATTTTCCCCCAATCCCTTAAACAGTCAAATATTTTGTGATAAGGTTTCACAAAAAAGGTCAATGGCTTCAAAAGACTGTATATTGAAAGATTTTACCATATTTTTGGTAGATTTTGGCATTTCTGAGGACCATTTTTTTTTAGGTTTTGGCTTCCAAAATCTGAAAAGTTGTTCAACCAAAAATGGACAAAATAAGTGAAAGGCTTTATCACTCCGCTGCATTTTTTTTCTAGCAGACCTCTACTAGAATCATTAGGCCATAAACCCAGATAACATATAAAACTAAAACTGTAGAGTAAGCTAGGTACTGGTAATCTATCTCAGTATGAGGAGAAGCGATTTGATCGTATGATATTTTGATGTTATAGCATGAAGTTTTACCTACAAAATCTCCTAAAAATTTATTATAATATACATTTTTCTTCGATTTGTTTTTGATATGAATAAATCTGTGGTCTATCTCTTGAACATCTGTTAACCACGCTATGGTACTGGTTTATTTTTCAAGACCAATTTTGTTAATAGGAAACAAAAGGTTAAAAAAATTATCCGTCAAAATTTTATTTATGTAACTTTTAAAAATGAATTTTGAAGATACTTTGATAAAATGAATAAAGTCACTGGTTAGTTCTTTTTGAGAAAACACTAACCAATTGATGCGCTTATAGACAAAGTAAGGTAGCTCTTAGAAAAATATTAAACCACCTTGCTTCTCAATCAAGCAAACAGCCTAATCTGAATATTATGTGAAGTAACCCAGCCGCTTGAACGTAAATGGTGCAACTCTATCACCGACTTACTCCAATATCTTTTTTAGATCATCAAAGGATGCATCCTCGAAGGTCTGACGGATAGATATGCTTTTTAAAAGTGTTAAGGATACTGCATTTACAAATATGGGAGTAAAATATGGTAGATGTAAATCATCTGGTTTTCATTTCTGCGGGGTTTCTTAACTTTTAATAGATTGTAATTGTGGAAATTGAGGACTGATTTATGAAGGCTGTTTTGCGTGTCGGGCTTAGTAAATGGGTGGAAATGGGTCAAAAGCCCGACTGAAGTACAGGGATATTATTTAAATTATTTGATATTTATGGAAAATGGAATGATGATACGATTAAGAATGAAATTTTGGATTTTTTTTACAAAACCCATTCGAATTTTTTCTCAAAATTGTGAAATGTATCAGCAAATTAAATTGAATAAAATTCTACACATATATTTAAAATTGCTTAATTTATACATTTAAATATTTTCAGATAATCGTTTCTTTCATTTTAAGTATAATTAGTATCGGTTTATGAAAATTCTATCTATAGAGTAAACACAAATAAACGCATAACGATTATAACATAACAATATAGGTACTTATAAAAATGAAATAATAGTTTAGATCATATCCGATTATCAACATTGATATTATAAAATACACACGTTAAAATAAATTATCTAACAATGCTAAAAGAAAAATAGGAATTAAAAAAGTGTGTTTGATAACAGCTTTATATGCAGCCTCTTACAAAAATGGTTTTCATTTAATATTGTTTAAAAGTTTCTTTGTTAATAAATTTTAATTATATTTTGTTTGTCTTTGTGAACAAACATGCTTAAGTAAATGGTAAAGTTTCTTATTTTCTCAAATAAATAAGATAATTGTGTGATTTGGATTAATTGATATTAAAGTTACAGAACCGTTCAGAAAACTTGAAATACCAAGCATTCTTCCAAAATGTAAGTAACTTTTTAATATATTAGCAATAATCATTTCTGATTCCAACATTTCAATTTATTCGTAGAATTTAAATTTTTATATATGCATATACGAATAGCTAAACTATGTAAAGATGTCTCATATAAAATTTTAATTCTTTTCTTTTAAAATAACGATTATGAAAGACCGAAATTTACTTATGTACCCAAACCCTTTTTTAAATAAAAAAATTCTCATAAAAATTCAACTATAATATTAAGCTTTAAATTAATATTCCTGATTTTCCCCCGAGAAAATGCGGCTGAAAGAACCTGTTTTAAAAGATTCGAAATTCCAAAGCCATTTGGATTAACATAATCTGTTTATTATCTAATACTTAAAGCATTTCTAAAGTATTTTCCTCTGTAAAAATGTGTTAAGGAAAGGTATAATGTTTGCATTGTTTTCTGACATTTTTTTTTTGTTTTCTAAGAGTGTAGAAATTCACTATTAAATTACATTTCGATTTGTCTTAAGACATATGTTATCTGCGTATATGTTTTAAATCTCTATGCACATAGCAGCCTTGATAACTCTGTTTTATGTTCCTTACGATGAAAAGAAAAAGTGATTTTTTTCTTCAGAAATATGATAGTCTATGAAAAATACTTTAAAGAAATGTAAAAAACTGTTTTAACAACAATGTGTTTCGCCCCGAAACGCTATACACGGTTCCTTCGGGGGTAGGGGTAGGTACATTCATCCTGGGTTTAATTCCTTTCTCGGTGGCAGTAAAAATTCTTTCTGTATCTGTCTAACTTGACGAAGGCTTCATAAGCGGGTCCCTGATCAAGCACACAAGCCTGAATATATATGCGCTTGATCAGAGACACGCATATGAAGCCTTCGTCAAGTAAGACAGACACAGAAAAATTTTTATTGTCACAGAGAAAGGAATGTACAACCAGGATGAATTCGGGGATCAAACCCGCACCCTTTACACCGCGCAGACTGCTAGCGCAATGGTCCAAACCACTCGGGCTGTGCAAATCCCTGGATCATTAGGATTTTTTCACAGAATGTGTGTTTACTCAAGATGAATCAATTAACATGAAAACTCATTTTTTTAAAAAAAAATTGTGACTTATGGGGGTTTTGAATTTTTTTTATTTAATTAAAATATACATATTCTTCTTACAGGGGGTCTCATTCTATTGTAGTGAGCATACAAATTTAATATTAACATTGTACTGGACAAGATTATTTTTCTAAGTTTAAATTTTTTGATACAATATGATAATTTTTATATTGCTTTTTTTGGTAATTTTTTTATGGTTTGCATTCTTAGTTGATTAATTTTAGAATATTTCTGGTGATTTTTGTGCATGAATTTTATAGATAAAATTTGGCCGAGAAAGCAAGTCAAAGTGCATTATAAGAAAAAAAATTGTGTTGCGTAAGAAAGTACGAAGCTAAAATGAAAAATTATGTATTGTATTTTCCAGTTAAACTGAAATATATCCCATCCCTGTGTTGCATAAGAATTGCATAGATATATTTTCTGAAGATCTTTAAAGTACTATAATAATACATAACAAATGAATGGAGCAAATGTAAATTTTAATTCACAGTATAAAACAAGTACATGCTTTTTTCATGTATATATTTTAGTATTTTAAAAGAATGCAAGTGTCTTTTTGTCGCAGTGTATAATCAAGCCCCCAAGATGTGGCATTTTAACTATCTAGCCATTTCCGTTAGTTTTAGAAAAATCTTTTCAAATTTATAGCAAGAAAATAGGACCGATTAAAAAAAATATTCTGTAGTTTTGTTTTTTATGCTACCATATATATTATTGATATTTTTTAAATTAAAAAAAAAAAACCTCATTTATTATGCCTCTAAATTCAATATATTTATATTGAAATTTCTTTAAGTTTAATGAGGGTTTCATCTGTGTTATTCTCTTTTGTATCAGAATCTTATTTTTGAAATTTCAACAATGAATTTGAAAGTAAATTTTTGTAAAAGTATAAAAATTATATTGTTGTAAATTTGTTTCTTTGCAACAATAGCCAGTAACAATTAAAATACAACATTCTCCTGTTTTCATCAGTGTAGCTTTGGATTTTGAGTATTAAGTGGTGCATGAAGGAACTTCATGGAGACTTTTTTTCCTTTCTAAAAGACTTTACCAATCCGAGTGCTCCGAGGTGTTCATTTATATGGCTCTCAATGTCTAACGTCATAGGTAAGATTCTTTTGTTTTAAATTATAATAACTTTTAATCTATTGTTTTGTCTTCAGTGCTTAAGTTAATAAAAATTTTCTTAGAAAAACATAACTTCAAAAGCTGTGCATTTCTCACCAGAGCTCAATTTTTAAACTGTGATTATCAAAAGTTTTTAATAAAAGATATATTAGTTTAAAATATAGAAATAACGAACTGTAATTTATTCGCTCAATGCTGACACTTGATCCGAATAAATTAGTCGCCAAATAATCGATAAACACAGACAACTTGTGTGAAGTTTTCGCTAAATTGGCAGATTATTTAAAATTTTTGCTTTTGCTTGGTTCCATCAGAAAAAACAAAATTTCAAACCTTAACTTTATCTTCTTAAAAAAAAAAAGACAGTACAAAATTATAGTTTCAACTACATTCGAGAAAATTAACCGAAATTTAAAGAATTAAAAAAAATGTCTTTGAAATTTTGGAAGTCTTTGAATTTGCATTTTGTTAACTCAAGGTATCATAACAACAATGCAACTATAGACTATAGTAAGACAGTCAAACAAAAAACTTAAAAAATGTCGAACTTATTACTTTTATTTAAAATCTCAAAAGAAAAGAGAGGTTGAATTTTTTAAAATTAAGTAATTTAAAAAAATTTAATCACCAAAATTAATCTTATCATTCTATGCAGAAAAAAAGTTTTTCGCTAATGAAATAAAAAAGATTGCTCCGAAAAATATTGTTCAATTCTGTATTTTTTTAATAGTTACGTAAGTATAAATATTAGGTACTTTATTTTTAAAAAATAATTATAGATAATATGTTTTCAGCAACGGAATATAGGTAGAAGACGAAACGTCATGCATTGGCGTGTAGTAGAAATATATGCTAAAAGTATTGGTGTGTAAAAGAAGTATATTTTAAAGAAGTATTTCTTTTACGCATCAAAATAAAGAAGTCCTCTCGACAGAAGAAGATGTCAAAGAAATATATTATTAAAAAGTATTTCATTTGCACACCAAAAGGGGGAAGTCACCCCGACCGAAGAAGATGCTAAAAGAATTGGTGTGTAAAAGAAATGCATTCTAAAGCATCCCATTTACTCACCAAAATGGAGAAGTCACTTCGACAGAAGAAGATGCTAAAAGAATTGGTGTGTAAAAGAAATGCATTCTAGAGTATTTCATTTACCCACCAAAATGGAGAAGTCACCTCGACAGAAGAATATGCTAAAAGAATTGGTGTGTAAAAGAAATGCATTCTAAAGTATTTCATTTACCCACCAAAATGGAGAAGTCACCTCGACAGAAGAAGATGCTAAAAGAATTGGTGTGTAAAAGAAATGCATTCTAAAGCATCCCATTTACTCACCAAAATGGAGAAGTCACTTCGACAGAAGAAGATGCTAAAAGAATTGGTGTGTAAAAGAAATGCATTCTAGAGTATTTCATTTACCCACCAAAATGGAGAAGTCACCTCGACAGAAGAATATGCTAAAAGAATTGGTGTGTAAAAGAAATGCATTTCTAGAGTTTTCATTTTACATTTTCCATTTTTTTTTTTTTTTACCACCAAAATGGAGAAGTCACCTCGACAGAAGAATATGCTAAAAGAATTGGTGTGTAAAAGAAATGCATTCTAAAGTATTTCATTTACCCACCAAAATGGAGAAGTCACCTCGACAAAAGAAGATGCTAAAAGAATTGGTGTGTAAAAGAAATGCATTCCAAAGTATTTCATTTACCCACCAAAATGGAGAAGTCACCTCGACAGAAGAAGATGCTAAAAGAATTGGTGTGTAAAAGATATGCTTTCCAAAGTATTTCATTTATACACAAAAATGGTGAAGTCACCTCGACAGAAGAAGATGCTGCTAGAGTATTGGTGTGTATTAGAAATGCATCCCTAAAAAGTATTTCTCTTACACATCAAAATAAAAAAGTTATCTCGAAAGCACGACTTGCTGCAAGTTTTTATGTGCCAATGAAATATACTTTTAAAAAGTATTTCTAATACATATCAAAATAAAGAATGCATATTTAAAAAATAAGTATTGAAGTGCACAAAATAATTTTTTTACACAACAAAATAAAGAAGACATCTAGAGATAATATTCTCCAAGTATTGGTTTGCAAAAGAAATATACTCTTAAAAAGCAATTTATTTACACACCAAAATAAAGAAGACATCTCGGCCGAGGAAAATAACTCAATTATGTATGCTTAAAAAAAATCTTTAATTTGGCATACATTTAATGCACTCTATTAAAAGCAGACCATTTGACAGAAGAAAGTATTTCAAGTGTGGATGTGTAAAAGAAATACTTTAATTCATTTTTCATGCACCAAAATAAGGAGGACATCACCAAAGAAGAAGGAATGTCAAGTTTGGACGTGAAAGAAATTTATTATTTAAAAAGATTTCCTTTTGCTCACTTATCCAAAACAAAAAAAATTAAACCAGGAAATAAAATTGTGGATATGTGAAAGAAATGTATAATTTTATGACATTCTTTCCTACACCAAAATAAAGAAGACTTCTAGACATATGAAGATTATTCAAGATTAATTGTTCCTTAAAAAAATACGCATAATTGCAAAGAATTTATTCGTGCACAAAAATAAAGAAGTCGTCTAGACAGGAAAAAGTTTGTAGTGATTAAAGAAATACGTCGTTAATTAAAAAAAATAGGTTAGCCAATCTGAGAATATTGAATAGTTGCTTTTTGTTACCATCTCGTGCAATTTCACAAAGTATTCAAATGTTCACATTACAAGTTATTTTAGAATACTTATTATGTTGGTTAGGGACAGATAGTTCAGTGAATAGAGACTCAAAAAGGGGGTTTACCATACAAACGGTCCGGTATCGCTGTTTTTTTATATGTTGTGTGTGACCCCCAGGTGGTAATAAATTTGAGTTTTCGTCATCCTCGTTCGATTGCTTTTCCCGCCTTCTTGAAAAAACGTTCGAAATTTCGCCCATTTTACAGTTTTTGGCCTACAACTTTTCTCCTAAGAATTTTTAAATCGAACTTTTCGATACAAAGTTGTACAAAACAAAATGTTCTTCAAAATCGGTATCAAAAGTGTTTTTCTACGTCAGAATAGTTAAGGAGCTAAGAAGCAGCAAAAAGGGTGCAAAATCGAGTGTTTCGAAAAAATATTACGTTCTAATGACTTTCTATCACCGTAACGTCCGTAACTCACATAAGACTTCAATTTAGCAATAAATATGATTTTACAAATCTTAGGAAATTTAATTTTCCATAAAATACACGTATCAAAAATAAGTTTCTTGTAGATTTCATGAAGAAAGATTTTATTTCCTGAAACACAAAAAATGGGCTATTTTCACACGACGATACAATGTTTTATCTTTTAAACTATAGCTCATTCAAAAGTCTTTTTCAGTATTTTTGTGAATACAAAACTTGTAAAAGATAATTTTTCGAATAAAATGGTTCTTTTGTGTGTTAAATACGATGAAATGTAACGGAGCTACATAGTGCAAAAATGGCGTAAAATCTTGATTTTCATCAAGAGTTTTTTACCACTTAAAATCCCAATAACAATAAAAAAAAAACATTGTTGTACAAATGTGCAACTGTGCATTTAACTCAGTACCTCCCTCCCACCCCCATTTCGAAACACAGTCCTACATTTTGAGGAAAAAGGGTTTTACATCGTACATTACGGAAATGTCTTACGGAATACTGTCCTTATTCGGAAATTAACATTTTATTCAGTTTTCCATGGAACTGAATAGAACCTTCTAAAAATATGCGATGGTGCATTTGACTCAGTTCCTCCCACAATTTCGAAACTTTCCGAGAAGCTCTGATGTGTTTCACCATAAACAAACAGAATAATCTTCCAACCAGCCATTATCACAAAAGACATGCTCTTATATACAAAAGCCCTTTCTCCCCGCATAATTTTTTACAAAACGTTTTTAAAACGTCACCCACAACTCAAATCTGGGAGGTCCCTCCATTCCAAATAGACGCAAGGAAGATTATTTAATGAATACGAGAACCTCCTCCGCCATTTTTTTTTGTCAAGTTGCGACCCTGAACTAGATTCGCTCTGCAATGGCGGCAAACGTGAACGGGGTAGGGAAGGCAAGATGTTCTTTATGAGACATTCGAATGGTACGTTGGCAGAATTTTAGTTTCGCACCTGGTAAAATATTCGTCGCGTGATTTTGGGTTTTCATTTTAGAAGAAGAAGATTTGGGTTTTGCCCTTTGCTGCTTCTTTTTGTCGTTGGGGAAATTGCGAAAGCGGTGCTTGACGGATGTGTGGGCAGCATTCATTCATTAAGTTTTCTTTTGGTGCCACAGGGAAAGTAAGGAATAAAAAAAGAAAGTTGAGATGCTACGAGATTTAAAGGATTATCATGGTAAAATTATAGGCCTCCGAACAGACTAAATTCGATGATCCGGTTCACAAGCGAAAGTTCTGGTAGTTTTTTTTCCGTACTTATAGGTGCCTTATTTTCTTAATATATATGTTAAGTCACTTGAAGCTTGGAAAAAATATCGTACATACCATTTTACATACGATAATTAGCTCAATTGTAAGTGTGGTAATTTTCTGCGATTACTGCAAAAATTAACGGTGCCATTGCGCGTATAAAACATGGAGTAAGCCATATAATTGTGAATAACTTAGATGAAATTACAATCGTCAATGATATTAACTACTTTTCTGCATTTTAATTTCAGCTTGTACACTGTGAACTTAAATGTCTTATTTAAACGCACATTACCGCTGTATAATTCAACAAAAAGGCTAAAAGTATTGAGTTGTAAGATTTGCAACTAATCTTCAATACAAAGCAATGCACACAATAATTGCTTTCAGTTAAAAGGAGTGTAATTGGAAACTTCACAATCTCCAGCACATAACTAAGATAATAAGGTATCGCCCAATTGTTAGCGACTTTACGATTATAGAAATTTGAGATTATCTAATGTCACCAATGAAGGGACCAGACCCTATATCTTAGTTACATTTAGATGAGTGCAAGTTTTGGAATTAAACCATTCATTTACATACTACATACTAATTCTTTATATTTTCGAACCCTTTCTGTCTCTCGATGAATATAACATTGCAGGCGCGTTAACATGAGCCATCGAATCCCTGGAATGCCAAAATACCCATTAGGGGAAAAAGAGGTCGAGCAGGGATTTCTAACCCAAATGATAGTCTGTGGCCGAATCCATGGTATGAAACATCAAACGCAGGAGGGTTTGCAAAACCCCCAATGGACCGTGCCATTCCGGTACTGTCTGGGAGAAAATCCTCAAGAGGGAAAAATTGCTGAGTTTGCTCCTCAATCCATGGATTCGATGGCTCATGTAATCGCGCCTTATATCGATATCTCACTCAAGGAGGTAAGAAAACATTTTTTACAATAGAGTTGTCAATGAGTGGAATGCTTTATCAAGATTAAGTTGTTTATTAGAAGAGAGTCGAGGAATTCAAGAAGAATCTCAATATTTATTGGAGACTAGACTAGAATATAATTAGAAAATCTTTTGGACGTTTTTTGTACCAACCTCGCTAGGCTTCTAGCCTGTTGTTGGTCAAGTTTTCCATTTGTATATCTTCATAAACGTTAATTAACCAACAACATTGTAAATTCATGTAGAATTCTATATTATTAACAAATATCACCCGAGTTCACCTATTAATATGAATTTCTAGTTGATGTCCCTTTCGGTTACACGCCTTATTCAAGTTAACGTTTTGATTCTTGATCACCCAATCAACACTGATATCCCACAGTGCCTTTCTACTGCGACGTTAATTCATTCAAACACCTTAAACACATGGATAATTCTATGTTATAAATCATTTTCCATATTCATCGATTAATATCAATAGCTAGAAAATGTCCTTTGTGACTTTCCCGTTAACTTTTTGATTCTTTATTACCCAATAAACGTCGATACCCCACTGTGCACTTTTACTGCGACTTTAATTCAACTAGACACTGTAAGTGCATGTAAAGTTCTACATTACAAAACATTTTCTGCGGTCACCGATTAATATTAGTTGATGTCTTTTTTGGTAGCAGGAATCTACCTTGAAGGCTGTGGCAACCTTACTTTTGACTAATTTTTTTCAAAAATTCTTTACGGCGAAATAAACATCAATACCCCACCGTGTATTTCAACTGTGACGTTAATTCAACTAGACACTGCAAATACATGTAAGATTCCATATTACAAAAGATTTTCCACGCTCACCGATAAATAATAAATTCTTTGGGGTGTCCTTTTCGGTGACAGGACTCTGTCTTGAAGGCTGTGACCTCAGATACGAAAAATCGAGACCTCCATGTCTCATTTCTACCAGCAATGCATCGCGTATAACAGAAGTGACACGTCATCGATCAAATACTTATGTTTCTGTCTTGAATAGATCTAGTAAGAATTATTGCCCGAGTATATTGAGTAGTTAAAGGTCGCAACTTCGCACCCTTTATTGAATTAAATGAGATTATGCGATAAAGCACAATGCTGATGGAGAAGTAAATAAACATTAAGCATAAGAATAAGTGCATTTTGGTTATTTATTTCAATGAAATACGATTTCAGAAAGTACAAGTGGGTTCGCAGTTTAAGATACGGGATGAATATGATTAAAGTTGTGAGCTTAGTTTGTCAAAGCACTTATTTTCTCTGTAACTTATTTTCTTTCTTTTTTGGAACAACCTTGCTAGGTCTCTAGCCTGTTGCTGGTCAAGTTTTTCATTTACATATCTTCATAGACGTTAATTAACCAACAACAGAACATTGTGAATTAGTGTAGAGTTCTATATTATTAACAAATATCACCTAAGTTCATCAATTAATATGAATTTCTAGTTGGTGTATCTTTCGGTGACACGCCTTATTCAAGTTAGCGTTTTGATTATTGATCACCTTCATGAATAATTCCTATATTATAAATCCTTTTCCATATTCACCGATTAATATCAATTGCTAGAAAATGTCCTTTATGACTTTCCCGTTAACTTTGTGATTCTTAATTACCCAATAAACGTCGATACCCCACTGTGCAATTTTACTGCGACGTTAATACAACTGGACACTGTAAAAACATGTAAAATTACACACTACAAAACATTTTTCATGTTCACCGATTAATATTAGTTTCTTTCGGATGTCCTTTTCGGTGACAGGAATCTACCTTGAAGGCTGTGGCAACTTTACTTTGATTTTTTTTAAAAATTCTTTATGGGCGAAATAAACATCAATACCCCACCGTCTATTTTAACTGTGACGTTAATGCAACCAGACACTGTAAATACATGTAAAATTCTGCATTACAAAACTTCTTCCACGTTCACCGATTAATATTAATTTCTTTATGATGTCCTCTTTGGTGACAGAACTCTACCTTGAAGGCTGTGACCCCAGATAAGAAAAAATTGAGACCCCCATTTCTGATTTCTACCAGCAATACATCGCGTTTAACAGAAGTGACACGTCATCGATCAAGTTCTTATGTTTATGTCTTGAATATATATCTAGTAAAATTTACATCCTGCTTATTTTGAGTAGTTAAAGGTCGTGACATCGCACCCATTACAACAGTAAATGAGATTATGTGATGAAGTATTATGTTGATTGCGGAGTAAATGTACATGAAACATAAAAATTCGTGCATTTGGCTCATTTATTTTGCTCGATTGAGATTGTAGAAAGTAACAGTAGTTACGTAGTTTAAGATATGATTAAAGTTTTGTCTATGGCTTACCGTTAAGAATGATGTAAATTTCAAACGTAAAACTTTTAGACTTAAATCATTAAAACATTTTCAATGTTCACTGATTAATTTAAACTTCTTTATTTCTTTGACATGTCCTTATCGGTGTAAGTACTCTATCTTAAAGGCTGTGACCCCAGATCGGAAAAAAATCGAGACCCCCATGTCATTCTCATTTCTACCAGAAATACATCGCTTTTAACAGAAGTGACCCGACATCTATCAAATACTTATGTTTCTGTCTTGAATGTATTATGTAGTAAGAATTCTTGTCCGCGTATTTTGAGTAGTTAAAGGTCGTGATATTGCACCCAATGCTAAAGCAAATGAGATTATGTGATAAAGTAGTTTGTTGATGGCGAAGTAAATCTACATTAAACATAAACACTTGTGCGTTTTGCTCATTTGTATGTGATTGCAATTGTAGAAAGTACTAGTAGTTGCGTATAGTTTAAGATATGATTCAAGTCAAGTTTGAGTATCTGGCTTACCGTTAAGAATGATGTAAAATTTAAAAGTATAATTTTTTAGTTTTAAATCATCAAAACATCTATGGACACCGGTTAATATTAATTTCTTCCATATGTCCTTTTTGGCGACAAGACTCTACCTTGAAAACTGTGACCCCAGATAAGAAAAAATGAAGACCCTCGTGTCTCAGTTCTACTAGCAATATATCGCGGATAACAGAAGGTGACACGACATCGATCAAATACTTCTGTTTCTACCATGATTACATTTAGTAAAAGCTCTTGACGCTCCTATTTTGAGTAGTTAAAGGTCGTGACATCGCACCCATTATCAAATTAAACGAGATATTGTGTTATGAAGTACAATGTCGATGAAGAAGTAAATGTCGTTGAATACAAGAATTATTGCGCACAAGAACACAAGAAGTGACGTTAAACTTAAGAATTATTACACACAAGGACACAAGAAGTAGCGTTAAACGCAAGAATTACTGCATTTTGAGCGTTATTTTCCTACAGAAAGTTTCCGTTTTCTTAAACTGCTGCAGTTTTCTGTAAATTTATAGCTCAGTTTGTCAACAACTGCAACCACTGTTACAGATTGCACCACTGAGAATTTTTTTTCTATTATCTATATTTCGAAAACAAACTTTGATAGGGGTAGACTGATCCAGTGAGTCAACAGGCCCCAGTGAATGAACATTTCGTAAATACAATTAAAAAATAAGGATTGAAAATCATTCCACTAGATGGATTGGCAACTCTGACTTCCTCCCATCTAGTAGGAAGCTATCTGACATATGGTTATTGTTCTTGGTCATTATGTCCTGGTGTTTATTCACTGGCGAACGCAGCTCCTTAAACGTTCATTCACTGGTTAGTCTACCCTAGATGCAAAGTATCTCCGTGGTCTCAATGGTGTAGTGGGCTCTGTGAGCCTGCATCATGTTTCATAGACAAGGGTAGGGTATTTTACATATATATTCCGACTTGTGTGCTTGCTCAGTGAGCCGCTCATAAGTCTTCGTCAAGTAAGACAGACACAGAAAGATTTTTTACTGTCACAAAGAGAGGAAATACACCCAGGGCGAAGGCGGGAATCGAACCCGCGCCCGTTACAGCACGCAGACTGCTGGCCTGCGATGCTTACCACTCGGCCATCCGGGCCCCTCATAGACAAGGGTTCGTATAAGGGTTATTGCTGAAGTTTCTTATTTCTCAATTTTTTAGCATATCCAGCAATTCTAAAAATACATGTTAGCACAAATATTTTCTTCATTGCTTGGGAACAGGAAAATTCTCTCTACAGACTGCGCCCATAACATTATATAGATGAAAATAAGTCGACAGGGAAGCTTTGGATGAAATTAAGTCGTTTTTATTGAACTGCTAGACATTGGTAAATGATAAATTGGTCGTCTGAAGTCGGTGGTAGAGAGGGACGAAATGATCTACAAAAACGGAGAAGAATATAGAATTCTCCTCCACCGACCAATCGGAGTCAAGATTATTCGTGGGAAAATGTGTGAGTTCAAGATGACTCAGCAAAGTTTCCGTGGGTACTATTGATCTAGGCGAAGGTTTGTCGTCGACAGGGTGCGGTTGGAATGTTAAAGAATTAAGTTATATTAAAGATACGTGAAAAAGGTAATTTAAGTTATTAGGTTTAATTGGAGTTAAAAAGTAATTCAGTTTTGGGGTTAAAAATATAAGATTTTGAAGGGGTTATGTTATAATATGTGATATATTTTCTGGCAACTTTTATGGCAGAAATTTTTTGTACTGCAACATGATTATTTGTGAACCGTAATTTACCCTTAAGAATACTGTAAAATTCAAAGGTAAAACTTTTAATTTCAAACTATTTAAACTTCCGTGTTCACTGATGAATGTTAATTTCCTGTAAATGTTCCGACTTCACTCTGAAGACTGTGTGACCCCAGACATGAAAAAATTCGAGACTTCCTTTCCTTATTTCGAGTAGCAATGTATCACGTATAACAGAAGCGACACGATATCGCTAAAATACACTTCTGTTTCTTTCTTGATTGTGTCTAGTAAGAAGTCTTGTTAGCTCTTATTTTGAGTAGTTAAAGGTCATAACATCCCGCTCATTATAAAGTGTATGATTAAGTGCAACGTTGAGGGGGAAGTAAGTGCACTTTAAACAGGGGGAATTAGGGCATTTTGAATTAATAATTTGCATGTGATCCCAATTGTAGAAAGTACATCAAAGTACATAATTGTATATTTTAAAGATACACTGTAAAGATCTCCTTCTGATTTACCATCACAGTATGATACTGAAGCTGCTGCACCACCCTGTTTTGTGAATTAAACATATGGTGCGAAATTGATAGTGTGAAATCGGGAGAAAATGTTTGCTTCAATGGCAGTAATCCGACGCTCCAATACTCTCTATTTAAGCACTATTGGAATAAGTCTTTCAAATGTCTATGAACTTCAAGTATACATTACGCTGCAAAATAAACATTACAACACTGGGATTGCACCCCCCCCCCCCAGCAAACTGTAATTTTACAGAAATGTTTTTGACTGCACGGAATGATTATGATTAAGGTTGCGATATAAAGTAGCTGGATTACCATTAAGAATGATGTAAGATTTAAAAGTAACTGTTCTGTGAATTTAACGCACTCATCTTACCTATTTAAGGGGGGGAAGGGGCGCTCTGGGCTGCGGGTCTCTAGAGCAAAGTTCACCAGTGTTAACTAAAATATTGTCTCTGCCACATTTCTTTGGCTGTATTGACTATATTTTTTGCAAACTGATTTTTTTTTGTTATAAATGTAGCTGACTTACAGGTCACTTTTTGAAATTGGTTCGAATATTTTTTTAAATTTTTAATAATTAATTTTACAAAAAGTATTCGAAGCATTTTTTAAAAGTGGGATTATGGAAACCTGTAACTATTCTATATTTATTGTTTAAAAAAAAAACTTTTTCAAAAATATTCAATGCAGCCAGAGAAATGTGGCAGAAAAAATTGTTTTTCCCCTATTGGATTAACACTGAGGCACTTGAGTTTGGAGATCCGCGCGATCCAGAGTGCCCTTTTCCCCTTCAGCACTGTTGGAGTAAGTTGTTCAAGTGACATTATGCTATCAAGTATGCATTACTTTGCTACAAAAAAAACAAAAAAACACTGTGATTACACCCCCCCCCCCCAGCAAACTGTGCTGTAATTCTACAGCATTTTTATAGACTGCACGGGATGATTATGATTAAGGTTGCGATATAAAGTAGCTGGCTTACATTAGGAATTATGTAAAATTCAAAAGCAAAGACTTTCAGCTTTAAATCATTAAAACATCTTCCATGTTCACTTATGAATGTAAATTACCAGTGTATATCCCTTTCGGTAACGAATTTCCTCTGACCCTAGATAAGAAAAAAAAATCGAGATCTCGTCTTTTTTCTACTAGCAATGCATCACGTATAACATAAGTGATGTGAAAACTCTCAAATGCGTTTGTTACTGTCTTGAAATCTTTTGATGAGTTAGATTTTTGTCTCGTATAACTGATAAAGGTCGCGATATGGCACCTATCCCCAAAGCAAATGAGAATACGGCAATAAGTTGATGGATAAGTAAATGCAAATGATTAAATTAAAATAGGTTACTAGTGTATTTTGATTATTCATTTGTTTTTAATGCAGTTGTAGCAAGTACTAATTGATTGCGTTGTTGCATAGTTTGAGATACGGGGAAGGAGGGGGTATGTGATTTCAAATCGCTGTCAAATGTTTCCTACGTTTAGAATGATTTGAAATTCAAACAAAAAACGTTTAGCTTCAATAAAATCTGAGAATTAACCTTATCACATTTGAGCAATCTTGAAATTGCATACTTCAAATTGGCTTTTTGTGCCTTGAGTACATTTAATGAGACAACTCGTTTACCCTTTTTCGGATTAAGTTCATGACATATCGCACCCATTTATTAAAGCAAAGGAATTTTTGTGAGGAGGTACGATGCTGATTGTTACGCATTCATCATGGAAGCCTGGTTATTTATGTATTTTAATGATGCAATTGCAGAATATAAATATAAATAAAGAAAGTAAAAGTTTTAGACACGACATACACTCTTAAAACAAAGGAGTGAAATCCCCTCCTGCAGGAGAAGTGCATTTTCGACACTAGAAAGGAGTGAATATTAACTCAGACTGAGTTAAGATCACTCGTTTGGAGTGATCTTGTCGCAGGTTTAACATACTAAGGATCCAATCCCCTATAGGGGAAGTGCATTTTCACACTGGAGAAGTGAAAATTCACTCATATTGAGTTAAAATCGCTCGTTTGTTTTAAGAGTGTACTTGAGAAACATTTTGCTCTTTAACAATTCAATGTTATTTCATTTTGAACACACTTTTAACATTGCATCTCATAAAACTGTCCGTTTTTGTCTTAAATATCATTAATGGGATAACTTGTTGTTATGTAATTTGTAAAGCTTGTGATACCGCTAACTACTTTATTAAAGCAACCGACATTGTAATGGGGTACGATGTTGGAAGAAGTACAGCACTTACCAAGAAACTGGTTATTTATTAAGTTATTTATGAAGGTACATTTTGTTGCATTGTTTTGCAAATAAACTGTTTTATATTTTGAGTTCATACGTTAGTTAGTAAAAAAAGATTTAACTGTATCTCTTGGTTGAGTTGAGTTATGTGTGTTTCTGTTGAATTGTCCTTGGCTTGAAATAATGAAGATAGGGTAGACGGACCAGTGAATGAACAGGCCCCAGTGAATGAACAGTTGGTAAATACAATTAAAAAGTAAGGATTAAAAATCATTCCACTGGATGGATTGGCAACACTGACTAATTCTCATCTAGTAAGGAAGCTATCTGACATTTGATTAGTTGTCCTAGTCATTAATTAAAATCCAACACGTTTATTGACTGGACATTTTTGTATTCATTCACTGGTAAAAGTACTGTTCATTCACTTGGCTTTTGTACCACTTTTTATTTGGACCCCCCAAAACTCCAAAGCAATGCAATATAAAGTCACCTCCCTTTTTTGTAGATTTTACATATAATGACAGATGTGTTCACATTGTCATAAACGCACAAGCTATATTTTCTTAAAATGTATGAATTTTCTTAAAATAAATTGTGCTTAAGCATTCATTCACTAGTTAGTCTACCCTATCTTCTATTGCATTTTCCATTAAACAGCGTAGTGGAAGAACGTGATAGGTGACAGAAGGATGAAAATGAGCTTTCACGGTTTTTAGTTTGAACCTAAATCCAGTATAAAGGTACTTTCAAAACTATAAAACAGATATTTAACAGAGAATTTATGAAGAAAAGAAATCCTGTTATCTTCAAAGTAGGGAATAATATATTTATTTGCACAAAAATCTTAATTCTTAAAAAAAATTCATACTGAGCGTTAGTAAACTATTTGATATTTTGAGATCATACGTTAGTTAGTAAGAAAAAGATTTAACCGCATCTCTTGGCTGAGTTGAATTATGTGTGTTTACTTGGTTGAATTTTTCTTGACTTGAAATAATGAAGAAATATTCCCTTGTATTTTCCTTAGGATAATTGAACAGCGGGGTGACAGAAAGGTGAAAATGAGTTTTACGGTTTTTAGTTTGCACCTAAATCCAGTAAAAAGGTACTTTCAAACTTTAAAAAAGATATTTCACAGAGAATTTATATAGAAAAGGAATCATATCTTCAAAGGAGGGAATAATATTTTTATTTGCACCAAAATCTCAGTTCTTTTTAAAAAAAATTCATACTGAGCGTTTGTTCTCTAAGTTCTTCAATTACAAATTCAGAGCGGTAATGAAGTTTTATGTAATTTTGTTGAATTTAACAGTCTCAAAAAATAATAAAGAAGTTAAAAACGTTTAAAGATTTTTCAATGGAAATTTCGTCAAAACTTGAACACTTTGGAAACTATCGACTGACTCAAAATTTCCGTGGTAAAATAATCAAGGGTAAGAAAATCTATACTTTAATAGGAAAACATTATAAAAAAAAAGCACAAATGTTCGCAAAAGCTTATCAGCAGCTCAGATTTTTTTTTATTATTCATTAGTTCAATATTATAGGGATTTCTAAATTAATATTTATCATTTTAATTAAGATTAAATGGAAATTTGTAAATGCTGTATTTCAGGGTTTCTTTATATTGTGACAATATTTCTTAACACCGAATACATATTCTGATTTTCTCTATGGCGTTAAAGTAGGCTTTCTAATTTTAAAGAAGAATACTTGAATCTTCTACAAGTTTTAAAAGTGTGTACAGAAACTTTTGCACTGTTTTGTCTAACACTGGGTGCTATATGAATTCTTTGCATAGCTTTTTCTCAAATAGTAAATTTATTGTTCTTTGAACTTTCACATAATGAAACGTCTTCCTTCCGTGATATTTTTAATCCTTCAATTTAAAGTTGATTAATAATGAAAAGATGGACCACAGTATTAACAATCACAATTTCTCGGGTTCCATTTTAGTTTATAATTTAGCGTGTAGATGGCAGCACCACGGTTATCTGGGTACTAAAGTGAAAGTTTGAGGGATAAGAGCTTGTAAGATATTTTTTGTTGGAATCTATATGTTTTCAAAAAATAAGAATGGTGCTAAAATAACCAACTTTTAATGTACGTTATGTAATATTCGGTATGAAGCGTCTCAGATAAGAGTTGTAGAAATTGCTGCTCTAATGGGATGCTTAAAGTGCCTCCTCTAAGTATTTAAGTATTACTAGACAAATATATAAATTAAGGTGGTTGTTTAAAAAAAACTATGTCAAGCTTTAAAACTATATCCTCTTAAATCTCCATAAATACATGGTAAAATTCCAGAATTAAAGAATTTTTAGTAATCTTTTGCTTTGCAGAAACCATAGTTTTCTATTTATATTAAGCCTTAATATTAAGAGAAAACTATGATTTCTGCCGGAAGGAAGAATATTTAAGGGAAGGAATTAGGGTGTATTTATATAGGTTATTATTCCAGAATAAAAGCATGAGTTATAAAGTGTCAGCTTTTATAAAGATAATACTCCGTATTTTTTTAAACCCAGCATAAAGTAATCGAATATGTAAAAAGATATTTACATAACAAATGTTTGTAAGGTAAAATGTTTGTTAAAAAACAATATTCAGTTTAAAAACGTTTATATTTAAACCACATTTTCAACGAACTCAGATATATTCTTGCAAAAGCAGTTTAACAATAAATCTTATTTCTAAAACTAAATAACTGAAAACTAAATTTTTGCAACCACAGCCTCTTCCTTAGAAACTACTTTTAATCCTTTGTAAAAAAAAAGTTATTCCACTAAAACGTTCCATTATTCAAATAGCGTTCTACACCGTTATGAAGAATACTTATGAAGCTCAAGGAAAAGGGAAAGAGGAATTTATGAGTAATAAATTTCACCTTTCCCTTGTTTTCAAACCACGCAGTGAATTTGACATTTTTTAGCTGACATATATGGAGTTAGAAAACTGGATGAATATTTTTTTGATTTTTTAGTCGAAGAATCTTCCAGAATTTAAATGCTTTTAGGGATTAATTTCTTGTTTCCTGCTTATTTAAATCCTAGTAAGTTGGTCAATGATGTTTAATTGATTGTTAGTATTAAAAAAAGTTGTATGTATATTTGTCTAGCCGACTGACTACGATAAATTTAGAAAGGTAGCATCAATCTAAAGGACTAAGACAATAATAAAGTGAATAGTCACTATTAATAACACGGAAAATAATGTTAAAATTAATAATTTTAAAATTAATTAAAAACATAATTTGAATTAAAATTATTTTTTGCATAAATAAATTGACCATTTCTAAACTGCATTTTAGCCTTTATACTTTACAATTGCATAAAGACATCAAAATACAAATAATTAAGATTATTTGTTCAAAAATCGTAGATAATTAGCAAAAAATTATTTAAAGCAAAAAATAAAAAGATTTAACTGAAAGGGTTAACAAAAGTACGCAAAGTGCTCCAATAATTGTTTTGAGCAGTGTATGTACATTATCCATTAAAATTATGCTTTAACACATATCAGTTCCATTTTTACTATTGGCATCATTGTCAATTTTTTATAAGTAATGAATGTAAGATTGTTTTACCAGAGTGATACTATTACGAATAGTTAAATCGTTTTATTTTCATAATTTGTTGTAGAATAAAGTTTGTACATTCGAAAACTCGATAGATAAAGAATATCAAATGGTTATATCACTAAGAAAAGTGATTAAAACAATTGAATAAAACTGAAAGTTCATTTAGGATCAAAGTTTCTTAATGCGTTCATTATAACTTATCATTCATTATAACTAATTATTAAATTCAATTCTTCTCAATTTAAGTCCAAAGAGATGTTTTCTAAGTTATCTTAAATATATTGTGATTCTAGAATGCCTGGTTTAATTGCCTTCCTTGAAATTCTACCTGCTTAGAATCCAGATGTTCAACACAAAGCTATCTATGATCCTTAGCTAACCTTCCAGAAGAAACATCCGACTTCTCTGGAATTTTAAGAGTCACTAGAAAAGAACTTAATTAGTAAATGCAAAAAGGTATAAATACGAAGGAAGATTTTCATACAGACTCCCTATTTTCCTAAATTATCAGAGGAAGGACTGTAGATGGAAATTTTCTTGAGGACATGACACCTTTTCACGTTTAGCAATGTAATTTGTACCCAAAAACAGACACGTGCAAGTCACATTTTGTTTCCTAACAGACGCCATTCATTCTTTGGACGGACTTCTAATTAAACCCTTTACAGGTCCAGTTTTTTGTTATCACATAACGGTATCACCTGGTTTATAAGTCCACTTCATAAGTTATGGGCCTTTTATAAAGTGGGTCATGGAGTTTGTCGCATGTCGCACTTGATGAGTCGTGCGATGAAATATATCAGCCTCCGAGGTAAAGTACACCATTGCCCATAGACCTAGAACAGGACTTAAGCCAGTATACGTCTCATATACCGGTATCCTGTGTAATACAGAACCAAGGACTTTCCCTGTTCAAGATGTCTCCTTTGCTGATGAAGATGGCTTGAGATTTGAGCCCTCAATGTCAAACCTTAAATGCATGGCCTTCGGTTTTTTGCGGGTTTTATTGTCTAAATTTGGGTGTAACCTTGGACAGGTGATATATCGTGGCCAGAGGATTTTTGGTGGGGAGATCTTTCAGAAAAGAACCCTTTGTAACGTTGTCATTTAGAAAGTCGAAGAATTCTAATGCTAATGAGACATTTGCAAGTCGGTTGATAAGGGAATGTCGAGGTATGTGTGGTCTGCATAGATAAAGCCAAAAAAGGACCTTGGAGATTTTATGGGTTTTAGAGAAAAATTTGGTTTGGGGTTTCCAGATATTATAAGGGTTTATATACCGCAAAGGGTTTATAGACCGCAAAGTTATGTGAAATTGCTTCAAATGATTACATAATTACAACGGACCACAATATGAATTCATACGGTGTGCAAGTGATATATTTTTTTTTAAAATTCCATGCTAGATTTACTATGCTATTTTTATCCAATCGCTTACAAAGTACAGTAATAAAGTGATTTTCTCATAAAAATATTATTTTTCGTAATGACTGACTTTCATAATTTAACTGTAGTGAATTGAAGAATGTATAAAATTCTTGGTTGCCTTGGTGACATATTTGTAAGAATTTGCTGAGAATGAGAGTGTATAACATCGTTTGTCCGAGATCTTACAGAATTCTACCGTTTTGACTTGTACGTTGGTGTTGTCCTAAATAAAGATATGTCTCGTCCTAAGAGCAGTTCTTCAAACACGAAATAGTACAGTACTTAGAAATGCATTGGATATTACTCTAATGCTTCATTATTTTAGTATTTTAAACTATATTGTTTAGGACCAAGACTATCCTAGCATTGCCAGCAATTAAAATGTCTTTAACCTTCTTCGCTCCAGAGATACACCTTTGCCAAATTCTCTTCAAAACTTCATTTAAAAATTTTACTTAATCCTTAAATTTCTATTATAAACTCAAATGACGAAGCTTACCAAAAATATCGATACTGAAGCTGTAGATTTATTAAATGTATTAAAAAAGAGGTACCAAGAGAGCCAAACAGAATTCCGTTTTTTTTTCCTCCAGCGGTTGCTTATAAACATTTCGGATTCAAACAAAAATTATAACGGAATATTAATAACTTGTTTGTTTATTCATAGCATCCCACATATCTTGTTTACTTATTCATAGCCTCACAAAAAGTGTGTGTTTTTGTGCTCAAAACTTAACATTTCACTTATTTGACGTGACTCTCAGAAAATACTAAACGCTATTTGTCAAAATTATGAGCAAAACAGACTTTGAAATGCATGATTGTAAACAAAAATATGTTAAAGAATATGTGGGCAGAATTTTCTTCGGAAGTAAAGAGAAGGAATATTTATACAGTTTAAGTAGAATGCACTACATGAAGGTTATAAATGAATTTACCACACAGCAAGGGAGTTACTAAAAAAATTAGGCACTGCATGGTATTGTTTCCTGCTTCATGGCATAACGTATTTTAGAGGGTTTTTTTTAAAATGTGTCGCAATTGCGGACCTTAAAATTAAGATTTTTAACCCTTTAATGCCGGCGATCAGATGGCGCTGATTTAAAATTAGGAGCTTAAATTTAAAGTTTTTTCGAAAAAAAAAATGCGTTAAACAACATCAATGTCAGCAACTCCTTAAAAACAAAGTAAATTTTTAATACAAATAACGAATGGTACATAACTAATGGTAAATTTGTCGAGAGGGAGTTCTACTTTAATAAAGAAAGCGGATTATGTTACTTGTTGCCATATGGCAACAGTATGCACTAAAGGTTTAAGTAACGGCGATTGTAGTTCAAATAATTTAAGAAATACTGAAGTTATTGAAGAAACTGATTTGGTTGTGTAAAACTTAGTGCTTCGCATTGCATCAGGATTTGTGTGAGATGTTTTTTCATAATCTACTTAGTTCATTCTTACAATTTCAAAATATTTGGAATGTAAATAAAATGTAGAAAAATAATTTTAAACAGAATAACGAAACCATCAAGAATTCATTATCACCCATTGCTTTTATTTGAAAACCCAACTACCACAAATACAAGCATAAATAGACAAACATTGAGGACATATAAGCACAAATAGAGTTCAACTCAGTGCCAATGGTAATTGGCGTTATTGTCGCTGTAGTAGGCATACGACTGTCCAGCATGTCTTGCATGGTTATCGTAGCCATGGCTGTGGCCATGGTTGTAATAAGGATCTGCCCTGTAGACCATTGGGCTGGCAGGCTGGCTGTAGATCATGCTGGGCCTTTGCCTGTAGGAGGTTTGTGGCCTGTATGTCGGTTGTGGTTGCCTGTAGACAGCTCCCTGGTTGGATCTGTGGAAAGAAGTTAAAATTAGTAAGATAAGTAGGAATAATATTTCGGCAGAGGTATATAGCAGGAGATACGTTCAACAATGGCTTGGACCATTGTTGAAAAGCACTTAGTAACATAAATACGGCCTACAACAAAGTATACGGAAAGATTGATTGTTTTAGGACAACAATTGCAATGTTCATTGTTGAAGGTGTATCATTTTATCTACTCAAGGTAGACTGATTTAGAAGATAGAAAAGAAAAGAACTAAAGTATACGAAATAAAATAATAATATAAAGAAAGATTACTAAAGTATACGATGATATATTTAGAAGAGAAATTAAGTATACTGAAAGAGTAAATCTTTCAGGATAAAAAAAGGTTCAGTTATCTTTGAAGGTATATCAATTTTAATGTCCAAGGTAGATTTATTTAGAAGATAAAAAATTGAAAGAAAAAGACAATATATGAAAATATATATTTAGAAGAAAAGAAAGTGTGCTTAAAGAGTTATTATTTGAAGATAAAAATGGTTCATATCATTGTTGAGGTTAGGTATAGTAGTATGTTCAAGTTAAAGCAGTTTATCTGCCTAAGATAAGATTTATGTAGAAAAACAAAAACGTTCAAAATCCTTTTCAAACACGCAGTACTTATTATACAGAATTAAGGAGAGGAGTTGAGTTGAACAAATGATTATCAAAATAATAGTTACAAAACATTGGATAGGTATATAAACGAATCTAATTCGAACCTGCTGTCGATGGCTGCTGAATGGAAGACGACGTCGGCTGGATGTTGGACATCGGTTCCTGGCTCGTTGGTGTCAATAGTAGCTCTGAATCCGTTTTGGTCGGCTACGTAGTCTACGACTCGTCGTCGACCATCTTCAACTGCGATGGTGTACGAGCCGACCACGCGACCACTGGCATCGGACGATTCCTATGAAAAATTTGATTTTTTTTGTATTTGCATCCTTGCTCATGAATAAATGCTAAACAGCTCTTGTATACAGCGTTTGGGTGGATTGGTATGATTCAGTATGTTTTGCTGGTGACTTCTACTTGAAGCTAAAGTCATTAATATCAAACAAAACGTGTGAAAGGAAGGGTTGTCAGATTCAACTAGTTTCGCCATTTGGTAAGCAATCTTATTTTTTTTTACCGTGCATAGACAGCAATATTATGTATCACTAAGTTAAAAACCGAACAAACACCTTCTGTTTAAAGGTCTTTGCAGGTGTCACAACTTTGAGGGTGAAATAGTGAAAGGAGCTAGCAGTAGACTTAAAAGAGTAGTTTCTGTTCGGTTTTTTTCTATGGTCTTTTTTAGGTACAGTACATTACTTTTCCCTTTTTGTGATTGGTTAGATTGAACTACTTCATCCACGTAATTTTTGCAGTGCAGAGGTCTTCTGTGAAGAAGATGTTGGTCAAAGTCCTCGTTAGGTTATCATTTTCTACAGTTATCCAGAAAAAAGTTAGATTGATAAATAAACAGGAGCGTTTTTGTCTAGGAAATAAATATCCGCATCAAGAATTTTTTTTTATAAATTGCGAAATAAATTATACCTGTCTTGAGCTTGAACCGTCTTCACCTTGAGCAAGGTAGCTGAACGAGTAGGGTTGGTAGCTGTAGGTTTCGGGGACTCGCGGGGCTGTGTAGGTGGGACGGCGTTGCTGGGCTGCAGGCTGGTAGCTCTGAAAAATAAGTAAGAACATATCATTAGTTTTCTTTTCTGGAGAGCTCATTTATTACTATGTTAAGTTATAGTTATCGGTAATAATCAAAATAAATTTCAATACATTTAAACATTTTCGTGTTCTTAAACGAGTTCAATATTTCTGAACTAAATGAATAAACAAATTTATGCTTAAATAAATTTTAATCGTGTACAACCGAAACAGATGAAGTTTGGCAATCAGAATAAGAGTATTCCTTATTCTGCCAAGATACAACTCTAAATGGACAATTTAAACGAAGCGGATCATGGTTTGTTTGTAAGGGAATAATACGCTGCTTGATGTAGATCTCACGACTGCAAGCGTGGGTATTCTAATTTGACGAATTAGCTGCTGAGTGGTTTGTTTGTGATATAAGAGACTAATGAGTTTTTACGACTAATGAGTGCTCGAAGAAGAAAGATTTTAGTTTGGCGAAATACGAAGAAACAAGCCGCACCGGTGGCGCAATCGTTAGGATGCTAGCCTTTGGAGCTGCTGGGGTTCGGAGAATTTGGAGCTGCTGGTTCGAATCCCGGTCAGGCATGGATGTTTGCGACCATTAATAAATGTTATTTGTCCATGTGTTTGTGTTGTCTTTTCTTTGTGTGTCGCTTGTGCTTGTAAAAAACTCTTTCTGTGTCTGTCCCACTTGACGAAAGCTTATAAGCGGTTCTCTGAACAAGCACACAAGCAGGAATATATATGTACCTATCATACCATACGAAAAAAAAACAAGATATACAAATCAAAACAAAATTTGCACTAAGACTAAATATGATTTTAACTCCACCAGGAATCCTCTTTCCCCAGACATACTGAAAACTACTTACATTGTATCGCACTTGCGGCAGAGGATAGACTGCAGCTGCCGCCTGGGTGTTGGCATTGTTGTCGTCCTCAGATTCGATTTGGGAATTTGCGGTGGTTGTCGACTGCTGGGCGAAGGACGAAGCCGCCAGGCAAACCAAGAGGAGAGGAAGCTGCAAAAGCAAAAATTCAACTATAGCTATTGAAATATTAGATTTAAAAACGCAGAGATGCCTGTGTGAAAAAAACAAAGCCTTTAGAATGTCACTAAAAAACCCTAATCCTAAACAAACTGCTCACTCAATTTTAGTTTATTCTGAGAAACACATCAGTTTGTTTCTTAATTTTAAAAAAATATGTATGCGCAGTTGTAGGCAACAGTTATTTTACAAAAAAAAAGTATTTATTGACGGACAGTTTTGAAAATACCATTTGTAGAATGGTAAGATATACCAATAGGAAGGAAAGGTGCCCCATTTTTAACACCCACTACACTGTTAAAAATTTTGTGCTTACTTTCACCATAATAAGGGTTCCTAGTATCTGCAACGGCTGTGTGGTGAAGTGTTTCACCAGATTTTCGGTATTGGGTTGAACCGTTTCTCAGGTTTCTGTTTCCAAATCTTGAAAAATGGTTCCACTAAATACCGGAAATATGGTGAATATTTCACCACACAGCCGTTGCAGCTACTATTAACCATTATTATGGAGAAAGCAAGCACAAAATTTTTAACAGTGTATTAGTTCTGCCGAGAAGAGTGTCAAACACAGAAAAACGGGGTAAACAGCAGTTAATGATATACAAAACTTATTATTAGTTTTAAGACTATTGCTTAAAGAGTAATAGTTTAGATTGATAGTAAAAGAAGCCACATGATATACTATTAAGAAAAATTTGCACTACAACTCTGTAGTGCTAAACACAAAAACAACAAGATATCTACCGTTTGCAAATTCCAAGGTAATTGGAGACAATGAAAACAAAGTAAACATCTCTCTCTCTGCACATAAATTGAAATATATCTCATGATTAGGATGATACCATTGAATAGTTTACTCAAATGGCCATCTTATGAATAAAAAACTGTTTAAAGTAGACTATAGTTGTTTTATTACAAAATGTTATTGGCATAAAAACAAATTAGAGTCTAAAGAAGCATGAGCAACTAATAAATACCAGCAGAATTAGACGACGATATAATAAAGCTTAAATAGTTTTAATTTTAATTTGTACTTAGAACGATAATTAGTAAAAAAAACATGCAATTTGCATCATCATTATTAATTATTATGATGGCGTAGCTGGAGGCATAAGCAAATTGTCAAATTGATTTAATTGTTTCCGCTGACTAGGATTTCACTCAACAATTTTAACGAATGTTTCAGAAAAAAACATTTTAAATAATTACATTTATGCAGTAAATTTCTCTGGCAACTTATGGGTTTAAACTTTTGAATTAAAAAAAAATTAATATAATTCATGTAAATAAATAATGTTGGACAATGAATGTTTCCAGAAAAAGTGATAAATTTTAGACTATAATAGATTTATGAAATAGAAAAATATGACTAAAGTAATGATGAAACTGTCATTTTTTTTCAAAAGTGTAGATACATTTTCGATTCAAGAGGCAAAGTGTGGACATGGAAGTTATTTTGATGAATTTAAGTTTGTATGTCACAAAAATAATTGTAGAATTTGTAATTTTCTATTGAAACACATAAGACGAAAATGATTTTAACTTATCTAAATTCAGAAGAAGGTTTAATACACTAAAATTATAAGCAATTGTCATGTTTAGCTTTTTCAAAGGTTATTTTTTTAAGAAATTGGCATTTCAAGAAATTTTAAAATGGACTATATTAATCGCAAAATACTAATTGGTTAATTGGACGAAACTGATTATTCACAGCACATTAAATATGTGTATTTTTACCACTCAAAACATTAAATTTATTTGCCGCTCTCCAAAGGTTAAATTTATGTTTAAAAAAATGCAAAACATATTTTTAACTGTATATTTTTTTGAAAAATCTGATTACTTAAAAGATATATGTGTAGTTTTTTTCGGAAGCGAAGAGGTTATACATACAATGTCAATCTATCCAAAAAGTAATCGTTCACCGACACTCACCATTTTGTCGATTCTCAGCCACTAGCTGGTTATAGCACCTTAGAGCAAAAAAACTATTGTTTTGGTGAGGATGACACGTTCGAAAATAGTTTTTATACCACGGAGGGTGGTGTCTCCTATTTCAAACAGTGTCGAAGGGAGTTAACCCTTAACGGCCAACTGACCCTGAATTAGGGTAGAACACACGGGGAGGCGGAAGCCTTACAATACTCGTGTCCTTGGATGCGTTAACATAGTTGCTTATTTGGTGGGAGGTAGGAATTTTCACTTTCGTTTGATGACTGAAGACTTGAAAAGAATGTAGTAACAGTTAAAAAAATAGTTTTTATAGCATTTTTTTAGTTAGGATAGGTGTCAGAAAAATAGTATAGAATTTGATTGATGTTTATGACATTTGACATTTTAGGTGTAACGTCTGGGTATTTTGAAGATAAAGTAGAATTTTTATAAAGGCAAAAGATTTTTTGTTTTTGTTTGATGATTAAGGAAACTAAAAGAATGTAGTGAGAGTTAGATTTGTTGAATGTAAATTTTATTAAGTTAGGAAGTTGTCTGAAAAATAGTTTGAACCTGTTTGTATAAGATAAAGTTTGATGAATTGGAATTTGATTTTCAGATGCAATAGTTGTAAAATTTAGAGATGAACCAAGTTTTTTTTAAAGCTTGAGTCAATCTTAGAGATGAACTTAGTCATCAGAAGAACTTAAAGCATTATAGAACTTAAAGTCAATCTTAGAGATGAACTTAGTAAACCAAATTTTTTAGTGTTTATTGAAATAGAAAGATTTTTTTGAGCGTACTGAATGATTTTCAATCGTTTTATATTGTTAAGAATAACATTTTGAATTTAGGACTGTTTAGAAGGGTATTCATTTTTATTTCATTCGATGACTAAGTTGAAAGGTATGAGGAGTAAGTTTTGTTAGGATTCGTTTCAATTCAGAAAAGTTTTGATTATTTATTCAAATCAAAAATTCCCTTCCATTCCGTTTTTCTAATTCTGTGAAACAAATTTGCATAAATCTATAAAAAGACACATTTATACTAAATCTACCACAGAATAGCCGCCCTGGTGGCACAATCGTTAGGATGCTAGCCTTTGGAGCTGCTGGGGTAGAGATCGAATCCCGGTAAGGCATGGATTTTGCGACCGTCAATAAATGTTGTTATTTGTCTATAAGTTTGTGTTGTCCTTTCTTTGTGTGTGTCTTGTGCTTGTAAAAACTCTTTCTGTGTCTGTCCCACTTAACGAAAGCTTATAAGCGGTTCTCTGAACAAGCACACAAGCTGGAATGTATATGTACCAACCATATCATACCATACCACAGAATTACCCCACAATCTTTATAAAATTTTAAAACACTAAATTTCTCACAACTTTTTAGTTACAACTCCCGACTGATTTATGGCTTTGTAACGTGACAAGTAAAGACGAGAGTTATGGTTAGTACTAGCACCAGTCAGTACTAGCGTAAAGCTCCCTGAAGTAGAAAATATTGTTCCATGGTATCAGCTTGTTTCCATATTCGTACCCCCTCCTCTAATAGTTCTGTATAAGGGAAAAGCCGAGTCGCATGTTAATTTTTTTTATAAAATTTAATTGTTTTGAAATATCGATTAGAACTTAATAAAAACATAAGTATCGGAAAAAATAAAAATTAGCTACATTTATTAATAATCTAATTTACTTTTTTTAGGATATTACATTTATAAAACTTGGATTCAAACAGCAACAAATTTAACTCATGTGTTGTGTTAAATATGTCACCACTATAATATTTTATTGTTTCTAATATACGATATTGTATTTAAATATTTTTGTTTAATTATATTTTTTTCTAAAAAATTTTTTTTACTGAAACAGTGCATGATATGCCCCATGAAATTAAACACTAATCTAAACTAGTAAAATGTATTCCAGCTTATGACAAATAGGCATGGCATAGGCGGGATGGTAGCTTTCACGGATTCATCGTGAAAGAATAAAAATTTCCATATGTATAACATTTGTTTGATCATTTATTCTCTATCTGGTTAGTATCTGTTTGATCAATGATTCCCCACATAAAAACTAAAATTTTCTTGTGTTTAGTACACGTTTGATCACTAAAATAAGATCCTACTGGTAAACTACATTCCCTTAACCCTTTCAGTCCCAGTGATGCCATTTGGCATCATCACTTTCAATATTTTTTTCAAAATGTTTATGTCCCGCTATGACATCCAAACACACATCATTCGATTCTTCACACTTCGTTCTATCAGGCAAAATTTTACTTTAATCTCAATAGATGTCAGAACTACTATTTTTTTTATTTAGAAAATAGTGAACAAGCGTTTCTCCTGATTTTTGATAAGTTCACTTCAGTTCCACATATTTAAAACACAATTTAAACTATTTCGGCTAAAGTAATTACTAAATTTTTTTTTAATAATATGGTCAGATACCTTAAAATATATAACTCGAAGTGTTTTTAGGTAATATATATATTTTTATTTTGTTGTTTTCCACAGTTAAAGAATTTTGGCATTGTTTCAAAAACCATATAAAAATTTTTAATGGATTTTTTTTTCTTATGGAATTCGTATATTTGACCTAAAATAAGCTTATTTTGTGAATATCAGATGTTTCTGTAGTGTAGTAAATTTTTGGGACTGAAAGGGTTAAAACACTGCGATCCTAACCTCATATCGCAATCCGTAGAAATTGAAACTCACGCCTAAAGCAGTAGGAAAACGTATTCCAGAACAGTAGTGTTTACGTGTCACACACAGAGATGAGAACAAAACAGAGATGGTTGTTTACTTTCGCTGATTCATCGCGGAAAGGACAAAGATTTGCATCTGTTTAGTATTCGACAGGGGAGGGCTTCCTGACACCCAATGTGGCATACATTCCACCTAAGGACGAGATCCGCCATCTTGGTTTTCTTCAAAATAGTTTTGGGTTAATTTGAGATAGTTGTAACCGATATTGGATGAATTTCGAGTGAAAATTACTTGAAATTGAAAAACTGGTGATGGAGCTTAAGCTTAAGACATTTTTGGCACATCGTGGGCAGTAAAAAACAGTCATAGGCATAATGTAAGCTTAAATCACCGTAAAATTTCATTCAAATTTCAACTCTAGCAATTCTATAACAATTGTTAATTGCAATTGGATTTCGAGGCTTGAAAACTACTACAACATATGCAACAAGTTAAATATAAGATGAAATTCTTGAAAGCAACATCAAAAATATATTTTTATTATAGATAGTCGTGTACGACGCTTAAGTTTTAAAATTACTTTTAGAAAAAATCCCTATAGCAAAATTACTTCTCATTATGGAATTATCTCTGTGAACATTTATTAAATTTGAAATAAAGCTACTTTTTAGTACATTTTTATTTAATTACATAGAAACTCATTTTATTCTAGTAATTTTGGAGTTTTGGGCTTAAAATCTTAAGCCCACTACGTTTTTTGATGACTTTCTTTAGCTGCCTATGAACATAGCACAATACATTATTTCCGTTGGCACAGTAGGACCTTTGTTGCCCCTGAGCCGTAAAACCCAAACATCCATCCATCATTTCCTCTTCATGTTTTTTTTATTATCAACTGCTGAAGTTTGTTTATTAAAAAAACCAATTAAAAATAATTGCAGGCGCTACAAACATCAAAAACATATATGTACAATTGAACAGCATCAAGTGGAACATGTATAATACGAATTAGGGGAGAGTGTTGTACCTTAGGACGCTTGTACCTTGGGACACTGACAATTTCTAAGAATCTATTGGCAATATTCATACATTGTTTATTTCTAATAGTAGCCTTAACCAACAGACATCATCATAATAAAATTTAACACTAGCATAATTGAATTGATGAATTGGTGACAAAAAAATAATATTTCATTACCCAAAAGTAAATTTTTCTCATTCTAATATAATTTTTTTACCTTTGTACTTTTACAAAAAGTCAACTGCATTTTATTTTCTTCATAAAAGAGAAGATTTTAAAATATTTTGGTTATGAGAAAATAATGATAATGCATTTAGATTGGCCACTATCTTGCTTTTATTTAAACCGTGTAGTGTGTTGTACCTTGGGACAGTAAAGCATATTGTATCATCATATAATGTTAAATAATTTGGACTTGCAATTTTGCTGTATAATTTAAATTATTCTTCAATTATGAAGTTTTATTTGTGTGTTTCCTTGAAAAAACAATAAAGTTGGTTTCCTGACACAAATTAGTTCAAGTGTATGACTATTGAATGAATTATAAAGTATGTCCCAAGGTACAACATCATATTGTACCTTGGGACAGTTTATCCTCTCTACTTTAAATGAGCGGCAAATTTTTTATTTCAAGCTGCCAGAATTTAAAAAATATATATTATAGAGGAATACATTGGTGTGTTGAAATGCTGCTTTTAAATTTTTAATTTGATTATAATTATCGAAGAAAAAAATTAAAATGTAAAAATTGTCCCAAGGTACAACACTCTCCCCTACTGTTAATTCAGACTCCATTGCGTTCCCCGGCCTGCCTCATGTACCAATAGTGTTCTTATATAAGTCCTTCAGATGATCTAATTCTGCAGGGCCCTGCTAATTCTGCAATTTTCAAGTTAAAGCCATTCGACTGTATTTGTCATTAACAATTTCATCAAACCAACAAAAACTCGGTGAAATGTTGAAATACCGTTTCCTTTATTCTTCACTCCATATCAGCGCGACATGTAGCACCTCTTCTTTATTATTACTGTTTTCTACTTTCTTCGGATCTTCTTCTTATTGTTGTTGTTTCTCGTGCCACCGGTTGATAAATAGTCGCGTGAAGGAGGTCGAGCGTCTTCTTGAATAAAAGTACGCTGCTGGTGAGTGGTCGTCTTCCTATGTCAGACAATGAAGAAGAGTTCACTCCCTGCCAGACGGAGTGAAAAGTTTTTCTAGCCCTTTGACCGTTAGTTTTTTTAGTCGAATTTTTTTTAATGTCGAGGAACTGGACTTATAGGAAATTTCTATTCTTGTTAACCAGAATCTGAAATAAGATCTAATAGCAAAAGTGGAACATAAGTCCTTATTATACTACAAAAATTCCACATACCTATGATCCACACGTGCCTTTAGAACACAAATTAATTTTCCTTAAATATTCTATAATTTTTTCCCCTAAATTTTCGATTGGAAAAAAAAATCCACATAACTGTTCCATTTTTGCTCGTTGAACTCAAATTGTTTTCAGGAAAATTTCCTATCAATTCATTTTTCACAAATTTTCCCATAGGAAAAATTTCATGTGCATATTTATCAAAATCATACTGGGGAATTCTGTACAATAAATCTTGAAACTTTTTGATATGTCTTCATCTTCCCAACGTTTAGGAATAGCCCGAAAAATACAGATGACATCAATGCTTATCTGTGTAATGTGTTATTACATTTCATAATCTTAATTTTTGTTTTTTAAAAAGCAGAACATTTCATTAAATATATTAACATCACACTACATTCGTTTTAAAGTTGAAAGACAATTAAGGCCTACCGCTAATTAAAAAAATTGAAACTAAGAAAATGGGGATATGGGGGACCTCACTTAGAAATTGACAGTTTTTTTTAAGATAAAAGTTCAACTTGAGGTTCATACATACATCTCACCGGTCATGTGCTACAGATTAAAGTATCATCATTGTCTATATAGAGGGTGGTAATAAAATAACGCTCGCTATATTGAGTGGTCTGTAGCTTTAACGAATAATCCAAATGCCAAAATTTTTGAGACACTTAAGGCCTTTTCACACGGTATCCCTTGTGCACGGAACTGCTCGGACAGGGTTGTCCACCTGCAAAGATTCTGACGTCACACGTTCCTGGAGGGGTTGTTGTGAATGATACTTATCGCTAGTCTTGGCACATTTTTTCAATTTTTCAATATGTTTACAAATTTCTATCACGTGTAGGAATTGGTTGGTTGGTATACATATATTTTCAGGCTTGTGTGCTTGGTCAGAGACCCGCTTATAATCCTTCATCATGTAAGGCAGACACAACACACACATGCACACATACGTGACAGATGCTTCCATCTATTGCGCTCCATTTCCACAATTTAGACAAGTTCCTGAAGGGGAGGGAAATAGTCTCCAGGGACCTGTACCCGTGGGAAAATGTGCAATGACCACTCACAGGACTCTCGGTCCCAACAGATTTAATGAGCACGAACTCCGCATATTCGATGGATCTTCAGTGGTACCGAGACTCGATCGCGAGACCTTACGATAACGAGATTGAGATCTTAACCACAAGGCTCCCCGCAAGCCGATTTAACGAGGAGTACTAACTACAAAAATCAACATTGGCAAGTATAAAGTAGATTTTTCTCCATTTGGCAAACTCGATTTTGCCAACAAGACGTCAGAGCTATACTTGATGCTGATTGGCTACCTATATCTCTCCGCAAAACCTGTTTACCGATTTTCGTGTCTCCACGAAAAAATTCAATAAACAGTCCTCTACAGCGGTTCTCCATGTCCTATGGAAGTTCCGTGATCGAGGTGCTCCGTGTGAAAAGGCCCTTACTAATCAAGAAGGGAGGGGGGGGGGGGGGAGAATGGAATCATAAAAAACAAACTCGTCTCTTGACCAGGGTTCTAAATTACGAGGCGTAATTGGAGGTGTTGGCCGTAACTAATTGGCTACGCCTCGTAATTTAGAACCTTGGTCTAGAGACGAGTTTCTTTTTTAACATTCCATTCCTTTTCGAAAAAAAAGAAACTCGTCTCTTGATTATTCAAAAGAATGGGGGGACTGGAAAGGCCACTTCAAATGTGACGTCACAAAACGTCAAACGGTGTCTTATATCCAACAAACAAGCCACAGGGCATCTAATTCGAATAAACTAGAACAAACACGTCAATAGGCACGTTTACATGAGCCATCGAATCCATGGAATTCCAAACCCTCTAATAAGGGAAAACGGGGTCGAGCAGGATTTCTAACCTAAAAATGAAGTCTGTGGCCGAATCCATGGAATGAAACGTCATACCTTCCTTGATTGGAGGTTTTGTGAAACCCCCCAATGAACCCTGTAATTCCGGTTGTGCCTGATCGGAAATCCCCAATTAAAAAAAAGATTCCAATTATTTAGAGTTTCTAAATTGTTGAGAATGCAAAGAGTTTACGTTGGTTTATAGCCCAGGTGTTGCTAACTTCCTCCAACTTTTGGGTCCAAAGCAATGTCTTTTTTTTTCTATCAGCCTTCATCATTCTGGGTCAGAAAATCACAAAGCTCTAGTGCGGTGATAATACCCAGCCAAATGCCATTTTTTAATTATTCTTCTAGACCTAATGCAAAACTCTCACACTCACTGCATTGATATAAGCCAATCACTGAAGCCAAATGCGTTATAAATATGTCTCCAAACTCAAGCCTTCATCATTGAGACTACCTTGTTACTCTGTGTATTTACGACTCTGTACCACTACAAAAGCTCAAACGATGGCTCGCACCAAGCAGACCGCCCGCAAAAGCACCGGTGGCAAAGCCCCTCGAAAGCAACTGGCCACTAAAGCCGCTCGCAAGAGCGCCCCTGCAACCGGAGGAGTCAAGAAGCCCCATCGGTACCGCCCCGGCACTGTCGCCCTGCGAGAAATCAGGCGATACCAGAAGTCTACAGAGCTCCTTATCCGCAAACTGCCTTTCCAACGCCTCGTCAGAGAGATCGCCCAAGACCACAAGACCGATCTGAGGTTCCAGAGCTCGGCTGTCATGGCCCTGCAGGAAGCCAGCGAAGCCTACCTGGTGAGTCTGTTCGAAGATACCAACTTGTGTGCCATCCATGCCAAGCGGGTGACTATCATGCCCAAAGATATCCAGCTTGCGAGGAGGATTAGGGGCGAAAGAGCGTAATATGCTAAAGACTTGACACTTTGTATTGTATAAAAATGTAAATAATAGGCTTTTATCGAGATATTTAGTGATCGTGAAGACTGAACCTGATCCTTTTGATTGTAAATTTGTATGTTATTTAGCACTTTCTAGAAATACAATCTTGTACAAAGTTCTTTATTAAATTTGAATGTTTTATATTTATTTCTTCAATTTTTTTTTTGTGGCTTTATCTTTGTATTACTCTTTTGCTATTAACTGTGTAGACATTAAATGAGAATTTTAACTGTGATTATAAATGATTTTAGTTGGAATAACTGATTTATACCCTAAAAGATTAATCGGTATTAATATTGATGTATTTTAAAGAACTAAATGTGTATAATTTAACTAACCGCAAAATGAGAATTTTAGTTTGCTAAATGATTTTTACAGTTTAACGAACTGAGCGTGGTTAGGATTATTCTTGCTAAGTGTTGCCTCTTTTTATAACTTTTGCATTATAAATTAGTACTCTTAAAGCACGAGTATTTTATCAGCATGTTAACATCAATACTATAAATCTGAAGAGTTAAAGGTTTAGGTCAATCTCATTAAACACGTATTTAAAGTGATTGTTTTGAATGAACACGCATCTCGTTTAAAATGGGCTCTCCAATAGCCCGCGTGTAGCTCCAGTGCGACGATCTTTGACTCCTTTATATCCATGTAGATTTTAGTATTACCTGAAAAAAATTGGTGTTTTGTCTCTAGCTTTCAGTGAATATTCCTCTTTTATTTAAATTTACTTTAAATTGTCACACGTTCAACTTTATGGGGGAGGGGGGAGGGGGTTGAAACTCCGGCTGGTTTAATAATTCTATAGAAGTTATTTTTTCACTAAGTTCTCAGTAAAAGTGTATGCATATTAAAGCTAATTTCCTTTAGTTTCATAGTCCTCTATAAAATTAAATTTAATGACTTTAAGAAATTTAAATAAAAAAAATCCTATGTCGAATATTACTTTTAAAATTGATGCAATTTGCGCAGCTATGCAATTTAAGGTAATGAAAGTTTCGCGTAGGAGTCGAAAGTACAAGATGGAGATTTTGTTTTCGGCACGTTTTGGAGGGTGCGAATTTTGACTTATTGTACACAACTGTCTGACTAAAACCATCCAACAGCTTGCTCTAGTACGACGATAATTTAAACTAAACCAACAACTCGAACTAAAAGTGCTACGGATTTTGAGCTGCTTGCACGAATTTCTAGTATTTGACCGACGTCATATAGTAAAAAGATGAGTTTTCGAGAAAATTGAGCAAGCGCAAAGGGTAGCTGCTTTTACTTTTTAAACTTGTAGAAATTATATTCTGGTGTATATAATTACTATTTCACGTATTGAATTATTGGGTGTCAATTGTGTGTGAAAGTCGTATAAGTTTTGTAATTTTTTAGTATTAAAAAGGAACTTGGCTATTTTTTTTTAGGTGCGAACTATTCGAAACTGTGTAATTAAACTGCTTTGTTCACTGAGAAATTGCAGCATAGTAATGATATTTATGTATCTTCAGTCGTTTGGTTAAACTACCCCAATAAAAACGCTGTGTACGATGTCGCCCTGTTGCGCTTGGCGCCTATTCACGTGTCAGCTCGTCAGTTGACTGTGGTTCTGAAATACAACGCTGGTCGTCAATAGCCCTCGTGTAGCTCTAGTACGACGATAATTCAAACCTAAAAACCTATCCCAATAAAAAGTGAATTTATTGACCGAAGGCGATTCAAGGTAAGTACAACTTATGTTTGGTTTTTATTCTATCATAGAATTCGATGCCAAGCCGTGAACTTTTAGCACTGTATATTTTTTTTTAATTTTTAAAATGTAATCTTTCGTAAAAGTATCAAGTCAAAAATAAAATTGAAATTAGTCGTTAAGAATGTCCGGTTTAGTGTATCATAATTTCATGTTTCTTTGTAGAAAACATTTGGGCATTTCCTGTTAAACTGAATGACCTAAAGTACAACTTCCTTAGTTTCAAGAAGCAAAAATATTTTTTAAAACTTCAAAAAGACAATAAATCCACGTGTAACATTTCCTTAAAATCTTCATGTTAAACCCATTCACTATGCTCCTCTCAACAAAGCTAACATTCCATAATTATATTTTGGGCGATTTATTGTCGTAAAAAATACGCCTTCACCGCACGTGACTGGAAAAAGTAAGAATTACTAGGAACTCATTCTTTAAGGTACCGTCACTAGATGGGAATAAAAAAAATTGTGAAGTGTGGGCTGCTTGTATAACTGTAAAATCCAGTATATTTTTAGAACAGTTTTTTTTGTTAAGTTGGTTATAGCTAGTATGCCTTGTGAAGGCCCTTGCCTGCCGTGGGAGCCTAGTGGTTAGCGCCTCGGTCTCGGAGTAGGAAGTCACGCGATCGAGCCCCGGTACCACTGAAGACACAGTATATGCTGAGTACGTGCTCGTTAAATCTCTGGGTCCAAAAGTTCTGTGGGCGGTCATGGCGCAGTTTCCCACGGGTACAAGTAACTGGACACTATTTCCCACTCCTTTAGGGATATGTCTAAATTGCGGAGGTGGCGATAGATGCAGCATCTGTCAATTATGTGTGGGTTGTGTTTGTCTTACTTGACGAAGGTTTATAAGGGGTCTCTGACCAAGCACACAAACCTAAAAATATGTCTACCAACCAACTAACCAAATTTCCATGCGGAAGGTCTCAGGTTCGAGCCTGGGCATTGGCAAAATAACTGCTGACCTATAAACTGTTTAGCGGTGCTAAGAAGTCCGATGAAGCCCCGTTAAGAGAAGATTGCAAGTTAAAATATATTCTTTTCAATGTTGTGCACGATGTAGCTCTTAATGTTGTTTTGGTGGGGTCGACGGAGGTAGGAATATTAATTAAGCAACTTGAAAGTATATTTTGTTAAATATATTAGTGAATCAATATTAACTAAATCTGCTAGTTTATTCCAGTTAGATTATTAGTCTACTTTTAGTAACTAACTTATATATATCTTTTAATATTTATGACAGGGAAACAATTATGAATATTCGTAAATGTAATTTTTACTCTAATAAATTCTTCGTGACACAGCAAACAGTTTTAAATGTTTTAAAATACACATGTAAAAACTGTATTATGATAAAGATATTATGATCGGATAACTTTGGGTAATTATGACTACTCGATAATTATGACCAAAGTTATATTTTTAATGAAACTGTTAATTCAAGAGCTTAGTGGAAGAACGTGCTAAGTGACATTTTGGAAAAAGTTAGATATTTGAATTAATGAACATATTATTCAATTCTTAAAAAGATAACAAGTATCCCCTTTTTCATAAATTGAAAGTTTCGTATATTTTGTACCGTTTTTGCAAGTACCGTTTTTAATTAAAGTGCGAACTTTCAAGCTGATTTTCTCGTTTTCATTTTTCTTCCACTAAGCTCTTCAATTGAAGAGCTTAGTGGAAGAACGTGCTAAGTGACAAAAAGGTGAAAACGAGAAAAGGAGCTTGACAGTTTTTAATCCTAACTGATCCTAAGAACACGTTATTATTATTTAACCCTCTAATGCATACTGTTACCGTTCGGTAACAAGTTACATAATCCACTTTATTCTATTAAAGTAGACCTCCCTCTCGACAAATTTGTGTTTTTTCATCTACTACATTCCATTTTGAAGTTTTTGTTAATAATAACCCTCATAAATGACAGCAGTAAAAGTGCATTCAAAATTAAAAAGTGAAGTTTCTAACTGTTGTAAAATTACGTTTTTGGTAGCATTCAAAGTATTAGTATTAGTACTAAATACAAATAAATTGTTTTGAAAAATTAGTTATAGTTAAAAAGGGTTATTTTGAACTATAGGTAGTAGTTTTCTAGTTATTATTATCAAAATTGGACTTTTGTAGTGGGTTTTTGTCACATGGAAATTTTTTCAAAAATTGAAATTATTTAAATTCTATTGCAGTTAATTTTTTTTCAGCATTTTCCCCATAATGCACGAGTATTAAAGATGCATATATATTTTTTTGGCATGAAAATAAAAATTCATGCATTAGAGGGTTAACATCAAAAGGAACGAGTGACTAAGAACCATTTCTGTCTGTCACTACCTGGATACTCGTTCACAGGTGCTTCCACCTCTGACCTCCTCCCATAAAAATAGCCTTGGCGAGAGGCGGATCATGCTAGGCCCCGACAATTAAAAACCGTTTCTGGCATATGCGGGTCTATGAGGAAGATGGCGATACTTGGCGTAGAAATAAAAGTGAAAGCGTCTGAAAGTTGCCAATTCGATATGACTTTCTGGTAAATATTTTTTTTAGGTTTGAAAAAGAGTGACATTTTTAGAACTACGCTTGTATAACACTAAACAATTTTCAATTGCCGCTCAATAAATCAATGCATTTAAGTTCTAATTACCTATATGCCTTTTGCACCTTTGTACCTAATTACGTATGTATCTTGCCTTACCTAATTACCTATATAAGATAATTTCAATAACTTTAAAACCTAAATTTTTTAAATCACAGTTACATTATTCTCGTATACGATTTTCTGGAAAAGCTTACAAAGATCGCAAAACAAGTGGTAAGAACTCGTATAGCAAATTTAGATCGAGCTGTAGAGTGGTTTTAGACATAGAGACAGACATACAGGTGGACTGTTGTTCAAACCCCACTTTTTTTTAGAATAAACACCCTTCACGATGTTCTAATATTTCAAATTTATATTTATTAATGTTGTTTTCATTGCTGTTAGTTCTATCGATCTGCAAAGTAACAACAAATAAAAAGCCAAATCCTTCTTTTGGGTGTATCTAAGAAGTGATTATGGCTTCACTTGATAAACGGGTTGGAACATTGTACTCACAGACGTAGCAATTCAGTCTCATCTAACCTCAATGGAGAGAATGGAGAGAAAGTGGTGCGACTGCCAGCGAATAATCTTGTCATTTATTTCCTGTGAGACAAAAAGATTCATCTAACACCCGTTTAGACGGATGTTGGCTGCTTTTGTATGCATGCCGAAAAGGCAGGTTTTCCCCAAAGATGTTTTTTAAAGGATTGGTTATGTTAGAAATAATCCGTTATGTATGTTACACTTCATATGCAGATTGGACTTTCTTATATGTTTTTACCCTTCTGAGTGATGCGATTTGCTTGAGGTGAAATTTTTTACTGCGCGATATAAAAAAAATTCAAAGTTTTAACAGAAAATTCAGTTTGTTTTCAATTGTTTAAAGTTTAATTTCTGTAGGGGGGGATAATTATAAGTGACTGCTCCACCCCTTGAATTTTAAAATTTAGTAGCATTATAAAATTTTTAATTAAAAAAAATTACGTGTGTGGCTAGAGCTAGATGGATAGTATTTCTGCTTAGATTAATAAAATCACAGTTAATAACACGGATTGTTTTAGTACAATTAATGGTTTTAAATTGGCAACACTACTGAAAATCTTAAACCATTGGTTTAACGGAATTTTTCTATAGTGTATAATTTTTTTTGACTTTTTAATGTTTAAACTATTACTATTTATGCTTTAAACATTAAATTTATTGACCCCGATATATTTTTATTTTACAAGGAGATTTTGTTTCTAATCTAAATAGAGAACACATAATTGCAATTGATGTTAATAACTTAAACTTTAAATCAATGTTCATCTTAAAAAAAAAACAATTTGAAATGTAAAATGTTTGTACATGGACTTACATTTTTTCTGTGAATTCGGATTGTAATGATAACGGAATATGCAATTACGTAGAAATATTCATAATAATTATTTTTGTAAAAAAAAACTTTGAATTACTAGTTCAATGATTAAAAGTAGAACTGTAAGCTTCTTAAAATTAGTTAGAGAACGATTTTCTTAATTTGTAAATAAATTCAATTAAAAAAAAATCAAATTTTTATTTATTGAAAATATGACTAAATTTCTTACTATCGTAAATATGAAATGTTTATTTTAAAAATAGAATTTTGTGTTTTATTTCTTATTTGAAAATGAATGCAAGTTTAAAAACTGTTCTTGTGAATTATATCAATAACGTATTCACAGTTTGGCGACGCATTTGTTTAATTTTTAAAATACAACTATAAAAAATATCTGTTGTATCATAAAAACAATTATTAATATTAACTATCTTTGAAAGACAAGTATTTGTATTTATAACGTTGAACAAGGCAACAGGTATAATCCATTTTTTTCTTAAATTGTATTTTTATGTTAAGTTAAAATCTTCATCTATTATTTTTGGGGGTTTTTTTTCAATCAGTGACAATTCAGTTCAGCGGCTAAAGTTACTCACAATTACCATATTTTCCTAATCTACGGAACATTAAATTTTGGAAGATAACAACATCGAAATCAAAATTAAAATCCAACGAAACCATAAAACATAATCTTTATTTAGAAACACCACAATAGTAGAACCCTCCCTTGTACCACTATTTATAAAATTAACAGAAAAAACCCTTTTAGAAAATAGAAATCCTTTCTAAGACAAAAAAAGAAATGAGGAATCACAGTTCTTAGTTACACAAATACTTGTTCGATCTTCTGCTGATCTTGAACATTCTGGCTCTCGGAAGCGGAAGTTCTCGTTTGGGTTCTATAATTCAAAGGCTTCAGTGGCGGGGAATAACTGGACACAGGAACATCTACGGGCTTGAAACTTTGAATGGAAGGAATGTCTTGGACCACTTGGGATAGCGAACTTGGATCTTCAACGTCTTCAACTTTTACTTGAACCTGGTCGGCTTGGTCAAGGAAACCAGAGGGAAGAATTCCTGTTGCAACTCGAGATTTTTCTACTGGAGTAAACCTTCCACCTTGTGCTTGAGTCTGACCAGCTGAAGGCCTACGCGAAGTACCTTGCCCTGAAGAAGCCGGAAATCCTGATGCTTGAGGACCCTTGTCCTTTGGTGCATTGTATCCAACAAGTTTGGTGATGGAATCTAGTTCATCGACGTACACTAAACCTCCTTCCAAATCTTCCTCGTTTTTCACAATGCCTCCGAACGTTTGTCGTATTCCTTCTCTGTTTTGTTTCTCGATGAGCTGCCTGTTCAAGTTTCTTAGTTCTTCGTTCGGTCCAGGTTGGGAGCCCGATGAAATTCCAGCCGTTGCTCCTCCCGACACTCCTGACGATGTTCTAGTTGCGGTTCTTTGATTGCCTGACGTTGGAATTATGTTTTGTGGACTGGTCCGTGCTGGAGCAAACCTTTGGGGTCCGGCTTGAGTTCCAACACCTTGAGCTCTTTGATTGAATCCACCGGTTGCCTGTGATGAAGCTACTGAAGAGGGACGCTTTGGTGCAACACTAACAGGGCGCTTTGGGGCTTGTGGAGTTTGCTGTATACCTGCACCCAAGCTGCTAAATTTTGTTAAGTCTCCCAATCCCTCTAAAGAAACAGCTACACCGTCCAAATCGGCTTCGTTTTTAGCAATTCCACCGAATGTTTGTAAAACACCCTGTTCGTTTTGTCTTTGAATAAGGTTTCTGTTCAAAGCTATAATATCTTCGGTTTGTGGTGAAAGGTTTGCTGGAGTGCGGGGCTTGGGTTTAGGGCCTGATACTTGCTGAGTTCCACCGCGTGAGGAACTTATCGATCCTGCAGCATTTCCGAAAACAGGTTGTATGGGTTTATTGCGTGTACCGAAAGAGCTTGATGTTTGTCCTGACGTTACTTGAGTGCCTCTGTATTTCAATTGGGTCGAACCTACACTACCTCGAACAGGTGTCACTCTTGGTGCTGATGGACCTAACATTCCAGATGTTACTCGGCTTCCAGTGTACCCAGCAATTTGATCTTTACCAGTATTTGAGGATACTACGCGTGTCGGTGTCCTGGGTTTCGATACCGTAACCGGTTGCTTATATTGGACTTTTGGGGCGATTGGTTTTGGCTGTCCAAACCCACCAATCTGATCCAAAGATACTGGAAGTCCAGCAAGATCAGATTCTGATTTAACAATACCTCCAAACGCCTTCAAAACTCCTTCTTGTTCTTGCTTTTGAATGAGTTGCCTGTTAATCAACTTTATATTCTCATTGGAGCCATATAATCCTTGGGCAGTACCTGATCCGAATTGATTCCTATACCCTTGGGTTCCACCTCCTATTGGCCGTGCTGGGCTTGTGCGTGAAAACGAGGTACCGGATATTCCTGATGAAATACCAGTTCCAATATATTTCACTGTTTGACCTCTGCTGGTGGTCGTAGAAACTTTAGGTTTTGGCAAAGCGACTGGTTGTCTGTATTGTACTTTTGGAGTGTCTGGTTGTCTGTATTCTACTTTTGGAGCGATTGGTTGACGTGATCCGAATCCACCAATTTGGTCCAACGATAAGGAAAGTCCGGTAAGGTCAGATTCTGATTTTACAATACCACCAAACGCTTGCAAAACTCCTTCTTGTTCTTGTCTTTGAATCAATTGCCTGTTAATTAATTTTATATTCTCATTCGAGCCATAAAAAACCTGTGCAGTGCCAGATCCTAACTGATTATTATATCCTTGGGTCCTACCTCCCACTGGCCGAACAGGGCTTGTTCGTGAAAACGAAGTTCCGGATATTCCGGATGAAACTCCAGTTCCAGTATATTTTACTGTTTGACCTCTGCTGGTAGTCGTAGAAACTTTAGGTTTTGGCAAAGAGACTGGTTGTTTATATTGGACTTTTGGGGCGATTGGTTTTGGCTGTCCTAATCCACCGATCTGATCCAAAGATACTGGAAGTCCCGCAAGATCAGATTCTGATCTCACAATACCTCCAAACGCTTGCAAAACTCCTTCTTGTTCTTGCTTTTGAATGAGTTGCCTGTTAATCAACTTTATATTCTCATTGGAGCCATAAAATCCTTGTGCAGTGCCTGATCCGATTTGATTATATCTTTGGGTTCCACCTATTATTGGCCGAACTGGGCTTGTGCGTGAAAACGAAGAGCCGGATATTCCCGATGAGACTCCAGTTCCCGTATATTTCACTGTTTGACCTCTGCTGGTGGTAGTTGAAACTTTTGGTTTTGGTAATGCGACTGGTTGCCTGTATTCTACTTTTGGAGCAACTGGTTGTCTGTATTCTACTTTTGGAGCGATTGGTTTACGGGATCCGAATCCACCAATTTGGTCCAAAGATAAGGAAAGTCCGGTAAGATCAGATTCTGATTTCACAATACCTCCAAATGCTTGCAAAACTCCTTCTTGTTCTTGTCTTTGAATCAATTGCCTGTTAATCAATTTTATATTCTCATTTGAATCATATGATCCCTGTGCAGTGGCCAATCCGAACTTATTACTATATCCCTGGCTTCCACCTCCCACTGGGCGAACTGGGCTAGTGCGTGAAAATGAAGAGCCGGATATTCCTGATGAAACTCCAGTTCCAGTATATGTCACTGATTGACCTCTGCTGGTTGTCGTAGAAACTTTAGGTTTTGGCAAAGCGACTGGTTGTTTATATGTGACTTTCGGTTTTGGCTGTCCAAACCCACCAAGTTGATCTAGAGAAACTGGGAGTCCCGAAAGATCCGATTCTGATTTAACAATACCCCCAAATGCCTGCAAAACTCCTTGTTGATTTTGTCTTTGAATCAATTGTTGGTTTATCCGTTTTAAGTTTTCATCTGAGCCACTTACTGCCGAAGATTGGAACGGAACTCTTGGTTGTTGAGAGGAAATTCTTGAGGTCTCAGTTCTTGATGTACCATAGGTTGTAGAAGTAGATACTGTACTTGGCCTTTGAGCTTTCGGGATTGCTGCCTTTGGCCGAGGAACTTCAACTGGTTTTGCAGGTCGAGACAATTCCGATCCTCCCAATTCCGATAAAGCTATGGAAATATCTCCAAGGTCTGAATCAGGCTTTATTTTTTGTCCAAATGTTTGTATAAATCCCTGTTGATTTTGTCGTTGAATGAGTTCCTTGTTTATTTTTACTAGTTCATCATCCGAACTCTGCTGAGGAGTAATTCTTACAGGTTTTGGTTTCGGCGCTGCAATTGCTGGAGAAACAGGACGTGTCGGGATTTTATATTCTGGTTTAAATGCAGGACTTGTTGCGGGCTTTTGAACTGTTCTAACGTTTGCAGCATTACCTCCAGCTGCGGATCCGGATTTTACCGCCGCTTGTCCAGAAACTCTAGAACCACCTCCGACCTGTTCTATGGTCCCATCCTCGTACACAATTATTTCTTGGGCCCCTCCCGTTCCCGAAAGGCCTTCAAGCAAAGGTTTCAGGTCCTCATTTGACAAAAGTCCGGAACTGCCCGATGCGGTTCCAACATCTTCGATGGTTCCGTCATCATAAACTATAATTTCTCTGGTTCCCCCTATTTGTCCACTTGGAACTAATGGCGAAGGACGAATGTCACTAGTTGCTTTCAGAGGTGGCGAACCAGGAACTGGCTGAACTTGTGGTAGGGATGAATAGTCAACTGTCTTCACGCTTTGAGGTCTGGATGCAGACGATACCGTTTTGACTGTCTTTACTGTTTGAAGTGTGGCAATAGCTGGTTGATTAGCTACTGGCAATGCAATAGGGCTGCGGAAAGAGGAAGGCGTTAAAATGATATTCTTCTTCGATGCTGCATTACTTCCTGATGCATCTTCTTCTGGTACTGGTACAAGTACTGATGCACTCCCACCTTCAAATTCAAAAGAAAATATCTTAAGTTCTTTAAAATATTGATTGGGTTCAAATAATTATAAATTATTAAACAAGAATTTATATTTAAAATTAAATTTTTAAACAATTCACAATTCAGTTTACAAAATAGTTTGCATTTAAGTGCAAAAAAAGTTTTTTTTTTTTTAAATCAATTTTTTATATTTTAAAATATTATTTTTAAAAATGTATTCCTTATTCGTAATAAATTGGAATTGAGGTATTAGAAAAATATTAATACATTTCATATATTAGAGTATTAAACATCCACTATTAGTAAATATGTCCCTATTTAACAACACTTTAATGTGTGAAACCAAAAAAAACCACACACACATACAAATTGTTTTTTTTTTGTTTCAACTAAAGTGCGATTTCATTATAATTATCTAGTTTAAATATGAAAAGACGAACATTTGAGATTTTGTTCCACAAATAAAAAGAACAGACTTCTAAAGACGGAACTCTTTTCTTGTTTTCCGTTAAATAAACCAGTTTGCACTCATGGAATACACTAACAATCTGTTGTGAAGAAGTGTATGTGCTGCCAGAATCATAAAATTAATGAATATTGTATAAATTGAAATTTAATGCGTCTTACATACGTTAGAAAGTGGGATAATGATTTATAAATGACATTATCGCAGACAAATGAAAATATATTCTTTTACTGTATCTTCTCGAAGTAGGAATATGGAATAAAAACAATTTTGTAAACATATTTCTGCATGTTGGCAAAATGACTTGAAACAGAATATCGATACGCTTGAATTTTGAAATATACAATTTTCAAATTTCCAGCAGTTGCATCAAACTGGATGAAGTGAGGTTTTACAGCAAATATTATACAGATAAAAATTTCAAGCTCATTCGTAGCTTAATAAGTTTAAAAAGTGCGTGTATTATTATTGTAGAGTTATTGGGAAAATGTGTAAATTAATTATTTACTAAATACAGATTAAGGAAATTAATACAATAAAAAAAAGAACACAGAAGAGTTTCAGAAAAAGCAGAAAAAATATTTTAAGAAATTACGTAGTTTTCTTTTTGTAACTTTTGAAAATGTGAATTTAACGTAAAAGACGTAATGTAAAACTTAAATGTTTTTATAGTGAAAATTCAGTTTTTTCTCATTCAGTAATGTTTTTTTTTTATCGTAGGATAAAAAAAATTAGGTATTTCTTTTAAAAATAGTGTTTTTTAGGGTTTATTTGATATGCATTACAAGTTTAAATGATACTAATAATACTTTTAAAACTCAATTTTGATTAAAATAATTTGTTTTGAATGACTATAAAATATAAAAAATTATGTATATCACATATGCTTATATTTTTTTGCCAATTATATATTCTGAAGTTTCTTATTTGTAAAAAATTAAATAAATATTAAATGAAATATTTTTAAAGTATGAAGTTTTTTATTGCATTTAATTAACTTTCGAGCCAACGTATGCACTATGCATATTGTCAAAGCTCACTCATAAATAATGAAATATATGTCAAGGTCAATTGACTGTATTTATTAACCATGCATTGATTTTAATATAAATTCCATTGACATCTAAAATCGTATTTGCAGTGGTGAAAGTGGGAAAAAAATAAGTGGGGGGATGCCTTCAATTAGAATGCCACGCTCCATCCCCCCTCTATGGATTATGTATTTGAGAGATATAAGAAGTGGGGGGATGGATAGTCATTTTCTTGAAAAGTGGGGTGACGCGTCACCCCGTGTCTACCCACACTTTCAGCACTGCGTATTTGCGAAGGAAAAAAATGTGATAAAAACAATCAAAAATAAATTAGTGAGGTTAAGCAATTTTAGGCCGCGACAAATTTAAAATTAAGTTTGCAAAAATTAAAAAAAATCCGTTTCATACAACAACGTTACATCTTAAGATATAATTATTTCTTATTTATATTAATTATAACTATGAGCTTTTAAGTAAAATAAGCAATACCTTATAATACGAACTAAAATTTTAATTGTATTATCAGTTGGTCTACAAGAATACGTATTTTAACGGTAAATTCCCCAACAAAACCAATTAAAAACGAATAATTATGAACGGCTAAGTGATGTTAATGATTTCATAAACGTAACACCCAAGCTGTTTAAGATAGATAATTGCTTGGGCATAATACATCCTGAAACCGCCATGACCTTGAATTTAACCACGATTTGTTTACTGAGAGAAAGTTGGTGGAGTTAGGTGTAAGTAATTGAATTGAAGAAAAAGGTATATATGAAGGGTCTGTTTGCAAAACTAACATTCTGTAATGAACAACTAAGATATAGGGTCCAGAACGCCGTTTGGCGACTTTTGATAATAGTAAATTCGATTGGACGAAATCGCCAATGAAGGGAGTGGACCGTATATCTTAGTTATGCTTTGGAGAATATGAGTTTTGCCTTGTACAAATCTCATTATTCAAAATTAACATACGAATTAGAATGGTTTACCAATGTTGGAAAGAAAAAAGGCGTTAAAGTAAAATGAATAATTAGGGAAATCCCATACTTTTTATTTCTCTGGTAATTGTTAAATTTAACAAAGGAAAAGTGTCAATAATTTGTTACAATATTTAGTGTGTTATTAAGTTTGGTTCTAGATTAATTCAATTAAAACTATTGCAGATAATACAAATAAGTTGTTTTAGTGCAGAATTAATTATGCTTCGAACTACACCAATACTTCACTTTGGGCTTGTTATGCTTCAAATCCTAATTTCTTCAACTTATTTAACAATTAAAAAATTCCCGGAAGCCGATGCAATTTATGTGCTTAAAGATCATTTATATTTAAATTAACAAGACAATAGAAAAAACGTTAGGGTATTTAATATGAAATATTTCCAATTGTAATTGGTGCTTATGTATTTTCTTTGTTAGAATAATAAAAATTTAGTTAATTTTATTTTTTTAACATCTTAAATATGTACTTTTTAATTAATTTTACTAATTAAAAAAACTAAAACGACGTCCTATATCTACAATGCACATTAAACACTTGGATAGTTTTGAATGTTTTTTGTCGTTTTTTTTTAAAATTGTTTTACTGTTCATTTGAGTTAAATTGCATTATCTATAAAATCTCTTGCGTTTATTGGTGCTATCTCAATATTTAGCTATGACCATAGTAGTGTAGTGCTGTGGGTAAACAAATTTCATTGATAAAACAGTACAAACCTTTCACTCCCGTGCTTTTAGGTTCCACGAAGGTCTGAGTACCGAAATCGGAGTCGGAACCTGATGCTTCCTGAAAAATAAATCTTTATTAGTCTTATTTCGTAAAGTAGTCTTAATTTGGAGACGTACAATAATTTCACCGAAATTTTTTTTTGCATGTGTAATTGGTAGCGAAAAATAAAAAAAAATACGTGTTTAAGAAATAGTGGCTTTTATATTTGTATTACAATTCTAAAAACCATTTACATTTTTGTAGAGCTCTTTTCGTGTTGACTGATAATTGTGACACACATGACAAATTTAAGACTCTATTATTTTAGTTCTTATTTAAATATTTTTTTCCTAAATTTTGAATGAATACCTTATTTTGACTTATTTAAAGATAAAATAAAGTGGCAAGTATTTTGTATGAATAGTTTCTTTAAAAAATTATTTTTTTTCGAGCTAATACTGTATGAAATGTATGTATGAAATACAGTACAGTCCCGATTATCCGAGCCCCGATTATCCGATTTTCCGCTTTAACCGAGCTTTGAAATATTTCTAGGATTTTTCCGACAACTACCGAAAAAATTCTGAACAGAACATAATCTCACGAACCTTCAGGAAAGGAAATCCAACAATAATTCCCCCTTTACTTTTCTTAAATTGCTGCCGAGAAACGCCAAAATAACATAAAACAAAAAAACAATTAAAGACCTTTTTAAGTGAAGGAACTATTTCAATGTCCTGCATATGAATTGCACGTAGCCTGTATAACATTTGTACTTGTTAAAATATACACTTAGACATACAGAATTGTTTTATTTACATTTTTCGCTTTAACCGAGTTTTTCGGTTATCCGAGTTAGTCTCGGTCCACATTAACTCGGATAATCGGGGTTCTACTGTATATAAAATGACTCGTGAATACATCCTTTAAAATTATCTTTTCATTAAAATATTATAAAAGAAAACAAAGTATTTTTTTAACATTTGGCAATATGCTAAAACTAAAAGTAATATATATTTTTATGACATTTGAAAATTGGTCCATAGGTTGACATTTAAATGAAATTAGCCTGTAGAAAGTTTGTTATACCAATATTGTTGAAGACACATTTTTTTGTGGGTGAGGACAATACATTTTATAAACTAGAAGTATCAATTACTAGTTTTATGAAAAAGGAAAATTTGGGTACTTTTTTATTGTTGCCAAACGAAAATTTGGTGACAAACGAAATTTTTAGACGACGAAACACAGTAGACACTGTTAAGGTAGGCGAATACCCAAAATTCTAAAATTTTTACTATTACTTTAATCTTTTCCAAATTTGGCATAATGATTTCAAATGTAATGAACAATGCTTTCTGGGCAATTTTTTTTATTTAAATATAATTTATTTATTTTAAACGGTGTTTTTCAACTAAAAAAAGGGGTTTACGCCAACACTTCTAGTATAAAAAGTTTTACATTAATTTACCTGAAATTTTTTACACATGCTATTTCAATATATATCTTTGCCATGAACCTCTAACATCTGGTGTCAGTATACAAGTTTTTTTTTTAAATGTCCAAGTGTAAGTTAATCGAAAAAATCTTTTTTTGTGTGGTTATTTTGTAACATTTTTCTTAATAACTTCTTTTCTTGTAATTTGTATGTAACTCTAGAGGGTCATTGCATGCATCAGTTCAAAACGAAGAATTTAACGCATAATTAATGTTTATAGGATGAAAATTCAATGTGGTAGACTTGTTAGCGTAAACCTCTTTTTTTAGTAGAAAAACACCGTTTAAAATAAATAAATTATATTTAAATTTTAAAAAAATGCCTAAATAGTATTATTCATTATATTTGAAATCACTATGCCAAATTTGGAAAAGATTAAAGTATTAGTAAAAATTTTAGAATTTTGGGTATTCGCCTACCTTAAATAAAAACAGCATGCAAAGTTGAAGGTTGACATTGGAAATATTGCATTTGGCGGTGGTTGTACATTTTTTGGAGACTTATCGCTTGCGCTTGCGAAGTGGAAATTTAACATTTTTTAAATAGTTTTTTAATTACTCATTGCCATTATTAAAAGTGCAGCCTTAAGACTACTAATTGTCATATTAAGATGAATCTAACTTTTCCTGACATTAACTATCCCTTTTGTTTCCTTAATTTTCTTTTTTACTTGTTTAATGAAATTCCTCTGAAACATTAATTCAAGAAGCATGAATAAAAGAATATGGGGAACAAAAATTTTTAGTCAAAATGAAAATTCATTAAGCATAATTTAACTTTTCTTGACATTAACTATCCCTTTCTCCTCATTTTTCTTCGTTTTTAGTTGTTAAATAAATTTTTTCAGAAATATTACTTCAAGAAGCGTGGATAAAGGAATATTTAGACCGCAGTTATTTGTCAAATGAACATTCATTAAGCATAATCTAACTTTTCTTGACATTAACTATCCCTCTTGTTTCCTTATTTTTCTCCGTTTTTACTTGTTTAATGAAATTTCTCAGAAACATTAGTTCAAGAAGTGCGAACAAAAGAATATAGGGAACCACAGCTATTAGTCAAAGTGAAAATTCATTATTTACACAAAGCAAATTAATGATGCATATTTTTGATAGCAATTTGTTTTTGCAAAAATAATAAATACTCAACTGATGATGGCAAAAAATGCCACTTGAACAAAGGAAATATGTTTACTATGTAACATGTTATTGAATTAATTTTGATAAAAATATTACAAAATAGTAAACGAAAACATTGTCACAAATAGTCATTTGTCAACTAAGAAAATAACTCTAGTGACAAAAGGTTTGGGTGTTGAGGTGTGCGTATTACACAAAAGGCGAGATTTTGTTTTATGCAATAAGACAATGGCACATGAACATTAATAAAAACCATTTTTACTGTCAACAGACTCTTGTGAGACAAGGAGGATAAGCAACAATAACAACAACTGTCAAAACCTTAGTTACTTTGTTCCAATTTGGTTTTGGGGAAGCAACCGGTGATTAGCTAACTTTGGTGGATTTTGTTGATTTATGGGTTTTCTAGGATAAGGTTTTAGAAAAAGAAATTTTTGTTATTGCAGTTTATTATGAAGAATATAAACTTTTTGTATTAAAAGAAGCTTAAAAGAGAGAATAAACAATAATTTGAAACTTAACAAACAGAAAATGATGTAAAAATAAAAATTATGTATTATATTATGTACAATATGTACAATATGAGACATCAAGAACGTGAACATTCAAGAACGTGGAACTTTGTACGATTAATTAAATGCTTCATTATTGTTTTAATTTTAGAAAATTTTGAAACTTATATGGATTTGATGACTCTGGAATTTGCGGTTTCTACAACAAACTCCCACGTTTAGAAAAGGTAGGCAAGTTTTAGTCGGTTTATTACTTTAATGACCTGAGGATTTTGTGCTAACAACAATCAAAGATTTCCATTCGCGTTATCAGTTAACATCTCCCATAAGCAAAAAAAAAAAAAAAAAATGCTAACTCCTTTGCTGGGTGAATTTCAAACTTATTTTTTCGAGCTTCACTTGATATATACATGAGTTATATTTCCCCTTAGACATGACATTTGTTTTGGTGACCGTTGCAATAAAAAACGCCGTTTTAGATTCACTCAGATGAGTTTACTTTTTAGATGCTCTTTGTTTTGGTGTTCGTGCTTTCTTATTAATTTTAATGAAAACATATCGTTAATTAATTTTGTCAGAAACGTTTTGGATGTGGACGAATTACTTTCCTGCTATATTTATGGTTAAGTTAAATTTTAGTCAAGAAATTTTATGTGTAAGGTATATTTGAGTACTTTTTACAGACAGGAATTACGCAGACTTTTTTTAAAAAAATTATTGCATTTATTTTTCTTCTGTTATCTTTTGCGCTTATTTAGAGAAAAAACACTGATATATGTAAAAAATAGATACTTTAAAAATTAGGAGGTATGCATGGGAAATTATAGATGCTCTAAAATGAGAAAGTGTAGTAAAAAAAATAATGAATCGCACGAGAAGTGTACTTTTAAAGATTGAAGTAGTCACACAAATAATTCAAAGGTATTTTGGATTAAATAAATAAAATAAAATTAGAAAGATTGTATAAGTTACGAAAATATAATAAAAATGGGGGGAATAAAAAGTGGAAGATGAGAGAAAAATAACAGAAAAGGTGAATAACGAGAACTTAGAACAAATGATATAGAATCTATTCAGAATAAAGTTAAATCAGACAAATAAAATTGGGCAACATAAATAAATATATGAAGAGAAAATCAAAGTAATGAAGATAATTAACCGAAGGACAAAGGTATGAAATAAAACGATGCGATAAATAATTATACCTATAACTATAAATTGGATTTTTTTAAAATTTTTAATTTCCCTTTATTAGTTCAGTAAATGTACTGCGAAATAAGGAGGAAATAGAGAAAGATAATCGACAGAAGAACTGAGGTATGAAACAAATATGTATAAAAGATAGAAAATAGCGATAGCGTATGGGGTTAAAAAAGAAATTTGATGAAGAGAGATGGACGAAATAATGAAAATTGAGAAAAAATATTGAAAAGAAAAATAATTGACTGTAGAACAGAAGTATGAAATAAAGAGATGTATAAAAGATAGTAAATAGAGATAGTGAATGGAGAGAAAGAAGAAAATGGAGAAAAGAGAAATCGTGAAAGAGGGAGGGAAAATTGGGAAATAAATATAATTGTCAGAAGAACAGAGCTATGAAATAAAAAGATGTATAAATGATAAAAAAACAGAGTTAAAAAAATGGAGAGAAAGAAGAAAATATAGTGAAGATAGTGGAAGAAAGATAGAAAATTTGGTGAAAATAGAGAAAAAGAGTTACAGGAGAACAGAGAATGAAATAAAGAGATGTGTGAAGTATAGTAAATTGAGTCAGAAAATGGAGAGAAAGAAGAAAATGGAGAAAAGAGAAATCGTGGAAGAGGGATTGAAAATTTGGAGAAAATAGAGAAAGATAATTGACAAAAGAACAGAGGTATGAAATAAAAAGATGTATAAAAGATAGAGAATCGGGAGAAAGAAGAACATTTAGGAAAGATAGTGAAAGAATGATAAGAAAATTTGGAGAAAATAGGGAAAGAAAGATAAGAAAATTTGGAGAAAATAGAGAAAGAAAGATAATTGACAGAAGAACAAAAGTATAAAATAAAAAGAAATGTGAAATTAAAAAAAATAATTATTTGTTTTAAATATATATATAAATGTCATAGTAGAAAACAACTACCACACATACAAACAGGCGAAAAATGTACCGCGCTCCCAGACAGACCAATCAGAAATTAAGAATTTGTTGCAAGAAAGGTGTTAAAAGATCAACATGTAGGCGGATGACACAGGACAGTTCAGTGGGAAACAGTTATTAGGCGACTGTATGTGTCACGACAGGGATAGGTTGGGATGTTAAAGTACTAAGTGATATTAAGGATATGTGAAAAGGTAATTTAAGTTATTAAGTTTAATTGAGGTTAAAAATATAAGATTTTGAGAGGATTAAGTCAGGATATTAAATTTTTTAATGTTCGAGTAATACCTGTACAGGTATGACTTCTGAATGGTGAACGGCTGCTGCATGGTGGCCTCCTTTGATGCCTCCTCCCCCCTTCGTGTGGTCTCCTCCGGCATGGGAGAGAGCAACGAGGGTCAACAGACCCGCGTATATCTGTAGTAGAGAGAAGTAAATTACAAAATGTTATCTAGGCATCACTTATTTTAAAATGTATCTAGGAGTTACTGAGTTTAAAATGGACCCAACAAACCCGTGATCTGCAGTAAAAGAGAAGTGTAGTATAACTTGTTATCTAGGTATCACTGATTTTAAAATGCACATTGGCATAACTGATTTTAAAATGAATGTGGGCATAACTGAGTTTAAAACATATCTAAGTATTATTTAGTTTTAACGTAACTCGGTATCACTGTTTTAAAATGTATCAATTCATCACTAAGCTAATGTATCTGGACAACATGAAATTATAACAAGTGTGCAAAGGCATCACTAGATTGTAACATGTCATCTCTAGGCATCACTAAATGTAACATGTCATCTAGGCATCACTAAATTGTAACATTCCATCTAGGCATCTCTAAATTGTAAAATGTCATCTAGGCATCACTAAATTGCAACATGTGTACGAAGGTATCACTAAATAGTTACATGGCATCTAGGCATAACTGTATTATCATATCATCTTTGATAAGTGTATCTCGGAGTCATGAAGCTGTATATTTATCTAGTCATCTAGGCCAATCTACCTCCTGTATCTAAATGTGGAAACTCTGTTAAGGAAATGTTTGGGGGTAGTTGTGTTAGACATCATGAAGTTATAATTTTTGTATCTAAGCATCACACCGAATAAAATCTGTACACCTAGAGATCATCAAATTGCAATATGTTTATCTATGCATCACCAACTCACAATCCATACATTTAGGCAAATCAAAATTATTACTTGTATGTTTATCAAGTATTATTACTTGTATGTTTGTCTTGGATGTTCAGGCATCATCATATTACAAGTGTTTATAGGAATAACCATAATTATTTAAAAAAATTAATTCAAAAACATTTGTTATTAATGGAAAAGTGAGTTTAAAAAATACCTAAAGATTATCGTCCTAAAAAAAATAAGAATACAAAACCCATAAATTATATCATCATAACGATACACACATTATCTATTCAAATCAATTGATGGTATCATAACAATCAATCACATTACAATCCAATAAATCACTAATATCATACTCACCAAAATCATTATGAAAACCTGCGCCTGTATGATATAAGCTCGCTACCGGCAGGTAAAGGCCAGGCATCCGAACTTCCCCTTTTTATAATCTTAAGGAAGATTCTTCGGCGCCCCGGGTTAATTGAAGAGCTTAGTTGAAGAAAGTGCTAAGTGACAAAAAGGTGAAAACGGGAAAATGATCTTTAAAGTCTTTAGTTTGAACTCAAATCCGTTGAAAACGGTAAAAAGTATGCTCAATTTTAGGATTGTGAAGCAGGAGAATCTTATTATCGTTAAAGATTGGAACAATACACTCTTAAAACAAAAGAGTGAAATCCGCTCCAATTGGAGAAGTGCATTTTCGACACTGGAACGGTGTGAATATTAACTCAGAATGAATTAAAACCACTCGTTTGGAGTGATCTTGTCGGAGGTTTAACACACAAAGTATCCACTTCTTTGGGGGAAGTGCATTTTCCAGACTAGAGTAGTGAAGTTAACTCAAACGGAGTTAAAATCACCCGTTCATTTTAAGAGTGTATAGTCATCAAATACAAACATTTCAATTTTTTCAAAAATGTCACTTAGCACGTTCTTCCACCAAGCTCTGCAATTTATGCTTCAAGTCGGTCGACTTAGCATTCTTGTCTTCTTAGGTAAAGGGGGGGATGGGGGCAAAAGATTAATGCCGCACCAAGGACTCTCTTCCGATGATCGGGCCTGAGGTTTTTACCGCTTACGTGACGTACATTATTCAGGGGGTCTTCTTCGGATTTGGCGACATAGGGCACACCTGTCAACTGGGATGGGACACTCTTGGCGAGAGTTTGGTAGGGTTGTAACTGTTATTTTTAAGTTATTAAGTTTTAGGTTATTTTTTTTTACTGACACATACGTGTTACATAACAGGACCAACATATTAGAAGGACCAGATTCGCAATCTCGGTTGCCATTGGCTGTTGTCAAGCACACAAGCTGGAATACATATGTATCTACCCCTCCCCTCCCCATTGGGTGTTAGAATTGGTAGACATGTGGCTGACACTTGGCTGAGTTTTATCTAGTTATTTTTACCGATACATAGTGTGACATAACAGGACCTACAGATAAGAAAGATCATATCCGGAATCACGGTTTGTCATTGGAGGTATCCGGAGAAATTGCAAATGAAATTGTTGTTCTTGTATGTGGGTGGGCCTTTAACATTTCACTGATTTTGACAAGAAAAAGTACTGAATAATTATCATAAATGCATTTCAGCTCTTTAAATATATATATATCATAAATTTTCTCCCGAATACATGCGGAGAACGTGGTCGTTAAATCCGAGGTTCTGAAATTAAAGTGGGAGGTCATAGCGCAGTTGCCATGGGTGCAGATTATCAAGAGAAAATTGCTCCTCCCTCAGCGGCTTGCCTCAATTGAGAACAAGGCGCCCTCTCTGAACAGAAATCAGACTTCCACCCTCAGGGTTTCTCGAAGCCTTGTGCTAACAGAAGCTACTACATCCCTCCTGTCTTCCAGGCTGTTCCTTTTAAGCACATGACAATAGAAGCAACGTAAGACTTGCTTGTGACCTCTCGCTCCAGTGAGGCCGCAGTAATCAATACCCTGTCCCTCTGGTTTATTTTGGTCTCTGACAAGTCTGGCACAAGTAAATATGCCATACGGCATATAATTGGTACTCTCATATGAATTATGAAGTCTATAGCTCTTTTAGTTCGAGCTGTAGAGTGATTTTAGGCAGGCAGACGTACAATATTCAATCACCCTTTTTTATGATCCGTCATAATTTCTACTTCACGGATTTTCAACCACCATTTCGCAATACTTTCATTAGACAATTGAAAGTCGATATAAGGTGATTGAAAGTATTTAACAGCGCAAGACAACTGCGCAAGTATTCAATTTTTTCACGTACAATTAAATGTAACGTCTTTTTTTAGAAACTAGGTAACGGGTTTGAAGATTAGAATGCCAGATGTGACTCAGGAGTAGAATTCTTAAAACATAAAATTTTTTCCCCTACACGTGTCCACAAAATTTTCAATCATTTTTTATACTGTCTATATATAAATATCAACTTCTCTTGTCTCAATCTTACAAAATGTTCGATACAACTTTTATAAACCTTGACTTTAACCATCAACTACTTTTAAACCATCACCTTGACTTGTGGAACAAATCTAGTGACAGTAGTGGCTCATCCTTTCAACAGCTTAAGCATATTCATTTAAATGACACTAATAACTACGCCACTACGCTTCTAAGAACTTAACACAAACTCAACACAGCAACAGTTCCACTGTTAGAAAAAGTGGTGTAAACCAATCTTAGATTTACACCATTAGGATTCAGAACAATATCTTTTATCAACTTTTTTTGGAGTAAAATTGATTTTTTTCTCCAGGGAAAATTGCGAAATTGAATATTTAGATTTGAAGGAAAATACTGTTAATGAGGATTTTTTTTTGGTTATATATATTATTGTCAAGGTCGTTTTTCCAGTTTTGCGTATTAGTTTCGAGTTTTTATGGTCCCGTTATTCGGGTGAATTCAAATTTTCGAACTGATTTCAATGATGTGCGGTGAATGTTTAATTTTTAAAAATATTTAAAATGGCTCATCAAAAATTTGAATAACAAGTGCACATATTATATTATTTATCTGTACTACAAAGCGCAGTGTTTGTATGCCTGATCCACACGCTGATTCAAAAATTATTTACACCACATTTGCCTCATACTCATAGCGCATGATGCTGCATTTTTTATCGCACGAAAATGAGCTTTTTGCTAAAGTTTAATCAAAATAAACAAATATGTAAGACAAATAAAGATTTTGAACATTTTATGATTTTATGTATTACACAATTTAAGCTTCAAAAATACGAATTTTTCAAAATTAAGGGGACGCGGTACCCAAAAAAATAAATATAGTATTTTTATCACTAAAATTCAAAATAAACTATTTTTACAAAGAACTAACATTCAATAAACATATACGAAAAAAATAATTATTATTGAAGCGTAATTTTTAAATTTTAAAGTTTTTTCAAAATGCTACTCCTCCTACAATTTAAAGAATTTTTTTATGGACTTTTTTCAAATTATTCCCACAACATCTTTTAATAAAAGTTGGTATCGATATTGAGTTATCAGTTAAGGTATACGTACACCTTACAGAAAGTGAAAAACGACTTAAACTTTCAATTTTGTTTTATTTCTTTATAATATGCTCTGTTTAACTAGCTTTCTGATGATACCAATATTATTAAAATCCATAGCTTAGTTTTTGACTTATGATTTTTTTTTTGTAGAAGCATAACTTATAGAATCTAGGGTCTTCTAGTAACTTCAAATGGATTTTCTGAGGAATGTGTTTATTTGCATGTATTGCTTCATCTTGACAAGGATATCTTGAGTTCTGTTAAATATATTTTTATTATGTTTTCAGTTATGTGATCTGTATTATATAGAGCATGTGATGACCCTCCATCTTATTTGTATCTTTGGAAGAAATGCTTTTAGAAGCATTTAACTTAATTATTTCCTTAAAAAAATCAAATTTTTTCGGTATCACAAAAAACATTTTTTTAATAAGTTCTAGTTTAACTAAGAACTATCTGGAGGTTCACAACATTAAAGAAGGTGTAATAAACAGTTTCCAAAAGAAAATATCGTTTTAAGTCAAATTGAATTAGCAGGATCATTGTCAAAAAATTGTCTAATTACCATAGTAATTATTAATTAATAAATATGTTAATTACTTTTTCTGAAAAAAAAATTACATATAATAGTTAGCCTATGTGTACTTCATCTATGGTATAAATTAAAAAAATTTCAATGAAAATTAAAAAAAAATTGTAAAGGTATACGTATACCTTAAGCAAAAAGAGTTATGTTGCTTGATGTATAAAATTGTCAAAAAAATTATGATTTTTTGTAAATTTTCGACTTAATTTTAAAAAAAATCTATTCACACTACACCTTATCCCATACCAACTTTTGTTAAACGTATATGTTTCAACACAGGAAAATGTTCATGGAGATCTACATTAATTTACCTAAAAGCCTTAGGGGTTTAACCATTCACAAGCTGAAAAAATTAAACACGTAAAAAATCTCTCAACATAAAATTTCCAAAACCATTTTATCAAACCATTATTTCATTTTCAATAAACCTCCATCAATATAAAGAATTCCTCTTTTTTTGCAATATCCTTAGCTAACAGCATGTAAATGAAATTAAGTTCATTGTGTGTCGTCATAAATATACAAGACACTATAAAGGAAAAACGTGTGAATATAATGGTTATCAACTCTAATATATACGCTCACAATTCAGAAGAAAGTTAATTCACATTTTAAGGTATCCGACTTCGTTGAAATCGTATTTTTCGGCAAAAAACAGCCATTTTTTTATAATCTTAAAATAAAGCACCACTCTTTAAGATTCTAACACTCTCTTCATTTTGTTTGTGCGGCAAATATTGTAGAACTCCATTGGTACTCAATTGATACTCCATTATGCGAAAACGGCATTCGAATCCTTTAGAAAAGACCACTAGTAGAAAATTGCGATCTTAAAGAATAATTAAAAATATGAAACTTGGAGATGAAGAATGTCTTACGTACCAAAAAGAAGGCTTTCCTGCTATTTGAATGTAACTTCAAACTTTAAATTGATCTTGTGCAAAATGAAAGTTTTGAACATTTTCTTATAGACAAACCATATTTCACAAAAAGTACTTAACCGAATGTTCTCAAATTTTTTGTGCATCTTTGTTATACTATCATCTAGGGAATAGACTACAGAATAGTAATTGCAAGCAATATTATAAAAATTATAACATTTACTATCAAAAATGGTAGAAGAAAAGTTGATAAAAATCTTTAACTTAGCTCCGACAACTTATAACTTTTTATTGGTGCAATAAATATCTAAGATTGTAGTCTATTCCCTAGGTATCAAATAAAGATTTATTAATTTATTATTATTTTTAAAAAACCTTAAATATTTTTTTAGTTATAAGGTCTATCGTAAAGGCAAAAAAACATCAAAATTTATTTACAAAATCTTAAATTACACAAAATATATTTATTTAAAATAAAAATTGTGACTTTTTATTATTGTTAGTTGTGTTGGTGAACAAAAAAATACATAAGATATTAAGTATTAAAATTTAATTAAAAAATAAGTGTCAAACGTAGTCGAATACCTTAACCCATTCATTCCCAGTGATGCCATTTGGAATCATCACTTTCAATATTTTTTCCCCAATGTTTATGTCCCGTTATGACATCCAAACACACATCATTCGATTCTTCACACTTAGTTCTATTAGACAATATTTTAAATTAATCTCAACAGAAGTCAGAACTGCTATTTTTTTTATTTATTAAATAGCTAACAAGCGTTTCATCTCATTTGTGAAAAGTTCACTTCAGTTTCATATATTTAAAACACAATTTAAACTATTTCGGTTAAAGTAATTACTAATTTTTCAGATACCTTAAAATATATAACTCGAAGTGTTTTTAGAAATATATATTTTTTTATTTTGTTGTTTTCCACAGTTAAAAGAATTTGGCATTATTTCAAAAACTATATAAAAAATTAAAGTGAATTTTTTTCTCATGGAACTCTTATTTTTGACCTAAAATAAGCTTATTTTGTGAATATCAGATGTTTCTATAGTGTAGTAAATTTTTGGAACTGAAATATTGTTCTTACTTTTCATTGAGATTTTATATCCTTAATTTTCATGCGTTGGACAAAAAACCGTAGAATCAAAAGCAAAGATATTTTTTTGATTTAAATAACAAACGTTTACACAGTTAAGGATATTAACTTATTTTACTAAAAATACATGGAATTTATTTATGATTTCTAACATGTAACTAGCATAAACTAAGAATTTTTTTAAAAAAAAATTTAGACCAAAGCAGATATCCATTTATAACCAGATAAATAAAAGTTTCCTGAATAAAAGAACCACTTTTTCAGAGTTATTAGTTTCAGAATTGAAGAGTTTAGTGGAAGAACGTGCTAAGTGAAATTTAAAAAAAAATAGATTTTTGTGTCAATGAACATATTACTAATTTCTTTAACGATAGCAAGTTTCCCCTCTTTCACAAACTTTAAGTTTACTATATTTTTTACGCCTTACAAGTACTGTTTTCAACAGATCTGAGTGCAAACTAAAAACGTTAACGCTCATTTTCCCGTTTTCACTTTTTTGTCATTTAGCACGTTCTTCCACTAAGCTCTTTAAGTCTAGTTGCATATTCTGTAATTCTAGCTGACATTTTATGTGGTTTCTTTTCTTTTCTAGAGATCAAGTCCCACAAGGATCAAGTGTCCTGAGAATCTTGCAGCAAGAAAATTGATCAATACAAGTAAGTTTTAACCTCTTGAAACCTGACATCCCCATTTGGGGACATTTTTTAAAACCTCCCCACAAACAATTAACATCCTAATTAGTTCCGAAATGGACCTGGTCCGATGGAAGAAGGTTCAAATATATAAGTTTTCAGCCTTTGATTACAGGTATCAGTTAGTTATTTACATAAAAAAAATTGAAGTTGAACGCTAGGGTCAATACGATATTAGAGTTCTTAAAAAAACTATTATAAACTTTTTTTTTCAAACTTTTCAAAAAGTTCTTTTAGTAGTTAATTTTAATTCATTTTGCATTGAAAACAATGTAAATATAACTGTTAACTAAAAATAAGTGACACTGTCGATTTTTTTTAATCTATAGCACATAAAAGGTCTATTTTTAGAGTTTAAGTCATGTCCCTCAGTAAAAATTAAACTGAAAAAAAAAACTTTGCAAAACATACTTTTTGGCATATATTTGTATGAAAAATATGTTTAGATAAAGAATATAGGTGTAGGATTTCGCTCGGGTCTTAAAAGGTTAAGTTATTGCAATTCCCTGTCTTGCTTCTCTACGCAATCGCGAAATAATCAACTGCAACAGAAGCATTCCTAGAAATATATAACCTGACATTGTCAGCACAAAGGTAAAACTGTGTAATTCACCCGTTTCAGCATTGATCTTTGGTAGAGTTCAAATCTATCCATCTTTTCACCTTGCTCCTGAATGGAGGTTAGGAGGAGGATGAAATATGGTTCATATTTAACAACAACTTCGAAGAAAGTTTATATTTTGCTTAGAAAGACAAGAGTTTTGTAAGAGATGGTCAAGTCCCATATACTGAGTGAGATATTTTCGAAGTTATAATATATTTCAAATTTATATTATTATTAAAAGAGTTAAATGTATTTGGTAGGGCGGATTAAGGTATTTTCTAGGCAAAAAAAAAACTTTGTTCAGTGTATTTTCTTTCAATTTCATGAATTGACGTTGATAAATAAGGTGCAAAAATTGAAGATTATTTTTGCTAATTTTATTTTATATAGAGAAGAGAAAGACAAAATAAAAAAAAATTCATATTTATTCCTTAAAAACTAATCTATACAGTTCATGTAAATTGTAAAAGTAGGTAAAGTATTAAAAACTATTTAAAGTATGCGAGATAAAATTAAGGACTGGATGGAAAAGACGCTAAATATTTTTGGAATAGCAGCTAGTGTATGAAAAGAAATTCATTACATACAGACCATTATATAACTTTAATACAAGAAATTTAGCTAAGATATTCAAGTTTAGAATTCACAAGAAAATAAAAACGAAGAAAATCAAAATGTTTTTGTTAGTATCATAATTTAAGACATTGTATTAATTAATATGATATTATGTGAATTCAACTGATTTAGATGCATTAGTAAAAATGTGCCAATAAAATGTGTTTTTTTTTCCACTTAAATAACGAAATAGGACGATGAGGGAAAGTTGAATTCAACTGATTTAGATGCATTAGTAAAAATGTGCCAATAAAATGGTTTTTTACTTAAATAAGGAAATAGTATGATGAGGTTTTTACTTAAATAAGGGAATAGTATGATGTGGGAAAGTGGAATTCAACTGATTTAGATGCATTAGTAAAATGTGCCAATAAAATGGTTTCTTACTTAAATGGATGCATTACCCAAAATATTATTTCTAGAATAATGACATAAACTTGCAAATTATATTGGTTTTGTAGAATGTTCACTCTAAATAAAAAAATTCTAGCAATAAAATGAATATTTACAAGTAGTTTTTCATTTATTCAAAAAATAAGTCAAAATTTTGAACTTTTTTTTTAAACCCTACTCCTCCTTCAATTTTAGGAATAACTTCACCAAACTTTTATGGTTTCTTTTTAGTACTATTTTTTCAAGAACTGTGCATGGATTTTAAAATGTGAGTGACAGTTAAAAGGTAATATGCATTTACAGTGAAAATCACAAAAAATACACAAAAATACAAATTATTGAATTCAACATTTTTTTAAGAAATAACTATACATAGAAGACCTTATTCGATGCACAATTTTGTGCATAATATATGTAAGAACACAGGTAAAAAATTTCAAAATTCTAACTTAATTAGCAAAAAAGCCTTAGGGATTTATTAAACACAAGAATTGAAGAACGTGAAGCAGAGAAAAAAACGTTGAAAGCAGACGAAATAAGCGTTCAAACTTATAGGAATGACTCCAGAAAATATTTAATAACTTTTTTTCTACAAAAGATATCATTATAAAACTTTCAGTAAATGTTCAGAAAGATATTGTATATAATAAAAAGTAAAAACTGAAAAATCGACATTTTGACCAATTTTTGGGTAATGCGTCCCCTTAAATAAGGAAATAGTATGAAGATGGAAAATGGAATTTAACTGATTTAGATGCATGAGCAAAAATGTGCCAATATTTTTTTTTTACTTCTATAAGTAAATAGTATGAAAGGGGATAGGAAGCGAAGGGAAAATTTCGAAAAAGTTTTCCTATTCCATAAAGTCACGTTGATCAGATAAAGTAATAATAATGTAATCAATTCTACTTATTAATACATTCCCCTAACTTCTAAAATTCCTTGTGGTTCTATATTACAACGCCCGTCGCCAATAGCCCACGTGCAGCTCTAGTGCGACGATAATTCAAACCTATCCTAATCTAAAATTCCTGAATTCCAAATTGTTCCCACATACCTGCTATATTTTTGAAGTTATAGTATTTTTTGGATGGAGATTTTTAACTTAAAGACTTAGATATAATACTTAGGTTGGGTTAGGGTACTTTCCAGACAAAAATAAAACTTTTCCGTTTTATTCCCACTTATTTCTTGAAAAAAGTGCCCTAATTAAATATTAAACCAAATTATTTACAAAACAAACATTCTAACAAACATTAGTTTCAAATTTTTTTCCTGTTAATTGTATATGAATGAGATTTTGCTGTGGAACTTTGAAAGGTTTTCTCTTAAAATATTTTTCAGAAAAAAAATTAATTTATTTAATGTTTGGGAATTTTATTTTTCTCTGGAAGAAAAACTAGCTCAAGATATTAACCACAGCATATAATTAAATCAATAAAGCTTCAGAGTTCTTTTTTATTATACTCAATGATGAAACTGTGACTTAAATTAAAGTACGTTTAATTTTAGTTTGAATATAAGCATAAAAAATTGTTTAAAGTTGAAAAAATCCCCAAAAATGTTCTAGTGAAAATATTACTGAACCAACTGAACAAAGATTCTTTTGCGTAACTTAAGCCGTGTCGACTTATTTCCAATATAATGTGTGGGAAAACTTACCCCATGGGAAAATTAGCACCAGTCTCCCCTAAACTAAGACTCATTGCTGCTGAAAACAGTGTTCAGGCATTCAATGATAAGATAAACTAGTGTTAAATTATTTTTAATGATACCCTAACTCTTATCGAAATATGTAAATGTTTTGTTAGATATACTATTAACATTAGTTAAACTTTGATTTGACTATTATAATGATATCTACTTGAATGCAACTATGTATTTGCAATGTAAAGAGTAAATAACAGTTTTCGCTTTTTTTCCTAGAAAAATATGTTGGCTTAAGTCGACATCATTTTTGAATTATTTCATCATCACTATATCTCTTATAAATTCTTCATTGTATCATACTTAGTAGTAGAGGAAGGTGTTGTTCTTTTGACCACTTCACACATTTTCTTTTTTAAAAACTTGAATATTAAAGCTAACTTCAATTTTCTTATTTTATTCCAATCTGTATCTTATTTTTATCATATATATTTTTTTCAAGCTTATAGTTTTAATTTAATTATTATTTATTTCATTAAAAAAGATTGGAGTTGTTGGCAAAGATATAACATAGTGTTGTACCTTTGACCAGTTTAAATATCATTTAAAATTCAGGGAATATATTTACAAAGAGGGAAGATAATTAAGAGCGGGATAGTTTAGGATAACAAAATTCTAATTATTTAATTTTATTCACCTTATTTATTCATATTTTTAATTACTTGTTCATATTTTCGTATTTATTCATTTTCCAATAGAAGAAGAATAAAAATATTTTTTTAGAATAGAAAATGATCTTAAGTCAAAAATCTTAATTAATTTACGAAAGTTGTAACAGTAACACATTGAAGTTGAAATGTTGAGAATTCAGTTAGGAGTGTTGTACCTTTGAACTATTCAAAGGAACAACAAATGATGATGGTCAGAGGTACAACACCATGACAATACAAATTAAAAAGCATGCTGCAGATAAAGGGTTATAATTACGATATTCAAAAGCTCCACAATATTTTCTGAAGTGTTTAGCTACTATGTCAAATGATTTCTATCATAAAAAAAATAATAACCCAAAAAATTTTATTACGCAAAACCTTATGAACAAAATAGTTACATTTTTAGGAAGAAAATGGATTTTTATATTTCACACGAATCCTCTTTGCCTTGAATAATACACATTAGGATACAAAAGCCCTCCAGTGGAATAACTGTATACTAAATAGACTATTTTTTATACAATATTGCTACTGGGCCCAAAAGCCTAGGTGGTCAAAGGAACAATATAGTTAAAGGCACAACACCTTCTCCTATAATTAAAACTAATACTTTAAATATTTTTTGGGGAAAAAATCCTTATTTAACTATTTTTTAGCTAAAAAAAACTGTGATGTTCAATTTATCCACACAAAATATATTGAACATAATATAACTAATCTATTGACATTGGCAGGCATGTTATTTGCATGTTTTGTTGTTGTCGTGTGCCTCAAGGCCTAACCTGGAGCAAGCACCCTCAGCAGGAGGGTTGCAATAGCATCCTGTGGCACAAGGCTTTTGAGTACCCATGAGAGGGTGGATGTCTGACGTCTACTCTGACCATCTCCTCAATTTTAGCATGTCACTGGAGGGGGGGGGGGGGCGGGCAGTTTTCTCCAGATGACCTGCCCCCACGGTTAACTGCGCTATGACCGATTACAGGACTTTCGGATACACAGATTTAACGATCACGTTCTCCGCATGTACTCAGGCCAACTCAAATATCCGTGCTTTACCCGGGACTCAAACTCAGGCCCACTCGCTTGGCAAGCGAGGGTCGAAACCACTATACTAGCCGGACGACAATTGCATGTTTTAGCATTTTAATTGAAGTGGCGTAAAATGAATAATTAAACTTAGCTTTTGAAAGCTTCGCCACTACATTCGCTCTCTTAAATCTTATTTGTGTGAGAAGGTAATGTATGTAAGCAACCCTTAGTAAGTTTTATTATTTATTAGCATTTTTTTTTGTAATTAAACAGTGGTAACTCGTTCAAATATAATCATTTGAAATGTCTATATTACATTGAAATAGAGAAAAGTTTCTTAAATTCCTAAATAAGTAATTGCTTTTTGAAAAGTTGGAGTGGTGTCTCTGTAAATTTAGCTTCCACACAACGTTTATAATGTAAATAAGTTGTTTCCTTAACTGTAAATGTTACTTAGAAACGAGTTCACACACTATTTGTGTTTTTAGAAAGAAAATCGCCAAACACGGGTTTCAGATACTGCTATATTCTTAAAGCCAAAAATTTACTATTATCATTAACTTTTATCAAGGTTTTAATTAACAGTTTTAATACTTTGAAAAATGTTTTTTGAAGTTTGAAGAATTATAATGTAATTGCTTTGCTATAAAAATGGAAGCAAAACTTTTCATAACATCAGTTAACTTCATATTATTTGAATTTTTTTTAAATACCCATTTTTATGAAAAAAGAACGTTCTTTGACAATTTTTAAACCATATAATTAAGGAAGGCTTTCCAAAAGTATGTACACTCCTAAAACAAACGAGCAAATTTAACTCAATCCGAGTAATTTTCACTCCTCCAGTCTTGAAAATGCACTTCTCCGAAAGGAGTGGATCCTTTGTGTGTTAAACCTCCAACAGGATCACTCCAAACGAGTGATTTGATAGGTTTAATAAACAACTTTTAATAGCTATAATTGCTAATTTTCATTAACTTTGTTTCGTGAATTCCCTTAATTTTCTTTATAGTTTGCTAAATTAATTTGCTGTTTTCAGAATAAATATTTAGTGAAATTGATGCTTTAAAATAGAGTAGAAAATTATCCTTCTATCGTTATTTTTTATATTTGTGGAACTCTCTCTGGGCAATTCCAAGCGTGACTTACACTACATTGGACGATTTAACTAATATCGTTTTTATAACAACGTGCAAAAAAAGTTCACTTTTTTTTATATCATATTCATTCATAAATCGTCGCGAAAATGACATTTTACGTACTTACGTCAAAGACAGTGTCGAAAGAAACTGCTTTCGCCACTAGTGCGGTAAAGTAAATAAGAGTATCTGATTGGTAGAAAACAAAATGATATCATGAATATCTCTATGGAAACTAAATGATGCCATGAAACTCACTTATTTCTATTGGTTCATTACTTTTGCATTTCCTAATATCTCCATGGAAACTACAAAACTTCAAAAATTGTTAAAATAATTTAAATAAGACAAAAGTAAGAACAAAAATTTCACGCTTTTGCACATTATTATAAAAATAGTGTAAGCAAGCACGTGCCAAATAATACTTTATTAAGCTTTTGTCATTATTTCACTCGACCTACAGGTCTCGTGAAATAAAAGCTTCTCGCTTTATAAAGTATCATTTTCGCCACTAGTTGCTTAAATAACCTTTTGAATAGCTCAAAATTATTTTCTATTTATTAAAAAAAATATTGTACGTCAGTTTACCCTGGAACATATTGTATTTTCAACAATAAGTACAAACTTTTTTAATTTAATATTTTTCTAAAAAATAATAAAAATTGCCTGTTGTGACTTACACTACATAAAAGGAAGCCGATTTTTGGTTATCATTATTATTAACTCTTTAATTTTTTCGTCATAGTGCAGCAAAACAGCATTCTACCAGTGCTTATTTAAAATATAATGTTTAAAGCTATATCATTTAATTGAAAAAAAAAAGTTTTGAATTATTGTAAGAAATAATTTATTAACATTTTTATGAGTGACTTACACTACATTCAAGGGACCTACACTAAATCATGTGAGTTTTATCACATATATGGAAATTTAGGCAATAATAACATAACATATGTCAATAATTTTGAATATCTTAAGTTAAGAATTGCATACATCGTAAAATCATAGTTGGAAAAAGTTACACAACGTCCCTTAAAGTTGGTTTCTGGTAATTCTTGATTCTTTCTTCAATTTCAATGTCTGACAAATATTCTTTGTCAGGTCATGCAAAAAGACTTCCCTACCATTGTAGATGTTTCAGTTTTACTGAATAAGCATATTTACTTCAAATTTGCCACACAAAAAGAAACAAAAAAAACGACATTTTTGACCCAAACACCCATCAGACTCCCTTAAGAATGTATTAAACACACAGATGAAAAGCTAGTTTAAATAACGGAATTTTAAAGGATATTCTCATAGATGGAGCCACATACAAAGGCCTAACTTTTAAAGTTAAATAAGCGAACTGAAAGAAACTGAATGACATGTACGCATTTAAAGATTAATTACATATGTAAAACATAATTATGGTAATTAAACGTGATCAACTTCAAAATTAAAATACCTGAAAAAATGTTTTTTTTTACTCTCTCTTCTTTTTACTCTTTTTTTACTCTACTTCGACCGGTATTACCGAAAAGTAAGTAACTGAAAGATAATAGTTGAGTGAATAGAGTATTATTAAAATTACATAAGTCGTTTCATTAAGATTTTTTGTTTGTACGCACTACCACTAGGACAAATCGGAAAACTCTCCAATCCCAAGCTCGTTGAATTAAAAATCATACCCACACATTTGTATTATTTTAATGGAAAAACTGTGGGCGCCCACTGCTTTTTTATTCAACCTTGCTTCCTAAATTTGTTACATATTCTTTGATTTAAGAAGCACTGGTTAGAAGACGGCCATAAATATATATCCTAAATATATTGTATTTGTAGAATGTCTTTAGTTGATGGTAATGGCGTCTTTTAAATCAAAATATGACGGCGAGGCGTTGCTTTGACGCGCAAAAGAAACTTTTTATGTAGCTTTGAAATTATTTAATTAATAAATTTAATGTTTATAAAGTACAAAGATGCGATATTATTTGTCTATTTTTTAAAATTTTTTTAACGTAGGGTCATATGGGGGAATTATGGATCAAAAAATCACAACATCCAATTTTTTTCTAATGTATGAAAGATAGAAAGATTTAATTTTGCATTGAGTAAGCTTAAATAATTTAGAATTTATTTAAATAATCACTTTACCTAAACCTTAAGTATTATTAGTTTTATTTTAATTATTGAGTGATCAGGAATTACCCCGGGTTTGGGCAATTATGGATCACACATGGGGTAATTATGGATCACCCTTTTTTTTTATAATAATGCATATTAAAAGTAAATTAATATTTGGTTGCAGTTAAAATATAATTCAAAGCAAACTTTTAAACGCCTAAATTAACTTTTTATTAATCTTCTTTCTCAGAAAAAAAAATTAGACTTTATTGATTGCTATTTTTTTTTAAACTCGAAGAATAATGATGATCTTTTTTAATAAATTATGCCGCAATTTCCCATTTACATTCTTTCAAAAATTCGGTTATTTATCGTTAGTTAAATTAATTTACAGTTCGAAGTATCTCGAAAGTTTTCCGTAAGTTTAATGAAATTAAAACAGTCAAAATATTGAATAAAATGGAATTTGCATGTTATTTCAATGGAGATTAATTTTTTTGTTATTTAAATTTTAAATAAACTTAAATTTTAAATGAAATTTGGAATGCAGCCTAATCTGATTTTTTGCTTCAAAATGACGTATACCGCTTAGCTAAAAACACATGAAAAATTAAAAAATATCACTGATCCAGAATTACCCCAGTGATCCAGAATTACCCCAGTAAACTGGGGGATAAATCGATATACCTTCAAAATCATTAAAAAAATAATTATGAAAAAATTTATATCGGAATGAAAAGCTTAGACCTTTTTCTATTGAAAAATAGCACCAACAAAATAGTTAGTTCAAATATATTTCTCCAGTATGGATCTTAAAAAAAATCATGTTTTTCAAAGACAATCTTTTTTGAAGATGTTTTTATAGTAGTGTAAAAAGTATTTTTTTTCTATTATTTGCTGCAGAGTTACATTGTTTTTTGAACTTGATATAAGAAAATAGAATGTATAAGGATGACTTGGCATAATTTATTTTTTTTTCTAAAAACCATTTTTAATCCTTAAAACTTAGTGATCATTATTTACCCCGGAAAGCGAGTGATCCATAATTCCCCCATGTGACCCTAATAAATTTTCTTCAGTTTGAATTGTACAATTTTGATACATTTGAAAAAATACCATAGGTTTTGGCATCATTTTGATATTTTTCTTTACTTAGAACAGGTGTTATAAACAGCCCTCTGAGCAATACAGATGTATAAACCTGTCATCTGATTATCACGTTCTCCAACAAAACACATAATTTTTGAAAAAATTATAAATTTTACAATGTTACTAAATTTTAAAATCTTAAGTATGCAGCCGTCATTTTCAATTATCTGCTGCAGAAATAAAATTTAAAACAATGTAAAGAAATTAAATTTTCGGTTACAATTTTAAATTTCAAACGCGTACGGTGAAAACAAATTGCACGTTAACCAAATTGCGTTTTCCTTAGAGGGCTTGGTAAACTGAACGCACACTAAGTGAAACATTATATTGATGTAAGACAAATTGGTTGCATACGTCAAAAATGATGTTATACGCCATAATAAACATTTGCAAAAGACAAAAATTATTGCACACCATATCTAAGATTATCACGATGTTTGTAATCCAACTTGCAACACAAAGTATTCTAGTTCCTTTTTAATGGGGCAAGATTTTCAAAAAATAACATGAGTTATTAGATTAAGTCGATTCTGCGCAAGCTGCATTTTGTATTGATACAAGCCTGCCTTCTCCATTAAATTTCACTCTCCCATATTATTGTATAGAACAACTCAAATATATCAACGCAATGAGACACTAACGAAATCTCAATTTCCTAACACCACACACTCTTAAAACAAACGAGCGATTTTACCTCAGTCTGAGTTAATTTTCACACCTCCAGTCTTGAAAATGCACTTCCCCGGAAAGAGTGGATCCTTTGTGTGTTAAACCTCCGACAGGATCACTCCTAACGAGTGATTTTGGACTCAGTCTGAGTTAATATTCATTCCTTTCCAGTGTCGAAAATGCACTTCTCCTACTGGAGTGGATTTCACTCTTTTGTTTTAAGAGTGTAGAGTACGATGTCGCTCGATGGTTGTATTGGGTGGCAGTAGGTATCAGTTGTGGATCTCTTCATTACTTAACTACGGCAGTATTTTGTTTTTCTTTACAATGTGTTTGTTGAAAAACAGTTTTTGCGTTAAAATGATACATTATTAGTATAAAAAACATTTTCTCTGTAATTTGCACAAATGTACTTCAAATCAAACTTCTTAACTACAATTCTCTGTAAATTATCGGTCTAAAATGAAGGAAATAAAAAAATGTAGAAGAATGTAAATGATAAGATGTAATTAATGACCTACTTATATGGATAACATTGTTTCACTTTATTTGTTGGTAATTTTATTGAAGCTCGTTGAGCTAATAAATATTCTATATAATAAGATATGAATGCAGTATCAATAAACTTTAAATTTCATACGGTATATCTTTCATCTTTCAGCTAAAAAATTTAGTTATGTTTTAAATTTCGTACTTTGTAAGTAAATGAAATAATGAGTAAAAGCCTCATTTATCAATTGAAATACTAATTACATGAGTTTAATGCTTTTTTATAATAATATTTCTATACTTAATATCGTAACTTGAGAGCAAAAATTTCTTTCTTTCTCCTAACTCATACGTCATTTAAATAACTTCACGAGGGAAGAACTTTGTTTCAGTTTTAGGTGATAATAAACTCATTATTTCATGTATAACATTTAGCCTATCGTTTAAATTAAAAATATTACAAATAATAGTTTTTATCTTAATAGTATATTCTTTTATCTTAATTGTATATTTGTTTATCTTAATTTTTTTCGAATTTTTATAACTTTATTTTAGTGAAAAAAGCTGTAAAAAAATATTTAAAATTTACCTTCTATGAAAATCTCTAAGCATATTTATATACTAAAGCTATTAATTAGTTAAGTACAGAGTAGAGATCTTGGTTGGCTAGTTTTGAAATGTTTTTCGTCTATTATTGTTTAATTATTTAACCAAAAACAAAATTTTAAAGAAAAAGAGTTTGAACAAAGTTATACGAATATAAAACGTACACTGTAAAAAATCTGGCTTGAATTTACTAACGATTACTTAGTAACTTTACAGATTTTCACCATTTACTAGAAAATCATCTGTAACCTAAAGAAACTACTGTAGTAATACTAAGCAATTCTAAGTAAATTGATGTAACGCTTACAGCGCCCCCTGGCTATCTTTTCTAGAGATTATGACGAATCGATATCGCAACAATAAAAAACCTAAAAACGTGGGTTTTTCTTATTTTAGTATACCAAAATTACGTTAAATTATTTCGAAAACTTCACATCCCCCCAAAAAAAAATGAATCTTAAAATTTCTTAATCAATAACATAAAACTCCTTTAACGATCAAGATTTTAATCTCTTTATTTACACGCAATCAAAATGCAAGTCCCCGTTAGCAGCGAGGACTAACGCGCAGTTCTACGTTGCGAGACATGCGGATACCGAGGATCTTGGGTTCGGTCCTTACTCCTTCTCTGGAAATTCGATATAAAACTTGACTAACAGTAAAAATAGTGGTGCCCTCTGGTTTTAAACTTTTGTAACCAGTTTACTACCAGTCTCTTTGTAAACATACAAGAAAATCCCTTGCAAATCTACTACAGTTTTCTTAGCATAACTTACTAAGCTTTAATTAGTAATATATACACATATTTCTTATGTAACATTACTAAAAAAACTTATGGAAGCTGAGTTTCCTAGATAATTCTTATAACCTTACAGATATTTTTTTAGAGTGTAGTGATTTGTGCATTTGTGTATAGGAGTGTTTTTTACAGTTTAGAACAAAGTATAAAAAAATATTTCTTTAAGTACACCATCTTATATTTTTTAAAGATTCAAACTAATTAACAAATTGAAATATTTATCAAGTGTTGAATAGTTTATTTTTGATTTTTTTTGCATTTCCCCCTCAAATGTTGATTTACTCTATTCTATACAGATTTTTCACTTCAAAATTACTCTTGTGGTGGCACAAAAGAGTGTTTTGCTTATGAAACTTATTTTATTGTTCATATAATAATTTCTATTAACTGCTTTTACCTTTAAATAATACAAAAATACCATTTTATCAACATATATTATTTATTCTAGATATGCAAGACATTTATAACAAAACTTAACAAATATTCAGAACACATTACAATATACTTTTTTTTGTAAATCACATTCAAGTCACTGTCCTTCCTGAAAAGAAGATGCCATCACGCTATCTTCCAATTTGTACCTACACTTCATATTTTTTTCTATTTCACGTAAATTTGTTCCACTTCTTGCTGTTGTTGTTGGAAGACTGGACTTGAAATGACGGACCTCAGAAGTTGGTTGCTGGGGACATCGTAGGGATACTGCGACAGGAAGGATACTCGGGGCAAGTATCCGTCGAGGTTGTATCCACCTCCAAGACCAGAGGAGATGCTTTCCTGGACAATGGAGTCTGCGATGTTTTCTTGCACGCTGCCGCCTCCAGGCGACACTTCGGTTACCTTGGTGACAGATCCGGTGAGTGGGTTACTGGAGATGGTTTCCCGGACTTGGTTTCCGGAGAAGGGGTCCACGCTGACTTGCTGGGACTGTGCACCACCAGTGAAGGGATCCACGCTGACCTGACCACCACTGAGGGGATCGACAAAGCTCTGGGAAAGTGGGTCTTGGGACAACTGTTGGGTTGTGGTGATTTGACTTACTGCACCAGTGATCGGGTTGACAACCTCCTCCTGTTGCACAACTGTGCCTGAAGATCCTTTGCCTCCAGCTCCGATACCAAGAAGTCCACCTGATGCCAATCCTCCGATCTTGGAAGAGGGATCTGACTGAGTTACGGTGGTGATAACGGCAGAGTCTCCGGCTGGGCCAACTACTTCTTCCTGTGTGATGGTTTGACCTCCGATTCCTCCAAGACCTCCAGCTCCGATTCCACCAAGACCACCAGCTGCAAGGCCTCCGATTTTACCTCCTCCAAGACCTCCAAGTCCGACTCCACCAAGACCACCCGCTGCAAGGCCTCCGATTTTACCTCCTCCAAGACCTCCTAGTCCGACTCCACCAAGACCACCAGCTGCAAGGCCTCCGATTTTACCTCCTGCAAGACGACCATTGTCACTAACGGTGGTGATGACTTGCCTGTCTCCAAGGGGTCCAACTACCTCTTCTTGGGTGACTACTTTTTGTGAACCTTGGCCGATTCCTCCTAGACCACCGACTGCTAAACCACCGATTTTAGATCCAACACTTGGAGAAGATTGTGTCACGGTGGTAAGGACTTGTGGGTTTCCTGCTGGTCCAACTACTTCTTCTTGGGTGATGGTTTTGGTTTGACCTCCGAGTCCTCCAAGACCTCCAGCTCCAATTCCACCAAGACCTACAGCTCCGATTCCGCCAAGACCTCCAGCTGCAAGTCCTCCAATTTTAGATCCAGCTCCTGCTCCGCCTACTCCAAAAGGACTTGAAAGACCTGATCCTCCAATTTTGGATAATCCTCCCAGTGTAGCGAATCGACTGGTGCTGATAGGAAGTTGAGTGTAGCCTAAACGAGGATCACCAATTCGGCTTCCACCAATGATGTCGATTCCAGGGAAACGTTTTCCTCCGTCACTGTATATAAGCTGGGGAGCCCTGTTTCCGAAAATTGAATTGCTGATTACGGGTGATGTTTTTACTTGAGAAATGACTTGTGGCTGTTGAGCAACAACGACTTGACGGGGAGAGGTAAAGACTTGTCTGGGAGCAGATACAAACGATTGTTGAGGAGCGATGGGACCTCCAATGATTTGATTGCCTCCAAGGGTAAACTGTATGTTTCCAGGGGCCCTTTGCTGAACAACTCTCTGGATAACTCGTGGCCTAGCTGCTTGAGTAAGGAAAACCTCTCCTGGTCTTCGGCTGCTGATGATTCGACGTTGAATTGGAGCGGCAGCTACTGGAGCCTGAAGGATCTGTACAGGGGCTGCTTGAACGATTGGTGCCGCTTTTGTAACTGCCACTTGACGTTGTCCGAAACCACCAAAGGGAGCTCCCAGTCCAGAGCTGGAACCTACCAGAAGAGATGCACCAGCAGGTTGCACGCGTGTTTTGACGCGTCTCAGACCACCGCCGATTCCTGGTCTTCCACTCAAGAAGATATTTCCTCCCCTAAGTCCTCCTCCCAATCCACCGGCAGATTTCGTGACAGTGGTCTGAGTAACTTGTCCTTGTCCGAGAGCGGCAGAAATAGGATCAGCTGCCTGAGTCACGGTGGTTGTGACAACCTTTCGTTGACCGAACTCTTCGCCATCTCCGAGAAGAGACACCTGCTGCTGGCCAATACCGCCAATGCCACCGAGTCCATCAAGTCCTTCTCCTCTGATCTGAGAATCACCAGCACCGAACAGGGATCCCCCACCCAAAATTTGGGACTGGCCGAGACCGAAAGTGTCGCCAAGTCGTCTTTGGGTGAGCAGCTGCTTGGGGTACGAGTAGTAATCCAAACCCATCAGTCCATAAGGGACAGACGAGGCTCCGGTACGGTACAGGCTCCTTCCCCCGAAAGGACTGGTCTTGATCTGCGCATCCCCGATGGAGAACTGTGAGGTAGTTGGGTCGACAAGAACACCTCCCTTGCGCAGTCCAGCGGCCACCCCGATGGGGCTAAGTCCAGAAAGGTTGTTCCCAAGAATCGACTTTCGTCCGAACAAGTTTCTCGGAGAGGTCATCAGCGACTGAGGGAAGGAGTAGAAGTCGGATCCAAGGAGTCCGTATGGGTACTGGGATGCGCCCACTCGATAGGACCTTCGCTGTCCGAAGAGGCCATCGCCCAAGGTGTACTGGGCTGAACCGGCGCCGAGTCCTGCGCCCTTGATTCCGCCTGCGCCACCGCCAAGTGACGTCACCTGGTCAACTACCACTGGACTGCCAGAGATGGGGTCGGCGACGACCGCGCTGTGATGCAATGCACCTCCTGCACCTGAAATTCATAATGAAGAACGTTAGAAAATTTCATGGAAATACTGCTAAACATAACCTTTTTAAAGCAACGGATTTTCTAGCGACAAGACGTAGTATACACAGTTTAATGACCACCGTTTATACAGTTAAAGGTTACAATGAGAAATATTTCGTTTGGCAGCTGTTGCACATATTTGTGTGACTTCATTGCTTGTGACTGCGAAATTTTAAATGTACCGAAAAATCATATATTAATTTTGGACAATTTAGTACCTTGGAACCAGAGAAGCAATATCATATATATCATTTTTTATTCACCGTATCATCTTCACCGTATAATGACCATTAAATGGACTGGCCAGCACCCCATCGATACATTGTAAGGTCTCCCCCCATTCTCATACATCATCACACAAATCTCACAGGTCATCATTAATTTGCTTTTAGGTTTGAAATTGAAATATTTTATTCAATTAATACTTTTTCCGGGACAATTTGGAACTAAAACAATTACAATTATTATAAAAATAAGTTTTAAATGGAAATTCCACATATGTGCATATTTTGTGTTTTATTTTTATAAAACAGGTAATTTATTATCTGAATTTAAACCAATTTTTAAAGTACATTTAAGTAGTAAATAAAATTATTAAAATATCATTAATGGCAGAAACGCCACATTTCTACACATAGTATGTTATCATGATCAATTTATTATTTTAGAATTCTTGTTACTATACATTGTGCAAAATTAAAAATATATATCCATAAAAAATTACCCAAATTTTTAAACACTTTTGAATACCAGCTATTTATTTTTAATTAGATATATTTCTCAGATTTCAAAACTTACCTTAGAAATTGTAAGTTTAAAGACATGTTTTAAAACGGTATTTTAACTAAAACAAAGAATTTCAGCTATCTAAAATTTATAGATAGTAACTAATTTTCGAATTCGTATTTATTATTTAATTAAATGGTTTTGTTGAAAAATTTTGAAATAAAAAAATAGTTTTGCTATCTCACCTCCTTTACCAAAATGAACGTGTGGTCCACCCTGTAAAATAAAAATAAAATTAGAAAGAAATTTAATCTTATATTTTTCTTTTTTAAATTCTTTCCTTAATATTTTTAAGTCTAACTATTCGATTAACTATTGTTCGCTTTAAAAAGTTATAAAAAAATCTATTAAACGATTCATACAAGTTTTCAAACGATAAATAAAAAAAAAACTTATTTGTTTAATTTTATAAAAGTGCTTTTGAATGTAATTTAAATTTTTTTTAAATGAAATGCCAGCGATTATTATGTGTTTTTAGAAGCATAATTTTCGATTCAGAAAACCAGTTTTAATTGGAATGTTTATGCTACCGTTATAACCAGGAATCAGATAAATCTAGAATTAACTAGTGAGAACTAACTTTAACTAAAGCCATTGAGGAAAACTTGTTTCCTCTATCCCCTAAAACTAGATCTCACTTGTTAATGCAGCTAACGCCTGTTTTGACCAACTGCACTGTTGAAAACTAGTTGTAATTAACCAAAACTAGAATTATCTAACATGCTTTAGATAAAATTAGAATTGACTGCGAGTGCTTGACTTTTGATTTATTATGAATGTTAATTTTGTAATATTATTACGACAATGGAGTCCTTTAAAAACTCGATGCACGGTTCTTAATGGAGTGCCTTCCAATATACAAACGCTTTCATTGCATTTCAGCCCAATCATTAACTAAACTAATCCAAATCTATTATCTTAAATCGTGCTATTTTCCGTTAATTCTAGTTTTATCTAATATAAGTGTGTTATAGTTAAAACTAGATTAAACCAATCTATTTCGTTAAAACTAGTATTAACTGGCAATATAACTGGTTTTAATTAGTGGAAACTAGTTTTTACTAATGCCACCAGTTAAAACTAGTTTCCTCTAGTTAATTCTAGTTCTAGCTGATTTCGGGTTCTAACGGTAACATAAATAAAAGCACTTAATCTTGATTAATATTAACTACACTAAATTAACATACATTTTTCAATTATTTTTTATCGATTAAAATATGAAATTGCTTAAAGTTTTCGGCATGAACAATTTACAATAAATATATACATTAATGGTAAATAATTAAATTTAAAAAAGATTCACTTTCTGCCTGACACCAAAGTTGCCTGAAAGCAGACATTTGCAAGTCAGACATGAAAGTGTTGAAAATGGGGTCAAACGAATGTAATATACTTGATCTGTATTAGCAAGTAACATATAGGTAAGGGGTGACTTGATAAGTGGGTGAAGAAGAGTATGTATGTCTGTGTATACTTCAAGCAATTTAAGATTTTAACCTACAAAATTTAATCAAATTGTTTAGCAAATTTTTTACAAACAAATTTTCCTTTCAATGTAAGATATTATTATTTAGTAATTTTATAAAATTTATTTAAGTTTTTAAAAACGATGTGCACAAAAAAAAAAACTTAAAATTTTAAGAAATTTTTCTGCTCAATTTACATATTAAATAATTGGGACTTTTATATTACAGTCGTTTAACAAAATAATTTTGTGTATTTTTTTTAATCGAGACTTAATTTACTAAGGGTAACGATAATTATGTTTTTAATCATGAAACTCTGAGACAAATATTAAAATCACATTTTCTTTTAGCTTCGATTAATTTACTGCAAGTCTACTATATTTTTTTATGTCATATTAGTGACAAAAAAATATATACAATTTAATTCGAGTTTAATAAATAAAATTTTTAATTTTTAAAATTAATTTGAAAATACCAATGTAAGCTAATCTTATCGATAAAAAATTCAAATATAATAAACGTATTTCGAAAAATAAAATAATTAGGATAGACGATAAAATAAAAAAAACCAGAAGTTTATAAAGTATCCACTTTATACATATTAGAAAAAAGTTATAAGGAAAAAAATTGTACAATTTAACACAAAAGTATTTAAGAACAAATCAATTTATCAATATTACTTGAAAAATTACTGATTCTTTAAATTGCTCAAGTCTTTAAAATATTGTGTAATTTGTTTTGCTTATATATAACTTAATTCTTATTTGACATATTTGATTAGGTTTAACTAAATAAATAGATTAACTTTATATATTAAAATAGTTTACTTACTCCGATACCAGAAATTCCGCCCTTTCCAACAATCGTCCTTCCTCCTTTGACTGCAGCCAAGCACACGTTGGTCGACACCAACAGTGCCAAGAAACGAAACACCTAGAAGAAAAAGTTGGAAAAATTAGAGTATTCTAAAACGACTTAAATAAAGAATATTACCATATTTTAGAGCTAAAACTTTTTATGTGCCGTTGCAAGATTTAAAAAAATTAAATTAGAAATTAATTGAATTGTTTATTCCTCTTTTATTCGCTTTATCACCTATATGGCTGACATTTTAGAATGTAGTTTACTTCCAATTCGTTTAAATTTCTTAAATTCCAATGCTAAACGTCTTGTTTCAATATCCGAAAGGAATACACTAGCTCTTGCCAATAGAGTCAATGGACCAAATTGATGTTTACTTGAGTCAAAAGACTTATAGACTAATGAACTTTACTGTCGATGTTTTTTGAGTCAAGTGACTAAAACAACTAATCTTGTTAGTAAGTTGTAGTCAACTGGGATTACTTACTAAGTTCATGTTCTTTGTCTTTCCTATTGCTGGTTGTTTGAGTCTTCTTCGTTGGTGAGCGAATATGAGGTGTCGGCCATCTTCCCGAGTTTATATATCTCGGCCACAGAAGATGCTCCTTGCCCGCGGTTGATTTATGCCCATCCATGACTTGACAGACAAGGGTCACACAGTTAGGACAGTGTGAAGAGCTTAGTGGGAAAACGTGGTAAGTGACAAAATGGCGAAAACCAGAGAATGAGCTTAAAATTGTTTCGTTTGCATTGAGATACGTTAAAAACGACATTTGCAAAAGGTAAAAGCATACTTAACTTAAAGTTAATGATAAAGGGGAAACTTGGTATCGTTAAAGAAGTTGCCAATACGTTCATTTCAACGAAAATCTAAATTTTTTCTAAAATGTCACTTAGCACGTTCTTCCCCTAAGCTTTTCGGTTCTACTGCAAAGAGGACGAAAGTCCTACGCGATCACAAGCATAATGAAGTAACGCCATCATTAGACTTAAACCACTTTGAATTTAATCTGTCGTGGCTCGAAATGTTGGAAAGAAGTCAGTTGTTTAAAAGCAAAGTGTTGTAAGTTTTCCAGTGAGTTATTTTGTTTCTACTGTTACTTCAGGAATCCGAAAATGGTATGTTCCTAGAATGAAGATGAAGTAATGCTCCAGAAGGTATACACCACTTTGCCTCAAGCTGTCCTAGCTGGAAGCGTTCAAAGGAAGTCCATTACTTGGAACGAAAGTGGTTTAAACATCCAAGCGAGTGACTTCTATCTGCTCCTAAGAACTTCGAAAAGTGTACCCGAGTGGTCATTATGACCCCAAGACACGTATTGGCGGTAGGTTTCTTCAAAAAACGAAAAGTGAAACTGATGTAACTGTTAACACGTGCCACGAGCCGTGGAGTCCAGCCTTAATGAAAAAAAAAAAGCTAGCCGTGGTGCGTGTGGGGTAGGCTGTTTTTTGGTTTAAAGTCGAATATAAAAAGTAGGGCGTTGATTGAATTTTTAGATTGGAAATGATGATTTTAACCTTGAAAAATTGTAGGAAAAAAACTTAATGTTTTGATCACCTGTAAGTTGTTTTCGTCTGAATTTTTTTTGCTGCATTAACAGTGTGCTTGATTTTCAAATAATTTTTTAAACAATCAAGTATAAACTAGCATTTTAATTATCGGGGGGATTCTAAATTTGTTTTAAATGATGTATAAATTAGAGTAATAATATATATATCGAACAACAAATTTCAAATTCTTATGGATAAAAATATAAATAAGTGGAAATGCACAAAAACAAAATAGAAAGGAATAATTGACCAATAACTTCCTTTATCAGCATTAATGAATTGGGCCTAGTAATGTAATAAATTTAAAATATTTCTGCTTTTTCTGTGAATTTAAATTTTTCACCAAGAATAAATTTCTAAATTTATTTTAAATTTTTAATCACTTATTGTTAACACAAGCTGATAAACTGTTTAACTCTTTCAGTCCCAATGACAATTTGACATCATCATTTTAGAATTATTTTTCTGATGTTTATAGCCATTTATGATATCAAAAAGCACATCATTCGATTCTTCAAACTTTTTTCGGTTAGAAAATATTTTTATATTAATCCCAATAGATATCAGCCGTACTATTTTTTTTAAATTGTGATAAGAAAAATGATGATGCCAAATGGCATCATTGGGACTGAAAGGGTTAATCAAACGAGCTATGCGATAATTAGTTTTAAATACGTTTGTTTTCAAAGATTGCTTTTTAAGAACTTACAGTACATTTTTAGGAATTATTGTAGTAATACATAAATTATTACAATTCATTATTGTAATGCATATTTTTAGATTATATGCAAATTTAATCGAATTAAGACCTATGAAGTTTAATGAATAGCAGCATTAAAAACAAGTTAAGAAGAAAAAGAAACTTTAAAATAGAAAATAGCTAATGAAAAGATCGGGCATTTCGAATGAAGCCGAAACAACAAATAAAATTTAGAAAGACAATCTAGCTAGTTTTTATTTATGAATTATAAATAAGTTTGGAATGTTTTATAGTTTATATCTCACTAGAGTTCTTTTGCGTGATCATTGTGTGTGTATTTAGAAAGATGCAGATACAAAGTTCTAAGTTTTTTTCCATAAGCAATCTGGTCATTTTTGATTTTACTTTTCAGTCTTGATTAATGTGTAATTGCATAAATACGTCAAAATACAATAACAGAATATTTGTTCCAAAATTGCAAATACTTTTTCGAAAAAATATAAAGAATAATAATGTTATGATAAGCTTCGCTCCTTTTTTAAAGCATCAATTTTCCTTAATATTTGTTCTTTAAACTGTAAATAAATTTTGCAAACTATAAAAAAATTATTAAGTGAATTTGCGGACGAAAGTTTATTAAAATGAGCAATTACGGTGACTAAAACATGGGAATGTTTTAGTCACCGCAGGGAATGTTCTTTTTTGCACAAAAGTGTAGTTATTTTTTTTTCAAGGTAATACAAAGCTAAATACGTTTCGCTTTCATTTTAAGAACAAAAAATTACATCATTATTACAAATAAAAAAATATTGCAAAAGACGAAAATTAATATTAATTAAATTGGCGAAATGAAATAAATGAAACTGGCTAAATAATGAAAAGTATTTTAAACCACAACTGTCTTTGTGACCCTTTTTAAACTTAAAATAGTATGCTATTTATTGCCAATTTTAAATGTTATTATATTTATAATTATTATATTTTAAATGCTTATGATATTATAATTTCTATAATTTACAATCATTATTTTAAAGTCAATGGCATTAAAAACATATATGAAAACTAAACTGTTAAGGTTTTGATTGAAGTTACAGAAAATGCAATTCGGTGGTAATATCCTTGAATTTCATTCTGAAATCTCATCACATGCTAATTAAAATGTAGAAAACAAAATAAAGAAACAACATTGTTTACTAATTAAATTCCTGAGAGCAATTTCACATTCTTGTTGAACAGTTGAGAAATATTGATCAGTTGAGAAACTCTCGTAGCCAATTCGTCCTCAACTGAAGAGTCTCATCAACAATTGTGTGGACACAGGATCATTAATAACGAGCTTCAACAACTGATTACAATCTGTTTGTGGTAAAAGCGCCTGCTCTCATACTAATGCTGAAGATGATACTTAGAAACTGAAAACAAATAGTTAGTCAAGCGGCACGATTTAGTAATTAATTAATATCTGACGTTATAACAATGGTTTTAGTAAATTTTGTCGGGACTTATGGTGTCACATTATTCCCTCTTGCGATGCTTATTCTTTAACAGATTTACGGTGTAAATATCGTACTTACGATAATGTTAACGCTACTACGGGATACAGACGTAAAATCCGTAATCTGACTGTCAGGTTTAACAGCAGTACACATCTTTTTTTTTAATGTAAAGTGAACCTGAATTTTATAAGATTATGTTAACGCTACTTACGGGATACAGACGTAAAAAAACCGTAATCTGACTGTCAGGTTTAACAGCAGTACACACACATATATATTTTTATAAATGTAAAGTGAACCTGAATTTTATGCGATTATGTTAACGCTTCTTACGGGATACAGACGTAAAAAAACCGTAATCTGACTGTCAGGTTTAACAGCAGTACACATATTTTTTTTTAAATGTAAAGTTTATAATGCTTCTTAATTTTACAATTTAAATTATGGATGTCTCCTTCATTACTGTCTATTACATAAACATACTATTAATAAATCTAAAGACATTACATTTCTTGTTAAAAACTTAGATTTTATGTCTTACAGGGAAAACAAGTTTACACTTTCGAAAATTGGCTTGTCTCTCAGAGAGTTGAGAGTTGGTTATTTCCACTGACCTAACGCATTGGTTTTGAAATCACAGTAACTGTTCAAGTTCTCTATAAGAATTTTAGAATTTTAGAAATACGTAATAAATAAGCAAAGCAAATTGGAAGCGAAAATATAGTATGTTTATTCAATAAAATTATTTAAATAGTCATGGCTTATAAACAATGATAAAGCATTTTTTTTCAATGTTCAATTTTCTCATATTATGAATTAGGAAAATACCTAAACTATACATACAACAATCTAACAGACTTTCTAAATCTTTTTATACTAAATCCTTAGGCTTGTTTCTGCCATATTTTCATGTATTCATAGTGTAATGTCCATGTCCATGCTTCGTAGTGTTATGCCATTCAACGATGCACTATAATGTAAATATTAAGTTTTGTACCATTTTTAATAAATGTGTATATTATAACTTTGTTTTTATGTTAAAACATTTTATATTACTATTTAATTCGGTAACACTGCCTTCAAAATTATTAAAAAGTATGTTTGCTTTGTATTTCATGGACCAAAGTTACCCTCTCTGATCCTAGCCGTGTCTTAATTTTTTTTTTAACTAACATTGATAACATTTAACCAACACCAATTTTTTTTAATTTATAAAATTTAACAAAAATGCTTGGAAATTATTCCTAAAAGTACAATACTTAGAAGGTATAATGATTTTTAAGAGTTTAAATTGGTTTTGTAGCTTAATTTTTTTCTTTTGTAAAAAAAGTAATGATTTTGGACCAACTGACGGTAGTAACAATGTGGAAACAAATCTTACCGCTTATGTCAAAATTTACCCCACTTGTAATGTGACAGCTTTAATTCACTTAAAACTGCCACTTCTTAAAAAAACCCGTGAAATTCTAGATTGTAATTACTAAATTTTATGTAATTATTATTTTTTTAAAAAATTTAATAAAGAAAGTTGATAACTGAGTTAAAAGCGGGAATGGCTTTGGTATGTGATACATATTTTTTGACGAACGGCAATTGTATCACATATGAGTGTCGAAAAATTTGAATAATTTTGAACTTTTGAAAGTTAGCAATTGAAAAATAGTTAAAAGAATATTATATTTTCTTTTTTTTTCGAGTTGTTGGTCAAAGTTTTCCACCTAATTTATTCGCCCTTAAATGACACAAGCCCCCCCCCCCCCCCCCCCCCCCCCCCCCCTAATATTCAATGTTTGTAGCAATTTTCATACAACTGCTAATTTGAAAATTTCTCATGAATTAAAGTTTGCTTCTATGAACCGAAATACATCTATCGCTAGTCTTTCTACGACTTTCAAATTTTACAGCACAATTTGACTTCGTTGACAGTAAGCTTTTACTTACACTGTTAAAAAATTAGTGCTTGGTTCACAATAGTAATGGTTCCCAGTGGCTGCAACGTTATGTAGTCAAATGTTTCACAAAATTTTCGGTATTCGGCTGAACCATTTTTCAGATTTTGGTAACAAAAACTTTAGAAATGGTTCAACCAAATACAGAAAACAAGAAAAAACATTTCTACAAACAGCCTCTTCGAGATACAAGGGACCCTACCTCTGGTGAAACCAATTGAAAATTTTTTAACAGTGTACATGTTTTTTAAAAAGCCGATATGGCAGCTAAAATTTACAAAGGTTAAGGAGCTAACCTTTGGAGCTTCTGGGTTCGGGTTCGAATCCCGGTAAGGCATGAATGTTTGTGTTTGTGAATGAATGTTGTTATTTGTCTATGTGTTTCTGTTGTCATTTCTTTGTGTGTATCCTGTAACTGTGTTACTTCTGGTTAGTAGGGTAACGGGCTATCCTATGCTCCTCCCTTCTAGAGGGCGCATTCACTGTCATTTGTCATTTTGCCATATTTAAAAAAAAAGAATTTGAAAAGTTTGGTCAAAATCACCTTCTTTATTGTAATAAACGGAGAGCAAAAGTTTTGGAGTATTGATTTTGCTTGTAAAATAAGATTTAGTTTGCATGAATCAATTCATGGGAATTGTCTGTCCCATTGAGCTAATGCATTTGTTTTGGAATCACAACTTCCTCAGAAGTATTGCGTTACCATTTCAGCTCTTTTTCCCCAGGTATGAGAATTAACATAACTTCGAAATGAAGCAAATTTGAAATCCAAATGTTATCTTGTTATTTAATTAGATATATTTGAAGTGTTAAAATTCCAAAAATATATACAGGAGATGGCTACACTATTTTAAAACTTCATTAATTAATAATTAAATAATTGGAAATTATTTTCTTTTCAAATTTGTTTTAAATTGATGCCATAATGAGTCCCATACCTGACGAGAATGGGATAACATGGCAAATCAGTTTGCGAAAGCAATTCTTTTTCAAAAGTTGTGATTTCAAAACTAATGCATTAACTCCATGGGACTAACAGACCCTCTTATATCCGTAACATAAGTTTGCAAATTAAGAATTGGTGACAAATAATTTTTATTTATATTTTTAACTACATGCTGTTTTGCTAAAGCAAAGAGAAATATCTAAATAACTTTTTTATTTCCTAATCAACAATCAAAAGAAGTGGAAGAAAAAATTATTCGAAGGGACGGCAGGAATATATCCCCATTTTCTTCCTTATATTTCCAAAATAGTGGATTCGAGTCCCGGATGAGTCGGCATAATTTTTATTAGCAGCGGCTCAGTGGCTGAGAAGTTAAACGTGTCCGCCTCGCCACCCCCGAGATCGCGGGTTCGAGCCCCGGCTGAGTCGTCGGATTTTGTGGATGGGAAAATTCTGGGAACGCATGTCATATGATTATGTTGCATGTCAAAGATAATTAGCGGACCCATTTGGCCTCGGCAAAATAAAATCTCGGCATACTTTAACATCCACAGAGAGCTCAGAATCATTGTAATCTGTGCGTCAAAATTGGTAGCGAGAGTCGCCTAGATGGCGCCACAAAAAAATGCTCTCATTTCTGGGGAATTTGCCGAGTCTGCAAAGGCTTTACCACCATTGTTGCTGCCCAATTAGAGAAAAAAAATGCATTAGCTTTCGTGTCCACTGAGAACTCAGATTATCTTCTAATATGATAGGCGAAATTGGTAGCAATAGCTGCTTGCACGTCGTGATTAGGGTAGGCTTGAATTATCGTCACACTAAAGCTACACGAGGGCTATTGGCGACGGGCGTCGTATTTTCTTGCACGTCATGAAAATATCTTATAATTTCTGAGAAATCGATGAATCTAGAAGTGGCTTAAACCGTCACCTTAAGCCGCACCCCCCAACAGAACTTCAAAAACATTTTCTCTGTTGACCTCACGTCCCTTGACTGTAGAAAATAAAAGTTGACCTGAATTTTATGTTTCAATTAATCTGGAAGATCATGGAGGTATGTACTACACAAGGTCAAAGGCAACCTTGTCTGAAGCACGTTCAACGAAAACAAAAGGCAGATGACACAAAATTAAGTAGCCAACTTCCCCTTTCCATGGCCAAAAGCAGCCTAAGTATCAAAATTCTTACACTAGTCTACGGCAAATGTTGCTTAAATATTCAGAAAAGAATACTAATTATCTTATTATATTAAATTAAGAGTGAAAGAAGTCCCGATAGAAATTCTGGGGATTGTGTCATTTCCTTTTTGTGTCACATAAACAGAAAGCACTGCGCTCTCCCCTTTTTTAAGTTTTGGGTCAAAGGCCTCGGGCAGTGATGAAAGGACATCTCAGTAATGTGACATTAATCACTTAAAGGGTGTGATTTTTATAGATGAAAAACGAAAATACCACTAAAATTATTGATTATAATGGATGGAAATTTTCAATTACCTAATTTAAGACAAACCTGGTTATGGTTAGGTTTTAAATTATCGTCGCACTAGAGCTACACGAGGGCTATAGGCGACGGGCGTCGTATTTTAGAACCACAGTCAGGTGACGAGCCAACACCTGAATAGGCACCCAACGCAACCGTTAAGGGCGACATCGTACGCAGCGTTGGGACTTTGAAGGATATTTAACGTGCACTCCCTTACATGGGGTATTATTCGTCGGACACTTTTGGCTGCACTGGCCGTTTATAGGTCGGCAGCTATTTTGGCGATGCCTGGACCCGAACCTGGGACCTTCCGCATGCTAAGCGAATGCTTAACCGACTGGGCTCCCCAGCCCCTTTACGAAAAACATGATACCATACATATATGAATATGGGGTTGCAACTGGCAAGGATATTAGTTGATTCCAATATTACTGTTTTTTACAGCTTCAAAAGCCGTTATTTAAAGACAGCAAATTCCAGCCTTTACACTTTCCAGCACAACTATTCAGGGAATCTTACAATATTTTTATATAAATTAAATGAAGTCCATTAAACGCAATAAACCTCAAGTTGGATGATGAATCTTTAAAACTCTGAAGTTGTCGCTCTAAATAAATTTGTTGCCCTTTTTCTAAATAAAAAAAAGCGTATTTTTGAACGATATATTATTTTTTTTTGACATTTTTATAAAATATTTGGGGATTTACTTTGTTTAATAAACATATTTACAAAATCTTGGGAACATTTCAAGCCTCTAACTACAATAAAACAAGAGAAAAGGGTACAGCTGGGGAAAAAAAACGAATCACCCCTCGTTTCTCGGCTGCTATTGATCAAGGAATTTTGGGCAAAAGGTGTCAATCTTCAGGAAATAGCGTGAGGAATTAAGAACTGGCAACAAAAATTGTAATAGGGGTCGTCTACATATTAAAATGAGTACCAACTTTGAAAATTCCAATGGCAACACCCAATTTTTTTTACATAAAAATTTTCAGCGCCCTCAAAATACCCCATGTATAAAAAATAATTATTTATTCTGCATTATTTGCTGAGATATAAGTATTCAAAGTTGAACGCCCATAATGTTAAAAAAGTTTCACAAACTTTTATTCATACCTCTACAAATAAAATGAATTAACAAAGTTTTTTTTTTCATTGTATACTTCTTAATTTTCCAAAAACAAATCACAGATGTTTTTTCATCATTTTTTCATTTTTAATAATTTTTATTTAAATTTAAATAAGAAAAAATAAAACATGAATAGCAACCCAAAAATTTCTATACACAAATCGATAGAGTAGATCAAGTAGAACCAAAATACAAAACTTTTTAATTCAATAACAATTATTTGCCGAGTTATTGTAAAAAAACTGAAAAAGACGAATTTTAGGGACCGTGTAAAAAATTACTCGGCAAATTTGATCCTAAATTGCATTGTCGTTTGGTGATTAAAAAGCGTTTGTTGGTAAATGTTTATTCAAATTATCGATTTCTGTCAAATGTCTAAAAATCTTTTCTTATTTCAAGTGCATATTACAATGTATTTTGTTTGTATAATTAACCTTAAATTATATCGGTTACTATATTTTTAAATGTATGTTATTTCCAATACAATTTCAAAAAGTTTGTTAAATATTAAAAAATAAATACCCTAGAATATTATTGGAATTCGGTTTTGTATACATTTGATTGTTAACAAATTAATTATTTAAAATGATTAGTGCCTACTGCGTTGGTTAAAAATCATTACCAAATCATTCTGAGTAATTTTATTTTGCTTTCCTTAAATATCGTGTTAAGGTCGTAACCCTCAATTTGCAATACGTGGTTTACCGATAAAGAACTAAACTCCTCGGCGCAACAGCCCATTAGTTGGCCAGGGCCTGCCGTGCCCATTTCAGCTTTCGTGATACAAGGGCTCTGGGGTGCAAGGCATATGTCCCGGTAATGTGGAAAGCCTCACGCGGAACCCCCAGCGTTTAGTTCCCCAAGCATGCTTGGTCCCCAATTTAACGACCCACTTAAGGGATGAAAGGATGGGTCAACCTCGCCCAATCCGGGATTTGATCCCCGGACCTGTGGCGTGGCAATGCGAAATAAGAACTACCACTAAGCCACTGGGCCGATATTACCGATAGAGTGCGACGAATTTTAAACAAACTTTTTGCAACAATGTGAATGAATTAAAAATTTGCGTAAAAAGTTTAAAACATAAGTGTAATAATCATGTTTTTCAATCTGATTGTAACTAATAGCATTTGAAAATCTGTTCGTTATGAATAATCGTATATGCAACTTAATTTAAAATTAAAACTTTTCATCTTCAAGCCTTTATTTTATTTCTGAATTTTAAAATCCAAAATTAAAAAAAAAAACATTCGAAAAATCCCAATATTACTGAAGAAAGTTAAATTCTAGCATCCGTTGGCGAGATTAAGCTAACCCTTTTTTAGCTTGTCGTTTTGAAAAGACAGAACCAAAATATTACCTTTTTTCACTTAGGAGATTTGCCCCTAAACGAGTTCAAAATTAAGGCTTTAATATCTCAGCAAATAATGCAAAATAAATAATTCATTTTTATACATGGGGTATTTTGAAGGTGCTGAACATTTTTATGTAAAAAAAATTGGGTGTTGCCATTGGCATTTTCAAAGTTGGTACTCATTTTAATATGTCGACGACTCTTATTACAATTTGTGTTGCCAGTTCCCAATTCCTCACGCTATTTCCTGAAAATTGACACTTTACACAAAATTCCTTGATCAATAGCAGCCGAGAAATGAGGGGTGATTCGTTTTTTTCCCCAGCTGCACCTAATGGCTGAAAAATGTTGTTTTGGAATTAGTACATTTGAAGTTGGCAACAAAGTTATGTTGAAACAAACTAACACCTTTTCCATCTACAACCTTTTATTAATATTTGTATTGCAGCCACTTTTGCATAAATGCACATTTTAGTGGTTAAAAATTAAAAACAAAATTGCGATATTTTGAAGCGCAGTTGGGTTCCCGATTACCTTAAGTCAGAAGTTATAATACAATTAAAAACTATTTAGAAGGTACAATTCACATAGGGTCAAGTGGGGTAAGTGTGATAGGGTTTCTGCATTTTTCATTAAAAAAATTCGTTCTCTGCTTCAAGTAAATTATAAATCCTAAAATTGGTAGTGAATTATTATAAGAAACATACATATGTAGAAAAAAATTTATATGTTTGAATTCCAATTTTAAGTGTACAAAATTTGCATTTCAAAATCCATTTCTGTATATCACACTTACCCCACATAGAGAAAATAATGTAATAAAATAGCATATTCAAAAGCTCAAAACTTTCTTTAAACAAAAAATAAGGTCAATATTTCTTTTTAGTTTAATTATAAGTGGTTTAATGTTATATATTGCAAACTTTCAGATTTTTAGAATGATTTCCAAAGTTACAAGAGCTGTTTATCACACTTACCCCCAATCACACTTACCCCACTTGACCCTAATCACGATTATCTGCAATGTACTAAAAAACTAGGATTCCAATATACTTTAAAACTAAAAGTTTCAAACAATTTGATATCTAGAATTTCCCCTGTAACTTATATAACTAGGAGTTAATTTGTAATTTATAACAAGGAGTTAATTTGTAACTTATTACATAAGTTATAATAAGCTTAAAATTTAGAAAATCTAATGTACTTAAGGTAGGCGAATACAAAAAATTCTAAAATTTTTACTATTACTTTAATCTTTCCCAAATTTGGCATAGTGATTTCAAATATAATGAGCAATGCTTTTTATGCAATTTTTTTTATTTAAATGTAATTGATTTATTTTAAACGGTGTTTTTCACCTTAAAAAGTGGTTTACGCCAACACTTCTAGTATAAAAAATTTAACATTAATTTACCTGACATTTTTTACCGATGCTATTTCAATATATATATGTGCCATAAGCCTCTAACATCTGGTACATAGTAGATTTTTTGTAAATGTTCAAGTGTAAGTTAATCGAAAAAAAATCTTTTTTTGGTTAAATTCATGACATTTTTCTTAATTACTTCTTTTCTTATAATTTATATGTAACTCTAGAGGGTCATTGCATGTGCCAGTTCAAAACGGAGAATTTTACACATAATTAATGTTTATAGGAGGAAAATTCAATGTGGTAGACTTGTTAGCGTAAACCTCTTTTTTTTTTAGTAAAAAAACACCGTTTAAAATAAATAAATTATATTTAAATAAAAACAAAAGCCTAAATAGTATTATTCATTATATTTGAAATCACTATGCCAAATTTGGAAAGATCAAAGCAATTGTAAAAATTTTAGAATTTTGGGAAATTTTGGGTATTCGCCAACCTTAAAACTAGAAATTCTATAAAAAAAAAGTAGAAGTTAGTCCAACGCTTATGTTTTTATTTAAGTGGATGAAATGTCACCTGGTATGAGTTGACGGCTTATGCTCTGATAATTTACAGGCGGTCTTCTTGAATTACGCAAAAGCGTGATGAGAATACCGCGACATGGTGGATTCATTGTCTGAGAAATTAATAGACGGCTGCTAAAGTCAATTAACCTTCCGGTGAGGAACGTGATATCAAATAGCCTAGAGCTGTGTATTCTTGTAATGGGAAATAAATTAGGATTATTTTGATACAGAATGGGTAAAAAAACACAAGCAGTTCATCACATTTCAATTTCTAGTTTTTGAGAAAATCGGAACTTCTAGTGATTAAGTACATATGTATTTCTGTACATATGTATGACTGAAATTTTAGTTAATTATTTTGTATATATTTAAACTTCAGGGTTAGTAAGTTCATTTTAACTTTAGGTATTTAAATTAATTAGAGTCATTGGTTATTAAGTACAATAGAACTTCCAGTTAACATTGAAACTAATGCAATATTTTTAAAATAAACCTAAGTTTTTCAATGTATCTATTAAAAATGTAAGTAATGAAAGTATTTTTTTACGAAAAATATTTTAAACTTCAAATGCCAAATGTTATTTTTTTTACCAAATAGAAACCGTAAATAAAAGAATAGCTAAATAAAGCTTGTGATCAATATAATATAAATTTGAGATGACATAAATGACAGAACGTAAATTACATTCCTTCTTTCAATTTGAAAGAATAAAAAAATTGAAAATTAGGTATTAATATTAAAAGTTAAATATTTCTATTTGTAGGTCTGTCAGTATGCACTTTCTAAATTTTAAGCAATCGTACGATTTAAAAAAAAATAAATGTTAGAAAGATATGACATCAGAGACAAAACTTTTTTACTTTTTGTCCGTACGCTTTTCCAAAGGTCTGTTCGGTCTGTTTTAAGGGGGTCCAGTACCCAAAAATCATGAAAAATGCATTTTTTAAAATTATTTTTAAAAAATATTTTTTGAACATTTCTTAATATTTTGCAAAAAACCGCTTCAAATTTTATGCATTAGCCTTTGAGTTATTAATTTTTTAATGAGTCTCACCCTCCAAGTATCCTATCATGGATCTGTACTTTAAATGCTCGTATCTCTGTTCGTGTTTTTTAAATTTTAGGATTGTGAAAAACACTACTCCTCTTTTAATATAATACATAAAAAGTTTCTGTAAATTTCTATAGCATCCTAAAAGTATAATGAACAAAACTATGCATTAAAACTCTTCATTTATGTTGTCAGTATTTTTTTTTTAATTCAAAGTTCAAATTTTAGGTTTTTAGTGAATTTTTTTGATAAAATTTCGAAAATTATTTCTTTAAAAAAAAGTTGAATCTTGATTAAAACTTGGATGCATAGTTTTGTTAAGATATTATTGGGGAACTCATATAAAAAATTTGGTAATAAAAAGTCGAAAAATTAGAGAGGAGTAGGGATTTAAAAATTGTAAAAAAATTAACAAAAAATTATTTTTTAAAAATTTTGAGTCATTTTAAAATTTTTTTTGCTAATAGGTTTTATTAATGCATGATGCACCAGTGTATAAAATCTGCGTAGTATAACTCCATAAATAAAAAAAAAATTGGGGAAGGTACCGGACCCCCTTAACTTAGTTCTAATAGTTTGATTTTAAAAATAATTATAATTTATCATAAGATATTATCTTTAATACTTTTTTTGTCTGTCTGCCGTTTTCTAGTATAAGAATTTCAATGAGTAATAAAATAATAGGAAAGAAGGCTATTTCAGTAATTTCAGAACTCCTTGTTTTTAGGAAGAGGCCATCGCCCTCTAATGGATACTCAAAGCCTTGTGCCAACGGATGCTACTGCAACCTTCCAGCCTTTCAGGCTACGGCCTGGTGGCACAAAACAACAACAACAGGAAGGGACCATCGCAGGTACTAATATTTAACCTCTTGCGACCTGGCGGTACATTTGGGGACATTTTTTAACCCCTCCCCCTCATAAACAATTAACACGTTAATTAGTTCCGAAATTGACCTGGTCCGGTAAAAGGAAATCCAAATATCTGTTTTCAGCCTTTGATTACTGGGATCAGTCATTTATTTCCATAAAAAATGAAGTTGAACGTAGGTCAATACGATATTAGAGTTCTTAAAAAGTATTTCAAAAAGTTCTTTTAGTAGTTAATTTTAAAAACATTTTGCATTAAAAACAATGGTATTATGCATTAAAAACAAATAACTGTTAACTACAAATAAGTGATATGGCCTTATTTGTTGCATTTATAGCACAAAAAGTATATGTTTAGAATTCAAGGCGTGTCCCTAAGTAACTATAAACTTAATTAAAGAAATTTTTTTTTAAAAACATACTTTTTAGCATATGTTGTAACCAATGGCTTTATTAAGGGTTGGCTTTATTATTGGGAAATAACACCAAGAAATATTAAGTTCTCACCGTCGACAACAAAGTGAACGTGAGGAACAAACTTTTTAGCATATATTTGTATGAAAAGTATGTTTAGATTATATAAGAATATACGGGTAGGATTTTGCTCGAGTCTTAAGATGTAATGGAGAGACTGGGGTTAGTTTTCTGTCCTGGCCTATATTGGAAATGAGTCGTAATAGGGCGCCAACTTGCGATTTGCTCTTTGAAGCAGCACTCCACAATCCACATATATCTCCCACAAAAACCTTTCGCTCAGTTGTTTTCGCCATAGTGTCGCTGTTGCTGTTTTTGTGATTTATTCAACGTTAAGTAACTTACCATCCTTACACTAAAACTTATAAATTAAATGTACTATTATTAAATTTATTGTACAATCGTTTCGTGCACTAAAAGTAGTTCCCTCCTCTGCGTAACTATGTACTTGTTTTCAAAAAACTTAAATTTCTACTCTCAAAGGTACTATTAAAGTCAAACTATGGGCTCCTTCCGATGTTCTTTCACTTTTGTTGTTGCTGATAATTCCCATCTGGCCTGGCAGATCAATAAATCCGTTGACATTCAGAAATTCCGAAACTAAAAGGGGAGGAGAAGGATAAAATATGTCCTCCCAGTCCAGTCCTACACTCTCAAAAATGAATGCTCAAAAATGACGAAATTTTCCTTAATTTTGAAGATTCCGTTACTTGCATATGCTCCGAGTTTTCGTTTCCTCAAAGTGAGGAAATTTGAATCGTCATTTTTATGAGGATTTGAATGTCGTCTAATCTAAAGAAATCTATCGTCATTTTTGAGCATGGGAGTACAACAATGAGATTCAGTTTCCTCAAAATCAAGATGCAGTGACTTCAAATTACGATCGTAAAAGTAGGGATTCGCGTTTACTCAAAAAGTCACGTGATAGTTTGACGAAACAATCCTCAAAATTAACGAAATGAGGTTTTAGGATTCATGAATCGTCAAAAATGAAAGTGTTATTTCTGAGAGTGTAAGCAGTTTAGGACATGATCAGATGATACCTGGTTTTGCTGACACTTTGGGCAAGGAGGGAAGATCTTTTGATTAGCAGAAAACTTAAGACTTTTCAGGTGGCCGCTGGCTAGTCTAGGTGTTGGTCTGTCTGTCACCAGGGAGAGAAAAGGAGAGAGAGTCCTGGCTTATTTGCTTTGTATCAGTAGTAAGAAGGAGGTTGCAGATAATTTTGTCGTTTTCACTTTTGAAGCATCATATGCCCTCAGGGATGGATACTATCAGGAAAGATTGTAGCAGCAGAAAAGCATCTAACAACTAAAATGCTCTCCATATACGTCGCGAATGATATCATTAAAAAATAACTTGGGTTATGTTGCACCAAACCTTGGAGTAATTTTTCGGGCGAAAAAATGAGAATCAATCTGGGCAAACTTTTGTACAATAACTCCCATTTTGTTTTGCAAATTTTAGCCATATTTCAAGCAACCTCCATCAACAAGCTTCAGACTATGGCTCCACAAAACAGAAAGTCAAAGAATTTGTTTGAGTTTATTAAGATTTACGCGATAATCACAATTATTAAAACTTGTTAAATCTGAGTTGTGACCTAACAAACAGCAAAACAGGCCTTTAAATGCAATACTTTCTGTGTATTCTATTTTAAAATGGTTTTAATTTGCAATAAATTGTACGTCTAAGCAATAAAAAAATGTACAAATAACCAATGGGAACATGTGGCATTGAGTACGATAAAATTACCGGAATCATTGTCTGTGAAACGGGCTAAAGTATATAAAAAATCATTATTTTTAAAAACAACAAGAAGAAGCGTGCGTTACTGGCTCATAAGAAAGTCCTTCAACAATCCCCCTCAGAGTAACAATAAAAACATTCGCGTCGACCTAATTTCTAGCACTGTTACGTGTTAGAATGCAAAGGTAAGCCACGACCAAATATTCCGCCTACTTTTGAAATCATATGCCGCATTTGAAATCGCCGTACGATAAGAAGCGGAGCCAGAAAGCTTGAAGATTCGGTCTAAGAGCGAACGCAGTGCTTCAAATTCGTATTAGTGGCACGGAGGCACTTAGTCTTTAAGAAATAATTACGTGAATTACGAGTTGTCATTTGCGTCGAATTTTCTGGCGAGCTTTCTTGTTCTTTAAAGAGCTTACATCGCTTCCTGCATTGTAGCAATTAGTTAGTTAAAGATGAAGTTATTAGTAGTTTTGGAAAGTTTATTGTAGCAGAATGTCATTTATGAACGAATAAATACAAAAAACTTTTTCTTATGATACTAAACTACTAAGTTGGAATGTATTACTGTAAACTATTTACTGTAGAAATTGGGAAACACTTTTTAAAAAAGTGATATTCATACAAAAGTTATAGGGAACAAGTGAGACTTTTAATCCTGAGAAAGACTTAATATCTAGGTCTAAAACCATATAAGATGTGCAGCTTAATCATGAATAAAAATGGCATCTTATAATTATAAGACACAGTATTTCATTCTGTATTTTCCACAAGGCATATCACACCGTAAGTGAAAAACTCCGAATTTGTAAAGTCAATTTTTTAAAGAAATTTATTTATCTGTGAACAATATGTCGGCATTTTTAATGTAATTTCTAACTTCATGTGATTCCAAAACATTTAGGAGAACTTTTATACTTAAAAAATTCTCACAACTACCACGGAAAAATTAACCAAAGCCACTATTAAATCTTTTAAAAAGTAAAGCTTGTTCACGGATAAACACAACCATTTATTTTTTTGTATAAAAGTTTAGATTACCTTTAAAAGAAAACAAACTGTTACTCTTACCATTAAAAGTATGATACTTTGTTTCCATTAAACAGCACCACGACATACTTTATACACTTAATTGCAACAAATATCGGACGTGAAAATTGCATAATAATTGCACTTCTTTGCATGACGTCTTTAATAAAGAACCGTAGTGGAAGCCAGCACAATGCTCTTTTGTAGTTTGAGGCGAAATTTAAAGACGATTTATCAGTATTAAAAGCGAAACTAGAGTCGCCCTCCCTGCATTTTACTCCCCTCTCCCCATATTTCCTTCATATGCGTTTAACTATTGGGTTTTTACGCCGTTGCAGAGCAACGTTTTGCATTATAAGCGAATGAATTTTTGTGCTTTTCAACATTAGGGTACTATAAAGTATTTGATTTTAAACAAGTGCAATGTGTTCAGAATATAGAATGGCACAGGCTTTTTCAAATCGATTAAACTATTCAGCATTTTAAATTTTAAGGCTTTTATAAAACTTATAACTTAAGGCACTATTAATAATTAGAAATTGTTGTAAAATCTGTATTTGGAGATAGATTAAAATTTTGTTTAGTTCCTTAAGTTTTCAGACGATATCTGTGTTATTATTCCTTTATTTTACTGACAATTTTACTAGTATAACGTTCTACTTTTAAAAATGTTTTGTTTTTCAAAGGGTGTAAAATAGAAGCAATTGATGAGAATAGTTACTTAATACATAGCCGCCTCGGTGGCACACTCGCTAGGATTCTAGCCTTTGGAGCTGCTGAGGTCGGGTTCGAATCCCGGTCAGGCATGGATGTTTGTGACTGTCAATAAATGTTGTTATTTGTCTATGTGTTTGTGTCGTCTCTTTCTTTGTGTGTCTCTTGTGCTTGTGTCATTTCTGGGGCTTAGTACAATAGACTTATAGTCGCAGTGCTTGGCGCTCTTGCCCCCCACCAAGAAAGTCATAAGTCATACTTAATACATAAATATGCTAAATATGTTTTAAAGTCCATAAAATAATAATAATTTGACTTTTAGTAAAAAATATTCAAAATTTTAAAATTATTTGCTTCATTAAAACTAGTAACAATAATAACAGATGCATTTATTTTTGGCAAAAAAGTATTTTATTTTCTCTTGATTAGAGATGGGTGTAGTATCCATCAATAAAATTTTGTAAATTTTCAGATTCTATATTGATTTTCTCAACTGATGATTATGCTTAACATCAACTGATAATTATGCTTAACAACAACTGATGATTATGCTTAACACCAACTAATAATTATATTTAACATCATCACAAAAAAGTAACTTAAATGTAAGGTGTAATAATGTAGTGATTTTATACTTTTTATGTATTAGTTAGAAACACAAACTAAAAAAAATATAGTTTATTTTCATTTGAATGCATGACTATAAGGAATTTTCCGTATTACAAAATTAATCTAGACATGTTTCACAACAGCTTGTACGTTTTCCACAGTTCAGTTTTCAGCAGATTAATTTCTTGATCTTTATAAACTATTTCCAATAATCAAGGTTGGAATCATAATGTCCATAGTATGGTGAATATGATTTGTAGGTTGTCACTGGTGTATAGAATGAATTATATTCTGGTACGACACCATATTTGGCTGGGTAGGATGCAACGACTCTGAAAGAAAAAAAATTACAATGATACATATTTATATTATTATATAAACTAAACTCTTACAATCCGCGATTCACTCCCCGGGCCTGTGGCGTGGCAATACGGAGCACTACCACCAAGCCACTGAGCCACACATACACTCTTAAAACAAAAGAGTGAAATTCACTCCTCCTAGTACTCCTGTAGGAGAAATGCATTTTCGACACTTTAAAGGAGTGAAAATTAACTCAAACGGATTTAAAATCACTCGTTTGGCTTGATCCCGTCGTAGGTTTAACTAAACAAAGGAGTGAAATCCCCTCCTATGGGGGAAGTGCATTTTCAACACTGGAATGAGTGAAAATTAACTCAGACTGAGTTAAAATCGCTCGTTTGTTTTAAGAGAGTCTTTATGTACACTAATAAAGAGCTTGCGTTCAAACAGTACAAGTATTGTGTAAATATGACAACATTACAATATTGTGTGGTTCAATACATGGATTTCGTTGATTTTAAAAGTACATACTTGAGTTGTTCTGACACGAATTACAATTGTGAGAAGAGGTGGTTTTATAGCCGTGTGCGATTGACAAAAGCTGAAACTATACTGCTTTCTAAAATATGCCCAACAAAATTATAGCACTTATTTTAAAGTTCAGCAACACTTATTTTTAGCTTTAGAATAGCTATTTATCCTAAACATTGCAGAGCATATGCTGAACTGCATCGCGGAAGAATGCATGCATTCTGTACACAATTCATGTAATGCATTCATACACATGCATTCATTCACGTTGCAATGCATTCTTAACACAATTTTTGTGCTAACCATATATTATTAATTGGTCACAATCGTCTTGGAACAACACACAATTTGTGCATTGTAGCAACATGTTTAAAAGCATTGTTACATTATATTTAAAAGCAATGCATTACAAATAAGCGTTACATTATATTTCATTACAATGCAACTTAAATTAACTGGAAAAAACAAATTTATTTTGAATTGAAAGTTAACTTAAGTTTTTTCGGAGCGTATGTCCAGCTTTTTCCCAATTACAACAATTCGATACATTTTTTTCTGTTACAAAACAAATATTCTGTATTTTACAACATACGTTCTGCTGTTTAAATTATGAGACACTTTCTAACGTTAATATTAAGTTTTTTTTACTTAATCGTGTTTTAACAACTCCATCTAGATCTCGAGGAGGTTTAATTACTGATTGCGTCACGCCATCTTAATAAACCTACTTTATAGTTTTAAATAATAGGCTCATAATTGTCTCAAATTATCTCAAAAATTGGTTAATAAAGTTAGAAGTTGGCCGGATCAACACGCAAACCTTGTTATGATCATAATGTAATAAATCTTATCAAATGGAGAATTTAGTGAAAATTAAGGTATGGGCAACCTTTAATAACCACAGAAAGCTAAGACATATTAGGCGCGTTTACATGAGCTATCGAATCCATGGAATTAAGAGCAAACTCCGCAATTTTTCCCACTTGGTGGTTTTCGCCCAGGCAAAACCGGAATTGCATGGTCCATTGGGGGTTTCGCAACCCCTTTAATCAAGTAGGGTTTGACATTCCATTCCATGGATTCGGTCACAGACCATCATTTGGGTTAGAAATCCTACTCGACCACTTTTTCCCCTAATAGAGGGTTTGGCATTCGATGGCTCATGTAAACGCGCCTATTGTAATCTAACCGTTAAAATTGCTAGCAAGGGTCGTCTTGCTTATTATTTTCTCATACAAAAAAAATAACTGGTCACTAGTTCCATAAAAATAGTTTCTACCACTCTTAAAGAGTGACATTATTCCCAGTTACAATAATTGTTTACAAAGAATTATCCTAAAAGCACCACCGCTAAAAAAACTAGAGGTGTGAATCCTTCAATTACTACTTAATACATGAATGCATTTAAAGGCAATTTTTTCCCCTATAAAGTAATTCCTTTACCTTTAAAACCAATTAAGTTCTACAAAAGCTATCCTTTGCCCATGCGCGATTTACTCGAAAACCACATTATGACGTTCACAGGTATTAGGAATTTGTTTACTAAATTTGAAGCACGTAGCACTTTTAGTTCCAGCTGTAGAGTGGTTTCGAATAGAAAGACTGACACACAGGCAGGCAGACGGACCAATGTTTGAAAAACAATTTTTAAAATCAGCACGCTCCAAAACGTGTACACTCTTAAAACAAACGAGCGATTTTAACTCAGTCTGAGATAACTTTCACTCTTTCCAGTGTCAAAAATGCACTTCTCCTATAGAAATGGATTTCACTCTTTTGTTTAGTTAAACCTCCGACAGGATCTATACCCCATTCCCCTACGCTTTGGAATTTGAACTGCGAACAAGTTTCACAGATGAAACCAGAGCTTTCAAACAATAAAAAATAGAGCTATTTGAAAATACAAAGTTAGGTGTTTTAAAGAATTAGGTGTATGTGTAAGTTGTATCAAATATATTTTTTTCTAATAAATGTCATTCGTACACTCTTTAAAAAAAACGAGCGATTTTAACTCAGTCTAAGTTAATTTTCACTTAGTTCTTTCCAGTGTCGAAAATGCACTTTTCCTGTAGGAGTGGATTTCACTCCTTTGTTTTAAGAGTGTAGAAAACACAAAAGCTACATTTAGAATTTTCGACGCCATATCACAATACTCTCATTACCTACCATAAATTTCATAATAGATAATTGAAAATAAAAAGTACTTACTGTCTGACTGGTGCAGTTACAGAATAGACTGGAGCTGGTGCCACGTACTTTTCAACTGGTGCCACATATCTTATGGGTTGTGCCACATACTTGACGGGAGGTGCAACATATTTGACAGGTGCTGCCACGTACTTGACCGGAGGTGCCATGTACTTGACAGGTGATGCCACGTACTTAACCGGAGGTGCCACATACTTGACTGGAGGTGCCACGACAACTTTCTGCACAGGAGGGGCGGCAAAGGACTTGACATTTACGTTAGCAGGGTTCTGGTTTGCGGTGCCCGGTTCGTTGGTCTTGACGTCGGCGTGGAATCCGGTGTGGTCCGCGTAGTAGTCGACCACCCTCAACCGACCGTCTGCGTCAGAGACGGTATACTGGCCCGTCACTCTGCCGTGGCCGTCTGAAGATTCGTGTCTGGAGCTGCCTCCTCCGATCGCTGGGGCGTTGTAGCCGAATTTGTAGGGTTTGGCCTGTTGTACTACTGGAGCTGTCTGGAAAGAATTTTTTTTGTTAGCTTTGTTCTGAAGATGATTTTAATTGTCTTCTGAAATATTGTATTCAGTAGAAAAAGGATATTAGGGGCAAAATGCAAAGGAATAAAATTTCGCACGTTGTTGATAATTCCTCAACTTATAAGAATTAGAAAAAAAAAATATATAGTAATCTGTCGGATAGGAGAAAAACATTGACCACAGTAAACCTTGGAATTAGGAATTTAAAAGATTTTCAACCTTTGTATATTTTGCATTACTTTACAGTTTTTGTATGTTTCAAGTCAAATTCTTCGAAAATAGGTTAAACAATTTATCTGTCAATACAAGTAAATATGAAATATTACATTCTATTCAGATGCAAACTGATGTAACTATAATTTAAAACTACTTAATTATAATTTGAAAATGCATTACGATTTTAGTCAAAACTTATTTGGGTTTTTATTCCTTACAAAAATAAAGAAACCAATAAATAATATGTAAGATATTAAATCAAAATAGAATTTTTAAAATGTCTTCATAAATTTCATTTTTTTTCAACAAGTATCATAAAACTAGGCATAACGTCCCATAAATTATGTTGTGTGCTATGACAGTTTTTATAGAGGCTCAAACGCTATATTGAAAACTGTTTAAATTTTAAAACCAACTTCCGGAACATTTCATATAAGTATTTTTTAGCTTCTAATTCATACTGCTGCCATTTGGCGATATACACTTTAAAAGCTTTAAAACATTGTCGATATTCTGACGCTTATGCATTTATGATCGATTGGAAGCTTTATGGATAATTTGGAATGAAAAAATTAACCATTTAACGAAAAAATATTTGATGTTGCATATAATTAAAAAGATACAATTTCCACAAATGTTATGCATTATCCTCAATGTTAAGTCTGAGGCGAGGACAATATTTAAAAGAATTCATATTATTTTTTCAGGAAATTTTTTTCAGGATTATTGTTTCAGGAAAACGAGATTTTTTTCAAAAAAAAATCATAAAATGTACGACCACGAAAGTTCTATTTTTTTTTGGCACAAACAAAAAAGTAGTTAATAAATTGTTAAAATTACCACATATTTCACTTGTAGAGGCTGAATGTATGAATTTACTGCAGGTGCCGAAGAATAATGATTGAAATGGGGATGGCACTGGCACATGAGTGCTAGAGAGGCAAATAACAAAACCTAAAATATTCATAAAAAACACGAATTAGATAATACAAAAAAATCATAAATAAAATATACTTTGTGTAATAGGGGGTTATATGAACAGATACTTAAAGTTTAATTTATAAAGATCAACTTATTAAAGATGCATTCTTTCAATCAGAAAAACTTTATATCATTTAGTAATAAATAAATTGAATATTTCAAAAGGAAATGAACTCTTCATGGTATGCACACTAAGATGAAAAAATTACTATAATATAATGTCACTCTAATGTAATTTTAATACAATTTCATTGTAATCATGTAAACGAAAAAAAAGTGTATGCAACATTACTTATGCAAGTTTTTAAGTAATTTTGAATGGTATATTTATTTAGTATATTCTCTTTTTTGTTTAAATTAATTTCCTAATTTTTGTGAAAGTTGTTATTAAAATATGCATTCTTAAGACTTTCAAAAACTAAAATATTGCATGACTTTCATACTTTTCAATAACAATAAAAGATATATAAAGTAAATTAAAAGAACTTATTAAATTAAAATTAAATGAATATATCATAGTAAAACTAAATGAATGATTAATGTAAACTAAGTGAAAATATTAAATTAAAATTGAATAAGAATATTAAAATATAATTAAGTGAAAATATTGAACAAAAGTTAATTGAAAATTTTAAATTAAAACTAATTAAAACTTTTTGAAAATATTGAACTAAAGTTCATTGAAAATCTTAAAGTAAAACTTATTGAAAATATTGAACTTAAGTTAAGTGAAAATCCTTAAATTAAAACTAATTAAATTTTTCTGAAAATATTGAATTTAAGTTAATGGAAAATCTTAAATTAAAACTAATTAAAAGTTCTTGAAAATACTTAACTAAAGTTAATTGAAAATATTAAATTAAAACTAATTTAAACTTATTGAACTAAAGTTAATTAAAAATCTAAAATTAAAACATTCGTTATATGGACTTACCTCAAACATGATTTTCGATATCGTTATCCAACACGAAAAAAACCAAGATCTTTGCTGCAAAAGGACATACGGTACTTTTGCCCCACAGCCCGTACCTTATATATCCATTATCTGCTCTTATTTAAATCAGCACTATTATTCATTTATCTGCTTGAAGCGTGCCACGGAATTAGCAATTTTCCGAAACGTCCTTGAATTGACGGCAATTAAGTTATGAAAGTGTCCACCAACCCTCTAACGAACCCGACCATGTTGTATCACAGTGGGGCAGATAACGGTACCCTTTGTGTCTCGCCTCATTATAGGCCACTTATTATTTAGTTGGAGGGGCTCGGGTAATTGGATTGTTTAAACAGAAAGGTACTAATGGACAAGGTTTTAAACCACTTCTGGAAATAGAGCTTTTTATTAGTCTATCCACAATATGAAAAATATTTTCCCTCTTTGCATTTAAGGATCGCAGTGTACATTATGGACTGCTATTTGTCCAGTTTCGGGGACTGTAATAATTATATAACCGATTTGACCATCTGTACCGTTACATGGAGTGGAATAACTTAGTGGGCTTGATATTTATAGTTAGTTAAGTTAGATGAAGTATAGTCTCTAAATCTAAACGTACATGGAGGGACATGGACAGGCAAGCAGCTTTAGTGAGCATGATATTTGCCCACTTTTGAAAGGGACTGTTACTTTTGGCGAGCATTATATTTGTACCTATTTCCTAGAATGAAGTTTTTGAGGGGTTCAGGTACCCATTTAATGGGGGGATATCTATCAACTTAAGTAAACTTTTTAATTTGTTCATGGATTATTTTTCATTAGAACCAGTGATCCGGATAAGGGTACCAGATTTAAGTGACCTTGCGTTAAAACCGGACACTCTTGGACAAGGTTATCATGGTCTAAGAGGCAATTTAGCGACAGTATATGCAGCTGACTAAGGTCATTTTTACCTAGGTAACCTAGTTACCCTGGTTAAGTTTTCATTAAAAGACATTTGAAGACAAAATGACATTTTGCAAGACAAAAAGACATTTTACAAGACAAAAATACATTTTGCAAGACAAAAAGACATTTTGCATTAAAATCAATATTAAAATGGAGTATTAATTACACAATAATAACTGACAGAGTTTGTTTTTCATTTATGGCATAGAAAAAATGAGTATTTTTACAGTACAAAACCTAACACTAAATTGACGTGCCCCTCAGAAAATATTGCGCTTCTTTTATTTTAAATTCCTTGCAAAATATACTTAAAAATATATATTTGTTTGAAAAATATGTTTATTCAAAGAAAATATGCTTAGGAATTTGCTCAGGGGTAAAAATGTCAAAGCTCGATAAATTGGGACATAATTTTTAAATGATATTAATTTCACATTGTAGTCTGAAATCAATTTTTCAAAAAACACTTAAAAATTTTAATGATAATTAAACAAATTTTGAAACTACGGCAATTGGGTCCTTTCGTAAGAACATTAGTCTAATTTCTCGAATGGGCAAACCGTGGATACGGCCTCGATCCTTGACCAAGTATTCTTCTGGACACGATGGTTACTGTCCAGTCTTCGGCAAAATGCAAGGACAAAATTAGGGGGATGCGTGAAACGCAGAAGGTTCGGTTGTTCAAATGACAAAAAGTAAAAAGATTTATGTACTTCCTTAGAAAAGGAAACAGATAACTTTTGTGGTTATTGTTTGCAAAGAATATTGTCGACGTTGTAAGCAGAAAGTTAACAAAGTTTGTTAGGAAAAAAGTAAGATCATATCTATTTAGCTTTAAATATCAATATTAATATTTGCATTCAATACTAACTTTTAAAAATTTTGTTTGTGGAAAAAAATTTGGACATTTTAACTATGTTAAACTTTTTAAAGTTCTCTACATTTTAACTTAATTCAGGATTTAAAAAGAAATAGAACCATACATCTTTTTACATAAAAAAATAATTCTTTATTCGAATATTTAACACATTTTAGAGTAGATAGGGTCAAATTTTGGCACATTAAAAAATTATTTTGAATATTTTAATTTGTGTGTGTGGGCGTCATGCAGTATTTTGAAATTCTCACCTACAGTAAAACTCATATTAAGTTTGCAACATGTAAATGTTCTATGGAAAAAGGAGTACATAGTTCTCATTTCCAAGTGAGAGAATCGAATAAAAAAAGGTATTTCACACTCAATAAACCTCTTTATTCGCTATTTCAAGACATATTTGTATTAGTTTTATTAGGTGTTTTTTTCCAGTTAGAGTGTAATATTAATTATTTTTTCTTTCAATTTTGACGTAACACGGCGCACGAATATCAGAGTATCTAAAAAAGGCAGCCAATCAGTGCAGGTGAAATTTCGTCGCCTGCTCTGATTGGATAGTGAGGTTTATTTACTCACGACGGACGTTTTCTCCGCGGATGCGCGCGCAACTGCATACTTAATCTGGGGTTAACTGTAAAGATGTCACTCGAAGTTCCGTTTGGTGCCCGCTCAGGTGTCTACCTCGTCCCTTGAACAGGGTTCTAAATTACGAGGCATAATTGGCTGTCTTAAAGCTCCTAAAGAAGGCTAAAAATAGGCATCCGGAAACGATTACATTACATCTCACCTAAATGGGGGTGGGGGCGTGGTTTACACTAACACATATTCCTTCATATCTCATAGACTAACACAGGTATGCATACAGCCAGGGTAGGGTACATAAATAATCCGGCTTGTGCGGTTTATCAGGGACCCGTTTAGATAAGAATTCGTCAAGTAAGACAGACGCAGAAATAATTTTTTACTGTCACAGAGAAAGGAAGTACACTTCAGGCGAAGGGGGGAATCGAATCCGCACCTATTACAGCGCAGGTATGCATACAATTCTTGTTTTCAAATGTATATTATTTACTAAACAAATTATTTCGAGATTTTTCAAGCATATTTTAGAATTTTTCTTTTAGCCGTACGATTTTACAAGTTATATTTACATAGAAATATATGATATCGGGCACCTATAATTTTTCATTTGAAGATTACACGGTAAGAACCGATTGATTTTTTTGGCGGGCCCCCACAATTGTCTGCTTGGCGAACATTGGCGGCAGAAAACCGGGTTCTCTCTTTCTTCTTCGCTGGTCCAAGCGTCGGGATCGTCAATCGCCTGAATCTTGGTAGCTAGGTACTACAGAGATAGTAGTTACAGTATTAGAGGGGAAGATCACGTGAACTACAACACTGACTTCATTGGGGCTCTTCTGTTAGCTCCTTGCGCGTCCCGTCGTTAGCATTGGCGGTCACGTGATCTGCCACTCTATTACTTTAACAATGATCTCTGTGGTAGGAACTGGTTTCCTTACACAAGTTTAGGCGATCACTCGCTATCATCGCCAAAGTGGCCTGCTAAGGAAACTTCTCTACAAAATCAATCGGTTTTTCTCGTGTACTCTTCATTTGTGCCCACCTCTCTTCACACTTTTCCACCTGACTCTCCATCCATACTTTTACGATCTGTTTTTGCTTCAGCTCTATCTGATTTTGAAAATTCGCTTTTTTGTTTGGTATCTTATTACATATCTTTCTTCATAAACCTTGCTTTGGTATGGGAACTTTAATTTTTATAGCTTTAGTTATTTAACTAAAATTTTCTCATTTTTGACGAAATTCGTTGATGAAAAATTGCTCCAATTAAACCTCTAGTCCTACTAGCGAAATTCGTTTCGTCATCTATTTAACACGAAATGAGTTTCGCCACAAAAATTGCGAAATGTTTCTTACTCTTATGTACGTAATGAACTTTTGCAAAGAGTAGAAAATAGTTTAAGTAAAACATGGTATATGATATTTCTATGTCTATTTAATTATTAACCATATATTTTAATACTGACATGTACCAGTTGAGGTTCAGGACATTCATAAAAAAGCCTTTAACGTTTCGGAAACAAAAAAGGCACCGACTTTAGAAGTTCATTCATTATACGACTACAACTTTCACCTTCAAACTTCGAAGACTAGTTATGAGTTAAGCGGACCTCTTGACAATGGGTTGTGTCATTGACTTTCAGAACACGTATTCGGCAGGCTTTCACTTCCCAAAATCCGATTGCCTTTTCCACACATACAAAAACTGAACAGAAATTGTAATGAATTGTTGGCAGTTTAAGAAACTATTGTTTCAAATTATTGTTTATGTGTTACCTAGGAGCTAATTCCATGCTAGGTTTATCTTTCTGAAATGTAAGTCACATGTGTAAACAGTGATTACAACCACACTCCTTCCCAACCTAAGTTGGATAAATAGAAATATGCCATGGAGAAGATCCTTCCGCGGATATAAAGAGTTCCATAAATTATTTGTGAATCCATCCAGAAAACATGTTTAAAACATTAATTTCATTTAGGGTCTAACAGATTTGAATATTATTTGAGAAAATTTCGCAATTTTATGAGAATGAAAAGTGTATTTTGGTTAAATTGTATTCAGATCATATTGTATGTAAATATTACCTTAGAAGATTTTCTAACTAACTGACCAATCGCACTTTTCCCCCTGCCTTTGCCTTTTTACTATTTGTTTTTACCCAAGTTAGATTGGCACGGAGTGTACAACTTTTAACATTAAAAGAAAACAAATATTAGCGGAATAGCTGATCCACACTTATTGCAACTAAATAATGTAACTTGTTTACTGATTTAATTTATTTTTCAAATTTAAAATTCTTTTTCATATTGTGACTTGCTGTACAGTTACCTAGATAAGCTTAGTAAAGTCTACAATAAAGTGTAACAGTTTTTGAATGTATACCTAATAAATATTAAGCTTGTGTTTACGTAATTCTGGTCATTAAAAAGAGAAAATATGCGTGTATAAGTTTGCGTTTAAAGTGGAAGTAATTTGGAAATACTGACTAAAATATGGAGGAATTCGGAATCATCCTTTGTAAATTTTGAGTAAGCTTAGTAAGAAAATGAAGAAAGTAACATTATGTTACAAATGCACACTGTTAAAAACTTACTGCTAGGTTTTACCTAAAACTAGTTCTTAGTAGCTGAAACGGCGATGTGGTGAAATGTTTTACAATGTTTTCCGTACTCGGTTGAAAAATATTTAGGTTTTGAAAACCAAAATCTAACATGTGGTACAATCGAATATCGAAAAACGGTTTAAAAAAACATCTTTCTGTTGCAACATATTTCTGAAATTTTAACAGTGTAACATTGGAGTAGTGTATGGAATGTTACAATCTTTGTATACTTTCTGCAGTATTAATCTTTATACCACGTGATAGAAATTTATGTAAATCTTTTTTCTATACACCGTATAAAATAACAGATTGTAATTCTTCCAATAATTAAAAAATACAAAAGTTAATACACATTCATAATATTGTTTCAGATAAAATTTTACAGGAGTTATATCCATTAACATAAAAACTACGTTTTAAAATTTTGGTTTAAATATTTCAAAAGATGTTTAAAAATTTTTAATTAAACAGATTATTTGGAGTTTTATTAAACAACAGGTAAAATTTAACGATACCACGAAATTATTATTTGGAAAATACTCAAAAAGCATACTTAAATATGTATAGTTTAAACATTTATTTGATTATTAAATTCATTATTATTATGTTTATATATTAATTTTTATTGGTTTAAAAAATAAAGTATAACAGTTTTTATTTAAATGAAAATTGAGTTTTTTGTGGAGAGACACATAATTTATGATGCAATACTTTTTTTTATCTGTTTTATTTAACGTTAAAGACAATATTCAATTTTTTTCACAAATACTTTTTAAACTTTATACTGTAAATCAACTTACGTTTTAGCATAGCACTTATTAAATGCAAAACATTCAAGATTTTTAAAAAAGTAACAACAAACTGGATGATTTTTATTTATTTAAGACAAAAGATCTCCCCATATGCAACACGAGGATTACAAGCGTAATAAAGTGGGCTTAATCATCAAATCATTACCACAAATGATTCAATAATATACAAACAAAACAAAGAAGAGCAAAACAGAAAACCCTCAAAAACTTAAATTGTTAAATTATTTAAGAATGAAGAAGTTTTATAAACAATTTTTTAGAAGTTTAAGTAAACTTGTACAATTACTAAAGAAAACTTATACTATTACAGAGAGTAAACTTATACTATTACTAAATTATTTTAAAATGCTTAATGCTGCACATTTGAAAGCTGTAGCTGCAAAATTACCTCATAACCTTACCAATATCTTTCAAATACTGTTAACTATTTTACTTGCATAAGTTTCAGGAATTTTTTTAAAAATATTTCTATAAACTCCTTTAATTTATATTTTCAAATAGGATTTCAATGCAATAGACACACTTTAATAACCTATTCTATTTATTTGTCCATAGATTAATTAATGAAAGTGAACAGTTCAATCGAAAAAGTTTTAAAATCAATTATAATTAATAATTAATCATAATCATACACTTTCATGGGGCAAGAAATCAAAAATAAGAATAATAACTCATTACATACATTTATTTTAATGTAAGCACCTTTTTGAAACAGCAAAAACTAGACGAACGAGAACACATTACAATAGAAAATCTACATCGTATGTAAGCATATATTTTTTAAAACTTCATTTTAATAATTTAAAGAGTTTGCGTCATGTGTCTGACATTAATATCCATATGGATTGTAACCGAGTGCGTTTCCATATACTGGTCCGTATTGAATTGGCTGCGGTGCATATTGGATGGGCTGTGGTGCGTACTGAATTGGCTGTGGTGCATATTGTGGTGCGTAGGATCCTGCTCCTGAAAACATTAAAAAAATCAATAAGTATAATTAGTACCCATCATAACCCCATAATCTGTTCCCATCATAAGGAAAAATACAATTTTGGAATGAAATATATTTAAGAAAAAAAAGGAAATATACTTAATACTCATAGACTAGTACCAGTATGAATGATGAATTTTTAAACAAAATTTAAATCTTGCGTTTTCATTGAGTTGAAGGAATTACTTGAAAAAATTACAAATTTAAAAAAACATCCATATTAGATTCAAGTCAATAAATCTGCACAAACACACGGATGGCTAAAAAATTATCTACTTTTAACATGCAAGCTTCATAAGAAATGCATGCTTCATTATTATCATTAATTTTACACATTGCTTTATTGCTTTAAGTTGCACTATAACGTCTCCCATTGTTAGAGAATTTGTTTTACCAAGATAATAATTACTTTCAGATATAGGATAACAATCTTAAGTAGACCTTACCAAACTAACCCTTTTCATTATGATTTCTGAATAAAATTTACAACTATACTGCTCTAATAACAGTTTACCATGATAATGGATATCGGTTGATTTAACTTAGACATAGTCATTACATACTTGGCGAAATGGCAACTAGCGTTAAGAAAGATCATCGTTTTTTTTAAAAAGTATTTCAATCTTGTCAAAACTGTTTAGTCTACAAATAATGTTTTACTATTTAGTTATCGCTTTTTAATTTCTTTCGAATTGTGAATTCAACTATTAACTTGATTGTAGCATGTGAATGTGTGATATTATCAATTAAAGATCTTATCTCGAAATATTTGTGGTGAAATCGATAATTAAAACAAACAAAGGAACACTGAAAACATGTATGAGAAACGTAGGTGTGTAAGTTACCTATCTATACATTTAAAACAACTCTACTAATATTGTTGTGTAAAAAACCATTGTATGACTATATATACTTTTAAGTGCTGAAATATTATAAGTGAAGGATTCAATGAGGATTTTAACGCTAATTCAAATAAAACTAACTCTCCTTCCCCGCAAAAATTGGCAACGTCACCAAATTTTCTTTAAAAAATAATTTTTTTCTCTTTTTAATAAAAAAAGGTTTGCCGTTCACTGATCTAGGCTACTGTTTGCCACGGCTCTGCATTGGTACAAACCAATATTATCTATCTAATATTATTATCAATCAATATTATCTATCTTACCCTGATCTGCACTGGACTGAATGGTCACATCAGCAGGGGCCTGGTTGCTGGTACCCGGTTCGTTGGTAACAATATTAGCCCGGTATCCATTCTCGTCGGCCACATACTCTACCGTCCTGGACCTACCGTCATCATCAGTGACGGTATAGGACCCCTGGACCCGCCCCTGACCGTCCCCGGATTCCGAGTGAGAGCTAGATCCGCCATCGGCTGGAGAGCTGTAGCTGAATTCGTATGGGTTAGGTTGGTCGTTGTACTGGAAAGAAAACTCGAGTTAGTTGAATGGATAACTGGAATGGTCATGCCTACAGTGACGTCAATTTTTGTCTTAAACCCCTCAACCAATACCACCTAGATTAGAAGGCCGAAGAACTAAGCAACACCGTCATACTAGTAGACCAATTTCGATTTGTTGACCAATAACGTCGTATCTCAAGATGACGTCGCATCTTGATTCATCTTATCTTAAAAATTTATTCAAATACAAGATCTAGTCACGAATGATCATTGGTCAAAACCACAGAATCAGTCCAGTAATATGACGTCAATCATTTAGTTCGCTGGCCTTCTAATCTAGGTGGTATTGATACTACCTGGAATCTAATGAACAAAATTCGAAACTTCAGAATTGTTTAATTACTTCAATGGTCTATACCAGCCGCAAATTTTTTTATAGGTACTTTCACGGATTTGTTTTGCTGTGAAGTGCAAATGGGTTTTCTTTAAATAAAATTTCTTGACTCTCAACGATCGTCCTTTACAGTTCTATACATCCTATACGTCTTATACCGTCATCATCAGTGACGGTATAGGACCCCTGGACCCGCTCCTTACTGTCCCCTGATTATTAGTAAGAGATAGATGCGCCATTGGCTGGAGAGCTGTAGCTGAACTCGTAGGGGTAGGGTTGGTCGTTGTACGGGAAAGTACTGGAAAGGTTTGGTCATTTGGATAGATAACTGGAACTGTCACGCCTACAGTGACATCACGGTTTCGTTAATATTTGTCAAACTCCTCACACAAACCACCAGGCAGCTAATTCGTCTAAACTAGAACGGCCTACAGTGATGTCACAGTTCCGTCAATCGTTGTCTTAAACCCCACACCACCCGGCATCGAATAGACAATTCGAAACTTCAGAAAGATTTTGTTATTTGAATTAGTTGATATCAGCGGCGCATTCTTTTTTTAAGTAACTTTTATGGATTATGCTTTGCAGTGAAGTGTAGAATTGCTTTCTGTGCATTTTTTTTAACTCTTAACTATCACATAATTTTCAGGAAAATGATAATAGAAAGTGATTATTTTTTTATCTCTGAAAATTATGTAAAAAATACGTATGAACAATATATTTATTCCTTTATTAATATTTCATTTGTATTTAGATTAAAATTAAAAAAATTTAATTTAATTTGCGGTTTTGATTGGTGGATTTAAGTTAATTTTAATTTTATTGGAGCGTTGCTACTGAACATTCCAGACCGGAAATACCATGGGAGAGAGAAATAGAGGACGAAACCTCACCACGTCTTTTTCACGGGAACACGAAGAAAGGGGTTAAGCAGTAAAAAAAACGTTCTTTTAAATAATTGCTTTTAGAAAACATTTTATATCGGCAAATTTAAATTGACTGGTAATGTTAATTGTAATTGTAGCCAGAAAATGTATCAATCCAAGAATTCTAATTAATATTAAAATTTTAAAAATTGGAAGATTTTCCGTAAAGATTGGCGATTAAGGTTTGCGATTTTAAGTTTTTAATGAGGCGAGAATTTAAATGAAATAGGTTTCAGGAATTTTGTTTAGTTTTTATTACCAAACATAACTTTATCAATTTCAAAACCATTATAGTTTGAATGAAAATAGTAAATAAATATAAATATTAGTAATGATGTAAGTAAATGATTAATAAAAGAGAACATCAAACCTTGCGATAACATAAAGTATTCAAATGTAAAATGGTATTATAATGAATATATAAAAATATTTTAACGTTTTCTAAAGATTTAAATATATAATGATATCGTAACATTCAAAATCATAATGATATTACAAATTTTTAAATTTATAATGGATGTAATGGATTTTTAAATGGATATTAATGATTTGTAATAAATATAGTTAGACTTACGTTTTGAGGGTATCCGTACTGACCCTTTACCAACAATACACACGTAGCGAAAAGAAGTACCTGCAAAATAATTTTTTTTTCTAAAAAACTTCCAAAAAGTTTACAAAAGAATAAATTCATAAAATTTAATTAGTAAATAGTGTAATGGTAATGAAGAATGAGATACACATACTCGAAATATGCCAACAGATTTTTTAATGTAAGACAATTGAATGCTGGAATTTTTTTTATTACTTACAGTTAATTTTCAGATTAAGATTAAATTATAAATATCTACAAATTTTTTTAAAACATATTTTTGTCGGCAATGCTTTTTAATTTTAGGAATTTATCAATATCCTAATATATATATTTAAACAGGAATTCAGAATATAAGGATTAAGAAATCCTATTTAAGCATAAATTAACAATGATTTTTTTTAAATAATGTAGAAATTGAAGTACTTGGCTTTAAAAAAAAATAGTACTTATCCTATAAAGAATAACAGATTTAACTAATAAAATTGATACTTGCTTACCTTAAACATATTGAGTCTTAAAAGTTATTTAATTTTAAAAAAGACACCTTAATGGGTTAATTACAAGACTAGCTTTAACACTTTTGGCATCCGGTGGTCTTTTATACACATTCAAAATCAAACCAAATTATATCTCCTTCACGTACAACCTTTTTATATTTTTTATTACATTTAAACTGAAACACAATATAAAATAAGACAATTCGCAACCAGTAGCTGGTCAGAATTCAACAATTGCGAAAGATGTTTAGTCATACTTTATGAAGACAGTAATTATACGTAGGCTGTTAAATGGAACTGGGGCGAGTGCTATCATCGACAAGTAGTATATCTTAATATTTGCATTTTACGTGTGGCACTTTGTCTCAGAACTTTCCACGCATTTTAAGAATTTCGTTTTCTTTTTTGGCATCACCTTGCTATTGTAGATCAGGAAAGGCGGTATTATAAAACACTGTCAGAGTAAAAGTGACGTAAAGGTAGGGCAGTTGGCCAAATTTTAAAAGCAAGAGCAATTAAAGATTAACAATTAATTAATTGGTAAATGTAACCACAACAACTAACTATTAATCAATTGTGATTGCGGAAAATTACAATTAACAATTAGTTAATTGTTAAGTGTAGTAGTAACAATCAACAAGTAATAATTGTTACTATAGTAATAACAATTAATTAATTGTTTCGTTAATTTTATTTAAAAATAACAATTAACCACTTCTTTTTTTTCTTAAGTCTGAGACTTATAGCTTAATTTTCATAAATCTTTACTCATTTCGTTTTAATACATTAAGTTCATTGTTATTTTGAATTGTTTCATAAAACATCTAAAAAAGTTAATCGTAATTATTTTAATTTTGAGTTACAATTTATTATTACTTAAATCAAATTAATTTAATTGCCAGGTGCAATTGAAAATTTGATTACGATTAATTTAATTGCAATTGTTTTTTAGTCAATTAACAAGGTGATTGAATAATTAACTGATTAATTCTCAACACTGAGGTAGGATAACCAGACGTACTGCTTTTCGCAGTACAGTTTAATTTGTTATTCAACTTTCAGATAAAGAAAAACGAAATTAGTGTATATTTTATTTTTTTGTACAAATTTTAAACAAAAATAACGTAAGAAATTATGTTTTAGTGAAAATTTAATGATGTTTCATAGTCGAACAATTAATTACTGAAACCAATTTTGTCAGGCTTACCTAAATGTCAAATTGGATATTTTATTTACGCTCGTTTTACAAAGACGGACCTAATAGCTTCGGTATCTTTCGCCGACCGGATGATGGCAGTGACAATGTTAAATCCTTTGGTTATGTCACTAAGCGACTTCGACATGTATCATTTAATAAGTAAATACTTTAAAGTAATTGCACGCACTTTAAGTTTTTTTTGTGACTTTAAAAACTAAAACGTTTTATGGTAGCCATTTAAGCTAGCGCCATGACCGGGGGTCTCCAAACTCAAGTGCCTCAATGTTAATCCAATGGGGAAAAAACTATTTTCTTTGCCACATTTCTCCGGCTGTATTAAATATTTTTACAAGCTGATTTTTTTATGTGATAAATGTAGCTGACTTACAGGTCTCTATCTTCCCACTTTTTGAAATTGCTTCGAATATTTTGTGTAAAATAATTTATTGAATATTAAAAAAATATTCGTACTAATTTCAAAAAGTGGGATTGTCGGAACCTGTAAGTCAGCTACATTTATCACATAAAAAATCCGCTTGTAAAAATATTCAATACAGCCGGAGAAATGTGGCAAAGAAAATAAATTTTTCCCATTGGATTAACATTGAGACACTTGAGTTTGGAGATCCCCGGTCCTGCGCGCCCATTCCCCCTTAAGACGTCCGACAGGAACAGGGAACTCGTGTACTAAATTAGATGACTGCATCTCTTTTTTTCGTTTTTCAGCCAATACCTTTAAAACCAAATAAAAACTCTAAGGCATTTTCCCTTTGGGCATATGCGACTTTTTCGAAAACATGATTATGCCGTTCGGCAGATACTAGATATATGGGCAGTTCTACCATAATTTTTAATTTCAGGTATTAAAAACTTGTAAAATTTATTTTTTCAAAATCACTTTAAATGTTTATCAAAAGGTTTATAAGGGTTCTAGAATTACAAAAAAAAAGTTTAGCAAAGCTTATTTGTAAAAAACAAAAAAATTATAATAAGGGACGGCAGTTTTTTAAAAACACCGATTCTAAAGAAACCGGTCTAAACCGGCCTCACGAAACTAACTGTTTATCAATGAAACCGAAATTCTAAAAAACCGGTTAGTCTTAAAACTGGTTTCGATTTTCCATCCCTAGATCCTAACGACGGTAAGGATTGGAAGGTCAGGAACGGAAGGAAAGGACATTCACGCTGTTTTCCGGTCTTTCTTGTGTTGAAATTAACTCCATTTTAATAAAAAGGGATTTTTTTACTTCTTGTACTCCACTTAAACATATTTATAGCAAAAAATTTCAATTATCAAGCAAAAATTAACCTTAAACCTGGGAGACTGTAAGGAAAGCAATAAAGCCTCGCAGGCAATTTCACTGAGTTTTTTTTAATTTTGGGCTTATTGGTGAATTTTAGCAATAATATGTGGCTACTAACTGAAAAGTGAGTTTTTTGCAATACAGTTTTCATGGTTGAAGAATCACTGTAGCTCAATCCAGTGCCTCTCTTCACCACTTTTGGAATGAGGTCAGTGAATGTACCAAAACCCAGGGACAAAGTTAGGAGACGAGAAAAACGCATTATAAATGTTAAAAGCCAAAATTCTATGGAAGGAAATCGTTAAGCTACAGTAGTAGTTCAATTTAAAATCCAAATGAATGTAATTTTTAGCTAAAAAAAGTATTAGATTGGGCCCTAAACTTAAAATTTGACATTCGGGACACACGATGGTAAGGACTTTTCTGCATTGTTTTGTGTTCTAAAATTTTTTTGGAGTTTCTTTGCTTTAAAATTACGTTTTGCAATTATAAAAGGACCAGTCTTTTAGTATAATAAGAAAAAATGGTAAAGAAATATTAATTTTTTTAAAAGTTATGCCCAAGGGACATAAAATTAAAAATTATGGTAGAATTGCCCATATGTGTGCCAAATTTGTTCGAGCTGCAGAGGGTAGGGATGGGTAGGGTAGATACATATATATTTAGGCTTGTGTGCTTGATCTGCACTCTTAAAACAAAAGAGTGAAATCCACTCCAGTTGGAGAAGTGCATTTTCGACACCCTAAAGGCATGCATATTTTCTCAGACTGAGTTAAAATCACTCGTTTGGAGTGATCCTGTCGGAGGTTTAACACACAAAGGATCCACTCCAAAAGGAGAAGTGCATTTTCCAGTCTGGAGGAGTGAAATCCACTCAGACTGAAGTAAATTGGGAGTGTTTGTTTTAAGAGTGTGAGACCCGCTTAAGCCTTCGTCAAGTAAGACAGACACGGAAATAACTTTTTACTGTCACAGAGAAAAAAGTACAATCCAAGGCGAAGTCGGGAAACGAACCCTTACCCGTTACAGCGCGCAGAATGCTAATGTTATGGTCTGCGATCCAAACCACTCGGCCATCCGGGCCCCAGTAGCAGAGGGGGTCCACACAAAAGACCAGTAATTTCATGTAAATTCCCCAATAATTTCATGACTTCTTATTTCACTTTTTAGGTAACAAAAGGAAAAATCCTCCGTGTGATTTTCCTGTAAACTCTTTTTTACTTCGACCACCTTTCCTCGCACTGTGTGATATAGCTGTAGGCGAAACTGGACTAGAACTTCATATGCCTTTGTTCACTGTTCTACTACGCCTTAGATGCATTATCTTGGAAAAATACGCCAGATTTTAAATATTCCTTGCACGAGACTAACTATTCTTTTTGTAGTTATACTAATTATTTTTAAGAATGTAGTAAAAAGTATGGTGTTGGGAAATTACCATGAAATACTTCAGTGAAAGTGATAATTTCTACACATAGTATCACTTCTGTATATCTTTTTACAAGGTTATCCTGCAAAAACATAGAAATATTTTTAATTTTGTTAATTTTTCACCTCGTACTTTCCCTCTGTTGTTTCAACAGACAACTTTTATTTCATTTAAAGCGGAATAGGCCTGGGTCACGGGTATCCAAAGCAAAGTGCATCAGTGTTAATCCAATGAAGGAAAAAAAATTCTTTGCCACACTTCTAAGCTGTATTGAATATTTTTGCAAACTGTTTTTTTTAATGCATATAACTTAACATTTCGCCATTATCCCACACTCTTAAAACAAACACTCCTAATTTAACTCAGTCTGAGTGAATTTCACTCCTCCAGACTGGAAAATGCACTTCTCCTTTTGGAGTGGATCCTTTGTGTGTTAAACCTCCGACAGGATCACTCCAAACGAGTGATTTTAACTCAGTCTGAGAAAATATGCATGCCTTTAGGGTGTCGAAAATGCACTTCTCCAACTGGAATGGATTTCACTCTTTTGTTTTAAGAGTGCACTTTTTTGAGTAAGATGTTGAGTTTTTCTTTGAATAAGATGACTTAACTCAAATTTGTGATTAACTTCCGACAAAACACTGCGTAACTCAGTGTGTAACTTTTCATAGCCAATTAAGCGCATTATAAAACATTGTGAAACAAAAATAATTATGAAAAATATTGCGTATTCTTTCATATCGGGGTTGGGTAGTCAGTAAAGATACGTTCTTAATCTAATGGTATCAAGATCGCTTCTTGGATCTAAATTGGACTGGGTTAAAACTATAAGGGGCCCGGATGGCCGATTGGTTTGGACCATTACGCCAGCAGTCTGCTCGCTGTAATGAATGCAGGTTCGATTCCCGCCTTCGCACTGGGTGTATTTTCCTTTCTCTGTGATAGTAAAAATTCCTTCTGTCTAGCTGTTTGAGAAAAACTGATTTCATCTTTAGAATCAGCTACCCCTGCTTTATAATTGATTAAAATACTTAAATTGATTATTACTAAATGAAATTTGTATCTATTTTTATTCTTTTTTTACAACTTTGCTAAAAAGAAACACATAAATATTATAGATTCTCAAAAATTAGTTTTTCATACAAGCCTTTAGATATCTTTTAACTAGGGTGAATAGTACTTACAAATACTTTTGAAATTGTCAAAAGTATTTTTTTTTAAATAAGTTTATTAATAATATATATTGCTATCTATGTTAGTTTTTTCTAATTAAAACTAAAAGAAGCTACAAACAAACAATAAATAATTTTTATTATAAAAAAGATCATTAAAAAAGGAAGATAAATATTTATAGACAAATATCAGGGTAAAAATACATATAACACAACATCGTTGCTCAAAAGTTATATTCTATTTAAAAATTAACATAAGCCAATCACAGCTGTTCAGAGAAGAGTCCTGTAATACACATGATAAAAGTTATTAGAAATGTAATTATTGAGAAACTTTTTACTATATTTATTAGAAAAAAAGTTTAATTAATAAAAAAACATGCCAATTAACGAAAAAGATTTTTGAGATACTCTTATATAAAACAAATTTAATAGTTATAAAACTATAAAATGAAAAAAAAATATAATAACTGTTAAGTAAAAAAAAAAAGTATCACGTGTTTGTGTAAAAAAGTATTTTATCGAATACAGAAGCAGAGCTTTAGAGTCAAGTAAAATTACGTTTTTATGCGTTAGCAAGTGTACGTTAAAAAAAATAGTAATAAATTTTAGTTACTCATTTTTTATAACTTAGTTTTTTATACATAAAATCTTTATACTGCAATAGCACATAATTCAATCATAATGTATTATACTAATGTTTTTTCATTTAACATTTTATAAAAAGACATATAAAAGCAATTATGTATCAATGATTAAATTTGAAAATGGAAACATTATTTGTAAATTGTAAAAAGGTAAATGATATTTGATAACTGTACTATAACTAATATGTTTGAGTAAAACTGTTTATCATTTGTAGTGAAATAAATGCTATAGAAGCGCCCTAACATTTTGTTCGTAAATTATATCAAATAATGAAATTTCGACATTGCTCTGATATCATTTAGACCTCGTGATATACCGAATCGACTCAACATCGATTGATGGTCATCTTGGAATATTTTGTATAATTGGGAACTTTTGTATTTTCAACTTACTTGCTTTGCATTTCGCTTTGTAAGGATAGTCGCAGACTCTTAATTGCTCATTGTAGTGCAGTTTAGCCGGACATTGCCTCAGGTAGGCTTTTCCGTGATCACAAACATAGAATTTAGTACAATCAGTTGGATGCGGAAAGGACACTACGTCTTTTTGGCTCTGTTTTGGGCATGACGTGTAAGACAATAGCACTTCTGAAACTTAAAGAAGAAAAAATGATTAACATGCATGACATATCCTGACTCAGACTAAAACCCCTCAAAATCTTATACTTCAAACCTCACTTAAACTTAATAGCTAAAATTGCTATTTCTTACATCCTTAATATCACTTAGTACTCTAACATCCCAACAATACCCTGCCGGAGATAAATAGTCGCCTCCAGCAATCGTTCCCACGGACTTTCCTGAGACCTTTATTATAACAAAATTCTAACTTCTCATTGGAAAACCAAACTTATAATTTTCGAGATTAAGATATTTAGGTGGTAAGTGAACGCGAAAAAGTATTTAATATGGTTTTAAATTTAAATAATCATAGTGTAGGAATCCTTATTTTTAAACTAGTATGCTTTTTACAACATGTTGAAATTTCAGATGATTTATAAAAGCGTGTATTTTATCGGTTATAATACTATTTTACCTTAAAATATATAATGATTCGGTGCAGGTCATATAATCTGCAAATTTACAGAAGTTTTGTCGCAACTGTTTTTGGAAATTTGGTCGCTACTGTTTAAGGAAATCTCAAAATTGTGTGTAAATGTTGTAATTAAGTAAGAGTCATATTTACTTTCGCTTTTGTTTTGCATTGGAAGGGTATTATCACGAGATAAATTTTATCTGAAAATACATTCAGTTTGGATGTTAGTGATAGTCCGTTTATTATGCTATATCAGGTTTAGATATGTTATTATCTACAAATTTAATCAAATAGATATAAATTGCATTCTTATTTAATGACCCTTTTTTTAAGTAGTAGACAAAAAGTATGTTCAGAAACAATTATGTTTGAGTTAAAACAAAGTTAAGCGAAACATAACTATTCTTATTTTTCATCGATCAATATTTTTCAAGTTTATGCCTCAAGTTTCCTTTATTTTGAGATTTAGTAACACAACATTAGTCAATTGAATACGATGTTAAACTTCACCATGATCGATGGATAAAATGCTAACGTTAAAAAAAAATACGCACAACATGTTCAATATATTCAATGTTTTTCTAAAACATGCTTAAGTAATAACACTCCAAAGTGTGCTCAACATAGTTAAAAGATTAAATGATTTTACGTTAACATGAAATCAGTGGCTTAAATGTTCAGAATCTAATCAAAACATTAGCTATAAATTAAATGGTAACACTCAAAGAATGAAGGATTTAATTTTAACAGTAACAATTTCAGCCAAAGCTGAGTCGTCGGATTTTCTGGATGGGAAAATCTTGGGCACGCATGTCATATGATTATGTGGCATGTAAAATATTCCTGGAGGACCCATTTGGCTTGGGTTTTCTCGGCATACTTTAACATCCACATGGAGCTCAGATTCATTGTAATCAGCGCGTCAAAATTAGTAGCGAGAGTTGGTAGCCTTCACGGTGTCAGATAAATAAATGGCTCTTAGTTCTTGGGAATATGCCGAGTCTGCAATGGCTTGACCGCTAATGTTGCAGCCCCGTTAGAGAAAAAAATAACAATTTCAACATAGTATTCAAATTCGAAGTATTTTCATGATTTATATCATTCTTATTCTTACCTCCAGTACAGCCACTTTGGTTCACACATTCTTGTAAAGTTGCATCAAAAATCATATTCTCAGGGCACAAATACGGTCGGGGTTCATTGCACAAGAAGAACCGTCTACAGTTTGTCGGATCAGGAACCAACCGAGGGATTTTCCCCTCATCCACAACTGTTGGACAACTCGGAGCCCAGCAAGTTTGGGAACTAAACACGCTGGGAATGTCCTGGGATGCGTATGCAGCATGCGAAATGAGTAGGAAGGTTAGGACTAGTGATGTGATGTCAAGTGCCATGATTCAACGCTATTGCCTTTCAGTTCTGAAAATAAAATATACTAATTTGGTTGCGTTCTTAAAAATCTTAAGTGATAAAGGCGAACCATGTAAATATGTATTCAAAAGCGCTGAGCAAGTACAAAAGTTAACAGAAAATATAAATTGCATTAAGTAGTAAATAGTCCAAAATATTGGCCTAAAAAATTCCCAATTTTTCAACTATCCTTAAAATGGAAAAAGTTATAATGTGTACAATATCTGATGAAAGTATATGGAGGAACATCACATCAATTATTAATTTTTCAAAAATTTATTTATTTATATAAAAAATTCTAACCATTTTACTTTAAATATTTTATAATTACTCACTTACAAAATTCTTGAAACGTTTAAGTTTCTTTGAAAGAATTATAACATTTAATGAAATTTTAAACTAATATAAATATGTTCGTTAACATACTATTATTAAGTGCACTAAAAATATAGAATAAATAATAATATAGAATAATATTTTTATAATAACTCATTTATAATATTCTCGAAACGTATAAGTTTCTTTGAAAGAATTAGAACATTTGATAAAGTTTTAAACTAATCTAAATATGTTCGTTAACATACTATTATTAAGTGCAATAAAAATATAGAATAAACCGACCGTCTAGTTTTAATCGTGATTTCTAAAGATGTAGTTAAAGCTAAAAAAAATTTATTCACCTGGTATAGGACACCGCTGAATGATGATTGTTAAAATGTTTGTTTATATGAATATTTAAAAAGTCAAAAGGGTTTTGATAAAACGTGAGTTATCTAAATGATTTCAGACATATTTGTAACAAATGAAGCGCAAAAAAGATTAAAAATGGGCACGCAATTTTATCTAACAATAAATATTGATGGAAACGTGATTATGATTAATATACATCATTTATTAAGCATGTGCTATGTCATTATTTTTTTTAATGAAACTACACTCTTAAAACAAACACTCCCAATTTACCTCAGTCTGAGTGGATTTCACTCCTCCAGACTGGAAAATGCACTTCTCCTTTTGGAGTGGATCCTTTGTGTGTTAAACCTCCGACAGGATCACTCCAAACGAGTGATTTTAACTCAGTCTGAGAAAATATGCATGCCTTTAGGGTGTCGAAAATGCACTTCTCCAACTGGAGTGGATTTCACTCTTTTGTTTTAAGAGTGTATGGAAGTGGGATAGTTACACTGATTCATAAGATAGTATTGTATTTTTAGTTAGGTATAGTTTGAATTATCGTCGCACTAGAGCTAGCTACACGAGGGCTATTAGCGACGGGAGTCGTATTTTAGAAGCACAGTCAAGTGACCAGCCGACACCTGAATAGGCAAAGCCCCCAACGCAAACGTTATGGGCGACATCGTACGCAGCGTTGGTTAGGTTAGGTTTGAATTATCGTCGCACTAGAGCTACACAAGGGCTATTGGCGACGCGAGTCGTAATTTAGAACCACAGTCAAGTGACAAGCCGACACCCAAGTAGGCACCCAACGCATCTATTAAGGGCAACCGTACGCAGCGTTAGAACTTTGAGGGATATTTAATGTGCACTCCCTAAAAGGGGTATTATTCAACGGACATTTTTGACTGCACGGGCCGTTTATAGGTCTGCAGTTACTTTGGCGATGCCCGGACCCGAACATGGGACATTTCGCATGCTAGGGGGATGCCTAACCGACTTGGCTCCCCAGCCCCTACATTTTTTAGTTAACCCATTAGCGATGATTAAAAGAGACACTTTGCCTTGCGAAGATAAGCTTACTGTTTATCGAAATAAACAAAATATAGGACAAATGAAAATCATAGAACTGGACAAATTAAGTTACAATAATTAATGTTCATTCTATTATTTTAAATATTTTTAGATAAATAAAGATATCAAGTAAAATTAAAATCAATTCCTAAACTATTCAAGAAGTAAAATTGCCTTAAGTTGATCATAAATAATTATTAAATTAAGGTATTCTACAGCATTAGATTAAATTTAGTGTAATTATTAATCTGTTAGCATTAATATGATACTTAGTTAGGCTGACAAAATCAAAAAAATTTCTAAAAGTTATTTGTTTGCATGTTATTGGTTTGCATTAAATACATATTTATTAAACTTGCTTGATGAAAAAAAACTTTTAAAAATTGTCATGTTAAGAGCCATACATTTGATTTTAAGGCACAATAAAATAGAAGTTAAATGCAAAAATAAACTTTATTGAATTATCAACTCTTACAAAATATATATAAGATTTATAAACTTTATGCATAACAATCAACACGTTATTATCATAATAATAACATCACAATAAAGCTATATTATAAAATTTCAAAAGTGTACTTTAAAATATGTACACCCAACAGAACAACCAATTTTGTTCAAGAAATTATAGGAATGGCTTTTAGACGCAATTGAAGAATTGGCCTTGGAACAATTTCAGACTTTAAATTCCAGATAAATATATTAATAATAAAGTAAGTCATGTTATGAAAATGCAGATATAGATGACAATCTTTGGCACCCATATAGGTTTCTAACTCAAACTTTAAAAAAATTTTTGGGCTTTAAAAGTCACTTATTTTTGGCTACACACTGGACTAGTCAATTCTTTTTAAGAGATAGAATCAAATAAAGAAACTTCACGTAGAAAAAAATAAACGTCAAATTTTAAAGTTTTATAGAAAATTTGACATATGACAATTTTTGGCACCTGTATTGGGTTCTTACTCAAACTTTAATACAATTTTTGGGCATTTAAAGTCCCTTATTTTTGGATACACACTGGACTAGTCAATTCTTTTAAACATATAGAATCAAATAAAGGAACTTCACATAGAAAAAAAAGATAATCGTCACATTTTTAGGGTCTTTTTGACGTTTGATAGGAAATTTAAGGCTTTTTTTTACGGACTTCTAAACCATTTAAGTAAAAGGACATTTTGAAGGCACATGTGAATTCACAAGTGGGTCATTTATAGAACCGTTTCCTAATCCTTTCCGAATTTCAGAACTTCAGCAGGCTGGTCAATTCTGTACAAAGTATCCGCAACATTGAAATAAGCCTCGTATTCAACAGACTCGGCAGTGGTATCTTCATGGTAGTGGCCCCCTACACCATGGTCGCTGAAACAGTGGGTGTGTTCAACTCTGAGGTTCAGACCCTGTGAAAAAAGATTGCATGTAATTTTGAGTTTTGACATTGAAATTTCTTGAATCATGATTTTGACACTGAAATGTTTCGAAATTCGGTTTTGACAATGAAAATTTTTGGTTAGGTTTTGAATTATCATCGCACTAGAGCTACGAGGGCTACTGGTGTCGGGCGTTGTATTTTAGAATTAGAACCACAGTCAAGTGACGAGCCGACACCTAAATAGGCACCCAACGCAACCGTTAAGGGCGACATCATACGCAGGGTCAGGACTTTGAAGGATATTTAACGTGCACTCCCTAACATATTATTGGTCGGACATTTTTGGCTGCATGGGCCGTTTATAGGTCAGCAGTTATTTTGCCGATGCCCGGACCTGGGACCTTGCGCATGCTAGGCAAGTGCCTAACCAACTGGGCTCCTCAGCCCCCCCCCCCCCCCCCACAATGATAATTTTGAAATGTGGTTTTAACAAATTTGAAGATTCCAGGGTAAAAAAAACCTTCATCGATTGGGAACCATTGATAGGGGTGCATCTGTTATACATTCGCTGATATTTAGTGATTGTACAAAATCCAAACTTGAAAAGTGTCTTGTTCAAGGTTTAAATATTTTTTGGAGTATGTGAATTAAATAGAGGAGTTTTTAATGAATGTGGGAACCTAGTTTGCATATTACGTTAGTTTGTAAGAAAACCTAGTTTGCAAGAAAATATTTATTTCAACTTGGAATTTTTTTTTATAAAAAAAATTTTGATCGTCAACATTTTAAAGACAAGTCTAAAAGTCCAAAAACTAGGTACTAAATCAATAAAAATGAAATTGCCAAGTTTTGTAAGATTTTGATTTTTTTTTAAAGTAAGGACAATGTTGAAGTACCCTAAAATAACAGTAAATCAATTTGTAAAAACATAATGTTGCTGAATGGATAAGATTAATAAATTATCTTGTTAATTATTATCTAGCCTTTTGACTACAGAGTAGGGTGGTCCAAAAAAGCCTTTTAAAAACAAAAGTGGGATTTTTATTGGTCCTAACCTTCTATTTGGTTCCATTTATGTAAAAAACAATAATTGTGAAGTTTCAGCTCATAGTTTTAATATTTAAAGGTAGCTCAACACCCTCAAAGTTCAGTTTATATTCATAAACCATACATGATGTAGAATAGAACAAAATTCAAGCTGGGAGAAGCATAGAATTTTAATTTCTTGAAATTTTGGAAATTAAAACTAATATAAATAATATTAAACAGCAATAAATTTGTTATGGTTTTATGCCAGCACCTGTGTGTTAAAATCTCATCTTTTTGCAGTCAGGATAAACTCGCCTGTGCTCTTTGATTACCTGTAACAAGAATTGCAGTTGATCTTCATTATGGGTTATTTTTCCATTGAACTCCTTTATGAGGGTTGCATGATCATTAACAACTTGAATTCCTTTGACAATTTTTAAGGCTTTGTGATAATCCTCCTGATGCTCCCATATTTGAGGATCTACACAAAGTAAAGTATCGGGTGAACTTGTTCTTTCAAATCATAAAGCTGATCGCTTTGATACAAATTTGATCGAATTTATGTTCATAAAAGTATTGAGCTGAATGGCAGAAGGTTTTTCAAGATCATTTTTTGCATTTACTTCTTTCGTAGCCTTTATTGTTTGTCTTTTAGTGTAATGAGGCACTTGATTGTCAAAAAGAGCCAATTCCACAACATCCCTTAATAGATACCAGAGGTGATTGGCAAGTTTTTCAGATGCAACTCTGCTTGTTTCTTTATCAATCTTTTTATACTGAAATAGAGATCTCATTAAATTAAATCACTGTATGGGGCATTTTGAGATAACGGAGCTGTCATCCAAGCCTTTAAATACGCATGTATAGCAAATACACTTAACATTAGCAATCCTTTTTACTCCCTTGCAATGATTGTAAACAGGCAACTAGGCATCCATATTTTAAAACTATACAATATTTTTGGCATCCGCTGAGCGTGATGCATAGCACCAGGTGCCATAAATCTGATTCCCCGAGAAGGTATTTATTTTACCAAGAAATATTAAAATTAGTTCCGGAAATTCTCGATAATCACCTCTTACGTGGGAGCCCTGTAGTAATTTTTCATCAAATTTAATTCTATTTTCCTTTATATAAGCCACTTAGGCCAAAATATCCTTCTTATTGATTCCTGTTGTGTACTTATTCTTATCTATGAACTCCCAATAAGCATGGAATCTTTTAAGAAGTATTGCTATCATTGAAGAGAATCCCATGCATTTTTCAAGAACTGCACCAATAATCAATTCCATGATATCGTGCCTACATGCCAAATATAGTTGTGTCTTGTCAAGTTTTTGTTCCAATAAGGCACAAGTGCCATTGTTCTTGCCAGTATTCACACTTGTTGTGTCAAAGCACATAGCAGACACTTCGTCAACAAAGCAACAGTCTTCCAAAGCTGCATTAACTACATCAGCTTAATATTGTCCTGTACCTTATGCAAGTTTGGCCACTGTGAGTAATTGATAAACACTTTCTCCTGATACTATGTCCGACTTTTTCTTTCCCAGTTAAGTTTTGTAACAGTTTACCATCCCAGTGAACTGTTAATTTAGCATTAGGTTCTTGGAATTGTGAATTTAGCTGCTGAAACATATAAGAAGGGTGTTTCATTCTTTCTCATCTAATAGAACTTCTGCTTAGAGTTAAGAATATATTTTATGGTTACATTTTTCCAAAAGTACTTCATATTAGTAGTTATTTACAGTGTTATAGTATTATTTAATTTATTTTAGAGTTAAATTTAAGGTTGTTTATAAGAAAATTATATTTTATTGTGCAAGTTTTTTGTTGTTGTTACAATAGCAACATATTTGCGCCAAGTTTAATTTTTTAAAAACGTACCCACTATTAGACAATGATGCAAATTTCATCTGCATTGAGCTACCTCTAAATATTATCGGAATGTTTCCAAATTTTGTCTGATTTATTTTTTAATGAAGTGGAACAAAATAAGAGGGTAGGACTCAAAAAAATTTCACCTTCGAAATTTTGGACCACCCTACTACAGAGGTAGACATAGATTGACCTTTGTAGAATTCGGTTTACAATTTTTCTAAAAAATAATTTATCTTTTATATACTAGAATGATAAAGCTTCCCAAAAGTACTAATACCAAAACAGATGTTTATTAATTGTAATGAAAAAATGATTAGCAGATTTCAAAGGTCTAGCAAAAAAGTTTTTGCAGCAGTAGAATTTGTTTCTTGATAGCACAGCAAAAAATTTTATTTTTACCAATCAAAACCTCAAATTCCACTAAAATCGATTGGCCTCTCTACAAAATATTAAAAGTTAATTTTATCAAAATTGGAAACATTAATATTTTGCTAACCTATCAACTAAAACTCACACACAACAGCAAACCTACCGGATCCTTAGAAACAAAAGTGCTGAGGCAGGATAAAGGAGCAGGGAATTCAAAGAACTTTAGCCAGTTGTTCAAATCTTCTTCAGTATTTATTGGTATCCCAGAATAGTCTTGCTAAAAAAAATAGATCTTAATTAACATAGGTGCAAGTCAAATACTGATTTATTATTTTTTACTTTCAATTACTTAATATGAAATATAGAGGTAACAAAAGTATTCTGATAGGATCGATATCCAAAATGGAGATAGTGTTTTTTACACGTTTTGAAAGGTGCTAATTGAAGAGCTTAGTGAAAGAACATGCTACATGGACAAAAGGTGAAAACAAGAAATGAGCTTTAAGAGGACTCCCTTGGAATTCCACATCTTGAAAATCGTAATGTTATTCCTATGGGAAACATTCGCAAGTCAATTACCGCCACAATTTTAATAAGAGGTTACTAGTTTCTTGTTTCTAAAGAACGAAAGTAGTAGATTTCGTAAAATTAATTTGTTTTGTGAAAATCACATATTTAGTATTTTTTATATTTTTTGAAGTTAGAACTTTATGTGTACTCCATTTTTTACTAACTTCAAAAAATTATTAAAAATTCTAAATATGTGTGTGTGATTTTCACAAAACAAATTAATTTTACGAAATCTACTCCTTTCGTTCTTTACAATGATACAAGAAACTAGTAAACTTTTATTAAAATTGTGGCGGTAATTGACTTGTGAATGTTTTCCATAGGAATAACATTACGATTTTCAAGATGTGGAATTCCAAGGGAGTCCTCTTAAAGTTTTTAGTTTGCGCTTAAAACTCGTTAAAAACGATTCTTGCAAAGGGCAAAAACATTTATGAAAAAAGTTAATCTGGCTATCTTTAAAAGATGGGAAATACATGTTGATTAAATGCTTATTGACAGAAAATTCTCAATTTTTTTAAAAATGTCACTTAGCACGTTTTTCTACCAAGCTCTTATTTGTTTTATTTTGAAGCTTGGCATAAAATAGCTTATACAAATAAACAATCATAAAATAAATTATTAACAAATATTAACTAATCATTATTTAAAGGCAAAAATACAATTTAAAAAAATCATATTTACCTGAAAACTGAAGTTTTTTTTTAAGTAGATAATTTATTTAGAGCCAGAACATTAGTAAATTGTAACAGAATTGGTTAAAATAAAGCAAGGTTTTTCCTTGCGTGGGGAAACCCCAATGGAACGCCACACAAATGTCTTGCATCCTTTGTTAAATTAGAAAAATAATCGCAAAAAAAGTACGTTAACGATGCACAAATATATTTATTACAATTCCAATAACCATAACAACCACTATCAAATGGAAATGAAACAGTTGTTTTTCAGGAATATGAAAATGATAATTACAAATAATGACACTCCTTGCCAACCTAAGTTGGGTAAATAGAAATATGCTATGGAGAAGATCCTTCCGCATGTGTAAAGAGTTCCATAAATAATTTATGAATCCATCCAGAAAACATGTTTAAAACATTAATTTTGTTTAAAGTCTAACAGATTTGAATATTATGAGAAAATTTGGCAATTTTATCAGAAGGAAAAGTGTATTTTATTTAAATTGAATTCAGATAATTTTGTATGTAAATATTACCTTACAAGAGTTTCAAATAACGACCAATCACGCTTTTCCCTTTGTCATTTTAATCTTTGTTTTTACTCAAGTTAGGTTGGCACAGAGTGTAGCAAAAAATATCATTTTTGAACTTACCATTATATGAAGTCTAGCGTTACCCTTTTTAATAATGAAAACTCCTCCCATTCCCACAGGAAGCTCATATTTTTCATTCAAAGCTAAACGTATGGCTGAAATGAAGTTCTTTGGGCCTATTCTATTCTTTGCAACAACTTTGATAACCTTTAAAAATAACAATTTCAAAAATAACATGAATTCCCGTGCTTCAATATTTAACCCTGTACTGCATGAATTTTTATATTGATCCCAAAAAAATATACATGTAACTTTAATACTCATACATTATGGGAAAAATACTGAAAAAAAATTTAACTGCATTAGAATTTAAATAATATCAATTTTTAAATTCTTTTTCCATACGACAAAAACCAACTACAAAATTCCAATTTTGATAAGAATGATTAAAAAACTACTAAATATATTTTAAAATAACCCTCTTGAACTACAATTATTTTTTCAAAACAATTTATTTGCATTAAGTACTAGTATTATTATACTTTGAATACTGCCAAAAACGTAATTTCACAACAGTTAATAACCTCACTCTTTAATTTTTAATTCATTTTTACTACCGTCATCTATGAGGATTATTAGTAAGTAAAACTTCAAAATAAGAAGCATCTTAAAGGAGCGAGACCATCTTGGTTGGCCAAGCTGGGCAGTTGCCAGGGAGGCCGCACTGAACCGGTGGAACTGGATTTCATCAATTGCGGCCTCATGCGCCTATAAGGCGTGACGAGTCGCAAGGCAAAACTTCAAAATGGAATGTAGTAGATGAAAAAACAGAAATTTGTAGATAGGGAGCTCTAATTTAATAGAATAAAGTGAATTATGTTACTTGTTGCCAAACGGCAACAGTATGCAATAGAGGGTTAAGATTAAAACTATAGAAAGTTCGTTAACCTTCAACACATTCAATTATATATTAAAATATAAATTTCTAAATATTTTATTCATTTATAATTAAAAAGGTTAGAAATTTTTTAGGTGTCATTTATTCAAGCCTAACATATCATATGGCAGAATAAGTTTTTAGGCCTGTTCTATGTTTTGCAATAACTTTGAGAACCTTTAAAAAATAAATTTCAAATAAGTATATGAACTTTCATGATTACTATATGAATATAAGTATATGAACTTTCTTGATCAAATACTTAAGAATAAAACTTTAGAAAGTTTAGCAACCTTCAACTCTATTATGACGGAGGTTAAATTTTTCCTTGTCCCAATTTTTTTTATTGGAAGAAACTAAAATTAAATAGCTGGTTCTGTGCATGCTTGACTTTTTGCTCAAAAAACTAACACCATGGTAATCAAAAGATGTTGCTAACTGCTGAAACTGAACTATGATAAAGCCAATTTCATATGCTGATAAATATTTACTTTAGAAAGTTACCAAAATATGGACACTACAATCAAAATTGTCTTAAATACAAATACAAAAATTGTTGATCAACAACAAGCCAGAGGCCCAGCAAGGTTGTTCCAAAATATACTTTACCAGTCCATCTAATTCCTTACCAGTTTCCAATACCTAGCTATCAATATATTTCTTAAAATCTTCCACTCTTTGAATACACAACGTATTCTGGTTAAAGCATTCCACTCATTGACAACTCTATTGTAAAATAATGCTTTCTTACCCCCTTTCTAAAGCATGATTTATTCAATTTCCAACCATGTCCTCTGGTCCGGCTATTTAAGGTTAAACCTAAGCCTTCCACGTCTCCCTGTTTTATGAACTTGAAAAACTGAATTAAATAACCACTTGTCCTCCTATTTTCCAGGGAATACATGTTTAACCCTTTCAGTCCCAAAACTTTACTACACTACACAAATATATGATATTCACAAAATATTCTTATTTTAGGTCTAAAATAAGATATCCATAAGAAAAAAATTCATTTTAATTTTTTATATGGTTTTTGAAATGATGCCAAAAATTTTTAACTGCTGAAAACAAAAAAATAAAAATATATATATTACCTAAAAACACTTCGAGTTATATATTTTAAGGTATCTGATCATATTATTAAAAAAATTAATAATTATTTTAACCGAAATAGTTTAAATTATGTTTTAAATATGAGGAACTGAAGTGAACTTTTAAAAAATCAGGCGAAACGCTATTGTTTGCTATTTTCTGAATAAAAAAAATAGTTCCCATTTCTATTGAGATTATTGTAAAATATTGTCTAATAGAATTCAGAGTGTGAAGAATCGAATGATGTGTGTTTGGATGTCATAACGGGACATAAACACATTTAGAAAAAAAAATATTGAAAGTGATGATGCCAAATGGCATCACTGTGACTGAAAGGGTTAAAGACATCATCAAGACCTCATCTGTACGCATGTTACAAATATTTGTGATTAAAACAAAAATGTAGAAAAATATCCATACTTTGCCAGGTTTTCCTTCAGATATAAATAAGTTTCCCAAGAGACAAAAGTCAGTGCTATCTTTGAGATGAACCAGCTCACAAACACCATCCTGTAAGAAAGTAATGCAATCTCAAATAATTATACTATTAGAAAACAAAAAAAAAATTAAAATTATACTAATATATTGTATATAGCATCATTGTTAACATAAATTTTCTGGGTAAAGCAGGGCTGGGTCATTATTTGTTTAAATGTAACTCGTTACAATTAATATTACTTTTAATTAAAAATAATGACCTGTAAAATTACTAAAGTAACAAATTACAATTACTCACAAAATTTAATATTTACAAAGGTTTTGAAAAATAAAGTATAAATGAATTATTTTTAATCAACTTTATTATACAGTTGATCGGCGAATGATGAATATTCGATTATCAGTCGATGAAAAATTGCTATTACGGAGAGGATTTAATTAAGAACACTCCAAATTGATCTTTATGCATACTCTATATCTAAAATTTATATTAATTTAAGATACATTTTTTAAAATCACTTTTTGTACCAAACCACACGTGTCTCTACAAAAGTGGCACTATACGACATTTGTACTGTTTTTTTTTTAACCTTCATCTTTTGTTTGTTGAGACATCTTATTCTACCACTTCCTTATATTACGAAAGTAAAATTATAAAGGCTAAAAGTAATAAATTCACAGACAGACGAAATACCTTGATCTTAGCAACATGGGTTTGAATGTTACTTTCTTCTCCTAATCTTAAATTTGCCATCATCTGAAAATACATGATAAAAAAATAATCAGATAAAGCATTCATAAATAGTATTAAACTATTATGGGTTAATAAAGTTTTCAATAAGGTAAAAAAATATTTCTTAGAAACTCAAGAGTGCAAACACATGTGGGACTAGCTTTTTAATTAAAATTTTTACTAGCAGGATGTACACAGTGTACATCTTCTCAATATGGTTATCCAATACAAGGACATGCACTGTGTATATGTTGTCCACTATAAGGTAAATAGCTGTATTAATAGCTTTGCTATCCTTGCCTATAGGCTCTTTCGAGAAATTAAATCTAGGTTAGGTTTGAATTATTGTCGCACTAGAGCTATTGGCGACGGGCGTCATATTTTAGAACCACAGTCAAGTGACGAGCCGACAACTAAATAGGCACCCAACGCAACCGTTAAGGGCGACATCCTACGCAGCGTCAGGACTTTGAAGGATATTTAATGTGCATTCCCCTCACAGGGTATTATTCGGACATTTTGGCTGCACGGACCGTTTATAGATCGGCAGTTATTTTGGCGATGCCTGAACCTGGGACCTTTAGCATGCTAGGCGAGTGCCTAACCAACTGGGCTCCCCAGCCCGCCATTTTTGCAGGAGTGAGAAGGGAGATAAATATATAAATAAGTAATTAAATAAGCTGTTTCACTGAATCATAATGTACAAAGTGAGGCAAACAGAAATGGCCCTGGTCTAGAGATGGGAATACGTTAAAATGCTTGACGAGAAAAACTCTTCAAGCCGCCTGAAACCCGTTTTTGCATTGGTTGGATCGGATTAGCTTCACATTAGAGCTACTCATAGACTAGTGGCCAGTTCAGATCTTAGTTTGTATTGTATGAAGAAGTCCAATAGTGCAAATGTTGTGTCCTGCAATCAATTTAGAATGTTTTGTATTACCAAAATCAAAAAGGTCCGATTCTCTAGGATAAATAACGACCGAAACAATCAAATAATCACTTGCTTGAACTTTTCTTGATCAGCTCTGCAAACCTTTTTTATATTTCATTTCAACTAGCTTCTAAAACCGTAGCTTAGTTGCCGGCAAATAAGTTGCAAGCGTTTGTTTGGGCTTAATATTGAAGCGATCAATAACTTCAGTTAACAAACCTGTTTTGTATTGGTTTTAGACTTGGCAACATTTCTATTGAATTCTTATCTCTAGACGGGGCCACTTTTGTTTGCCTCACCCTGCATATTGGCATGGATGCGCTTTAATTACGAGGTGTAATTTTACTACTGTATCAATATCATTGAAATTTTTCATACTTCACAATTTATACCAACATGGGGGCGATCACCTGCCCCAGCACCAATAATAAAGGCATTGGGAAGACCAACTTCTTCAGAAATTTGCTTAAAGCTGTAAACCTGAAATATACATAAAAGCATAGGTTTAATATTTTCCCCACAATAGTTAAGATAAAACATGCATTTAAAGGTTAAAAAAAGCCTAGACACAACCAATTAGGTAAATGAATAGATTACAAGTTACATGAAAATTCAAATAGTCACAGTACATTACAAGAGCTTTTATGATGATCTTTTCAAAACTGTTTAAGCTTATGTGTGGCAATTAGAAGACTTCCTACACTTAGATCCAAGAAAGTTTTATTTTATACCTCACCACAGTTTAAATATGCAGTATACAAATGTTCTACGGGGAAAAGGGTAAATAGTTCCAGTTTCCAAGTGCGAGAATCAAATAAAAAAAAGGTTTTTCACATTCAATAAACCACTTTATTCGTTATTTCAAGACATATTTTTATTTGGTTTTGCTTCAGTTAGTGTAATATTAATAATTTTCCTTCGATTTTGACGTAACAACGCGAACAAATTATAAAGGAGACGTATCGCATAGGAGCGACCAAAATCAGAGAGGCAAAATTCCATTTGCTTATGTGTGTTTCCTCCGCTTGGAACATTTTAATGCTTCAAACTTAAGGTGTGTTTTGGTGTAGGCTTTAGTAAAAAATACAAGAAGCTCCTTTAAAGAATGGATTACCACACTATGAAATCGCCTGTAAGAAGTGGGGAACTATATTAGTGCTTCTTAAACTTGGTAATTTTTTTTGGGGGGGGAAATGAATATAATGCCCAGGATACAAATAATACTTATTTAAAAAAACAATTAAAAAAAAAACGTTTCACGTAGCAGTACCTTATTATTTTGTGCTAAAGGCAGAAGATATTCTGGCCCACCAACATCTGCAATGCAAGGGGTTCCACAGAGGCCTATAGATAAAAAATGTAAAACTGTTAAGGACTTATTTAATTTGTTGTACATGGCAACAGTTTGAATGAAAAGGCCATAGATATAGAAGGTATAGCAGATATACCCATTGATTGCGCAATCCCCTACAACACAATACAAACCGAGCGATTGTGTGATGAAACCACATTTGCCATTTTCGCAATGCATCACGGGATACTGGTTCACAAAAATGCTTTTGCCGAAGAGTTACATGCAATAAAAACTGCATTTTTAACATGCTTCTTTTAGGAATATGTACCTCATGTCTGCCAGAAATTATCAATACATATCCAGCTATAAACTTATGCTAGCAAAACTGGTAAAAAGTTTTAATTAGTTAATAGTTAATATAGATATTATTAGTCGAATAATCTCAAGCTGCCATATGGCATGCCATGTGCGAGGGCTTGCGAACTGCCTTATGGGATACTGGCTCAAAAGTGGCTTCACCTTTCTCCCAGGGGCAGATCTGCTACTTTCTAAATCTATGAAAAAGGCCAATCCCTGGCCAAGGGGTTAGGTCCTCATTCTATCGACCCACTTAAGGAATGAAAGGTTGAGTGAACCTCGTCCAATCCAGAATTCGAACCCCAGACCTGTGGCATAGCAATGCAAAGCCATAACACTAAGCCACTAAGGCTCTTCTTAAGAGGGTTCACTAGACGCCCCCTACCGGTCGCATCTCAATAGTAACTCTATGGTAAAATCGACATGGTTTTTTGATGATATCACAAGTAATTATTGGAATATTTTCACGCGGTTTGTGCCGTTAGACAGATTTTGACTTGAAAATGCATTACCCTTTCGTTATTTTTGTTAAAACTTTTGTGAAAAAAAATTACATGAAAGTTAAACTTTATCTTCATTTTGTTAAAATTGAGAACAAAGTATTAAAAAAGTGAATACGCAGTTACTGAGATTGAACATTTCTGTCTTAAACTTGACTTTGAAAATTGAAATTGGATAATTTAAACTTGAGATATTAACTGATATGTGAAGACAAGTGTCTAAAAATGTGTGCAAACCCCGCCTCCTACAAGTCACGCCCACGTCCATTAGGTCATTAGGGGGACAAGTAGCGTTATCATGGACACGGGTGATTTCCCTCTTCTCTTTCTTCCTACCGATAGCGTGTCAAGTTGACATGTGTTCTCAGGAGGGGGGGGATCCTAAACCACTTTCGAAGGGGGATTTCTACGAAAAACCGCAGTCGCTGCTAATCTGTTTATTGCGGGTCCACGTTTATTTTCCATTTCTTCACTGCTTTGACAAGAGAACCCCTATCTTTACTGAATCTAGGTCATACGTCTGAACTCGAGGAGTAATAATATGGATGATTGGTTACCCTAAGATTTTATTAAAAAATTATCAAATGCCAATTTTCTATGGGCATTGCCTTTATTTTGAACAAGTTGCATTAGAAATTATCATAATTACTTTTCCATTCAGTTATATTTTTTTGGTCATGGAAATAAATGGTTCATGTTTGGAAGCGATGATTTAAAATAAAAATTGCAATTTTATATCTAGTTGAAATAAAGAGGTTTTACTATAATATATTAAATGTTGGTAAAACAAATGACTGTTTCAAAATAATTATTTTACTTCACTCACCACAGACAATATTTTAGTTACATTTTAAAATTTGAATGGAAAATACGGATAATATACATATTTTTTTAACAATTCTAAAGAAATGTTTCAATGTTTAAAGAAAGACAATTTGAAGTGAAATGTGTCATAAGTAAGTTCTGGCTCAACTGTGTGTTACATGATTGTAAGATATTGCTGTTATAAGAAAAAATAATAATGAAAAAAAGTGTTACAAAATAAATTTTAAAAAATTATACAACAAAACAAAAAGCTGTGTCGGAGCGTGAGAATTAAATAATCTCCTTTTTACAAGCATTAAAAACAATGATTTTTTTTGTAAATAAAATGTATAGAAAGTGGCTTTGAAAGTCTGGATTAAAAAAATGCAAGTTTGTACTTTGTACAAATCTAAAAAAGGAAAACCGAAGCTGGTAGTGGGACTCAATAACTTCACAAAAAAGCATTAGTATAAAGGGTTCACAAAATGGGAATACAAAGGGGAAAAGCCGAATTTTATTCATCGCCTTTGAAGCCTGCCTTTCGGAGGAGAGCCACAGACCAAGATTTTTAGTAGACTAAGTAAGAAAAGAAAGCATCTGTTAGAGTATTAGTTGGACAATAGTACTATCGGTGATCTTTGCAGCAAACAGCATCAAGGCAAAGAGCTCACACAGTAGGAATAGGGTAAGGTGGGGTAAGTGGGCCATTGGGGCAAGTGGGCCACCCCCCTGGCATTTCCCGAATTATGGACGTAAAAAAAAATCTGTTGCAATATTTTTACGTATTTACCCCAAAAGATGCAGGAAACATTATGGCATCATTTTCACTTAAGTATGTAACAAGGTACAATCCTTTTTGTGAAAATTTTTAAAATTGCATCTTTTCGTAATTCACGCCATCATACTATTTTTAAATTTATTTCCAAACGGTTCATGATACAAAACAAAATGTTATATATTTTGAAAGTGTATAAAACATAGTATCTTTTTGTAGTGTCATGTACTTGTGATGTTGATAAAGTTAAAAGAAAATTGGGGTGGCCCAGTTGCCCCGCGTTTGGGGTAAGTGGGCCACCACAATGGCGGGGTAAGTGGGCCACCCCTGGCCCACTAGCCACAACTCTTTAATATACTTAAAAAAAGTCATATTTACTGATTCATAGGGTTAGTCATATACACTATTCATAGACCTATTCATTGACATAGGCCAGTTTAAAATCTGCTGCCCTAACATTTTTTTTACACTACATGCAAAAATGACAAGATGAAAATTAATGTATTTTTTCTTGTAGTAAGCTTGCAAGCCAGAAAAAGTTGCTATGGGGGAACTATTAAGGATACATCATTACTTTTTTTTTTTCAAACACTCAAAAAATCATGTAGATTATTCCACTTGCCCAGCCTTATCTCTACCAATTATGTGTAAAAATATATTAGGGGGGTGGCCCACTTACCCCACCTTGTGGGGCAAGTGGGCCACTCGGATGACCAAAATGAAAAACATATTTTTTATATTTATTTTTTGCCAATTTGTGTTAAGGTTGTCATGGGTACAGTAATAACATATGAAAGAATGGACCACAAAAAAAATAAGTTGTTAGGCCGATTATATCCAGTGGTATGAGGGTCTAAAGTTGAATTATGCCAAAAAGGTGGCCCACTTACCCCACCTTACCCTATAAAGAAAATGCCAACTTTTATTTATCACTAGTCACACTTTCGTTTTAGGAGGGAAAAGAAACAAAAATGTGATGAGATGAGAACCAAGAGCTGCTTTCTTGTCCTATATATTAGAGGTTTAAATGAACGTATTTCCTCTATTGTATTTGCACCTTCTTACAAAAGGTTTAAAGTTACATGCGTATATATATTATATATATATATATATATATATATATATATATATATATATAATATATATATATATATATATATAGTTATATGCGTATTTCATATAAATCGATAAATAATGTGATGTTTAAAAGATCCTGAGAAGCCAAATCATTATTTAAAAAAATAAATAAAGATTCTTGTGACTATTCAGAATAATATATGAAAGACCAGATCATATATATAATTACATCATATTTGATAATTTGCTTTTTGTATCTAACTTACTCCTGACAAAATACTAGTGTACAGCTCTTATACGCTGTATATTTAGTTTTTACGATGTACGAATATGATCTGCCTTGCAATGATTTTTCAATCTTTATTTTCACAAACCTATAAGGAAGTACAAGGTGGTTATTAAATAACGCTCCCTATTCGGAGTGGTCTGTAGCTTGAATGAATAATCCAAATGCATCAAAAATTGAGACACTTGCTATTCAAGAAGGGGGGAAAAGAATGGAATCATAAAAATCCTAAAGAATAATCATAAAAAACAAACTCGTCCTTTGACCAGAATCTAAATTACGAGGCGTCGTCACTTATGGCCAATTACTGCCAACACAGCTAATTACGCCTCGTAATTTAGAACCCTGGTCAAGAGACGAGTTTCTTTATTACGAAAAAGAATGAAATTATAACACAGAAACTCGTCTCTTGACCAAGATTATAATTACGAGGAGTAGCCAATTATGGCTAATTACGGCCAACACATCCAATTATGCCTCGTAATTTAGAACCGTGGTCAAGAGACGAGTTTGTTTTTTATGATTCCATTCTTTTTCCCCCTTCTTGATTAGTAAGTGTCTCAAAGTTTTCTGCAAAGTTTTTTAGTTCGAACTTAAAAAAAAAAAAATAGCAAACGATAAAGATTAATTATCAAATCTGCAGAAGAAGATTAAAGAAAACTATTAAATTATGCTTATAAAAGTTTGAATTAGAACTAGCCAAAAGCCCTGTTTGGCGAATTTCTTTTTGAGGTGTTTCCTGTTGAGCGTAAAATGTTGTGTGGAAGCGGTATAAGTGACAGATTCTGTAACAAACCAACTTGTTTTGTTGTTTAATTGTACCCTACTATAATGTGCTTGGAGATTTTTATTTGCATGCATTATGTGTAAATAGAAAAACAACTTGATATTTAAAAAAGGTTTTGAAAAAAAAAAATCATGATTCAAAAACAAAGATCCTAATAAATCATTATAAGAAAAAATATATCGATCACGCATAAATTACTATATTTATTAGTTTTTCATTTATTCTTTCACATGTTCCTGATAAAGCATGTAACAAATATCTAGATTTCTTTTGTAAAAAATTTCATTTTTTTTATGTTATATATCTTGCAATTTGATTCGTTTTCTTTTATAAAAAGATAATTAGCTAATAATGTAAATAGATTTTGAGTGATGCAAGGATTTTTGTTTTGCTGCTGTTTTCTTCCCTTCTGCAAAAAGGACTTGTAAGTAATATTTATTATTAGCTGTGAAATAAATATTATTACTATTGTTTACAAAACCCATTTTAAAATAGTATACTGTTCAGCTATTCAACTGCGCTTCCTTAGCTGAAAATATTAATGAGAAAATTTGCTCTTTGCAAACTTAATTTATTTCTCAATTTTGCTTCTATATGTTTTCTCATTTACTGTAATTGTTCGCTGATGATAATCTGCTGATGACGAGACTAATCAATCTAGCAATTTGAACAATTATCAATATCGTTCACACATATCTACAGCCTTTCAAGTAGTTTTCTGAACCCCCCCCCCCCCTCAGTCAAAATATCATTTTTATTTTGTTTCGCTCTTTCTTCAAATTACACTAAAAAACTGCTTTTCAGATGAAAACAACTAAAACAAATTACCGAAAAAAACAACTATATTTTTGCGAAATTTTTTATTAGAAACCAAATTCTCACGTGTAATAGATGATATTTTAATAACAAAATCCCACCTAGGCACCCACTATGAAAAACGACTCTAAAGTTACAATGACTCTTCTTTAGGCCAAGAACTGAAGAACTGGTTTTGTTATCTCGTAAGTTCGGTTGCTTGAAAGTAAGATAGGTGAAATGGCCAGGATCATTGAGTATTGAGGACCAGATGTTCCCCCCGGCAGGTCACCCCTCACTTTCTTAGAATCGGAGGGATTGAAATCCCCCTTGTCTACAGGCATGTTTGATTGACGGAGTCAATCATTAAGTTCAGTTTGGTGGTTGGTTGGATTAGTGAAAGGTTGGGTCTTAGTGAGGTCAGTAGCTCCACCCACTGAAAGCGTGTTTCTGCTGGACTTGTGGTCATATCTTAGTTTCGAGATCACTATATAGCAATCTTAAGATAGTTATTTTAAAAAAAAATCTAAATATCTTAGTTAAGGAGTTATGGATATCCAAAACCTGTAAAAAGAGTTATTTTTATTGTTACATGGAGAGTAAAAAAACGCCTATGGGGTTTGACCAAAATATGTTACCCTAAAGCCCCTAACTAAATCCAAATAAACCAAGTTGATTCTGTACATAGCACCCGGCAATAGAAATATGTGTTAGGCTTTTACAATTCTGGCAATGTATATATCATAACTTTTAGAAGGAGAACAAAATAAAAGTTGATTTGAGTATTCTAAGTTTGGTTGCTATGTGGAACTGCACCTTGTTTAGTTAAGTTTTGAAATTTTCTGAGAATAATTTGAATAGTTAGAGTTAAATCTTTTGATTTCCAGAACTACAGTGTGTACTACTGTGATTTACAGAGTGACAGTTTACAGAGTTTTGTAAGGATACCATAAGAAAAAATGCATAAATTTCATCATATCATAATGCCAAAATCTAGTGTTGTTTAATAAATGGTTAAATTGTCCATCAGAATACACTTTCACATTTGATATAAGCGAAAATGCTTTAAAAATTGGCCATGATTGGAAGATGCAAGTTCAAATTATGGTACATTTTTTTTCTACATTATTTTTTTTACCAAAATGGAGCAGATTTTAAAACTACACTTCCGAAACTTCAGCGTTAGTAAAAAAAAAACTGGATATAAAATTTTCCTATAACAATTTTTAAATATAGGCATAAAATACATAAACAAAAGTGTAAACAATTTTACTTGAAATTTTAAAGTACCTTCTGCAGCCAACATAAAAGGCTTTTGCCGCAAGTCAGGACAGTCAACTACTTGAACATCAACTTCGGAAAAGGTTGTGATAAGGCCATCTTGAAGAACTGAAAGAAAATTCAAAGATGATTTCGATTAGAGCATATAATTTGCTTTTTTTTTAATAATAAAAAGCTGTTCAAAACCTTTAGCTATGTCCTGCAACGAAGCTTCAAATAATTTGATAGGTTCTACTATATATTCCATTATGAAATTTAATAATTATTTAAATTAAATATCTCGAAAATAATCTTGCGATAACGAAAGTAAGTAAAAATATACGAATGACGAAATTAGTCGTTACTGGTGTGTAACTACTCTACCTGCCCCTTTTATTTGATTTTCCCCACACAAAAATTTCCATATTCCTTTATTCTTTTTAATTAAAAAAAACATATTAAAAAGTTAAATACAATAATTTTAATTATATTCGAGCTAATATTTTGGGTTCAGGTATAGTGATAACAGAATAAAGGATGAAATTATGTTTTTCAACCAACATAGGGCTTAATTTTTAAAAAACTGTAACCACTTCTATTCACCACATGGGTGCTTTTGATTTCACATCCACCGAACAAAATGACGGCTAAGACGCAGAGACATAACATAGAGTGGACTGCGCATTCATAGTAAAGCAGCTTAGGGATGGAAAACCAAAACCGGTTTTCAAAAAACCGGTGGTCCCGGTTTTGACTGAAAACCGGTTTTTTTGTATGAGGCCCTTTGGAACCAAAAACCGTTTTTTTAGGGAAAAACCGATGGAAAATGGAAAACCGGTTTTTTCTGGAAAACCGCCATCCCTTGCAGATTAGCATTATGTCCTAAACATCATAAATCGCCAAGAGGGGAAAGGTTGATACATATGGCAACTTAACGCTACCGTTTCGTTACGAACTATTCCAAATTGTCGCCAGACCTGAATATCAGCTAGCAAACCGAAGTGGAGACTACCATCAATACCCAAGTCACGTGGGTTTCTACCAATCACGGCAGTTTGAATTTTTTTAATGTTTTTGCAGACGATTTTTTGAGCTTTGTTGGTATTTTTCTCTTTTGACTTTTATAATAAATATTTAATTACATTCTTTTAATCTCTGAGCATGAATCGTGAATGTTGTACTCTTAATTCAGTAACGTTTTGTGCAAGATGCCAAATGCTTGTGAATTCCTAATTGTAAAGAGGGGTATAAAAAAGGATTAGTCACACTTCACGGGTAAAATTAATTTAGTTCTGCATACTTTTAGTAATTGTGTGTTCTTCATAAACTATAATTTCTATCGAGGGAATTTATTCTAAAAGCTCTTTTATACTGAAGAATCATATCCATGATTAAATCAATCTTGTTAGAACTCTAATTATAATAAATATTTTCGGCCAAGTCAATTAAATTAATGGTCTGAACATTAGACAGCTTAGAAGTAGAATATTTTTTTACAATTTGGTCAAAAGAAACCTGTTTTTGCAATCGTGTTTGAGTTATTTATATTTAAAAAGCAGCGACGCGTTTACCAATAGGCGTTAGAGGCGGCCGCCTGTGGCCCCAAGATTGCGAGGGCCCCCAAATTACAAAATTTCTTATTATGATAAAATGTTCCTTGTTTTTAAAATTACAAAATCTGTTTTTGACGGGAGATTTTCGACAATAGATATCCATTTTTGTGAATCGACTTTTCCAAGTGTGGAAACACTGTTGCATATTTATCAAACAATTCCTATTTTCAATGCAACAGGAGAACGTTCTTTCTCTGCACTAAAAAGGATAAAGAAACACGCGCAGAGAAATATGCTTGGACAGATACGCCTTAGCGATTCTGAACATCGAATCAGATGAAACAGAAAAAAATTAATTTCGACAAGGTGATAAACGAATTTGCAAAAAGAAAATGCAGAAAGAAAAAGTTGTAAATGGAAAATATGTATGTAAATATAATGGGCATTAAAAGTATAAGTGAAATTCTCGTCTCTTGTAATAATTAGCCAAGACCACGGTTCTTTTTTTCAGCCCCGACTGCGTCAATAGCATTTCATGCTCCAAAACAGGCGAGAATCCCAATTTACAAACTGGATCATCCTTCATCATGCTTTATTATTTGTACAAGTATTAAGATTTTTTTAAAATTCTAATTTCTATTAGGTGGCGGGGGGAGGGGGGTGGGAGCCCAAATTCTGAAGCCGCCTATGGCCCCAGCATCCATAAACGCGTCACTGTTAAAAAGTAGAACATTTGCTGAATTTGGAATATATTTATGTGTTTTAGAAAGTTGATTTATTCCAGGTGAAATAAAGGAAGAAGCCATATTTAAAAAAAAAATGATTTTTTTTTAAAATCGGACCGTTGGAACGAAAGTTATAGAGACGGCAGAAAATGTTCACCATGTCAATTACCAACTTATATTACAGCAACACTCTACATAAACCTACTAATGTTCTTTTAAATTAATTTTTAATAAAGAGTCCGCATTCAATTGTTCAAGTAATCTTAAATAGACTCACAAAATCAAAGAAATAATCAGATATCTATTAAGAGGATCTTAAAATACTAGCGATTCATCCTTGCTCCTTTCCAAGCTTCTTTATCATAACATTAGATTGTCGGCCTCTGTGTTCAGGTCGTTGTGGAAAAACTCGCCAAATGGTAAACTCGCCATAGATGCGAGCCAAACGCGACACAGTCATGTGACTGTGTAAGTTAGATGTTTAGGACACTTTAGGTTTGCCAATGCGCAGTCCACTCTATGTTATGTCTCTGCTAAGACGTAAGCGTATGATTAAAATCATAGCGCCATCTATCCTATCAATACTTAAGCATAGAACATTTGAAAAGTTCGATTTAAAATTAAATATATATTTTTTTAAATCATTTTTCGATTCGTCTTCACCTTTTCAAAATTCTTTCGACTAAATAATCCTAGCAATTACAGAATAAATTTTATAGGAAATAGTCAAAACTGATTACAATGAAATTTTAAAAAATAATTAATTGGACTAATTCATTCAGTTTTATCTTTTAAATATTCTATAGATTTTTTTAAAAAAAAGCCTGCTTTTCAATATTAGAATGTGAAATAGAATGTTTTTTTAAAAGTTTTTTTAAGTAAAAGATTTATGTTGAGAATTATATAAAATACTGGAATTTTTTTTCCAATCTTTAATTATTATACTACAGATTTAAAAAATATATATCTCAAAATATATTGTAGTGAAGGATTTCACTTAAAAGTGTATTAAAAGTAATTTGAAGAATTTTTGAATATATTTAAAGAAGTTTATCTCTGAAATAGATTTTTTTTTTAATTCTTCCATTTATTTCGAATATAATGAATATAAAACAGTTAATATTTACAAAAAATCATTTAATTCTGTTTTTTGGATTTCTTTTTAATAAAAAATGGAATTTGTACTAAAAAAGTTATAAAAGGCTCATTAAATTTTAAAAGTATTATGCCTTTATATATCCTACAGCCAAGGCCCGACTTACAACTTCAGGGGCTCAGAGCACGAGCAAATTTGGAGGGCCCAAAGCCCAAAACATACCTCGATAAAATATTTGAGTGTATTTTCCAGTCTTTCAAAGTGTACCAAAAAAGAAACCCCGAAGTAATTAGCTTGGAAAGCATGCCTAACCCCCCAAAATAACTATTTTTTTGTGAATTGATTAATTCAGAGTTTAGGCACATTTTCATAGGCAACTTTTGTTCATGATTTTTTTGCATACTTCATATCAAAGAGTTTGGGGCAGTTGTATAAGCATAAATGTACAGGAGAAAAATTTGGAGTCCCCCTTAAAGTGGCAGGCCCTGGGCACGTGCCCCGTTTGCCCTGCTGAAAAATCAATTATTAAATGATTAAAAAGATAGACAATTTTCAAGCAAAAATAGGTACACAAGATTTTAATTTAATTAGGCATAAAGGCACATAAACATATTATACATGAGGTTTTATGTGCGTTTCATGTGATTTTTTTTTTAAATACATTAATATATGTTTAGTTTTCAAGGACATTTACTTATCTCTTATAAACTTAGTTTGTCTTGATTTTCAGTTTTTATTGAGTGTTAAATTTTTCGAAATAAACCAATTATCTATAATAATAAAAGAAAGAGTCTGTGGATCGCAAAAGACCTACTTAGACTGCGCTAAAAAATTCGAAATTTGTAAAATAGATTCCTTTTAATATCTACGTGTGTACCTGAGGCTTAGTTTTTCATATTTGATTGTTAATTTTTAATTAATATAATTAGTTTCAAAAAACGTCATTAAATTGGGAGTGCGGGAACATAACAGTAATTTAATTTTTTTTATAGCTGGTTTTTCAAAGTAACATTTTTTTCTAAAAAATGTTGTTTTTTTTTTTACGAAAACCCCTGAGTATTGTGTCTCGCTGAACAATAATTTTTCCCTTTTCAATATATGTAACCCGGATTACATCTTAGTTCATTGCCTTTAACAGGGTTAGTAATAGTAATGTAAGTTAGTATAGTAACATGTAGTAAAAGGAAATTTGGCGTAAGTAGATTTTATGAAATAAGATTTTGCGTAACGACGTTTTACTCCCAATTTAACAACATAAGCTAAAAATGAGTTTGTATTCTCTACTTTATTTTCTGTATATTTTATCGATATAAGTGTTAAAAATATATTGATATGCTTAACGAAAAAAATGGTTTTCAAAATTTTTATATCGAATGTAGGTGGATACTTAGAAGATACCTTAAAAGTTTTATGTTTTTCGGCATCATAAGTTCGCTTTTACTACTCCGACGGCTAGCCTTTAGTCCAGGCAACGAAGAGTTCTAGAGGGAAAGTTTTGGAACACAATTTTTGACTTCATAACTTTGTTTAGACTAGTTAGGAGGTAAACATATCAAAAGTCCCCTCCCCTAGCCCCTGTGCTAAAGGGGGGAGGGGGGGTTGAATGTCCCATTTTTCGGTTTTTCGCTTATATCTCGAAAACCATGCGTTCTAGCGATATAGTTGATATACACAAATGAAAGCTGATTAAATTTGCTACACGCTGCACCCCTCAAGTGTTTTAATATCTTGTATAGTTTTCGAGATATCCGCTCTTGAAAGTCAGTAATTTTGGAAAAAACACTTCTCCCCCCACATTTTTCCTCTTTTTTGACCGGATAATTCTTCAATAAAGCACCGAAACACTTAATTTTGGCCCTAGATTGGTAGATTTTAATTCTTTTCAATAATATATCTTATTTTACTATTTTATCCATTTTCCTTCAAATTTTTAAGCGGTTTCAGTGTTGAGTGAAGATTGTACATGCAGTCCCATAGAGCTAATGCATAACTTTTGAAATCGCAACTGATGCAAAAGAATCGATTTGCCATGTTATTCCATTTTCACAAGGTATAAGAATCATCATAACATCAATTTAACACAAAATTGAAAAGAAAATACCATCCGGTTATTTAATTATTAATTAATAAAGTTTTAAATTAGTGGCGCCATCTGCTGTATATTTTTGACATTTTTAAATTTCAAAACTATATAATTAAATAACTAAACAACATTTTCGTTTCGAATTTATGTCATTCCAATGTTACGTTGATTCCCTTACCTGGGCAAAAAGGGCTAACATGGCAAAGCATTACATCTGCGGAAGTTGTTATTCCAAAACTAATGCATTAGCTCTATGGGACTGACAACCCCTCCAATGTACCCTTATTCTATACTGAACGTCTAAATAACACTGATACTCATTTTGTAGGCACGTTGTTATTTTAATATTTTATCTATTTCATTTCTTTCCTCGAACCCCAGGGGAAAACGGTCAAATGATCCCCCTGTTCTTCTTTATCCTCGGAGTCAACTTGAGAGACCCAATTGAGGCTAGTCCCCTGAGAATTTTGGCATTCTGATGAACATTTGAGACTTGATTTTTTACAACTACAGTTTGAGCTGGCACGGACTTTCATGTATCTGCAGAAAATGATTTTCAGAATATCGTCAGTTGCTGCTGCTAACTCACTGTGTACTTTGACCATCAGGCAGTTATTCCCAATATTCCAATCATACACCTGAGGAGGCAGGTCATTTCCCAGCCACAGCTCATCTTGGTGTAATATTCAGAGGAAACACTGTTTTATTTAAAACTGCTTCCTCGGTGGGAAGAAGACGATATATCAGGCTTGATGGTGGCCCCGAATTTCAAGAATGAATTATACCTGGGGAAGGCCTCTTTCGTTGGAGCCCCATAACACATCAAGATGCAGGTATTGCCTGCCTTTTGTAATTGATAGGTGGTTAAGGAAGGGTATGAAAAGACGGCTGCTGCTTTCTGAACCTCTGACGACTTCGTACACAACTTCGCAAATGCAATCCTGCTTTTTCGAAATACGAAAGATGTAGTGTCGCATAATGTGTTTACAAAAAAAATTGCACGTCCTAAACCCAAAAGTTGCTGAAGATCTTGGGATGAGAATAAAAAAAATTCTTTGTCTTCCCGCGACCAGGCTTTATGAAACTGATGTCCTTATGCGCATCAGCTGTAGCCATCAAGAGGACTGTGAGGTTGACACAAAATATTAAAGTATAACAACGTGCCTGTAAAATAAGTATCTGCGTTGTTTCCGACATTATAACAGCCGTATGCCGTATCCACTATCAGAACGTCCACATCACTTTCTGCTCGAAGGGTCCTGCATCCAATTGTCCTCAAGCTACACCTTAAGTATGTTGATGAGACTATTTTATTTAAATTTTTCGACAGAAAATCATCTTCTTTGACGTTCATCTTGGTGTCTTCTGTGAAAAGGATATCAACCGACTTCTTGATTCGATAGCGCTTCTGCTGGTCCCAGTGCACAGTGAGCTAGCAGCAGCACCTGAAGATGTTCTGAAAATTATGTTCGGATGATGCAAGAAAGACTGTGTCAGTTCAAGTATAGCAGCAAAAATGGCAAGCCTCAAAGGTCCCAACGCATGCCAAACTTACCATTGGAACAGCGTCAATGGGGTCCCTCGAATTGACTCCGAAGATGAAGAACAGGAATAGCATCTGACCGTTTTCCCATTGGGGTTTGACGAATGAAATTAAATAGATAACATATTAAAGTAACAACGTGCCTACAAAATGAGTATCAGTGTAATTTAGACGTTCAGTATAGAATAAGGGTACATTGGAGGGGTTGTCAGTCCCATAGAGCTAATGCATTAGTTTTGGAATAACAACTTAAACAGATGTATTGCTTTGCCATGTTAGAGCTTTTTGCCCAGGTACGGGAATCAACATAAAATCGAAATGAAACAAATTTGAAACGAAAATATTATCTAGTTATTTAGTTATATATTTTTGAAATTTTAAAATGGCAAACATATACAGCAGATGGCGCCACTATTTTAAAACTTTATTAATTAATAATTAAATAACCGGATGGTATTTTCTTTTCAATTTTGTGCTAAATTGTTGTAATTATGATTCTAATACCTTGTGAAAATGGAATAACATGGCAAATCAATTCTTTTGCATCAGTTGCGATTTCAAAAGTTATGCATTAGCTCTATGGGACTGCATGTACAATCTTCCCTCAACACTGAAACCGCTTTAAAATGTAGAGGAAAATAGATAAAATCATAAAATAAGATATATTATTGAAAAGAATTAAATTCTCTACCACTCTAGGGCCAAAATTAAGTGTTTCGGTGCATTATTGAAGAATTATCCGGTCAAAAAAGAGGAAAAATTTGGGGGGAGAAGTGTTTTTTTTTTTTTTTTTTTTTCCAAAATTACTGACTTTCAAGAGCGGATATCTCAAAAACTATACAAGATATTAAAACACTTGAGGGGTGCAGCGTGTAGCAAATTTAATCAGCTTTCATTTTGTGTATTTCAACTCTATCGCTAGAACGCATAGTTTTCGAGATATAAGCGAAAAACCGAAAAATGGGACATTCAACCCCCCCTCCCCCCTTTAGCACAGGGGCTAGGGGCAGGGACTTTTGATATGTTTACCTCCTAACTAGTCTAAACAAAGTTATGAAGTCAAAATTGTGTTCCAAAACTTTCCCTCTAGACCCTTTTTTCAGCCTTCGTTGCCTGGACTACTTGGCTGACCGGAGAGATAGATCGACATCTGTCATTTCAATTTTAAAAAAGCCGAATATAATTAAATTTTTTTTTGTAAATACCAACTGTTTTATTCATTATATTCGAAATAAAATGGAATAAAAAAAAATCTATTTTCGAGAGAACTTCCTTCAAATATATTCAAGAATTCTTCAAGTTACTTTTAATATTCTTTCAAGTAAAATCCTTCATTACAATATATTTTGATATATATATTTTAAATCTATTGGTTTTTTTTTAATAAATTGTTTTTTTTTTTTTTAATCTGTAGAATTTTTTAAAGATAAAACTGAATGAAATTAGCCAAATTAATTTTTAAAAAATCATTGTAATAAGTTTTGACTAGTGTCTATAAAAATTATTCTGTAATTGCCAGAATTATTTAGTTGAAAATATTTTAAAAAGGTGAATACGAATTGAAAAATGACTTTAAAAAATATATATTTAATTTTAAATCGAACTTTTCAAATAGGTTTCTGCTTAAGTATTGATGGGATAGGTGTCGCCATGATTTTTGCGATTCGCCTACCTCTACGACGTCATTTTATTCGGTGGATGTGAAATCGCAAGCAACCAACACATGGTGTTTTCTGTTATTGATCTTTAAAAAAAATTTGTGTTTACAATAGTTGATTTGTGTTTATTCTTCTAAAATGTTTGTTTAGACGATTGAAAATTAAAAAAATGAAATCGTTAAATGTTCATAGAGTCAACTTTTTTGAGCCTGAACCGCAAGCAATTCGTTGTTTAGCAAGCGATGTTTATTCATCTCGTCTGGCAGTCTCAAGGTATGTGAACAATCTTTTGTAACTTGAAATGTGTATTTAAACCTTTGTACTTTCTTTTAAAAATTATTTACGTTGAGTCAAAAAGCAAACAATTTTATAAAATTTCTTTGATCTTGGAAAACAAGTTTTCAATCATTGTTTTTAATCCTATGTGGATTTATATTTTAAATTCATATTTATATGTCTGTTTAATCCTGTTTAATATGTATGAGTCAACAATCAGTAAAGGATTGGTCAATACCACAGTTTTATTTGGTGGCTGTATTTGTGCCCGTCAAATGGCAAGTAAATTCTGTTTATTTCCACGAAACTCACGATTTTGTAAGAAAGTTAGCCGTTTGGCTAATTGAAAATGCCAGATCTGTATTTTCAGTCTCTGTATCCCAGTTTCGGACCCAGACATGACCAACCTATAAACGGCCTATGTAGCCAAAAAGTCTGACGTATAAAAGTAAAGGGAGTGTGCGTTAGTTATGCTTCAATGTGTGTACGATGTTGCTCTTAAAAGTTGTGTTGGGTACCTATTCAAGTGTTAATTCGTTGACTCAACTGTGGTTCTTAATTGCGATGACAGTCTCTAGTAGCCCTCGTGTGGCTGTAGTTTGAGGATAATTCAACCAACCTTAACAATTTATTTATTATTTCTTGCATTTTCAGAGCTGATGCATCAATTGAAATATGGGACATGAAACAGAACCCCTATTTAGAAAAGGTAAAACTTATGTTTTTTGGCATTTTCTTCAAGCACGTCCGCCGTTTACGCATTAGGTGTACGAGTATTTACTGTGCATGCTTAAGGTGGGACTTAAGGGTTAATGGAACTCTTTTTTTTCTTATATTCTTTCTCTGAAAAAACATTAGTATCCAACATGGGGCAGTATTGTAAGGCGCATTGAAAGCCTAAACACTTAAAAAGCCTAAACTCTTAAAAAAACATCAGTTCTAGCCATTTTATTAATGAAAGTTCAAAAAATAATAAATTAAAAAAATTCATAGAAATTAAAAAAATTCAAGTAACATTTCCAGGACAAGTTTGAAACGATGATTTTCCTGGGTGATATAATTTTGTTTCATTTTTTTTGTTTGTTATTCAGCTGAGAGCGAGTTTTGAACCCGAGACCTTTTGATTACAAACCGCTTACACTACCACTAAGCTACAACGGTCAGGGAAAATGGTGATAAAACTGCTAATAAGAGTCGCTTCTGCACAGTTATTACCCATACACACAATGCTTGTACGGTGCCCGTGCACGTGGACACTCTGTATGTTATTACTATACAATCACCTGCATTTAAACTAAAATGCATTTAATTGCATTTAATGATACGTGCATTTAAACTAAAATGTGCATTTTAGTAAATGCTAACTTGAAAAACCTTTTAGGTGATTCCAGGGGCTAGTACAACATCTGTCGAATCCTTGGCATGGTGTAAAGGTAGATTGTTTTCAGCTGGACTACATGGATACGTCACAGAATATGATTTGTCTACTTTACTTCCCAAGGTAACATTGTAGATGAATAATTGTTTTGATAAATTTTTTAATGGGTTCAAAAGGTTATGAATATTATTATTGGCTAGACTGAAACGATTTTACAGCTCAAACTAAACGACATACAGCCTTAGAAATATGGTATATAAGTTCCTATTAACTTTTGAAAGTCATAATTAAGAAAATTGTGCAAGTGCAAAAAGCAGCTGTTATCAAACTTTTTAGGTTTCAAAGTTAGTGGAATAACCTTATAAAGTATAAAATTACTTTTAATATGTGTATTGATTTATTGAGAGGCGATTGAAAGTCATGTAGCATCACACATGTGTTTTCCAGATACCTTTTCGGTCAAACTAAAGAATCTTGGCCAGATTTGGCGTCTTTTCAAAAGTATCACCAGGTCGAATTAATTACAACAAATCAATGACTGACCGCTGTATGGTGAACATGACAACAAGCTTTCCCATTGCTTATTTCGCCAAAGGTTGCCATGATACCAATAAGTCGGGGTTCCCCGATTTGGTGTAAAATATCCGGCTATGATTCTTTATTTTTACCGAAAAGGCATCTGGAAAACACCTGTGTGATGCTACATGACTTTCAATCACCTCTCAATAAATCAATCATCATTCATGGCGCGCCAGCCCAGAGTGGACCAGGGCCTTAGTTTCTTCCAGCTACCTGTACTGGCAGCCAAACTCCTCCAATTTCTGGTTCTGAGCACCCTACAGTCCTCCTCAACTGCATCCACCCTTCTCAGCTTATGTCTTCCTCTTCTTCTCGTGCTAATGGGTTTAGCAATAAAAAATTTCCTTCATGGTTTTATTGTCCTTCATGATTCTGAATTGTACCGATTGTACAAGGAGCCAGACGTTGTACATCACATTAAGGTGAACCGGTTTAACTGGATTGGGCATGTTATCAGAATAAAGGATTATAAATCAATACACATATTAAAAGTAATTTTATACTTTATAAGGGAATTCCACGAACTTTTATACCTAAAAAGTTCGATAACAGCTGCTGTTTGACCTTGCTCAATTTAATTATGATTTTCAAAAGTTAATAGCAACTTGTATACCATATTTAAAGGCTGTATGTCGTGTAGTTCGAGCTGTAAAATCGTTTCAGTCTGGCCAATATTCATAACCTTTTGATCCCATTGCAATACTCCCATTACCTTATATTTCTTATTATGTATTTGATAGTAATAATTTTCAAAACTTTTAACTAATCATGACAACTTAGCCATATTACTTACTTTCTAATGTATAAGATGTTTTATACTATTAAACTAAACATGCAGCCAAAAAGTGTAGACACTTTTTGAAAGTTTCATGTTTCTCAACATTGTGTGCTTGTAGAATATATTAATTTTCACTTTTGGCAATTTGTATTACTAAATTCTGCATTAAATTACCTTCAATTTAATGTATAAATGTTTGTATTTAAGTGAAATTAATATATTTTACAAGCACACTAAGTTACATGAAACTTTAAAAAAGTGTCCACACTTTTGGCCACCACTGTATCAATTAAGAAAATATTTATATTGTTTGTCTTTTGGTTTAATTGCTGCCCCACCCAACTATTTTAGACTGTAATTGATGTTCAAATATTTATCTTCCAGAACCAATTAATTGTTACTTCTGGATGTCCTGTATGGTGCATGAGTTTTAACAAAGAACAGTCCCATTTAGCAGTGAGTGCCGCTTGTATATGTGAATCTTCATTGTTTAAACATTGCACACTTATAAATTATTTCATACGTAAAAAAAGTTGTTTGTACTATTAATTATTGTAAATATGTGTAATATTTTAAGATTCTCATTTTAAAAAAGACATTGTTAATAATTTTACATAAAAGAATATTAGTGTTTTGAAATAATATTTAATTTTTTTTTATAGATTGGAAATGAAGATGGTCATGTAATTGTGTTCCAAGTTTCGAATGAAGACTTAGATTTTGACAAAAAGTTTAACAGGCAAGAAGGTAAAGATTGGCTTTTTTTGGAATATCTGTGTTAATTTTGTACCTTTGACACATTTACGCTGTCTTCCCTTGAACACCTTTTTATGAATATTAAAGTTTTTTTTTAACACAAATTCACAATGTAATGAAGTTGATTCTATAAACCTTATTGTATGTTTTTGCGATTAATTTTAAAAGAATATGTTTTAAATGATCCACAGGTTGTTGAAATAAGTAGGTTTTGTCTCTTAAACCAATAAATTAACTTAAATAAAATTTATTCATAAAGAGGATACTGTCATAAATGAAAATGTGAACTGGTTAATGTGACAGGTTTTTATATGTATTTCGTACGTATTCATTTTTATATGCCTTTCGAATGCATATAAATATTAAGCAAAATAAAAATTTAAGGAAGTGATAGTAATAGTTTCATTTCCCAATCAATTAATATATTTTTTATGAGTTATGTAACCAAATTAATCATTTTTAATGAAAAACTATTTTACCATACATTTTACATGCAAGTAATTGGGTATGAACTTTTAAGACTTTGCAACAAGATTTTTTTTTTCGTAACTGCACACACTCACTGTATTAACATTTAGAAAATCTGGCAATTCTAAGTATTTCATGATTTATTTTTTCAAATTTCCAATAGATATTATTGTAAATAATTTTTTTGCTATTTTAGGTAGCATTTTGTGTCTAGACTGGCATAACGATGGGAAGATTATTGTTACTGGCTCTTTGGATGCCATAAGAATCTGGAATGTCGAAACGGGCCATGCCGTTAATCGCATAATGCTAGCTAGAGCCAATAAGAACACCCCTACAGTTGTATGGTGCATATCTGTACTCCAGTAAGACATCTTTTTGATTAATTTGTATTTAAAGTCGTACCTAATGTGTAATAACTAAAGTTATAACTATTATGAATTATAACTAATGTGTAACACTTCTTAAAAACGTGTTTCCAAATACTGTTTCATTATGGCATTTTGTTGCTGTTTATTCCAGGTTATATTTTTTATTTTGTTCGCTTTTACATTGCCAAAGAGCAAGTTACTGAAGCCAAAATGGGTTTTAAATTGATTATTTTGGGACCAGTTCCTAAATTAATCCATTATGTTGTAAGAAGTTGTTTTATTCTTCTTAATAAATTAAGTAGTTGGATTTTTTACTTATAATATGTATTTTACTAAATCAGAAATATACCATTTACTTATTTATGAGGTATACAATTGTGTGTGTATTATTAATGAAATTGAAAATTTTATTATACTTTTGCAGAGATATGACAATTGTTAGTGGGGATTCATGTGGCAAAACTTCTTTTTGGGATGGCAACAGTGGCACTTTAATTTCTGTGAGTATTTATGTGTGAAATGAATTGCAAATATATAAATATCAGTCATAGTATTTGTAAGTTAATCCTTTCAGTCCCAGTGATTGCATTTGACATCATCATATTTTTGATCATAATTTTTAAAAAAATAATAATAGCGCTGGCATCAATTGGGATTAATAAAAAATATTATAATAATAACTTATTGATACAATAAAAAAGTTTTACAAAAAAAAAAAAAAAACACCTTGATGGGCAGCTAAGGCCCTTATACAGAGGTATGAAATATACGAAAACAAAAACAAAAATTGTGCTAACGGTATATTTTAATCGAAAAAAATTGATGTGAAAGTTGATGAAAAATTGAATGATGTGCTTTTTTTTATATCATAAATGGCTGTAGGCGATCAGTAAAAAAAATTAGAAAATGTCAAATTGTCATTGGGGCTGAAAGGGTTAAAGCCTCATGCTTTCTTTCGATTAGAGTAGAATAAGGTTCATTGTATGTAGATCTGTAAATCTACTTTGTATGTAAATTGTAATAAAACCCTTGTGAAGCATATTATATTGTTATATGAAAGGTTAGTTGCAGAATTCACATTTTCCAAAGTAAAGCTAAGATATAGAGCGGGTCCCCTTTTTTACTTATTCAATTTGAAGAGAGGTCACTGATTAATGGACTGGCTCCTATATCTTTTTATATATTATTTTTAAAATGTGAGTTATGCAGGTACACCCTTCATATTATGTTGCATCACATAAGTAAAAGTTGAATTTCATTTAATTGATATTTCAATTTCATGAAACTTTTAATTGAGGTAATGAGCTGTACATACTTGAATAAATGTTTTAATTGTTTTTTTTAAAAATTTAATAAATTTAAATTTTCATGTGTTTTTATCGAGTGATTTTCAAGGATATATAACTGCTGAAATTGATTATTTTTATTTATGAGTATTTGTTAAGAAGATTAAAATATCTGTTTTAAATAAGTATATTATATTCTATTATATATGTTAAGCAGTATAGATAAAAATATTGTTGATAGTGGATATGGTATTTTTTTTTGTTTTGAAAAGTATTTCATTTACATATACAGATGAATACATGCTTGTTCTAAAATATTTTTTTTATTTTTATAGTCAGCCGGCTCTCAGAAGGAAGACATTTTAGCTCTTACTGTCAACGAGGTATACTTTATTACATTGAATATGTGTATTGTATATGTTTTATTGTTTTTGAGATTTCATTGTTTATCTTTTTTTTTTTAGAATGAAGATGTTCTTTACACAAGTGGTGTAGATCCCACAATTACCATGTATATGAAGTCACAGAACGGAGCTTGGGTTCCATCTATTAAAAGAAATATTCACTCCCACGACATAAGAGCCCTAAAGCTTGTTGGAGAATTCTTAGTTTCTGGTGGTATGTTTATCTAAAATAATTTATAATTTTAAGTTTTTTAAACTACAGTGAAATCTATAAGAGCGACCATCCACCCGTTCCCTGATAAATCAATCGTAAATGGAGGTTGGTCGCTCCTAGAGTACAAAAAGTGAATTTGCTAGAAAGTTGAAATGCCATTTTACAACAAATTGTTAGCCATTACAAAATTACAAATATCTATTTATCATTACGTTTATTTATTTATTCACAAAATAATTTGTGCAAAATTATACTAACTTACTTTTTAACAAACTGTAGTATGTAAAGAAATACTATATATTCTAACTTATTTTAACAATTTAGTGTGAACTAACTAAAACTTTTTAAAGTAAGAAGAAATTTCTGACTGTTTCATTTTCTCAATTTTTCCAAAATTACCTCTTTTTCTTATTTATTTTTTAAATTGAAAAGTCATGTTAGAATTCTCGCCCAGAGTAGTTTTTAACATTGAACACATTGGGGGGGGGGGGGGGAGGTTCGGTGCTTTGAAAATTTGGTCGTTAGTTGAGGTGGTCGGCCATGGAGTTTTCATTGTATTTAAGTTAATTTGCTTATAATGCCAAAATTGAAAAGAAACATTTTTGTTGTTTACTGCTTCTGTGTAACAATGTATCTATGATATTTTTTCCATAATGGGATGTGTTTTTCCCATATTTTATATTGTTCCCAACTTCTAGATTTTAATACTTTCGTGATCCTTACTTTGTACTTTTAAAATGTCTAGTTCTTCATTGAATAATGTTATTCGTAAAAAGTATAGATCCTTTCTAATACTTTAGGCTAGGAAAATTCTTTATATCATTAACACAGTCCTTTTATCAAGTCTCAAGGATAGTCATAGCTTTGTGTAATACATTGATTGCCTCAGACCATTTGATTGTTTTTACAGGGGACTTTAAAATCAGCCACATTATAATACACAAATAAAATACTTATATTATTTTTAGGAGATGATTGCAACCTTGTATTTTCAAAATATCCACCGAAAACAACTGTCAAATTCTTCCCATTTTGCTCAGTAAGTACTGCTTGATGTATCCTATTCCATACATTATTTTATAAATTACAGTCAATACTTGATAACTAGAAGTCCCAAGGGATTATTCCAAAAATATTCGACTTATCTGAAGTTTGAGTTTTTGAAGTTACCTCTCATTCCTCTTTGCAGGCATTTAAGATGAGTTTTCAATGTTTGATATCTGCCACAGTACTAAAGTTGTACGCATTTCAAGATTTTGATAGCCTTTGTAAAAACAACAAGAGAAGAATAGGGTCAAAATGTTTATCGAAACTACAAAATTTGGCCTAATTACATATTAATTAGTATACATACCATGTATATCTCATTAATTTTTAACACAGTTAGGTAGTTGTCTGTACTGAATTGTGTTTTTTACTGAGGAAATCTATCACAAAAACATCAATACAGAAGATGTTCACTTTGAGTAATCGAGACTGTTGTTAAAGAAAGGTATAGAAATGATTTCGGGACTTGATTAAAAGTTCGAGTTAGCGGATTATTCGACTTCGAGTTATCAAGGTTTGACTGTATTACCTTAAGTACATTGTAGTATTAGTAGATACAGTGATTTGAATATGTATTTTTTTTCTCATTTAGAAACCCTATGCTATTACATCTATAAATCCATCCTGCATTATGCTTAGGTATCCTAATTGCGTAGAAGTTTGGAGCATTGGTAAGTTAGCGACAGGTAAGAAAGTTTATAAACTTGTTGTTTTGCATTTATATATTTCCTGAATATTTGCTCTTAATAAATATACTGCTTAGGATATCTATTTTGTTTGTGTTTTATCTGGGTTCTGGTCGACCTGGCAGCACAACGATTAGGGAACTAGCCTTTAGAGCTCCTTGGTTCGGATTCGAATTTCTATGTGTGTCTTTTGTGTCTGCGTCTCTTCTGGCGAGTTATAAAGCCTATGCTTCTCCCTTGTAGAGGACGCATCCCAAGTTATGTTATATGGTTTCTTATTTTAGCCTTGCTACATAATGATTGGTCGCCTTGCCACCTTAGCTCTTAAGTATCTAAAGTTGTCTTTATTGTCATTCTTTATTCCTCTTTAGGGTGAACTTTAGAATAAAATTCTATATACAAAGCAGGTTCACTGAAAAGGTTATTTGTGTGTTGGTATCTTTAATTCTTTTAATTGGTGAAATTTTGACAGTCAAACATGTGTAAAAACTTTTGCTCTTTCTATTGTTTTAATTTTTCTTCTTTTTACTTAGATAACAACAACCAGCCAACTAATTTATTAAGAATCAAGCCCAAAGAAAACGAAAGGATTGTCTGCTGTTCGATGTCCTCGAATGGAAGCTGGTTAGCATATTCGAGTCAGCATCAAATTAGGCTATTTAATGTAACCATAGTATGTATTAAATAATATATTTTGGATCTTATCTGTAAGTAAAGAGTAACAGATATAAAATTTCCCTAAAAATAGAGCAGAATGAAAAGTGTTGTCCATTAGTGCTGATATGAAAGTGTTTTTTAACTATAATTTATTTTCATATCATATTGTTTTCTTGCTCTTTTTGGTTAGTTTTTTTAATTGGTTATTTTTTCTCCTTTTTTTTTTGCTAAGAATCTATGAACTCTGTAAACATATTCATACTAGCAATGCCTTCTCCTAGTATTTCCCACTTAAAGATGTAATATAGTTGTTTCTAAAATTTTCTTCTATTAGTTTAAAAGAACATCATATGTTTTTTCTTACTTCAATCAGATATTTTTTGCTCTCTACAAATATAGGGGACTTTATTAACTACAGAACGTTGTATATAATCTATATTTTTATTTAAAAAATAACTAATTAGTTTTCCTCTTTGAAAAGACCCTGCTTTGGGTGTTTTTTATACATAAATGAGGTTCTAACTGCAGCCAAGACAATTTACTGATCAAATTATAGAATGTTTGCAGTAAATATAAACCCTGACAGTTTTTGCCAGCACTTTTTTTTGCTTAAAATTCCAAAAGATTCAAGTTGCTTTATTAATTTCGAATGGGCTTGCACAGCAAAATAATAAGCTTTATTGTTTTAGTTTCTAGTTTTGTATTGCATAATACACCTTTTTCATATTTCTTCAATTCATAATTTTTAATGTTAAGATTTTAAAACATTTTTGATTTTTAATGAGCATGCATTTAGCATTGACTGATCATAATTTATTTTTGTTGTAATATATATCTTAAATCCTTTTGTCACATAGATGTATATTGTTTGCATCTGACTTTATCGGGGGTCTCCAGACATTCCTTATCAAGAGGTTAATGTTTTGATGAAAAATATAAAATATATAGTTTTTTTTTAATGAGAAATGTTCTGGAAAATGATTCACATTTTTCTTAAGAGGGACTGTCAGTCCCAGATATAATGCATTAGCATTGAAATCACACCTTTTATAAAAGAATTGCTGTGCTATGTTATTCCAGTTTCACCAGGCATGGGAATCATCATAACATGCTTTAAAAAATAATAACATCCGCATATTTAACTATTAATTAATAAGGTTTTTGAATAGTGTCCCAATCTGCTGTATATTTTTGGCATTAAAACCTCTAAAGTATTGAGTTAAACACTAGATAACATTTTCGTTTCAAATTTGTTTCATTTTGATGCTATCTTGATTCCCATACCTGGGGGAAAAGGGCTGACTTGGCAAACCAATACTTTTGCGGAAGTTGTGATTCCAAAACTAATGTATTAACTCTATTGGACTGACAATCCCTCTTAATCCATTTATCTGTTACAAGTTAATTATTTATATTATACCTGTCATATATATTCATAATTTTTAGGATACTAAAAAGATTGTATCACCAACACTCAACAAGATTGCCTTGCCTGATGAAGTTAGTTCGGCAGCAGCAACTATTTTGACCTTCACTCCTGACTCTTCAAAACTATTGCTGTATGCAGAAAATAAAATTTTCATCGTAAACTGCAGTGCTGTGCAGTCCATACTAGAAGCTACTATTGAAACAGATTCTGGTATATTTTGAAAAAATTAATGTATGCTTTGATTAATTATGATGAAATGAATCTAATTTCTTACTTCAATTGCTTTCTTTGAATTGAAGAGGTTAGTGGAAGAACGTGCTAAGTGACATTTTGGGATTTTTGTGTCAATTCATAATACTATTTTTTCTGTGGAATCGGAATTTAATCTATGGAACAATAAGTATTTAATCTGTTTAAAAATCATATTACTATTTTTTTAAGCATAACAAGTTTCCCCTTGTTCATAAAGTTTAGTATATTTTTAACGCTGTACAAGTTCCGTTTTCCACAGATCTGAGTGCAGACGAAAAACTTTAAAGCTTATTTTCTCGTTTTCACCTTTTTGTCACTCAGCACATTCTTTCTTCCACTAAGCTCTTCAATTATGAAAGCAAATGAAACATAAATAGGAAACTTTTTTGATGAAGCATATGTAATTGGTTTTTGTAACCACTGGGTAAAAACCAATTACATTGTTTTTCCAAAATAACTAAATTCAAGTGGTCCTTTTGAATAAAAAGGCTTAGTTTGTCTTTAAATTATTTTTTTTTGTAATATACGCAAATAATTCCTCCAAACCATTGTTTAAAGTTTGTGGTCACAGAAAATTTTAAGACTTCAAGGAAAAGGGATCCTAAAAGATGAGTTTTGGAATAAAATGCTTTTTAGAATTGTCACACAGTTTTATTGAAATTAACTACAAACATAGTTAATACCAGCTCCTTATTCAAACATGTATAACATCAGTATTTTCGTATTACAAGGAAAATTAAATATTTTGAACTATTGTTTTTTTTTCCTTCACAACATTGAATATTATTTTTCTATCAGTTCTGGCTTACAAAACTTAATTTTACCAAAAGCACATTTCTTAAATGCAATTTTTGGCTTTCTTATGAATTAACCTTTTCAGGGAAAAGATCAGTTCATTGATTGTAATTTCGAAAATTACATAATTATAATTAAAATAGTTATAATTATTAACAAATAAAACTTTTGTTTCAGATCTTGTTGGACATTTGAGTTTAATGGAAGTTAGTCCAGACAGCCTACACTTAGCTTGTGGTACACATAGTGGAAATGTGGTCTTATATGACTTGCATTCTTACAAGGCGAGTCAATTTTTTTCTATAGTTTGTCCAAATTGTATAGTGTTTAATGTTTCCTGGTAAGGTATTATGCTTATCATTAAATGGTTATTAATAATGAGTAATTAACAAAAATATCATTTTTTGCAGATTTCCAGTAAACTTCCGTCATATAAGTGTCAGCCTACTTGTTTAAAGTTTGACCCATCTTCAGAAAACCTCATAGTTTCATATTGTGATAGAAAAGTAAGTATTTACTATATATTTGTACTATTCTTCTTCTTATTAATCTGTTATTTTGATTTTTTTTAAACATTTCATTGCTTCCCGTTTTAATCAAATAAGATGCATTAAATATTTTTAATGGTTGCTAAACCACTATAAATGTGTCGTTTAATTCACTCTCCGGCGTTTTTATGAAATAATAAATAGCATTTGAAAAATAATTTATTATGTAACCTTTGTCTCTAGACAGCAGCTTAATTTCACATTTTACAAATTTTGTTTCACACATTACAGTTATTGTTTGAAATTCATAATTGTAATTCTTTAATGGATAGATTTTTTACAGGGGAGCTTACTTATTGTATATGAGATACTTATAAGGGTATACAAGGTGTCCGTAAAAAAATGTCTGAGTTTTAATGGTATATTACAGGAGTCTATTTTATACCGAATATAACAAATCATGAAATCGAATTAAAACTAACCTAGTTTTTCCTATAAGTGCTCAATGTGTGTGCCTTTAGTGATAGGCAATTCTTCCCATACTCTCTGCAGCAATTCCGGAGTAATGGAAGCAACACCCTCTGCAACTGTAAAAACGTTGAAGTGGTACAAGCGCATGCACTTATCTGAAACTGTTGGAGTTATTCTTTATTCGTCACCTTCAACCACAACTGTCAAACGATTACAACTGATACTATAACAATTTTGTACATTCGTACATTCTTTTAAGGTCACCCTGTATTACAATTTTAAATGCTATTAAAAGTTAAATAATCACATAAAGCTAATATGTGCTTTTAATCTTCGAAGCGTTTTTTTTTTCTTAATTGACCTAAAACCTTGTATTCTCTGTACAGTACTATACACAGTACCTTGTATTCTGTGACAGTACTATACTTTCCTTCTAAGAAGTAATTTTTTGACAATGAAAAAATTTTAACATGCATTTTTTTATATAGGTAGTTGAATATTCTCTTGAAAAGGAAGCCTACACTACTTGGTCCAAACAAGAAATCTTACATGATTTGCAGTCCTCTTCATATCATCCAATAAACTCAATTTGCTTTTGTCTAAATAAGTTATATTTACAAGATGAAAATGCATTATATGTCTTTGACAGAGAAACACAAGTAAGTAAAAAGAACATGTTTTAGTGTTTAAGAATTAAGATTTATATTTTATATACAGTGGTGGCCAAAATTGTGGACACATTTTAAAAGTTTCATTTGTTTCAACTGTTACCTTATGTTCTTGCTTCTATTAAATTTCGCTTAAATACATACATTTAAATATTAAGTTGAAGGTAATTTAATGTAGATTTTCATAAAAAAAATTTGAATTAAAGTATCTGTATTATAAATAAAGTTATGCTCATTTTAGTTGAACAAACAAGCACAATCAATGGATTCTCTTATGCTGAAATTGCAATACAAGTTGGTGGTTCAATGACTTGCAAAACTAAGACAGATCATACTATTGGTTGCATAACTTATTCGTAATACAGATATTGTAATACTGTATTTATTTTTAATTCTACATTAAATTACTTTGATGATGATGTTGTGTCCATGGATATAGATTATATGGGACCAAAGGTCTCATAGACGGCTTCAGCGATCTGCACACAGTGGTCCCCATAAAGATTAAATTACTTTTAATTTGATACACAATTGTTTAATTTGATATACAATTAATATATTCTGTAATCACAAAAAGTTGAAAAATATGAAACTTTCAAAAAGTGTCCACACTTTTGGCCACCACTGTAGTTTTTTCTTATCTTTTTAAATTTTTAGTCATATCCTGGTTTTGATTACGTAATTTTCCCCCTACATTTAAATTTTTCAACCCTAAAAGTTATATTTTATTTTTTAATAAAATTTGACGTTAACTGATTAACCCTTCTAGTCCCAGCGATGCCATTTGCCATCATCATGTTTTTGATCATAATTAGAAAAAATAATAGGGCTCACATATTGGGATCAATAAAAAATATTTTCTAATAGAAAAAGTTTGAAGATTTGAATGATGTGCTTTTTGATATCATAAATTCTATAGTTGATCAGGAAAAAATTGCTATAATGATGATTCCAAATTGTCACTGGGACTAAAAGGTTTAAGGAAATTCAAGGATATAACATTTATTTAAAATATATTAAGGATATGCTATGTTTTGCACCTTGCATAGTGTTAAATTATTGTGAAGTTACTCAAAATTACTATTTATAAGGGTATGTTTTATGAATAACTTGTGTTGCATTTTTAGTACAATAGATCAGCGGTCGCAGTGCTTGTTAACAATAGATCTCCTCACTTAAGTCATGTCTAGTTATTATATTAATTCATACAACAAGATAATTAGTAGCCACATTACATGGTTAAAGTGCTTGTTGTAACACATTTTATAGTTGGATACAATTTAAATGCTGAAATGTGTATATAGAGTTGTGCTCCTTGCCAACCTAAGTTAGGTAAATAGAAATATGCTGTGGAGAAGATCCTTCCGCGCATTAAAGAGTTCCATAAATTATTTGTGAATCCATCCGGAAAACATGTTTAAAACATTAATTTCGTTTGAGGTCTAACAGATTTCAATATTATTTGAGAAAATTTGGCAGTTTTATCTTTATCAGAATGAAAAGTGTATTTTGGTTAAATTGTATTCAGATATTGTGCATGTAAATATTACCCTACTAGAGTTTCCAACTAACAGACTAACCATGCTTTTCCCTTTGCCTTTTTACTCTTTGTTTTTACCCAAGTTAGGGAGGCACAGAGTGTAGTTAAAGATTTATTTAAATCCCAATTATATGTTTTTATTTTATTCATTCATGCTTATTTTACATTATTTGGTGATCTTTTTTAGGATTTGCCAGAGAGAAAGAAAACAAAAGTGTCTAAAGACTACTCCGTTGCTAAAAGTGAAAATTCATTTCAAACAGTTACAAAATATGAGGTACTTATGTTGTGAATTCAGTAAATGTATTCACTTATGCCAGTGTTTCCCAACCTGGGGGCGATCGCCCCCAAGTGGCCAATTTGTGTCATCAAGGGGGCAATAAATCGTTTGGGGGCGATGAGCATTCAAAGGGGGGGGGGGGAATTATAATTCCATTCTCGTTTGAAGCTGCTGGTTGTGGATAAACTTTATAACTCTTTGCAGACGGAGTAAGTAGATCTGAAGTATGACTGTGAGGCGAAACTCATGTTCAAGCAGAGAGGTTATGTGTTAGCCTGCGTAAAATTTATTTGCACTTATCCAAAACTGTGGTATAAAGCCAAATTACTTTTCATATCGTTCCCGTCACCATATTTAGTTGAAAAGAGATTTGGTTCTGCTATCATCCAGCTCCTTACTAAACAAAAAAATCAGTTGAAAAGACAGATGAAATACACTGCTCAAAGCAATTGATCGGTGAGTGCAGAAACCACTTCAGTAAAAAAAAAATCCGAAAACTCTTGTTCAAAGAAAATAAGCGTAGAAAGGCAACATGCGTGTTGGCTGCAAAAACTACTTTAGTCTTTTGAGTAGTACCGTAAATACAGGACGTTTGTTTCGAGTGTTTAGTGCAGAAATAGAGGAGGAGTTATTACGTTTTTTCTCCCTCCTGAAAAATTTGAAATATGTGACTGACGTTGTTTCTGCACCCACCGATTCATTTGCCTCAAAGACTTGCGCATGAACTTGACAAAAGATAAAATAATAAAAAAAGTTTTCAACATTCAATTTTTTCTTCATTTTTTATTGTCAACTATCTTAAATTTTGCAGAACGCAGTTCAAAGATCTTAGTTAATTATTTAATTTTTGTTCTTTGAAAAAATCTGTTAAATATAAACATTTTATTTTTTACTTAAAAGTGCCCGGATAAAGCTGCTTTGGTTGTTTTTATATATGGTAATTAGCGTTAAAAATTATAAAATTGCTTTATTAGTTACACTTTAACTTAAATTATAATTGAACAAAACATGAAACTTAAAAGGGGGCGATATGTGGTAGTCAACCTAACGAAAGGGGCGATGGTCCAAAAAAAGGTTGGGAACCACTGACTTATGCCAACATTCAATTTTTATAAGTTATTGTTAAATCTTTTGAAAAGAAATCATTTATATTTTTTTCTTGCATTTATTTAGAAAAGATTGCTGAATGTCACAAGCTTGTCAGCTTAGTTTTTAGTTTGGAAAATCTGGTTACATTAATTATTTAGAACTGATCATTTAGTATTTTACTATTTATAAATAGTTAACAATAATTTAGATCTCTTTTCATTAGCCAGAGACAAATGTAAACCTATATAGACTTAAATAACATAATGTTACATTAAGTGTTTTCAAATTTGGTGTTTTATTCCTTGCTGGCAGACAGTTGCATCCAGCTAAACTGAAAATACCATAATTTCTTATTTATTAAAACATGTCATGTAATTATAATGAAACAATGATACATGGAAAAGAAAAAAAAGTTGAACTTCAGAATTTTTTTGTTCATGTCATGCAAATTTCTTATAAAGTGACTCTTGGTATGTCTTTTTTTAGTGTTGTTTTAGAGGCTGGGAATATGTCTTCAATTTATCTTAATTGAAGTTTCATACCAAATGATTATCTTTGACTGTAATTTAGGGTTGTCAAAGTCCTTGAAAATCTTGAAAAGTGCTTGAAAAAATACTGATTTTCAAGGTCTTGAAAGTGCTTGAAAAGCATTATCCACCTTGAAAAGTCCTTAATTTATTGGGCTGACGAATTTATCCTGAAATGTTGCAAATATTAATTTTGGCTTAATTAAAAACATTTTTTCAAAGTGAATCAGTTCCTATTTTGTTTGATTTATTGTTTGTATAAAACCAAGAAGGCAAGTGATTTTAGGTTGATTTTTAGTAACTAAATGGTTATTTTATAACACATTTAAGTTCATTTGAAAGTTAGAGAGCTCTTGGTCGTTTTCTAAATGCATTTTTAAGAACTATAGTGAAATTTAGGTGTGTGTTGCATGTTCGAATATACAGTACTTGAAAATGAAGAATTGTATACTTGAAAAGTCCTTAAATAGTCCTTGACTTTTTTTTTTATCAAAAAGTGTGTCAACCCTGCATGCTAAGTCTATTTTTTAGTGTTTTAGCTGCTGGAAATATGTCTTCAATTTATCTTAAATTGAAGTTTCATACTAAATTATGATTTACTTTGACTGTAATTGTTAAAGATTATGTATTCAAATTACCTTTTTTTTCTTTTGCAGCATATATCCAGTATGCACTCACTTGTTGATGATTTAGTAATTGTGCAAATAACTCTTAACCGAATCCTGGAATGCCTGCCTCCTCCAGTTTTTAAGAAGAAATATGGAACTTAAATTATTTTGTTTTTATTTGTGAAGTTTTTATAATAAATATGAAAAACAAATTTCGATCTAGTTTTTTCTTCATTATTAATCATATTTCTTGCATGTCAATATCATCATGTGTTAAAATTTTTACTACATTTGCTGTCCGTTAGTGTTTTTCAATTTGTTTATGTTAATTATTTATTGCCTAATATCACAAATCATTTCCCAAACTTTTATTGAAATATTTAGTGTCTGCTTAGGGGAAAATGTCGGCCTCTTCTCTTGATCGCTGATCTAAACCACGGCGCCTTCGATTTTTTTAAATCAATGACCCGAAAATTACAGCAATTAATGTACTCTTTACGCATTTTTTTAATAGTACTGTTAACTTCAGAAAAAATCTGCAACTACAGGGTCTTCGTTCTTAACATAGAGTTAGGAAAGAGAAAAGAGCTGCCCATGTATGTGCGCAGTAACGCACAAAAGAAGCATGCTAGAGCGTGCATCTTGGGATACCTCAGTGCCCGCTTCGGTTACTATGATATGCCCAGTAGCTCAAAAACACCGCTAATGGGGTGCATCTTGAGATACCTCTGTGTCGGTTTGTTATGTGCAGTAGCTCGAAAAACCTGACAGCCCTGCTTTAAACCATTTGAAGTGATAGCACCCTCTACTCCTTCCTAACTCTATGGTTCTTAAGAGGACTCTCTTTGGAATACCACATCTTGAAAATCGTAATGTTATTCCTATGGAAAACATTTGCAAGTCAATTACCGCCACAATTTTATTAAAAGGTTGCTAGTTTCTTGTATCTTTGTAAAGAACGAAAGGAACTAACTTGTTTTAACTAATTTGTTTATTATTAACTAATTTGTTAATTTTTAATAAAACTAATTTGTTTGCGAAAATCACATATTTAGTATTTTTAATAATTTTTGAAGTTAGTAAAAAATGAAGTAAGCATGAAGTTCGAATTAAAAAAAATATTAAAAATACTAAATACGTGATTTTCACAAAACAAATTAGTTTTATCCTTTTATTTCCATTCGTTCTTTACAATGATACAAGAAACTAGTAACCTTTTAATAAATTTGTGGCGGTAATTGACTTGCGAATATTCTGCATAGGAATGGAATGGAATGGAATGTAAATGCGCCCTCTAGAAGGGAGAGTGTAGGCTTTATAGCCCATTACTCAGCTCGCCAGAAGGGACAGTCACAGGAGACACACAAAGAAAGGACGACACAAACACATAGACAAATAACAACATTTATTGACAAATACAAATATCCATGCCTGACCGGGATTCGAACCCGACCTCAGCAGCTCCAAAGGCCAGCACGCTAACCGTTCAGCCACCGAGGCGGCCTGCATCGGAATAACATTACGATTTTCAAGATGTGGAATTCCAAAGAGAGTCCTCTTAAACATTCACAGGATCATCGTATCACCCAAGAATGGCCCTGCATCTGTATGATTTTTTTAGGCTGGAAAGTTTAGTAGGCAAGACGCTTGCCTTACATGCGAAAGTTCCCATTCTTGAGTCCCGGCGGGTATTATCAAAATAACAGCCAACTTATAAACGGCGTGTATCACCAAATGCCGACGAATAATACCTCGCCCAGAAGTGGCTGATTGGGAAAATCTTAGGCACGCATGTCATATGATTATGTGGCATGTAAAAGATGCATGGAGGGCCCATTTAGCTTGGGTTCTCTCGAAAAATTCAATCTTGGCATACTTTAACGTTCACAAAGAGCTCGTAGATTCCTTGTAATCTGCGTGTCAAAATTGGTAGCGAGCAAGAGTCGCCTAGATGGTGCCACAAAAAACAAATGGCTCTGAGTTCGGGGGGATTTACCGAGTCTGCAAAGGCTTGAATGACAATGTTGCAGCCCCATTAGAGAAAAAAAATACATCGCGCAGAGGGAATGCATGTTAAATATGTCCCAAAGCAGCGTAAGATAATGGTTGCTTACAAGTGGCTTTATGTGCCTTCGTACTACTCAGGTGTCGGCTCGTCAGTTGACTGGTTCTAAATTATGAATCCTGTCGACAATAACCCTCTGGATCGACGATTATTCTTCATAAAAGCTAACCCCAAATTAGGAGCCTGTCGGAAAGGCACTTCGCATTGCATGCGAAAGGTCCCGGGTTCGGGCCCGAGCAGTGCCATAATAACTGCTGGCCCATATACGGTGCAGCTAAAATTCAGCCTTATATAGGTAATGCATGTTATTTTTGCTCCAAAAAATTTCAACGCTGCGTACGATGTAGCTGCTAAAAGTTGCGAATGATTACCTATTGAGGTATGGCTCGTCACTTGGCTGTTTTATAACGCTCGTCACCAATTGCCCTCGTGTTGCTCTAGTAACTACAATTATTAAACCCAACTCGCTATAGATACACGTGTTGCTCTAGTGAGACGTTATTTTTTCATCCAACTTCAAAACTCACATAATTTTGTGTTTTAGAACAGTAAGCCTTGATAACTTGGCATCACTTCTTAAAATTTGATAATAATGAATTGTATCAATGTGGCGAATTCAGATCAGAGACATAACATAGAGTGGACTGCGCATTGGCAAACCTAAAGTGTCCTAAACATCTAACTTACACAGTCACATGACTGTGTCGCGTTTGGCTCGCATCTATGGCGAGTTTACCATTTGGCGAGTTTTTCCACAACGACCTGAACACAGAGGCCGACAATCTAATGTTATGATAAAGAAGCTTGGAAAGGAGCAAGGATGAATCGCTAGTATTTTAAGATCCTCTTAATAGATATCTGATTATTTCTTTGATTTTGTGAGTCTATTTAAGATTACTTGAACAATTGAATGCGGACTCTTTATTAAAAATTAATTTAAAAGAACATTAGTAGGTTTATGTAGAGTGTTGCTGTAATATAAGTTGGTAATTGACATGGTGAACATTTTCTGCCGTCTCTATAACTTTCGTTCCAACGGTCCGATTTTAAAAAAAAATCATTTTTTTTTTAAATATGGCTTCTTCCTTTATTTCACCTGGAATAAATCAACTTTCTAAAACACATAAATATATTCCAAATTCAGCAAATGTTCTACTTTTTAACAGTGACGCGTTTATGGATGCTGGGGCCATAGGCGGCTTCAGAATTTGGGCTCCCACCCCCCTCCCCCCGCCACCTAATAGAAATTAGAATTTTAAAAAAATCTTAATACTTGTACAAATAATAAAGCATGATGAAGGATGATCCAGTTTGTAAATTGGGATTCTCGCCTGTTTTGGAGCATGAAATGCTATTGACGCAGTCGGGGCTGAAAAAAAGAACCGTGGTCTTGGCTAATTATTACAAGAGACGAGAATTTCACTTATACTTTTAATGCCCATTATATTTACATACATATTTTCCATTTACAACTTTTTCTTTCTGCATTTTCTTTTTGCAAATTCGTTTATCACCTTGTCGAAATTAATTTTTTTCTGTTTCATCTGATTCGATGTTCAGAATCGCTAAGGCGTATCTGTCCAAGCATATTTCTCTGCGCGTGTTTCTTTATCCTTTTTAGTGCAGAGAAAGAACGTTCTCCTGTTGCATTGAAAATAGGAATTGTTTGATAAATATGCAACAGTGTTTCCACACTTGGAAAAGTCGATTCACAAAAATGGATATCTATTGTCGAAAATCTCCCGTCAAAAACAGATTTTGTAATTTTAAAAACAAGGAACATTTTATCATAATAAGAAATTTTGTAATTTGGGGGCCCTCGCAATCTTGGGGCCACAGGCGGCCGCCTCTAACGCCTATTGGTAAACGCGTCGCTGCTTTTTAAATATAAATAACTCAAACACGATTGCAAAAACAGGTTTCTTTTTGACCAAATTGTAAAAAAATATTCTACTTCTAAGCTGTCTAATGTTCAGACCATTAATTTAATTGACTTGGCCGAAAATATTTATTATAATTAGAGTTCTAACAAGATTGATTTAATCATGGATATGATTCTTCAGTATAAAAGAGCTTTTAGAATAAATTCCCTCGATAGAAATTATAGTTTATGAAGAACACACAATTACTAAAAGTATGCAGAACTAAATTAATTTTACCCGTGAAGTGTGACTAATCCTTTTTTATACCCCTCTTTACAATTAGGAATTCACAAGCATTTGGCATCTTGCACAAAACGTTACTGAATTAAGAGTACAACATTCACGATTCATGCTCAGAGATTAAAAGAATGTAATTAAATATTTATTATAAAAGTCAAAAGAGAAAAATACCAACAAAGCTCAAAAAATCGTCTGCAAAAACATTAAAAAAAATTCAAACTGCCGTGATTGGTAGAAACCCACGTGACTTGGGTATTGATGGTAGTCTCCACTTCGGTTTGCTAGCTGATATTCAGGTCTGGCGACAATTTGGAATAGTTCGTAACGAAACGGTAGCGTTAAGTTGCCATATGTATCAACCTTTCCCCTCTTGGCGATTTATGATGTTTAGGACATAATGCTAATCTGCAAGGGATGGCGGTTTTCCAGAAAAAACCGGTTTTCCATTTTCCATCGGTTTTTCCCTAAAAAAACGGTTTTTGGTTCCAAAGGGCCTCATACAAAAAAACCGGTTTTCAGTCAAAACCGGGACCACCGGTTTTTTGAAAACCGGTTTTGGTTTTCCATCCCTAAGCTGCTTTACTATGAATGCGCAGTCCACTCTATGTTATGTCTCTGATTCAGATCCGTACATCCAATTTTGACGATGTGAATCAATATCTTCAGACTGCCCTTGTTTAATTAAAATTTAGAGAGACTGTGGCTTCTAATAAGATTATGTTTTTATAGATATGTTTAGATCAGAAATGTTCTTTCATGAAATAAGCATCAAACCATCCCTGTAAGTCATTCTTTGTTTGTAATTACATTGCATAAATTTCATATTCTTATTGATAGTAGACATTGAACATCGGCAAGATGTTCTTAATGATCGACTCAACATAAGGTGATAAAATTACAGTAGTTATAGCCTATCTTATGTGAAATCGCATGCTTAGATATTTTTTTAATCGAAATTCCCAGAATCAACTGTTAGGATCTCAGTTAAAAAAGGAAAATTTTTATTCTTATTTTGTTCCGTTTTTATTCATTTTTTTAAAATTATAATTACATATTTGTTGTGAGCCAGGGACTGATCTTCTAAGGCCCGGGTTAGGGCACCAAAATTTCAGTGATTTATGACAAACTATTTGTGCCCCATTTAATAATTTTAGGATCCTACATTGTTTTAGCTCCAATTTCGATTTCGGGGATTGACATAACATGATTGATATAATCAACTGAACTATTAAGAAACTGACTGCATAGTAGAAAAATCGATTGCATAGTAGTATGTTACTATAGTTATTCTGTAAAATTTATAAAATCACACGGCGAACTTTGCAATTTTTCGGAAATGGGACAATTTTTGAGGCCGCCGGGCGATAGATTATCGGAGTTTTGGGATTTTCAAATTTCCTTAGGTGATTTTTTGGCAATTTGATCTTTTTAAGGGCTCTCCTGACTGGGCCCCGAAATCCGGTATACTGATGTGATCTTAGAACAGGCCTTGATTTGAACGATATGTTTTTACTACTTTCAACAAGTGTACAAAATATGTAATATTTTACGGGTAGTATCCAATTTCAATATTTGTTCTCTTTCTATAAGCACGAAAATGTACAATTTTATACTAGTATACACAATGTTTATACACATAACGTTCCCTCAAAGCTCCGATTTCCCCTTTACATGTGTAGGTGTAATCCTGTTACACTTTTTGCCTTTATTTCTAAATATTTTGTTTATTCAAAGCTCGTTCGTAATTCCTTTTGTTTGCGGCACACTCCGTTATTCGATCAACCAGACTTGGATCTGAAATGGGATTATGGAAGGATAAAAGGGAGATATTCGGTTTTTGTTTATCCGGGAAATGCAATTTAGTACAAAAAAATAATATTGTAAAAAGATTAAAATAATGTGAGAGTGCGCTAACAAAAAATATATTCTGAAATGGAGTTTTTTTTGTTGTTGCTATTTTCACAAATTTTGAATGTAAACGAAATATCAGTGAGCTCCAGTAGAAGATTTGCCGATTATTTCTTAGTTCAATTTTTATCTGTCATTAAAATAAGTATTTCTTTGGTCTAAGTTTTGTTAACTTTTCAATTGCAAATAATAATTAATCACTTTCCATTTTAAACCTTAATCCTTAACTCACCATGAGACTTAAGATTCGCATAACTAAATTTTTATTTCATTTTAAGTTAAATGAAGATGATTTTGATAAGAAAATGATTTTTTTTTTTTTTAATTAAGCCTTCATTATGTTTTTTATAAAATTTATTTTTCCTATCCATGGTAACTTCTTTCAAAGGGACTTTTCTGAATTTATTACGTATTTGTAATTAACTATTAATATCGAGCATTTTTTTTTTGTCATGGATTTCGCTTGAACTAAATATTTAATTATAAGGAATTTTGGAAAAGAAAATTTTTAACTACAATTGTAATTGTTTTTAAAAAATAAAAAACAAATTGGTTAAACGATTATTCCCAATAAAATATTTTGTTTAACTGAGACTACTAGAATTGTTTTAATTGCAAAATCTATACAAATCTGTAATATTGCTAATTAAAAGAATAATTTGTCTAGTATCATGCTTTCTTTTGTATATAACACCAATCTAACACAGATATCTAAAAACAATCATTATTGATTTTTTTAAAAAATTAATAAACAGAAAATTGCAGGTATTCATCGATTTCAAAAAAAATTATCTTTAAAGTTTGCACGAGACCGCGTATCAACCAAGGAACGACCTTGTACCCCACACTTCCTTGCTACCAAAACTTGACCATCAATTCCCTAAACAGGAAGAAGCGACATTCAGACCTTCCAACATACAAAATCCGGAAGCTAGAACTTCCAACGATTCAACCTTCCCGCCGTCCATTGCACCTTGGAACTTCCAAACTTGTGTCGAGGGCCTTGAAAAAGAGTCCCAAAGACCTTCGGTTTCCCTTTCTGCGTCCTTGGAGCATCTTAACATGCGGAGTTCAATGCTTCTTGCACAGGGGTGAACGAATCGTGGGTACTGAGTTCAGTGTAAAGGGGGGTCATTATACTGTTGTGTGGAGGTTTAAAGGCCGCTGAATGGGTGAACGTATTCGGTTAACCTCTTAGCGAGGTGTTACGTAACAGGTTATTAGGTGTCATTTAATGGGTCATGGTGGCGTGAAAATTGGGGCAGTGTTGTTGATGGAGGAGTATTTAAATATTATTTATTATTATTTATTACACAACACACAACAGATTAAAAATCCAATAACAGGTGTTGGAAGAAAATCAAGGGGAAAAAACACTAACAATGTAAAGGCACTGAACAATTGGTTTTAAAAAATTTAAAAGACATGTTAAAAACATCTAAATCTTCGCAAATACTGGTAAAAATTCTGTAAAACTTATTATTGTAGTGTGTGTATTATAATTATAGAGTTAAAATATCTGTAATTTGAATATACGCATTTGAATGCAATACATTTTTCTAATTAGTAAATTTGTGTCATTTAATGGGTCATGGTGGTGTGAAAATTGGGGCAGTGTTGTTGATGGAGAAGTATTTAAATATTAATTATAATTGTAGAGTTAAAGGATCTGCAATTTGAATATAATCATACGCATTTGGATGCAATACATTTTTCTAATTAGTAAATTTGGGTCATTTAATGGGTGTGGTGTGAAAATTGGGCAGTGTTGTTGATGGAGGAGTATTTAAATATACATTATAATTGTAGAGTTAAAAGATAGGTAATTTGAATATAATCATACGCATTTGGATGCAATTCCTTTTTCATGTAGTTATTCTAATTAGTAAATTTGTGAGGATTGACTTTCTTTTAAAACTACACTCTTAAAACGAAAGAGCGATTTTAACTCAGTCTGATTTTCACTCCTCCTGAGATAATATTCACTCCTTTCCAGTGTCGAAAATGCACTTCTCCAACTGGAGTGGAATTCACTCTTTTGTTTTAAGAGTGTATATAATTCGATTTATAAATTGCATTTCATACATTTTTTTAAATGGGATTAGCAGAGTAAATTAAAATTTATTGATACAAAATTTAAATTCTAAAAAGAAATTATTTGCGTCATTGTTTATGTAATTCGATTTCTTTTGATAGAAAACATAATCTGGAACAAGTCTGATTTCGTTCCCAAACTAGCTTAAAATAACCTCACACTTTTCGATGGAATGACTAAAATTATTTTCAGAAATAAATATTTTATGCCACCATAAATACATCGCTAAAAATACGTTACCTTAAATCGCGAGTTGTATTTACTATGCCAGTGAAATTTAATTCCACTTCTTCTGGATTTTTTCCCTCTAGGACAGGGGTTCCCTTTCCGGTGGTACGCGTACCACCGGTGGTACGCGGGAATATTTCAAGTGGTAAGCGTGAATGATGTGAGCAACATGATGCTATCAATAGCTTCTGTAGACATGTGCAGTGAGCAAGCAAACATATTACTTATTATTTTAAACATTAACAGTATATTAAAGAGGGAATCTTTAATTAACTTCTGGATAGGATTTTGCTGAGTTTGTACTATTTTTTATTCGTATGTTTTTAGGCCTATAGGTAATTAAAAAAACAGTTAATTAATACCATTTAATCCTTATTTCTCCTTTATTATAAGCATGTTATAAACTAATATCTACCATTAAAAATAGCCCTCGTGTAGCTCTAGTGCGACGATAATTAAAACCTAACCTAATCTACCATTAAATATGAAGTTTTCTCAAGAGTTTTACTCAAAAAACCTTTGAACACTTTTAGAACAGTAAATATTATACGTTTATTAAAATATTTAGGACTGGTGGTGAGCCAAAATTTTTCAAAAAGTCAAGTGGTTCGCAGTTGTAAAAAGGTTGGGAACCCCTGCTCTAGGATATCTGAATGAGTGATCGTGTGGTCAAGTTCTCAAGAGGGAATCGATGCTAAATTCTAACTTATCTTTTAATATAGAATTTACATACAAATGTTTAAAATAAGGGCTTGCTTTATTTAGTGATTTTTAATTTGGAATTATCAGGTAAAAAAATTCTGTGAAAAAAAATTGAGGTTCAGCCTGTCAAACATAACATTGTACTTTTAATTTCTAATAAAAATAAGTATTTTCTGAAATAATCGTTATGTGCATTAAAAATACGTTACTAACTTTAGATTACCGTGAATCCAAAACGTGTATTAAGATTTTAATTTTATCGAGTAGAGAAATTTATTTCCAAAACTTTCCTAAGAAATTTTAGAAGAGTGATCTAGTCACCAAGTCTCCAAGGGGAATAAAAGTATTGAATCGGTCTCGTATTTTGAAATAAAAAAATATATTTATATGGATTGGTATGGTATGGTAGGTACACATATGTTCCAGCTTGTGTCCTTGTTCAGAGAACCGCTTATAAGCTTTCGTCAAGTAGGACAGACACAGAAAGAGTTTTTACAAGCACAAGAGGCACACAAAGAAAGGACAACACAAACACATCGACAAATAACATTTCTTGATGGTCACAAACATCCATGCTTGATCGGGATTCGAACCCGACCCCAGCCCCAAAGGCTAGCATCCTAACGATTGCGCCACTGGGTGGCAAAAATATTTATATAAAAGGGTTTAAAATTTTGGGTTTCCTTCATTTTGCACTTTCAATTAAACACGCAAAACCAATTTTTGTGACAAAAGTCAGAATTTGTTCCCCAGATTGTCAAATAAATATTATTAAATCGAAAAGTTTAAGTTATTTTCAGAAATAACCATTCTATAGCCTCACCACAAACACATCGCCAAAAATACATTACCATATATCTATAACGCGTATCAAGGTTTATTTATCTTTCCAGTGAAATTTATTTCCCGGATTTTTTTTCTTTCCGGGAATCAGGATATCTGGAAAGAGTGATCCAGTGGCTAAGTCCCCGGGGAATAGATCCTGAATTCAGGGAAGAATAGGCGCTGAATTCCCGGAGAAGTCGTGGGATTCTCAAATTTCATGAAATGTCTCCTTAGGGGGTTGTAGATTCTTTTTCCGCCCGGGGTTGTGGCGGATTAAAAATTAAAATTTGGCTCCGGGGCCGTGAATTTTTTAAGATTTGTAGATCGACCACACTGTGGTTGAAAGTGTTTTTAAAAATAATTTTTTGTTGTGTGAGGTTTTGTGGAATGTTTTGCGTTTTTTGGAATTTGATAGAGTTAGGTGTTGGGAATCTAGAACGTTATTTGTGACGTTCTTAAGCAAACGCTCCAAAATCGGTAAGTATAAAAACACAAAAATTGTCGGCCAACAACAGCCACATGTCCAGCAAAGTTGGGCCAAAAGTCAAAAAATTACTTATCTTCTCCAATAACTGTCGAGATTCTTCAAGAATTCTTCTAATACTTTTTGGGTAGACGATATAATCTGGTAAAGCATTCCACTCATTGATAATTTTTACTGTAAAAATAATGCTTCATTACCTCCTTTTTGAAGTAAGATTTTTAAAATTTCATATGTCCTCTAGTAGAGAATTTAAGTTGAAACATAAGCGGTGTATTTAAGTAAGTTTTCTTTTCTTCGGTTGCCACTTTATGTTTTTTTAACATTCAAATTCTTTTAAATTTTGGAACTATTGGGTATTTTATTATCGAAATGTTCCCATTTTCGTGTATATTTATATATTACTGCCCTGAATCAGAGAGAGGAGAACATGTTTAGCCAATGGGAAAAAATCATATTTATCTCATTTGCACAGTTTACTTTGTTTTGTAAACTAAATATTGTACTTGTGATATTATACTGCTAAATTTACGATTCCACCAAAAGTGATAACATCCGAGACCCTCGAAAGTCACACCACTAAATCCCCATAGCATGTCAACTTGGTTTTGTTTAAATACTTTGTCTCAAACTTTGTTTTACAAATGGCTTCAGAACTTCAGCCATATTGGGACCCCAGAGGACTATCCAATCAGAATTCGTCTCTACTTAATTCCCTCACTTTTGAGACTATGCGGTCCATCGTACTTCTGGGTTACCAGTCTTGGCTAAAGTTAGCCATATTGGGAAATTTTAGATCTACTTGGCTAATATAAATCATTTGCTGTAACTGTCGAGAAATTTATTTGACTAATTTAAAAAGCCACCATTGTAACTTTTTTGTTTAATTTCTAAGTGTTATAATTCTTTTTTTTCTATATTTGAATGTGCGTTTAGTTTTCTTTCCTAATATATGCTGTTATTAGTTTTAAATCAATAAGTGAAGTTGCCTTACATTTTGTAGTTTCTTAATGTGGTAGCTTCCACGCTACGTTTATAACGTAAAAAGTGGAAGGTTTTTATATCTATCTTGTGCTCGACCATTCACAAGAATTTGCTATTCTTGTTTTATGTTTGTATCCCTTTTATTTGGGTGTAATTTGTAAAGCGGTTTTTATTATTTTTTTTGTAGCAAATTTCAATTTTGTAATTTTTTGTGTTGTTTGAACGGGATCTGTTACCTCTTGGCAGCCAAGGTATTCTTAATTGAATAAAATTCTTAATTTTTAATGACAAAACTCAAGAATATTTGGAAAATTCGTTAATTTTTTTAACAATTGGCGAATTTTGGCTATTTATTTTGAGGAATAACTTGGCTCTATTTTGGATCTTTCTTCTGGCAACCTTCTGTCCTGTATAAAATGGGCCCTCAGAGGAGCTACTTGCCCCAAAATGTGGCCGCCGGGCCCCCATTAAAGGCCAGGCCCTTTTACGCAAAGACATGACCGCAAAAATGGCTGCTAACAGACGAGATGGGTATGGAGTTTTGGATGGCATCCCAGAGGAGGTCTCTTTACTGCAAATTGCAAATAATCTGGAAATTTAGTATGGAATTTTCTGGAAGAAAAGTAGGAATGTGGATTTAGTTGCGTCATCAGGAAATACATTTGGGATTCGGGGTAATAATGTATAGGGCAGACTAACCAGGGAATGAAGGCTTAAGCACAATTAGTTTTAAGAAAATTCATACATTTTAAGAAAATATGGTTTGCAGGTTTATGACAATGTGAACACATCTGTTATTATATGTAAATTCTACAAAAAAAAAGGTGACTTTTTATGGCATTGCTTTGGGTATTTTGGGGGTCCAAATAAAAAGTGGTGCAAAAGCCAAGTGAATGAACAGTACTTTACCAGTGAATGAACACAAAAATGTCCAGTCAATGAACATGTTGGATTATAATTTATGACCCGGACAACCAATCAGATGTCAGATAGCTTCCCAGGGGCGGACTGGCTAAGATTGGCCCACTCGGCGCAGTAATGACTTTGGCCCACCATACCATAATGCAGGATATCGATGTATATGTTTATTAATTAATCAACTGTTTTGATTAAAAGTAAGAAATTCAATATGAAATTTAAAATAGAAGTTATGTTATCTTTAATTATCCTTATAACATCTATATACGTTTATTTTACAAATATCCAACAAAAAGCCTAGATAATCTTAGACCTAGCCTAGATAATCCATAGCTTTTTCATAGTCGTTCTTAAAATCTCTTTCAACATACAAAAGCATTAAGTCCTCAAGGCGATCTTGTCCCATATTTGAGAGCAAACGATTTTTTATGAGCTTCAAAACTGAAAAATAGCGTTCACATGAAACTTGTGTGCATGAAAAAGTCAACATATATTTGTACGCCCTGTGCAATGAAGGGTACGTCGGTTCATAAAGATTGAGTTCATGCATAAGTTTGAAGGCACAAACTAAGCACCTTTTGCATTGTTTGCATTTAAAACTTTGACTTTCCATTAGTAGATTTATTTGTATAATAAAATTTGTTGGCCCCTTTCATATAATATATATAGCTAAGAGGCAATGTGGATCAATGGTCCCAATTAGGACCACATATTGGGCTCAATTTGAAAATAAAAATCAGGCCCTTTTTATATATAATGTATATAAGAGGCCTCAGAGGAAAAGTGGGTCCCTGCGCCCGATTTGAAAAATAAATGTAGGCCCCTTTTATATATAATAATTATATATAGGGCCCCCAAAGGCCAAGTGACCTCTGATGGGCACAATTTGAGCAAAATTTATAGGCCCTTTTATATATATACTATGTATAGGGAGCCTCAGAGGCAATGTGGACCAATAGGCCCAAATAATAACCACATTGGGCTCAATTTGAACAAAAATTTTAGGCCCCTTTTATATGTAAATTTTTAGGGTGTTTCAGAGGCAAAGTTTGGCCCTTGGCTCGATTGAAAAAAATGTGGGCCCCTTTTATGCTCAATGGTGGCCAATGCCTTTTTTGTGTGTGTTTGTTTTGTGGCCAATGACATAATTTAAATTTAATTCAAAAATATTAAGTTGTTTGCACTTATTTTTAATGTTTTAATACACACTTAAGTATTTGTAGATTTTTTCCCACTTTAACGAATATTATCATATTGTTTTTGGCCCACTTGACAGTTTGGCCCACTCGGCGATCGCCGACTAGCCGCCCGGGCCAGTCCGCCCCTGTAGCTTCCTACTAGATAAGGAGGAAGTCAGTGTTGCCAATCTATCCAGTGGAATGATTTTTTAAACCTTACTTTTTAAATGTATTTACCAACTGTTCATTCACTGGTTAGTCTACCCTATGTTATGGTTTCAAAAGTTTCATTCATAAAGTTAGGAAGGAGGAGGTAGAGGGGCTATCAGTTCAAATGGTTCGAAGCACGACTGTCAGGTTTTTCGAGCTACTGCTCATAACAAACCGGCACCGAGGTATCCCAAGATGCACCTTTTTAGCCGTTTTTTGAGCTACTGCGCATAACATAGTAGACGAAACTATGGAAAGTGGCACTGTGGTATCCCAAGATGCACCGTTCTAGCCTGCTCCTTTTGTGCGTTACTGTGCACATACATGGGCAACTCGATTCTCTTTCCTAACTCTATGGTTTAATTTGACGTAGGTTTAAAAATTACTAGCATAGGTGACCAGTTCAGATTTTGTAAACAGTTGCGATTTATTTTAGAAAGCCATATTTACTACTGACAAAAGCACATTTTTTTCTAGACTTCCAATGTAGAAAATTTTGTCCAATATTGAGTTTTTTATGGGGACATGTAACATAAAAAAATGTTTGAGGTTCATGTCGGAATGCTGCATATTATTCCAGGCATACTAACATATCTACTTGAGGTCATTTGCTTAAAATGTAAAATTAATTTATCTCTACATCAAAGACTGAAATTATATATTTGTGGGAGAGTCCCTCATGCAGTTTCCATATATTCGGCGGAAAAATTATTTCCCAATTAGAAAACTAAAATTCAGCCCAATTGTTAAATCTATAATACCATAGGTTGATGTATATTGAAAGGGATACTTCTAATAAAAGTATATGAATATGAAGAGTACAAGGGAAGAACCGCTTGATTTATTAGAGGTCTTCCCATAATTGTGTCTGCTTGGCGGACATTGGCGACAGGAAACCGGTTTTTCTTTCGGTTCTTCATTTGCGGTACAAACGTGTGACTCGTGTCCACTGATCAGGGTTGCCGCGAACGAAAAATAAAGTGAGTAACCGTTTTCTTTACACCAGTTTATCCGATTTCGCGCTTTCATCGCCAAAGAGGAAATCCTTCTACGAAATCAAGCGAATTTCCCCCTGTACTCTTCATATATCCTTTTCAGAAAAAAGAAAATGTTAGTAAAATGTTTGCATTTATTTCGATTCTAGTTGAATGTTTTGATTATACTAAAATAGTTTCGCCTAATTTTTATTTCATGCATACGCCAATTCGTTAAGTTTTATTATCTATTTGTATGCCAATATCCATATTACAAATTTATATGTATTTCAACACACGCGGAAGTCATCCTTTTTACGCATTTAAATTCTATTATTAACTTAATGGATATTTAGTTAATAATATCCATTCCTTGTAAGCTGCGTTGTCAAATTCATAAGTTACCTCAACATCTTACCTTTAAGACCCTTTTATAAGGGATTAAAATTTCATCGAATCTATTCCTCCCACACAACCATCTATTCCAACAATACCGGTTGCGAAACTTTATTGACTTATACTACTCCATCATTAGCAAATCAATGCTTTGATTTGACAAAATTGCGACATTATTGTCGGAAGTAAGTTGTGTGTAGACTAATTGAATTGTAACCTTTTATTGGTTTCATTGATGACATTGTTATTTTTATTTGGTCTATTTTACTTTTATTTCGTGATTTTTTGCAAGATAAATGTTTTTTGTATGCCTGTACTAATCTTTATAAACCGGTATGTTTTTTTACCATGGCCGGATTTAAAGATTTGCCGCCTACTCTCTTAAATCAAAAGAGTGAAATCCACTCCAATAGGAGAAGTGCATTTTCGACACTGGAAAGGAGTGCATATTAACTCAGACTGAGTTAAAATCACTCATTTGGAGTGATCTTCTCGGAGGTTTAACACACAAAGGATCCACTCCAAAAGGGGAAGTGCATTTTCTAGACTGGAGGAGTGAAAATTAATTAGACTGAGTGAAAATCGCTCATTCGTTTTAAGAGTGTATAGGCTACGATTTGCCACCCCAGTAACGATATTTTCCCAATTAGGGGAAAGTTAGCTGGTTAGCTGTAAAATAGCGTAGTATGTGTTGTTTAAAATATATACGCATATTATAATCATCTACGCATTAAATTGAAAACGAAATAGGCGAATTTCTTTAAACTTTACTATTGGTTTTTCAAATTTGAAATCCTGGTGAAAGGGGTGCCCTCGCCCTCGCAGAAACCATATTGCTACGAAATATTGGTACTACATAGATATACGTTTACGGTGTAGTCATTAATGTTCATTATTTGTTTTCTTTCTTAAGGTAGGCGAATACCCAAAATTCCCCAAAATTCTAAAATTTTTACTATTGCTTTAATCTTTTCCAAATTTGGCATAGTGATTTCAAATATAATGAATAACACTTTTTAGGCTTTTTTTTATTTAAAGATAATTTATTTATTTTAAACGGTGTTTTTCTACTAAAAAAAGAGGTTTACGCTAACAAGTCTACCACATTGAATTTTCATCCTGTAAACATTAATTATGTGTTAAATTCTTAGTTTTGAACTGATGCATGCTATGAACCTCTAGAGTTACATACAAATTACAAGAAAAGAAGTTATTAAGAAAAATTTTATAAATTAACCACAAAAAAAATATTTTTTTTATTAACTTACACTTGGACATTTAAAAAAAAAACTTACATATTTACACCAGATGTTAGAGGTTCATGGCACAGATATATATTGAAATAGCATCTGTTAAAAATTTCAGGTTAATTAATGTAAAACTTTTTATGCTAGAAGTGTTGACGTAAACCCCTTTTTTGGTTGAAAAACACCGTTTAAAATAAATCAATCTTATACTATAATACGAGGAATTGGACCCAAGTCGAAAATCGCCCTAGAATTAATAAACTCCGGTAAACTTAGGGGTCTGGGGTTTTTGGCCACGACGAATCGATTGGCACAGGTTTTGAAGCGCTACGGTCAAGCAGTTCGGAGTTACAGATAGGATATTTTCAAACTTCATTAGTTCGCCATAATGGCTACTTTCGTGATGCCATCTGCTAAAGCTATAAGCCTCTGCTTAAGCTATAAATGTTTAGTTAAGATTTTAATTTTTCAAATTTAAATAAATTCAACCTTGCTTTAAACTTTATTGAGTTTTACAGAAATGGTAACATGAATATTTTTTTAGTTCCAATCAGCAGACGATTTTAGTTCTATTCTGTTCATTGGCGATTTTTGGCGATCTTGAAAATTTAACGTATGGTTGCTATACCTATCGAGTTGAATGAAGTATGAAATGGAATGTTTACCACATTTCGACATTTTCGTTGTTTTTCAACGAAACGCCAATTATCAATTACATTTCATTTCCTATGACTTTTAAAACTTTACCTTTGTATAGAATAGTTCCCTTTCCAAACTCTAACTTTGTTTACAATGGTACACTTTAACTAATGTGACCAGACGTCCCGCTTTTGGCGGGACAGTTCCGCTTTTTGTGGTACTGTCCCGCGGGCTGAATGTCCCGCCAAAACGTCCCGCTTTTTTGTAAAAGTCCCGCAATGTCCCGAAAAACGAGGAAATTGTAAATAAAATACTTTTTTTTATGAATAATCGTCGTAAAACGCTATGACGTCTTTAGAAATTGTTAAATGAAGTTAAACTCATCAACAAATTGGTGGAGTATGGTTTCTGTTTGCCTGGAACCACTGCTGCTGTTGAACGCGCCTTCCTTATCTTTCTTATACCAAGTGTGTAATTGTGTGAAGGGACTATTATGTGCCTAAAAAAATACACCGGGGGGGGGGGGGGTGATGGAGTGTCCCACTTTTTGATTTTTGAAATCTGGTCACATTAACTTTAACCGGTTATCTTTTCACCAATGGTTTCACAAATTTTCTTATGGTATGTATTGTTTTGATAAATCATAATTGAAAATTTAAATCTTCGAGTTAGCTTCGATACCTGTTTTCTCCGAGCAGAGCTCGGTCACCCGCTGGTTATATGTAAATTAAAAAAATTGCCCAAAAAGCATTGTTCATTATATTTGAAATCACTATGCCAAATTTGGAAAAGATTAAAGTAATAGTTAAAATTTTAGAATTTTGGGTACTCGCCTACCTTAAATAGATTCGTATATTTATAATATTTTTTTATGCCGAAAGCCGCTTTAATTAGTCGTAAAATTTGCCGCCCCTTAAAAATTCGCCGCTCTAGGCTACAGCCTATACTTAGCCTATTTAGAAATCCGGCCCTGCTCTTTACTTTCAATTATTACTTCAATATGAATATGAAATAAGGGTAATGAACTAGTTGCAATGAGTTGAAAATCCAAAAGGGAGATTTTGTGTTTTCTACACGTTTTCAAGGGTGCAAATGCTAAAGAATGGTTTGTGAACATTGGTTCATCTGTCTGTTCGGCTAAAACCACTTTTTAGTTCTAACTGATAAAGCTACAGACTTCAAATTCGGTACGAGTTTCTAATACCTGTTCCCGTATGACGTCATATTAGGGTTTCACCGAGAAATTGAGCATGGGCAAAAATGGTTGCAGTCATAGAAATTTTTAGGTTTTAAAGTAATTGAATTTACCTTTGGGGGGGGGAGGGTCTTTGCACGTTTTTTTTTTTTACGCTAATGTCAAAAGGCTTGAAATTTATGGTAAAGATAAAGTAAGTTGGATAAATTGTAAGTAAAGATAAGTTGTTGGTTGTTTGCTTATTTTGCAACATAATTCACAAAATACCAAACTACTTTGTTTCAACTGACCAAGAGGATATCCAAACAGCCCGAAATCGGGATATAAATATTAATAGACCAAAACCGCTGCAACCAAAATATATAAACAGTTCTTTTTAATCAACTTTTTGCATTTTAATTGAAAATTACAAAGTATTATGTGAAAAGTTTGGGGAAGCAAAAGTTCGGTATTCTAGGCGCTCTGTTCAAATGGAAAATCCGGGGTCTTACACTTTTAAAACGAACGAGCGATTTTAACTCAGTCTGAGTTAATTTTCACTCCTCCAATCTAGAAAATGCGAAAGATAGAAATACTTAGAAAATGCGTCCCGAAAGGAATGGATCCATGGTGTGTATTTCACTGTTTTGTTTTAAGAGTGTAGAAATCTTCGAAACGAAATAATCGAACTCCTTTCTCTTTTCACTTTAATCAACTTTTTTTATGTGTTAACCAAAAAAGGTATTATTTAAACTAAATATTGTTAAGCTCAAAATTCAGTGTACTTGTGCAGATCTTGATGTGCTAAATAGAAAATCAGTCTTAAATCTGTTCCAAACCAAGTGGTCTAACTCCTTCCCCTTTTCATAAAATTTTTGTACATAATTGTCAATTAAAAACTCTCGCTTGGTAAGCGAGGGTCGAAACCACTAGACCTGCTGGGTGACCGACTGTGGTTCTAAAATACGACGCCCGTCGCCACGAGCCCTCGTGTAGTTCTAGTGCGACGATAATTCTAACCTAACCTAATGGAAAATCAGTCATAGATCTGTTCCAAACCAAGCGATGCGACTCCTTTCCCCTTTTCTATTAGGATAAAGAACGATCTTTCTTCGATCTAATTCGGCTCTTTCGCTGACCATTAGGAGGGGCGTCTCCCCCTGGGGCGGCCCCGGAGGACCCAATTAGCGGTTGTTACTGCAGTCCGAGGGGAGACAAACAACTGCTGAGATTGGAGAACGGGCAGGATACACAGGATTGGGAAGGCAATCTCGGTTTCACCTGTGATTTTGAACCCCTTTTATTTGGTGACACTCTGTCATCAGTAATGATTTTAACGTATTTTTCCTTTCTTCTTTGAGGAGCTGGGGAGCTCAGTTGGTAAGGCACTCGCCTAGCATGCGAAAGGTCCCAGATTCTTTTGCCGGGCATCGCCGAAATAACTGCTGACCTATAAACGGCACGTGCAACCAAAAATGTCCGACGAATAATACAACTGTAAGGGTGTGCACTTTAAATATCCTTAAAGTCTTAACGCTGCTTACGATGTCGCCCTTAATGGTTGAGTTGGGCGGCCCCGGAGGACCCAATTAGCGGTTGTTACTGCAGTCCGAGGGGAGACAAACAACTGCTGAGATTGGGGAAAGTCCCGGATAGGCAGGATTGGGGAAGGCAATCTCGGTGGTTTTACCTGTGATTTTGAACCCCTTTTACACTGGTGGACAATTGCTAAGGACGAGTCGTTTTTTTTTCAATGTAACTTTGTACAACAGCTTTCCAAATCAACAAATTTAATAATGTAAGATATCCCCAATACGTAAGGACATGAGTAATGTAAGCAGCACTTACGAAAAGAGAAATCAGAGGGATAAAAATTTGAATTCCATTCCATGCATCCCCGCAGTGAAGATTAATTTTGGACTTTTACTTACGATAACTTCATGAGTGTCCATGAATATCGATAATCCAGTGAAACATTAAACCCACGACACAGCTGCGGCCTAAAAAAGACCATGCAAAAACGGATCATCGATGACGGAGAAAAATCATTCAATATGACACATGATATATTGCGGATACGTGATACATACGGCTCCAGAAGCCCATATCGGTGAATATTCATTAAATAGTTAGACGTTTCTCACAAGTGTCTTCCTGTTATGTCGATTCTATGTCGTACATTTAATAATCAGTTGTCAATGGACGCGGCTTTTAAAGTAAAAACTATGTCGTAGATTTGATGTTTTACTGGATTACCGATATTCATGGTGCACTCGTAAAATTGTCATAAGTGAAAATCCAAAATTCATCTCCGGAGATGCATGGAATGGAATTCAAATGGAGGGACAAAAAGCTTTTTTTATCTCTCTGATTTCTCTTATAGTAAGTGTTGCTTACATTACTCACGTCCTTACGTATTGTGGATTTTACGGTATTAAATTTGTTGATTTGGAAAGCTGTTGTACAAAGGTACATTGAAAAAAAACCCGTCTCGTCCTTAGCAATTGTGCACTAGTGTATTTGGTGACACTCTGTCATCATTAATGATTTTTAATGCATTTATGGCTAGTTCCATGCAAAATTAACTTTCTGTAGTGTAAGTAAACAAGTGTAAAAAGTGATTATCACTACAACTTTTAACATTGAGGGGACCACACTCGAAAATTGTGCAAAAAATACGTTTTGAGATATTTAAAATGGGATAATATTTCAAAATTATTCCTTCAAAATTATAAAAATTATTATAATTTGGTAAGCAAATATGTCAAGTGGAAGTATTTCAAAATGAAAAAAAAAATCTTTCCGTTTTGAACACACTGCTAAAAATTGTACTTTAAAACACCATTTTCTAAAAATGAATATTTTTTGACATGTACCTTTTTCCTTTAATGTAACTAAAGAATGCTTTGCTTAGATTTGTTTTCTGCATGCGCACGCACATTAAGTACGTTTGCACAAACGGACCTGTGATTTTATAGAAATATTATTTACTTTTTTTTTAAACAAGTAATTTCAATAATTTTTTATGAGAGTGTGTTTAATAGTTTTCAAAACACCATAATTAGTAAGTCAATGATATGTGTAAAGTGTTAGAACTTTAACTGTTTAAAATTTTGAACCAATACAACTAGTAGTTAAGGAGAAAAGGTACATAATAATAAATATTTTAACTTAATCTTCAATGGAGGCTCCGGTCCCCCTTGAATGAAAAAAATAGTGGAATAGCTGACCAACACCTATTTCAAATAAATCATGCAACTTGCTTCATTTAATTTAATTTTTATTATTCAAATTTAAAAACCTTTTAATATCCTCTTAAGATGCGACTTACACTACATTTACATGGAATTATCCTCTTGTTTTCCCTTTGATTCGAAAGAATTGAAGAATGGGAAAAAAGATATGAAGTTTTAGTCTGATGTCCAACTGTACCTCCCAAACCTTCGTTAGAACCATGCGAGTGTTTGTTTGAAAGGTATGGCGTTAGAGACATATCTCTTACTAAACGATTAAAGCGATAAGCCAAAGGATCAAATTATGTTTCTTTTTAAAGAGATGATCTTAAAAATATTTCCAAATCAAAAAAGTAAATTAGGAATAAAAATTTATTATTGCAAAATATTAAAACTTAAATTTATTGCAAGAAAGACAAATGCACAAAACGCAGAAAAAGCCAGGTGTAACAACTCGGAGGAAGAAATCGAAAACGATAACAACTGCATTCTAAGAAGAACGCTCTTTCGGATATTCTTGGTTTTCTGGGTAACGGGATTTGCGGAGGATGAGGCTTTGTTGAGAAGTTTCGGCGAATCGAGAGTTTTAATGGGAAAAATTGGAAATAATGTGTGGGTCGAATTTTAAATTATACATGGTATCTGTTTATGAATTGGTGAAAGATGTTATAATTTTAATACGTTAGTTTGAATAAGGATTTTAAACTTTGAATAGTAGAGCTATGAGGTGCAAAGAGAAAATTAGTAAACTGTAGAATTGGAGTATTATTAATAAAAAATATATCCTAAGAAAAATTAACTCAATTTTTTTATTATTAAGTTAGCGTATTATACATACAAATTAGTTTATATCATAAATCTTTAATCTATATGACATATTATAATTTTACCCCTCAAAATCTTATTTTTTAAACCCTCTAATGCTTATTGTTGCCATATGGCAACAACTAACATAATCCACTTTATTCTATTAAAGTAGAGATCCCTCTCGACAAATCTGTGTTTTTTCATCTATTACTTTCCATTTTGAAGTTTTAGTTACTAGTAACCCTCAGAGATTACAGTATTAAAAATGTGTTCAAAAATTAAAAAGTGAAGTTATTAACTGTTGTGAAATTAAGTCTTTGACAGTATTCAAAGTATAATATTATTTGTACCAAGTACAAATAAATTGTTTTGAAGAAATAATTAAGAATGTTTTAAGAAATAATAATGTTTTAAGAAATAGTTCAAAAGGGTTATTTTTAAATATATTTAGTAGTTTTCTGGTGATTCTTATCAAAATTTTAATTTTGTAGTTGGTTTTTGCCATATGGCAAAAAATTTAAAAATTGAAATTATTTAAATTCTAATGCAGTTAATTTTGTTTCAGTGCTTTACCCATAATGTATGGGTATTAAAAGATACAAATATATTTTTTCGGGATGAAAAAAAATCATGCATTACTGGGTTAATTTAATAGTTAACTGACGATTGCTAAGAACGAAGATTCAACAAGTATTATTGAACTTACAGTTCAATACTATTTTTGCTAGTTGCTTAAAAATGTTTAATGATTGCTGAATTATTGCAAAAAATAGAATTTTTTTTTCTGAGTATTAATATAGGTCCTTTAAATCCTTTTTTACGGTACAATTTAAATATGAGTTAGAAGACATAACGAATTTTTTTTTTTGTTTTTACAATTTTTATCCATTTGTTTTGACTGTCCATAATATAAATACCATGAGAATTTTCAAGTAACTGGAATGCAAGTTATTTTAGTTCCTTCAAAACTTTTTTGATATCAATTTTTGTTACCAATATTTACGAATACTTAGTAAATTATTCCGAATATGCATTTAAAAATCAATAATTTTAAACTTTAAGTTTAAAGACAAGATTCCAAATGAAAAAAATGCAATAAAAACGAAACATTTATGACCTAAACACGAATTTCCTTTTTAGGAATGTTTAGTCGAACATTCTTCAGCTATAAACAAAATCAAAAGAAACAAATTCTTTCGTTTCTTCCCCCGGAATGAATTGAATAAATATCGATTGTTAGTATCAAGAATTTTTCAAATTAAATAAGTTGCTTATGGTAAAAAATGATCTCAATAAAACAAAAGAAACTAAGTTCCTAACTGACAAAGAACTCAGAAATGCTTGGCTAATATGGATACGAATGGGATCGGAAACTTTGTTCAAAGCCGCTCTATAGTTTGACAAAATAGCAACACGAAGTTTTTTTTTGTTAATATAAATAAATTAGTGTCGACTTTGGAACTACATTGTTAAATATTTGACTAAGTTTTAGAATTTTTTCCATAGTAGTTGTAATGGATGTGTGGTGAAATGGAACACCCAAATTTCGGTATACGATTACGCTATTTCTCGGGTTTGTGCTTCCAAAATCTGAAGAATAAGAGGGCCGTTTTTTTCAACCTCCGATGGGCTATAACAAATTTCAAAAAAAGACTTTTTTTACCAAAACTAATGCACATACTGCTTATTTCTCCACATAATCATCTTGACGATTAAGGCATTTGTCATACCTGTAAACAAGCTTTGAAATACCCTGTTCAAAAAATGTAGACGCCAATGTTTGGGAGAGAGTTGTGACGGTTTAGCGAAAAAGAGTACATTTGGAAGCTTCATGTCAATTTTTTCTGTTCTCCAAGCTGCTGCTAGTCCATAATTCACTTATGGTGAACCTTTGAGTTTCCTTAAACACTTCTCGCTGAACAATAAATACCGTATGTAGCGACATATATACTTGCTTAATTAGTCTCCTTCTTCATAAACATCCTCGTAGTTAAACCAAATATCAAAAATTTGGTGAAACATTTCAGAACATAGCCAGTGCGGCTATCAGGACATTTTTTTTGTTGAAATATAGAGCCATATTCCTAACAGGTAAAAGTTCTTTTTACACCATGTGTCTTGCAAAATCGTATATTTAAGTCAACTGGGACTTTTGCATGTAATGGAAAAAATTCCACCACCAACAACGGTTTTACCATACTCGTCCAAGCAATTACCTCTATTTGTAGAAGCTACACACTTTGCCGTCACGTCGAAATTTACCGCACTCATTTCAACAAATATTCTTGTTTAAACTATGAGTGTAATACTATTCTGAACCTATCCATTATATGCCGCGGGAAGGTATAAACTAGCCAGTGTCTACAACAATACATACACTCTTAAAACAAAAGAGTGAAATCCACTCCAGTTGGAGAAGTGCATTTTCGACACCGTAAAGGCATGCATATTTACTCAGACTGAGTTAAAATCACTCGTTTGGAGTGATCCTGTCGGAGGTTTAACACACAAAGGATCCACTCCAAAAAGAGAAGTGCATTTTCCAGTCTGGAGGAGTGAAATCCACTCAGACTGAGTTAAATTAGGAGTGTTTGTTTTAAGAGTGTATTCTTCTTTAGCGCTACAGCCGATTCCCGGCCAAGGCTGTCTCAACAAGCTTAGACCATCTTGATCTATTAGACGTAAATGGCTTCTAATTTTTCACACTTAACCCTCTAATGCATTAACTTATTTTCATCCCAAAAATATATATACGTATCTTTAATACTCACACATTGTGGGAAAAATACTAAAAAAAATTTAACTGCATTAGAATTTAAATAATTTCAATTTTTAAAATTTTTTCCATGTGACAAAAACCTGCTGCAAAATTCCAATTTTGATAATAATGACTAGAAAACTATTAAAATATTTCAAAATAACCCTTTTTAGCTATGATTAATTTTTCAAAACAATTTATTAGTACTTAGTGCTAATATTATTATTCTTTGAATACTGCCAAAAACGTCATTTCACAAAAGTTAATAACCTCATTCTTTAATTTTGAATATACTTTTACTACTGTCATCTATGAGGATTATTAGTAATTAAAACTTCAAAATGAAATGTAATCGATGAAAAAAAAAACAGATTTGTCTAGGAGGACCTCTAATTTAATAGAATAAAGTGGGTTATGTTACTTGTTACCAAACGGTAACAGTATGCCTTAGTGGGTTAAATTTTTAAAGTTTTTTTTTTCTATATTGCTCATCCACCATCTACAACAATAACTTTGTCTATTGTTGCAAGTACTCAGGACCACAACGTGTACAAGAAAGTGTACTAAAAGGATGAATTATTTTGGGGCAGGAATAGGCCAATTAATTATTGTGGAGACTGCAGTTTGCTCTTCTTGATTCAGAATAATGATGTAACGAGATGTAATGATGTAACGAGCATATATGAAATCAAATATAGAAAAGGAAATAGTGTGGGCAAATCGGAGACAAATTTTCCTATGGTTAGATAACCTCAACCACTTGTGCAATTAGATCGTATAAAACAGTTTAGGGACCGTCACTTTCGCCAGTAACTTGTGCACTGATTAAAACTTTAGAAATTGATTAAATATAAAATATTAAGTAAGGAAGATGCATTTTAAAACTGTTCAATTCAAAAGAAATATTTAAATATACAAGGGCTGTTTTTTTCAACCTCCGATGGGCTCTAACAAAAAGACGGGTCAAAATACAAAAAAGATTTTTTTTACCAAAAGTAATGTACAACACTGCTTAGTTCTCCACATAATCACCTTGACGATTAAATTATTTGTCATATCTGTAAACAAGCTTTGAAATGCCCTCTTCATAAAATGTAGCTGCCAATGATTTGAAGGGAGTTGTAACATTTTCTTTTAGCTCCAAGTCAACTTGGAAGCGCTGCAATCCAATCTACTATGCTTAACTATAACTTGGTCTAACACTTGGTCAACTCGCTGAACAATACTGATGTTCATGAAGAAGGGGACCAAGGAAGCAAGTCTGTCGCTACAGACGGTATTGTTCAGCGGGTTGACCAAGTTTTTAGGGAAACTCAAATGTTCATCATAAGTGAATTGTGGACTAGCAGTGGCTTTGAAGACAGTCAAAAATTTACTTGAAGCTTCCAAATTTACTTTTTTTAAACGAAACCGTCACAGTTCCCTCCCAATCATTGGCGGCTACATTTTGTGAAGAGGGTATTTCAAAGCTTGTTTACAGGTATGAACAATTGCCTTAATCGCCAAGGTGATTATGTGGAGAAATAAGCAGTATTGTACATTACTTTTGGTAAAAACAGCACTCGTACATAAAATCCAAATAAAAAAAGTTGTCTCCTAAAGAGTCACAACAAGTTTACACACTGGTCAATTTGCTTACAACTCGTATTAACTCTAGTATGAAGTGAATTCAAATAAAATCTTTAGATGACGTAAAGAGGTATATCAAAATTACTTCTGTATTAAAGGTGTTCGGTTTGCACAGAACATTGTAGGCTACTCTGAAGCTTCTACAAAATTTAACCTCTTGCGACCTGGCGTCCCCATTTGGTGAAATATTTAAAAACCTCCCCACTTACAATTAACGCGTATTAATTAGTTCCAAATTTAACCTGGTCCGATAGGAGATCCAAATATTAGTTTTCAGCCTTTGATTACAGGTATCAGTCATTTATTTCGGTAAAAAATGAAGTTGAACGAGGGTCATCAGTACGATATTAGTGTGTTCGTAAAAAATTATTTTAAATTCTTTTTCAAACTTTTCAAAAAAGTTCTTTTAGTAGTTGAATTTAAAAGCATTTTGCATTAAAAACAATGTTAAAATAATATGGTAGCTACAAATTAGTGATACGACCTTTTTTGTTGCATTTATAACACAACAATTGTGTATTTTTATAGTTTAAGGCGGGTCCCTAGTAACTATTTAACACAATTTTTTAAAAAAGTTCTTTGAAAAACATTCTTTTTAGCATATATTTGTATGAAAAGTATGTTTAGATTATATAAGAATATACGTGTAGTATTTTGCTCGGGTCTTAAGAGGTTATAGGTGTTCCGTTTGCGCAAAACTTTGCAGGCTACTCTGAAGCTTCTACAATATTTAAAGAGTCTAGTTGCGAAACTCTCCTTCTCCAAAGTATAATTAAGATATTAGATACCGAATTGACTACTTCGTCCGATTGAATTTACGATCGTCAAAAATTACCAATGTACAAACCGGATCCCATAACTTAGCTATTCAGTGTAAGTTTTGCACTACACTGCATTGTTAAAAATCTGGCACTTAGTTTCCTTAAAAATATTTTAGTTAACAAAGTAGTTAACAAATTACATGAAAGATCAAACTATGCTTTGTAGTACCTTCTTTGCACATTTCCAAGACTCCTATGACTCCTTAACGAAACAAGAGTGAAATCCCTCCTAAAGGGGAAGTGCATTTTCAACACCGAAAGGAGTGAAAATTAACTCAGACTGAGTTAAAATCGCTCGTTTGTTTTAAGAGTGTACATCTTTTTCAAACCAGCCGGAAAACGCAGACAGTTTTAAATTTAAAAGTTGTTTAGCCGAAGTTTTCGGGGGTAGCGAAGAAACAGGTGAAAGGGAAGGGCAGAACAAAGGCCGATTCTTTTGTGCGATAAAGAATAAGGCTGGGGCCGGGTGTATTATTAATTAGACCCTCTTTAGTAGACAACATCAGCTGCATCGGTTCTCAAGAGCAACTTTCTCGGGGGGCACCCTAGAAATTGACTGCCGAAAAAAAAACTTGGAATGTTTACACTGCAAAAAAATCAGTCAAACGTACACTCTTAAAACAAACACTCCTAATTTAACTCAGTCTGAGTGGATTTCACACCTACAGACTGGAAAATGCACTTCTCCTTTTGGAGTGGATCCTTTGTGTGTTAAACCTCCAACAGGATCACTCCAAACGAGTGATTTTAACTCAGTCTGAGAAAATATGCATGCCTTTAGGGTGTCGAAAATGCACTTCTCCAACTGGAGTGGATTTCACTCTTTTGTTTTAAGAGTGTAGGGTTTTAAAAGGACAACTGATATACTAGAAGAAAAAAAAAGGTAAAAATTCGAAATGTTCATGGATTAAATACCGTAAATTCCAAATAATGCAGTTTTTATTCCGTAAAATGCATAGAAAACTTCAAAAATGGAGAAATGTTTTTGCATCAGGTGCTACTCGAAACCCACAGACCGTAAGTTACAATATGAAGCGTTGTACGAACCCGCCCAGTTAATATCTTAACTTATTAAGGGGGACCGATTAATGAACTTTTTACTAGTTAATAAAGGGATGCTTTACTATAATTTAATGGAGGCTTTTTACATTTTTGTTTCAGTTTTTAAATTATAAATTTTTAAGTGATACTACATATTTTTCATTAAAAATAATCACTAATTATTACAAAAAAATTAAAGATAGTTATATTAAAATCTCTTCATCGGGTTTGAGAAACCAACGATTTAAATACCTATGCGAAATTTCAAGATGATACTTATATTAGATTCTGAGAAAAAGGTACCCGAACATTGAAAAAGTAAAGTTTGAGACATGAGGGGATTTTACCTAAACAACATTAAAAAAATATTGAAAATACTTTCAGTACTCGAAAATTTTAATGTAAGACATTGTTGTAAAGATAAGATTTAATATTTTAAACACTAAAAACATTGAAATGTAATTTTTGAAAATATTTAGTGGTCTCATTAATCTTGAAAGCCCCTTTCCAGATTCCTCTACATAAAATTGTTTATAAAACCAAACAAATTTAAAAGGAAAAGTATCATCGGGTTTTTGAATTATTAACAACGAATGCTATAATTCATTAAGATAGGGTGATACTATTTAAAATGTTAAAAAGATTTAAAATTAAGATTAAAATATTTTTATTTCCTTTCAATTTTCATTCTATTATTCTTTTAATGCCATCTGATGAAAAACGCAGCGATTGTAAAAGAATTCATTGAACTTTTGATGATGATTTTTTGAAAACTAATACTGACCTACCTTGCCTGTTAAGGAGGAATGGGCGTGCAGGACCGGGGGTCTCCAAACTCAAGTGCCTCAATGTTAATCCAATGGGAAAAAATTATTTTCTTTGCCGCATTTCTCCGGCTGTATTGAATATTTTTACAAGCGGATTTTTTAATGTGATAAATGTAGCTGACTTACAGGTCCCGACAATCCCACTTTTTGAAATTAGTACGAATATTTTTTTAAATATTCAATAAATTATTTTACACAAAATATTCGAAGCAATTTCAAAAAGTGGGAAGATAGAGACCTGTAAGTCAGCTACATTTATCACATAAAAAATCTTGTAAAAATATTCAATACAGCCGGAGAAATGTGGCAAAGAAAATAGTTTTTTCCCCATTGGATTAACATTGAGGCACTTGAGTTTGGAAACCCCCGGTCCTGCGCGCCCATTCCCCCTTAATAAAGCTTGATAGGTTACAATATATTACTTTTTACTTTGCAGAAAACTAACTACTTAGGCTGGTAGGTTACAGCTTACTTTATAGTTACAGCAATCAATTTCCAGGGTCAACATTTGGTTATTAATTCAAGAGTTACAGTTGAAGAGCTTAGTGGAAGAACGTGCTAAGCGACAAAAAAAAAAAAAAAAAAAAAAGCGAAAATGAGAAAATGAGCTTTAAAGATTTTCGTTTGCACACAGAATTGTTAAAAAAGGCACTTGTAAACCGTAAAAAATTTACTACACTTAAAAAGTTATGAAAAAGGGGAACTTGTTATCGTTAAAGAAGCTAGTTATATGTTCATTGGCACAAAATCTCATCTTTTCAAAAATGTCACTTAGCACGTTCTTCCACTAAGCTCTTCAACTTTACATTTCAGATGCAAATAATGTTTTCCGCGCGTTTAAGAATATCATTTAAAATTGTGATTAAAAAGTGCCCTATGTCTATAGATGTGACCATTAGGGTGTATCGAAAAAACCAAGTTTTTGATATCAAATTTGTAATAGTGCGGAAAAGTTGCCTTATGTTATTGTTAGTATGTGTGCAAATTTTTATTGATTTGAGTTAATATCTTCAGTTGCCTCTGAGACCATTAATTATGCAAAATTCGCTAATTTCATTTTTTTTTCTTAAAAATTATGAAATTGGAATCTCTAATTTTAATAGTGCGGAAAAGTTACCTTATATTACTGTTAGTATGTGTGCAAAATTTTGTTGATCTGAGTTAATATCTTTAGTTGCCTCTTGAGACCATTATTTATGCGAAATTCGCTAATGTTATCGTTTTTTCAAAATATTGTTTTAAAAAATTAAGAAATTGAATTTTTAAGTTTTACCAATGCCGAATAATTGCCATATTACTCCTTAGAGCGTGTGCAAATTTTTATTGATGTTAATTAATTTCCTCAGTTGCCTTTAGGGGTGCTTATCTGGCCAAATTCCAGATAAGCAGCCCCTTTATAAGGTAACTTTTTCGCACTATTAAAATTAAAGATTCCAATTACATAATTTTTAAGAAAAAAAATGAAATTAACGAATTTTGCATAATTAATGGTCTCAGAGGCAACTGAAGATATTAACTCAAATCAATAAAAATTTGCACACATACTAACAATAACATAAGGCAACTTTTCCGCACTATTACAAATTTGATATCAAGAACTTGGTTTTTTCGATACACCCTAGTGACCATCCCTCTTATCCTCTTAAAATAACTTATTCCGAAAATTTGTAGATGCCCCCTCGCTGGATCGGACGTTAGCGAGAGATACAATCGACCCTTATTAAGACCCATTAGCCGGCCGTTTCCGAAATGCGCCCTTAATGGAGTTAAAGGCCTTCCCTTATTTTTTAAGACGCCCCTTACAGAGAATGTCGAAAACAATTCAGACACACTCCTTTGTGATAAGACACCGGATGGGATTAAAACGGGGGAAGGAAACGGAGTAAATCTTATTAAAAAATGAATGAAACGAAAATATGGTGAAAGTAATCATTATTCATCCTTTATGTAATAAGATGTAGTATTGTTTCGGTATTTATTTTTTAGGTATGAAAAAGTAAATATCTTTTTTAATGGAGTAATGTTGTGTTAAGAAATATTTTAGAATAAAATAAAATGCGACAGTAAATCACAATAAATAAAATTTAGAAAAATTGTATCCTTTATAAGTATGGAATGCGATTGTACAGAAGCAAAAGAAATTTGTTAATTCTGTTTAAAAATGTTCCCAGAAAATAGTTTTTGAATAGAAGTACCAAATTAGTGTCTTCAATTTATTTTCTCTAATTTCAGTGAATACTTTTTCTTTTTTTTTTTTGCATGGTATGGTGTAAAAACATAGTAAATCGAAAAAAAGTTATAAAAAGTAATAGTGAAAAAGTTTTTTCTAGGGTAAGGAAAAATAAAATTAAATCAATACATTACATTTGTAATTTATAATCAATGTTACAGTATTATATTTTAAACAATTTCTTTCAGATTGATCAAGACTTGGTGCAAGTTTTAATTAGAAAAGTTGTCGGTATTTTTTGGGAATATTTTAAATTTATCAAGTAGGAATTCTCATTTGCAAAAATACATTTTCATACAATATAATTAGAAATACTAAATACAGATTCAGAAAAAGTAATTAACAAAAAAAATGTTAGACAAACTTTCTAAGCTGAAGATAAAGTAAAGAAAATCTTTCTTTATATTTTGAATTTTTAATGAATATATCGACTTTGCGACGTTAAAATTATTTCCCTTTAGGAAGGTTTAGAACTAATTATTTTCTTCAAGACTTATTATTTAAAAATATTATTTAAAATTCACATCAATTTGAAACCGAATACATTATTTTCGATTTTATCTATCCTATACCAAATGTTCCTATCAATAATGGAAGAATTATATAGTAACTTTTAATTCAAATGTTCTTATTCATTCAGTGTCTTTTGTGAAATTTATTATTTTAAATGCGAATTCTCATTTAAAAAAAATATTTTCGCACAATAGAATTCAAAGAACAAAATACAAATGTAGAAAAGTTATTTATAAAGAAAAGTTCTAGTAATTTTCTAGGCTAAAAATATAAAATTTATAAAATATCTATCGGCTTTATAAAGTCAGGAGTTTTCTTTTTAACATTTAAATATCATATTAAAACTAATTATCTGTATAGCTATTTCAAAGTATTATTTTAAGTTCACATGAATTGACAACATAACATATTATTTTCGATTTTATATATCCTACTATACCAAATTTGCCTGTCAATAATGATACCCGCACACCAGTCCTGATTGGGCTTTAATTCTCCCGAGATGGGTTTTAACCAAATCCCCCTTCCCAAAATCTCCTCTCCAACGAAATCTAAAACAGACAACTTATTAGGGAAAAGTTAAAGAACCCTTTTACTGACTCAAAGCAAACTAATCGAAGGAGAAGGAAAAGGAAGGGAAAAAAAGAGCCAAGAACTTTAAAAGGAACTTATTTCCCGGCTAATGACGTAGTTAATGAAGCGATTCCAGAATCGTTGCCACTCGCGAGGGAAGAAATTCCAGTGGTAGAGGTATTTAAATATATAGAAAAAAAATCTGCCCTATTCTTTTGATAAAAAGCTAGAAGGGGGAAGGTAGGGGGGGGTTGGAATTAAACTTTTCGGGGGAACTTTGAAGGAAGGAGGAAGTTTGTTGGGAGATAGGTTACGGTTTATTAAGATGGAAGAATACTTCGGGACGCGTTTGGAAACAATTTAAATTCTTCCCTCGTCAACATTGAAGAAGAAAGAAAAAAAAAATGCTGTTAAAATTTAACACATCGGTAGTCGCGATAGTGGGGGAAAGTGTTAATGACACTGTTTGGTTGAAAGTTTTCTTCGGGATAGCCCCAATAAGAAACTTGTGGTCTTTTGTAAAGTTGACTCTGCAGTTATTTTTTTTTAGTGATGGTTCCTAAAGGATCTGTACAAAAAATGAAAGAAAAGTCACTGTTTTTTTCTAAATAAAATACTTAACGACCGCAAATAATGTAAATGATTTAAAATATATTTTTCTCCAGTAATATTTCTATGTATATTTCAGTCAATACTTCTCCGATAGATATAGAAGCATAACTGGTCAACATATTACAAGGTTTTTAGCAGCATCATGTGTAAATTTTTTTACATTTTATGATATAATTAATTTTTAAAATTTGAAGTTTGGAGGAGCAATTTATTATTCTTTTAGAGCTGAAATAGTTTAAAAAATATAAAAAAATTAAGTCTTAAGATTGAAGTTTTTAACTAACGTTGTGAAAAATTTTTAATTCTTATTTCGTCTACATTGAAGAAGAAAAATGCGTTTAAAATTTAACACTCCGGTAGTCGCAATAGTGGGGAAAAATGTTAATGACACTGTTGGTTGAAAGTTTTCTTCTGGATGGCCCCAATAAGATACTTGTGGTCCTTTGTAAAGTTGACTCCGTGGTTCCTTTTTTTTACAGTGATGGTTCCTAAAAGATATTTGCAAAAATTGAAAGAAAAAGTCACTGTTTTTTTTCTAAATAAAATACTTAACGACCCCAAAAATTGTAAATATTTTAATTTTTATTTGTCTCCAATAATACTTCTATGTATATTTCAGTCAATACTTCTCCGATAGATACAGATGCATAACCCGTCAACTGACTACCAGGTTTTTAGCAACAGACGTAATGTATGAAATTTTTTACATTTTATGATTTGATTAAATTTTAAAATTTGACGTTTGGAAAAGCAATTTATAATTATTTGAAAGCTGAAATAGAGTTAAAAAAATATAAAGAAAAGTCTTAAGTTAAAAATTTTAATCTTATGTTGTGAAACAATTTTAATTCTTATTTCGTCAACATTGAAGAAGGAAAAAAATGCTGTTAAAATTTAACTCAACTGTAGTCGCGATAGTGGGGGAAAATGTTAATGACACTGTTTGGTTGAAAGTTTTCTTCGGGATAGCCCCAATAAGAAACTTGTGGTCCTTTGTAAAGTTGACTCCGCGGTTCTTTTTTTTTCCAGTGATGGTTTCAAAAACATATATGCATAAAATAGAATTTTTTCTAAATGAGACTGAAAGATATTTACATGCTTTTGGAAATTTTAATTTATTTGTCTACAATAACATTTCGATGTATGTATATGATATGCAAGTCAATAATCATTAGACGCATAAACTAGTCAACTGACTATCAGATTTTTAGCAACACACATTATGTATAAAATTTTATGAATTTACTAAATTTTAAAATTTGAAGCTTGGAGAAGTAATTTATAACTATTTGAAAACAAGAAAAAGAGTTTAAAAATATAAAGAAATTAAAGTAGGCGAATACCCAAAATTCCCCAAAATTCTAAAATTTTTACTATTGCTTTAATTTTTTCCAAATTTAGCATACTGATTTCAAATATAATGAATAATACTATTTAGGCATTCTTTTAAATATAAATATAATTTATTTGTTTTAAACGGTGTTTTTCTACTAAAAAAGAGGGTTACGCTAACAAGTCTACCACATTGAATTTTCATCCTATGAACATTAATTATGTGTTAAATTCTTCGTTTTGAACTGATGCATGCAATGACTCTCTAGAGTTGTATACAAATTACAAGAAAAGAATTTAAAAAGATTTATTAAGAAAAATAAATTTTATAAATCCAAAAAAAGGATAACCACAAAAAAGGATTTTTTTTCGATTAACTTACACTTGGACATTTTTTAAAGAAAAACTTGTATTCTTACACCAGATGTTAGAGGTTCATGGCATAGATATATATTGAAATAGCATCTGTAAAAAATTTCAGGTAAATTAATGTAAAACTTTTTATACTAGAAGTGTTGGCGCAAACCCCTTTTTTTAGGTGAAAAACACCATTTAAAATAAATCAATTATATTTAAATTAAAAAATTGCACAAAAAAGCATTGTTCATTATATTTGAAATCACTATGCCAAATTTGGAAAAGATTAAATTAATAGTAAAATTTTTAGAATTTTGGGTATTCGCCTACCTAAAGCTCATATGTAAAAAACAAGTTTGTTGTGGAGCAATCTCGATTCTTCTCTCGTCAAAAAAGAAAGGTTTAAATTTTAAACATCGGTAGTCGCGATAGTGGGGGAAAATGTTAATGAAACTGTTAGTTGAAAAGTTTCTTCGTTATAGCCCCAATAAGAACTTGGGGTCCTATGTAAAATTGACTCCATGTTTCTTTTTCTTTTACAGAGATAGTTTCCAGAAAGATATTTGCATAAAATATAATATTTTTTTTCAAAATAAAACTGAAAGATATTGACATGTTTTGGGGTATTTAACTTTATTTGTCTCCAATAAAATTTCTATATATATATTTTAGTCAATACTCATCTGATGCATAAACTAGTCAATCGACTATCAGGTTTTCCACATATACATACAACGAAAAACCCTTACAAGAAAAATCCGATTAAAGTTAAAATGTCAATATAACCTGTATAATAAAGCAAGCCTTTGAAGGACATTCGAATAGATTCCATATTTAAATTTACGTCAAAACCTCAAATCTTTGTATTTTTTTTCCATTCGAAATACCCTGGCATAAAAATTCAAGAGAATCAATGAATAACTTCGATGCTTTTTATGTAAAGAAATCGTACACTGGAAGGTTGGATTTCTTTCAAATTGTACCTCTAAACGGTCAGCTGCTGCGAAAGTCATTCGTCACCTGTTTCTGACGTCATCCTCTTTGAAATGCCTCGATTTTTCGATCCATTCAGGTAAAAGAACAAATAGTCATGGTTTAGCATAAGTTGAATTTGAACTGTTTTTTTATTGAATCATTTTGATTAGATTTTCGAATTTTTATTTGATATAGTAGAATGCCAATTATCTTTATCAATTGGGACTGGGTCCCATTAGAAAAAATCAAATTTTTGGTACTCCAAATCCAGAGTAGGGGATGGAGAGCCCAGTCGGTTAGGCACTCGCCTAGCTCGCGAAAGGTCCCAGGTTCGGGTCCGGGCATCGCCAATATAACTGCCGACCTATCAACGGCCCGTGCATCCAGAAATGTCCTATGAATAATACCCCGTGTAAGGGAGTGCGCGTTAAATATCCTTCTAAGTCCTAACGCTGCGTACGATGTCACCTTTAACGGTTGCGTTGGGTGTCTATTCAGGTGTCGGCTCGTCACTTGACTGTGGTTCTAAAATTCAGCGCCTGTCGCCAATAGCCCTCGTGTAGCTCTAGTGCGACGATAATTCAAATCGAACTTAACCAAATCTAGAGAGAAGTCACGTTTTTTGCCCCAAAACCGTGTATGTATAATTAATTGCACTATTTATTAACGGATATACCCTAATGAGTTTAAATTCACAAATGTAAAGTTAGTTATTTAATAAAATAAGCGTGTTTTAAAAAAAGTTTAACGCTTAAAAACTAGAACATTTGTGGAGAATACAGGGTGTCCGTAAAAGAATGTCCGAATTTCGAATTGTAATAGTATCAGCTGTAATCGTTCGACAGTTGTGGTTGAAGGTGACGAATAAAGAATAACCCCAACAGTTTCAGATAAGCGCATGCGCTTGTACCGCGACATCGTTTTCGCATTTGTAGTGTTGCTGCTTTCATTACTCCGGACTTGTTGCAGACAGTATGGGAAGAATTGCATTTGTGCCGTATCACTATAGGCGCACACATTGAGCACTTATTGGAAAATTAGGTTAGTTTTCCTTCAATTTCATGCATGATTTGTTATATTTAGTATAAATATTCATGCATGATTTGTTATATTTAGTAAAAAATAAACTCCTGTAATATAAAATCATAAAACTCGGAAATTCTTTTTTATGAAAACCCTGTATTTTAATTTAATTTTCTTTCAATGAAACGTATTGAAAGAAGCACCGTATTGGCTTACGAGAGCTTATCATATTCCAATACAGTTTTATATAAACGTCAATATATTAAGAGAATGCAATAAAAAATTTGAAAAAATTGGTTTTGTTCCGACTTGCGTAACTCAGCCAACAAGTATGGAGAAATAATGAGATAATTCGTTTCTAGACTCTAATCTCAACCAGCCAACCTGTAAGGTAAAATAAGATTAATGATGATCGGTTGAAAAAGACCTTAATCAATATCGATGGCAATTTAATAGTAAAAAGAAATAGTTGATTGGCCCATAACATGAATGGTTAAATTGGTGGGGAAAGACGCTAGATTTGGTGATTTATATCCAGCTTTGGCATACAAATTATTCTGTTGAATGAAGTTTCAAATTTAATTTTACAACACCTAACAATATATTGACGTTTCAAGAACAATATAAATACTGTATTATATAGAAATAATTTATGAATTGAGCGAAACTATTCAATTATTTAATTGTCTGGTATCCAAATAATCACCAAGTCAATTTCGGTAATTTTCATGCGACTTGGGTACTACCATAAGAAATTTTCCCATTGCTAATTTCGCCAAAGGTTGCCGTAATACCAATTATTCGGGATTCCCAGATTTGGCGTAAAATATCCGGCCACAATTCTTTAGTGTAACCCTTGGATGTAGCTCATTTAGATTTGCCAAAGCCTTCTCCTAGGGATGATACCAATTAAAAAAATGGCCGAAGAGAGAAAGGGCGTCACCAGACTTGCACTAGACACCATACTGTTTTCAGGGTGGGGTAGACTAGGGAGAGACAGATGTAACTATCTTTAGAAGAATAAAAGGAGCTTCATAAGACATACTAGAGAAAATAATGGTAATGAATAATTCGATGCTATTGTTTATACATATGTCGACGGTTAAAACCAAAATGTTTACATTTAAGAGAAAGATTAACTATATAGACTAGTCTGTTGTTGTTATGATGTCTTCCATTTATTAGAATATTCTGAAGTAATAGTTACCAAGGTAACGTATTAACTATTCACTTGCTGCGTCACGAGGCTTGACATGAAGTTCTCAAATGAGATTTAGACGATGCTGCTCCTATGTAGAGGGTTGTTATTATAATGTTAAAGATATGAATACAGATTACGCTATATTTAGTGTGATATTAATACTGAACTATAATTTTAGCGGAACTGAAACTACTATACATTGGAAAATGTTGTAGAAAATTAAAATGCTACCGTTGTTTTATAACGTGGCTACGGCTTTAGTTATCTTCACTCATGCTTTTAAGTATTCTGTTGCTTATCTGGGTGATGCCAAGGCTTTTATAAGTGAAGAAATTACTGAATATAGTGTCATTGCAAGATTTTCAGGTAAATATCCCTTAAACATTTCCTTAATAAATTTTTCTACAGGTATTGAATATTAATGAATAAAATGTATAAGATTTTTTAAAATATGTTTTATAATTGTCGATAAGTTATAGAAACACAACAGTTCGTAATTTTTGATTTTTATAAATCGAGTTGTTTCTTTAAGTTTTTAAAAAAGTTAATTGAATTATTTTTACTTATTATTTCTTTTAAGTGTTATTATACAAATAATATTATTAAGTTATCGTTAGACTAAATATTAAATTTCAATATTATTGTCTTCAATATTTTATTTAATTGTTGCTGGTATTTAAGAATTTTAAATTTTATTGAAACTATAAACAAGTATGTTAGTTTTAATACGATATCTTACACAAAATTTTCCCCTGTAATTCCCTTTTAACGTTTAAGTGTTTTATAAGGTATAATTCATAAGCTAGTGTGAATAAGAACTGATAAAACATGAGTTAGAAACTTGTATTGCACAGAAATACCTTTTCCTTTTTTATCGTTTTCCAAGTGTGTCATGTGGGATTGCTTTTCATGCTTAGATAGTATAGCAAAGGAAAACCTCGTTTTACCGAATTTAACCAGCACAAGCAGTAAAGTAACATTTTGTGTTTATAGCGGAGGGCTTTGTTAACCTAAATTTGAAGGAATCGCTTGAGGGGAACCAGAACCCCCAAAATGATATGTCAATGTTTTTAGTGTTTCTTAAAATATGAAATCTAGCTTTTCAACGATATCTTTACATTAAAAATTCAAATACTGGTACACTCTTAAAACAAACGAGCGATTTTGAATCGGTCTGAGTTAATTCTCGATCCTGCGGTGTCGAAAATGCACTTCTCCTACAGGAGTGGAACCTTTGTGTGTTAAATTTCTGACAGGATCACTCCAAACGAGTGATTTTAACTCAGCCTAAGTTAATATTGACTCCTTTCCACTGTCGAAAATGCACTTCTCCTACTGGAGTGGATTTCACTCGTTTGTTTTAAGAGTGTGGTATTTTTAATATTTTTTAAAACAAGCGTTGTTTAGGTAAAATCCAGCCATGTTTTAATTAAGGCATGCATATACCTTAGAAAACAGAAAATTGATCAAAAAATGTGTTCTGATGTTTTTGCATTCAAATATTATCTGATTCTTTATCTTTCAAATGGTACAAGTATATTTCATGTACTGTAAATAGCTTTTAATTTACAGGCAGTCTTTTAAAGGCTATTCTATGGTCATCAGTCTAACAATGAAAACATTAAACGCATTTTTTGAAGAACGAGTTTTTTCTTAACATGCTTTAACTGCGAGCAAAATATTTTAAATAAATATGCTTCAATTAAAAAAAATAATTATGTGTATTTTTAAGAGTATGAATCGGGGCATGTGGCCACACTTTTTATAGCAATTGTAACAAATATTGAATTTTTTTACAGACTTTTAAAAAATTAAATTATTAAAAAAAACCTATTTTAAAGTTAGCCATTTCAAACTATCATAATTAAATAATTACTTTGCCTAGAGCTTAGATAAAGTATGATCACATGCCTTTATATTTAATGTTTTCTTTTCTGTAAAAATTATGTGAAACAACTAATTTGAAACGTCGTTAAGTTGCTCTTACTTTTTTTTCGTTTTAATATTATTGATGTTTTTTAGGTAAAATATATGTAGTTTCACTTTAAAAAATTATAATTCAAAAATTAAACAAACATTTTAAAGGCTCGTTTTAAGTATAGTTAAACATCCATCCATTTAACAACTGGTAAAAATTTCATTAAAAAGTATGACATAGTTTCTGAGGAATACATAGGTACATAAAAAAGGTTATTTTAACAAGGGCTTCAATGGTGGACTCCGGTCCATCTTAAAAATAGTTAATCTTGATCATTAAGTGAAGTTTGGTTTGAAATAAGTGACATAATATTTTATGTATTAAAGAATTGTAACTATGTTTTTCTTTCGGTTCTTCATTCCCGGTACAAGCGTGTGACTCGTATCCACTGATCTCTGGCGTGAATCAGGGTTACCGCGATTGATAAACAAAGCTAGTAACCGGTTTCTTTACACCAGTTAAGGTGATTTCTCGCTATCATCTCCAAAGAGGCTATTAAGGAAAGCCTTCTTCGAAACAAAAAGAGGTTCTTCCCCTGTACTCTTCAAATACTATCTTCTCTTTTTCTTCTCTTATGAAATGTGAAGGATATTCTACAAACTAATATAAGGGAATTTCGTATATATAATAAAATATTTTACTGTTCTCATTTGTATTTAATATGGGCTTTGAAATTATTTAAAATTTGTACCATTGTATCTGAATTTTTGATACTTATGATTCACAAAATTAACTTTTATAGGTACTACACAGATAAATGCCTTGAAACAATCAAAACAGTTTAATATTGGAAAACGAGATTCAAATCATAGAAACTTAGGGGAACGATGCACCATGTCCAGACACTGCTTATCGAACGCTTTGTGTAAGGAAAACGTTTGCTCTTGTCCTACGGATTACTATGCCTACATGCCTAGTTCAGAATTATTAAACCTTGCCATCTGCAGATTAAAGATCAAACATGGGTTCCGTTGTGCACTTACCCAAGATTGTTCAGAACATGACACAAATTCGGAATGTTCTCAAGGATTTTGCCAATGCATTAAAGGAACACGCCATCTACTGACTGAAGTCCTATTTTCGCATGTTAAACGCTGCTACAACACATCGTTACGTGAAGGTGATGCCTGTGACATCCACGACCAGTGTTTCGGGCTTGAGGATGACCACCACAAGTGTCGCTGCACTGATGGCCACTGCACATGCGTCAATGACAGTGGAAGCTCTGGATGTCTCATCTGCAAGGAGAATATCACATCGACCCTGTTAGTTTTAACAGGGATCATCTTGTGCATCCTCACCCTCATGTTGTCAGTCAAACTGCGACATAGGGCCAGCTTGCGGTATCAAGCACGCAACCTTCTCAATACTAGGCCTACAGCGCCCCCTTTGCTGAACACAGGAACTAACTTGAGCAACAACAGAGATGTGGCTTCTTCCTTGCCTAATGTGTTCTTTAGTGAGACCCGACGCGGTCTTCTTGAATTCAACAATGACTACATGCAAACTCGGTCTTCGAGCACCTCTGCCTTGCGGAGTGATGATTTGCCACCTTCGTACGAGGACATAATGGGTGGTATATGGAACGAGCCACCACCTCCTTACCAGGAAATTGCAGCAAAAGTACCATGATATCAATTGATGCTTATAAAATGCTTTAATTCTGATTGTTCTACGATGGCGGACAAAATACTTACCCCATTTCATAATTAAATGTATCAACAAATGTAAATTGAGATACGAGACAATTCAAAAGCTTAGTGGAAGAATAAAGTAACAAAGAGGTGAAAATGAGCTTTAAATTTTTCGTTTGCGCTTAAATATATTGACAGTGTCACTAACAAAGGGTAAAAAAACTATTCAAGTTAATGCAGAAAGGGGAACTTGTTATCTTTAAAGGAGGGAATAACGTGTTTATCAATATAAAAATCCCCCCCCCCCACATTTTTTTAAAAAAAAATGTCACTTAGCACGTTCTTCCACTGAACTCTTCAATTTGAGAGTTGATAGAGATGCCAATGAACTTTAATTTGCGTGAGTTTTTTTAAAAAATTAAGGTTTTCCTTTACAAAAAAAAAAAAAAAAATGGCAGTCAGCATACTCGATTAAAAAGCTTTTTGTAATAATTTTAAAATTTGATAAGATGAAACAAAGTGCATGTTTTTTCTTTATCTATATTCATTACTGAAATATTTAGTTTTGAAATGGGCCAAAAATGTTTTGTTACTGCGCTATTATACATTTTTAATATTATAAAAGTATTAACAAACGTTTTTCCCTTACAAAGAATAACCTTCAAATATTTATTTCAATTGGTTACGGAAACTCTGTAATGAAAAAAGAAATAAGGTTTTCCTGACAGCTAAATTTGAAATTAAATTTTGACGCCAAGAACATGCCAGAAAATGACATTGCGATTTTTAAATTTAAATCGATGGACAACTTAAAATATTAATACTACAAAGGAAAAGAAAGAAAGCATTTTCTTAAGCTGTCATTCATGCAAAATAGAGAAAATTAAAAAGCATGTTTCATTTTAAACGATTGCAATAATATTGCAAGAGGACCAAATATTTATAAAACACCTTCAATGTTTCTCTGGGAGCTTTTTTTGCACGTGTTGCGATTCTGTTTTGTCAATGGGGTTGCTTCACAGAGGATCTTTCAATATCTCATCGGTCTTGTTTTCCTTTCTCTCGAGTTACCTTTGCTTTGGTTAAGGTGGTTGGTAGACCTATATTCAGGTTAGTGTGGTTGGTCAGCACACTAAACCTGATACCATTGAATAAATACTCATTTTCATTGTTAATATAGAAACGTAGTAGCTTGTAAATTGCACAAGTTGTAATTTGTAGTTTGAGTTGTCAGACTGATTCCTTTACGATTTAAAAATGGTAATAAGAAGTTAAACAGCAAACGCTAATTTTTTAAAAGAGAATCTAATTTGTTTGAAATAAATAAAATACCTTTATACGATTATTTAATGTACAAATATATTGTAGTATCTACTTAAAACTTGAGTTAAATATTCTTCTGGATACCTTATTATTTAACGGTCACTTTATGACTTAAAAATTCATTTCTGTAAAAGTACTTTATGAACAACAATAATTCTAAATAAATATTTAATTTTAATTTTCAATTTTTTTAAACACGATATTTTATAACACTTTTTTAAAAAAAAAAATCTTTTCTATTTTACAACAACAAATATCCTGTTAGCGCTACTCCTACATTTATAAAGAATATACATTACATGTACGAACTTTTTTATGTTTGCGTTAACCAAAAGCTTTACAAATCCAATGTGTAAAAAACTTTAAAAAAAAAAAGAACAATACAGGGCGTTCTTCGTTTCACTTTAACTTGCATGGTTGGATCAGATTACGAACCGCGAAAACTTTATGTGGAGGTGAGAGTAGTGGGATATGCTACCCGTGTTAAAAACAACGAATAAACCTGTTTACTGCGTGAAGGTATGATCGCTACTACATAGGCCCAAACAATATACTTGACTATGTAACTCTACTTTAGTTTGAGTTGAACGGAAATGGGCATAGCAAGCCTTGACTCAAAACGGGCTGGTGCTTAATTGAGTTAAGTTTTGGCTTGCTTTTTGAGAGAAGGATGACACTTTAGAGCTACACAAAAGCTAATGGCGGCAGGCTTTACGATAAAGAACTATAGTAAGATGGAGACTCTAATATCTAGTTTGACACTTAATACAGCGATCATTTTGACACTCTAAAGCCTACCGATGTATAAACCCATCATCTGACTTCAGTTTTTCTAGCAATAAACATACTTTTACCAAAGAGTTATACACTCTTAAAACCAAAAAGTAAAATCCACTCCTATGGTAAAAGTGCATTTTCGACCCTCGAAAGGAGTGAAAATTAAGTCCTAAATCAGTCGTGATCGCCTTAAAATTGCTCGTTTGTTGTTAAGATTGTTGGAGGTTTAACATAGCAAAAGAGTGAAATCCACTCCTGTAAGTGCATTTTCAACACCGAAGGGAGTGAAAATTGACTCAGACTAAGTTAAAATCGCTCGTTTGTTTTAAGAGTATATAGTAGGGTAGGGGAACGACTCGTACTGAGCTGCCATCGGCGGCATGGCCTCACTACGGAGCCCGATATGTGGTAAAAGTGCTAGTTAATTTATAATTTTGATACTGAGAAAGGAAGTCCATGTCTAAGGCAGGAATTGAACCCGCACCCGTTAAACGCGTGGACTGCTAGCCTTACTCTCTTAAAACAAAAGAGTGAAATCCACTCCTATAGGAGAAGTGCTTTTTCGACACTGGAATGAGTGAAAATTAACTCAGACTGAGTTAAAATCGCTCGTTTGTTTTGAGTGTATGGACCTGCGATCCAAACCACTCGGTCATCGAGCCCCACATGCCACATTGTCTCTGTGTTGGTCAATGGTGCTGTTGCCAGGGCTTTGCTAATTAAGTTATAATTTTTAAATTTTTAACATGTGCTCTTATATATATGGTGCACAAAATTGTGTATGGAATAAGTTCGACTATGTATAGCTGTTTTTTAATTTTAATTTAATGGTTTTTAATTTTTTGAGATATTCAGTATAAAAGATGGTTACTTTTTACTTGTAGTTCGCATTTTAAAATTCATACACACGAACAAATATTACCAAAAACAAACCTATAAAAGTTTGGTGGAGTTATTCTTAAAATTGGAAGAGGAGTAGCGTTTTATAAAGTACGAATATTTGAATTTTTTTAAAAATAAATGAAAAACTACTTGTAAATATTTGTTTTTATCGCTTGAAAATGTTTTTTTAGAGTTAACATTATATAAAACTACTATAATTTACGAGTTTATGTTATTCTTTCTAGAAATTATGTTTTGCGTACCGTATGCCCTTAAAAGAGGTTTTAAATCATGTGGTTTTTCCCCAATAGCCCTTGTGTAGCCCCAGTGTGACGATAATTAAAAAAAAAAAACAGTTGTCACGTTTTACTGCATTCCAGACAAAAGAGAACACATTGGTTTGTCGTATTGGTGCATTACTTCGACTTGTTGACTTGGCTACTTGGCTTCACTTTTTTCTCGCCAATCATCGTCATACAACTCTAACCCACATAGTCCCACATTTTTATTCTCTTCGTCGCGTTTCAGCGTTTTTATCCTTATTTTTCGACACCAGAAATGAAATTGCTTGTCTTGAACCGTGAATGCTTTCCGCCATTTTGTTTTTGGTTTCATTTGAATTTCTTTTGCAACAGTGGATTTTTTTTTATTTTTTGGTTTTATGTGGTAAAAGAATGAACGGAATTCTATTTCCAAAATTTTCATGACCTGCTTTTGCAATACTTGGCAATGTTTAGAAGACATCGAAAGAAATCTATGAAATGGTAAATTGGCATTTTTACTAGAAATACAATGGTGGGTATATAGCTGTAATATGGGCTTAAATGACGGAAAATATCATTGCGAAGTTGCATTGTTTTCTTAAAAGGATTTTGATTTCATTTTTTTTCTCAGTTGCTGTTTCCAGCTTGAGTAATGTCTTTTTCTGGAGCATAAATAAAAAATATAATCTTTGAAAAAATATTTGATATAAAAAATTAAAACAAAGAAAATTATAGGTAATTTTAATTAGATAATTTATAAAGATAATTTTGAAGTAATTCGAACCAATTATGCCCTGTATTCTATAACTGGTTTGATAGTGAATAATTTTTATGCTAATTTCTTAATGATTTAGTTATTTTTTAACAAAATATTTTAATTTAATTAATAAGAAAATTGCATTATATAGTGCATTCTTTTTCTAAAATGTTAAGTTTTTTAAAAATCTCTTTACGTTAATGACGATGGAGATATTTAATTTATCCTTACAAAATGCTTAGAAGTTATAATTAAATTTTAAGTTGAATTTATGAAAAACTGGCTAAAAAGTGCCTATTAATATCATTAGAAAATTCACTTTCATTGTAACTGCCCCCCCCCCCCCCCCCCCCCCCCAAACCTGCAATTTACTATCAAAGTATATAGGTAAATTAAGGGGGAATGGGCTTGCTGGATCGCTGGTCTCCAAAGCAAAGTGCATCAGTGTTAATCCATTGGAGAAAAACTATTTTCTCTGTCACATTTCGTTGGCTGCATTGAATAATTTTACAAATGCATTTTTTGTGTGATAAATGTAGCTGACTTACTGGTCCTGACAATCCCGCTTTTTGAAATTGGTTCGAATTTTTTTTTTTTTTTAAATTTTGAATAAATAATTTTACAAAAAGTATTCGAAGTAATTTAAAAAAAAAGTTTGATTATAGAGACCTGTAATTTATCTACATTTATTGTTTAAAAAAACCGTTTGTAAAAATATTAAATACAGTCGGAGAAATGTGGCAGAGACAATAGTTTTTTAACCATTGGATTAACATTGAGGAAACTGAGTTTGGAGAACCACGATCCAGCGTGCCCATTCCCCTTTAAAGGTGTTTTTGTGTGCATTTTCATGAGATTGTAAAATTTAGTGTGTGGTACCGGCGTGAAAACATTTGCTTGACTGGCAGTGATCAGATGCACTCATCTTCTCTAATTAAACACTATAGGATTGCTTATGTGACTTTGTTTATAGCAAAATACATTAATTTGCTGTAAAACAGGCATTACATGAATAATGTATAAAGTAACTGTCAATGTGCTGTACTTTTACAGTATGGAGAGGAGCTTGCATTCCTCTTGAGTATTACGGGTGTCTGTAAAACAATGTCCTAGTTTTAATGGTATATTAAAGTAATTTATATTGTACTAAATATGAAAAATCGTACATGAAATTGAAGGAAAACTAACCTAGTTTTTCCTCTAAGTGCTCAATGTGTGCGCCTTTAGCGATACGGCACACATCCAAACGAAAATGCAATTATTCCCATACTGTCTGCAGCAAGTCCGGAATAATGGAAGCGACAACCTGTGCAACTGTGAAAACGATGTAGCGGTACAAGTGCAAAAAGATGTACAAGCAGGTACAAGCGGCACATCTGAAACTGTTGGAGTTATTCTTTATTCGTCACCTTCAGCCACAATTGTCGAACGATTACAGCTGATACTGTTACAATTTGAAACTCGGACATTCTTTTACGGACACCCTGTATTTAAAAAAATAGATACATCATGAAATGAAAGTAGTAGAAAAAACTTTGACAGTTACTATGTCAAACACGTAAAGCTTTCAGTCCTTATGTAGCCTAAAATTCCAAACGCCGAAGTGGATGGTTGTTAACTATTCTTACTTTTACACTTGCTTTAAGCTGAAACCAAAGACTTCTAATAAGTACAAAATGGTTATTTGCAATACCAAAACGAGAAAAACATTACCAAGTCATGGGAATTTGGCGCAAACACTTGGCGTGTTTTCCCAATAGAAACGTAAGCGTAAATCTAAAGTATTGTTTTGAGGCTCAGTGGCTGAGAGGTTTAACATGTCCGCCTCGCAAGTCCAAGATCGCGGGTTCAAGCCACCACTGAGTCGTCGGATTTTCTGGATGGGAATCTCCTGGGCACGCACGTCATATGATTATGTGGCACGTAAAAGACCCCTGTAGGACACACTTGGCTTAGGTTCTCTCGGAAAAATCAAATCTCGGCATACTATTATCATCCACAGAGAGCACCAGATTCACTGCAATCTGGCTTCAAAATTGGTAGCGATAGCTGATTAGATGGTGCCACAAAAAAAAATGGCTCTCAGTCCTGGGGAATATGCCGAGTCTGCAATGGCTTGTTCACCAATATTGCAGCCCCCATTGGGAAAAAAGTGTTGTTTCACTTCTCAAAAATGGAAATTGAAAGTAGCCATCTCTTTATTAAATAATTGATACTCTGTATGCCGCAATTAATTTAATTAATCGAAATTAAATATAAATGCAGATCAAGAGGGGAGAATGTCAACAGTCACGTATAGTCATATGTTCGTCCAGACGCATTGATAGACGAACAAAAGGTATAAATATGGGTCTTGGGGCCCGGATGGCCTAGTGGTTTGGATAGCAGACCATTACGATAGCAGTTAGCTCGCTGTAACGGGTGCGGGTTCGATTCCTGCCATCACCCTGGGTGTACTTACTTTCTCTGGGACAGTAAAATTTTTTTATGTGTCTGTCTTACTTGGCGAAGGCTTTTAAGCGGGTCTCTGATCAAGCACTCACGCCAAGATCAAGCACTCAACTTTTAGTTTTATTTGGTGGCACCTACTCCAATAGCTGCGATACATTGCCAAATATAGCAATCGTTTTTGCCAAATTAGTGTTTTGGCGGGATTCATTTTGGCCCCCATCTCAAGCAACATCTATACTACGAGATTATCAGTCTGATGACCATTCTACGAATGTCTTTGACAAAAACAACTTTGAAACTAAATTTTTTTAAGAACCTTTGGGAGAGTGGACCGGAAGTGGACCCTCTTCAGCTTCCGGTTTGGGGCTTTCTACGGGGACGTGCTTCTAATATGTGGGGGGGGGGAGGAGGGGTAAGAGTTCTAAATCGAATCAGGGGTAACTCGGGTGAATCGTTGCTAGAGCAGAGAAATAATTCCATGTTCGTGTGTCTTTTTGATGTTTTTTGTATGGATGTTTTCAGGTTCAGAGAAACCACTGATTGAATTGTTTAGGGCAAAGAGTTCTATAGTAGGGTAGAGACTGAGCCTGGCAACAGCATCATGGACCAACACGGAGACAATATAGGTTGGCATGTGGGGCCCGATGGCCGAGGGGGTTTGGATCGCAGGCCATAACGCTAGCAGTCAACTCGCTATAAACGGGTGCGGGTTCGATTCCCATCTTTGCCCTGGGTGTACTTGCTTTCTCAGGATCAAAATTGTAAATTAACTAGCACTTTTGCCACTCTATTCGGGCTCCGTAGTGAGCCATGGCTGAAGATGTCAGCTCAGTACGAGTTGTTCCTCTACCCTACTATAGAACTCTTTAGTTTCGGGTAGTAGACCCTATGTGTGTGAAACGTTTTTGTCAGTAAATAAATATTAATATTGGATCACAGCATAGTCGAACGGGTTTACTTGTCCCCAAAGATTTTCAAGTTAATAACCTTCTTATTAAATACACTCTTTAAAAATACCCAATGCCGTTTCAAATTAGCTGCAACTGCGTAGACGTATGAGTAAAAAAATATTTAAGATGAAACCCGATAATAGGATTTTATGCTGGGCTAAAGTAACCTTCCTCCTCATTATGAAGTGCGAAAAGTAGGGTAGACTAACCAGTGAATGAACGTTTAAGACGTCACGTTCACCAGTGAATGAACACCAGGATATAATGACCAGGACAACCAACCATTGTCAGATAGCTTCCTACTATACATGGGAGGAAGTCAGTGTTGCCAATCCATCTAGTGGAATGATTCTCAATCCTTATTTTTTAAAAATTATATTTACCAAATGTTCATTCACTGGGCCTGTTCACTCACTGGTCAGTCTACCCTACTGGGAACTTTGTGCACCAAATTAGTCTTTAAGCTCTTTTCGTTTTTCAGCAATACCTTTCAAATCAAAATGTTTTGTGTTAGTTGCACTTTGTGCGTGCAGATTTTCTCTAAAACTTTGGTATGATGTCTGACGGGTACTAGGAGTTTGTGAAACAAATTTGAAGTCCGTAGCTCTTTTAGTTCGAGCTCTAAAGTCAGGGCCGGATTAAAAAATTTACTGCTCGCAGGTTACGATTGATTTGCCGTTCTTGTCACAATATTCTCGAAAGGTAGCCGGTTACCTGGAAAATAGTTGGTATGTGCTGTTTAAAATAGATACACATTTTAGAATCATCCATGTACTTTTACACAACAAATCGAAAACGAAATAGGCGAATTTTTTTTAACTGCTGTACTATTTTTCTTTCAACATCAAAATCTGGGAGTTGGGGGTGCAGTTGCCTTCGTTTGCTACGAAATATTAGGTAGTAAGTACTAAATGTATGTTTACAGTTTACGCATTAATGTAAATTTGTTCGTTTTCTTTCTTAAAAATATTCGTATCTTTATAATATTTTTTTATGCCGAATGCCTCTTTAATTGGTCGTTAAATTTGCCTCCCTCAAAAATTCTCCTCGCTAGCCTACAGCCTACTTTTCCTATTTAGAAATCCTACCCTGTCTAAAGTAGTTTCAGACAGACTGACCAACGTTCACAAAACACTTTTGAAAAAACCGGCGCCCTACTATAATGTGGAAATAACACAAATTTAGACTATATCTGTATCCTATATATGTTTCTAATTTTTTTTCTACCCCATCGCAATACTTTCATTACCACATATTTTTTTATTCGGGTTATAAAAGTAAAAATTACTGAATACGTGTTATCTATATTTTATAATAGTTACTACATACTCCATTAATACCATTTCACCGCAGACAATTTTGTTACAAACAATTGTTATTTTTTTATGAGTTATGAATACTTGATATTAACAATTCATGCATGAATAATGCATAAAAAATATCTGGTTAAAGATAACAAATAATACACAAACTATTAATTTACTTCACTATCGGAATAAAACCGAAATAGAAATTTTGATGAAAATACTCTCTTGACAACTTGCATATATTTGTTATATCTAAATTATTCTACACACTTATCCATTAAGCTACCAATTTAATTCAAAAATGCCGATAGAACTCTCTTAAGTCTTTTATTCATCATGCAATAAATCAGGCTATGGGCACCCCTATTGACTACGTACTTTGAAAACCATTTCTCACTTTTTTTTTCTCGAACGATAAAAAAAAACTTCGAAGTCGATATAATCCGTCAACAAAGCTTTTGTTCCATAATAAGAATTCAAATCGAGTCGTCAAGGACAATACATCCCTCCTGGAGGGTCCACAGCAGTGCAGATAAAGAACGATTTTCTCAAGAAAGGAACAGAGTCGGGTTTGTTCGAAAAGGAACCAAGATCTTAAACGGCGTTTAGTTAAATGGCCTATTTAACCTCTCAAGACCTGAGTAAAAACCTACACATAAATTCTTAATCAAAACATGGGGCTGGGGAGCCCAGTTGGTTAGGAACTCGTCTAACATGCGAAGGGTCCCAGGTTCTGGTCCCGGTATCGCCAAAATAACTGCCGACCTATAAATAACTGCCGGCCAGTGCAGCCAAAAATGTCCGACGAATAATACCCCGTGTAAAGGAGTGCACGTTAACCTTTTATACGTCAACGTTCCACTTGTGGAACATATTATTTAACCTCCTTTATAGCCTAGAAAAATTTCAGATGTGAAAAATTAAATTACACGAAAAGCGAATTTTAAAAAATCGTAACTTTTTTTAGGAGTATGGCATTGATGGTGTTAAAGCAACTTTTCCGGTAAAACTCTTAACATTTTAGTCTCATAACCTTAAATCAGCGCCATCTGAAAGGACCTTAAAGGGTTAAATATCCTTCAAAGTTCTAACGCTGCGCACGATGTCGCCCATAACGGTAGCGTTGGGTGCCTATCCAGGTGTCGGCTCGTAACTTGAGTGCGGTTCTAAAATACGATGCCCGTCGCCAATAGCCTTCGTGTAGCTCTAGTGCAACGATAATTCAAACTTGACCTAACCTAAACTTAATAAAAACATACTTGTCATACCAATATGTGCTAAAAAGTATGGTTTTCAAAGAATTAAAAAAATATGGTTAATAGTTACTTAGGGACACGCCTTTAACTCTAAATAATATATAATTTTTTTGTGATATAAATGCAAGAAAAAAATTGCCGTATCGCTTATTTGTAGTGAACAGTTTATTTTAACATTGTTTTTAATGCAAAATGCCTTAAAAATTAGCTACTGAAACCACTTTTTAAAAAGTTTGAATTTTTAAAAAAAAAATAACTATAATATCGTATTGACCTTCGTTCAACTTCTTCTATCGGTCCAGGTCAATTTCGGAACTAGTTAACACGTTAATTGTTTGTGGGAAGGTTTTAAAAAATGTTGCCAGGTAGCAAGAGGATATACCTGGTGCATTTTATTTGAAATCACAATATCAGTAATAGTAATGCTTTGCGATGTAAGCAGTTCTTATAAGTCAATTAAATCGTAATAAAAGCAAAATAAAAGAATTTTGATTAAAATTATCATCTCATTAATAAATTATAAATTTTTGACGTTTTAAGATGATTTTAATAAATTCTCAGTAAACAAGTACTTTATTCTTTTAGGTTTGGTTTGGTTTGAATTATCGTCGCACTAGAGCTACAGTTTATTCTTATAAATATGTATCTCGAAAGTAAAAGCAATTTAAATTTTATACATTAATTTTGAAATAAGGGCTTTGAAAATTTATTTAAAAAAATGTTAATAATGTGTGGGCTGACCCAGTTCATAATTGAAAGCTTTAAAACCTTGCAATTGTAATAACGTAAAATTGCATGATTTAATCTACAGTCGTCTCATAAACAGCAATCTATGAAGTGCTCAAAATTTGATTCTATAAAATTTAGTTTTATAAAAATGCTAATTTTTAATAATTCATAGTTTTCATAGAAATAAATGTATTACAAATAGAAAACAGCGATTTTTTTAAAAGTTAGATTTATTTGAATAATAACAACGATAAACTACGAAATTTTGTTCAAAACTCTGATATGATAAATTAAGAATTTGAAAATAATTTAAAACTTCAATAAAAAATGTGTTCACAAATTAAGAATGCACGGGAAGAACATCTTGATTTATTAGGAGTCTTCCCACAATTGTGTCTGCTTGGCGGACATTGGTGACAGGAAACCATTTTTCTTTCGGTTCTTCATTTGCGGCACACACGCGTGACTTGTGTCCACTGATCTCTGGCGTGAGTCAGGGTTGCCGCGAAATAAAAAACAAAGCCAGTAACCGGTTTCCTTTCGCCAGTTTCGGCGATTTATCGCTATCATCGCCAAAAGACCGATTGAGGAGAGCCTTCTACAAAATCAAGCGGTTTTTTCCCCTGAACTCTTCAAATACCACAACCATTGTGAAAATTTTCGACTTTTATCAAACTCAACTTGGTTCTTTTCAGAACAACACTATCAAACTGTTCACTGAAGCGTCCTTCGTGAATATTTTTAGAAGGAGTTTTTTCTTCACTTCGCTTCGATACAAAAGCTGTCTATTTTTTATGAATTTTTAAGAGGTGTTATCAGTTTTAGTGCGTTGATTTGAAAGCGCTTTCCCCCGGGGTACTGAATGGTTTTGTTCCAATGTCTTTTTTTATGTATTGCTTTTCAAAACATGGTAGCATTTTTTTTGTTTTCTACTGATTCTAATTCAACAGGATGAGAATAGACATGAAATTGAGAAATCGTTCTAATTATCAAATATAATATAAAGCCATCGTTATCAGGTCCGTTGAGTGTTTAGAGTTTGAGTTCTAAAAATAGTTTTATTTAGTTGTTAAAACGAAATTGTTCCAATGTATTTTTTATGTGTAACTTTTCCAAAACATCTTAGCAATTTTTTTTCTACTGATTCTAATTCAATAGGATGAGAATATACATGAAATTGAGGAATCGTTCTAATTATCAAGTGTACATTTTTTTTTAAATATAAAGCAATCGTTATCAGGTCCGTCGAGTGTTTAGACTTTATGAGTTCTAAAAATGCTTTTATTTAGTTGTTAAAACGAAATTGGTCCAATGTCTTTTTTATGTACTGCTTTTCCAAAACATCTTAGCAGATTTTTTGTTTTCTTCTAATCCTAATTCAATAGGATGAGAATATACATGAAATCTAGGAATCATTCTAATTATCAAATATACATTTTTTTTTAAATATAAAGCAATTGTTATCAGGTCCGTCGAGAGTTTATGATTTCTAAAAATGGTTTTATTTAGTTGTTAAAACGAAAGGTGTCGATTAGCAGATGGAACAAAAGTAATGAAGTCATGGTCCCTGCGTCTCAACAGGGAATTAATCTTAAAAGTTAATTTTTAAAAATAAGTTTTCGTAATAATTAATCAAACAATGAAGAAGAAATCCTTGAGAAATTTAAATACGTTGTAGTGTGTCAGTAAAATGTTTGAATTGTAATTTTTTTTCGTAAAACTCTAAATTGAATCACTTGGAGAACATAACCATATGATCATACGAAAAACTATGTTAACCCTCAACACTACCGAGCAATGTTGAACATATGCTCTGGTTAATTGTAATTTTCAAAATTAATTATACATTAAACTTGAATCTATAGTTAGCTTATTATGCTTACAGATATGTAAATTATGTAAAAGTGAGTTAAAACGTAAAATATAGTGCAAAAATTTAAGTTATCATATATACTTTATGTAAATTTCAAACTATGAGTATAATTTGAAATAAAATATTGTGAAAAAATATTTTTTGCAATTATAAGGTAAAACAGATTTTTTTAGGTTACTTACACAAGTATCCACATTCTTCATATTCTGCAGACGCTAATGAAACTTGCTAATAATTTAAAAAATACATACTTCATTGGTTTCAAAGGATTTTTTACTATTCGGATATATATCAATTATGAAACAGATATACCAAAATAGTCACTTAATTTCTATTCACTGGAGAGGTTGCATAAAAGAATGGTCAATTAGTGGGTTATATACCTCCAGAAATTGTCCGGATATCCGAAAACGGGATACTTAAAAGAAGAGAGAGAGATAGAGAGAGGTCCATTCTATTTTCTGTACATTTCTTAATATAATACTTACCTCTAAATGCAATAACATTAATTTAGAACGCAAGGAACATAGTTACCTAACTACAATCAAAATGTAGAAACAACAATTGAGGCAGCATCGAATTCACAAAAGAAACAAAGTAGATTATTGGCGCAAATAGTTTAATTGCTGATAAAAATTTCGTGTAAAATGTGTACTGCCAAATAAAGTTTTGGCGCCAATAATCTACGAGGTGCCTTTCGTGAATCATCTCGTGCCTCATGCGCAAAGCTGAAGATATTTTCTGAATACTCTAAGTAGGGGTAAAATGATAATATTTTTACATATTTGGATTTATACTCCCTCTTTTTAACCCAACTTAACTAGTACGTTTTGTGTAATCTTTAGTATTTTACCCTTACGTAGTGAATGGATTCACAAAGGAAACAACGTAGATTATTGGCACAAATAGTTTAATTGCAGATACAAATTTGTTGTAAAATATGTGCCAACAAATAAAGTATTGGTGCCAATAATCTACGTTGTTTCTCCCGTGTTTCATGCGCAAAGTTGAAGATATTTTCTGAATACTTTATAGAGGAAAAATTATAATATTTTTACTTATTTGGATTTATACAATTCTCTCCCTTAAATTTTAATCCAATTAATTGATCAAATAATACATGAAAATATATGAAAAAAAAAACCAACAACATACAGGGATCCAATCAGTTTAGATCATATCTAGTGTATGTTTAACTATATAACTGATAAAAAGGATATATTTCTCTTAAATTTGGAATTCTGCAGTTGTCTCCTTTGTCTCTAATCTCATCTCCCTTCATTCTATCCAATTATTTCTAAAAATAATACATTTGAATAACTAAAATTTTAGAGAAAAAGTAAGACCAAATAGGATCTCTAGTATATTGAGTATAGGTTTTACTTTTACACATCCATCACTTAAAACCCCACCAATTTCTAATTATTAACAGCACCCAGGATCAAAATACATTCGGCCTCCTCAAGCAAGGACACTCAGGCAAAGAGGAAAATAATATAACTTCCCCATATATATCTCTTTATGGTCGACTGGCGTCCTGGAAGATGCTTTCTCTGCAACAAGAGTTATCCCCCCTTTATTCTTCGCTTTCCCGCTGCACAATTGCCCTTTTCCCTAACTGCCCCTTCTTCTCTCTTTTCTCCGGGACTAATGGACAGGGTGGTCCTTCATTTTTGTTCGTGCCCGTGGTAACTTCATTATTTAGGTGTAGTGTGTGCCGCTTCGCAGTAATAATCGGAGTGAGGATGATTGTAATGGGGGATATTTCATGCGGAAAATTATTGTTTATTGACTTGTAGTGATTTAAGGGGTTGGTTGGGAGCACTCTGATTTTGCTTTATGAAGGCTAATTATTACAGTTATCTATTAATCAATTCCAAATATATATAAACACAATCAGCAATCCTCTTAGTTGTAGTATGAAGATAGTAGATTCATACTACTCTAGTAGTATACTCAAAGTAGATTAATACTACTAGATTGTAGATTTGCTTCAGCAACGTTGTTTTTGCCTTTTTTTTATATTGTATTAAATAATATACACCTCTAAAGAGCATTAAGGTATAAAAAATTTCAAGAAAAACACTCAAGTGACTCACAAAAGCAGTATTTTTTACGCACATTCTGTGCTATTCGAATTGAAAATTCCAATAGTTAAAAAGCATGGTTTTAATTCTTTTGATTTAATCACGGTCTGTATGGTAATGATGAAAAATAACGTACGTTCTTTTCCGCACTCTGTTTGTCTCCTCTTCTCTGGTGATGGTTCCTGTCGAAGGGAGTGTTAAAGTAATTCTCCAAGTGGTAGAATTAATTTCTCGCTCTCTTCTCGTCTCCTCTTTAGCGATGGTTCCTGTCGAAGAAAGCGTCAAAGTAATTCTCCAAGTGGTAGAATTCCTTTCCCGCTTTCTTCTCGTCTCCTCTTCTTCGGTGATGGTTCCTGTCGAAGCAATCGTTAAAGCAATACTTCAAGTGGTAGAATTTATTTCCCGATCTCTTCTTCTCCGGCGATGGTTCCTGTCGAAGGGAGCGTCAAAGTAATTCTCCAAGTGGTAGAATTCCTTTCCCGCTCTCTTCTCGTCTCCTCTTCTTCGGCGATGGTTCCTGTCGAAGAAGGCGTCAAAGTAATTCTCCAAGTGGTAGAAATCCTTTCGCGCTCTTTGCATGTCTCCTGTTCTCCATCGATGTTTCTTGCCGTAGAGAGCGTCAAAGTAATTCTCCAAGTGGTAGAATTCTTTTCTCGCTCTCTTCTCGGCTCCTCTTCTCCGTCGATGGTTTCTGTCGAAGGGAGCCTCAAAGTAATTCTCCAACTGGTAGCATTCCTTTCCCGCTCTCTTCTCGTCTCCTCTATTCCGACGACGATTCCTGTCGAATTGAACGTCAAAGTAATTCTCCAAGTGGTAGAATTCTTTTCCCGCTCTGTTCTTGTCTCCCTTCTTCGGCGATAGTTTCTGTCGAAGATAGAGTCAGAGTAATTCTCCAAGTGAAAGAATTACCATGCCCTCCGGAATACGAGATATGTTGGGTGTGTACTCCGGGGTCTGCTGGTTACTTGACTGTAGTTATAAATACTGTTGCCTGTCTCCAAAAGTACTTGTGTAGTTCTAGTGCAGCGATAGCTTATCCTAGCCTTACCTCCTAAATGTATAAACAATAGAAATCATATTTTTAGGTTAAATTTCGTAAAACTTTGTCACTTGTATGAATAGAAAGACATATTAAAATAGGATGCCAGGACGCAATGGGTTGGGATTTTTTTTAAAAATCAAGTTACTTATTAATAAATATTTTTTGGTAAAATTCATTCATCCACAAAACTACAAAAAAAAAAAACCGCATTTAAAACCTAACTACAATAAAAGCTTGCTTTTAATTTAGATTGTATCAATATAAAAGTTACATTTAAGTTGTTTTTTAACAATTGAAACGTATAGTTGAAACTTTTTTTTTCTCTAATGGGACTGCAACAATCTATACTGTTGATGATTTACACTATTTCAATTACTAATTGCAATGCATAAAAATATTATTAACGAAATTTCATAGTGTATACACTTTATCTTTACATTGTAAAATTTCGTTAATAATATTATTTTTATGCACTGAAATTTTTAACAAACGATTTTCCAGACAAACCTAAGATTTTATAAAAATAACAGTTTTCAGTTTATCATGGAATTTTTGCATAAAACATTAAAAAAATAAAGATACTTGCATTAGTAAATGTAAAGAGCTAAAAATCTGAAATGATCAGTTTCAAAACAATCTTTAAAAACATTGTAGTCTGTGAATTAGGGTAGTTATGGTTTGGTTTGACTTACCTAACTTTTTATGATGTCTCATAGAAGTTGTGTCGTCCAGTCACGAGATGCGATGAGGGATACAATTCAGATGAAAATTTTAACTATTTACTATATGTTTATGAATTTGCGTTTATGTTATTGTCCATTAATTAAACAAAAAATCAATACAAATGTCATTGTTTGCTTTTAACATTCCGTTTCACTATGAGCATTACAATATTAAACGAGGAACAGTTATGCTATAAGGGCCGATTTCGATTTGGCGATATGCGTTACATTGCCAAGCACCAAACGCCCAAATGTAGCAACATTCATTTGTATAAAACTGGGTAAGTATAATAACCATAAGCACACTTTTTGAGCAGAAGACAACAATATTATATTATATTTAACTATTTTTCTAAAAGTCGCCAATATTATATCATATGTTACTAATTCAACATCTAAATAATAAATCAAGTTGTTTTTCCATCTATTTAAGAATGAGATTTTTCAATTATTCTTAGACATGCTAGTTTTCGGTAAAATATCATGTACAAAATATTTTAAAACGATTATTTCATTAATGATAAAGGATGCATAAATGATGTCAAACATAATCTGTTTAAAGTTATTTAAAAAAGTTTTGAATGAAAGCAATTTTATATCGGTAGTACAACGCTTTAAAAAATAGCTGAATGAACTGAGCTATTTCAGATAAACATAAACAGCTTACTTTATAGTTTTTATTGCTAAAATATGCATCAAAACAGTCTGTTAACAGTATATAATACTTGCCAAAACAACATGACAAACACAAATAAAAAAAATTTCAAGTTTTATTTTGTTAATGTTAAAAGATATATAATGAATTAAAACATAAACGGTTTTATTTATTTTATAAAAAACTTATGAAAACAATTTTATATCGTAAGTATAACGTATTAAAAAAATACCTGAATAAACAGTGCACTGTGCAATTTTGGATAAAATAAACATAAAGCGAAATTTTTGCTATGTTTGAAGTGTGCATTATCATTTTGAGATTAATGGCGTCCAAATGAATCAATTTCAACAATTTATATAACTAGATAGATTACCATTGTTTAAATTTTATAGTAAAAACATTATTGAAATTATTTATAACAATCGGATACATAAGAGTAATTTTATTATTGCTTTTATTTTAAACAAAAAGTGAATTACCGTTCTTCGCACGACTAGAAAAAAACTTAAATAATTGTAGTTCGGTTTGAGTATTTCGTTTGTAGTAGTGAAGTAATGCTTTTAGTAATATTTCCGATTAAAAAAGTAACTTCAGACTGAATTTTTTTTAAAAACCGTTTTCCAGAGATAATCCGATTTTGAGAAATCAACCTTCACAATTACTAAAAAAAAAGTAAATTTGGAAGTGTATTTATTTATGTGAGGCCCAGTGGGTTAGTGGTATTGCTTCGCATTGCCACGTCACAAGTCCGGGGATGGAATCCTGGATTGGGTAAGGTTGGCCCATTATTTCATCCATTGAGAGGGTCAATTAAATAGGTACCAAGTCTACTTGGGAACTAAACACTGGGGGTTTCGCGTGAGTCTGAATACCTTACCGGGACATATGTCTAGCACCCCAGAGCCGTAGGACATGAAAGCTGAAATGGGCACGGCAGGACTTGGCCCAGTAAAAGGCTGTTGCGCCGAGGAGTTAAGTTTATTTATTCATGTGGTGGGTAAATTGGATTGAGCCTCGTAGACAACAAACATCGTCCCGAATAAACAAAAGGTATATACTTTTCTAATCAAGTTATAATACATTACTACATTTAAACGAAAATTCATGAATATTTAGCTAACTTCATAACATATTAAACCCATTTTCGTAAAAATTGCACCTTTTCAACACGAAATATCAACAAATGATCAACTCTTAAACAGTATGATACCAAAAATTAAAAACAAAGCATTTCATGACACAAATAAATTGAATGCAACACAGATTCATAGGTATACATTATCATCACACTAACAACTAAATTGTGTTTTTTTTGTTATAATGGGTCGGGGAAAGGTATTAAAAAATGAACTTACCTTTTTCGTTAGTTGCCGAAATATTTGGCCCCAGTAATGGTATCCTTCAGTGATAATGCGATTAGAAGTCCACCATTTTTTTTTATCATAACATTGATCTTTTAAAAAAGAATTCAAGGTATAGCAGAATGATTGTAATTGTAAGTATACTTGTAACATACAATATCATTTGAATCAAATACTATTTTTATAAATAGAAATAAAAAAGTTTTTTTATTAATTTGAAACAATGATACAATTTGAGTTAAAGTAATACAGTATAGATATGTAAGCTTCGTTAAAATATTGTCGATTCTAATGAAAACATTAAATTAGTCAAATAAACATCAACCTAATTGTTATATAACAATGTAGGAATCAAACGCATTTATTTTATAAATGAAACATAATATAATATTTACCTTAATTAAATGAGCTAATTCCATTTAATATAGATACAACGAATGTAGTTTTTTTTTTAATGTTACTCATATACACCTACATCTTTTGAATTGTTTCGGAATGCAGTGATTATAATAATAAATGTAACTCAATAACATCATTGTTTAAGTTTGCATACTTTGATACATTATTGAAATGACACATGTTTTGTATTTTAATCGTTCATTTAATTGTTTTAACTTGAGTAATCAATTAAAGTTTTTTCTAAAGCAGTTCTAAACATCACAACATAAGATAAGTTTCACATTTTTTGTATATAATGCTATAAATGGTTTATTTTCTTAAATAATCTAATTTTTCATACAATACCGTTCAATCCTCACTTAAAGAGCAAAAATGAAGTATCTTAGTGTATTTTCGAATGATATTTATTATTAACAGATACTTAATATTATTTACAATCAAACGAATTTATTATAGTTTTTTACTATTTCTTTTGTAAACTTTTTTTGAAATATAATTTTTCCTATAATTGTTTTAGTCAAAACCTGATGTATCAAATTTATTTCACCAAATACACCAAACTCCAATTCTCATCTAAAATTTTTTCCACCAAATCTTTGTTTGAGTTTTGTATTTTCTTTTAATTTAGGTTGTTTTAAGTATGAAATATAGAAAAAACATAGATTAAAATATTTGACAAGCTTGGTCATATTAACAAAAAGCTTATATTTTAATATTTTTACAAAAACAGCGCCTCGGTTTTGAGTATAAAAGATCAATCGAAGAGGGTAATGTAGTATTAAAAAAATTGAGGTTTTCGGATTAATCCCTTACATTGCTTGTTCTTATAAGAAACCATTGTGAACATAAACTAAGTGTTTAAAACTCAAAGAAATCTAGACTGGGAGTAAACCAACCATTAAACATTTCAAAATATTTGGTTAATTTTTTTTACATATTCCTTACTTATTCCAAGGTTTATAAAAATAGGCTGCAAGCAACCTCGAGGCGAATCAGGAATTTGGTCGGCTCGAAATCTTGAATGATGACATGACTGAATTGTACTTAGTTTCTTTTTAATTATGTTCGGAAGTCAGAATTGGACTTTCTTTTTTATGATGTTTGGAAGCCTTGAAGTGTTAAGTTAGTCATGTAATGGACTATACAATTAATAAGTGTTGAGCACTACCTTTAGGATGCAAATACTTATTACTGTACTCTAAAAATGAAATTTAGACTTAAGTTTAAGCATTTAATCACTGTAAAATTTAAATCACTAGGCTTGGTTTTTATTAGTTTTTAGAGCATATAAAATTACTACTAGTGCACTAATAAAAAACGCATAATATGTTATAATTGTCTCCGATTTGTTAGTTAAGTTAAATTATTATCGCAAAATCCTATGCCTTTTGTATTCTTTTTAATAAGTAAAGCGTCGAAGTCAAATGAAAAATACAATAGATAAAAGTTATGATATGAATAACACATCAAGATAATTTTATTTCAGGAATATATCATAAAAATATTTACCTTATCTTCTGTTCGAAATATGCGCCTTCGCTTTATGAAAATGGCTACGAAATGAACTAATTTCAATAATGTATGTACCTAATACTGTATCATTGTTTGAACGGCACATTTATATTCATTATTGTAATGCCAAGTTATTTATTAGAGCTATGAAAGCATTAAATATTTTAATTGTTGGGTTCTGTCTTAAGTTTGAGATTGATTAAACGATTGATGTCAGCGAGATCTCAACAGAAATTTTAAACAGAACAGACTGGTAATCGCGTAGTTTACAAATGGGATTTTTTTTTCATAATTTAAATAATAACAAATCCTTTGCTTTTAAGTATTATAAAATGGCAGTAAATTTTTTTCAAAATTACAACATATGTTATTAACATAATTGGTGATCCCTATGGGTGGAATTACAACAAAAATAATTTTTGAATATATTTTTTTGAATATATTTAACTTAAACGACATAATTTAGAAACTTGTGTTTATAAAATGATAAATAATGAACTGCATTAAATGTCTTGCAAATACAAAAAGATTTATCTGTCTATGTGTAAATGCACTCTCAGAAATAACACTTTCATTTTTGACGATTCATGAATCCTCAAATCTCATTTCGTTAATTTTGAGGATTGTTACGTCAAACTATCACGTGACTTTTGAGTAAACGTGAATCCTCACTTTTACGATCGGGATTTGACGATTCTGTATCTTGATTTTGAGGAAACTGAATTTCATTGTTGTACTCACATGCTAAAAAATGACGAAATATTTCTTTAGATTAGACGACATTCAAATCCTCATAAAAATGACGATTCAAATTTCCTCACTTTGAGGAAACGAAAACTCGGAGCATTTGCCAGTAACAGAATCCTCAAAATTAAGGAAAATTTCGTCGTTTTTGAGCATTTATTTTTGAGAGTGTATGTGTAAATGGTATACCATATAAAAGTTATGCCTCAAAAGCATGAATCTTTGACTCTATCTTTACCCATGTCAGCAAAGTTCTACCACCGTTTTCTTTTACCAGACATATACTGCAAAAAAAATAAAACCTATGTATAACTGACTACTATAAAAATGATATCAAAAGCATGAATCTTTTACACTATCATGCCTATATCTTGTCAAGGAGGGTCTATAACAGGTATTACATTCTTGTGTGTCTATATATAGTAACTAGTATAACTTAGAAAAGTTGTCACAAAAGCATGAATCTGTGACTCTATCTTATTCATGTCAGCCCTGTTCTACCGCCGTTTTCTTTTACAAGACATATCCTGCAAAAATAATAAAACCCATGTACAACTGACTACAATAAAAATGACATCAAAACCATGTACATTTTAAATTATTTTACCCATTCTTGGTCAAGAATTGTCTCAATTATTAAAGGCCAGGTGAATGTATGGCCGCCCGTGTCTTTGATAGACTCTCTGTAGTGTGTTTCGCCTGATGTATGGTTCGCGCGTGTTCCCAGGGCGGCGATAAAGGCACAGATTGTAGTAGATATGGGATTACGCGTTTGAGAGCTCTCGTAGGAGTGTATTAATCGAGTGGGTGCTGAAAATGGAGTATTGATAATTTTGGAACTAGAATTAATGCTTAAATTCGTAAAACATGTACCTGTTATTATGAACTATCAATATCTCTCTTTGCTTTTACTTTTACCATGCAACTTTTTAAATTTGCTTTTTTAGAGATTCTTTCCTTGCATGGGAAATGATCCAGGTACGGGCCCTTGTATTGTCAAACTAACTGCCGACCTATAAACGGCGTGTATAGCTAAAAAGTCCGACTAATAAAACTCAGTATGGAGGATCGTCACTTGAATGTGGTTCTAAATTGCGTCACCTGCACCAAAAACTCTAATGTAGCTGACGATAATTTAACTAAATCCTAAACTTAACCAGACATATTTTGCACAAAAAAAAATCTATGTATAACTGACTACCGTAAAAATGATATCAAAACCATGCACCCTTTACATTATTTTACCCATACTTATGGTCAAGAAGGGTCTCAATTATTAAAGGCCAGGTGAATGTATGGCCGCTTGTGTCTTTGATAGAGTGCTTGGGCCAGAAGTATGGCTCATGCGTGTTCCCTGGGCGGCGATAAAGGCACAGATTGTAGTCGATATGGGATTACGCGTTTGAAAGCTCTCGTAGGATTGGATTGACACGAGTGGGTTTTGAAAGTGTAGTACTGCTAATTTTGGGACTCGAATGAAAGCATAGATTCGTAAAACCTGTACCCGTTATAAAACTATCAATATTTCTCTTTGCTTTTACTTTTACCTTGCTACTTTTCAAATTCGCTTATTTAGAAAGGGCTTTTCTTGTACGTGAAATGATCCAGGTATGGGCCCCTGCATTTCCAAACTAATTGCCGACTTATAAACGGCCTGTATAGCTAAAAAGTCCGACTAATAAAACTCGGTATATAGGATCGTCACTTGAATGGGGATCTAAATTATGTCGCCTGCCGCCAAAAACTCTAATGTAGCTGACGATAAATTAACCAAATCTTAACCTCAACCTCAACCAGACATATCTTGCAAAGACTGGAACACCAATGCATAATTGGCTTCCATAAAAATGATATCAAAAGCATGAATCTCTTACACAGTTATAATAATCTCTTACACAGGGCCTCAATTATTGAGGGTCAGTTAAATGTATGGCCTCCCGTGTCTTTGATGGACGCTCTGTGGAGTGTTGGGCCTGATGTATGGTTCGCGCGTGTTCCCAGGGCGGCGATAAAGGCACAGAATGCACAGATATTGGATTGAAGAGATGAGAGGTATTGTATCAGTGGATTAACAAGAGTGGGTGAATGGGTGCTAGATGAGGAAAATTGCTAATTTTGGCCTTAGAACTAACACTGTGAGAGATAAGTAACTTGATTGAAATGTAATCTTATTTCTACTGTGTAATATTAAAATTTCAATTCTTAGAAAAAATTAATTCCTTAAATAAATAAAAAATAATTCCTTAAATAAAAATTTTTATTCCTTACCAAACTTTCAATTTTATGTTTTTGTAGCAGAGGATTATAAATGACCTTTCTATACCTATAATTTTGAATTTTATTAAAATTATTTATTATAATTTTTTTTCTCGTTTTTGAAATTGTGTGTTACTGAAAAAACTGACAGTCAGGTAACGGACTTATACTTCGGTATCTATCTGAAGGTTAAAACCTGTACCTGTAATATTTTTTTTTGTCTTTACTATTATCCTGTAACTGTTTTAGTATATCTAATTTAGAAAAAAAAAAACTATTACTTAATATTTATTTTTAAGCTTTATACTGTAAAAATATTTTAAAGTTAAGCATTTTTAAAACAAAATTTTTCCTTAATGCGCAATTACTCGCTTTTTACATCCAAACAGTTGTAACAGTTACATTTAAACAGTTATCCAAGCTGTTGTACCGTGGTTTATTGTTGATTGTCAAAAAACATCTAAACCATGAATATTTTATGGTCTGCAATCATGAAAATTGATGGGAATGCCTGTCAATATGAATGGAATAATGGTGTCACTATTCTGATTTAGAACTTATTTTTCTATGTTTCGAAGGACAAAAATGAAAGTACCCGCTAAAATGAATCATGCGATTTTACTTTCTGGAAATAGAGAATTGAATTTCTTCCTGGAAGTATCTCTCCTTTCACTTCAGCTCGACAAAAAGAATCCCCAAACGATTTTCTCTCGAATTTCTGGCGGGAGGCAAGGATGTGTCAAAATGACGGACGATACCGAAGTTTGTTTCGATTTCATCTCAACCGTGCCAGCCACAGAGCGCTGTGTAAGTGTGACAAGGTTGTAACTGACTCTCAAAGGACATGGTAAGCCAAAGAGGCAAAGATTTAATTTTAATATACCATTTTCTATGAAAGTGTTGCCTTTATGTGATAGCCATTTAAGTATAGGTATGAGAATTGTTATAATCGCTACATAAATTCGAACGTAAATTATCATCTGGAAATTTCTTTATTAAATTTGGAATTTTTAAAATGATACAAAACATTCTTCAAGTGATGAAATTGTTTTTAAACATATTCATTAAGTATTTAAAAAAACTGAAAAAATAAAACAAATTTGAAGAGAAAATTTCAATTATATTCTGGCGATTATCATCATACCTTGCGAAAAAAAGAATAGAAAGCAAAGAAATGCTTTAAAGAAAAGCTTTTCATAGCAAAGCAATGCTTTAGTAGAAAAGCTTACATAGTGTTAGCTAGTTTTAGCTAGTCACAGTGTTAGCAGTGTTTGCTAGTGTGTAAGCAAAAGGCTTACACACATAGCAAATCAATGCTTTGCGTTTGCAAACCCATTATTTCAAAACTAATCCATTAGCTATATCGCCTGATCGTCCTTCTTTACCTAGAGCCTTACGGATGGACTTAGTCCGTGGGACTCACCTTTTCTATCCTATTATAATGGTGCAATGTACTCATTTGACATGTAAGGGAAAATGGAAGCCAAGGAGAATAACATAAGTCATGGTCTGTTTATCATGTATTTCTGATGATAGTGAGTCTCGTATACCTAATGTATTATTTTAGAAATTACGTTATCTGTAAAAATATTTTTCCGCAATTGGCATTTTATTAACACATGTTAAAAAAGTAAAACCAACCAGGCAAAATAAACCTGAATTGGACATGTAATCTGAAAGATATTTTTTTATAAAAATATGCCACAAATTATTGACAGATGGTAACAATTTTTCGTAAATCGAATTTAACAAAAATAGTAGTTCAACATCCATATAGAATTTTTATTCAAATTTCTCTATGTTTTAAGGATACATACTTGGTGAACAAAAAATATAAATTGAAAAGCAATAGTTTATATTGTGATTTAAAAAAATAGTAATTAGGTCCATAGAACTGCTCCTTTTTAATAAGGTTAATGTTAAATCTCTTATTTGATTTTAATTTGTCTTTTATTATCCAACTAAATCACTTTGCGAATACAGCAAAAAAAATCATAATATCATATAACATGAAACTTTTCAAATCCGATTGCTTCCAAAAACATATTTTGTAAATATTTGTTCTTTCTTTTTCCTGAATTATACATTAAACTACCTATTCCATTAATAAATATAAAAAATCTATTCTGATTTTAAAAACACTTTTTTGATTTAAAAAAAAAAACTAAAGGTGAATTGTATCTCTGTTTTTTGTTACAATTTGAAGATTGTTATTTGAATTTCTATTCATGAGCTAATTGTTATTTGTTTGTTTTGCTTGTATTTATGTTTAATTCAATTGTGAAAGTGTTGTTCACCTGTATGATATTTTTCTTCGTTTACCTACATTATTCTTATTGTTGTTGTCTTTTTTTGTTGTTGTTGTCATTAAACGATGATTAAAAATTGAAAATAAACTTCTCACTTAAATCTTCATCAAATATTCTCAACAATAATTGTCATTTGTTAGCATTTGTACTTGTCTGATTCAGTTGTGGACGTTTTGTTCTTCTGCACGATTTTTTTCTTCGTTTACCTACATTCTTCTTGTTGTTTCTGTCTTTTGTTCTTAAGGGAACCAGGAACTTAACGGTACGTTAAAATATCGAGTTTTTATGTTAACTTTCAATTACTGAACTGGGTATTTACGAAAAAACTGATATTATTCATATCTGCATTTGGGGTTGTAGTTTGCAAGGATATTAGTTAATTCCAATATTACTTTTTTCCAGCATAAAATGCCATTAATTGAAACCGGCTATTTTCAGACCTTTAGGTACACTTTCCAGCACAACTATTGCAGGAATTTTTAAATATTTTTTTTTATATAAATTAAAAAAAGTTCGTTGATGAATCTTTAAAACTATTAAGTTAGTATAATTTATAATCAATCTCTTAAGTTATTACGCCTTTTCTAAATGGAAAAAAGTATTTTTGGACTTAATACTACTTTTTTGGCATTTTTATATGTAAAAAAAATTGATTGTTACTTTGTTTAATAAACATACATACACAATCATAGAAAATTTCCAAGCCTACAAATACAATAGTAAAAGAGAAAAATGTACCTAAACGCTGAAAATTGTTGTTTTGGAATTGGGACATTTGGGAGCTGGCAACAAAGTTATGTTGAAATTAACTTACACTTTTTCCAACTACAGCCTTATTATATCCTCTTTTGCATAAGTACACGTTTTAGTGACTATAAGTTTAAATAAAAAATTCGGTATTTTGAAGCGTCGTTGGGTTCCTGGTTCCCTTAATGTCTTAAAAATGATTATTATAAATTAAAAATAAACACTCGCTTTACCCTTTCAGTCACAGTGATGCCATTTGGCATCATCACTTTCAATATTTTTTTCCAAATGTTTATGTCCCATTACGACATCCAAACACACATCATTTGATTCTTTACACTGTGTTCTATTAGACAATATTTTACATTAATCTCAATAGAAGTCAGAACTACTATTTTTTTTTTATTTAGAAAGTAGTTAACAAGCGTTTCACCTGATTTTTGAAAAGTTCACTTCGGCTCCACATATTTAAAACACAATTTAAACTATTTCGGTTAAAATAATTACTAAATTTTTTTAATAATATGGTCAGATACCTTAAAATATATAACTCGAAGTGTTTTTAGGTAATACATATATTTTTATTTTGTTGCTCTAAACAGTTAAAAAAAATTGGCATTATTTCAAAAACCATATAAAAAAATTAAAATGAATTTTTTTTTCTTATGGAACTCTTATTTTTGACCCAAAATAGGCTTATTTTGTGAATATCAGATGTTTCTGTAGTGTAGTAAATTTTTGGGACTGAAAGGGTTAAATCTTTGTCAAATTGCCACAACTAGTGTTTCGAAAAGGGGTTTACTTCTTGGATCAATTCCGGATGGACGAACGGTTCTTCAGAGTAGCACGGGGGGAGTATAAATCCGATGATGGTGCTCAACACAAAATTTCTCTTCTGGTTTATTTGGGCAGACGATTCACTGGACCGTTGCCATGTTATTTTTTCTATAGCGAGATATAATTTTGTTTTTGTGTGGTGTTGTTGTTGGAGAGCAACAGGTGAGAAAAATATTGGCATTTTTTGGGGGTATTTTTAGAGTAAAAATATAAAGTGTGTGTGTTGGATAAATATGTGATAGAGGATATAAACTAAAGAATGAAGTTGTTTTTTTATATAGAAAATAGAAATAAGCAAATAGTTATTAATGTAGAGAGTGGAAAACAAGTATTTTTATAAATGAAGAATATATTGTTTATTTTACTGATTTTATGAATATAAGGAAGATGCTGTGAAATTTTGAATTTTCACGTATTGCACACAATATTTATTTTTGAATCAGGCAAAAGAATATGTGTATAAATAAACAGCAAAAAAAAGGGAATAATAAAATGGAAGAGAATAATTAGTTACAATGTGTATTCTAATACCGATTTTCTGAAGCAAATATTGGTGAAAATTGAGGTTCCACTTTGTAACATTTTTCTTTGACATAAAAATATATTGTTACTTTTCTAGTACAATATTGTACCCTTTTAATAGTAGTACTCGAAAATACACTGTCAGCAAAACTTATAATTATTACATGCTATATGAAATTAGTTATGACAAATATAATTTCCGGCTCAATATAAATGTACGTCCTTGGCGACTGTATCAACTATAGTTGGCGAGGTAAGCGAAGAATGGCGAAATCTCCCCCATGAATATAACCACCTTTTTCATTAATACTTGAACATATACAGTTGGTAAAAATGATCATTATTACATACTATATAAAATTAGTTCTGATTAAAAAAACTTAGTACATATGAGCGATACTTGGCGACTGTATTATTACATTTGGCGAAGAATTGTTGAAATCTCCCCCATAACGGGGAACGCCCTCCCTGTATTAATACTCGACCATATATCTTCGGGGCATATTCATTCGCTTTATCACCTTATTCTCTCCTAAATGAAGTAACATAAGAGAAGAACGGATCCTTTGAAGGAAGCTCTCGTTTCGAAACATAAAGGGGGGAAAAGCAACCGCAAAAAGCTCTATATGATGGCACAAGATAACTACCGGCACCTAATGACAGGCCGAAAAAAGTATTATTACATAAATATGTAAAATTAGTCAAGACAAATAAAAACACATGTATTGTCCTGGCGTTCGCATCTATTATTGTTAGAGGAGGAAGAAAAAAAATTGAAAAATATTCCTCATACGTAGAAACATCCTTTTTATATCATTTCTCGATTATACTCTGTATTTAAAATTTTAACCGTGACATGCTTTATAAAATTGGTTCTGACACGTAAAATTTCAAGCACAATGCAAATGTGCGACCTTGATAAGGTGAATGTATCTACTATAGTTGGTGAAAGAAGCAAATAATGACTAGATCTTCCCAATAACTAGAAACACCCTTTTTATATTAGTACTCGAAGATACATCTTCGGTAAAAATATTATTATTACATGCCATATAAATTTTTTTATGACAAATAAAATTTCAAACAGTGTACAAAAGTGTGATCTTGGCGACTGTATCTACTGCATTTGGCGAAACCTCCCCCACAACGGGAAACGCCTACCCTGTATTAATACTCGACCATATATCTTCGGGGCATATTCATTCGCTTTATCACCTTATTCTCCTCTAAATGACGTAACATAAGAGAAGAACCGATCCTTTGTAGGAAGCTCTCGTTTCGAAACATAAAGGGGAAAAAAGCAACCGCAAAAAGCTCTATATGATGGCAGAAGATAAATACTACCACTTAAACACACACTGTCAGAAAAAATTATAATTATTACATGCTATATAAAATTAGTTATGACGAATATAATTTCCAACTTAATATAAAATGTGTGATCTTGGCGACTGTATCAACTGCGAAAGAAGCGAAGAATGGCGAAATCCCATCATAACTAGAAACACCCTTTATATTACTACTCGAACATATACTGTTGGTAGGAATAATCGGTAATACCATATGAACTGAATTCTGACAAAAATAATTTTAAAAAAAAAGTAATACAACTGTGCGATACCTGGCGACTGTACCTACTACAGTTGGCGAAAAAATTGCGAAATCTCCCCCCATAACGGGAAACACCCTCCCTGTATTAATACTCGACCATATATCTTCGGGGCATATTCATTCGCTTTATCACCTTATTCTCCTCTAAATGACGTAACATAAGAGAAGAACGGATCCTTTGTAGGAAGCTCTCGTTTCGAAACATAAAGGGGGAAAAAGCAACCGCAAAAAGCTCTGTATGATGGCACAAGATAAATACCGGCGCCTGAAGGCAGGCTTTTTTTGCAAATGGAAAGTCAAGAGATACCCTTACTCATTTTTTGAGGGGTAATATTTTGTTGACTATGATTCTGTTTTTTTTACTATTTTCACGTTTTGTGAAAAGAAAATACACCTTTGTCGGAAGCCAAAGAGTTTTACGCCGCTATGAATCGGAATGGTGTTGATAAAAAATTGTGTTTACTTTTTAAGGTAAGTATACAGAGTGGGTTTGGATTGAAAATGAATATCCTCTTTATCAAGTTTAAAAAATCAAAATGTGTGTAAGTTCAATTTGGATTTTTTTTATTTACTAGCATAGTTGTTGTTTTGCAAAAGTTGAAAATACATTATTCGCTTCTAGTGATGTATTTCTAATATTACAATAGAGTCAAATTTTCTTTTAATAATTAATAATGTTTTTTAGCAGTAGGAAATGGATGTTTCTGTTTTATACTTATTTCGCAATGAAGGAACTCATTAATGATTGAATTCCTATTATTCCAATAAATTAATCATTAAGTTTATTAAGATTTAACAAGGATACCCAGTGGCTTGGTAGTGCTTTGTATTGCCACACAGATCCGGGATCGAATCCCGGATTGGGCGAGGTTGACCCATCCTTTCATCCCTTGAGTGGGTCGATAAAATGGGTACCAAGTCATGCTTGGGAACTAAACACTGATGGTTTTAAATGAGGTTGACCACCTTACAGGGGCATAAGCCTAGCACTTCAGAGCCCCAGGTCACGAAATCTGAAATGAGCACAGCAAACCTTGGCCCAGTAATGGGATGTTGAGCCGTGGAGTTAAATCCATTTAAATGGATGTTGGGTCTGAATTCATCAAATGTTGACGTAAAATAACTAACAAGATAACTAAGATATAATTCTATTTTGGTATTACTAATGTTATATCTCAGTTAAAATTCATTTAATTGATTGTTAGGTCTGAATTCTTCAAACTCTAACATAAAAGACCTAAAAGATTACTAGTGCCCTAAATATTACCTGTAAACAGGGAATTAATATGTACCCCATTTTTTGAATTGAGAATCAATTGTTATACATGAGGGTAAATGCAAACACTCTTAGCAATTGACAAAATAGTCCAGTCCATCCATAAATATCAGAATTGTTCAGAAAAAAAAATGTTTCCTCCAACTGCAAATAAAAACGTTTTCCTGACGTACTTTCTGGCATTTAATAGGGAAAGGCTTGATTCTAGATCTTATCCGGCGTCCAGGACAACGTCAAGTCCATGGATTGGTTTGACAAAAGTGGAACTGAAAATTTGGTTGTTGCTGTCGTCCTGTCCAAAAGGTTAGTAAAAATAAATAATCGTACTTTCTTTAGTTTAAGCTTTCACACTACACTCTTAAAACAAAAGAGTGAAATCCACTCCAGTAGAAGAAGTGCATTTTCGACACTGGAAAGGAGTGAATATTAACTCAGACTGAGTTAAAATCACTCGTTTGGAGTGATCCTGTCGGAGGTTTAACACACAAAGGATCCACTCCAAAAGGAGAAGTGCATTTCCTAGACTGGAGGAGTGAAAATTAATCAGACTGAGTTAAAATCACTCGTTTGTTTTAAGAGAGTATGTTTATAGCGTAAAATGTGGAAGGTATTATAATCGCTCAGCCCGTCTGTCTGTCCGTCGCCCCCTTTCATGGCCCAAACTACAAATGCTACGGGAAAGTGTGATACGTCAAAGCATCAGACTTAAATACGTTGAAAATTTCAGAAAAGAATTCGAATTCGAAGTATTTCAATAATTGAAAAAACTGCATATTTTAATACTCATTGAAAAAGCATAGGAAGCCATTTTTATTAGAATTAAATCACCATTGCCATTGGAAAAATCGCTCGAGAAACTTATTAACTAATTATTTTAGCCAATAAATTAAAATAAATTTATGTTTGCGACATCGATCACTTTGAAATGACGTCAAATACATTTCACAACGAGATTCTTTGTACGTTGATATTAAATGTTTTAATTTTATTTAAAAGCGAGGCATATTACTTATTTATTCTTTGTAACATAAATTAATTTTTGCTAACGATAAGTAATAATTATTGAATTTTCGAAATAAAATAAATGAAACTGGCCAAATTAGGCATGTTAATGTTTAATATAGAATATTAATGCTGTGTGTGTTTGTCGCCTTGTTACTTGTACAGCTGTTGTGTGGAAGCGGTTTAAGTGACGGATTCTGTTACAAACCAACTTGAATTCATCATATTTTTGAGTCGTAAGTCAGACTGGACTCACTCTTATCTAAAGCAGTCACGGTGACATCAGTTTGATAGTATGGTATGATACATATATATTCCAGCTTGTGTGCTTGTTCAGAGAACCGCTTATAAGCTTTCGTCAAGTGGGACAGACACAGAAAGAATTTTTACAGTCACAAAGTAATGAATAACACATAGACATATAACAACATTTATTGACGGTCACAAACATCCATGCCTGACCGGGATTCGAACCCGACCCCAGCAGCTCCGAAGGCTAGAGTCCTAACGATTGCGCCACACCGGGGCGGCTCATCAGTTTGAAGTAGAGGAGTTGATGCGGAAGGGAGGTCAATCAAAAAGATCTTGGACAATTTGGAAGGACAGTCAAAAACATAGTATATGGTAGGTAAGTAAAGATTATCTTTTTTTTTTCCTAATATCAAAACACGAATATTTACACAAATTTTCGTACCAGAAATGTTTTGAAAATTTTCAGGGATGTTTACTGAGTCACTTGGTGAGAATGGTGTTCTCTGGAAAAGTAATATTAACGATCAAATGGGGGGATGACTTTCAAGTCGTACTACCCCTCTTATTTAAGAATAAAAAATATGAGACAAAAACCATTAATTTTCTTGCCTTCTAGCACCAAGAAAAAATTTATTATTTCCTCTCTTCAAAAGTCCAGCAATCGGTAGATATGACACGGAAATTTCAAAAAGTAGTTGTACACCCAGTATTACCGGGTTTGTATATATATAACTGGAATTATCTCTACCAATGCCAACTAATCTCAAAGAGTGCGCCCATAAGATTTAGCAAAAGATTGAAGCGCATGCGAAGTAACAAAATAAAAATTAGGTTATATGACGACTAGTTTCTCAAACTTTACCTAATTATATTGATAAAGTTCTAAACGAAGATGATGAATCGTTCTATCGGCCTCATCTTAAAAACCTAGACAGAATTAATTTAATTTTTCAAATCATTACCATGGGGCTGGGAAGCACAGTCGGTTAAGCACTTGCTTAGCATGCGGAAGGTCCCAGGATCGAGTCCGGGCATCGCCAAAATAGCTGCCGACATATAAACGGCCCGTGCAGCCAAAAATGTCCGACGAATAATACCGTGTAAGGGAGTGCACGTTAAATATACTTCAAAGTCCTAACGCTGCGTACGATGTCGCCCTTAACGGTTGCGTTGGGTGCCTATTCAGGTGTTGGCTCGTCACCTGACTGTGGTTCTCAAATACGACTCCCGTCGCCAATAGCCCTCGTGTAGCTCTAGTGCGACGATAATTCAAGCCAAACCAAACCAATCAGGTGTTGGCTCGTCACCTGACTGTGGTATAATACGACTAAAATACGAATAATATAAAATGCGAATAAGATACGAATAAAATACGACTCCCGTCGCCAATAGCCCTCGTGTAGCTCTAGTGTGACGATAATTCAAAACCTAACCCAACCAAATCATAACCATAAAATTAGTTTTGACAAAAAAACAATTACATTTTTGTCAAACTAAAACTGTGCTGCAGTCTGTGGGACAGCTGTCCGGAATAAAGAGGTCCGGAGAAATGATTTGATTGGCCAAGGAAAAAATGGTTTTGGTTTCTCTTGGAAAGGTTTTTTGGACCATTTGTTTTCTGTTTGTCCTTTGTACGTCTGAGATGTTAGTCTCTAAAAATGGATTATGGACAGACGTTTGTTGTTTTGCTGAGGAGGTTACCCAGATATTTGGTTTTGTCATTTGTGATGGCTTACTCCATGCTTAGAAATTATTTTCTAGGTTACTCTACTAAACAATTGTTTATTTTCCAAACAAGAGTGCTACTAAATAAATGTATGTTAATTAAAATTGTTCGCATTTATAATGTATCATCTGTAATTTAACGTATAAAGATACATGAAGAAAACAACGTTAATTCTGGGGCTGGGGATCCCAGTCGGTTAGGCATTCGCCTAACATGCGAAAGGTCCCAGGTTTGGGTCCGGGCATCGCCAAAATAACTGCCGACCTGAAAAACGGCCCGTGCAGACAAAAATATCCGACGAATAATACCAGGAGAAGAGAGTGCACGTTAAATATCCTTCAAAGTCCTAACGCTGCGTACGATGTCGCTTTTAACGGTTGCGTTGGATGCCTATTCTGGTGGCGGCTCGTCACTTGACTGTGGTTCCAAAATACGACGCCCGTCGCCAATATCCCTCGTGTAGCTCTAGTGTGACGAAAATTCAAACTAAAACAACGTTGATTCTTGACGCAAAACAGCCGTGGGCTGGTAAACAGCAGTAACTAGTTCCTGGAGCTGATTGGTCCAATCCATTGTTGTGTTTACTGCAGTCTACAAGCAGTAATATTTTTATTAAGAAAAAGTCGACTGTTTCGATGGGCGGAGAGAACCTACTTCATCAGAATAGTTTTCTTCATGCATCAAAGTTGGGAATATTCTATAGGCGCGTTTACATGAGCCATCAAATCCATGGAATGAAGAGAAAACTCCGCAATTTTTCCCTCTTGGGGATTTTCGTCCAGGCAGAACCGGGATTGCAGTGTTTCCTTGAGAGGTTTGGCAAACCCTCTAATGAAGGAGGGTTTTATGTTTCATTCCATGTATTTGGCCACAGACCATCATTTGGATTAGAAATCCTGCTCGACCACTTTTACCCTTAATGGAGGGATTCCCATTCCATGGATTCGATGGCTCAGGTAAACGCGCCTGTACAGTTTATTTCATAGGATAAATATAGCTGGCTTACAGGTCTCTATAGTAGCGCTACAGTAGAAATTGAAAACATCTTTGGTCAGTTAATATCACTAGTTTGCACGAGAAAATTCACTATTTATAAACAGCACTGTTTATATGCTGTTTTATAATGCAATTATTCAAAATTGGTACAGTAAAACTTTTTATTAAATAAAACATCTGTATTTATCTTTAATTAGTCAGAATTAAGATTTTTTTATTTTTATATCGCTGCTAAAAAACAAAACAGAAACCCTTAAAAATTTAATTTTTTTTCGCATGGTAATTTTAAGCAAACATCAAAAAATTTAACAAAAAATTAATACGCATAGTTTTGACACTTAAATTTTTTACTTGACGCTATAAATTAGAGGAGTTAAAAAACCTACAGTGAAAAATATATTTTCATAAAATAAAGTTTCTTTCACCTTAAACTTTTGAAGTGTTTTTTTACTTTTAATATTTTAATTTAATTATCTGGTTGTGACATAATTTTTTAATACTAGCATTTTAAAAGAAATTATTTAAAGGGTACAGAACACCGTTGTACTTAAAAAATACACCCTACAATCATAGGATAAACTTTTATAATTAACTTTTGTAGGTTCAATAAAAAATGGAAATTTTTTAAAATTATACACATTAAGGTAAAAAATCTTTTTGTGTTTTTTAAAAGTAAAATAAAAGACCAACATTGAAAAAATGAATTATACGATTTGTTTTGGTAATATTTTAACTTTTTGTGAATTAGAACAAGTCGCGCCATCAGTGCCAAAATTTGTGTTAAGTCAAGGAAGAGAAACAAAAATACTATATTAACAATAATGCAAAATAAAACCAATGTAACCAATAAAAAACATGTTGATTAGAAACTGTTTCACTTATAATTGTTTCCACACAATCTTTTTATGAATTACAAAAGCACCAAACATAGCATTAGTAGCATCTGTACTATGCTTTTGAATGTGGTGTATTCGGACATTAACAGTAACATTCGTTTTGAATTGTTGCTACGCTGTAGTTAGCGTAATCACTGCTAATACTTGACGACCTATTGATAAAACTCTCTATATAATATAAAATTGTAATTGTCGGACGCTTGAAAGCCATGAGACTTACGCGGCTTCAGCCAATCAAAAACGTCAGAAATGCTGAAAGTAAGTGTGGCGGTGTGCTTGTTTTGTGCCGGGGCTGCTTCAGGTTGCGTCCCGTGGCTTTGGTAGAGATCATTGCTTAGCGCTAGAGCTACGTGTGCCCTGGAAAAGTCCCACGGAAGCTAGCTTATTTTTCTACTGTTGGCATCGTCTTGAGTTTCCGGCCACGCAACGTATAAACAACCGAAGCCGATGCATCTTCCCTTTTTCGTCTTGCGCACTCTCCCCGCTGTTCGGGACTTTTTAACTAAAATATCTTAGTCTTGCATGTTTGTTTGCGGAGCAAACAAAGAGGAATTGCGTAGCAATTCTCGGGGGTTGGCAAGCAGTAGCGAGCAGGTGGCTTTTCTCCCTATTATTAGTTTCATACGTTTATTGGGCCTTATAAATAGACGATTCAAAGAGTGTGGTTTGTGGCAATGCAGACAATGCAAGACCTCAACTGGAGCGTCACTGTAGGCGTGACCATTCCAGATTACACCAAATAGCTGCAAGATGCTTTGTTTTCTTTCTTGTCATTTGAGGTATATGATAAGGGTTGACGTAACTGTGACGCCATTATAGACATGACCGTTCTAGTTTAACATCTTAAGAGCCGAGCAAAACATTACACGCATATTCTTAATCTAAACATACTTTTTATAGAAATATATATGCTAAAAAGTATGTTTTGCAAAGAAATAAAAGAAAAAGTGTTTAATAGTTACTTTAGGACACGCCTTAAACTATAGAAATACACATATTTTGTGCTATAAATGCAACAAAAAAAGGTCGTATCACTTATTTGTAGTTAACGTATTAATTTATTATTTTTATTTCAAAATTTCATTAAAATTGACTACTAAAATAACTTTTTGAAAAAAAATTAAAATAATATTTTTTCGAACTCTGATGTCTTATTGACCCTCGTTCAACTTCATTTTTTATAGAAATAAGCAACTGATACCTGTAAATCAAAGGCTGAAAGCTGATACTTGGATCTTCTTCTATCAGACCAAGTCAATTTCGACACTAATTAACGTGTTAATTGTTTGTGAGGAGGTTTTAAAATATGTCCCTTAACGGGGACTCCAGGTCACAAGAGGTAATGCTAATAAGCTATTGGATGGATTATTTGTGGTGATTGTGACAACTGAATGACGTAACTGTGACGCCACTGCAGGCGTGGCCGTTCTAATCAGCCATTATTAAAACTTTTGCATGTATAACGAACCTAAACATTTAATAAACGTATAAGAAACAGAATGATTCCAATTAATTTCTAAATATATCGGTGGATAATTGTTTTACTATAAGCCAAAGCTCTATCAATCGGTTCCAGCGTCTCTGGTCCCGACGCCGGGATCTTTAAGTTTGATGAGTGGAGTCTTTCAATTAAGGATGGATTTCCAAAGAGTGTGAAATTCAAACGGTAGGCCTCTCTCTAAAATGAGTTCTCACATTTTAATTAAAATGTTGCATTTATCAAGTCGCCCCTGACCCCTCCCTCTCTATGGCAGCTGCTAATTACGGCCGTGCGATTACTAGATTGATTCTTTCCACTCCTCTAGCTTTCCATTTGGAAATGGACTGGCCTGTAATTGGTTCTTCGATTGGAATTGGCGAAGGTATCTTTACTTATCGATAGGGCTAAGAGTCTTATTTAAATGTTTCAGAGTTAGGAAAACGTTAACTATTTCTATTTGAAGGGTATTTTATTATTGCAAATGAAAAACTGATTTTTTGGTGGGTTTAATTATAGTACAGTTGCTAATATATATAGCGGATACGGCATTGGTTTAAGGATTTGTAAGGGATCGAAAAAACGGATAAATACGATCAAAAAACAGTTAACCCTTTCAGTCCCAGTGATGCTATTTGGCATCATTATGTTTCTGACCATAATTAAAAAATAATAATATTGCTGACATCTATTGGGATTAATAACAATATTTTCGATTAGAAAAAAGTTTGAAGAATCGAATGATGTGCCTTTTGATATCATAAATGGCTATAGACGATCAAAAATAAAAAATCTAAAATAATGATGCCAATAAGTGTCATTAGGACTGGAAGGGTTACACCGAAAAAAGTTTTGGTTAGGTAAGTTACACCGGAAAACATTGGTTTTTAGACTTAACATGCTAAATGAAATCTAAAAACTGTTTTATTTCTAACAACTAAACATCATCTCTATGGCAGCTGCTAATTACGGCGTGCGATTACTAGATTGATTCTTTCCACTCCTCTAGCTTTCCATTTGGAAATGGACTGGCCTGTAATTGGTTCTTCGATTGGAATTGGCGAAGGTATCTTTACTTATCGATAGGGGGCTAGGAGTCTTAGTTAACGTTTTCCTAACTCTGAAACATTTAAATATTTTCATTTGAAGCGGTGTTTTATTATTGTAAATGAAAAACTGTTTTTTTGGTACGTTTAATTATAGTACAGTTGCTAAAATATATAGTGGATACGACAATGGCTTATGGGTGGAAACAATTTGAATAGCGGATAAGGGGTCAAAAACAGTTAAACCGAAAAAAAGGTTTTGGCTTCAGTTACACCGGAAAACATTGGTTTTTAGACTGAACATGCTAAATAAAACTGATAATTGTTATATTTCTAACAACTAAACATCCTCTCTATGGCAGCTGCTAATTACGGCGTGCGATTACTAGATTGATTCTTTCCACTCCTCTAGCTTTCCATTTGGAAATGGACTGGCCTGTAATTGGTTCTTCGATTGGAATTGGCGAAGGTATCTTTACTTATCGATAGGGGGCAAAGTATCTTATTTAAATGTTTCAGTGTTAGGAAAACGTTAACTATTTCTATTTGAAGGGCAGTAAATGGAAAACTGATTTTTTTTGGGGGGGGGGGAAGGGGGGGGGTGTTATTATAGTATAGTGGCTAAAAGTTGTAGAGGATATGAGAATAGTTTATGGGTGGAAAAATGAAGGATAAGGGAGGATGAGAAGAATGAATAAGGGAACACAAACAGTTAAACCGAAAAACTGATTTTTGCTTCAGTTACACCGGATAACATGGGTTCTTAGACTGAACCACTGAATGAAAACTGTTTTGTTTCTAACAACTAAACATCCTCTGTATGGCAAGTGTTAATTACGGCGTGCGATTACTAGATTGATTCTTTCCACTCCTCTAGCTTTCCATTTGGAAATGGACTGACCTGTGATTGGTTCTTCGATTGGAATTGGCGAAGGTATCTTTACTTATAGAGAATCGAAGAGTCTTATTTAAATGTTTCAGAGTTAGGAAAACGTTAACTTTTTTTTTATTTGAAGGGTATTTTATTATTGTAAATGAAAAACTGATTTGTTGGTGGGTTTAATTATAGTACAGTTGCTAAAATATGTATGGTTTATGGATGGAAAAAAGGACGGATAAGGGATGGAAATAACGGATAAGCGAATCAGAAACAGTTATACCAAAAAACAAGGTTTTGGCTTCAGTTACAACGGACATCATTGGTTTTCAGACTGCACATGCTAAATAAAACTGAAAATTGTTTTATTTCTAATAACTAAACATCCTCTGTATGGCAAGTGTTAATTACGGCGTGCAATTACCAGATTGATTCTTTCCACTCCTCTAGCTTTCCATTTGGAAATGGACTGGCCTGTAATTGGTTCTTCAATTGAAATTGGCACGGGTATCTTTACTTATAGAAAAGGGATTAATTTAAACCTCTTTTTCTAATAGGGGGCTAAGCGTCTTATTTAAATGTTTCAGAGTTAGGAAAACGTTAACTATTTTTATTTGAAGGGTATTTTATTATTGTAAATGAAAAACTTATTTTTGTGGGTTGAATTAGAGTACAGTTGCTAAAATATATAGTGGATACGACAATGGTTTAAGGATGGATAAGGGATAGAAATAACGGATAAGGGATCAAGAACAGAACCCTTTCAGTCCCAGTGATGCTATTCGGCATCATTATGTTTCTGATCATAATTTTAAAAAAAATAATAGGGCTGACATTTATTGGGATTAGTAAAAAATATTTTCGAATATAAAAAAGTTTGAAAAATCGAATGATGTGCCTTTGATATCATAAATGGCTATAGACGATCAGAAAAAATCTAAAATGATGATGCCTAAGTGTCATTGGACTGAAAGGGTTAAACCGAAAAAAAGGTGTTGGCTTCAGTTACACCAAGAAACATTGGTTTTTAGGCTGAACATGCTAAATGAAAAATGAAAACTGTTTTATTTCTAACAACTATATCAACATCATATGTATGGCAGCTGCTAATTACGGCGCGCGATTACTAGAAGGGATTCTTTCCACTCCTCTAGCATTCCATTTGGAAATGGACTGGCCTGTAATTGGTTCTTCGATTGGAATTGGCGGAGGTATCTTTACTTATCGATAGGGGGGCTATTGAAATATTTCAGAGTTAGGAAAAAGATAACTATTTTCATTTGAAGGGTATTTTATTATTGTAAGTGAAAAACCGATTTTTTGGTGGGTTTAATTAGTACAGTTGCTGAAATATATATTGTTTATGGATGGAAAAAGGACGGATAAGGGATGGAAATAACGGATAAGGAATCAAAAACAGCTAAACCGAAAAAAAAAAAGGTTTTGGCTTCAGTTTCACCGGGAAACAATTGTTTTTTAGACTGAACATGCTAAAGAAAACAGAAAACTGTTTTATTTCCAACAACTAAACATCCTTGATATGGCAAGTTTTAATTAAGGCATGCGATTACAAGATTGATTCTTTCCACTCCTTTTGCTTTCCATTTGGAAATGGACTTGCCTGTAATTGGTTCTTCGATTGCAATTGGCAACGGAATCTTTACTTATAGAGAGGGTTAAGAGTCTTATTCAAATGTTTCAGAGTTAGGAAAACGTTAACTATTTACATTTGAAGGGCAGTAAATGAAAAACTGTTTTCTTTTGGCGGAGGGGGGGGGGGGGGGTAATTATAGTATAGGTGCTAAAAGATATAGTGGATACGATTATGCTTTACGGATGGAAAAAGGATGGATAAGGGATGAAACGAATTGATTGGTAGACACAACACACACATTCACACACACACATGATAAATGCTGACATCTATTGCGCGCAACCTCCACAATTTAGACATTTCCTAAAGGGTAGGGAAATAGTGTCCAGGGACCTGTACCCGTGGGAAACTGCGCAATGACCGCCCACAGAACTTTTGAATCCAACTTATTTAACAATCACGTACTCCGCATATACTCGCAACAAACACAAACATCCATGCTTTACTGGGATTCGAACCCGAACTCAGAAGCTCCAAAGGCTGGCTCCCTAACCGTTGTGCTGCCAGGTCGGCAAAAGAATGGATATTGGTCAAGGTATCACAAGCAGTTAAACCGAAAAACTGGATTTTGCTTTAGTTACGCTGGTAAACAATGGTTTTTAGAATGAGCTCACTAAACAGAAAACTGTTTTCTTTTTAAAAAAACATCCTGTAAACCAAACATCCTCTCTATGACAGCTATTAATTACGACGTGCGATTACTAGATTCTTTCCGGTCCTTTTGCTTTTCTATTTGGAAATAGACTGGCCAGTAATTAGTCCTTCGATTAGAATTGGCTACGGTATATTTACTTTGAAGCATACAAGTTTTTATTTAAAGAAGTTCCGGAGTTAGGAAATCGTTAACTATTTCCATTTAAAGGTAGCTTATGATAGTAAATGAAAAAGTTTTTTTGGGGTTATAATTTCAGTACAGAGAGCAATAGATATTCTATTGCTTTTAGTGTTCTTAGAGAGTGATTTTGAATCACGGTCAAGTGACGGTGTTGATGACAAAGCAGTATCCAACTCAACGTAAAAGCTTCATGTATAAGACGTCAGTTTTTGGTCCATGATGAATTTGAAAGACCAAATATTAAAGAGTAATTAAAAAATTATTAATATTTTACCAAAACTATATTATTAATACTATTATCAAATATTAAACCAAAATATTAAAGAAATCATATTGTAAAATCTGTGCAATAACAACTGTTTATATAACTGCATATCGTTTATTATTTCAAAAAATTATTTTTTATGTTCTTTATTATTTTATTAATACATAACTTTTAAAAAAATAATAATTCATTGAAAATGCATATTTGTATACATTAAAAAAGTTTTTTTTTATGAACTAAACTTTGAATAGTAATAATTAGTTCTATCAAAATTATTCGTAAATATCTTGCTTTCCAGTTAATTACGATTTCTAATTTTAAAGAAGTAGAATACTTCGTGAGAAAATGTTAAAATAACATATTTTAAAGAATTACTTTAATTAATGGATATTCATTATTTTACTCTTTTGATAAGCGAATGAACTACTTAAAAACGCGCAGATAAAATTAGATGTTTTTTTTTTTTATAGTCAAAAGTTAATGAATTTCTTAATGATGAATTCCTTGTGGTTTTAGCTCACACTAATTAAAAGTTTTATGTATTGGTAAATTAAAAATACTAAAATTTGGGCTGGGTTGCACGGAGATATTTAAAATAGTTGTAAACATTATGTTTGTGTGGTAATTTACAATTTAAAAAAATAACTTGCATATATTTAAAAATGGTTTTGAAAGCATTCACATTTATTAAACGGAGCAGAAGTCTCTTACTAAAGGATTTTTAAAAAAATTCTTTCAGCAGTACCTGTTTGTTACTACGGTCGCTAATAAAAATGTACAGGGTGGTTATAAAATAAACGCTCCCTATTCGGAGTGGTCTGTAGCTTGAATGAATAATCCAAATGCAAAAAACTTTGAGACACTTACTAATCAAGAAGGGGGAAAAGAATAGAATCATAAAAAACAAACTCGTCACTTGACCAGGGTTCTAAATTACGAGGGGTAATTGGATGGGTTGGCCGTAATTAGCCGTAATTGGCTAATTACGGCCAACTTCGTAATTATAGCCTTGGTCAAGAGACGAGTTTCTGTGTTATAATTCCATTCTTTTTCGTAAAAAAGAAACTCGTCCTCTTGACCAGGGTTCTAAATTACGAGGTTGTAATTAGCTGTGTTGGCCGTAATTGGCCATATTTGACGATGTTTCGTAATTTAGATTCTGGTCAAAAGACGAGTTTTTTTTTTATGATGATTCTGTTTTATGATTATTTTTTAGGATTTTGTCTTTTTTATGATTTAATGAATCCATTCTCTATCCCCCTTCTTGATTAGTAATATAAGTGTCTCAATTTTTGTTGTATTTGGATTAATTCAATTCATTCAAGCTACAGACCACTCCGAATAGGGAGCGTTATTTTATAACCACCCTGTATTTTCAATATACTGGGCAGGGGAGCCCAGTCTGTTAGGCATTTGACCTAGCATGCGGAACGTCCCAGGTTCGGATCCGGGCTTCGTCAAAATAAACTGACATGCCGACCTATAAACGGCCCGTGCAGCCAAAATGTCTGACGAATAATACACCTTGTGGCGGGAGTTGCACGTTAAATATTCTTTTCAAAGTCCTAACGCTGCTTATGATGTCGCCCTTAATGGTTGCGTTTTGTGCCTACGCAGATGTCGGCTCTTAAATTTGGTTTTATAATACGACGCCCCCGGGCGTCGCCAATAGCCCTAGTGTAGCTCTAGTGCGACACTAATTCCAAACTAAACTAAACATAATGGCCCGTGCAGCCAAAATGTCCGACGAATAATACCCCGTGTTGAGGGAGTGCACTTTATATATCCTTCATACTCCTAACGCTGTGTACGATGTTGCTTTTAACGTTTGCGTTGGGTGCCTCGTCAGGTGTTGGCTTGTCACTTGACTGTGTTTCTAAAATACGAAGCCCGTCACCAATAGAAACCGTGTAGCTCTAATGCGACGAAAATTCAAACTAAACAAAACTTCTTTTTGATATACTACTAACTTTGTTTTTTTTTTTAATTATCGTGTAACGAGTGCGTATGATGTACTTGTAAGATCAACTACGGAGAAGAGTATTCCAAACTAGCCTAACTCTCTTTCTGTAATTTGAAAAAGTATTCGTAAGTTTTTTTCGAATTGTCGAGAATGGACTTATATTTTCTTAAATTATTTAGACAGTTTAATGCAGTTCATCTATTTCTTTACTCCTGAAATGAGCTATTTAAAATCGGCATTGAAACAGAAAATCAAGACGCCTTGTACGCAAGAGCTGTTCCCATTATCTAGCAAGGACTTTATATAAAATCCTCTAATTCATTTATAAGTTAACATATTACATAAAGTAAGAAAATAAGAAATATACCCCCTTCTAAGCTACAGATAATACAAAAAATTAGAACAATGTCTCTAAAATTTATAGAGAAGAAACCGAAATTGAAATCTCTCCTCAAACGAGCCGATTAAGCCCACCGACACTGGAAGAGTTATACAACCATCAGTCCATCCTGAGATAGCGCACACCCCTTGTATGACCCGCCCTTTCTGGCAAGCATCTTATAGGGGCTACGCCCAAAATTCAGGACGATAATAAACACCCCCTACCCCCCCCCCTTTGTCCAGGTAAAGCCCTGGCAGTGATTGTCCGACAAAACAATTTGTTGTGATCTCTGTTTTATTTACCCTTGATGCGGACATAAATGGAGAAATTGTCCTCAATAACTTGCTGGGTTTTTGACGTGAACGCCTTCTTCAGGATGGGTTGTTTTTTTTGGTTGATTGTGTATTTTGGGTTTGGATGTTAAGAATGATGATGAGTTGTTAGGTTTTAACTGTTCTTCGATGTTGTAAATACTTACTTTTACCTCTTTCATTCCAACATGGAGTACAGGGACTCCGTCGTGGTCCGCCACCTGTAGGCAGCAACGGTCTTAATCTTTCCCCATGACTCGTTAAGTTCTTTTACATCCTTGTTGATTGTTCTACACCACGTTGTGTTTGGCTTCCCTCTTCTTCTTTTGCCTTGCGGATTCCATTCTAAAGCTTCCTTTACTTTGAATTTTTCGGGCTTGCTTAGCACATTCCTAATCCACCGCCATTTTCGTTTTCTAATTTAAGTGTTCTTAGCTGTTGTATATAATGATGAAGAAAATGGTTGTCCAACAAAAGTGCCCTTGTTCAACAACAAAAAATGTCATTTCACTAATTACTGTTGGCAGGTAAACTTCAGAAACCACAACGATGAATATGGTCATTTTTGCCCTGAAATAATAAGTTAGTTATATCATGATTTCTTCTAGGATAAAGCCATCGTTTCAACAACTGTCCAAATTATATGTCTAGATACTGCAGTTAAACTGCCCACGGCAGTATTGTGTGATAAACGAAAAGTAAGTATTATAGCAATGGATTGAATAGTATGCCATGTGCCCCAATAGCATTAAAAGTTTGAAAACTCTTATTTGAGTTATATCAAATAACACATTATAATATTTTGCAAAAAATAGCAGAAAGTGAATATTCGCTCTTGCATTGCATATTTTAAAATAACTTTCAAGATTATTTATTTACCAGCAACACAGATTTTTTTTTTTAGAATTTTGCAATTATATTTTACACAGTAACGTTATTTCACACAAAAAAATACAAAGATGCATTATAAGAGTTACCTTTGACAAAAAAGTTTAAAACTATGCAGTCGTTTTTAAGTATCTTGAATAGTTTAAGTTTTCAAAAGTTCAAACCGATATCGTACTGCAATATATTTTAGATATCTGCACACTTCCACCAACAACTGTCACCACAACTTAATTCACTATCTTGAATACTACGACAAAAAAAAAGTTACAACAACGAACTTTTTCGAACTCTTAGAAATTTAATACGGCTGAGCAATATCTGAAATAAACTGTTCTGGATAAACATCAAAACCATTGTGGTCCTTATGTTTTTTTATGAGCGTAGTGTGACCAGGATTCGATTAGGTGGTGATAGAGGTTGCATTGATGGATTCGGTATGTGTGCTTAGTTGAGTTGAGTTGTAATGTTCCTGATTTCCTGTCTGTGGATTAAGGCTAGGTTCTGTATGTCAGTATATTTGTGTATAATTTATAATGTAGAGTGAAACACAAAACTTTAATGTAAAAACTAAAATTTAATGGGTTCTTCAATCATTAAGAAAAAAAATCCAAAATACTGAGTGTCCGTAATGATTTTAAATGCACAAATCCAAAGTTAGTCATTTAGTAAAATAACCGTGTTTAAAAAAAAGTTTAACGCTTAAAAACTAGAAAATTTGCGGAGAATACAGGATGTCCGTAAAAGAATGGCCGAGTTTCAAATTGTAATAGTATCAGCTGTAATCGTTGGACAGTTGTGGTTAAAGGTGACAAAGAATAACTCCAACAGTTTCAGATAAGCGCATGCGCTTGTACCGCTACATCGTTTTCACAGTAGCACAGGCTGTTGCTTCCATTACTCCGAACTTGCTGCAGGTAGTATGGGAAGAATTACATTTTTGTTTGGATGTATGCCGTATCACTAAAGGTGAACACATTGACCTCTTATAGGAAAAACTCTTTTATTTTTACTTCATTTTCGTGTATGATTTGTTATATTTAGTATAAAATAAACTCCTGTAATATTACCTTTTAAAACTCGGACACTCTTTTACGGATACCCTGTAAAAAATGTCTATATAAACTATAATTTAGCTAAAATTTATAAAACATTGGTCTCTGATGGTTTTCGTTTGTCATTACCTTTTGCACTTTTGGTAAAAATGTGTTTTTTAAAGGAATGTAAAGAAAACACTTCACTTAAAAATAAAGCAAATATAAATCTTGAACTTTTTATTCCATAAAAAAGCAAAAACAAAAGAACAGATTTGAAGTCATTTCTTGATTGAAAATTTCCCATCTTAAATAACGACAACATCGCGTTTTAAAACAAAAAATGTCATTTTTTTATTTGACAAGAAAAACTCATTAATATAAAAAATATATGAACATGAAAACCAAATTATATTATAATACAGCGATTTTTTTTGGGGGGGCAATACCTGTTTTTATATAATTTTGCATTTCAAACTAATAGTCTTAATTTATCATAAAAATATATTTTATTTCTAGATTTTCTGCGCATCAAAAATTGCATAAATTATTTTCATAACAATTATGTTTAGAGGAATTATAATATAAAACCCTCGTTAAATATAAATTTTCCAAAATCTGTTATCACTATGCTGATTCTTTATAAATTTACATTACAATAACATTGCTACATTAAACCTATTAACAAGTAAATTTACATAACAGCTTTAAATGTGACGAGACCATAAGAGTCCCCAAATAAGAACCAAAATGTTTGTTTTAAAACCCTTTATGTATGATTGCCCGTAAAGTGAAAAATTACTCAAGTCCAATGCTGACTTCCACCATATTTGTTATAAAACCTCTTTTCCTTTGTTAAAAACGGTTCGTATCCCACCTACTGCCAGTCATCCTATAAATCGGATATCTGTACTTTGAAAGAGTAGAAATCCAACTCTTGACGGATGTGCCCGAGTACACTGGGAGAGACTTGATCGTTAAATCTGTCCTGTCTGTACTACGGCTGCGTACGATGTCGCTCGAATGGTTGCGTTGCCTATTCAGATGGTGCCTAAGATGTAGGCACGTCACTTGACCGTGGTTTTAAATCACGACACCCGTCCCCAATAGTTTTGGCTTTCGTGTAGCTCTTAGTGTCGACGACAACCTACTCAACTAACCTATTCGTTTAATAACTTAAGAGTTTCAGAACAGAACGGACATGGTCCAGAAATAAGATACGACTTGTGTATGCCTATATAATTAATAATTATTTATATTTAAATACCTTCAAACAACAAATTCGCACAGAAATTCATTTAAAGGCAGTATTGTGATTCAAATTTCATTGCCAAACATCAAGCATTTTGACGGCCGGACCGAATAAAATGTACACATTATAATGTGAACTTAGGCGGATTTTATCCAATTTACGAATTGAGTTAGAGCTTTACTGAAGTGGGGGGTGGGGGGGGGGGGGGGGGGGGGGTAAATTAAAGTTGTTTTGAAAGAAACAACCCAAAGCCCAAACGCCTACAGAAACAGGTAGAAGGTCATTGTAATGTTGCACGCGTCCGAAGACCACGGCTAAAAGCTGGTTACTCTTGTAGATGTCTTGGACAAATCTGGATTTTGTGTTGGTGTCTCAAAGAAGTAATGAAGTGTTTTCATAGGCATGTTTTTTTTTTCAGGAAAGGGAACTGGGTGGTTGGGTAAGATTTTATATAAATGTTGTGTTTTTTTTTTGTTCTGCTAAAAAAAATTTTTTTTAGTCTTTTGAAAAAAAAATCCTTTCATGATTTCTTAGATTTATCCATTTAACTCATTTTGTGAATGCTAGAACCCCCCCCCCCCTAACACAGTGAACAGGCCCCCAGTGAATGAACATTTGGTAAATATAATTTTTTTACGGATTGAAAATCGTCGTTTCTAAGAGATTGGCTAAAACTAGGACCTAATCCTCCCATGTAAGGATAATCTGGACAATGGTTGGTTGTCCAGGTCATTATAACCTTGTGATCATTCACTGTCGACGTGACGTCTTAAACGTTCATATCACTGGTTAGTCTACCTACTATTAACACATTTCCTGGCGGAATGAAAACGTTAACATTAATTTTTTTTTAGAAAATCGTCGTTTTCTAAGAGATTCTAAAACGAGGATAAAATCACACTTTGCTTATAGGCACGGCATTTTATTTAATGAGAGTTGATGAAAAAAAAAATTCATCATAAAATATTTAAAGTTTGGATAATTGAGGGGTTGGGAGGAAGATATATGGCCGCTGTAGAAATTCTTAGAGGGGTGACTATTTTTGAAAAAACGAGCCTACTCGTCTTAAAAAGCGAGAGTTGAAATCACCATACTGACCTGAGCAACATAATTTCTTATTGAAACATAACGATTATACGATTTTGAATGAAAACTATTTCAATTGGAAAAAAAATCTTGAAATTTTCAGTATTTAATGGAAATAAATATATTTGTCACATCATTTTTACGTTTACTGTGTGCTATTACTCCAACATACATAAAACTTATATCTTTTATTATCTTAAAATGCTGAAAACTTCCACGCAATCCCATGTATTCCACGAGATACAGGATTAACATCACAAACCAACCGTTCTCCGAAAAGCACATACACCTTATTCCTACTTTTCTGGTGCGTTGATATGCAAAGTTAGAGGGGGACCGCTTGTTATGTGCAAAGAGCATGGAAGTAAACACCCCTAATGGAAAGTAAGCCCACTTCGACTTTAAAGAGGTTTAGCAGGGCCCGGGAATGCGTTATTCATGATGCCGACTCTCACAGTGCATGTTCTTTTGTCATGTAAAAATATGTCGGATGGTGTAACGCATTCGAGTAGATATTCAGAGGGGGTAGGATTTTTTTAAAGGTTTGATAAGCAGGTTTTAGCAAATATAAAGATTTCAATTTAAAAATGTATTGCATAAATGTTTTTTCCTAACTAAAGAAATGAGTTGAATTTATTTTGAAAATGAATCAAATGTTTTTTGCTACTTGTTGCTTATAAAAGGAAGGGGAATCGGGATTAAATAAGTTTTTACTATTTCTTTTATTAAAAGAAATAGTAAAAACTGTATAAACACCAATAAATACAGAGTAACTTGATTTGTAAATTAATTTTATCAAAGTCACAAGTAAATCACGATCTATAGATTTGCAGATATTTGATTTTAACTATAGTAGATATTCAGGGGGTAGGATTTTTTTAAAGGTTTGATAAGCAGTGTTTTAGCAAATATAAGGATTACAATTTAAAAATATATTGCCTGAATGTTTTATTCCTGAAAAAGAAATGAATCGAACTTTTTTTTTTTGGAAATGAACGAAATGTTTTTGGTAGCAGGGTTACTTGTTGATTTTAAAAGTTAGTGAAATTGGGATTACATAAGTTTTTACTATTTCTTTTATTGAAAGAAATAGTAAAAAATGTACAAACACCTATAAATACATATAACCTTGATTTGTAAATTAGCCAAAGTCACAAGTAAATCAAGATATATAGAGTTGCAGATATTTGAATTCAACAATAATAGATATTCGAGGTAGGATTTTTTCATGTTTTGATAAGCAGGGATTTAGCAAATATAAAGATTTCTATTTAAAATTGCATGAATGTTTATTTTTCAGAAAAAAAAATCGGACTTATTTTGGAAATGAATCAAATGTTTTTTGTGGCAAATTTACTTGTTGCTTTTAAAAGTTAGTGGAATTGGGATTACATAAGTTTTGTTCTTTCTTTTATTAAAAGAAAAAAAGTAAGAATACAAAGAAATAGATTCCTAATATAATTTTATCAAAACCATATACAGCTACTATCAATGGATTTGAACAGGTTTGAATTCAATTACCAACGTAACTCAATCACTATTACGGAATTCATCCTTTAAATGTAGTTGAATAGAAACCATTCAAGTGAATGTTTAATAAAGCAATTTCAACGAATTTATTAGTTACGTCGAACGAAAATACAACTTACGAATATTTTAAGCTTTGAAAAATGTTCATTATTATTTGATTAGAAATTTACATATCCAATAACACATAAAGACATAACAAATTCCGTGTGTATTTTTGACAACAAAATACTATAATTTTAATGTGATTATAAATTAAAAATTTAATGCATTGAATATTTCAGTATTTCAAAGTGGAAGAAAACATTTAAAAAGCTTTATTGTATTATAAACATGTACCATTTAATTTATTCAAAATATTTACGGTATTTTAAACGGAGTTTAACAAAATAAATACTTCATTAATCGTTACTCAAAGCTTTAATGTGTCGATTCTGTGTCAAATTTCTCTTACTTGGGTAACATTCATGGAAATAATAACGTTAATAACATTGAACTTTAATTTCAGTAATAGTAGCTTTTAAGTTTTTCTAAAATAAAACTCTTATATGGAGCAATATTTTAAATTTGTTTCATTTTTTCTTTAATAAATTAGTTTTCGGGAATATTCACTTCTTTCTATACTTTATAAAACTTTCATTAAAAAATTTCTGTGTACGTAATTCCAATAATACTGTAATCAATATCTTCTATATCTGCATAGCAGAACAAATATTTTGAGACGCAAGAGGACACCCACAAAATTAGAAATAAACTTAAACATGTCATGTTTTTTTCCCCTTTCATTCAAAAACTATTCACACTTTCTTTTAAATAAAAATACCATCAACACACAACGCATCAAAAGCGTCTTAAAATATAAATATTTAATGCTTCAAATTCTAAACATATTCTTTCACAAATGCCTTATCATCGAATCGAAAAACATTCGACAATCTACAGCTTCGAAACAATACATGATCCATTATGCAAACACTCTTCCGATAGTCAATCGCCAAAGGCAGCCAAACTATTCCCGAGATGTTGTTGGCGTAGTTGGAAAGAGCTGTAATTGTCGATTTTATTAAAGAAGATTATTATTAGTTATTTATTAATCACGCGATTGTTAGAACCAGCTTTCTTAGTTGTGCATCAGTCTTTCTTACTATATAAGACTTCACATTTTAAAATTTTAAATTGTCAATAAAAATTTATTAAGTGTACTTTTTCCATAGAAAAATGACTTTAAGATCATCTCTCAAAAATATAACCATTTTTATTTTTGGATTAATTATGTTATTTAAAATAAATTTAATTTAAAATTTATGCAGTTTAAACAACCATACAGTATTTTGTTTAATCCGGGCACATTAAAAAATAAAAGGGTGGTAAAATAAAATTATGATGAGATCGATAGTAAGTAAAATATTCAAAATGAACAACATATAAGAAATTCAACATTTAAAATATGCTTTGGTTAAAACCATACATATTCATTACGCCAATCATATTTGCCCACTTCCAGGCCGTTTGGAAAGGGAAAAAGCTGTACATGTTTTACTGATAAAAAATCAGTAAGCTAGGCAGCACAAACAGTAACCTAGCATGAAAGTTTGAAGTATTTTAATTGTAAGGGAGTAATATTTGACGAATTTTTCTCTTCTGCTCTGAAAAAAATATTACTTTCAGTTTGTTAGCATCCCAAAACCCGAACAGATTTAAATTTCTTAATGACGGAAACACATTGGATGACACAAAGTTTTTACTTTACGACATGCATAGCTTTATTGGTACTTTTAAATTTCACGGATGCAAACGATAAAATGCACGACCACCGTAAAACGGAATACTACCTAACGTAACTTTCAACTATGTGTAATGTAGACTTTGAACTGTGTATATACTGTTCTCAAAGATTCCGTTTCGCGAGATTTGTACCCGTGAAAACGAAGTACCCATTATTGCATGATTCAAGTCAGGAATTACATCGCTTCCAAGAGTGAGGCTTCTAACTAAAATTTAAATATCTTAAATTTATTTGGCAATTTCTTCATTTTTAAACCGATATAATCAAAATAGATTCACTTAATTCATTCACTCAAACGACTTAGTTTTTAATAGTTGGCCAACGTTTCTTCGACAGCCTGAGGCAGTTTAATGCCTTTTGAGCCACTATAGTAGTCTACCGTGCGTTTACCGAATTAAGACCATGCTAACAGGGTTATAAATAGTTGCCATACTGCCTAGTTTGTTATTATTAGAGCCACTCAATATTTACTTAAACTAATACGTGCAAAGTCATGACAATTAATACTTTCTGCGAATTCTCTGTAAGCTAACAACGTACCGTCAACCATTGTAAAATAGTATGTTGCCTTTACAGAAAAACAGTCACCTGGTGTGTCAGAAGAGAAAGAAAATGTTACAGAGAAATTCTGTTTATTTTATACGAATACTTTGTAATCGTAACGCAAGATATGTTTTTAACATACAAATTAAAAAAGACACTGTCTCCTCCAAGCGGAAAATAGAACCTCTGTTTGCCACATAGAGTTAGGAAGAAGGAGTAGAGGCAATACCACCTAGATTAGAAGGCCGGCGAACTAAATGCTTGACGTCATATTAGTGGACCGATTCTGTGGTTTTGACCAATGATCATTCGTGACTAGATCTTGTATTTGAATAAATTTTTAAGATAAGATGAATCATGATGCAACGTCATCTTAAGATACGACGTTATTGGTCAACAAATCGAAATTGGTCTACTAGTGTGACGTTTTGCTGCTTAGTTCTTCGGCCTTCTAATGTAGGTGGCATTGGTAGAGGGGTCTCAGTTCAAATGGTTTGAAGCAGGGCTGTCAGATTTTTGAAGCTACTGCGCATACTGAGGGCTGAGTATCCCAAGATTCTTCGCTTTAGCAGATTTTTGAGATACTGCACATCACAACTGGCACTGAGGTATCCCAAGATGCATCGCTCTAACCGGCTTCTTTTGTGCGTTACTGCGCTCATAAATGGACCGCTCTATTCTCTTTTCTAACTCTATGGTTTGCACAATTACAAGTTGGTACACTGTGACCACAATACTACTACTAAACTGTCGTACCACGGATCTTTAAATCTTGCATTCAACCTTCCCAACTATTTCGGCATACACATATTCAATGATGATGATGTCGTGTCCATCGATAAAGATTTTATGGGACTAAAGGTCTCCTAGACTGCTTCAGTGATCTGCTTGGTTTGGTTTGAATTATCGTCGCACTAGAGCTACACGAGGGCTATTGGCGACGGGCGTCGTATTTTTTTAGAACCACAGTCAGGTGACGAGCCAACACCTGAATAGGCACCCAACGCAACCGTTAAGGGCGACATCGTACGCAGCGTTAGGACTTTGGAGGATATTTAACGTGCACTCCCTTACACGGGGTATTATTCGTCGGACATTTTTGGCTGCACGGGCCGTTTATAGGTCGGCAGCTATTTTGGCGATGCCCGGACCCGAACCTGGAACCTTCCGCATGCTAAGCGAGTGCTTAACCGACTGGGCTCCCCAGCCCCCTTCAGTGATCTGTAGACAGTGGTCTCATAAAGGTGTTCGTAAGGCGAGTTGGTGATTTGCTGCAATTTTGCCTGGAGGGCTGGGAAAAGAGAACACATGTTTTGGGTCCAGTTGCGAGTTGGGGCAGTCCCAAAACATCCTTTTTCTCCTACAGCCATCCTAAAAAAAAATTGCATAAAGCTAAAAATTTCAAAATAAAGCATAAATATATTCAATAAACAGTTTAATTGCTTATTCGGTAACAATCTTTACCCTTTGTATGGAACAGAAAAAAATACTTTTAATTTAAACAGCATATTTTTAAAGGAGCAAAAACTTGTTTATAAAAAATAAATGTAGATTTTTTTAAAAAATTAAGAGATTATGTTTACTGTGTGCGCTTATAAGTGTAAGGCGCTTTTAGAAAGTGGGTTACAATACTTCCAATTCTCAGCGGTTCAATGGCTGAGAGGTTTAACTTGCCATCGTAAGCCCAAGATCGCGGGTTCGAGCCCCGGCTAAGTCGTTGGATTTTCTGGAAGGGAAAATCTTGGGCAAGCATGTCATAAGATTATGTTGTATGTAAAAGATCCCCGGAGGTCCCATTTGCCTTGGATTCTCTCGGCAAAATTGAATCTCGGCATACTTTATTATCCACAGAGAGCTCAGATTCATTGTAATCAGTGCGTCAATATTGGTAGAAAGAGTCGCCCAGATGGTGCCACAAAAAAAATCCATTACTGGGGAATCTGCCGAGTCTGCAAAGACTTGACCGCCAATATTGCAACCCCATTAGAGAAAACAAAACGACCTATTCTATAACGACCATATCAACAATAATTGGGATAATATCTGCTGACTCAAGACCAATCTAATTTGTTAAATCCTTGTCAATCCAAACCCATAATGTCGCCGCAGGTAAGAGAACCGCGCCTCATTTGTTCGAAAAGAACCCACGTCAGGGGGAAAAAAGCAGTAATAAGAAAACCGGGGGAAAAATCTCTATTTTCCGCCGCTGCGGTCTTCATTACACGGGCTGCTTGCTTCCAATCCCTTTCGCTTTAGAAATCGCTCAAAATTAGTTTGTCAAAATTGTGATTAACCATTTTAAGCCAAACTTATTTTTAAATATTAATAATTTATAATAATTATAGTTAGTTACAAACTGTGTAACAAATTTACAAATATTAATATTTTGTTCTTAGTTTCACCATTGTAATGGTGGCCGAGTGGCGAGAGATTCCACCTTCTCAGGAGTGCGGGGATTCGAATCCCACCTACTGCCAGTCATCCTATAAATCGGATATCTGTAATGGAAATAGTAGAAAAATCCTCATTACGGATGGGCCCGAGTACACTAGAACAGGCGTGCTCGTTAAATCTGTGTCCAAAGTCCTGTGGAGTTACTTGACCAGGGTTCTAAATTTCGAGTCGCTATTGGCTGTGTTAAAGCCCCTGAAGGAATCTATAGATAGACAGCCGGAAATGATTACATTACTCCCCTTACCATTATGATGTAGCTGCAACGGCTGTGTGTTGAAATCACCATGTTTTCCGGTATTTGGTTGAACTACAATTTCGGAATCCGGTGAACCATTGTTCAAATTTCGGAAATAAATACCCGATAAAGGGTTCAACCAAGTACCGAAAATAAAATGAAATACTTTACCACACAGCTGTTGCAGTTACTAGGGCCCTTATTTTTGGTGAAACCAAGTGAAAGTGCAAATTAATACAGTACCAGATAAGTTTGAGCCAAGTTTATCCCGGATCCCAACGGTGTAGTACAGTTCTCTAATCGTTCTACAACAGAAATGACTAATAATATGAATAATTAACACTGAATTTTTAAATAAAAAAACTTTGAATCACTTCCTGTGTAACCTTTATAATCACAGAAATTCGTGCAGAATAAAAACATAGACAAACGGACAAATTGTATGAAGGATATATTTCGAATGTCATACTTTCAAACAGAGAAATAATGTTGAAAAACATTTAGATAGGACTGTAGTTGAACTCAATATGGACAATATTTAAAGTAAGTGGTATCTGATGCCTTAAATTTCACGAAAAAATGTGTATGTGGTAGGAAAAGACGGAATAAAACTTCCACGATGAAAATATCATTAATAATAATTATCACTTTAATAAATAATAGTTTCTATTCTCTCTCTATAATTTTTATCATTTTTACTATCAAATGATAAATCATATCAGTTTATTACATTGATTATAAATCCAATTGTACTATTTAAAAATTGCATTTTATATCAACACGATTAATTTCCCTTTTTAACATTCCATTAAAAATAAATAATTTTATTTTAAAATGTTCTTAAATTAAAAATTTAAAAAAATACCCTATATATTATATTTAAGTAAACCAATTAGAGTATTTTTTTTATTCTGTAAAAAATAAATCATCAACATCCAAAATATCTATCACCACAAGTAACTAATATAATCCTTATTTCCATATTCATTTTATTCATAACCAAATAAAACTTGGTTACGACCTTGTCAAACCCCGATTCCCATCTCTTTAAAGAAACTCGCTAAGAATGACTTTATTTCTATCCCCCTTCCCTCTCTATAAGAAGACAAACAGTCTTGGTTTTGGAAATTAACTTGAGACATTTTTTTCTTTTATTTTATTTGTGTGGGTGTTTTCTAAATACGGGGATGTTTATTCAGTGGATGTTTTTTTCTTTGTGGTTTAATTTCGAAAGCCAAAACGATATTAATAATCTTGCATTCCTTTTATAATAATTCCGGTTTTTGGTATATGTTGTTATTTATTCCAGATAAAATTAATCTCAGAAGAAGATGAATATACTTAATTTGATGAATAGGAAAGGCTGTCTTTGATTTATTAAAATGTCTTATATAGAAATCATGAGATGCGATGGTTTCGTAAGTTAGTCAAAATTTAATTTCTACTCGTGAATGAATGATATTGATTTATTGATATTTTAATGTGGATTTATGTATTTTGTTACGTCATTCTTATATTTTAATAAAACATTTTTCCGAGGTGCACATGATATATTTTGTAGAAAGGAACATAACATTTTGTTCGCGTGTAAAATCGTCGATACTTGTTTAAAAATGATTCGTAAAAGTTTAAAAAGAAAATGAAATACTAGTAAATAACATTAAAAGAAAAACTTTTTGCATATTTTTGAACAGTAAAAACCAAAATAATGTTTTTTACTGTAAGACTCATTTCATTTGTATAAAAATATAATAACAACCAATAAATAACAAGTTTTTAAACCTCCAAATAAAGAAATAAAACTGTCTAGGTATGATCCACTATCATTCCACTACCCACTATAATTCTAAAACGCATTCGACTAACAAACTAAATTGATTTTAATAATTATTTAATTTATGTATGATAAATTTTTCAAGCTCTTATTTTAATAAAAATAGCATTTCAAATTAACTGTTTCATGTATCACATATATAAATTAAAGTAATATTGAATGGTAGCTTTAAATACCGATTTTCAATACAGATGGGAAATACCATAAATCATCTAGTTAACTAAGAAATTACTAAAAGATTTTTTTCAACTTTTAATAAATAAACTAATATAATTATATTTAATTTTATTTTACTTCAATGTATAATTTAATATACTGGATGTACAATTTTATAACCGAAGCCTTTTTTTCCCAACTTCATTTTATTTAAATAAAACTATGAAGCATTAAATATGTTGTTTTGGCTACATAAATAAAATCATTTGTACTTCTGAACTAAGGTATTGAGGATTATTAACTGCTTGTGGTTACTAGATTGACAAACAGATTTTGGGTAAGATTCTTTTGTTATAATGAAGTTGGAACCATATGCATGTTAACATTTAATTACGGGTTGTTTTACCTACTTAATTACTAATGTTTTACCTACTAAAGCCTTATACTTTTTTGATTAATAATAAGACCGTTTCCATTCAAGTGAGTGATGAAGCCTACACACGAGGTAATTTTTTTAGTTAAGTATTACTATCATTTAAGCAATCTCGATTTAATTTACGAGGCAGTTAAAGTTGTTGTTGATAAGTGAAGGTCTTAAAAAATTAAAGCTGTCAGTGCTTTACTAAACTATTCATGTACATATTTTTAAAAATAATATTTATCTAAAAAAATGTTAAGTAGATTGGATAGTAAAATATACCAAATTACAGATAAATAGGTAAAGTAGCTGAAAAATGGATTCATATACTACTTAATGAATGATTTTCATATTTTTGTAATTTTCCTTTGGTAGTGTAATATTTGGATTCACTGATGTGCAAAAAATGAATGATTATTACATGCATAGCAATGCTTTAAATTTCAGAGAACTAAATAATGATTGATATTAACAGATTATTATGATTGATATATTTTATTAACTGTTTTAGTGAATGTGACTTTTAGTAATTTTTTGCAAACAATAATGAATAAAAATATAACTTTAACAATTTGTTTTTAAAGCATTATGATTTTTCTTAACAATGTCATTCTTTTAACAATTTCTTCTAAGTTTAATTCTGTACTTATTAGTTCGATTCACTCATTTGCAAACAATGCTGAATCAATATATAATTTTGTTATTGTTGGATTTCAGAATACTATGATCGATTTTAACAATTCAATATTTGATATATTTCATTCCTTCATTCCCATTATTGCGTATTTTAGTTATTTAATTATTAACAATGATGTATGATAAAAAATTATTACTAAATTTCCTACACCTGAACATTATATGCTTTTTTTCTTACCAATGTAATTCATTTTCATTTAAGTTCTCAGAAGTTTATTTCTACACCATAATATTTCAGTTCCACGGAAACATGCAGAACTACACAATTGTTTTTTACTATGATTCATAGTAACAGTTCAATGACTAATATATTTAATTTGAAAAATCCCGATATTGTGATTTTATCAATTGTTTTATTTCAGAGCACTATGATTTAACTATCAAGCATTGATCCATCTACTTTAACAATAAAAGTTCTTGTGAGTTTAGCAATTGTTTTCTTTCAGATGACTATAAATCGTAAAAGCGATTCAAGGATATATCCATTTCTTTCAACAGATCAAGTTCTTGTGATTTTATCAATTGTTTTATTTCAGATCTCTATGATTCATCCAAGCGATTCAATGATTTATCCATTTATTTCAACAATTAAAATTCTTGTGAGTTTAGCAATCGTTTATTTTAGATCACTATGAATTATAAAAGCGATTCAATGATTAATGCATTTATTTCAACAATTCAAGTTCTTGTGATTTTATTAATTGTTTTGTTTTATGTCACTACGATTCAACTAAGGGATTCAATTATTCATCACATTTATTTAACAATTCTCTTGTCAAATATTTGTTTATTAATTTCAACATTCAGTTGTTGAACCATATTTTGGCGAAACTGAATGCCACATTTTTGAGAGTTTAATGCTAAAAAAATATCTTCCATGATAACCCAATACCACATTTTAACTAACACAATTTGGGAACTCTTAGTCAGTTGTCCATTGCAATGCAAATTTGAAAAAATGTATAATGTATTTTCGTTAACCCATGAACAACGAAATTGTCCCACATACATTTTTCATGACTATGTTTTTTGTCTTATGTTTTGCATAAGAAGATCATTTTCGAGTGAGGCGCAAATTTTCTTGCCGAAATTCCTTAATGAGTCAACAACGATTACCAAAAATATTAGTTTTAAACTTTTCTATTTACTACCAAATCACAATTTATCTCACAAAGAATGAACCCCATTTGAACAACTGCAACCAAGTAGCAGCTCTTTGAACTTTTGGACAACATTGAGTAACTATTGTAGAAGCAAAACATAACTTAAGTGCTCCTAACAATTGGCGAGCGTAAGCAATCTATTCCGACAATTGGCGAGCAAAGAAAACATCCAGGAACAGTAAAACTTAACGCCAAAAGTGTAACAGTGTACTGTTAAAATCAATTCCGCTGATATACAAATGCCATACATTAACCAACACATTTTGAGAGCTCTTAGTTATTACCATGCAAACTTTAAAAATATTAAATGTATTTAATATTAATAACTATTACCATAATTGTACTTTTAAACTTTTCCTATCCATCTTCTACCAAATAACAATTTATCTCACAATGAAAGAACCCCACTCGAACAACTGCAGCAAAATGACAGTTCTTTGAACTTATGGTCAACATTAAGTAACTATTGTAGAGCTTAAGCAATCCATTCCAACAATTGGTAAGCAAAGAATACATTACGGAACAGTAAAACTAAATCCCAAAAGTGTAACTGTGTACTGTTAAAAACCAATTTCGTTCACAAACAAATGTCTTGTACTAACCTACACAATTTGAGAGCTCTTATGGACTTGGATGTATCCGCTCAAACTAGAAAAAGTGTTGAAAAATATATTTATAATAACAATTACCAAAAAATTTACTTTTCTACTTTTCCTACTTATATTTTGCCAAATCGCAATTTATCTCCCTATGAAAGAAACCCACTTGCAACAAAATGACAGATTCTTTCACTTATGGGCAACATTGAGTAACTATTGTAGAAGCAAAGCATAACTTAAGTGCCCCTAACAATTGGCGAGCGAAAGCAATCCATTCCAACAATTGGAGAGCGAAGAATACATCCCGGAACAGTGAAACGTAACGCCAAAAGTGTAACAGTGCACAATTAAATATACATTTTTTAACAATCAAATGCTATCCATTAATTAACATAATTTGGCAGCTCTGAGTCTTTACCATGCAATAATTAAATGTATTTACATTATTAACAATTACCATAATTTACTTTTAAACTTTCCCTACCCATCTTCTACCAAATAACAATTTATCTCACAATGAAAGAACCCCTCTTGCAACAAAATGACAGCTCCTTGCACTTATGGGCAACATTGAGTAACTATTGTAGAAGCAAAACATAACTTAAGTGCTCCTAACAATTGGCGAGCGAAAGCAATCCATTCCAACAATTGGCGATGCGAAGAATACATCCCGGAACAGCTAGACAGAACAGGACTCTCTTTCCGAAAGAAGCTCATGTCTTTTATTTATTTCACACCATCCTTGCTACGATTTCGAACAAAGGAACGGTTTCTTGGAATCTTTTGATCATTTTCCCGACCATCCTTCTCCGGCGCACCTTTTATTCTATTTCTTCCTGAGGGTTAAAAGACGATCTCTTATGGATGGGGTTTGGAACGAAACGGGCTTAAGTCCTTCTACTGTCAATCTTCCAAGTTTGGTTTTTTTTTTCTTATAAACTGTGGGGTTAGCGTTTTGAATATGATACAAGTTTACACAAAGTGTTAGTTTTTAAAAACTTTATCACGCTGTTAAATGTTTGTTTTGGTGTATGTGGTTCTGAACGAAACGAGCATAAGTCCTTCAACTGTCAATCTTTCAAGTTTTGTTTTTTTCTTCGGTATTCGTTAGGATAAACTTTCCCATAATTATGCTAAGTTAAGTAAAGTGTTAGATTAAAAAAAAAACTTTGAAACTGTTCAAATGTGTGATATATGCTTAATGTTGTAGAAATTGTTGTGTGCCTCCAGGCCGTAGCCTGGAAGGCAAGAGGGTTGCAGTAGCAACCGTTGGCTCAAGGCTTTAAATACCCATGAGAGAGTGGATGTCTGACTTTTACTCCGAGAAGGCGCCATTTCCTCAATTCAGGCATGTCGTTGGAGGGGTGGGGCAATTTTCTCCAGATTACCTACACACATGACAAACTGCGCTATGATCGACCACAGGGCTTTCGGACCCGCTGATTTAACGAGCACGTTCTCCGCATGTACTCAGGACAACACGAATATCCATGCCTTATTCGGTATTCGAACCCGGGGCCGATCGCTTATATATGCTTAATTTCATTTATATAATAGTTTATAGTAGCTGCTACGGATGTGTGGTGAAATTTATACCATGTTTTCGGTATTCGTTTTAACCATATTTAAGATTTTAGAAACAAAATCACGAGAAATGGTTCAACCAAATAGCAAAAATATGTTGAGACATTTAACCAGCCAGACGTTGCAGATACTAAGAACCAAATTTTTGGTGAAGCCAAGCTCTAAATCTTTAACGGTGTATTTTAAAAGCTGTGTAACATAGTGATCTCAGTTAATTAGCTTACTTAGCAATACAATCTATAAACTAATAAAACAATTCATTTGGCTCGTTAACGGAATACGTTTTCCAAAATTTACAAATGTGAATAAAATCTTAAATAATTCGCTAAATTAAATTGCGTAAAGGGTTCTGGTGCTCGTTAAATGTATCGACGTCAATGTCTTACTCCGAGTATAGGTGTAGGTTAAAGATCTCATTGATTATCCATTCATCTTTATCACTTGTCTTTTGATCCGCGCATCGAAATTGAAAAGCCCTATAGACAAATAACATATAAGTAGCTTTTCAGAATGAATTTAAAATAATAAAAATTCTTCACCTGCAACTGAAACCACTCATTTTCACTTTCAAATAAAATTCCACGCAAATATTCTTTATATAAGCACATGTTTTTAAGCAATTATATATTTAAAAGTATATTTTGCAAGTAATTATAAAAAAAATAACGATTAAGCTTTGCTGAGGAGTAAGTCAGTAAAGGGCAATTTGAGCTTTTGAGCGTTAAAAGTACACAACTTTACTGTGCTATGCATTAACAAACAAGCCATGTCAGTTTTTTGTAATTAACTGTCCATCCCAATTTCTGTTTTGAACGTCTTTAAATTTACAGTTGATAAAACTTATTTTTTGCTGGATTTAAGAAATCTACAACCCTCTCACTACGTCATGTGAAGAGTATAGGGGAAAAACCGCTTAATTTCGCAGATAACTTTCTTCATCAGGCCTCTTTGGCGATGTTAGCGAGTAATCGCCAAGGAAACCAGTTTCTACCTACCGAGATTCATGCGAAGCACGATTCCGACGCTTCTACCAAGAGAAGTAGAAAGAGAGAAACCGGTTTCGTGTCGCCAATTACCGCCACGCAAACACAATTACGGGTAGACTCCTAAAAAAATCAAAAGGCTCCCTTGCACTCTTCATTTGTTTCATACAAATACTAAAACAGCTGCTTCTTTATCCGATTTTTTGCAAAGTTTGAACGTTCTAGTTTCTAACAGAAAAGTTAGTGTAAGCAAAAATTGTAAAATGAAGCTGTGAAGGGAATTCTGCAAAAGTTCACGTATGCACACCTCTGTATTCAAGAGGTTATAAAGAGTAAAATATTATTTCAGCGGATCACCTTCCCAAGGTGGCTGATCAAAGTGATCCTGAATGTTTGCTTGCCTGTCACAAGGGAATCATAATAACAAAACAGCTTCTACAGGGTAGATTGAGAAATGATATATTGATAAGAAAGATGATCAATAGAAGTTTGTACAACCGTTTCTGTATATTTAAATACAGAGTGTCTACGCGCACGGGCATTGCGCGTACGGGTAATAACTCCGCAGAAGCGAGGGTTATAAGCAGGGTTACAATACTGCCCAATGTTGGAGAGTGATGTTATTTTAGAAAATATAAAATTTCACGGGGCCCCAAAAAAGAGTAATCTCAACTTTCAAGTATAATTCATGATCGTGCACTCAATGTATACACGGTTCCAGTAAACGTCGCATTGAGCATGAGCAGTAAATAGCCGTATACGTAATGAGCGAACGGTGCCCGTGCGTGCAGCCTCTGCCTGTTAAATAATACTATTTTTACTATCGTTTGTATATTTGAATTATGTTAGTTCTTTTGTTGCAGTAATTTTTGTTTTCTAGAAAATTTCTTAGGTTTCGAATATGAAAATAGGCTTTCAAACATTGTGTGTTGTCGATACCTTTAGCGTGACTTTCTATTAGAATGCAGTATATGATTTAAGTTTTCTTATTTGGGATATATTTTCACACATTTATAAAATATTCATAGCTACAACCAGGAATTTTAATTTAAAAAATCTTTTAAAAATTGTACTTACTTTTTAATTTTTAAAACTTTTAAACTCCTTTTATGTTGCGTTGCACACACAATTTTTGTATTTAATTGGATGCAAAAGGTTATTTAAATGTATATTATAGATTAATATTAACAAATATTTTTTTCTTGATACATATGTAGACATTAATACATGACTTACACTCGTCTCATTCTGAAGTTCGCCTATCTTGGGCCCACAAAACTTTTTTCCCCTTTTCCCGTCCATATTTCCGGTGGCGACCACCCCTTTCTGAGCACCAGACCATCGTTTATCTTCGAATGACGGATTGCTTCGCCGCTGCCCCTTTCACGGAAATAGTCGTTTGCATTTTGCAGAGGAATTCCCCGCTTCTTTGTTTCAATATTTCGGTCCTCAATCCCCCTGCTCCATCTTCGTTTAACTCTTACTTGTCCAAATCAATCAATGACAAGGGATGGACGAAAGGTTTTCGTGTCCGAAGTTTCTGGTATAAAAACTAGGGTATATATGCCTCTGGGGGATATATTTTTATATGTAAATAGGATGGGGTAACACTCACAAGTTTGAAGCTGTTTTCACGAGAACTGTTTTAAATTTCGGAGTAGAGAATGAATAAAAAGAAAAATAAAATTTTATTTTTATAGGGAATTGAATGCTTTTAATAATATGTTCATACAGGTCTGAGGTAGCTTGTTGAATACAATGTTGGAAGCGGACAATGGTATGGTACAGCTGTGGATATAAAAAAGTACCCACTTGAGGTTATTTCATCCGTTAGTCACTCTATAGAATCGGACCTTTCTGAGATTGTGTACAATTAACATTCTGATTTAATTGCACGATACAAAATTTGCATAAGGGGCCATCTTCATATTAAAAATATTACGAACTTTGAAATTTCCAATGGCAACACCCAATTTCAATAACTTAGAAATGTCAAGCACTCTTGAAAACCCTTAAATCTAAGTTTTTGTTACATTTGGATGAATATTTGACATAGATTTGAAATATGGACTCAAAAAGGGGTGTTACTATTGGAAATTTTAAAGTTAGTAACAATTTTAATATGAAGATGGCCCCTTATGCAAATTTTGTTGCATGCAATTAACTCAGAATGTTAATTGTTCAAAATGTCAAAAAGGTCCGATTCTATAGGATGACTAACGGCCAAAATAACCACTAATGGGTACTTTTTTATTTCCACAGCTGTACCAGATACAAGAAACAACCCACCTAGTTTTATTTACACTAGAGTAGACTGACCAGTGAGTGAACAGGCTCTAGTGAATGAACATTTGGTAAATATAATTAAAAAATAAGGATTGAAAATCATTCCACTAGATGGATTGGCAACACTGACTTCCTCCCATGTAGTAGGAAGCTATATGACATATGGTTGGTTGTCCTGGTCATTATGTCTTGGTGTTTATTCACTGGCGAACGCTGCGCCTTAAACGTTCATTCACTGGTTAGTTTACCCTACAGATCAATGTTGTTCTTTAAATGTGTAGAGTCTAAATTCTTTGAGTATGATTTCGCTTGTAATTCCTTTGAGTCAAGTGTTGACTTCGTCACTTGACTGCTGTTCAAAATTCTCAAAATGTTAAATGCTAATAATGTTAAAGATCCTCTTTGTATGTAGAAATATATAGGCAGGAAGCTCAAATGTGAATTGTTTTTTCTCCAAATCAATCAATGACAAGAGTTGAACGAAAGGTTTTCGTGACCGAAGTTTCTGGTATAAAAACTATGGTATATATGCCTCTTAGGGATATATTTTTATATGTAAATAGGATGGGGTAACACTCACAAGTTTGAAGCTGTTTTCACGAGAACTGTTTTAAATTTCAGAGTAGAGAATGAATAAAAAGAAAAAGAAAATTTTATTTTTATAGGGAATTGAATGCTTTTAATAATATATTCATACAGGTCCGAGGTAGCTTGTTGAACACAGTGTTGAAAGCGGGACAATTATGCAAGGGTATGGTACCAGATACAAGAAACAACCCACCTTGTTTTATTTACCACAACAAAGATCAACTTTTTTCTTTAAATGTATAGAGTCTAAAATCATCTCCCTTGTAATTCCTTTGAGTACATGATCAAGTGTTGACTTCGTCACTTGACACTGACAACACTGACTTCCTCTTATGTAGTAGGAAGCTATCTGACACATGGTTGGTTGTCCTGGCCATTATGCCCTGGTGTTTATTCACTGGCGAACGCAGTGCCTTAAACGTTCATTTCTTTTAATGTGTAGAGTCTAAAATCTTAAAGAATGATCTCGCTTGTAATTAATTTGAGTTCATGATCAAGTGTTGACTTCGTCACTTCACTGCTGTTCAAAATTCTCAAAATGTTCATGAACGTGTTAAAGAGTCTCTTTGTATGTAGAAATATATAGGCAGAAAGCTCAATGTATGTGAATTATTTTTTGTCCAAATCAATCAATGACAAGAGTTGAACGAAAGGTTTTCGTGTCCGAAGTTTATGGTATAAAAAGTATGGTATATATGCCTAGGGGGATATATTTTTATATGTAATTAGGATAGGGTAACACTCACAAGTTGAGAAGAGTTTGAAGCTGTTTTCGCGCGAACAGTTTTAAATTTCAAGTTGTGGAATGAATAAAAGGAAAATAAAATTTTATTTTCCTTATCGGGAATTGAATGTTTTTAATAATATATTTATACAGGGCTATGTAAGCTTGTTGCATATGGGGTTAGAGGGCCACTGATGATTTGGTTGAAATGTCCTACTTTATTTTATTTAGATTATTACATTAGTTTTTGTTATATCTGTGGAGTCTAAAATCTTAGAGTACAATTTTGATTGACGTTTCTTGAAGTGTAAGATCAGGTGTTTGTCTCGTCACTGGACCACTTTTCGAAATTCACGAAGAGTACGTGACCGTGTTATAGATCATCTTAATAGTTTGAATTAGATAGGCAGAAACAGTTAAACTTAATTCTATTCTGTGAAAATCTGCCAATGATATTAAATGGCTGAATGGTGAAAAGGTATGTGGTACTTTGTCCAAGTTTCCCTAATCAAAGTAAGGATATATATTTTTATATGTAAATAGGATTATGAGTAAGTAATTAGGCTTACAAGTTGTGAAGAGATTTAACATCTGAAAAATGTTTTGAATTTCAAAGTAGAGAACAAAACGAAGTAAAATAAAAAGTGTTATTTTTTGGAATAGCTACATAAAGTCACATGTGAGATAAAAATTAAAGCAGCTTTTTATATCGTTTGAGCTATTATATTAATATCTTTGGATAAGTAGAACACAAACTATTTAATTTAATAACTTAGATACCTTTCAAATAAAATGCAGGTAAAATTTATATTTCAATTAAATCATAACGCAAACTTCCTAATATCTAAGTAAATATATTTTGAGTGTTAAGAAGGAAATATTCGATTTCAAAACTTAAATCCACACAGCAATATCATAAATAACCTAAAATATGATATATATTTATTTCCATTAAAATGTGGACCCCAATCATATAACACTACACTCACATTATATAAACACATATAAATTATATCCAACACTATATTTTAACAAATGAACATGGATCAAAGATCCATTAGAGAAACATTAGTGAATTTTAAACCAATAGTTTGAAGTGGCCAATGCATTGCTTTCTAGCCAGAGCAACTGCTTTTATTTACACCTTTTTGAGAAACACATCTAAAAGAGAGAGAAAAAAAAATCGAAACTCGATTTTCGTCTGCAAATGACAAAGAAGTTCCCACCGTGGAACAAAAGAACATGGGGCGGCTCTATAGACCCCCGTCGTGTGTTCGAAAATGCTGAAGTTTGCGTTCTTCTGATGGATTGGTTATGATGTGGCTATATTATTTTTTTTAGATATCTGAAGAATACGGAAAGATAATGTCATCTGTTGAAGGTTAGTTCTTTATTAGCGAAGCATGGGAATTTTTAAGAAGCTTTTAAAAATATAATATAAGTATATAAAAATATAAAATTTGAAATGCCGTAGACTCTAATGGAAATTTGAAGAAATTTTTATGGGTACGCACAGTAAAATTTTCCCGTTAATCATTCGATTTCAAACTGGTAGCTGAGTTGAAATAAAAAGCAGTGTTAAAATATGGTTTTGTTTAGTTAATTGTTCCTACTTTTTTAAATCTATAAAAAAAATTGGCATCAAGCGCAAACCTTAATTTACAAGTAAACTATCATGCCAAATCATTCAATATTTTGAAGCAGAAACAGTAGCCTTTTTGACATTTAACATGCTTATAAAAAGTTATGTCATTAAAAACAAGTTTTGAAGGAAACCGTTAACAATGTAAAAGAGTTTAATTAAATGGTTGAAGATCGTAAAGCACGAGAAATTGTTTGAAACGTTAGAACGCATGGTTGATGGCTTTTTAAATTGTTTTTTCTAATTAAGACACTTTATAAAAATTTAATAAAATGCTTTAAGACCGCTAAGTACGAGAAATTATTTTAAAACGATTATTATTATTAATTATATTTGAATTTCTCTTTGCAGTTTACGGTATAGACTGTTACTATTTTAAGTATCCAAAAGGACAGTCACTTATTTTTTTTATTGAACAAAAATGACCAGCACTTTTCTATTTTACCAATTCACTTAAAAAACAAGTGAACAAGAAAATACTTTTCTTTTGTTTCGTATCTCTATTTGTGTTCGATTTACTAGAAAAGCCTGTCTGATCTGTTCCCTTTTAGAAGCTTTCATCCATCCCTTCGCTGCATTAAAAACAGACGATATTTCTGTGTCATTAAAGGTGCGGGGTCGTCTGATAGGAGGTAAGGGGACGACTCTTTAAATGGGTTCGATTCGAAAATGCGTTTCTTCCATTTGGCAAGGTGCGAAAACAATTCATAACCGAGTTGTTCTTCTTCTTCCAAAGTGCTAAAAGCTCTCTTTTCTATTTTGCCGTAAAGAAAATAAAAGTAGGAAAAGCCGTTTGAAGAAACGAAGTGAAGAAGGAAAAATGGAATGAAAATTGTAAACCTTAAAAATGATTTGGAATAGAAAAAGTATGAATTATGATACGGGAGATTCGTAAATAATATTTTCGATTTAAGACAAGTAATAATGCAGGACATATTATAATAAATTTAGAAAAAGTGAAATTTTATTTGGCTTTGAACAAATTTTTTTTAAATTAAATAAAAATAGTTTACATTTGAATACGGAAAAAATATTATTTGAAGCATAGGAATAGAATGAAGCTTTGTTTTCGTGTTACTTGCTGTTTATTCAATACTCGAACTAGCCAAATAAAGTAAAATTTATTGGTAATTTTTATAGGTTACATACGCATACATTAACATGATAGATGTATATATATATATATATATATATATATATATATTATATATATATATATATATATATATATATATATATATATATATATATATATATATATATATATATATATATATATATATATATATATATATATATATATATATATATGCTGTAAGTAATACTTAATCTAAATTATTCTTTAAATAAGTAAGAACACAAGCCAAATGGTTTAAGTTTACATCAAATCTAGAGTTAAAATTTCATTGTTTGCTTATGCAGAGTTGAGAGGCTCAGCACTCCATTCCAATAGAGAATTTGAGCATTTTTCCTTGCTGAACTAAAACAATTAAATAAGTAAATTTGTAATAAAATTTAAACCCGACTATTTTTTTCAATTCCAGACTTGTAAACTTAATGAAACGTTAATTTTAGAGAACCATTTTAATACTCTTAATTTTTCAAATGTTGGCGTTTTAGTTAAAGTATTACATTAATAAAAAAAATTATCATTAAGTAACAGAAAGCAATTCAATTGAAATATTACTTAATTTTTTTATGGTTTACATTGCAATAACGATATTTTTGTGGAAAATTTTATTCCTCAAAAATAATTTTAGGCAAATAATTTTATTAATTATCGGTGCACTAAAGGATGCACAGTATATGGTGTAACACAAAGAACTTATAAACTTTAATGAGTTAAGAAATAAAATTACTTAAAGAAAATAGCAAAGAGTTCTACAGTAGGGTAGACTCTGAACCTATCAACCGCCCCATAGACCAACACGGAGACAATATAGGGTGGCATGTGTGGCCCGATGGTCGAGTGGTTTGGATCGCTGGCCATAAAGCTAGCAGTCCGGGCGTTGTAACGGGTAAGGGTTCAATTCTTGCCTTTGCTCTGGGTGTATTCCTTTCTCAGTATCAACATTATAAATTAAGTAGCACTTTTGCCACTCTATTCGAGCTCCGTAGTGAGCCATGGATGCCGATGGCAGCCCAGTACAAGTCGTTCCTCCCAGGTTCGGGTCCGGGCATCGCCAAAATAGCTGCCGACCTATAAACGGTCCGTGCAGCCCAAAATATCCGACGAATAATACCCCGTGTAAGGAAGTGCACGTTAAATATCCTTCAAAGTCCTAACGCTGCGTACGATGTCGCCCTTAACGGTTGCGTTGGGTGTCTATTCAGGTGTTATCTCGTCATCTGACTGTGGTTCTAAAATACGATGCCCGTCGCCAATAGCCCTCGTGTAGCTCTAGTGCGACGATAGTTCAAAACCTAACCTAACCTAACCTCTACCCTACTATAGAAGTCTTTGGTTTGTTTGCAATAGCGGATGAACTTCAATACCACAACCAAACCACCCGATAGCTAAGATCCGAACCGTTCTATTTGTCCATTGAATGCCCTAAAAGAAAAATTTCTAAAGCAATAAAAATTCGGATATTGAATTTGTACCTCGTGGTTGTCTATAGACCAGTTCACATGAGCCATCAAATCCATGGAATGAAGAGCAAACTCATCAATTGCCCATGGCCGAATCGGAATTGCAGGGTTATTTGGGGGTTTTGCAAACCCTCCATTCAAGAAGGGTTTGACGTTTTATTCATGGATTCGGCAGCAATCCCTTGAGCTTCCACTTCAATCAACTTCGTAACCGACTCAACGGTTGCAGGGTTGTGAGTCGCCCTGTGGTCAGAGTAGCGATCTACGGATCGGAAGGTCCCGCGATCGAGTCCTGGTCGCTGAAAACTCACCGAGTATATGCGGAGTACGTGCTCGTTAAATCTGTTGGGTCCGAAAGTCCTGTGGTCGGTCATTGCGCAGTTCACCATGGGTACAGGTTCCTGGAGAAAATTTCCCTCCCCTTCAGGGACATGTCTAAATTGTGGAGGTGGCGACAGATGGCAACATCTGTCATATGTGTTTGTGTGTGTCTTGTGTTGTCCTACTTGACGATGGTTTATAAGCAGGTCCTTGCGACCAAGCACACAAGCCTGAAAATATATGTCAACCAATCCAATCCAAACCATAGTCCTGGGCTGTGAGGCGCCCTGTGGTCAGAGTAGCGATCTACGGATCGGAAGATCCCGCGATCCAGTCCTGGTCGCTGAAAACTCACTGAGTATATGCGGAGTACGTGCTCGTTAAATCAGTTGCGTCCGAAAGTCCTGTGGTCGGCCATTGCGCAGTTTCCCACGGGTACAGGTTCCTGGAGACTATGTCCCTCTCCTTCAGGGACATGTCTAAACTGTGGAGATGGCGCGTGATAGAGGGCAGCATCTGTCACGCATATGTGTGCATGTGAGTGTGTGTGTGTTGTGACTGTCTTACTTGACGAAGGTTTATAAGCGGCTCTCTGAGCTAGCACACAAGCCTGAAAATATGTGTAAATCAACCTACCAACCAACCATAGTCCTTTCAATGTCCATGTTGGATCGTATACAAACCAAAACCCACGTGTAGTTGTCAAGTGAAATATGAGATGTCCCGCGCAGCGTCACGCCATACTTCATATCAAAACACCGATTCCCATGCAAACGCCTTATTTTCCGAAAGGGGTTGATTGCGGAGTTTGGGTTAGAAATTCTGTTGACCACTTTTTCCCCAAAGGTATTCCGTGGATTTGATGGCTCATGAATACGCGCCTTATATATGTATGCATTTTGTATAACTTTGCTTGCTTTCATCATTATTAATAAAACCTTCTATAATTTAGTACATTGTTCTATGCCTATCTATGGAACAACTGTTGATAACAGCTGAATGTACGGATCTTGTGCGACTTTATTTAGATAATAAAGTATTATAGCTTTGAAAAACATTTTTATTTTAAATTATTTTGTGATATACGGTTGTTCTTCAGCAATTTATTGTGGTTACACTGACAATAGAAAATTATGGTGAGTGATGAAATGTCAATGCGTTGATAATTGGCAATTGCCTTCTCAGGAGTACGGGGGTTCGAATCCCACCTACTGCCAGTCCTCCTGTAAATTGGATATCTGTACCGGAAAAGAGTAGAAAAATCCAACTCGTGACGGATGGCCCGAGTACTCTGGGACAGACGTGCTCGTAAAATCTGTGGAGTCCAAAGTCCCGACGGCGTCAGCGTACGATGTCGCTCGAAGTTTCCGTTGGGTGCCCGCTCAGGTGTCAACCTCGTCACTTGACCAGGATTCTTAATTACGAGGCGTTATTGGCTGTGTTAAAGCTCCTAAAGGAAGCTAGAAATAGGTAGTCGGAAACGATTACATTACCCATTACCCACAACTGTAACCTTTGTCCCGTCATCATTTTTCTACGAGAGGAGTTTCCAGAAGGTCGTTTTTTCTTATGAAATGTCACGAATATTCTGTTTATAGAATGAATAACACGAGAAACTCTGTTATGTTGTTTCCTCAGTTTCACTACACGCCTGATAATGCTCAAGACCAAAAGTATTTTTTAGTTTGTCGAGAAGTTATTCGTGTTGCCGAATTGAAAGATATCAAGTCTCAATTGAAGTACTGTTTTGAATTAGGATAGTGTGATTAATTAATGCTGTTTGAACGATGACCAAGTGAGAAACTTGTTTTACTTGAATAGAAGAGTATGGTAGTGTGGAAAGCAAACATCGCAACAATCCCTTAAGACAGCTCAAGGTAAATGTTTAAGTTCCAATTTGTAATGCTTTAATCTAAATCTTACAATTTATTTTAATTGTCGTTTTCAGTAGATGGATTATAAATTCGAGAAATATAGTTACTACTTTATAAAACAAAAATTATCAGTTTTATTTAAGTGTTTCTGCATAGAATACTTGTAGAAGAAAATATCGGAAAACACGTTTAAGGAGTTTGCTTTTACTAACCATATTAGTTTTAATATTTATTTAGAACAATGTAAATACCTACGAGAAAAAACAGCAATTAATGTCTATAAAATGCATAAATTAATTTCTTTCGAAGTTAGACGGTAACTGTCTATTGTCTAAACTGTCAAACTCAGTTTTTTATTTCGTTAAAAATACTTAGATTATAGTTTGTAATCTTAAATAGTTTTCACATAGACACTTTTGAGTGCATCTGAAAGCCGTAATTTTAAAATACCTTTTCCATCGGATTTTTTTTTTGAATATTAAAAAATTTCAATATTTGCTAACTATTTAACTATCACAAAACCTTTTGGGGGACAAATACTAATTATTTTTCAATTTATTGTCATTTTGGCATAAAGATATATGCTACTTCCAGATAAATTAAAAATATTCAATTTGTTTTGTTTTTATTAATTACCAATAACTTTCTAGTACTTTTAATTCAAAAGCCTCAACTAGGCAAAACTCTCAGATTGCACCCACAAAACTGCTGTTTTTATTTCATAGTGTCATCAACAGAGATTAAAAAGCTCATTATTATTTGAACAAATTATCTGAGGTTTTTTATTGACTAAGTTTTTGCCTTGTATAGTCTATTGTAATATTAGATGGTATCGTGGCGTTAAAAAAGCAATAAATAACAAGATATATTATGGATAATTGAATTTGTAATCCTTTCAGTCCCAATGACAATTTAACATTGTCATTTTAGAAATTTTTTCTGATCGTTTATAGCCATTTATGATATGAAAAAGCACATCATTCGAGTCTTCAAACTTTTTCAATTGGAAAATATTTTTTATTAATTCCAATAGATATCAGCCCTATTTTTATTATTATTTATTATTATTTTACTATTTAGAAACATGATACCAAATGGCATCACTGGGACTGAAAGAGTTAAACAAAATACTATATTTTTTATTTTTATGAAAAATAAAGTTGTACTATTAGCTACTAGGAATTGGTATTTAAATTTTTTAAACAAAATATTGCCTTCATAATATTTAAAAAAATTCAAAATGCTTTTACTCATTTTACTATTTGACAGAAACCTAAAACTTTAATGGTTTCAAATTCGTTTTTCTGCCTCAATTTTTTTTTTAAAAACTTTTGCCGTTTAAGTAGCAAGGAAAGCGATTACAGTCCATTAGTAATTTTTGGCTGATAAGTCGTTAAAATGATTCCCTTTCTTTAAAGCTAGTTTAGGATAAGCTTTTATGTATATTCCCGGATCGGTGTAGTCTTGTTCAACTGGTTGAAAGTCATTTTTTAAGTTTTACGCTACGTAATGCATATGGGATATTGAATATAAATGCATCAAAACATGTGAACTAACTTTAAAATATTAGAAAATAAAAAGAGGAATTTGGTATGCATATTTTAATGCATTTTATAAATGGAGAGCATAAACTTTTGACAGGATAACTCGGTCTTTTAATATTTCGTCTTTACATTTTTCATGAAACTATAAGAGTTTGTACAAAAACATCATACATCTTACATGATAAATATGGATGTTATAAATATGTTCATAAATATTTTTATCGCCTAATGTTCATCAAGGATAAGTTGATATCCGAAATAAATATATCCATGATATTGTGCAAGATTGGTTCCAAAATAGAAGTTGGAGACACTACAACTTTTTCACATGTGTTCTTATTTTTGTGGAGTTAAAGTCGTACCCGCATCACTCATAATAATATAACTAGTAAAATTTTCAATGCATTATTTTAAAAGCTTATTTACGTTTCGCTTTATTCGTATTTCAAATATTTTACTGCAAATTCTTAGTAATATTTTTCAAAATGAAGTTAAGATTTAACGTATCAATTTTTTTCGAAAATATTTTTAAACATAGCAGAAATTTAGATAGCCAACTAAGCGGAAAAAGAGTAAATTGAGAGTTTATTTGGTGATAATTTGGTAACATATTTGTTACGACTGGCTCTCGGGTTATCGCGAATGGACGTTAAAGCAAATTAGACTTGGTATTACAAATTTAATCAAACTCTTTTGAAAATAATGTTTAGTTTTTGCATAAACAATCATTAAATTAATTATATTTTCTATGCAATTATCTGCATGAAAATTTTAGAGGTTATGTAAAATAAAACAAATCAATTTGTTTTGAAAGATTATTAATTAAAACAAAACTGTATTTAAAATTTCTCGAAACTAAAGTTTATACGGTTCCCGTTACTCATTAGACAACAAACCTAGCATATACTTGAATAATAAACAACATTTTGCTAATTCGGCCTAGATCACGATTCTAATATATTAAAACAAAATCCTTCAATCTTTACAATCCACAGAAAACAAATCTAGTTACATAAATTAGCTTAAAACAATAAAATGTTACACCATTAAAAAACATTTAAAAAAACTCCTTAGAAATCCATCAATTCGTACTAGAATTCCCCAACGAAATTAGCAAAATATCTTTACATATTTGACTTGAGAAATTCATTATTCTAAATAAATTCATATTTAAATATAGTTAAGTAACGAAAAAAAAAAACTAGCGAAAAGAACTCCATTACTCACGCGATATGCTTTACTTTTTACGTGTAAAGAAAATAAATTTTTGCTTAAAGGTTCCCATAAATCAGCCAGCGTAATTACGGACGAAGGAGGCACAAACACATTAATAACAGATAATAGTGATAAACGGAATTATAAATACCTGGAAGAGGTGTGTTTATTTTAATCATGGTGGTATGGATTATTATACATACACTTAAGGGGGTTCGGTATGTTGTATATCGGTAATGTTAAATTGGCCAATTGCAATGTACCTTTTCACAATAACTACTGATCAGATCTTCTTAAAATTTTCTGTGTGTGTTATACCAACCTTATATATTCATCTGAGGTTAAGTTTTTTTTAAATAACTGCTGGATTTTTTTTTAAATAAAATAAGTTTTAAAGTACCCCAAAAATCATGAAATTTTTCACTTTTTTGCCCCATAAATTTTTTTTCACTTTAGTTTTATTAAAATTTATAACCTCAGATTAATCTATACTATGTATTACATCATATAAAAAAAGTTTAGGAGAAAACATGGCATAGTTTTTGAGAAAAGGTACATCGAAGTTCAAAAAATCAAGTTCTGACAAAAACGCGTTTAAAGTTTTTATTGTTAACCCATTTCCTTACGAAGTCATGACATTGAAATGGCTTTTAATGTCAAAAATATTTTTCCAATAGTCTTGATACCTTGTGACATTATTAATAAAGGCTGTAATAGTATTTTAAGCCAATAATTTTTGTTTTGATTTTTTCACCGATTTTGGGGTACTGAACCCCCTTAAAAGAGGTAGGATAATGTGTAGCGATAGAATTTTCGTAACTATAAGGAATTAATTGATCAATGGGTGCGTAATATTTAAATTTTAAAAGCATTTTTGAGCCTCCTTTTTTATTTTAATTTGAATGGAAAAAAGATAAAGCTTGCTTTTTATTAAGAGGTGGAGACCAACTGTCTATCCGTCCGTACACTTTTTGAACCATCATTGTGTATTTTTAGTTTATATACATAAACGACGTCAAATACCTTTTTTATATTTACTGTCACTTATATCTATAAAACTATGTTAAATAATTATTTGTAAGCACATGTGACTGAATAGTTTTTTTAAACTAATTTTATATCGTTTCACTTTATCATACCAATCATAACAAATAAGAAAGTTTTTTACTAAACTTTTTCATTTACGAGGCTGAAAAAAAAGGATATGAAGTGTATTCCTCAATTTATTAAAGAAAACTGCTATTCTGCTATAAGTTTAAAACCTCACTTTAACGTATTCCTTAATATTTGGTTTGGCCAGTCAAATGTTTGTTTTTGATTTATACTGATCAATACAGCAGATTTGTTTTCATCATAATATGTTGCAACCTAGAACTTTAAAAGTACACTTTTAAAACAAACGAGTGATTTTTAACTCGGTCTGAGTTAATTTTCACTCCTTTCGGTGTCGAAAATGCACTTCCCCTATAGAATGGATTTCACTCTTTTTTGTTAAACCTCCAACAATCTTAACAACAAACGAGCGATTTTAAGGCGATTAGGAACGATTTAGGGTGATTACAAGCAATTTAGTAGTTAATTTTCACTCCTTTCCAGTGTCGAAAATGCATTTCTTCTATAGGAGTGGATTTCACTCTTTTGTTTCAAGAGTGATGGTTGATTTTTTTTGTTGCAAAAATATCGTACAGCTAAGAATTACGTTTAAGTAAATGCTCATAAATTTTAATTTTTTTTAAAAAATAATTTTAATGTTTAAAATGCATTAGTAGAAGTATGAAATTATAGTCAGTACGCAAAATACGATTCCTTTAATGACAAAGGAAACGAGGTTCAATGGACTGAATTTCCTGTTTTCACTCCTTTTTGAGCATCTCCTTTGCTCTTATGGACATGAAATTCCCTCCAACTTCGAGATAAAACTGTTTTTTGCAACCCCCACGCTGCATTGCCTCGAGGGACCAGCGGAAGGACGGACAAAAATCGTTTTATCGACGCAAATCTTCCCTATTTGTGCGTGGGGGGAAGCAAGGCCTTCGTATCGAAAAGGTGTCAACGCCAGGTGCTTCCTTAAACGAGGAAGGCCTTTTTCCGCTGCAAATAAAAACTGAGGTGTTGCCAGAGAAAATGAGGGAATCGAAAAGGAAGGTTGAACCACTTAACCTCGGAGCAAAAAGTAGGGATCAAATCTGCAAAGAAATTGTTTGCTAAAAGTGACTTAACTGATGGTTGTGGTTACAATGACTAACCATTCAAATTTAATATTAGGGATCAATATTGAAAATATTTGAATAAATTTTTTAAGTATTTGAATCGACAAATATTTTCTGGTGTCTGCTCGTCCTTTGACAGTTGCTCTAAACCATTAGCACATCATTTATTTACATTGCAATGAATTCGAATTTGCTTGTTTCAGCTGACGTATTCAAAGAGTTCCATAGTAGGGTAGAGACTGTACCTAATAACAGCACCATAGACCAACACGGAGACAATATAAGGTGGCATGTGGGGCCCGATGGCCGAGTGGTTTGGATCGCAGGCCATAACGCTAGCAGCCGCGTGCTGTAACGGGTTCTGGTTCCATTCTCGCCTTTGCCCTGGGTGTACTTCCTTTCTCAGTATCCAAATTATAATTAACTAGCAATTTTACCTCTCTATTAGGGCTCTGTAGTGAGCCATGGCTGCCGCAGTACGAGCAGTTCCTCTACCCAAATATAGAACTCTTTAGGCGTATTTTCTTACGGTTTCCATTTTTGTATTTCCTTCCGTCGATGCACCAATTGGTTGCTCAGTACGTTACCACGAGGCACTGATTCACTAATCTATTCTTAGGAAAGAAATTTTCATTTTGAATTTATATTGCCACTAAAGACCAGAATCATGCCCATATTAACTAAAATCTTCAGCAAATTTTCACGGAAAATCGCATTATTTCGAATGCGCCACTCTTCTGCGAACATTTCGAAATAATCTTCTTCGAAGTAAAGGGGATTAACGCCATTGTTGGTTACTTCGTTTCAATTCTCAGCACTTTCAGTTCTCGGTGCTTCTGGTCTAGGAAACACGAGGGGGTGGTGGGGAGAAAAACATTATCTTTTTCTTTTATTGTCCGCCCCCCACCACCAACAATGGAACTGAAACTGTTCCAGAGGACGTTTTCATCCCTCCGGAAAGAGAAGTAATGATACAGATTGGAGCGAAATTGTTACCTATTTTTCTGTTCAGGTTTGAAAACGTTACAAGTAATGGATTGTTTCTGCTGAATTTAGTTGATTATGGTGCTTAAACGGAAATGTAAAAACGAAATTTGCCGTGCTTGATGTGTATCTACATAACTTCGTCAGAGTCAAGTTAGTGTTAAATGATTAATATACAGGGTGTTTCATAATTGACCGGAATAGGAATTGATGCAATTCCGAAATATTGAGCCGGCCCCTCCGAAAAATAGTAAAAAGCCAAATGATCACGGGTTTTGGTCGTGGTTGCATACTTGAACTAGGGCAGCACGAGAATGTGTTGACGAAGGGATGCATTTGTTTTGAGTTCGGTTTGGTTGAATCGACATATTGCCTAGTAATTTTACAATTTGCAGATTCTGTTACATCACAGTTCCTAAAACAGCTAAAAATGATTAATAACTACGAAAATGGAATTTTTGTGTTTGGATTTCGATTTAAATAATTTGGTGTGTTTCAAATTCGAGCTGGATGTTTGAAAATTGGAAGGAGCTAAACGTTTTGCGATAGAAGTGTACAGTTTGTCGAAATGTGCATGTGTTGGGACCAATTAGTTCCATAGTAGGGTAGAGACTGAACCTACCAATCGCACCATCTACCAACACGGAGACAATTTAGGGTGTCATGTGGGGATCGATGGCCGAGGGGTTTGGATCGCAGGCCATATCGCTAGCAGTCCGCGCGCTGTAAAGGGTACTACCCAATTTTTTTTTCAAAATTAAATTAAAGGGTGATATAAAGTTTAGCTTTCACATTTAGAACAAAAGAGGCAATTTTACCCATCTACTTTACTTATTGCAAATGATATATAAAAGTACTAGCTTTATAAACCCGGCGTTGCACGGGTGTACCCTTAATAACGGATATTTTTTTTATGTAAACAATTATTTTATACCAATTGATCCCTTCCCCACTGGCCAGTACTCCATCGGTAAATTATAATCGCTATTCAAGTGACACCTACGACATAAAAAGAATATTTTAATAAAATTTGGTAGCTGTACCTTCAGTAATTTTGGCTAGGCGTTGAGTGAGTCAATCAGTGAGTTAGGACTTTGCCTTTTATGTATATAAATTGAATTTAAGAAAGAAAATCCATAAAAATTGCTTATTTATAACACTTAAAATTGAACTAAAAGCTGTGCTAAATGATTTTTGTCTAAGATATATAAATAAATCTTGTGTGGAAAATGGGCTCTAAGTAACAATTTTTTGTAAAAAAACGACTTTTCCACATTTTTTATCGAAAAAATAAGAACAAATGTCAAAAAAATATTTCTATTTCCACTTTTTGTCAAATACTAATTATACTTCTGATTGAAAATCAAAATGTCGTGCTTGTAAAATAAATAAACTACAGCTTGGCAACTTGGCTCAATATGACATGAACATTTGGCTTCAACAAAACAGAACCATGACGTCAGTGTAGCGAACAGTCACCAGATTCACCTGATTGGCTGATGGGAAAAGTGTCGCGAGGAGTCGGGGAATATTTAAATCGCCTTTCTGCTGAAAGCGTGTGCTTTTCATTAATCTCCAGCTTGCTGTGAAGATATGGTTTATTCTTTAGAGGAGAGGATTTTTTTGGTGTTGGAATTTCACCGCCTAGAACACAATGTTAATGCAACAAAACGGAGTTTCAAAAAGAAGTTTAATGTTACCAAAGGACCAAAATTCGACACAATAAGGATGCTGTTTGAAAAATTTCAACGAACTGGGAACGTGAATGATGAGAGAGCTGGATTTGTCGGGAGAAGATTTTCGCAAACAACCACTGCTAATGCTCAGCTGGTGGAAACAGTAATACGAAAGCAGCCTTGTATATCCGTCCGCCGTGTTGCAACTACGGTTCAAATCAAGCCAACGTCGACGTATCGTCTCATGCGGCAGGGCTTGCACATGTTTCCATACAGAATTCAAACTCGGCAACCTCTCACCGCTGCTTCAATTAATTCACGGGAGACATTCGCTAACGATATGGTGCAAATGATTGATGTTGGTGATATAAATGTAGACAACATTTGGTTTTCGGATGAAGCCTACTTTCAGCTGGATGGCTACGTTAATAAACAGAACTGGCGCATATGGGGAACAGAAAACCCCCATGTTGCAGTTCCATCATCTCTGCATCCACCAAAAGTATAATGGTTTGGGCCGCCATTTCGTCCAAAGGACTCATTGGCCCCTTTTTCAGAACCGGAACTATTACTGCCCTCCGCTACCTAGAGATTCTTCGTGAATTTGTGGCGATTCAAAATGCCTTAGATGACGCTGAAAGCACTTCGTGGTTCATGCAAGACGGTGCCCGACCCCATCGCACGGCCGACGTGTTTAATTTCTTGAGCGAACATTTCAATAACCGTGTGATTGCATTGGACTATCCCACACATACAGGAAGTGGTATGGATTGGCCTCCTCTTTCACCAGACTTGACCCCCTGTGATTTCTTTCTGTGGGGATATTTAAAAGATCAAGTGTACCGTCGCAATCCCGAAACAATTGAGGAACTAAAGCAATACATCTCTGCTGCATGTGACGCCATCCCACCAGAAATTTTCAAACAGGCGGCCGGTAATTTTGCTCTAAGACTGCGTCACGTTATTGCTGCTAATGGCGGATATGTAGAAAATATCGTAGTATGAGTAAACACATAATTTCACCCACCCTATATTTTCGTTTGTTTTCAACTTTATTTGCAAACACATGAACAAATTTTTGAAGGGTCGATTCTTTTTTAGGATCGACCCATAAAAAACAATAGCAGAACCACTACACATACATGCACCGTTAAGCCATACAAACCCTCCTTCTTTGTGCTGTTTACTATTTTTTTCCTTTTATTAATATAAATAAGCAGGTGCCCGGATGTTGTAATGGTTTGGATCGCAGACAATTACGCTAGCAGTCTGCGCGCTGTAACGGGTGCGATTCCCGCCTTCGCCCTGGGTGTACTTCCTTTCTCTGTCAGTAATAAGTCCTTCTGTGGTTGTCTTACTTGACGAAATCTTATAAGCGGGTGCCTCTGGAGCTGCTGGGTCCGGGTTCGAATCCCGTTCAGGCATGGATGTTTGTGTTTGTCGAGTATATGCGGAGTACGTGCTCGTAAAATCTGTTGGGTCCGAAAGTCCTGTGGGCGGTCATTGCGCAGTTCACCATGGGTACAGGTCAATGGAGAAAATTTCCCTACCCTTCAGGGACATGTCTAAATTGCGGAGGTGGCGACAGATGGCAACATCTGTCATAAGTGTTTGTGTGTGTCTTGTGCTGTCCTACTTGACGATGGTTTATAAGCGGGTCCTTGCGACCAAGCACACAAGCCTGAAAATATATGTCCACCAACCAACCAACCAATAAGCGGGTCTCTGATCATGCACACAAGCCGGAATATATATGTACATACCTACCCAGCATAAATATGAAAAATACAATAATTGTTATGTTTAAACTGATGGTCAACATCAAGTTTTTTTTAACAATAATGCAACAACCTATCAAAATGAACAGCATCCTAATTTTTTTTTTTTGAAAACTAGTTGAACCTGTAATTTTTATCAGATGTAAATTCAAACAAACCAAACTAAAAGTACTACATTCTTGTGTAGCTCCAGTGCAAGATTTCATGCACGACCGAAAGGGCGGCCAATTAGTTAGCCGTTTTTCATTGGCGGGGGCCGGGTAAATATTTAGGAATTGCGTCCTATACTATTCCGGTCAATTATGGAACACCCTGTACATTGGTTAGATCGAAGCAAATTGTGATAAAAGCATTTTAGATTTAGTGTAGAATTGTAGACCTAAAATTCAATGAAACAGTGAAATATTCAGGCAACACATCGATGTTTCAATTAAATACTGCTAAAATACCGTAACAATTTAGATGCAATTGCAAAAAAAAAAAAAAAAAAAAAAAAAAATTAAAAAATATTTTTTTTGCTTAAATTTATCTAATTTTTATTTTTCTTATATTTTGTTATCTTAATAGAAAAATGAATGACAAATAAGACCCGAAATCCTGAACAATTTATGTAGAAAATTTTGAGTAACTCATTAAACAAATTTTGAAATTTTTGAATTCTGTTTTCAGTCGAAAATGTGAGTGCTAATGATACAAAGTAGTCATAATTGGGTTATAACGAGCTTTTCAGGAAAATACTTCGACAACTTATATGTCATATTGGTTCCTATACTATCTGGGGCTGGAGAGCCCTGTCCGTTTACGGTTTCTCCTTGCATGCGAAAGGTCCTAGGTTCGGGTCCGGATATCGCCAAAATAACTGCCGACCTATAAACGGCACGTGCAGCCAAAATTGTCCGACGAATACCCCGCGTACGGGAGTGCACGTTAAATATCCTTCAAAGTTCTTAAGCTGCGTATGATGTCAAACTTAACGGTTGCGTTGGGTGCCTATTCAGGTGTCGGCTCGTTACTTGACTTCGGTTCTAAAATACCACTCCCGCTGCCAATAGCCCTTATGTAGTTCTAGTACGATAATTCAAACTTAAGTATACAATCTGGACATTTCTACTACATGAGAGGAATAATGTTGTATAGTTTAATACTTTGGCCTGGTTCTTTATTTAAATGATCTTTGAAAAAAAAATAATTTCATAGTACTAGCGCTTCTTTTGTGCATCATTATGGGAAGTAGTTATTAAGAAATAACTTCATAATATACTTCATAAATGGATAACGTTTTCAACCTATGTTATTTTTTTATCTACAAAAATATAATTAACAATTTCGACAGGAAAAAAAAAACCCAAATAGACCTGTCTCAAACCATCAACTCATTTCTGCAGCTGACAGTAGAAGACGAGAGCCCGTCATGTAGAGGGCATAAAAAGATTTTTCTTTATCTTTTCGAACATAGTAGGGGAGGAAAGGGAGTTCATGGAAGGGTGCGGAGTTGAGATGATGTGGAGGGTTGCTGTTGAAATCGTCTGGTCGAGAGATGTCAAATGGATCATGTTTTTTGACCTTTGGTTAAGAGATTTCTCTGAGGTACTGAAATGGGATTGGAGACAGTTATACGGCGATGGAAATAGTTTTAGATATTTTCATTTCTATTTATGGCTTCAGGCTGTATTTCGTTATTTCGATGTAAAATGTGCCCAACCGGACAGATTTACAGTTTTTATAAATTTATCTATCCCATAATGCGTTTAACTTTTTTTTGTTCTGTATGGTGTTCTTCGATTTTGAAAAATTTAAATATATTAGAAAGTTGTGAATACGTTAGTTATAAAAATTGCACTAGTACATACATTGGATGACAGTACACTGATGTATTCGTAGGACTAATGTTATCATTCAATGTGAAGAAAAGCGTACATAATGATAGTTTTATAAATATACAAGGTGTCCGTAAAAGAATGTCCGAGCTTCAAACTGTAATAGTATCAGCTGTAATCGTTTGATAGTTGTGGTTGAAGGTGATGAATAAATAATAACTTCAGATAAGCGTATGCACTTATATCGCTACATAATTTTCACAGTTCACTGTTGCTTCCATTACCTTTGACTTGCTGTAGATAGTATGGGAACAATTGCATTTTCCGTTGGATGTTTTCCGTATCACTAAAGGCGCACGCATTGGGTAATTAAAACACTAGGTTAGTTTTCCTTCAATTTCATGTATGATTTGCTGTATTTAGTACAAAATAAAGTAATATACCTTTAAACTCATACATTATTTTATGGACACCCTGTATTTATGCTAACACTGTTTTTACGTAATACCCTACTTTAATTCAAATTAAAAGGTTTCAGCGCTAATCTCCAAATTAAAAATATTCAACTTATCAACTAACACCCTAAACCCCTCGCCAACCATGTGACGCTATCAATAGCTAATCAATCTAAATGACAAATACTCAGTTCCATACTAAACAGTTGCAAAACTATTAGGCAAACAAGCAATAAATCTCGAGTACTAGTTACCGCCATTATCACAACAGTAACAGCCCCCGCTTCATAATTGACCAGAACGCGAAAAGAAGAGAAAAAAAAAGTTCGAAGCAGGAGGCATACACCTCCACTCGACTGGATTAATTGACCGGAAGGGATACAATAGGGGGAAAGGGGGACGTCTCAATTTCGAGTCTCGTTTATCAAGTGGCCCCGATGTAGCTGTCGTCGGCAGGATGGATCCTTTTTTGAACGAGGATAAAGGGGCCATAGTATTGAGTTTATTTATTTTCTGTCTTTGGGTTTTTGTGTCGCTTAAATGTGGTGATGGAGATTTGTTAGTTTACGGATGTGATTATTTACGTTTGTTTTAATGTTAACACGTATTGCAGAAATTTAGTAATTAATGCTTTTTTTTTGTTGTGTCCCTTCAGTGTGAGTAGAGGATTTGTTTGTTCTCGATTATCCTCAGTTTTATTAGTGTAAACATGTTTCAAAACATTTTAACCTTAATAAAAATGAGGATAATCGTAAACTAACAAATCATCTACTCACATTGAAGGGACAGAGAATAACATAATAATATTCTTTACTATATTTCTGTTTGTCATCTCCCGTAAAATTATGCGATATGTTTCGCATAAGTAGACAGGGTGGACCCTTTTTTGAAAGATTATAAAGGAGCCATAGTATTAAGTTTAGTAATTTTCCGTCTTCGGTTTTTGTGTGTCTTTGGGCATTTCTTTACTTCTCACAAACGCAAACCAAAATTTGGTCATTTTTTTGTCTCCTTAAATGAGTAGAGAATTTGCAACTTTCCAAATCTATAGTGTTATTCCTATCATCATTTATACTAGCGTTAACATATTCAGAAATATTTGTTTCACACGAGTAGACACAAGTTTTGTGACATGTAACTTTTTGGACGAGGTTAAAGGGGCCATAGTATTGAGTTTATTTATTTTCTGTCTTTGGGTTTTTGTGTCGTTTAAATGCTTGCTGAAGTTTTGTTTAGTTTACTAATGTGATTATTGTTTCAATGTAACACTTCTCACATAAACAGACATTTAGATTTTTTTGTATCTTCAATTTGCGTAGAGGATTTGTTAGTATACGATTAGAATTATTTTTAATATTGTTAACATGATTCGAACTATTTGTTTTGCATACGTTGACAGCTTTAGTGACTTTTATGAACGAGGATAGAAAAGCGCCATAGTATTGAGTACATTTATTTTCTGTTTATTTTTAGTTTTTGTGTCAATTAAATGTGAAGAGTACACGGGAAAAACCGATTGAGTTTTCAGAGAAGTTTCCTTAGCAGGCCACTTTGGCGATGATAGCGAGTGATCGCCTAAACTTGTGTAAGGAAACCAGTTCCTACTATAGATATCATAGTTAAAGTAATATAGTGGCGGATCACGTGACTTCCAATGCTAACGACGGGATGCCAGTGTAGTACTTTAACTACTATATATGTGGTTCCTAGCTACCAAGTTCAGGCGATTGGCGATCCCGACGTTGGACCAAGCGAAGAAGAAAGAGAGAAACCGGTTTTATGCCGCCAAGCAGACAGTTGCGGGCATCCGCCTAATAAATCAATCGCTTCTTGCCGTGTACTCTTCATGTGTGGCAGTGGTTTGTTAGTTTCTAAATAAGATTATTCTTAATTTCTGTGGCTGTTGATTTATTTCTCTTGATCCATTCGCTGGCTAGACGAAGTCCATGAGCTCGGAAGTCTTCAGGAAATCAAATACTACACTCTTAAAACGAACGAGCGATTTTAACCCAGTCTGATTGATTTTCACTCCTCCAGTCTGGAAAATGCACTTCTCCTTTTGGAGTGGATCCTCTGTGTGTTAGACCTCCCACGGGATCACTCCAAACGAGTGATTTGAACTCAGTCTGAGTTAATATTCACTCCCTTCCAGTGTCGAAAATGCACTTCTCCAACTGGAGTGGAATTCACTCTTTTGTATTAAGAGTGAAGAAGGAAACTAGATTGTCGTTTGTTTTAATGTTAACCTCTTCTGAACATGTACAAAAAAGGAATTTTAGTACTCTTTATTGTGTCTTTTCAGGTGTTAGTAGAGGGTTTGTCAGTTTTCCGAATTTGTTTATCATTTTTATCACCGGTTTGTAAGTAACTGTTGCACATTAGTAAATATGAGTGTGACTTTTTCTGAAATTGGTTCTTCAGTGTTGGACTGGGATATGTTCATGTCAGAATACAGTTATTCGCATTGAAGTTGGTGTTTTACATATTAAGAAGCATTATATTTTCTATGTACTTTAAATTAACGATTTCCTCATCCCCAAATACCAATTTTAATTAAGAATATTCCATCATTAAAGCCTATCAACAAACTATCAATGTCCTTCTAAAACAGGCATTAATTACTTGGTTATGCATAAGCAATTCACTCAGAAGCCCAGTTTTGCTCACTCCTTCTATTTTTAATAACTTCTATTTTTAATAACTTCTATTTTTAAAAACTTCTATTTTTAATATTTGTATACATATGCAGATAATTTTGTCCTTGGCAACTTCAGAAAGAAATATAATTCGGTGGTTATTCGGAGTCGTTATTGAGCAAATGACACTTTGACTCGCAATTTAAATGGTGTTTGTGTCTCAAGAATAAAGACTCTTCATAGCTTATGCTAATGTTTACAATATGTTTCTAAAATAATGAGGTGTTATGATAACTGAAAAGCCTAAAGATTGCCTAAAAAGAGCTTACAGGTTCAGCTGTGCAAGCCTTTTGCCCTTAAAAGACAGTCCAGCTCACATACAAACAATACTAATTGTATTACCTACAAACCTAAATATAATTAACGATTACGCTTCTCCAAGATTCCACGCAGTCAAATTCCATCAATAAAACGTATCAACAGTTTGTCCCTCTAAAAGAGGCATTAATCACTTGGTTATGCATAAGCAATTCACCCAGGACAAGCCCGAGTTGGCTTCTCTGCTCGCTCCATCGATTTTTAATAACCGGATTATGAGAGAGAACCCCGATGGTATTTGTTATACAAGAAGATACTGTCCTTAGCAACTCTGTCATGATAGCATATACGGTGGTTAGACTGCCATAGCAATTTAGCTCCGAGTTTAAATAGTGCTTGTGCCTCAAGAATAACTATTCTCCAGGACTTATAGCCAAAAGACAATATATTTCTAAAATAATTGAGCGTTGCGGTAAATACTAAGACTGCCTGAAAATAGTTTACATGATTGACTGTGCAAGCCTTTTGCCCTTATAAGACAGTATCATGTGCTTGTGAGCTGGACTAATTGCATTACCTACGAACCTAAATATAATTAACGATTACGCTTCGCCAAGATTCCACCCAGTCAAATTCCATCAATAAAACGTATCAACAGTTTGTCCCTCTAAAAGAGGCATTAATCACTTGGTTATGCATAAGCAATTCACCCAGGACAAGCCCGAGTTGGCTTCTCTGCTAGCTCCATCTATTTTTAATAACCGGATTATGAGAGAACCCCGATGGTATTTGTATACATATGCAGATGATTTTGTCCTTAGCAACTTAAAAAAAATATTATTCGGTGGTTAGAGTCATTATTGAGCTAATGACACTTTGACTCTGAAATTAAATGGTGTTTGTGTCTCAGGCATGGCAACTATATCCACAACATATGCATATAGACACAGTCTATTTATAAAATAATGTTTCATTATGATACTAAGACTGCCTGAAAAGAGTTTACAAGTTGAACTGTGCCAGCATTTTGCCCTAATTAGACAGTCCAGCTCACATGTATTGAATACTAATTGCATTACTTCCGAACCTAAATATAATTAACGATGAATTTCCAAGATTCCATCCAGTCAAATTCCATCAATAAAACGTATCAACAGTTTGTCCCTCTAAAAGAGGCATTAATCACTTGGTTATGCATAAGCAATTCACCCAGGACAAGCCCGAGTTGGCTTCTCTGCTCGCTCCATCTATTTTTAATAACCGGATTATGAGAGAGAACCCCGGTGGTATTTGTTATAGAAGAAGATATTGTCCTTAGCAACTCTGCCATGATAGCATATACGGTGGTTAGACTGCCATAGCAATTTAGCTCCGAGTTTAAATGGTGCCTGTGCCTCAAGAATAACAACTCTCCAGAACTTATAGCCAAAAAGACAGTATATTTCGAAAAAAATTGAGCTTTGTGATATAGATACTAAGACTGAATAAAAAGAGTTTACATGATTGACTGCAAGTCTTTTGCCCTTATAAGACAGTATCATGTGCTTGTGAGCTGGACTAATTGCATTACCTACGAACCTAAATATAATTAACGATTACGCTTCTCCAAGATTCCACCCAGTCAAATTCCATCAATAAAACGTATCAACAGTTTGTCCCTCTAAAAGAGGCATTAATCACTTGGTTATGCATAAGCAATTCACCCAGGACAAGCCCGAGTTGGCTTCTCTGCTCGCTCCATCTATTTTTAATAACCAGATTATGAGAGAGAACCCCGATGGTATTTGTATACATATGCAGTTGATTTTGTCCTTACCTACTTAAAAAAAATATTATTCGTGGTTGGAGTCATTATTGCGCTTAAGGCACTTTGACCCTGAAATTAAATGGTGTTTGTATCACAAGCATGGCAACTATATCCACAACTTATGCAAATAAAGACAGTCGATTTATAAAATAATGTGACATTATGATACTAAGATTGCCTAAAAAGAGTTTGCAGGTTAGACTGTGCAAGCCTTTTGCCCTTAAAAGACAGTCCAGCTCACATGCACACAATACTAATTGTATTACCAACGAACCTAAATATAATTAACGATTACGCTTCTCCAAGATTCCACCCAGTCAAATTCCATCAATAAAACGTATCAACAGTTTGTCCCTCTAAAAGAGGCATTAATCACTTGGTTATGCATAAGCAATTCACCCAGGACAAGCCCGAGTTGGCTTCTCTGCTCGCTCCATCTATTTTTAATAACCAGATTATGAGAGAGAACCCCGATGGTATTTGCGCGAGGGGCGTTTCGCCAGAAAATACTCGCGTCTTTAGCAACTATGGCAAGATAATTGTTAGTGGATGCAGAAATATGCGCCTCCGCGAAAATCAATGCAGAGGTAATGGGTAAACAACAGATGGTGAGGCTACAATGAAATCTTGATCAAAGTTTTCCCCACTCGCTAATGATTTTAACGAATTCGGCCTTCGAAACGGAACATCCTGCAAAAGCTGGAGGAATGGGATTTTGAATTTATTTCGAAACGTCATTTCCATGTTTTGAGCTGGAGAATATCCATTTATTTATTATGGGTTGCCGTTATTAGATTTGGAAGTTCCATGCCTTGTGGGAACGTGGGTTTTAATATTTTCTCCAATACGTTATCTTACGCGAGATTTATTAAAACTATCGAACTTTAGTTAGTCCTCATTTTTTAGTGGAAAGTAAACGCCGACTAATTCAAATTAATATACGTTTCTTTGAATATCTAATTGAAAACTTTACTATAAATAAATGATAGAATGCACTTTTTCAATGTAAAATATATTTTAATTATATTATCTATACACACAATTTTATCTAATGTAAATCAAATTATCTGCCCGAAAAACAGGTAGTCATCTGATATAAAAATTCAGTTTTTATGTGAACTATAGAAACCATTTTTAGTAATATGGTAGTATTTTAATTAAGATAATAAAAACACAACTCTTATTTGTTTACAAACTTTATTGAAAGCATTATCATTGCTAACAAAATATTTACCAACATTAAACGTTAGACAACAAACCGATCTGTACCAGAATAATCAGTGCCCAGAACAGAGGAACCTATTCTCTGATTGTTCAACTCAGTGGAAACAACGTTAAAACTTGTAAAATTACAAGCTGGAAGTCTAACCAGGGAGAAGAGACCAGGGATAAAAGCTGGAAGTCCGGAGTTCAATACTGCGGAAGACAAAGGCCCATCTCGAGCTGTCAGGCCTCAAAAGGTACTAAACATGCTTGGGAACTAAACATGGGGGTTAGTTCGTGAGATTCACCACCCAACTGGGACCAAGCCGATCACCCCAGCTGAGGCACCGGTTTATAGACATAGTACTATCGTGAAAAACACCACAATATCGTTTATTAAATTCTTTGGACACTTCTACTTAAATGTGTGATACTCGAGTTTGAATGGCATGTATCAACTTTTCCTTGAATCATTGAAAATTAGTAAACTTTAAATTAAAAAAAAATAAAATTAAAATTAATTAAATATTACACCTTTTAAATAAAACGTAACTCTAAATCTATAGAAACAAAACTGCCGATTAACTGTTTTTTTAACAGCTGCAGCAATAGAAAATCAACGCATTCTGAAAAACATTTATCTTGAATGCATCATTCCTTATATTCAAAATATGTTTTTAAAGTAACAAACCATTGTAAGTCTGCTCATAAACCATAGCAGCTTTAGCTTCGTTGAAATTCAAGACCTACTGATACATAAATCCCTCGAACCACCGATAAGTCTGCTTTACTCTAGACTCGGTAGATGGTCAATAAATAATATATGTAAGGGGAAAGGAGTAAAAAAAGCCTTGTCAATACTAATGGTACAAATGGGTAAGAACTGAGATAGCCTGGTTAGTATAGTGTTGGACTGGTATAGCTTAGCATGCTAGTTGAAGCCCTTCCGGTCGAAAGAAGTAGCATTGAACTCTTTGTTGCAGTATAACCCTTTCATTACTGAAACGTCCTTAAACGCCCGAACAACTAAGGATTCAATAATGTTATTCCCATCAAATATTACGAGGAAGCAAAAATCCTTCGTAGAGAAAGGGATAAACTATCGGCACTTACATGTCTACGATTGATCTATGTATTTGATACCGATCTATGATTGGCATAAAATCTTTATAATTCAATTTTTTTAATATAGTAACATTGCCCATTCCTTCTTGTAACATTGCTACAATAAAAATCTAATCAAGACTATTTTGTCCCAAATTTCTAGATTTTTAACATACTTTGTACTCTCAGGAATAATCTATAAGCACTTTCGTTAAATTTTATAGATAAAACAACAATGTCTAATGCTTATAATTATTATTATCACAACACTTTTTCTAAAGGATGATTTCGATTCATAAAAAAGATTTAATTATGATATAATAGAAAGTGCAAATCAATTATTAAAAAAATATTTCACTTGCTATTTTATTTAATTACAAACAAACAACTAGAATTAGCATCGCATTCAAAACTAGATGTTAAAATTTACAACAAAATTTTACGCAGTATTCGATTTCACATTAGTGACTATCTTTAATCGTCACTGTGAACGAGCAACATTGTTTAAATTGTGTTTTTAAAGTAAATTTATAATTTCGTGTATTATAAAGTTATTTCTTGTTATGCGTTTTCAATTTTACGTGTACAACAAATTTTTTTTGTAAAGAAAACAATATGCCATTGATAACGAGATTTTATGTTTAATTCAATTTTTGAATGAAATTATTTCTATTAATTTGTATGCGAAATATTTTTACATTGAACTATAATACATTAAAAATAGTTATTCAATTAGAGTTATGTTTATATTTAGGAAGTTTCAAAAGAAAAAGGAAAATATATTATTTTTAACCCTTTCAGTCCCTATGACAATTCGGCATCATCGTTTTAGAATTTTTTCTGATCGTCTACAGCCATTTTACGATATCAAAAAGCACATTATTCGGGTCTTCAAACTTTTTTCAATTAGAAAATATTTTTTTTTAAATTCCAATAGTTGTCTGCCCCATTATTTTTTTTTTTTAAATTATGATGAGAAACAAGATGATTCCAAATGGCATCACTGGTACTGAAAGCGTTAAAACCAATGTAATTTCGTGTCATTGTATTTTATTTCAGTTAGGTTACTTATAAAGTTAAAAAAAAACTTATATTGAAGTTTAATGCAAATATCATTATACTTTTACTACTTCCAATACGGTTTAAATTTTCATTTTTTTTCCATCCAAACTAATTTAATTAAATTCAACACTTTACGACACACAAAACTTTTACAATATATCATACATTATTCGAAACGCTTGTTCGAACGTTCTATAATTGGAACAGGAAACAATGAAGCGAATTGTAAAACCATTACTTCCCATCGCTTTTAAGGCCCCCGAAATTTCGAATCGTTAAGTTGATTTATATCCTTAGTGTTCGGATCCAGTTGTTCATTATTTAATTAAATATTAAATAATTAATCCGTCGGACAGCCATTTAGCGAGTGGCTTCGATTGCCCCTACTTAGGGTAGTTCTGGGTTTGGCAGAGAGGCTCGCTTCGTTTTATAACAATGGCGCCATTTATAATTGATTAATTGAAAATGAAAATCTCGTGTTTGAAGATAACTAATAATAGTCTAAATGTTTGTATAAGCAATGGAGTGTTTGGATTGGAAAATTGGTCCCGATTAAATGTATTGGTTTGGTAGGTGATCCTATAACTAGGGATTTATAGTTTTGACTTGAACAAATTAGGCATGTTTTAAAATCAAATTAGGTTTTTAGAATGTAATTGTCTTGTTTTGTCGCGAGTTTGAAAAAATATCATCAGAATAGGTTAGGATCGATTAATACTCAACTTTTAAGGGTACAGGGAACATCTCCTAGAGAAAAAACACTACAATTTATCAGTCAATGAAACTAATATAACTTTTATTTTTTGACGAATTCAAAAAATTCTTTTTAGGTTTAACTCATTGAACTATTATAAATAAATATTTATAAAAATATTTAAGGAATTCTATTTTAATAGTTAAAAAAACTAACATTTAAAAATGCTTGAAAATTTGAATTTTATGAAACTACGTTTCTGCGGGTACATTTTTCTCTGAAAGTAATGTATGTAAGCTCAAATATTTTAATATGTATATAAAAAAACTTTTCAGTAAGTGTAATTAACCTCAAGTTTTAAGAATACCATAAATTTTAAAATTTTGTTACCTTTAGCAAAATTGGTGCCCGATTTATACACTTTTCCAGTTACAAAAAAAACCCTATATTTTTTTAAAAAAATTATATATTTTTGCAATATTTTTGGTTCACTGTGTTAAACAAACATACAAAAAACATCATGCAAAATTTCAAACATCAAATTAAAATAGGATAGGAGAAAAGTGTACCTACGGGCTTAAAATGTTCGTTTTGAGAAAATTGACTTCAAAGTTAAACCTTTCTTACCTTAACTTTTACGCTACGAAGATTCTTTGCTTCCTCGTAATATTTGTTAGGAATAACATTATCGAATCTTTAGTTGTTCGGGCGTTTCAGTAAGGAAAGTGTTAAACATAAAGGGACTTCCGCGATATCGCAAAAATATATTAATCCTAATGCACTGATTGCAAAGTGTTATATATCACTTTAAAGTAAAGAAACGGCGCTATTAGACAATTTCAAAATCTCAAACTCGATTTTTTAATGAATATTATGTTCCCTGTTACCTTAATGACGGTGTTTCAAAAGTATAATAAATTCTTTAATAAAATTATATAATAAAAAATTAAAAATAATTTTTTTATGACTGGTACGTTGCATCTTTAAGTGTTATTTCGAATGATGAATCGAATATTTCAAACTGATTTATATTCATTTTATACGAAATATCAAAACTGTTAGTCACAATACCTAGTAACTTAAGCATATTTGTAATTTTAGTTGGTAGGTAGGGAACTTGCATATTATTTGGTCAGCCTTTTTCACCGAATACGATGTGTAAATATAATTTATAATATAGTAATTAATAAAATATAATAATTATTACAAAAAAGACACAAAAAAAGAACAAATGATTTGGTGAGCTTTGGCTGGTCGACGAGATTATATACAAGTACCGTAGGTGGCTTTCGAATACGGTTTTTGACTATTTTTGTTACGAATGTGCCTTAAAACAATTAAAAAAATATTTATTTTTTCATTATTATTTTAATCAAGTATTTCCTTAATTTAAAATCTTTTCTTATAAAAACCATACAAAGATATGAAAAAAAGTACTTTTAATTATAATTGTATGTTACCTGCATAAACCAATAGCAAAAAAGAGTAAGTCTGTCTAGAGATTACCAGACAAGTTTTTTCTTTCACTTAAGGGGGGATCATAGTTAGCAAAAACCAAAAAATCGAATTTTTGAAACCAGTATTTTCTGATAGATGGAAGCCCAATCTATCGAATAAGACCAATTTTGTATCGATCGGCTAATTATTTCTTATAAAAATTCAAATTATAGAAATAAACAAATGTGCCACGCCTCCTTTGAATTAATAATTGTATGCGTGTATCATTTATGTATTACATTATAAAACATGATTTTTTTTGTGTTGATATTTGAAAAATATTCACTGGCTCAATGTAAAAAAAATTCCTAACGATTTACATGAAATTCGGTTAACAAGAAATGTTTCGGTGGTCATTTCGAGTTCGTGTTAACGGGATCGACTGTATTTGTTTTTCGCGTTTTTCTCAAAACTATAATTTTCAACACTTAGGTGCACTTTTCGCCAAATCTATTGAATATTTTTTAATAATTTTTTTTGTGTGTTATAAAACCATTTTAGATCTATTTAAGTCACCTAATTTAGTCTTACAAATTAAAAAAATATTTTATTATTTTACACTTTTCTTCGTTGAAAATCAGAATTTTTATGAATTTAGAATATAATGTTTTTAAAATAAAATTTAAAAATTATTTTAGGCAAAAAAAATAGGTGACTTAATTAGATCTAAAATGGTTTTATAACACACAAAAGAAATTATTAAGAAATACTTAATAGATTTGGAGAAAAGTGTACCGAAAAAATACTTGTATTTTTGAAAATTCGTAATTGTATGTTTCAAAATATGTCTTTTTTCAAAAATAATAATTTTTAAAAATAAGATTCTTAGGTGTAAATATAATAATAAAAATACAATTTATAATTTGGTACAATTTTTTTTATTGTACCATAATTTTTAAATGATTTAGAGCCTTTCGAAATCAATACTAAGAATTGGTCATTTTTGCTGTCGCTAACTATGATCCCCCCTTAAAATATGGAAAAGAAACGTCGAGGAAAATCCTCCCAATGTACAGTACCTCCTTTTGCCTTTAGCAATTCATATATCTTTCTACCTTTCCATTAAGGATCGAAAACATCGAATTTTATATTTATGAATTTAAAATCTCGTAATTTATTATGAAGCGCATCGCTTACCAGATAAAAACGAAAGTGGATGTTTTCGAAAAATATATATTTTTAGATGATATTCTATTGAAAAGCGGAGGGGGGGATATACACCAACTCATTTTTGTTGCGAAGCTTTTTAGATGGAACTCTCACTTTATTTTTTCATTTCAAAAGATTTGAGTTCCATTTGACACAAGATCTTGGAAACGAGAAAGATTTCACAGCCATCAAAGGATTTATGGGGAACTCTCAATCGCAAGAGTTCTCAGTTTTGCTGGGAATACGTATAATAAGAGTTCTTCTGATGAATGGAACTTTTTGATGGAACTTGACCAAATGTTTTAGCCATTTGGTGTTCTATATTAATTTCGGTTGTTATATTTGTTTCACATGTAATGAAATAGTGTATTAAAATTATTACGACACATGTTTAATTGTTTGTAGTATTATTGATAAGAATGCTTTTGTTGGAAGGTGCTTTTATTTATTTTTTTATCGCTTAGTCAGGGATTTCTTGAGTAAGAGAATGTAATTTAGAGTTATTAATTTTTGATGCAATATGTATAGTTCCAATTACTATTATGCACTAGTTATAAGAGGAATGTGCAGATCTCTGAAAACCATAGGAGCTCACTTCAAAACGCTACCACCAATTTAAAGTACTTTGTATATTACATTATAGAACAACGTTTTTTTAAATTCTACGCTCTGATTTAAAACCCTATATTACACTCTTTCAAGAACCTGCTCAAAACTTGTTTTTTGTACAAAATTTACACTTTATACCGTACATTTTTTTCAAATAAGTTTTTATTTAATTTTTTTTTATTCAGTCAATAAAATGTAGCCAATTTTTTAAACATTATATAAGGTTCTTAATATGAAAGTCTTAATATTACGCGAAACTAACCAAATACTAAAACACCATGTGATCTTAACTCTATACTGGGAAACAGAAATTTGAATTTGACTGTTTTAATTCCCAGTTTTGACATGACAATTTCATTTAAGAGAGCTCAGTTGTCTCGGCATTTCTGAAACAAATTACTTTACCCTAAAAATCCCAAAGAAAGTGACATTTCGTAAAGGATTTCATATTTCAATTAGAGACCCACGCAAAAAAATTATGCAAGAAAAAAACCTAAGAAAAATATGCATGGAGCGGTTAAGTCATTGAAATGTAATGAAAAAGTCCCACGAGAGTAAGATTTTTTTAAAGAGAAAAATTTAGTTTCATAAGTGATGTAACTGTGATTTTGCGTAATGTGGTATCTATAAATGGACATTTCTTGACTAGAAATTGGTTAAAAAATAAAATAATTTTTCTACAAATTATTTTAGCTAAACTCTATGTTATTCTATTTAAATTCACTATAAATATAAACAAGTACTTTGTTAACCCTCTAATGCATGAATTTTTATTTTCATCCAAAAAAATATATGTATATGTATCTTTAATACTCACAAATTATGGGAAAAATACTAAAAAAATTCAATTGCATTAGAATTTAAATAATTTCGATTTTTAAACTTTTTTCCATATGACAAAAACCAACTGCAAAATTCCAATTTTGATAATAATGACTAGAAAACTACTAAAAATATTTCAAAATAACCCTTTTTAACCATGATTAATTTTTCAAAACAATTTATTTGTATTTTGTACTAATATTATTATTCTTTGAATACTGCCAAAAACGTAATTTCACAAAATATAATAACCTCACTCTTTAATTTTGAAAACACTTTTACTACTGTCATCTATGAGGATTATTAGTAACTAAAATTTTAAAATGAAATGTAATTGATGAAAAAAATCAGATTTACGGTTTTTGTTGGTAAATTTGTTAACTAGTAGGGGCATTTGAAGGGCAGAATTGTCAGACCTTAGTCACACAGCAAATAAACAATTATCTTTCATATATAAATTAGGTTGCAACGAAATTACTTAAGTTATCCCTGGGGCTGGGGAGCCAAGCCGGTTAGGTATTCGCCTAGCAAGCGGAGGGTCCGGCATCGCCAAAATAACTACTGACCTATAAACACCTGAATAGGCACCCAACGCAAAAATGTCCTATACGAATAATGCCCCATGAGGCAGGAGTGCACGTTAAATATCCTTCAAAGTTCTTACGCTGCGTTGGGTGCCTATTCAGGTGTTGGCTCGTCACTTGACTGTGTTTCTAAAATACGACGCCCATCTCCAACAGCCCTCGAGTAGCTCTAGTGCTACGATAAATCAAGCTAAAGTTATCCCTTTGAGAGATACAGACGTAAATCTATCAGCTTTTCCAACAACACACATTGTTTGAAAAAGTATAGGGTAAGGTGGGGTAAGTGGGCCATTGGGGCAAGTGGGCCACCCCCGCTGGCATTTCCCGAATTATGGACGTAAAAAAAATCTGTTACAATATTTTTACGTATTTACCCCAATAGATGCAGGAAACATTATGGCATCATTTTCATTCAAGTATGTAACAAGGTACAATCCTTTTTGTGAAAATTTTTTAAATGGCATCTTTTCGTAATTCACGCCATCATACTATTTTTTTATTTATTTCCAAACGGCTCATGATACAAAGCAAAATGTTATATATTTTGAAAGTGTATAAAACATAGTATCTTTTTGTAGTGTCATCTACTTGTGAAGTTGATAAGGTTAAAAGAAAATTGGGGTGGCCCATTTGACCCGCGTTTGGGGTAAGTGGGCCACCACAATGACGGGGTAAGTGGGCCATGGGTGGCCCACTTGCCCCAACTCTTTAATATACTTAAAAAAAGTCATATTCACTGATTCATGGGTTTAGTCATATTCACTATTCACAGTCCTATTCATTGACATAGGCCAGTTTAAAATCTGTAGTCCTAACCTTTTTTTTACACTACATGCAAAAATGACAAGATGAAAATTAACGTATTTTTTCTTTTAGTAAGCTTGCATGCCAGAAAAAGTTGCTATGGGGGAACTATTAAAGATATATCATTACTTTTTTTTTCAAACACTCAAAAAATCATGTAGATTATTCCACTTGCCCCACCATATCTCTACCAGTTATGTGTAAATATATATTAGGGGGTGGCCCACTTACCCCACCATGCGGGGCAAGTGGGCCACTCGGATGACCAAAAAGAAAAACATATTTTTTTAATTTATTATTTGCCAATTTGTGTTAAATTTGTCATGGGTACATTTATAACATATGAGAGAATGGACCACAAAAAAAATAAGTTGTTAGGACGATTATATCCAGTGGTATGAGGGTCTAAAGTCGAATTATGCCAAAAAGGTGGCCCACTTACCCCACCTTACCCTAAATAAAATAAATTGTAATAATAAAAACTAAATGACAACTAACTTGTATTACCAATTTTTTAGGGAACTGTACATCACTGAAAAAGTCATCAAAATTGTTCAAAATATGATAAAGCATTCTGACGTGAATATAACATTTTATGCAGAAAATAATTTAATGGCGGGAAACTTAATAAAAACCTTATGTATTCATACTTATAAAAACTGAAGACCTTAACACAATAAGTCAAGTAAAATTAATCTCGCATGAATAAATGTATGAAAAATAGGCAAACATTTTGCTAATTTAGATAAGAATTTCAATCGTTGTTAACTTAAGACTTTAATCCAGGAAATATCTATTTAACAAAAAAATAATTTAAATTAAATCACTTTTCCCCGTTAGAGTTCATAAAAAGAAACTAAATTATGTATAAAAAAACTTATTTTCTTTTGGTCGACACCCTTGGCTAATTGCCTCTTCAGTGAGATCGTAAAACAATAATCGCGTTTTCATTTCAACCTTGATACAAAGAAGTAGAGCTCAAATATTTGCATAGCGAAGATAAAGCAGCCAAGTTTTTACCCCTGCAAGGGAAGGTGGATAAATTTTAAACTTCTTTTTCTAAAAGTTTATTAAAGAAGTCACTAGTTGATTTTTTGTGTGTTTTCATAAAGCTGTTTGTTCAGTCTTTATTCTTGTTTAATGGTGTGGTTTGTTAATTTTTTTGTCAGTTCTGAGAGTATTTTTTTCGTTTTTGTGGATTTGAATCTATTCGTTTCTGTTTAGATATCTTCTTTGAAAAATAAGTTATTTTGTACTTAGCTGTTAAAATAAGTTGCTAATGTATTTTAATAAAAATTGACGGTGAAATTGTGGTTGAGAATCAATGTATCTTTGTTAAAAGTGTTGATACAAGCTTAAGTGGAAAAAAGTGTTTTTAATGTAAATTTATAATTTTTTTTTATGTTATAAAGTTATTTCATGTTATTCGTTTCCAATTTTACGTGTGCAAAAAGTTATTTAAAAGTTTTTTTTTATTAAGTTTTTTTTTTGCAAAGATAACTACATGCCATTGATATTTTAGAGTTTTTGTAGTGACTAATTCAATTTTTGAGTGAAACTATTTCAATTAGTCTGAATGCGATATATTTTTACATTAAATTATGATACATTAAAAATAGTTATTCAATTAGATATATATTTATATTTAGGTGGTTTCAAAAGAAAAGTATATTGATTTGAAAACCAATCTTATTTCATGTGATTTGATTTTAGTCGCTAACTTTTTCTAAAAGTTTATTAAAGAAGTCACTAGTTGATTTTTTTTGTGTGTTTCCATAAGGCTGTTTGTTCAGTCTTTATTCGTGTTTAATGGTGTGGTTTGTTAATTTTTTGTCTGTTCTGAGAGTATTTTTTCGTTTTTGTGGAATTTGGATTTGAATCTAAGATATCTTCTTTGAAAAATAAGTTATTTTGTACTTAGCTGTTAAAATAAATTGCTATTTTAATAAAAATTGAAGGTAAAATTGTGGTTGAGAATCAATGTATCTTTGTTAAAAGTGTTGATACATGCTTAAGTTGAAAAAAAAATGGTTTTATTCATTAAGGGGACGCATTACCCATAACTTTAAATCAAGTATTTTTATCGCTAGAGTTCAAATTAAACTATTTTTTATAAAGAACTAACATTCAATAAGCATATACAAAAAAATTTTAATATTGAAACGTTAGTCTTTTCAAAATATTAAAAATAATAAAAATAATAACGATTTTTCAAAATACTCCTCCTACAATTTAATTAATTTTTTAAAGGATTTTTTTCAAAACTTTCCCACAACATCTCTTAATAAAAGTAGGGATGGATATTGAGCTACCAGTTGAACAAAATAGTTATGCAGATTTATGTATAAAAAATAGCCAAAACATAAGATTTTTTTTTCTAAATTTTCAACTTCGTCACTATTTAAAATTCTATTCACACTAGACCTTATCCCATACCAACTTTTGTTTATGGTATACGCTTTGATACATTAAAAAAAAATTGGAGCCCTACATTTATTAACTTAAAAGCCTTAGGCTTTTAACCATTCATAAGCTAAAAAAAATATTAAAAAATCAACAGAAAATTTCAAAAACAATTTTGCAAAACCACCATATTATTTTCAATAAACCTCTATCATTGTAAATGCTACCTTCTTTTTTTGCTTATTTTTATATCAGAGTTCTAGCATGTTTAATTAGTTTTTTGGCAGTCCTAAATTTTAGGTAATGTGTCCCCTTAATATCAAAATGGTTTATGTATGTGTTTGTTTAACAGTAGCAGTATACGAATTTTAACGGAGGCTTGAAAAAATCTTATCCACAAAGAAGATTCGTATACTTATCTGTATCTCAAAAAATTCTTTTTAACTCATAGGATTCGTCAGTCAATTTTCTTTAAGTTTTGTTCAATATTTTTTTTTTGCTGCGCACTCCTTTTTAAAGAATAGGGACTGGGGAGCCCAGTCGGTTAAGCACTCGCCTAGCATGCGAAAAGTCTCGGGTCCGGGCACCGCCAAAATAACTGCCGACCTATAAACGGCCCGTTCAGATGCAAAAATGTCCGACGAACAATACCCCGTGTAAGGAAGTGCACGTTAAATATCCTTCAAAGTCTTAACTCTGCGTACGATGTCGCCCTTAACGGTTGCGTTGGGTGCCTATTCAGAGGTCGGCTCGTCACTTGACTGTGGTTCGAAAATACGACGCCCGTCGCCAATTGCCCTCGTGCAGCTCCAGTGCGACGATAATTCAAACCTAACCTAGCCTATTTAATGAATGACTCAAGTAAATGTGGTACAAATAATCATCTACAAACAATATTGCTCAAATATCTTGAATTCGAGTACATGTATATCCTTCTTAACCGTTAGGTTTAACCTTCATGCTATGTCTTATGTTAGTTCCTATAATTTTAGCCGATTCTACTGAAATAAGCCCACGAAATAACGCAATGTATACGAGGAGGACAAAATTAAAATTGCTTTGGTGCGAAGTCCAAACTTAGTGTACGATGTCACTATAAGGTTTCTTTCTGTGCCATCTCAAGCGTAGACCTCGTTACTCTACCACGGTCAAAACTAACGAAAGCAGTCGTTAATAGCTACAACGTTAGCTAGTATCTAGCGCAATGTTGGGTTACGTTTGAATTATCATGCACTAGAGCTGCACGAGTGCTATTGGCGAAGGTCATCGTATTTTAAAACCACAGTCAAGTGACGAGCCGACACCTGAATAGGCACCCAACGCAATCGTTAAGGGTGAAATCGTACGCAGCGTTAGGACTTTGAATGATAGTTAACATGCACTCGCTTACACGGAGTATTATTCGTCGGACATTTTGGCTGCAGGGAATGTTGGTTAAGTGCAATGTAAGTTCAAATAAAGCCGAACTCATCACGAATAATCTCAGCCCAATATTAATTTTCTAATAATAGTTATCCCTCAATCGTATTAAAAAAAAATTCCCTCGTATTTCACTTACCGAAAATCATCTACCACTACATCTTAAGAGTACATTTCCGCATGCAAGTGGCCACGTTTATCAAAGTTTTTTTGTAGCATCAAAAAAGAATTAACAGATGACAAAGTATTGTTTTTTCCACCATGAAAAAAGGATGCGGGACACAAATATCGACTATTTCGACCGTTTTCTGGAGGGGATGGGGGCTCGATGGAGAATTAGGGTTGTAGTTTGGAAAAGTGCTAATTGACTTTTCTTGCCAGACTGATTTTTATCGTCTTTTTTAACAGCTTATCTCAATGTGATTGAATTTAACAACTTTATTTTCCACAAAAGTTTCAACTGTTTAATTGTTTGAAAAATATCACTTAGGAATTGTAATTTTTTAAAATATTACTGGCACTTTTTGGTTTCTCAAAGTATGCGAAAGTAAAAAAAGAAACTTTGAATTTTCTACAAAGAAACTTAGGGTCAAGTGGGGTAAGTGTGATAGGATTTCTGCATTTTTCATTAAGAAAATTCGTTCTCTGCTTCAAGTAAATTCCAAATCCTAAAATTGGTAGTGAATTATTATAAGAAACATACATATGTAGAAAAAAAATTATATGTTTGAATTCCAATTTTAAGTGTACAAAATTTGCATTTCAAAATCCATTGCTGTTTTATCACACTTACCCCACATAGGAAAACCCACATAAAAAGAAGACAGTTGCACTTAAATTCAAAAGCTCAACTTTCTTTAAACAAAAAATAAGGTCAATATTTCTTTTTAGTTTAATTATAAGTGGTCTAATGCTATATATTGCAAACTTTCAGATTTTTAGAATGATTTCCAAAGTTACAAGAGCTGTTTATCACACTTAACCCCAATCACACCTACCCCACTTGACCCTACTCTGTAATCTCTTCAAATTTTGATCTTCCTTCTCTCTCGCATGAAAATGACGGAATAAGGGATGATGGCTTTTCCTGGATGAACGTTGTTTTTTCCTAGATATTTTTTTTACAGTTTAAATAATTAAGCAAATTAAAAACTAAAATTAAATATATATACATATATAAGATATATTGTTCATAGACTTTTAAAATAATTTTCAGCTATAAATATTAGGCTTTATGGCCGCTTTCTTGTAAATTATTCGATTGTTAAGGGGTTAAAAACCTGTTTGCCTTTTGTAATCTAGAAACTTTCTAAAGTTTTACTTATTTTTTAAATTTAACTATTTGTTTAAACTCTACATTTATGCAAAACTTGATTTTAATAGGCCTAAAACACTTCGCTAATTAAATGAATAATACTTTTTTACAATCCTCCTAAGGTTCACTCGCATAACTGAGAAGTAACTGATATCCAGTTTTATTTAGGTCAATTGTAATACAATGTTATATTACCATTATTTACTATAACTTTCAGCTGTTTCTTCACCAAGAAAAGTCATTTTAATTTCTACTTTTCAAACCTTATTTCTTAAAAAAAAACACCTTTCATTTTCAGGGCTGGGGAGCCCAGCCGGTTAGGCACTCGGCTAGTATTCGAAAGGTCCCAGGTGCGGGTCCGGGCATAGCAAAAATAACTGACCTATAAACGGACCGTGCAGCTAAATATGTCCGCCGAATAATACCCCTTGTTAGGGAGTGCACGTATCCTTCAAAGTCTTAGCGCTGCGTTCGATGTCGCCCTTAAAGGTTACGAAGGTGCCTATTCTGGTGTCTGCTCGTCATTTGACTGTGGTTCTAAAATGCGACGCCCGTCGTCAATAGCCCTCGTGTAGCTCTAGTGCGACGATAATTCAAATCTAACCTAACCATAACTGAGCAGTAACTGATACCTATTTTTATTTAAGTTAATTGAAATGCAATGTTATATTACCATTATTTACTATAACTTTCAACTGTTTCTTCACCAAGAAGTCATTTTAATTTCTACTTTTCAAACCTTATTTCTTAAAAAAAACACACATTTCCTTTTCAGGGCTGGGGTGCCCAGCCGGTTATTCACTCGCCTAGTATTCGAAAGGTCCCAGGTGCGGGTCCGGGCATAGCAAAAATAACTACCGACCTATAAACGGACCGTGCAGCTAAATATGTCCGCCGAATAATAACCCTTGTTAGGGAGTGCACGTATCCTTCAAAGTCTTAGCGCTGCCTATTCAGGTGTCTGCTCATCATTTGACTGTGGTTCTAAAATGCGACGCCCGTCGTCAATAGCCCTCGTGTAGCTCTAGTGCGACGATAATTCAAACCTAACCTTACCATAACTGAGCAGTAACTGATATCTACTTTTATTTAAGTTAAATGAAATGCAATATTATATTATCATTATTTACTATAACTCTCAAATGTTTCTTTACCAAAAAAGTAATTTTAATTTCTACTTTTCAAACCTTATTTCTTATTTTAAAAAAAACACCTTTCCTATTCAGGTTGAAACTCTTTCGAACCATCCCGCCAAAATTAGGGTCCCTATAATGGTACCCTTCCCCCCTTCACCTGTCCCAAAAGAATAAAAAAACAATAAATGCTTAAATATCGATTGAAGTTTTTTTATGTTCCATTTTTTATTTGCCGTTATTCCGTCGAAATTAAGTGCCAAGTTGGATAATCGGTGGCACCGATTCTGCGATCCGCCGCCATTTAAGAGATTGAAAAAGTAATAACTTCCAACACATACTTTAAAGATTTCGGTGGAGTTTTTTTTGAGGGGGTCCGGTACCTTCCACAACTTTTTTTTATTTATGAAGTTATACTACTCAGATTTTATACACTGGTGCATCATGCATTAATAAAACCTATTAGCCAAAAAAAAATGAAAATGACTCAATATTTTTAAAAAATTAATTTTTTGTTCAATTTCTTTACAATTTTAAAATCCCTACTCCTCCCTAATTTTTCGACTTTTTTTTACCAAATTTCTTATACGAGTTCCCCAATAATATCTTAACAAAACTATGCATCCAAGTTTTAATCAAGATTCAACTTTTTTTTAAGAAATAATTTTTGAAATTTTATTAAAAAAATTCACTAAAAACGTAAAATTTAAACTTTGAAATTTTTAAAAAAAATACTGACAACATAAATGAGTTTTAATGCATAGTTTTGTTCATTATACTTTTAGGATGCTATAGAAATTTACAGAAACTTTTTATGAATAATATTAAAAAAGGAGTAGGGCTTTTCACTATCCTAAAATTTAAAAAACACGAACAGAGATACGAGCATTTAAAGTATAGATACGTGATAGGATACTTGAAGAGTGAGTCTCATTCAAACATTAATAACTCAAAAGCTAATGCATATAATTTGAAGCGTTTTTTTTAAAAAAATGTTAAGCAATGTTCAAATAATATTTTTAAAAAATAATAAAAAAAATTGCATTTTTCATGATTTTTAGGTACTGGACCCTCTTAAATATTTGAATACTGTGAGTATTTGTGGTGTTTTTTATTTTAATTTTCTGAATTGTGCTATCACGTTCTGTTTTTGTATCAAAAATAAAATTTATATACTGTCAAAAAGTTAATGCTACAGCGTTAGTCCAAATGAATAGGGCAATAAGAAAACCATTTTTAGACGAATGTGTGTTTATTGTAACCAAACTACAGCTACGTATGGACAGATAAACTATCGACTATTGTCCTATTCATTTTTACTAATCCTGTATCTTAATTTTACATGTACGAAAGTATCGTAGAAAATAAATTATTACCTATAGTATTTATTAACATGTATTCACTTTATTGTATTCTAACACTTCAAGGTATTCTAAATTTTTACAGTACAAAGTTATTCCGAAGAATTTTTAGAGACTTCTTATTCTCATAATAAGCCGTAGTTTTCATTAAAACTTTAAACGTATAGGTCAACAATTCGATCATCAACGACTAGGGCGTACAATTTATCTGATCCTCCCAACAGCAAACAGCTGCAATTGTAGTAACATATATGCTAGCCTGGTCTATAAAATATTATCCAAGAAATTAAGTCTCGAAATTAAATTTCATTACATATATTTTTACCTCTCGTCGCAGCAGTGCAGGATTTCCAATAGAAGAAAATACCCATGTAGAACCAGTTTCTTTGCGCTGTAAGTTTTATTAAGGAAAAACAACTTTCAGTGACAGAAGAACTCAAAGATAGACATTTCGTCCAATTTAATTTGCGATTAAAATATTTTTTTGTGATAATAGAAGCTAAAAGCAGTTAAATCTTAATAACTTTTTCTTGTATGTTTACTTAAGAAAATATTGATTTTTTATTGTTCTTAATTTAAAAATCAGGTACTTTTTAAATGCTTTAAAGAAAGGAAATAACATGAACGTGGGTTAAATCCTAATTTTTAACAAATAAAAAAGCAAGTAATCGAGATATGATATATTGCTTCTAAATTTACATACTATAAGTTTAGCTGCAAGAAATATTTAAGAATTTACAATTTTTAATTTTTTATTTATTGCATTGATAAAAATAAATGTTAGTGCGAAAACTGATTTTTGGAATAAATAAATTTGTTTGGTAGATAGCTAAAGAAAAAAAAATCTTAGAAGCATCAGTGAAAAGGGCAAAGACAATTGATTTATTTGCGAAATCATAAGTTTAAGCCGACGCTAGCCTCGGAAATATGAAATTTATATTTTATGCACAAATTATATTAAACTATTAGGAAGGACTAAAAAGTAAGTTGTGTATGGGGCTTTAGGTCCCTCCGCTCTCAGATCCTGTAAGGCTTTTACGAAACTAATCGACTAAACTGCCCATTACTGGATCAAGGCCTGTCGTGCCCATTTCAGCTTTCGTGACGAAAGGCTCTGGGGTGCTAGGGATATGTCCCGGTGAGGTGGTCAGCCTCGCGTTGATCCTCCCGTGTTTAGTTCCCAAATATGCTTGGTACATATTTTATCGACCCACTCAAGGGATGAAAGGAAGGGTCAACCTCGCCCAATCCGGGATTCGATCGCCGGACCTGTGGCGTGGCAATCCGAGGCACTCTCACTATGCCACTGGGCCTCCCTGTTAGGCTTTTGGTTGGGTAAAAAAAATACTCCAAAGATGTAAATGCAAGAGCACTGTGAATGAAATCCTTTACAGTTGAGAAACGAACTTTGTAAATGCTTAAAATAATTCAAAACTATTTGAAAAGTTGTTAGTTTTTTTTCTGTGGTTCGGGTTGTTGTACCTAGTTACTATCTTCAACACACATAGCTGGGCCTTACAATTAAAAAAATGACTATCAATGTAGGGCAAATTCTCCCATATAAAATCATAGTTAAAAGTCTTGATGACGATAATTATGTCACTTAGTATTTCTTGTCACTACAGAAAGCATCTAAACTTCAGCTCGAAATTTCGATTACTATTGTGTCGAAAATTTATGACTATAGTTATTCTCACCTCTATCTATAATAATAAAAGGAAGAGTCTGTCTATGTGTCTGTCTGTCTGTGTGTATGTCTGTGGGTCGCAAAAGACCTACTTAGACTGCTCGAAAAAATTCGAAATTTTTAATATCGATTCCTTTTAATACCTACGTGTGCACCTGAAGCTTAGTTTTTTCATATTTGATTGTGATTTTTAATTAATATAATTATTTTCAAGAAAACGTCATCCACGTGGGATTACGGGACCATAACAGGGCCTGAAAATACATGGACCGGGCCGAAACGGGGGCTTGACGCCATATCCTCTATTAGTTTGATTGAGTTTGGTTGAGATATGCGCTCGCCCTAAGGCTGCTTCATCCTCTATTAGTGTTTGCTTTTTTAAGTGAGCATGTGCCAACACGAATTTAATTTTTATTATTTTCTTTTTGATTTTGAGTGTATTTTCACAAGTAAGCATGCCTCTAAAAGGAAGCTATGCGAAGTTAACGGGTTCCCAGTAAGGCGGGACCATACTGCTAGTCTGTAATATTTATCTTGATAATTTTGTAAACTGTCGAATGGCAAAACTTGTTTTAAATTTTTTTGTGTATGTTTTGACATGTTCTTAGTTGCTAATGAAAATGCTTTGGTGAAACACGTTATGTCTTCTCTTAGACTATTTGAGTTGATGCCTTATGCATCATCGAACGTTCGAACGTTCCTGTCAACATTAGAAACTTAGATTTTAACTTATGCAGAATTAGTAAATGTCCAATGTGTGACTTTGAGTAGTCTTCAAATTAGTTTCAGATTAATAACTTAGGACGAGGTCGGTAATTTTCGGCACATTGCTTTTGCCTAACTTGTATAACTCTAGTACTAATTTATCATTTTAAATGGAAACACATTTTTAGGTGGCGGTGATAAACAGCGTAGGGCAAAAAAGATTATTTATACTTTACTATTTGGAAAATATTTAAATTCCCACGCTCAGTTAAACAGTTTACAATAAAAAAAACTAAACGCCGAACCTCAAAACCACATCTCTCTCGGGATCGCGAAACAAACTTTTCCATCCTAAAAATTCCCGTTCAGCAAGCGAAATAACTTCAAAATCGCCTCTAGGATCGAATCAACTACAGGCTTCACCCTCATTGGTGGATCTCCTGTGACGTCACAGGATAAAGGAGCCTATAAATACCCCCCAGTTTCGTGTTGCAATCGATTCACGTGTGAGGCGGGCTTTGGTAAAGTTGGTTTCTCCTCTGAGAAACTTTTTGCCGGCTTCAGTTTCGCGGCGTTTTCTTGCGTCTTTTCCCGATTCTTGTTCCGGTATTTAAACTCCTGACACTTCAGAAATTTCATTAGTTATTAAAAAAATAGGAATTGTATGTGAAATGTGCTATGAGTGAATGTTAGTGTAAGAAAATGGTGCTTGTGAAGAAAATATCAAGTGTGTTGCTTTAGATAAGTTCCTAATTTTGGTATTGTTTTTACACAGGATATTTTTAAAACAGTGCTGGACAAAATATAATTTGGTTTGTGTGAAATACTCGACAATAAACAAAACTGGGAATAAGATTGTTTCAAATAGAAACTTAGTTGAATTTTATGAAGGTACTATTAACAATATTATCTTCAACATGAGTATTTCAAATTACATTTGTGAACTACAATTACCAGCCTTTTTTTGAGTTGCAGCAAGTGAATACATATATTCGACATTTTTTAAACTTGAAAACATAATTAACAAGTCCAGAAAAAACAAACTTACGTACATTGTATATTACTGAGATACAGTAAGAAATTAAGCTCAGTATAGCATACTTGGATTATAGAGCGTGTTATTGTATAGCTACATGCAAAAGTATATCTGATAAACAATTTCAATAATTTGAATGAATATCTGACTTTCTAATTGAAAGTAATATCAGCACAATAAAGGAATTACTCGCATTTTACGATGGCTGTTTGTAGTTACTTCTTCCTTGCGCTGTTATTCAGCTATTGTAATCAGCTGGCTCTTAGTTCTTTGGGTAAGTAGTTAATTTTTTACTTTACAACATTTATAAACCTTTTTCTAAATATTCATCTTATTTAAAAATTATTCGAAGCTTGTTTTAAACTTCAAAGTTTTTTTTAACCGAAAAGTCAGTTTGTGAAAATATAAATGACGATTTTTAAGTGTGTTAGGAAATGTCTACTATAAATATTTAAAAATATAGTTTTAAATGTATTTTAGACTACCATTTTAAAAAGTCTGTTTTCGACATAAAACTTTTGATTTAATTGTTTGAAATCTTACTGTAAAAGTTTTAACAGATTTATAAATAGTTTTAATAATTAAAATTCCTGTAAATCATAAAACAATTTATGATTTTTAAAAATAGACGAAACTATTTAAGTATATCTTTATAATGAAAATTTTAATAAAAAGTATAGCCTTATTTAGATATATATTTATACATATAACTTAATACAAAAGGAAGCATTGTACACTCTTTTGCAATTTGCAGTGTTGGAAATTTTATGGCATTTACACCAGCAAGCACCACAATTTGTATATTGCTTTGCTGCCACAATATCGCGAATTTCTATTTCAAAAAGTAAAGTTTGATGATTCAATTTCTCTAAAAACAGTCTTGGCTACTTTAAAATTCAACCAACTTAGCGCGAGAAAAAATTTTGACCAGAGTTCAGAAATATTTAAAGTTTTTTTTTTTTTTTAAGAAAGGTGTTTTGTAAAAAATTATGAATCTATAAAAAACAAATTTAATTTTTTCATTAAACTTCACACGCTATTTTTTTTCTATGTACTCGAGAGTTAAAACTTATATGCATTTTATTACTTATATTAATATTTTTTTTTTGATATATTCTAACTAATCCGATTTTTTTTCTAGCATATCATAACAAATATGTAAATACTTCTTTAATAAACAAAAATTATCAATTTGGCCATTTCGAAATTCGGGATTTTCTAATTACTCTTTTAACAATGCTTTAGTAACTTAAATGCTTTACAGTAAAGTATAAAATCTGTTAAACGCTGTTCTTGATTTTGTTATGATGGTGAAAGTCTGGTTTAGGTACTTTTATTTAAATAATTTACTAGTTTATTATTTTTTTTATTTTACTTTAGAAATAAAATACCTCTCGTTGATCACAATTTAATCCTATTGGTATTAACTTTTTCTATAATTTCTAATTTTTTAAAAACTTTTATAGTTTCTAAATGATTGTCCATGGCATTATTTTACTTCGCAATCATATATAATATCAACTGTTTGGGAACATATTTAAAAATAAATTGACCAGATATATTTGATTAATTAAAAAACTAAGGAAGTTTAACAAAATGTATTTTGGATATAAGTTTTTAGCATTCATTTTTTATTGAATTTGAACTATTTTTTATAAACAAAATTAAGAATAGAAGTTATATAGAATAAGAAATAATGATAAAATAGTAAGTTAGCCATTGAATAAATGGACTTTGGTTTTTAGCAACCATTAGGTTATTTTAACAGTGTAATGCCTTTTTATAGCTATGAAAGTTATATATATATCTTATCTTCGAAGTTATATTTTAAAAAACGTTAATTTGAGAGGTTTATTAACAGTGTATTAATACATATAACAAAATAATTTCGACACCATTTTTCATTACGCATCGAAATTTTCATTTGTACCACAAAAGTAAAATTTAAATTTTTAATATTTTTTTGTTTTTGAAAGTAATTTTTTCTTTCCTATTTATATGGATATTTTAGTTGGAAAATGCTACGTATATTGCAATTAAACTTTACAATTGCAAATAAGTTCATTAAAAAAATCGTTTTGCATAAATTTGTTACAAATGAAAGTAATATTTGTGCATTCTTAATTGATATTGCATGCATTGATTGATGTCTAATGTTTAATATTGAAAAATAAGTATGTTTAGATAAAATTTTTATTCATGACCACATGTTAAGTAAATTTACAATAAATATGAATATGTATTAAGTATATATATATATATATCTATATTTATTCTTCAATGCAATTTGAACCAGATCAATATTTATTTTAAATTAATTGAAAATTCTAAGAATATATTTAAAAAAGAACCAAAATTTTAATTAAAAATACTTTTTTATTTACTAATTTTTTTTTCACATCTTTATATTTTACATCCGCACTTAATTTTAATATCAGATAAGAACCAAAACGAATGCACGTCTAGTTTGTTTCACTGCATGAAGACGACCTACAACGCAAAACAGCATATACAGATAATATAAAACAAAAATTACCCAAAAGCAATTATTTTTATGCGAGTTGTAGAATTGTCTCATTTGATCGTAACATTAAATAATATTTGCATCGTCAATACTTACTTTTATTATTGGGACTATCGTCAAATATTTTAGCTTCGAACTTGGCTTTTTTTTTCCTTTCAAAATATTGCAGATTGAGATATTTTCAACTTGGCATTAGTTTTAATTTGAAATAATTAAGATTTTTTTTTGCTTTACATTTTAAAACTTTGATTTTTAACCCCTCAAAACGTATATCCCCGTATATATTATATATTTGACATTCAGACTCTTCGAGAGAATTTTGCTATCTTATATTTTATATAAGGTAATTGAAGGCAATAAATCTATTACTGATTATTTCGATAATAATTAAACCATGATTCCCTTTTAAACTTTACCCAATAATCTAGTTTTAATATACGACACTATCAAACTCTAACTACCAAAATCTCTGTTGTATGAAGACTGATGCATATATTTACCTCTACCACAGTTATCCAACTTATTTCGCAGGTTTAAAAACACAATTAAACTTCTTAAGACTCGTGCAAAATCCTACACGTATATTCGCAATCTAAACACACTTTTCATGCAAATCTATGCTAAAAAGTATGTTTTTCAAAGAATTTTTTAAAAAAATTATATTTAATAGTTACTCGGGACACGCCGTAAACTCTAGAAATACATTTTTTTGTGCTATAAATGCAACAAAAAAGGTCGTATCACTCATTTGTAGTTAACAGATAGTTTAAACATTGTTTTTAATACAAAATGCTTTTAAAATTAAGTAATAAAATGACTTTTTAAAGTTTTTTTAATTGAATTAATTTTTTAAGAACTCTCGTATCGTATTGACCCTCGTTCAACTTCATGTTTTTTAAGAAATAAATGACTGATACCTGTAATCAATGGCTGAAAAGTGATATTTGGATCTTCTATAGGACCATGTCTATTTCGGAACAAATTATCATGTTAATTGTTTGTGGGGAGGTTTTTAAAATGTCTCCGAATGGGGAAACCAGGTCGCAAAAAGTTAAATCAACTTATTTAAAATTAAAACTATTACTGATTGTATTAGTGACTAACAGTACGGTCCCGCCTTGCTGGGATCCCGTTAAATTAATAGATAATTAAATAATTTCCTAACTAAACTTAACACATTAATCTGAATTTTATCTCTCAAATTCTTGTGTAGCACAGGTATATTAAGACTGATGCATATATTTTTCGGATTAAACAACTACCGGTCCCTAAACACGTAGTAAACTCTCGCGACAGCCCTACATTAGGTTAGATCGTTGCAAGAGTTTATCAAGGCACTGGGAGCTTAGACGAACAATTTCATTTAACACACAGTTTGGCTAATTGTTTGTACTGCAAACAGAAGGCGGGTTATTTTGCTAAATGGCTGCGAGGGCTCCTAATTATGCTTCAGAAGATCATGGCCGTAATGTCCCTTTGAATAGAAGCGGACGGTCATTAAATTAGGCCTGCTTTAGGAACATAAATGAACCTTAAGCGCTTTAAAGTTGCATGCTTTCGGAACGTGAAGTTAGGACGAAATTCAGGTTCGCAGTAATGAAGGTTTTAAATTGTAATGAATATTCATATGTGGAATGGAATTAACTGTTGTGGAAATACACTGGATTTTGTTTTGGGGTGTTTAGAATATGTTGTTGATACAAATTCAATTCAGTCTGAAGAAAATAGTTATAAAAGAAATATACATATCTATGAGAGTAATTTTAAACAGTTTTATTGAAAAATTTTCTTCACGTAAAAAATTTGATTGAACATATATGGACCTTAAGCGCTTTAAAGTTGCATGCTTTCGGAACGTGAAGTTAGGACGAAATTCAGGTTCGCAGTAATGAAGGTTTTAAATTGTAATGAATATTCATATGTGGAATGGAATTAGCTGTTGTGGAAATGAACTGGATTTTGTTTTGTGGTGTTTAGAATTTGTTGTTGAGACAATCAAACGAACTCACTATGAAGAACGTATTTATTAAATTAAAAGTAAAAATTTACAGGAGTTATTTGAAACAGTTATAGGAAAACGGATAATTTAATATAAAAAACCTCATCCTCCTGAAAGTCACGTTTCAATCGTCAGGATGGGCGACAAAATACAAAAATGCTCTTCAAACGTTAACACCATAGCCACCAATAGCCCTTTTATGTATCGACTCGTCCCTTGACTATGATTCTAAACTACGACGCCTGTCTCAAAAGCCCTTGTAGCTTTAGTGCGTTGACAATACAACCCAACCGTATTTAATTTGAATGCGTTTCATCCTGTGCTATAGTAGAAAAATCCTTAGTTAGAAAGAGCCAAATCTAATTCATAGTAATTGGTACACAAATTATTGCATGTTCTAGCTAACAAAATAATTACTTAAAAAGTAGCTTTCAATTTATTTTACAAATAATGGTCTTCTATAAGTTTAAATGATTCAAAATGACCTAGTAAACATCTCAATACAATTTTTTTTCTACAAATAGGTTTATGGAACTAAAAATATTTGTTACTCTTCATGCATCTGATTAAACCGCGATTTTTACTCAAACCCAAATCAAATACATAGTTAGAGATACGCTCTTGACTTTTAAGTGTATACTTTCTAAATATAAAGTTCCCGGTAAAATAAATATGGAAGACGCTTAAAAAAGTTTACTTCAGCAGCAGGTTCGTTCCTATGAAACCTAGACGAGGAAACACTAAACCTCGACGCTCTTAAATAATCAGCACAATCAACTTTAAAAACAAACTACTGGTTGATGTTAAAAGAAATCTTTATTCTCAAACTAGGATAATAATATTGAACCCAAACAAAACACTAAAAAATCTGCCCTTTTCAAACACAATTTTTTAATCCCAGCACCTATGGGCCAATCTGTGCCCCTCGCATACCGTCCAATGATTGGCCCGGAATTGGCCCCCACCAAGGGAAGCAGCAGTAAATGAAAGTTGTAAACTCAAGCGATTGTGACTGTCCGAGAGCGGGATTTCCTGTTCCGCAGACCCATCTATGAAGCCTATAATTAAGTATATACTATATAATTTTTAAAAAATAATTTATAATATACACGTAACACATTGATTTTTAACATCAAACGCAAATTCTGTGCATAATTAGAGATTTGTTCCTGTTTTTTTAAAGCAAACCATTAAATGCATACTTTCTCAATGCAAAGTTCAGTAAAATCAATATTTTAGACTTAAAAAAATTTACTTCAACAGTAGATTCATTCTAATGAAACCTAGAAGAGGAAATACTAAACCTCAACGCTCTCAAAATATTTATAATACTAATAAAGTTTTAAAACAAACAACTGGTTGATAGTAAACGAAATCTCAGTTTATTTTCACCAACAAGGAAATACTAAACCCAAACAAAGAACTAAAAAAATCTTCCCTTTTCAAACTCAATTTTTTAATCCCAACACCTATGGGCCAATCTGTGCCCCTCGCATCCCGTCCAATGATTGGCCCGGAATTGGCCCCCCTCCAAGGGAAGCAGCAGTAAATGAAAGTCGTAAACTCAAGCGATCGTGACTCGGTCCGAGAGCGGGATTTCCTGCTCCGCGGACCCATCCATGAAGCCTATAATTAAGTATATACTATATAATTTTTAAAAATAATTTATAATATACACGTAACACATTGTTTTTTAAGAGCAAACTCAAATCCTGTGCATAATTAGAGATGTTAATGTTTTTTTTAAGCAAAACATTAAATGCATAATTTCTCAATACAAAGTTCCCAGTAAAATCAATATTTTAGACTTAAAAAAGTTTACTTCAGCAGTAGATTCATTCTAATGAAATCTAGAAGAGGAAATACTAAACCTCAATGCTCTCAAAAATATTCGGTATAATAAAGTTTTAAAACAAACAACTGGTTGATAGTAAAAGAAATCTCAGTTTATTTTCACCAACAAGGAAATACTAAACCCAAACAAAGAACTTAAAAAAAATCTCTACCCTTTTCAAACACAATTTTTTAATCTCAACACCTATGGGCCAATCTGTGTCCCTCGCATCCCGTCCAATGATTGGCCCGGAATTGGCCCCCCTCCAAGGGAAGCAGCAGTAAATGAAAGTCGTAAACTCAAGCGATCGTGACTCGGTCCGAGAGCGGGATTTCCTGCTCCGCGGACCCATCTATCAAGCCGCACCAAACGCAATTTCAGGCCAAGCAAGGCTGGAATAGCGTGGGTATGGTTGGCGGGAAATGTGGTGAAGCTTTTTAAAGTCGCCAATTTGATGACTTAGGCTTAGTCATTGGATATTCGCTGTACTATAGTACACAGTGGTGGCTATATTTTTTGGTAGTATTGCCAACCTGTTAACTTTGCCTTTGTGTAGGAAAAAATCACTGTCAATTCTAAAAAAAAAAAAAAATAGTAAAAAACTCGTATTTCATTGCGAAAAGTTTTTGATTATTTAAGAATCGCTAGTTGTACCACCTGAGCAATGCAAACTAGTAAACCAGTCAAGATAACATCCGTTTTTCCTTTGTCACCAATTATTTACAAAAAAAATGAATTTTAACAATTAAAATGTTGAGTCTTTGAAAAATTTTCGGCAAAATCGTAATTCATAAACTGAAACAATATTAAGAGATGAGGTAGAAATTTATAACTTATACAATGCAAACAAGTATTTATATGCTGTAGACTTTTAACGAAGAACTGAATTAATAAGGGTTTCTTAGAAATTTTTCTTTTATTTATATATTTAAATGTACACACATTAGGTTATTCAATAAAAAAAAATAACAAACTTAGATATTCAACACCCGCTTATTTACTATTAAACATCCAAACGTCTATTAAAGATGAATACGAAGGGTTTCTTATAAATATTAAGCTACCAGAGGCCCATTCGGTTCGGTCCGTTTATTTAATAATTTTGGTAATACAAATTTTATACACTATTAGAAATAGCACTTTCATTTTTGACGATTCATGAATCCTCAAGCCTCATTCGTTAATTTTGAGGATTGCTTCGTCAAACTATCACTTGACTTTTGATAAACGCGAATCCTAACTTTAACGATCGTGATTTGACGATTCTGTATCTTGATTTTGAGGAAACTGAATCTCATTGTTGTACTCGTATGCTCAAAAATGACGAAATATTTCTTTAGATTAGACGACATTCGAATCCTCATAAAAATGACGATTCAAATTTCCTCACTTTGAGGAAACGAAAACTCGGAGCATTCGCCAGTAACGGAATCGTCAAAATTAAGGAAAATTTCGTCGTTTTTGGGCATTCATTTTTTAGTGTGTACACTCTTAAAACAAAAGAGTGAAATCCACTCCAGTTGGAGAAGTGCATTTTCGACACCGTAAATTCATGCATATTTACTCAGACTGAGTTAAAATTACTCGTTTGGAGTGATCCTGTCGGAGGTTTAACACACAAAGGATCCACTCCAAAAGGAGAAGTGCATTTTCCAGTCTGGAGGAGTGAAATCCACTCAGACTGAGTTAAATTAGGAGTGTTTGTTTTAAGAGTGTATGGGCTTATTTCGGGGACAATCAGCAGTTTCACTTAACAAACCAGCATTACATTAAATTTTAACCGCGCACCAACCAAATATTCTAACCCCCTTTACTTCGGTAAAGCAGCGGCCAAATATTTGACCTGTTCGCCGGAGTTTTTACGACAAGAGTTAAGATGTTTGAAAGGGATTTGTTCCCTTTGGTAGACAGATCGTTAAATGTTATCTTCCGGATTATGTTTATGTGTGTTCGGATCGGCTCTGGAGAAAATGGATGGCCTCTGTGGTTTTTGAGTTTGATATATTAAATCTAAATTTGGAGTCGCTATTGGAGATTTTCTGGGTTATTTCGAATAAAGGTAAGATGCATGTATTAAACATGGGTAGAAAATGATATGCAAGTTAAAAGGTAGGCTACTTTTAAAACAATATAATTTTGAACTGAAATTTTATGATTCGTGCATAGTTCTAAGAAGATTCTTGTGAGATATTGGGGACTGGTAAATCTTTTTTAAACTTTTGGACCAACTTTGCTGAGCTTCTTGACTGTTGTTTGTTGTACAATTTTTTAATTATATGGAGTCGCAGGTTCTGTGCTCACCTAAGCTTTTTTATATTGGGAAGAGCTGGATAAATTTTTGCCGATATTAGAAAAAAAACGTCGAGTCTTAGTATGTTCAATTTTTCATTTTCAAAGTCGACTATTGTCAATGTAAAATTGCCTTGGGTGCCCGGCATGTAAGATTTAAGACAATATGTTGAAGGTTCATGTGACTGCACAGGAGGCGTGGCCTTCCCAGTCGTCAAGTGAATGTTCAATATCTTTAACCAAATATTGACTTTTCATTAGGAATTGCATTACACACTTTGTTCCCAAATAGGAGAGCAAGAGTTATTAAAATTTAACCAACCAATGAATTTAAACAAACCTACGAATCAATAATTATTAAAATTCGTTTACAAACTAATAAATTCAAATTACGCAATTTCATCAGATTACTAACATCCCATGAAACCTTACAACCTCCCAAAATATTAGACTGCACCACAATTTCGATATTAAAATTTCCATTTATAAACTTTGAATGGCATCTTCACATGAATCCTTTACCATCAGTATTACGCCATCAATTACAGGCATCCACATTAGTGCACCCTTTATTAATACCCCATTTCGAAGGCTTTTCCAGAACCCTCAAAAGTGTCCTCCACACTGCTCTAATTGTAGCTTCATCAACAGTTTGAAAGGGGCACGGGCCTCTTTCGTACGCGATGTTTAGCCATCAAAAGGGACTTCAAGTATCGGTCGTTACGCGGAAAAGGGGCTTTTGTCTCATTGACATAACATGGGCCAAGAGCCAGTGTTCCACGCGAAGTGTAGTTATTCATTTGGAAATCCTTTTCGGTTTCTATACCGTTGCGGTTACTTGTAGTGGCTTTAAAAATAAATAGTAGTTAATCATATCGGAATTAAATGGTAAAGATATGCACAGTAAAAATATGTCCGATATTTATGGTATACTTGAATCACTCAAATATTTTTAATACAAAAAAGTGAATTTACTGCGTTTGATAAGAAATACATTTATTAGATTAGTACGTGCAATTATATTTTTAATCTGTTTGAAAACAAGTAAAATACTTCGGGTCCGGGCATTACCTACAAACGGTCTCTGAAGCCAAATCTTTTTTTCCCCCAAAGTTAAGACGCCGCGTACATATCGCCATGTTACAGTTGCGTTGAAGGACTACTTGTCACTTGACTGGTTTCGAAAAAATGACACCTTTAAAACCATTTATCTCGTGTAGCTGTAGTGCAACGATAATTCAACTTGATACAAAATGTATGATCTTCTAAGTTAAGCATTTTAATGGAAGAATAATAGTACTAATCTTTTCCAGAGTGTCCTCCAGACTTCTCTAATAGGAGCTTCATCAACAGTTTGAAAAGGAACGGGCCTCTTTCGTACGCGATGTATAGCCATCAAAAGGGACTTCAAGTGTAGCTCGTTTTGTGGAAAAGGGGCTTTTGTCTCATTGACATAACATAGGACAAGAGCCAGTGTTCCACGCGAAGTGTAATTATTTATTTGGAAATCCTTTTCGGTTTCTATACCATTGCGGTTACTTGTAGTGGTTTTAAAAATAAATGGTAGTTAATCATATCGGAATGAAATGATAAAAATCTGTCGGCTATTTATGGTATTATTTGAATCACTGTCAAATATTTTTAATAAAAAAAAGTAAACTTACCGTGTTTGATACGAAATACATTAGATTTGTACATGGCAAATACATTTCTCAATCTGTTTGAAAACAAGTAAAATCCTCCCAGTCACATTGCCTAAATAACTAACAACCTACACTCTTGAAACAAGAGTGAAATCCACTCCAGTAGGAGAAGTGCAGTAAGTGTAGCGTAGTGTAAAAGTAAAAGTTGAAGTAAAGTGTAGTTTTCAGTAAAAAGTACAACAATGTTGTACAGCAATATGTTTAATAAATTGCTTAGCACAACATTGTTTTGCAATCAAACATTTAAACTTAACATCCAAACCTTAAGAGCGATTACTAAAACGTTTCATTTCACTTAAAGCACATAAAAATATTCCACCTTCAAACCCCGCACGTTCACAGCTAAACCGGACAAACTCTCCCAACTTCAAGTAACTCCCCTCACTCCAAGGAAGGGTGCTTAAATCCGGAAGTAAGGCCATAAACACATGTTCATTTTTTCGTAGCTCTTACACTTTAATACTAATTAGGTTCATAATTATAAATAGCAAAGTTCAGCAGTCTTACGATGTTTAGAATATATTTACCATCAACATGAAATCAAGAGTTGCCGATCAAGAATTGTGCAAAAAAGTGTAGTCTGCAGTCAAAAGCAATCGTACAACAATATGAATGTTTAATTGTTTACCACCACATTGTTCTGCAATCAAACGGTTAACTTTTAACATTTAAACCTTAACCGCGATTACTAAAACGTTCCATTTCACTTAGAACACATTAAAGTCTTCCACCTTCAAACCACGCACGTTCACAGCAAAACCGGACAAACTCCCCCAACTTCAAGTAACTCCCCTCACTCAAAGGAAGGGTGCTTAAATCAGGAAATAAAGCCTTACTGCATGCTCATTTTTTCCTTAGTTCTTTTTCTTTAATACTAATTTTTTTCATGTTATCAATAAGAAATTTTAGTAGTCTTGCGATATTTCAAATTTTTTTTATCTTCAACACGAAATCAAGAACAATCCATCTTAGTTTGTGTTTACGACAGATCTATGGTCCTGGCTCTAAATCAAATCAAATAATTGCAAATTATTGTAAAAAAAGTTTAGAAGCATAATTATTATCAAATTGTGTAAAAAAAGGGTATTCTGCAGTAAAAAGTACAACAATATGTATGTTTAATTGTTTACCACCACATTGTTCTGCAATCAAACGGTTAACTCTTAACATCCAAACCTTAACAGCGAATACTAAAACATTCCATTTCACTTAAAACGCATTAAAATCTTCTACCTTCAAACCACGCACGTTCACAGCCAAACCGGACAAACTCTCCCAACTTCAAGTAACTCCCCTCACTCAAAAGAAGGGTACTTAAATCAGGAAATAAAGCCATTACTGCATGCTCATTTTTTCCATAGCTCTTGTATAGTTTAGTACTAATAAGGTCCATATTATAAATATGAAATTTCTGCACTCTTGCGATATTTCAAATATATATATATTTATCATTAAGACGAATCAAGAAGCATCCATCTTAGTTTCTTTTTAAGACAGATCTATGGTCCTGCGACGGTCTAAAACTAATATAATAATTGCAACATACTACGACAAAAACTTTTGCACAATTTCGAATATTAATTATGCTTCTAAAAAGCGCAGTAAAATTAATCGTACAACAATATTCATGCTTAATTGTTTAGCACCACCATTGCTATTCAAATAAAACGGTCAAACTTTTAACAGCGATTACTAAAACGTTCCATCTTACCAAGAAACACATTAAAATCTTCCACCATCAAACCAACGCACGTCCACAGCCAAACCGGACAAACTCCCCCAACTTCAAGTAACTCCCCTCACTCAAAGGAAGGGTGCTTAAATCAGGAAATAAAGCCATAACCGCACTCACGCACGAGTTGGGGGGGGGGGGGTGTCCTTCTACTAGAAATTATTCTCATCCCCCCCCTGCTACGTAATAAAGTTTATTGCAACCACTCCGTTGTAGTAGTAGGGGTGCCATTAAACGTCCGTCGCTCCACTGAAATGTTAATTAAATCGTAAAAGACTTTGGGAGGAGTTATTATTAAAACAATGGGTATATCCCCGTGTGACGTATGGCTTCTTGGATCTCACGTCGGGTCGTAATGTCCGCGGATATGTGTCTGTCATGCCTGCTTAAAATGCCGTCGGCCCGCCTGAATATCGCCTTAATTGTTTAATGCATAAGGAAAGGGACGTTTTAGTGGGGCTTGGATTTTGCGTTAATTTGTGTAAACAGTTGTTAATATGTTATGTACTTTTTCATCAATTATCGGGATGAAAATCATTAGTATTGGATTTAAATCTATGGATTAGTTCTGTGGAAAAGGGGTGTTTGTCTCATTGACATAACATGGGACAAGAGCCAGTGCTCCACGCGAAATGTAGTTATTCATTTGGAAATAATTTTAGATTTCTATACCATTGCGGTTACTTGTAGTGGCTTTAAAAATAAATAGTAGTTAATCGTATCGGAATGAAATGATAAAAATCTGTCGGCTATTTATGGTATTATTTGAATCACTGTTAAATATTTTTAATACAAAAAAGTATATTTACCGTGTTTGATACGAAATACATTTATTAGATTTGTACATGGTAAATACATTTCTCAATCTGTTTGAAAACAAATAAAATCCTCCCAGTCACATTGCCTAAATAACTAACAACCTACACTCTTGAAACAAGAGTGAAATCCACTCCAGTAGGAGAAGTGCAGTAAGTGTAGTGTAAAAGTAAAAGTTGAAGTAAAGTGTAGTTTTCAGTAAAAAGTACAGCAATGTTGTACAGCAATATGTTTAATAAATTGTTTAGCCCAGCATTGTTTTGAAACTCCCCCAACTCCAAGTAACTTCCCTCACTCAAAGGAAGGGTGCTTAAATCAGGAAATAAAGCCATAACCGCACTCACGCACGAGTTTGGGGGTGTCCTTCTACTAGAAATTATTCTCATCCCCCCCCCCCCCCCTGCTACGTAATAAAGTTTATTGCGACCACTCCGTCGTAGTAGGGGGGCGCCATTAAACGTCCGTCGCTCCACTGAAATGTTAATTAAATCGTAAAAGACTTTGGGAGGAGTTATTATTAAAACAATGGGTATATCCCCGTGTGACGTATGGCTTCTTGGTTCCCACGTCGGGTCGTAATGTCCGCGGATATGTGTCTGTCATGCCTGCTTAAAATGCCGTCGGCCCGCTTGAATATCGCCTTAATTGTTTAATGCACAAGGAAAGGGATGTTTTAGTGGGGATGAGGATTTTGCGTTAATTTGTGTAAATAGTTGTTAATATGTTATGTACTTTTTCATCAGTTTTTGGGATGAAAATCATCAGTGTTTGGAACTGCTGAGAAATGAACTCTCTACTTTGTCCTAACATTGTCTTTGTTTTTACTGTGAAGTGTACTCTCTACTTAATACGAACATTATCTTTGTTTTTCTAATAATTCCAAAATTGAAATTGGCAACAGTAAATACTTTCGATTTAGAATAAAAATGTGAATGATTAAAAAAAGACCATGTTTTTTTTATGAGTGCGTAATTTATTGAAGTTTTGTATTAGAAATAGTCAACCACTGAACCATTTTTGAGCACCATATTAAACAATTAGTATTGGATATAAATCCTTATTGGCACTTAACATTTTAATTTTGATTTTTTAGACTGATATTTTTAACGAAAGAGTTCGAAAAACTGATTGAAAAATTTTGGGACATTATTATTTTCAATAGTAATAATAAACTAAATATAATTCTATAGTATTTTCAAGGACATGTTTGTTTGCCAAATTGGTTTTTGCAACAGACGTTTCTTCTTGAGTTTGAAATACAATATATTGCACAATAAACAGCGATATAAACCCATTTAATTTGAAATTCCAGATCAATATTAACGATGGTCAGACATATGTTTAAACTTTTTGTAGACTATTATTTCATTCTTTGAAAACTATTTTCCTAGTTGTAAAAAATTAAAAGATTATTTACATACTTATGTTTAAAAGAAAATGCTTCATGTTGATAAGCTAAATATAATATTTGAGTCAAATTTGCGATATTTGTGCAAATATTTTGCCCCTCATTTGTGCAAATATTTTGTTAGACTCGTGCATTATAAGAGCAAATTGTATAAAAGATTTTTGCATCGATGATTTTAAGGAAATTGTTTATAACGTCTAGAACAGTTTTCTCAATACCGTATACTGACTAATAAACACTATTTCTTATCTCAAAAACCAAAACATAAATTTATAACTTTCAATCGTCAAATAAATGTCCAAACCATGTAATTCATGTTTATAAAAATTCAAGAAAATATTATATACTGTTATTCACTTAACTGGTGGAAATGAGCAACTCCATATATATTTAATATCTTACATTTAGGATGATGCTCTAGGAGTTATTGAGGTCATTTTGTAGGATGGAATTAACGGGGGGATTCTGTTAGTAAGTTCGAATTACAATGTCCATAAATCTGTATTTAATGCTGGTGTTCAATATGCGATTTTCATTCATATTTGTTTAAATAGGGCATTGGGAATTGATGAAATCTGTCTCTTGGGATACGTTTGTGTATCGTATGAATTTTGGGCGAATCGGAAATTGGTTGAAGATTAATTTTTAGGCAATCATATGTGTGGGTTTGTTTGTAGTCAAGACTTTTTTTGCCAACTTTAGGATTGTTGATGTATTTTAACCTTAAGTGAGTTTGCAAGTATTTTTGAAAAAATTGCGTATAACTTTGGATGAGGGCTGCGTCAGTTAAGTAAAATTTGAGGTTTTAAAGAGCTAAAAAACTTATTTTTGGAGTGCTATGACTAAAACATTTGTCATTTGTTAATAATAGACTATTTTTAAATTTTATTTTTAACTAAAATGTCCAATAAATTAAAAACCGAAAAACCTCCGAATTCCACTTGACCTTGTTTGTAAGTCATTTTTCAATACAAGTTATATATAAATCAGATGCTTTACTATTGGTATTTTTCGAAATCTTAAACATTATAACTTATAATAGAAAAGTTTGTTTAAAGAAAACTGACGTTATGAAGTGAATTTTAGAAAAAGTCTATGCATGTGTACCTCTTTAGCGAAGTGGTTAATAGAATATATTAATGAAATAAATTTGTTTTGGAACAATAAATTTGAATGCCAAATATAGGGAAAAACTATTTTCCAAGAGTGTTTTATGTAGTGCTAGCAGTGGTCCCGCCTTACTGGGAACCCGTTAACTTCGCATTGCTTCCTTTTAAAGGCATGCTTACTAGTGAAAATACACTCAAAATCAAAACAAAATTAAATTCGTGTAGGCGCATGCGCACTTTGAAAAGCAAACACTAATAGAGGATAAAGCAGCCTTAGGGCGAGCGCATATCTCAACCAAACTCAATCAAACTAATAGAGGATGGCGTCAAGCCCCCGTTTAGGCCGGTTCATGTATTTTCAAGCCCTGTTAGGTCCCGCAAACCCACGTGGATGACGTATTTTGAAACAAATTATATTAATCAAAAATCACAATCAAATATGAAAAATCTAAGCCTCAGGTGCACACGTAGGTATTAAAAGGAATCTATATTAAAATTTTCGAATTTTTTAGAGCAGTCTAAGTAGGTTTTTTTGCGATCCACAGACATACACACAGACAGACTCTTTCTTTTATTATCATAGATATAACTAAAATATTTATGTAAACAAATTAAAATAACCGAAGTACATACGAGAACATTATGATGTTCTTTTGATGATGATACATGATGTTCTTTTCTCAAAATTCCTTTAAAATTAGTCTTTTATTTAAGTCTTTTATATTGAAACTTTATTGTTAGTTTCATATTAGCTCTTTATTATTGTATTCAATTGTGTTTATTATTCAGTTATAATAAAATTTTTATCAAACTCTGAAATACCTTTAATTAAATGCAGCACACTCGCAAGTTAAAACGTTTATAGCTTCCTACTTCAGAAAAAGGTAAAACAAATATTCAAATAATTCTTAAACAACAACAAACTATTTTAGCGAAATTGAGAAACATTAAGATTTGTTCTAAAAATCTTGAATTAATTTTTGGAAACTCCTGGATTTGATCTTTCTCATTTCAAAGTACATATTGGCACCATTAATCCTTTTGTTTATTATATAAATTCCAAATTAATTGTAATTAATTATTCGGCATGCCTCTGTTCCCAAACTTAATCAATTATTATTTTGATACGCACTCGAATTATTAACGGTTCTTAGCCTTTCACAGTACAAATCACATTATCCTATAAACACATTATTTCTAGTTTACTGAATTCTTAACAGTTTCAAAGGTAATATATCTGTGTAGTTACCAAAGATTTACACGGTGCTCCAACACCAATTGCTTTAGAAACCCCATTCTACTACAATAACCCATAAGCGATCGCATATTTGCCTCTATTATTGCCTATTTGCCACTTAGCGACATCAGTCTTGGCGACGAAGAGGAATCTGTCTTCTAATTAGATCACTCGAAGCATTTTAAGGGGTCATAGGAGTCTCAAAAATGTGCAAAGAAGGCACTACAAAGTATAGTTTGATCTTTCAATGTAGTTTTTTAACTACTCAATACATAAGTATAATTTTTATGTGTAATTCTATAAGATTTATTTAATATAAAACAAATTTTAAAATTTATGAAACTTTAGCCAAAACTAAAATAAATGATATTAAACATAAAGCTATTTGAACACATTGGGATTAGGCTTGCGTGGCAAATTTTGAAGTCAAAACTGAAAAAATGACCAAGTAAATGACTTTATATTGTACAAATATGTACAAACAAAGACTTATACCTAAATTCTCAGCTCAATTTTAATTAGAAATTATTTTTAAAAAAAATTAAAATCAAAATTTTAAAAAAATTTTTTTTTTTTTTAGAAAAGTTCTTAAAATAATTTAATAATCATACTTGTATATTGAGTAGTTAAAAAATTACATGAAAGATCAAACTATTCTCTGTAGTACCTTCTTTGCACATTTTTAAGACTCCTATGACCCTTAATACGCTGCCAAGGATTAATTAAATTACTTGTATATTGAGTAGTAAAATAATTTAATAATCATACTTGTATATTGAGTAGTTAAAAAATTACATGAAAGATCAAACTATTCTCTGTAGTACCTTCTTTGCACATTTTTAAGACTCCTATGACCCCTTAATACGCTGCCAAGGATTAATTAAATTGGCGCTATTTTCATCCGCTTAAATGCGCCATGAATTCTTAATGAATAGTTATTGGATATTAACGAAAACAATGAGTCGATAGCAAAGTTTTTATGAAGGGCTTTGAATAATTTTCATTCAATCAACACTTTTTTTCTTGGAGTGTGTGTGATATTGATAATTGCATTAGGGGGTTTATAACTGAACTTTCGTTTGGTTTTCGAACTTGCCGAACCTTGGTAGTTGGTTTTAAAAATCCCAAGGATTATGCTATTAATAGATTAAAGTTTTGTTATGATAGGGAATGGAAATAATTGCTGTTAGGATTGATCGTATTTACGTTTTGATTAATATGCAGATTTATTTTTAGTATTTTGGTAATTTTGTGGGCAGTTTGCATGTTTCAATTTTTAGTATTAATTGGGAAATGGCTCGCCGGATCGTGGGTCTCCAAAGCAAAGTGCGTCAGTGTCAATCCAATGGTGAAAAAATATTTTCATTGCCACATTTCTCCTGCTGTATTGAATATTTTTACAAACGGATTTTTATGTGATAAATGTAGCTGACTTACAGGTACCGACAATCCCACTTTTTGAAATTACTTCAAACTTTTTTTTAACATTTTGAACAAATAATTTTACAAAAAATATTAAAAGCAATTTATAAATATGGGAAAATACAGACTTGTTAGTTATCTACATTAATTATTTAAAAAAAAAAACGTTTGTAAAAAATATTCAAGACAGCCGGAGAAATGTTCCAGGAAAAATAGGGTTTTTTCATGGTATTAACATTGAGGCACTTGAGTTTGGAAACCCCCGGTCCACCGCACCCATTCCCCTTTAATAAACAAATACTAAATGGTTCAAAGAAAGGAACTTCACCGAAAAGCTGGTTTCCGCTCACTCTGCAAAATTTCGTTGCTGAGATTTAAAAAAAAACCTTTTGAAAATATATCTAAATGGTCTTAAAAATGTTTCAGCTCATACTAATGTGTGCCAAAATAAATACCAAAAGCCAATCGCACTTTAAAATGCATTTTGTCAAAAATTTTGATGAAAAAGTTATTTCATTTAAACTCTACATTTTACCTCTTCTTAAAATCTAATAAAATGCAATTTTGTGAGTTTGTAATCGAACCATTTGTGTTTTGTTAAGTACACCTCAGATAAAAACTTTAAAATTCATTAAATTTAAATTTAATTGACAATTGTTTTGTGCTGTCATCAGTTGTGAAATCGAATTTATATCATCTAGTCTTTTATTAACTTTAAAGTAATATACGCAATAATATAATAATACGCAAGAGTAGAAAACCCAAACAATTTTACTTTAAAAGCCTTTACAACAAGTATGGAAATATGTTTTTTTGTCGTTATCGAATTATATATTCTTTCCTTAAAAATAGTTGTTGCGAAAAATTTGTAAACATTTTCTATAGAGAAATTTTCTTAAATAAATTATTAAACGTTATCTTACATAAATTTTGTACATGCCTAACACATAAGATTTTATATGTTATTTGCTTATTGCTATTAAATATACCTAAGACTTTTATTATTTCATCCTTATTTTATAATCATATACACAAGTAGGAATATTAATATGTTAATAACGTTTGATAAATTAACATTTAATTCGAAAAAAAATTCTACTTTACAAAAGAAAAAAATCAAACTTAAAATTCTTCACTTTTAGCGATGTCCCCCAAAAGAAAAAGACAAGCGATACTCCTCATTGAATTTAACCTTAGACATCCGAAACTAACCCAATCGAAAAGCAGCAGCATTAATATTAGCTAGACGAAACCAAGAAATCAACTTCAATGTCCCCTCTTGCAAGAGGCTATTATCCAAGCTCTTGCTTCCGGAAGCGAAGTTTAACCCATTCTGGAAAACTACACTTCCCAATCGCGAAGGTAAGAGCAAATTCAAGATGCTGTTGGTTATAAACGAATGCTGAAACTGTTTTCCCAAGTGATGTCAGGATTTTTTTCGGCAATAAACCCAAACAAACGCTTGCTTAATTTTGCACAATATAATATTTAAAAGATAATAATTCGGTGACAGAACTACCACGAGAAAATCGCTTACAAAGTAAAACAAAATGCTATTTTAAACGAGTTCTTAGAAAGAAATTGATAAAACTTTATATTATATCAAAGCTTAATTTCAATAACTGTTTAAGTTATTTCAATTGCAGTAGTGTATTTTGAATTTATCAACATAATTCAAGAAGGACTGACTAGGAGGTTCATGAGTAATCACATTTTTTACTCTCGCAGATTTACTGCGTTTCATTGTCAACAAAATTCTGGCAAACAAACTCGTGGGAAGGGCTCAAAAACTGAAAAGTTAAACATTTACTTTAAAATGCATAGTCTCATGTTTAGTTTACTTCAATAAAAATATTAGCTCAATTTGCAGGCTCAGAAAGGATTTTCTTTAACTTTTTGGATTTTGATACCGTTGCCGTCAAATATTAATCTTTCCTATGAAGAGAAATATTAGAGCATTGTATTAGTTAAGATCTTTTTCTACATTTTCAGAAAATCAATGAAAAACTAAGGGTTTCTGTAACTCCATTCACTAACATTTTGAACTCACCAACACTTAACACTTCATTAACACTTTGAATTACAATTCAATAAATCAATGTGCTTTTAAAGGTAACTATAAGTGTATTGTTATACCCTATAAAGTTAGTTTTTTAACTTTAAAATTAGATGGAAGCAGAACCTTTGAAAATGCGATATTTTATTGAAAACCTTAATATGCCATTCTCAGTCACTGCATGACTTTGAATAACCATTCAATAAATCCATGTGCTTTTAAATGTAAGTACAAGTGTGAATTGTTTTGCGCTATAAGGTAATTTCATTAATTTAAAAATATATGGAAGCAAAACCTTTGCAGAAGCAAGATTTCATTAAAAACATTAACATGACATCACACAGTGACAGACAAATCAATTTTCTAAAAACTCTTATTTTAGGATCAGCACCCATCAAAACGTTTAGAAATCTCCCTTCGGATTTTCGTCCTCGATTCTTATCTTACTTTTTATCATACAAATTTCTTTTTGGATAATTGAAAGTGAAAAAAAAATTAACTAACGTTACATAAAATAAAACACTTCATATATAAGTGAAATTGGAACTGGGTATCGCTGTTTCTGCGGATGACGTCTTTTTGATAACTTTTCTAGCTAAGAAATTCCATCTTATTCTATTCTAACCTCCTACCACACTTTCAAATCGAAACGGGCGTCACGGTTAAAGTTAGAGACCAATCTCTTGTTGTTTTTTCTAGAGATTAGATAAGGTCGATATGGAAGACGAAGAAGATACGAGTAAAAAAACTGGAAAAAAATAGCCAAGAATAGAAAAAAATAGCTATCCGGTAAGCGTCCGTTCCCATTTTTGCCTAAGAGGACAGAGAAGCAGATTTAATGTGAGCTCCCGTTTCACGCTTGAAGGGAAGACGCACTTGGAAAAATAGTTTTACGGTTAGTTTGACAAAAATGAGTTGTATTCAACTTTTTAGTAAAAACTATTTAACTTCTGAGTAAGAAATATTTTAAAATTCTTTGAGTAAAATGTATTCAACTGATGAACAAAACACATTTTTTCTTCTGAGTATGCATTCATCTTCTAGAAAAAAAAGGGTTCAACTTATGGGTAAAAGTATGGTAATCATTTCCGGCTTCATATATCTAGCCTCATTTAGGAGTTGTAGCTCAGCCAATAACGCCTCGTAATTTGGTCAACTGACGACTCTGAGTAAAATATGTATTCAACTCTGAAGTAAAATATGTATTCAACTTCGGAGTAACATATGTATTAACCTTCGGAGTAACCTATGCATTGAACTTATAAGCAAAATGTATTCAACTTAGGAGTAAAAAATAGTCAATTTCTGAGTCGAATATATTTAAAACTATGTAAGAGATGATAACATCGACACGCATTTAGCCTTTATAAACTGTATTTTGTAAATGATGGATTTTATTTCTAAAATTAACTATGCATTTTTCAGAGTGTTTTAAAATTCAAATCTTTGACCATTTGTTATTACGTCATTGAAAAAAAATCTGAATTATTTTAATACTGTATCATAATTTATATCAATTGTTTAAGATTTGAATTACAATTATTTTCTGCTTTTTGGCATAGTTTATATACGGTTTTAAAAAAGGTGGGAGTATTTTTTTGGAGTAATGAATGGCAGTAAAAAAAGGTTTTTCTTTATGATTGAACCTTTAAATGTGCATGTAGATTTGGAAGTAAAGTTATCATTATTTCATTTATTTCAAACAATATATATATTTTTTAATTTCGCCATCAAAAATAAATTTTCAATATTCATAATGATTTACTTCCTTATAATTTTTCAAAAAAGAATGCATTTTTAGCTTTATTTCGAAAGCAACTGTTTATAATTTATTTAATATATATTTTCAAGCTAAAACTGCACAAAAACTAATTTTATGCTTTATTAGTTTAAATCAATTACTTTATTTTTGATCTCGAATTCTTCCTAAAATGAAACTAATACATTAGTGCTGAAATCTAAAGACCATAGCAATTTACATTAAAAAAAATGCGAACACTGTCTGAAGTGGCGACAACAATCTAAAGCCCTTATCAGACGGTACGATCGTCGCTAGTCGAGCAACTTTTGGTTCAGCAAATACGTCACACAAGAGAACGGCTACGTAATGCGTGACATCACAATCTTAAAAGCAGTTTTATCGTGGTATTGGAGGAGGAGGTTCAATTAGGAGTCTCGGCCATGACGTCACGACTGAACTTTATACTCGTTTTTAATTGAAGCTGCCGATCACACAGCAAAAAAGTAGCGGATTTTTTCAGGTCAACTCGAAAAAACGGTCAGCACAAGCTTCTCGAAAAAACAGTTTTTAATATGGCGTATGGACGTCTCTGAGCGAACGAGCTCTCGTGTTTTAAGGCCTTATTTCATAGTTTTGTATAAGTAACAACAAAGAAACTAAACATCCATAAAATTTCCGCCATGATTCTGTCAAACTTAATCAATAAAGTGTCTAATACTATAAGTAAAAAGAAACGGATTTCTTATATTGTAATCGGGTTTAAGATATGACGTTTTTTTCCGCCTGTCCTTTGGATGGCAGTTTAAGATGTCTTCTGCAAAGTACTGGATCTGTAGTATATTTCTAAGATCTTTTATCGAAGGTTTGAATTGCGTGTAACTGATATTTCCATTAAATCCTTAATAATTGTTTAGACTACTTAAAAAAAAATAGTAAATTCAATTTTGAAAAAATGCTAACGGTCGACCGGAACGGCCAAGAATACGGCGATGTCAAAGTTACGTCAAACGTTGTCTTCGATCACACTATATTTGGTCTACTATGCGAGCCTCGAAAATACTTTCTTCTCCCATCCCTTCGCTTGGTTTTCTAGGAAACGGGGGGGGGGGGGGGGGGCGGCATCACTTTTCTATACCTAAGGCGTTTGAGGTTCTGTTGTTAACAATCAATCCTAATAGTTAAAACCCAAGTAAGGTGGGCTCGCATTTTAGATAGACCTACTATAACTACTCACGCCCCGTTTTAAATGTCCATGCATCCGGGACATCGCCAAAATAGCTGTCGACCTATAAACGGCCAGTGCAGCCAAAAATGTCCGACGAATAATACCCCGTGTAAGGGAGTGCACGTTAAATATCCTTCAAAGTCCTAACGCTGCGTACGATGTCGCCCTTAAAGGTTGCGTTGGGTGCCTATTCAGGTGTTGGCTCGTCACCTGACTGTGGTTCTAAAATACGACGCCCGTCGCCATTAGCCCTCGTGTAGCTCTAGTGCGACGATAATTCAAACCTAACCTAAATGTCCATTTGTAATGGGTAAAATAGATCGTTTCTTTCATTAACAAAATTTGTAACAGCATAGTTTTAGTGACAATAACAAAATCCGTTATTTATATATTTAATTGAGAATTATATAATAATTTTTATAGACTACAACCAAATATACTTGATCCTAAAATTTTAGTTTGTGATGGTGTAGATAAAGTGCAAATACATAATTCAACCAAAGTACTATCTTACACTTGAATAATTAAAAAAAAATTACTGAAAATTATTCGAATTTTTAAAAAAATATTTTGTTTCTGTATAACTTTATCTCAATAGAGTACTTTTCATAATTTTTCAAACATGAACAATTTATCGTTACTGAAGAAATAACCTTTCTTTATGCCAACTTTACCTAGAATAACTCAATTGGTAGTTACATGTTTGTTATATTAAAATATACATCTTGAATGAGAGTGAATGTTATCAGTTCTACGTTGCGTTTTCTTTGAATAGGAAAATCTGGAAACTTGTACTGCGATTGCATTGTTCTGTGCATTGAAATGGGCTTGAGAGATTTTGCATTGTTGTTGGAAATGTCGCAGTTTTGGTATGGAAAGAGAGCTAAAATATCTGGAAAAGATTAGGTAAAAGAAACTTGTGTTTATTGAATAAAATTCCAACATGCGCTAAAGGGGAAGTCTGTAATACTATTGGGGGCTGGGGAGCCCAGTCAGTTAAGCACTCGTTTAGCATGCGGAAGGTCCCAGGTTCGGGTCCGGGCGTTGTCAAAATAGCTGCCGACCTATAAACGGCCCGTGCAGCCAAAAATGTCCGACGAATAATACCCCGTGTAAGGGAGTGCACGTTAAATATCCTTCAAAGTCCTAACGCTGCGTACGATGTCGCCCTTAACGGTTGCGTTGGGTGCCTATTCAGGTGTTGGCTCGTCTCCTGACTGTGGTTCTAAAATACGACGCCCGTCGCCAATAGCCCTCGTGTAGCTCTAGTGCGACGATAATTCAAACCTAACCTATTCTGTAATACTATTACTCGACATGTTTGTGAATTTTTAGTTTATATGCTATAGATTAGATAATTTTAGATATGCTATAGATTAGATAAATTGCGATAATAGATTAGAAAAATTAGATAATTTTACGAATTATATATTTAAATTTGGAGTTAATTTCTGTACTTAAATAGTTTTTTTAGAAATAGCAATTTATTATATTCTTTTGCAATTCTATTGTATAAAATCAATGAAGTGAAATGAAATGTCCATTCATGGAAGATGGACAAGCTGACCAGTGAACACTAATAACGTTGCATAAAAATATGAAACGTAGCTCTCAGCTATTTTAAAATCTATAGACTTTTTATTAAGATTTAAAAATACCGTGAAACACAAAATCTAGTTTAAGAAGAACTGAAAAGTAGCCTTATTGGTTTTAATTTAGTTATTATACTTTAGCACTTTTTGTAATAGCAATAATCGGAATAGAATAAATCGGAATTTCAATCGGTGCTAAAACTTGTAAAAATTAAAAAGATCATGTAAGGAACCATCTATGTGACATTAAACTTTTAAACAAGAAAATTATCTTTTAAATTGCGTTAGGTCCTTTTTTCTAACTTTAAACGGCGAAAAATATACTTAACAAGTTTTAAATTTTTAATCTAACTTTAATATGTCTATTAATAGAGTCAATAATGCATTCAATGACATAAATCTCAATTTTTCAGAAATTTGAGTCACGAACCACCTTTCTCCATGAAGCTCTTAAATCGTCTTCCAGTTAAATTCGATAATAAATCCTGCATAACTAAACCAATTTTTTTTTAAGAATGACAATTTTTAATTAACGCCATTTGCCAAAAAAAAAAGTTATTTAAGCAACTAGTGTCGAAAATAACACTTTATTAAGCGAGTAGTTAGTATTTAAGGCGCTTGCTTACAATATTTTTTATAATAACTTGCAAAAGCGTGAAATTTACGTTCTTTTGTCTTATTTAATTTCCTTTAATAATTTTTGTAGAACTTGTAGTTTCCATGGAGATATTATAAAATGCAAAAGTAATGAACCTATAGAGGTGAGTTTCATGACCATTTAGTTTTCATGGAGATATTCATGACATCATTTTGTTTTTCTACCAATCAGATACTCTTATTTTACCGCACTAGTGCCGAAAGTCCCATTTTCGCCACTGTCTGTGAGGCAAGCACGTAAAACGTCATTTTCGAAACGATTTATGAATGAATATGATATAAAAAAAGTGAAATTTTTTGCACCGTTGTTATAAAAAACATATTTAAATCATTTAATCAAATAGAAACCAACACCCTTTATACACTGCTCAAAACAATTCGAGGAGCACCTTGCGTACTTTTGTTAACCCCTTCAGTTTCAGTGCTTTGTTTTTCATTCTAAAAAATCTAAAATTTGTGAAATAGATTCATTATGCATCCAGAGTGAAATGGTAAGAAACAGGCGGAAAAATATTAATTTTTTAAACTAAACTTAAAGGGGGGGGGGGGGGGGAGAATTGGAATAAAAAATTAAGAACAAATTGTGACAATAACTTTTTCAAATTTTTATTTGCAAAAAGAGGTAAATCAATATTTAAACATCTGAGAATGCAAGAGTGAGGAATTTAGAGTCAATTTATTTCATAAAATTTTTTGGGGAGTCTATTTTACTTTACCATGTTTTCATATTTTCATTTGATTAAAACAAACATTATTTACATCCTCAAAAGACTTGATTCTTCCATCTAACGATAAATTAGTGCAAGCTCAACTTAGTGAGAAAAAAATCGCAATCTCATGATTCCAAATGGAAACTTAGGGGTTGAAAGAGTTTAAACCATGCGCTCCCCTAATTGTTGTGCGCAGTGCATAATACCATTGCGGAATTCCTTGTCAGTGGTCACTACAAACCTGAATTGAATTTCTCAATTCGAAACAGGATTAGTTCAGAGCTTCCCTTTCATTGAAGACGCTCTAATTTCGGTCTTCTCTGGCACAAATATCAACTAAATGGTTCAACAGAGTTGTAAAGGATATTCGACTGGGTTTGAGTTAAATAATATTGTTAATTTTTTGGAAAATAGTCCAGTTTTCGACAGGTTATGGGGAAAAAACGTAATTTAAACTGGGTGTGTGTGGACACCACATGACTTTAACCCTTTCAGTCTCAAAAATTTACTACACTACAGAAACATCTGATTCACAAAATAAGCTTATTTTAGGTCAAAAAGAAGGGTTCCATAATAAAAAAATCATTTTAAATTTTATATGGTTTTTGAAATAATGCCAAAATTTTTTAACTGAGGAAAACCACAAAACAAAAATATACTAAAAACACTTCGAGTTTTATATTTTAAGGTATCTGACCATATTATTAAAAAATATTTAGTAATTATTTTAACCGAAATAGTTTAAATTGTGTTTTAAATATGTGGAACTGAAGTGAACTTTTCAAAAATCAGGTGAAACGCTTGTTAGCTATTTCCTAAATAAAAAATAGTAGTTCTGACTGCTATTGAGCATAGTGTAAAATATTGTCTAATAGAAAAAAGTGTGAAGAATCGAATGATGTGTGTTAGGATGTCATAACGGGACATAAACATTTGGAAAAAATATTAAAAGTGATGATTCCAAATGGCATTACAGGGACTGAAAGGGTTAAATTAACACTCGCTAAATTTGTATATTTAAAAGTAATTATTTACTCTATAAGGTCATTTCAATAACTTTAAAAACATAAAAGTTCCAAGGCAGCTACCATTTGCATGATTTCCTCGAAAAAGAAATTATGTTGCCAACCAGGTACTAGAAACTCGTGTACCAAATTTGAGTTAAGTAGTTGGAGTTGCAGCGGAATCTGTCAGATCTCGGAGACGAACCAATGTTCAAGAAAGTTTATCAGGATCAGCACCTTTTAAACTTGAAAATAAAATCTCCATTTTGAATTTTTCACTTAATCGCAATTTCTTAATTTCCTTATATTTCCTATTAGGTAATTCATATTAGGTAATTGAAAATAAAAATAGTTCAACTATTTTTCAAACTTATTGCAAATTGTAGTAGAATCGTAAAAATATGAAAATAGCTCATCAGAAAGCTATGCCAGGCCGATTTTAATACGTAATCATATACGCCATGTTACCATGAAACAAAAGTAATTCCGTGTTTGTCGATAATATGTAGTTGATAATTGAAGTGCACATGGGAAGAACGGCTTGATTTCTTTAGTCTTTCTGTAATTGTGTCTGCTTGGCGGACATTGACAACCGGAAACCAGTTTTTCATTTGGTTCTTTAATCGCGGTACAAACGTTTACTCGTTCCACTGATATCTGGCGTGAATCAGGGTTGTCGCGAAATATAAACCAATAGAGTAACCGGCTTCTTTACACCAGTTTTGGCGATTTCTCGCTACCATCTCCAAAAAGGCTAATAAGGAAAGCCTTCTACAAAATCAAGCGGTTCTTCCCGTGTACCTTCAATTTTTATTTATGCTACCATGGGGAAGAATCTTAATGAGTATAGAACAAGCGATTTTGCATTTTTTCTGCAATAAACTATTAATACATTTTTAGAAGATTTTGAACCTATTGGTACCGATATGAAATTATTTTATTAACAATATGTTAGGTTACACTCTGGTCATTCCGAAATCGTGGTAGGCTAAAGTGAAGACCCTTCTTGACGAACTTCAAACGTTAGCGACCCACTTGCAAATATCATATTCATACTGTGATTGCTGGGCATCGCCGTACGTTAAATAGGAGATCAAAAGATAGTGGAAAAGGGACAGCGCAATTACCACTGCCCACTAGATTTACTGATTGCAGAAGTAGCCAGTAGTATTTACTACAAGCTGTAATGTAATATTTTACAATATAATTCCATTCAACACTTTATTAAAGTGAGTCAGCAAATCAAAATCGATTAAAATGGATTTTTTTTGTCTTAAATTACTATTTAAACTTTCTGGTATGCTTCCCAAAATGTACAAAACAATTGAAGGCACATTTTTGGCATAAATTCCATAAAATTCCATTGCTATAGTTGTTAGAATGATGCAATATTTTTTTTTCGAAAAAATTAAATCTGAAGTAGAAGAACAATTTTAAGATGCGTGTTAGAATTAAATAACATATTTTTATAAATATAATAAAATATTATGTAGGAAATAATATATATACAAAAATTTAAATAATATAAGTTTTTATGCATAAAATATCTGTTTTAGCCAATTTTCCACCTATTTATTAATAAAAATATTATATTAATGTTAATCTCAATTTAAACAAAAAAAACTGTACATAGTCCTATTAAAAGTATTAACTTTACTTGCTTGCAATTTTTTTTACTGACTTAATTTAATGTTTTTCCACTATAGTTCTTCCCCTAGTTTAAATGATGTAAAATACCTTTGCTTAAATAAAACTAATGATAATGTTTAACATTATACTACTGACTAATTAGTTTAACTCATTTGTATAATTGCTTACGCACAGTAAATATCCTCATTCTTATATGTTGTCTTTGAATTTAAAAATTTTCTTTCAAGATAAAATTGAAATAAATATTGGAAGCACTAATGAAAGTGTTATTGGTGCCTGATAAATACTCAAATTTGGGAGAATTCCTTAAATTGCTTTGGAAGCAATTAAACAATTGATGTGAATAACTGCAGGTAATAATTATATTTCGCACTGCATTTAAGTTTGAAACCTATAAAATCTAAAATTTACAAATTAGTACCACGAAGTTGTTTGTCCTGAGTATCAACTTAATATAAATATAAAGTGAACACTCCCTACGTGCAATTCATTACACAATCTCAAAGAGCGTTCCACTTTTTCAATCTAAATCTCACTCGAGACAATCGGAGTGAAATTAGAATAAAAGTTACTACAATTGAAGAGTTTAGTGGGAAAACGTGCTAAGTGACATTTTTGAAAAAAATTGAGATTTCTGTGTCAATGAAAATGTTATCCCCTCCTTTAATGTTAACAAGTGTCCTCTTTTTACATAACATTTGAAGAGTACACGGGAAAAAGCTATTGATTTATTAGGCGGGAGCCCGCAATTGTCTGCTTGGCAGCATAAAACCGGTTTCCCTCTTTCTTCTTCGCTTGGTGATCGCCAATCGCCTGAATCTTGGTAGCTAGGAACCACAGAGATAGTAGTTTAAGTATCACAGTGGCATATCACGTGACCTACAACACTGACTTCATTGGGGTTCTTCTGGGAGCTCCTTGCGAGTCTCGTCGTTAGCATTGGATGTCACGTGATCTGCCACTCAATTACTTTAACTATGATATCTATGGTAGGAACTTGTTTCCTTACACAAGTTAAGGCGATCACTCGCTATCATCGCCAAAGTGGCCTGCTAAGGAAACTTCTCTGAAAACTCAAACGGTTTTTCCCGTGTACTCTTCATTTGAGATAAGTATATTTTATATTTTAAACGTGCCGTTCAAACAGATCTGATTGCAAACTAAAAACTTTTAAGCTCATTTTCTCATTTCCAAATTTTCGTCACTTAGCACGGTTTTAAACCAAGCTTTTCAATCGGTTCCTCAAGAGGGCGCTCTCCTGAGAGATCTCTAGTTCCGGACACGATCTGAAACAATTAAAAATTTCGAGCAAAATAAACGGTCCATGCACTTGAACCGTTGTACGAAACAGATTCCAAGCCCACGAAGATTTCCTTATACGCTTTCTCTTGCACTAAAACATTAAAAGAAAGAAGTGCATTGGGAAACTCTCCTCTGGACTTGGCCCAAACTTTGGCGATTCACTTGAGAACAAAAGCGCTTATCTCTCGCGCTGTTTGTATCTCCAGGAAAAGGAGATAACAATGAAAAAAAAAATAACAAAGTGGAAACCGGAAGAATGCTTTTGACGTTTTGAAGTGCCCACTCTGCAGCTAGAAATCAAGTAAAAGCGCCACTACTCCACAATTTTAAAACAATACGACACTCGAAAACGTTCGTTTGTGTGTTCTCTCCGAACATCTGCGGGCGACAGTGTTCGAATGTGCCTTTGTCTTCGTTCTGTTTATTCTCGATAATGTTTCTGAGATTGCCGCCTCGGGGGAGGTGGGGGGGAGGCAGGAAGGTGGGAATAGGATCGAAATGCCCGTCTGGTTTTAACTTAAAGTAAAAATTGGGTTGCCAAGATGCTCTGTTAGTTTGTTCCATGATTCTGTAGTAAGCAATTGGCGCATGATTTGGTTCAATTTATTACAATTTAATACTACGCCAAGATTTGGTAAATACCGCAAAACAAATTAAAAAAAATTACAATATTATACGAGAAGTGCACAATAGAAAGAACTTAAATTTTATTTAGGTGCATCTATAACGGCATACAACCACACATATTCCCTATTTAGGCTACCTTTCTTTAGTTCGAAAGTTAATAAAATGGAAAGTAAGTTTTGACATTGTGGAGATTTCCGTCTGTCTATCCGTCTGTCTTTCCGTCTATACCCCAATTTCGGCTATAGTTTTAACCGCCCGATTTTCAATTTAATTTTTTCTTTGTTCGAAAGGTATGACAACATAGAACTGTTTTACTTTTTTACATTGATAGGTACGTTTTTTTTAGTTCGCCGATGTTCATATGCCTGTCGATGATGAATTTAAAGCTAAGATTTTATTGCATTGATTTAATTTTTTTAAAACCAATTATAGACACTTTTATACATTTTATTCCATTTGCTCGTACAATACGACTGACAACATGGGTTTAAAACCCAAAACGTAAGATCTGTATAGACAAAAATATTTTTTAGAGATTATTTCACTTACCTATTTTATAAGAATAAACTTATATATTTTAAAATGAACTGATGATATTGAAAATTTTGATAATTTTAGTCGATTTTATTATATTTGGCGACTTACAGAAGGCTTCAGACGTGTCCCGCCAAACATTGTCATTGTATTTAAACCTTCATTAGAGGAAAAGGGAAATTCGAAAATACATTCTTCGACTTGCGGTGAGGGATTAAAATCGGCTTTTTAATCGTCTGCTTCTGTAGAATAATAATGATGATAATAACAATGGAAGTGAAGGCTTTTGTTTGTTTCTTGGTAGATTTTGCTTTGAACAGTCGATTTATGCCTTTAATTGTCCGCTGAAAAGGGTCTTTGAGAATTTTTGGAGTATGGTGGTGCTTGGAGGGACAGGTTGTGACTTTAAATTGGCTTATTTAATATGCACACTCAGTGTCATTTCGCATTTGAGTGCTATTGAACCCTTTAGGATTTAGTTTTAATGTTGTGAATAGCTACTTTGTTACTTAAGGGTTTCCTCCTTGATCAATTAAGTTAAAAATTGTGAAAGTTTGTACATTTAACCAGAACTAATAACTTGATGACAATTTGTCTTGGTGTCTGAAGTTTGGCCCCGAAATATTCGAATTCATGTTTTCGTTTGAGCAGGAGTTGCTAAATTTGTCTAGCATTGATACTTATGCTATCTCTCGCAGTCGTGAATCTGTTGATTTAGGCTAGGTTCCCATTGCCCACACTTTTTTCCTATAAACTAAAAACGGAGCCAAATTCAACTAAAATTACTCTTTACGCTGTGACACGTGCTAGTTAAATCTGGAGTTTAAATTCCCCAACACGTGCCGCGTACGATCTTGCTCGAAGTACCGACGAATGACCCATCGATATATTGTTTAATAAATTGTGTAATTTGGGACCCCTTCTATGATAACAAATGTAAAGTTCTTGTGAAAGTTCAAAAGGTTTTCTTAGCTACCTGTTTTAAAGAGCTATCGCATCAGTTTCTGGGGTATTCCTTACGTACTCAATTTGACTTTGAGTTTAAAATCCCGATGTTATCTTGAATATGTCATAAATAAATTCCATTTATTTCACTGAAATTCACAATTGAATTAAGATTGAAGCTCCAAGTAGATCTCCGAGACAAAAATATCTTTAAGAATGTTACCAAACAACTATCCCAATAATTTTAGCCACTTAAAATATTATAGAATTTTTAATGGTTTCTCTGAAGATTTTGTGATAGATTTTATGTCTTTTAATGTTTTAAATCTAAATCGATTGAATTTAAAAAAAAAATAATAATTACTTGTACATGCATGTTTAAAGTTTATATTTTTAAAGTTTGCTGTTTGTGTGGACTTAGACTTTTAACGAATGTTAGTGTAATTTGAAGAAATTGCCAGAAGTCGCCAATGAGCGATCCTGATTTTGTATCTTAGTTGTACTTTTTGCAACTACCCTTCAAATGCATTTAAATTGTTTTTTGAAATTGTCGTTTTTTACAATGTTTATATTTGACTTAAAATAGAAATATTAAAACCTTAATAGAAATTTAATAATTATTTGACCTTAATAGAAATATTAAGTATTAATTATTATTTTACCATGATTTTTATTTGAATCGTAAATAGAAATATATTTGTTCATCAACTCACTTGTCAATGATTGTCTAAGGGCCACAACAAAAAACGGGATTTTCTTAAGTTTTATTTACATTTATATATTGTTGATTGATAACATTTAGTTCATTATGGAAACCAACAAATAGTATGTAAACTATCATTCAAATATCTATGCATTTTTTCTTTTTACTTTTGAAATGCAACGTTATTTTTATGAAATTTTAAACTGCGTACAAAATTTTGTCTATTCTATTAAAATTATAAATTTGATCTTCCTACAACTAAAAAGATATGCCGCATGGAGTTAGCTTCAACCTCTCCACTAAATTCAGACGAGACCAGCCTTAAATATTTTGCTACGGTTGAATAATAAAACATGCAGAGAAAAAATAGCCAAAAAAAGGCTCTTACTGTGGTGTGTACCGGATAGTTTTATTCCGGAAAACCCGTATAGTCCAGATTTTTTTTCCCGCAAAAAAACCCCTCTCTTAACGAAGCCGATCTGGTAGTCCCCATAAAAGCCTGGGTTTTACGACAACGTATTTGCCCCGGTTTTAAGCCTTCCGAAGCGTAAAAACTAAAGCGAATTATCCGGGACGCTAATCCCGCTTTCATTAGTGCCCAGGTAAAACTGGCAAAAAACCCGGGTAAAGTGGCAAAGAAAGTTTTTTTTTTTACTTTAATTTTCTTCTTTTTTTACCTATCCCATTTCCTTATTTCGACGTTTATTCGCTGGGATAAGTCCAGGGGTATTAGTTGGCGAGAAAAAAGTTCGTATTCTGTGCCAGGGTTGCCAGTATTGGCTACACTCTAAAAAATGAATGCTCAAAAACGACGAAATTTTCCTTAATTTTGACGATTCGTTTACTGACAAATGCTCAGAGTTCTCATTTCCTCAAAGTAAGGAAATTTGAATCGCCATTTTTATGAGGATTTGAATGTCGTCTAATCTAAAGAAATATTTCGTCATTTTTGAGCATGTAAGAACAACAATGAGATTCAGTTTCCTCAAAATCAAGATACTGAATTGTCAAATCACGATCATAAAAGTGAGGATTCGCGTTTACTCAAGTCACGTGATAGTTTGACGAAACAATCCTCAAAATTAACGAAATGAGGCTTGTGGATTCATGAATCGTCAAAAATGAGTGTTATTTCTGAGAGTGTAAGATTAGATATTTTGGCTCATTTCGGATCCACTTCGCTAATAAAAATTTTAATAATTGGCCCAAAACTGTTTTGACTAGTGACCTTGATGCTTCCCTTGATACAAAGGGTCCCAGATTTAGACATTGGACTTGCCAAAAAAACTATCAACTTATAAGCGGTCTGTGCACCAAAAGTCCGGAAAATAATACCCGGTGCACGTTTTAAATATGATCCGGAGCCCCAAAACTGAGTACGATGTCACTCCAAATAATTGCGTTGGTGCTTACTCAGGTGCAGGCTCGTCACTTGATTGTGATTTTCAACTATGGCGCCCCGTCGCCATAATTTGGCAGATTAATAGACGATTGTCACTCTTGGGTGGTTCAGTACAACGATAATTAAAACAAATTTTAGTTTTATCTTGAACATGTTTCTGACATTTTGTTCGATTTTTGTTAATTTGAGTGTGCATTTAGTCGTATTTTCAATCAGAATTCACTCGTATTTGTTTAAAAGTATTGAAGAGACGTGCTTAAGGCACGATGATATCGAAAATGACGTCATAAAAGTCTTCATTGGCTATTTTTGGCTATTTCAACAGCAGCTTGCCTTTTTTTTCCTGAAAATCCTACCTAGCAACCCTGTTCTAAGCGCATTCCAAATTAAGCGTTTGGGTCACATCAGTACGATAATGCGGAAGGGGATCAGAGGACTACAGGTTTTATATTTTTAAGGATATTTTTTGTGCGGGAAAAATATTTTTTCTTTAATTGGAAGTTGTTTTTATTTGTCCGTGATTATCTAAGTGGAAAGTGGGGATTTGGAGAATACTTTTGTATTGTTACAAATGAAGCGAGGAACCCACAGAGGTGCTGAAATCCAATTAGCGAATAAAATGGATTTTTAAAAGATCTTAATTCCTTTCTAAGGTCGTTGATATAAAGTAATATTAACAATGAATTAAAATGTTTCCTTGTTGCAAGCTTCACACTAAAAAAAATGGCTGGAATTATATTTTCACACTTTATTCAACATTGAAGATGCTACTTACAAATAAAGGTGTTACGAAGAATATTTTGGTTAACTTAGTGGTAATATCCAAGTCAATGAATGGGGTCATGTTCATCCCAAATCTTTTTTTTCTGTAACCCAACGTTTGATTCATTAGAAAATAAATTAGTGGTAATCTTTTCCTACCAAATTTTTTTTAGGTTAATAACAAAAACAACGAGGGAGTTTAATTTTTTTAAGGGGGTTGGAGCCTTCCATTGAAGCCCATGTTAAAATGACCATTGTATGTACATTTTTCTCAGAATTTATTTGATACTTTTTAATGAAATGTGTGCTAATTACTTAATGAATGTTCAACTACACCTTAATTAAGCATTTAAAAAAATTTTTGTTTAATTTTTGAACTTCGATATGTTAAGTGAAACTACACTTTTTTTGTCTAAAACATCAACAATATTTAAAAGAACAATATTTAAAAGAAAAGAAAGTAATACAGCTATACTCAATTCCTTCCAGTGATTTTTTGAAACTAACTTCTTAAATACGTATGCAAATTTCAGGTTGATACTTTGAGTAGATTCTGAGAAAAAGGTACACGCACTTTGAAAAAAAAAAGCTTTGGAGATATAAGCGTTTAAAGTCAACAATACTGGTTTCTTACTAATGAAGAATAAGTGGATTTTACCTAAACGACATTTTTAGAAAAAATATTAAAAATACTTCCAAAATTTTAATTGTAAGATATCCTTGCAAAGCTAAGATTTCATACTTTAAGAAACATTGAAATGTCCTTTTTGAAAACTTTTGAGAGTCTGGTCCCCTTTAATTGATTGATTTGCCACACTACATAATTATTTGATGAATTTGTTAGATATATTTAAAACACATCAAAAATTGCGACAAATCAACATTTTTGTAATATTATTTAAAAAATGAAACTTATTAAAATGCGAGAATTCGTATTTCGATCATCATTTACAGATCATTTCCTAGAATGCCAGTTTTTCACTAGATAGTAAAATAGTGGAAGAGGAAAATAAATTTGACCCCATTTTCAGGAAATCAAGAAAATATCAATTATACCACCATTAATTAGCAAAATCAATATTTGACTTTTAATGTCAATAAAACGAAAAATCTTTTCAATGTGATTCGCCGAAAACCTCATTAAATCGTTAATAGAGACACATGAAAATGACTTCTTTTATTCGTTATGATTATTAATTAAGCAATTATAAATGTAATTAAGCAAATACGTGTACATTTATGCACTACAATCATCAGAGAACCGATAAGTTCATTATACATGTATATGGTTGTATTTCAACTAGGATCTTGAAATTACAAATTTATTCAGTAAATACTTTGTTTTCACTTAGTGTAAATTAATGCTTATATGTTCGTGCCAATACTAATTTATAGTTTTTACTGCATTGTGATGTAAAATGCGAAAGATATTTGTAAATAGTTAACTTTAAATACGCAAGATAAAATAATATGCATTCTTGATAAATTCAAAATAATTATGATAAATGATTTAATGTGTTTTACAGACTTTCATGCACATTAAAAATAACAAAAATCTTATTCAATTGAGTTTTTAGATTCAAAAGTATATTCTTTTTTCTTGATATTTTAAGGCTGATGTAACATGGAAAAATTCTTTAAAATTAGTAATTTTTCGAGTTGATAGGAATTATTAAAATACTGATTAATATCAGACACAACTCGCAATTTACCGGTACTCTAATTCTGCATTCTGTTATTCATTATATTTATAAAGTTTGTAAAATATTGTTTTTCTAAGGTTCTTAACTCTGAAAACATTCTTTTGCATCAACCATTAGAAGTTTATTCGTATTTTGCTGGTTAACATGTGATTACTGGTTTATAACTATTATAGTTAAATGAAAAATAAACTTTAAATTGGTTAGTCTATATGTCTTTGGTTTTCCATCGAATCTCAAATAAAATATTTGTTTTTTGATGGTTTATATAAACTATTAAAATAGATTATTAGTTACGAGGCTAGCGTTTTGGTTTTTAATTCGAAGATTCCGAAGAAGTTTTAGCTAGCAAGTAGCTTGAAAACCCATTGGTTTAATTGTAGAATTATTACTTTATGTGAAATATTTTCTTGATTTCTATTGCTTGCTCAGATTCAAACCAATCAATCCTAATTATATTTTCGATTAGCATTTAATCTTGATGTTTACAAATGGAAATATGGAAGGAAAGTTAGGCATAATTGGTGAGTTTAAATTGCGAAGGATCAATAATGCAGCTGATACATCATAATATAAACCTAAAATTGGTACCTGATTATTTTCAAACTAAAAATTCCAAACCCCTGTTATTTTCTTAACACTAATTCTATTCCTACTAAAACTTCCTACATGTAGAAGTCCTTTTAGCAGGCAAATGAAATAGTAAACCGGATGCCCCGTTGGCAGGGCACTGTCCGGCATCTGAGAACGTCAGCATCTGTCCGGCTCGGATGTCACAGGGGCATAATTGGGAGATTGTTAGGCAGCAGCAGGGAAACAGCTCAACTCTACTCTACTCTTTTTCTTCTTGACGAGCACGCAATGGCGGACTCAGGAGTACACTTGAAGGGATTCTGTTTTTCTTGCTTTTTTATTTTGTTTTCTGAAATATTCAATGCAATGGTATGTTGTGGATTAAATTTATATTTTTATTTTAGATGTATTTCTGTAGATACAGTTGTCGGAACTTTACTGATTGAACTGGACTGAATTATTTCAGTATTTTTTTTGCAATGAAAATTCGAATTTTTGCTAAGCTTAAAAACTTAAACTGTAAACAGGGATGTTTGAAACAACATATTCATTATAATATAAAAAAAGCATGTATCAGAGCATTTGAAAAATGATTTTTAAGGCTACACACAATATTTTAGTTTGTTATTCTAATATAAGTATAGGTTCAAGATAAAATTTAAAAACTCGTTTATCATGGACATATAAAGGGTTTCAGAATTCTGTTCTTAAACAGCACGTTAATTTTTTCTACTAGTTTGTGAATTGATCTACCCATTACTATGCAGTATAATTACTAAAAGCCTATAGAAGTACTTTCAATTGAATTCTGCACAAATTTAAGATCAACATTATCGACATTCACATGTAAAACAACATCCTAAATCCTTTTTGGATGCTACATTTTATTCTAAAAAATACTTTTAAAAAGATTAAAAAAATCTCCTGCATATTCTAAATAAACAAAAACCACGATCCAAAACATTTAAATATCGGAACATAACGACAAGGTTAACAAGCAACGTTTTTTTGTCTCCCTGTTTCGATAAAACAATTTTTACCCCTACAGTTAACGCTTGTTTGTATACCTAGGACCCTTACTTTTTCCGTTCTTTCCGAGTTCTTGAAAGGCTGTCTGGGTTCAATCTAATTAATGCGGGAAGTTTCCCCTTTTCCTTGTCCTTTCTTGTTTGTCTTCACTAACTTGATTCAGTTTGACAATGCCGTAGATGGGGCATGTTAAATCTGTCTTGATTCGTATTACAGACGCCGTATTGGGGGCCGAATTGGGGGAGGGGGGGTCGGTTTCATCACTTGACCGTTTTTCAACGCGCTCACTTCTAACAAAAATCGTATGTATAGTGTGGCATTGATTGGCTCAAAGGACTTTAACTTGCATATTTGTTAAAATAGCGTTTAAAATCTGCATGTATATTTGAAAATTGTTAAATAACTCTTTTACAAATACAGATTTATACGAGGCAATAATTTGAGCTAGGGGAGCGGAACTTGTTCCTTAAATAGGTAGGTTAGGTACATATATATTCCGGCTTGAGTGCTTGATCAGAGACACGCTTATGAGCCTTCGCCAAGTAATACATAGACAGAATTTTTACCGAAACAAGAGAAAGGAAGTTCCCAGGTTGAAGGCGGGAATCGAACCAGCGCCCGTTACAGCGAGCAGACTGCTAGCGTTATGGTCTGCAATCCAAACCACTCGGCCATCCGCGCCCCTCCCTAAATAGGTTTCCCTTGTTATTTTAAAAAACAACCGTGCACAAAAAAAAATCATATTTTTGGATACACAATTCTGAACACGTATCTTGATCTTGGAATTGATTGGCAATTTCGATTCTGTAACCTATAGAATAGCCAATCACAGCAGAGATTACGCTTAACCCTCTAATGCATGATTTTTTTCATCCCAAAAATATATATTAATCTTTAATACTCATGCATTATGGGAAAAATACTGAAAAAAAATTAACTGCATTAAATTTCAATTTTTAAATTTTTTTCCTTATTACAAACCAACTACAAAATTCCAATTTTTATAATAATGACTCGAAAACTACTAAATCTATTTCAAAATAACCCTCTTTAACTACAATTAATTTTTCAAAACAATTTATTTGTAATTTAGTATTAATATTATTATACTTTGAATACTGCGAAAAACGTAATTTCGCCAACAGTTAATAACCCAACTCTTTAATTTTGAATACACTTTTACTACTGTCATCTATGATTATTATTAACTAAAAGTTCAAAATGGAAGGTAATAGATAAAAAAACACAAATTTGTCCAGAGGGAGGTCTACTTTAATAGAATAAAGTTTATTATGTCACTTGTTACCAAACGGTAACAGTATGCATTAGAGGGTTAATGTTTCAAACTGTGTATCCTTTGGTGTATGAAAGACCTTTTAGTTACACTATTCTCAAGCCACCAGACCAACTTAAGAAAGCGTGTGTACCTAAGGAGGCCGACTTTTTTTGTGTTTGTCAAGCAGATTTTCACCAATTAAATCAGGAATGGGCAGAGGTCCTTCGGGGAATTAAATCATGTTTCTTTTCTCGGAGTTGAGGAAATTAAAAATTAATATTTGCGCTGTGGTTTTATCGTTTTTTAAAATTTCTGCTACAATGTAGCTAAATAACTTTAAGTTTCTAAGATTTGTGTGAGATATAGTAAAGTCTATGAAATATGCATGTGAAGAAATGAGTGATGAATAGTTAAAAAAAAGCTTTTATTACAACGAAATTTTTGACTGTAATAAGATATTTTTTTATTCAAAAATTTATAATTAGCGACCAAACAAGTCATTAAGAAAGCAAGTCAAAAAGTTTTGTACGTCGCAAAAGCCATACATTCAAATATATTACAGATTTGAGTTTGATTTCGACAATGTAAATTCATTTCAAGTTTATTTGTATTATACACGAAAATCAATTCTACACTTACGGCAATTTATTCTGGTTCAAGAAGGCTAATAAGCAACTTTATTTCTGAATAATACATAAGAAACTCAATTTTGTACCAAAATGAAAATAATACTTGCTTATCGTAGACATCTATGTTGAGAATTAGTTTCCAGTAAGCATTTGCTAATTAAATGAGAATCTCTAAACAGTCAAAAAATATAATTGACTCTGAAGATTTATCCAATTAATTTTTAATCAGCATGTATCAAATGTCTCTAAGGTTTTTGAGTAGAATAAATTTTCCTTTTTTACAATGTGTAATCGCAAGTGTGAAGTACCAGCGTTGATTGTTTAAGATAAGTTAATGAATGCTTTATAATTAAATGAAACCATCTTAGATTTTAATACATTATTGTTTCTTCTCCAACATTATAAGTTATTTTTAGAAAAAGTTATAATTGCAAACTAGCTAGTATAGAAGCTCATATTATTACATAAATATATTCCTTTTATGGATAAATGCATGGTGAGAAAATCTAAGGTGTTTTATAAATCTATTAATGTTTTTGCATTGTCGTCAAAGCTCTCACCAGTAGGATAGACTAACCAGTGAATGAACGCTTAAGCACAATTTGTTCTAAGAAAATACATACATTTTACGAACATATAGCTTCTGGTTTATGACAATGTGAACACATCTGCCATTACATGTAAATTCTACAAAAAAAAAGATGACTTTATATTGCATTACTTTGGGTCTTTTGGGGGGTCCAAATAAAAGTGGTACAAAAGACAAGTGAATGAACAGTTCTTTTACCAGTGAATGAACATAAAAAATGTCCAGTCAATGAACATGTTGGATTTTAATTAATGACCAATTACAACCAATCAGATGTCAGATAGCTTCCTACAACGTGGGAGGAAGCCAGTTTTGCCAATCATTCCAGTGGAATGATTTTTAATCATTATTTTTTAAATGTATTTACCAAACTGTTCATTCACTAGGGCCTGTTCACTCACTGTCAGTCTACTCTACCCGGGCTATGTTACACTGCATCCAAACACTTCCCCAAGCTAAAACAAATATGAATATCAATAACCATTGTCGCTTGAACGTTATTCCGAATCACGTCTTCCTTGACCGAAATCCTCATGCAGCTCCAACTCAAAGTCAATCCAACCCCACCCAAACTAAACCAGCAATAACCAGCATTTAATACTACCGTATCCAGCGTAATTGGAACTCAATACCTTGCTCATCAGATGCGCCACTGGAAAGCAGTGGCTTCACCTGCTTTAATCAAAGACGCCACTTCCCTAATCAAGTTCGCAGGGGCGGTCACACAGAGGACGCCCCTTAATTGGACGCAATCTCAGCCGTACCGCTTAATGAAAGGTCGCCACTGACCGGTGGTGGAATCTCATTTTGTTGCGTTGTTTTTCTGCGTTTGTTGTTAATCCTGAATCCATTTAGAGATAGCTCTTTTATTGGTAGCAAAAGATGGGATTTACGGATGGGTTTCTTTCCTGTTCCATGAATTATATTTAGAAGGAACTTTATTTCTAGATATTTTAGTAAAGTCTACCTGGTAAAAAGTGTTTGTGGTTCCAAATAACTACGCAAGTCCCCAATCGCCTTCATATAGCTCCTTGCGCTACGTTAATTCAATAGAGAGGGACTGTCAGTCGCATAGAGCTAATGCATCAGTTTTGAAATCACAACTTTCGTAAAAGATTGTTTTATGTTTTCCCATTTTCACCAGGTACTGCAATCATTATAACATAAATTCAAAACCAAATTGCAAAGAAAATTACATCATGTTATTTAATTACTAATCAATAAAGCTTTAAAATGGTGTCGCAGTTTGATGTATATGTTTGGCATTTTAAAAATTCAAAAATATATAATTAAATAACTCGATAACATTTTCGTTTCAAATTTCTTTTATTTCGATGTTATGTTAATTAACATACCTGAGGAAAGGGGCTAACATGGCAAAGCAATACTTCAGTGGAAGTTGTGGTTCCAAAACTGATGCTTTAGTTCTATGAAACTGACAATCTCTCTTAAACTCAACACTTGAAAAGTTTTGCGATGTAAGAGGGCCAAAACAAAAATGCGCTTTGAAATTGTTCATAAAAAAAAATTAAAAAAACATTGGTATGGGTAGTTACATTTGAACTTGTTTTACAATGATCTAGTACTTAGAATATTTCAACTGTTGGGAGTTAATTGAAAAGTTGTATATTACAATGACTCTTGTTTTTTGTATAAAATTTCCAGTAGAATATAGTAAATGTATATTTTCCACCAGGCCACTGTCTGGAGGCAATCTTGATCACACCACTTAATGAATGATCGCCGCTTAACAGTGGCGGTGTCTCATTGGGAAATATTTTCCCTGATGTTTAAAAAAATAATTCTGCGTTGTTTTCTGAGGGTGTAGCTGATCCCGAATCCATTTATAGCTGTTTTATTGGAAGCAAAAGATGGGAGTTACGGATGGATTGCTTTCTCGTCTGGGGATCATTGGAAAATAACCGAATATAATTGTTTAGCTATTTCCAGCGTACTGAAGATTTTTGCAGTGTAAGTTACAAGTGTTAAAAAAAGCAACTTAATCTGATGGCACATTAAAAACGAGTTATATAATTTAGTTGCAGTAAATGTAATAATGACTTTTAACACTTATTGCTTATAATGCACGGAATCAGCCATTTTGGTCTTTCAAACCCTTTAAAGGTTTGTGAATTAAGACCTAAGAAATGTGTAGTGACAGTTGAGTATAAAAATACATTGTGCCAGTAAATACTGTAAAAGTTACTCTAATAAAGTTTTTTTTTAAGATCCTGTTGTTAAAAAGTTCAAAATCACTCCCTTATAAAGATGGATATTTATGATAAATAGTATGATGGTTTGGTAAATTGGTTTTGGAAATGCCAGGGTGATTTTCTCAGTTTGTAAGTTTTGTTTCCTTTTTTCAGTTTGTAATTTTTAAATCCTAAGGAATTTAGGTAAATGGTAACATAACTGTTGACTGATTGCTTAATATACATACTAAGTTTTATTAAGATGTTGTGGGAACATTTTACAAATAACAAAATTAAAAATTGTTTACATTGTAGGGGAGGTTGCATTTTAAAGAGTTAACAAAAAATAATTAAAAAACCTTTGTTATAATATTATTCGCAAATGTTTATTGAGGGTTAGTTATTTGAAAAGTTTAATTGGCATGCCAGTGATAAAAGTACTGGATTTGACTTTTGGGGTACAGCAATAATTTAATTTTTCTGGACAAAAAATACACGCTTTGTTACACTGATGGGATTAACCAATTATACATTTCAATAGCTCTCTTTAATTATGTATACAATTTACATAATTTTAATGTATTACATAATTATAAAGTCTTTTTTTCTATTGTATGCTCTCAGGATCATCGCTAAATCAAAGGTCGACTCTGACCAGCGGAGGAATTCCATTAAAAGTCTTCTTCCTTTGGTTACAAAAAAAGACACAAGTCGTTGTTTTTCTGAAGGTGTGGTTAATCCCAAATCCAGTTACAGCTATTTTATTGGAAGCGAAACATGGGATTTACGGATGGATTTGCTTTATTGTTTCGCGGATCGTTAGAAAGAAACCGTAGAGATTATTTCTCGGAAAGTTACTTGGGATAGTCTTATATAGTATGTAGGAGTGTAAGAAAAATGGTGGAAAAATTTGTATAAAAATACATTGTGTTGGTTACTGTTGCTAGGATGGTCTTGTATAGTATGAAGTTGTGCAAGAAAAATGGTGGAAAAATGTGTATAAAAATACATTGTGCTGGTTACTGTTGTCAGGATAGTCTTGCGTAGTATGTAGAAGTGCAAGAAAAATTGTGGTAAAATATGTGTAAAAAAATAGTGTGTAGGTTACTGTTGTTAATCTTGTAGGAGGATAGTCTTGTATAATACGGAAGTTACTTAGGATAGTCTTGTATAATAGGGGAGTTACTTAGGATAGCGTTTTATAGTCTAGGAGGATGGAAAGAACAGGAGTAGTCATGTGGCCTTCGGCGTGAAGCGAAAAAGCTTACCCTCCCTCTTGGGAGAAAGGACCTTTATCTACCCCACTTTTACATGGTGTTCTATGGGAGAATTTGCGATTTTTCATTTTAAATGAAAAAAATGTGATCACATTATGGAAAACGAATACACATATGTATATTTCTAATAAGCTCAGTAGATATACATGTATTATTTAAAATAAATAACAAATAAACACCCAAAACCAGGCGATATTAATATTGGTTCTTCTGAAAATCTTAAAATTATTTTGTTATAACTTTATTTTTTTTAAAAATCTTTTATTACATTTTAAAAATCTACTGTTCATCATTAAATGTTTAATATTTTTGATAAAAGAGATTTTTTTAACGATATATATTAGAACTTTTTATGCGAAATAAAGTTAATAATCTTATTATTATATTTTATTCGTATTACTTGCGTATATTCTTTTTATTAAACAATTTTAATTAATGATAGCCAGTAAATGCTTAAAACTGATGTGATTACTATTTTTGACGTATACACGTGTTAGTTTTAATAAAGTTAATATATTAAGTATTTTTTTACCAATTTACAATTAATTACTGTGATACTTATGCTACCAAACCACTAATACTTGTAGCATAGCTAATAAAAATATAAGGTATATACCAAAACAATAATTTATTTATGTTCCTGTTAATTAGTGTATACATGTAAAATCTATTCATTGAATCGATTTTGAGTACTTCAATTATATACATTCCGTTAAATTTTTTATATTGTAAAAGTCCCTAATAAGAATCCCCTCTTGGAATGAAGTAAATAATTCAAACTATTATAGATCCAGTATAGATTTAAAATCGAATGAATATTTTTGAATATAACTTCAATTGTAAACATTGTATCATAGAATATTATTTAAAAAAGAAAGAAATCTTTATTAGTGGATTTTCTATTTTATTCATAAAAATAGTGACAAACATAACATAAAAACCTGCTAATTAACTCTATTTAAGCAACTTTAAATGTAAAAATTCCATTTAATGTATTTTTGATTAAAAAAAAATTATTAGTTGATTTTTTTTATTTTATTCATAAAAATAGCTACAAGTTGATTTAGTAGCATAAGTATATCGCAGTAATTATTTCAAATTAGTAAAAAAATACTTAATATATTAGCTTTTTTAAAATAAAAAGTAGACACCAAAAAAGTAATCAAATCAGTTTCAAGCATTTATTGGTTATCATTAATTAAAATTGTTTAATAAAAAGAATATACGCAAGTTATACGAATAAAATATAATAATAAGATTACTTTATTTCGCATTTCATATGCAACTTAAATAAAGTTCTGTTATATATTCGTTGTTTAAAACAATCTGTTCGATCAAAAATAATAATTTTTAATGACGAACAGCTGATTTTTAGGATTTAATAAAAGATTTTTAAAAAAAATCCAAGTTATTATTAAATAATTTTAAGATTTCCGGAGGAACCAATATTAATATCGCCTAGTTTTGGGTGTTTATTTGTAATTGTATTTTAAATAATACATATATATCTACTGAGCATATTAGAAATATACATATGTGTATTCGTTTTTCATTATGTAATAACATTTTTTTCATTTAAAACGAAAAATCGTAAATACTCCCATAGAACCCCATGTTAACTAGGGGTAGATATTGATAACAGCCTTCCCCCGGTTCCCCTCCACCTCTGGCTTCACTCAGTTCCCGTACGTTTCAATCCGCGTGACTACTCCTGTTCTTTCCATCCTCCTAGTTTATAGTATGTAAGGTGTTATTTAGGATAGTCTTGTATAGTATGAAGGAGTGTAAGAATTTTTTTGGGAGAGTGTGTATAAAAATACACTGTGTTGGTTACTGTTGTGTAAGTTGGTGTAATATTTTTTTGTATCGAGATTCAGTTAGTAGCATAATTTAACAGTTGGTAGATAATCAACCCGTTGTAATTTTCATTAAGGATCTTGATAAATGTACATTAACCTATTTTGTAGCTAACTATTCTCGTTCTAGCTTCTGTTTGTAAATTTTATTCGCTTTTCAGTTAACAAAATGTTTTTCGGTTGTATAGCGCATTTATATTAAATACTTCGAAAATATTTCGCAAAAATCATTTTTTTTTACGATTTTAAAATCTGGACTAAGTGAAAGTTTGAATCTGAAAAGTTTATATTTATTCAGTAAATTATTATGGGTATGGCAAAATTCTTTCGGAACACATTGCTTGATATATACTTAGTTTTTTTATGTTAAATAATGTAGCGTTTATACATTTCAAATTATTAGAGCATTTTATACAACATATTATTTTCTTTTAAAACATCATACGAACTCCCTTAATAATCTTCACATAAAATTACCTTTTACAAAAATACCCTCTGATTTTTTTCAAAAGATACTTCAACCCTTTCAATAACCATAAACGATAACTCCTCACAGAAACATTTCAAAGCTAAAACTGCTTCCGAAGCACCTGCTTTCCAAAAAGCTAATTACAGCTTCCCCTTTTATGGAAGATGGCGTTTCACATAAACTTCTTTCACGCCTAATTTACTGAAAAAAAGGAGAAGGAACTTCAAATTAACCAGGAGCAAAAATCGAAACTGTTCCTCTTGGACATAAATCGAGCGACGTTATCGTTTTCTCAAATCATTAGAAGCCTTAAATCAGTCGTGGAAATGAATTCTAACCGAAAATTAAAGCGAAAGTCGTCTGGTGGAGTTGAGAGAAATTCTCAGGGTTGCCGGGTGGAGTTTCTTCGAAAATGGCCAAGTTTTTCCGCTCATAATTTGCCGATTGCCACTTTTGGAACGTCAGTTTGGAATACTTTACCGAATAAGTTTAGTTTCAATTATCGTCAAATATATCTATATGAAGGCTATCGCCCACGAGCGGCGTAGTTTAGAATCACGGTCAAGTGACGAGCTGCCCCTGAGTGCACACAACGCAACTGTAAAGGCGACATCCAACTAAGTGTCATTGCCAAAATAACTGCCGATCTATAATTGGCCCATGCAGTCAAAAATGTAAGACGAGTTATACCCCGTGTAAAGGAGCGCACGTTAAATATCTTTCGAGGTCACTACTCTGCGAACGATGTTGCCCTTAACGGTTGCGTTGGCCTACTCGGATATCGGCTCTTCACTTGACTGTGGTTCTAAAATACAACGTCCTTCGCCAAATCGCCATCAGCCCTCGTGTAGCTCTAGTGTGACGATAATTCAAACTAAACTAAAAAAACTATCTATACGATGGTTTTTGGCCACGAGCGGCTTAATTTAGAATCACGGTCAAGTAATGAACTGCCCCTGAGTGCACCCAACGCAACTGTAAAGGCGACATCCAACAAAGCGTTGGGACTTAAGAACATATTTAACATGTACTCCCTCCACACGGGGTATTATTCTTCTATTCCACATGGGGTACTTCTGGCTGTACAGACCGCTTATAGGTAGGCAGTATTTTGGCAGTCCTGTCCCAAACGTGACACTTTTCGCATATGGCAGACTCCTTACAGACCTGGGCTCCTCAGCCGCATTAGCTTGAACTGCGTCTTTAAAACTGCGAAAAAGAAATATTTTAAAACAAAAAGTATTGAAAAAACCCTCTAAAATTAGGGGAATTAATGCTTGACATAAAAGACACTAGTAAATCAGTGCACAGTTAAAGGCAATTGGTACTCCATAAGGTAAATTAAATAACTTAGAAACTTAAAAAGTATTCTCTCCGGGGGGAAATCACCCATTAAGCATGCTTTTTTTTTAAAATTCTTATTATTCTTTGTGAGCTGTATGTGTAGTCAATAGTTCCTTGAATTAGAGCTTTTTGAGTGATTTGAGACACGGACAGACCTACGCTTGAAACCAAGTTTTATAGATTAAGATCCTCCAAAACGTAAAGAAAACACAATTTCCATTTCGGATTTTCCACCGCGTTGCAATACTTTCCTTTTTTTTAATTTTAGGTAATATAAAGAAAAAATATTAACTAAACAAAAAAAAATATTATAGGTCTTTCTAAAATTCTTCAAAAAATTTTCATTAAGGTTCTAAATTTTAATAAGCCAAGTAGATGCAAAGCTAGCCAATTCTGGCGACCCTGAGAATGGTAACTGCGTTCAAAAATGTCGAAATTGCTTGCCTTCTAATGACGGGTTAAAGGGGCGAATTTATTGGCATCATACATCAGGGCAAGGAAAAAAATGAACTCAAAAGCGACTCGGCATCGTAACGAGTTGAGGATCAGGAATTTATGACCGGAAAGAGAGAATGGAGGTATGGCGGTGTTCTTATTGGAGAATGATCCGTACCTTTTCGATCAGGGTTTTGTTTTTTAAGTAAATATCGGTTTGGCTTAAAAGTGTAGTAAATTTCATATAGGATTGGGCCATACTCGTATTTTACTGATAATCCTCCAGGGTTTAACAAGGATATTTACTAACTTCTATGTTATGGACTATAGACGGTTTTTAAGAGGTTTGGTTTAGGTGAATTAATGCTAAGAAGTGTATAAATACTACGAATAGCTGATTTCCACCACAAAAAAATGTTTTGCATGCATTCATTTTAAAAATATATATATTTCCTGTTAATATTTCTTACGCCTGTTTTATATTATTTCTTATTTCTTCCTCTAATAGACTTGGTGTTTTTGCAGTACAAGGCATATATATATTGTTTAAATTCATCTGGTCAAATACTTTTCAAATATTTTTTTTAATTATAACATTTTTTCTTGTACGATTATTTCAGAAAGTTAAAGATTGATTTGAAAGAATCGTTAGGATTCATTCAAAATCCGCAATCTCCTCCTCTAAACTGCCGAAAGCTTTGCGTAGCTCTCCGGTAGAAGAAACCCTTAATGTTTGTTTTTTGGCTGTTAGGGTATCGTAATAACAAAACAACTTCTACAGTGTCTGTTATGACAATGCTAACTGTCAGTGTTGGGCATTAATTAATTTGTCATTTATATTTGTAATTGGCTAAAGAAGCAAATTTACCAATAAAATTAATTTCAATTAAAATAATCGCAATTGAACTCTTAATTGCACCTTGCAATTAAAGTAATTCGATTAACGCATGGTAATTGTAATTCACAATTAGAATAATTGCAATTTAATTTTTTAATTGATTTATGAAACAATTAAAACTAACAATTAATTTTATGAATTAAAACAAAATTAATACAGAGTTAGGAAAATTAAGCCGTAAGTCTTAGACCTAAGATGAATAAAAAGTGGTTGTTATTTTTATTTAAAAATTACAAATAATTGAAAATAAATTGTTAATTGTTACTACAACAGTTAACAATTAAATGATTGTTTATTGTAATTTTAATTAATTACAATTCATTAATTGTAAGTTGTCGTCGTTACATTTACCAATTAATTTTTTATCTTTAATTTTTCATGCAATTAAAATTTGCCCATTTGACACTAAATGATAGTTTGCCTTTGAGGCATCGTAACAACAAAAACAACTTCTACCACGGACTATTCATTTCACATAGCCGGAGAAGGTCTCTCAATAACGTGAGTGGACGGAATGTTTGAAGTCACTGTTCCAAGTGTCGTTGCTCCGAAGGTAAAGCAAACTGATCGCGTAACCTGGTTGGAACTACTACTCTTTCAGAAATAACACTTTCATTTTTGACGATTCATGAATCCCTCAAGCCTCATTTCGTTAGTTTTGAGGATTGTTTCCTCAAACTATCGCGGGACTCTTGAGTAAACGCGAATCCTCACTTTTACGATCGTGATTTGACGATTCTGTATCTTGATTTTGAGGAAACTGAATCTCATTGTTGTACTCGCATGCTCAAAAATGACGAAATATTTCTTTAGATTAGACGACATTCAAATCCTCATAAAAATGACGATGCAAATTTCCTCGCTTTGGGGAAATGAAAACTCAGAGCATTTGCCAGTACACGAATCGTCAAAATTAAGGAAAATTTTGTCGTTTTTGAACAATTCGTTTTTTTAGTGTAGTTCACGACTGAACATATTTTTTGTATTCTTTAACTGCGGGACTCGGTAGAGTGACAAGAAACTATTAGTCCGCTTACGCGTCTGGGAGCGCTTCTCAGTAGTATTAAGTAAGTAGGCCTTTCTTGTACAGCGTGTGGTTGCACCAGGATGCAGGATACTGAAAATTTGTCGATGTATATCACTGTTTATATAGTCAATAATTTTAATATTTTTATATTCACACATTTAACAACTTCTGTTTGTGTAAAATTTAAATTATAAATTGCTTGATTTTAAAAAAAAGATTTAATTTAAGAGAATTTTTTCTGGATTTGTTTGTACAATCAACGATTTAAAAACGGTAAACAGAAAAAAAACTAATTCTTATGTCAACTCTAATGAAAATGCGTCTCTTTTCCACGTTATCCACTTTCCCAACCTTGAGTGTTTGTCTGCAATAACCAGACCAGGAGCAGCAAGAAAGCAAATTCGATGTCCAATAACAGGCAGCCTGGCATTGATGCGATTGCGCCCTAAACTCACGTTTTTACTTCATAAGACTTCGATAACTGATGACAACTAATAAAAATATTTGCCGCATAAATAACAATATCAGGATATAAAAAAAACAGTGTCGATTGTAATTTTTTTTATTTACCAATTTGGCCAATTGTTTCCTATAAGCCACATTTAACTAAGTTTTTGACAGATTTGAGTACTTTTTTAAATCGTATTCAATCAAAAATATATTTAAATGAAATTCAACTAGGATTTTTTTGTATGCAAATAACCCCTCAAAACAATTCATTGAAAAAAGACAATTTTCCAATGCTAACCCTATGGCGCATAAGCCTTTTTTCCCAAGTCCAACATATTATCTACTTTCCCAACCTTGAGTGTTTGTCTGTATTATCCAGACCCGAAGTGGCAAGGAAGGAAAATCGAGGCCCAATAAAAGGCAGCCCGGCATTTGTCTGAAACTCGCCTTTTAACTTCAATACATCTCGATAACTGCAGACAACTAATTAAATCTTCACTGTGTATTTAAATATTTTTGTTCGCGAAAAAGTAATGCCGATTGTCCAATTTCCTATTTCCCGAGTTTGACCCATTTGACATATTAGTCCGATTTTGACAATCTGATTTTTTTTAAGAAAGTGAATTAAGAAATATTTAAATAACTTTCAGCCAGGATTGTTTGTGTGCAAACATAATTTCAAAACAATTAAGCAGAATCAAATCTATTCATATGTTGGCCCTATGGCAGATAGGTCCTTTTTCCACATCCAGCGTGTTATGTACTTTCCCAACCTTGAGTGTTTGTCTGTATTATCCAGACCCGAAGTGGCAAGGAAGGAAAATCGAGGCCCAATAAAAGGCCGCCCGGCATTGATGCGATTGCGTCTGATTAACGGACTCTTTCCTTCTTAAGGAGTCTTAGTTCCGGGCTCCTGAGTTTCCCGTTTTCTTCTTTTTTTTGCTTTTCCGGATAACCAGGATCCGGGGTTGTCCGGGAATCGACTATTGCGGAATTCGTCTTGATGGCCATAGTCTTTGTGCTTGCTTCGAATAAGGAAGGAAAGGGTTTATTGGTTTCTTGTTTGGGGCAGAGTTTTGTGGAATAAAAGTTTGTTACGGTAATGCCTGTTTCTTATTTATATTTTTTTTCTTATTTATAAAATTTGCACAAGAATAAAGGCAGTGCTGGGTAAATTTTAATTGCAAGAATAACTAATGATTAACAATTAATTTATTGGTAAATGTAAACACAACAACTAAAAACTCATCAATTGTAATTGTTTAAAATTACAATAAACAATCATTTAATTGTTAACTATAGAAAAAATAATTTACAATTGTTAACTATAGTAGAAACAATAATTGTTACCTAAATAAAAACGATTAGCAATTAATTGTTAAGTATAGTACAAACAATTAATAATTATTTTCTATAATAGCAACAGTAAACAATTAATTGTTAATCTTCAATTGTTCTAGTAATTAAAAATCGTCCAACATTGGTCTTAAGACTTACAGCCTAATTTTCCTAAGTATTTACTCATAACGTTTTAGTACATGAAGTCAATTGTTAGTTTTAATTGTTTCATAAAACAACTCACAAAGTTAATTGAAATTATTTTAATTGTGAGTTGCAATTTACATACGTTAATCAAATTAATGTACTTGCATGGCGTAATTAAAAGTTCAATTGCGATTAATTTAATTGCAATGACTTTTTTTAGTCAATTAATAGGATAATTGACAAATTAATTGATTAATTGCCAACACTGGATGCAGGATGCTTAAAGTGTGTTAATGTATCACTGTCCATATCTTCAATAATTTTATACTGTTATTTTTCAAACATTTAGCAACTTCGTGTGTATAAAATTCAATTACAAATTGATTGATCGAAAAAAATATTTAAATTAAATCAGGATTAAGAACGTATTAACAAAGATTGTACTTTTACAAAGTTTTAGTTTATGAATCCAACATTTAAATATTTTCCCCCAATCTTCATACATACATAAATTTTATAGTTCGAATACGTATTTATGAATGAATGCTTACACTCAGCTTGAGTTTCCGTTCATTTTAGGCTTATTGTTAATGCTTATTATTATCATTTATGCTTATTATTGAAAATGTAGTTTGTCAAGTAAAACTACTTATATTTAAACGTAACGCAGAGCAATTCCTTCAATAAATATTCGCAAACAATTATCATTTCGTAGAAAAAGAACAACTGTTTATGTATCAACAAAAATTAAAGTTGCATTATCGTGTTGCCAACGCGCACCATGAAAAGAAAGGAAATACAAATACACAAATCAGGATCTATTGTCTTACGTCATACAGTTTCTCCAACTTTCATACTTGGTTTCTACTTTCTTTATATTGAAAAATATATATATAAATCGGCATAGTATATCTCTACTTCGAAAAAAAATATTCAATTACATTAATTTAATACCAAATTTCTACCGTAATTGTAATAAATTTAAGTTTTCGTGACCCTGCATCCTATGTAAAAAAAACGTTCATTATTTATGAAACGGTTGAAAATTACACATTTATAACAGGTTTTTAAGAATCTCTGAGGTTTTATACAAAAATAGAAGTTCCCACAATAATATTTTTAATGGCTTTAATATTTTCTGGAAAACAATTTGATACCTAGAGTGAATTTAGAGAGTAAAAATCCAAACTAGTAATTTTGCTCCATTCTAAGTATCCCTATATTTATTCAAATTGAGTAAATTTCAAGGCAATTAAGAATCTACACAACTGGTAAACTATATAAAATTGTTAACAGTTTGAAGTTTGGATTCATATTGAATTTTGAAATAAAAATATACCCATTCAAACGATTTATAAATATTTATTATATATTTATAAATATAAATATTTATTGCAAGTAAAATATTTATTACGTATACATATTAAGTACAAGTAGATTATGTTAAAAAGGGAATTCATACCATAAAATTTGTAAATTACTAAAATTTTCTACCATTAAACTATTAAATGTGTCTTAAAATTAAGTTATGAGCTTATGAATGTATAACATATGCGAAAGGAATATTAAAATGTCATACCTTTCCATATTTTACAAAAGAGCTCATTTTACGTTTAAAGAATGTTTACTTAAGATATTCATTTTAAACAGGGAAACGTAAATAGACTCCTATTAAAATAAATAATGGAATACCTAGAACAAAATGTGGATATTACTTCAAACTTATATTTGACAGCATTTTTATTCAGCCTTCATATACATTTTAAAGTAGTTTAATGCAGTGATATAAATATTTTAATTAATTTAATATAAGTAAACGAATATGGTTCTAGAAGCTTGAAGTAATTAGTCTAATTTTAGAATTTCATTTTAGCTCCCTTCCCCATTAATATTCTAAGAGTGTTAATAAAATTTAAATTGTGAGCTTCAGTTAAAATATTTTCCATTTCAAAATTCAAAATTTGCTTAGAATTATTGATGTTAATATGAATTACGGATAAAACTTGTTTTTGATTTTATTATTTAACTGCTTTCAAAATCTCTATTAACACGTTCACGTCGGGGTAAATGTCTAAGTTTTTACGCGTAGGGAGGGACTGTCTTATATCGCTATGCTTCGTCGGGCGAAAAAACACTTTGCGAGTTCGAAAGCACTTAATGCGAGATCACAAGTAGTGATGATCACAACTAGTGGAAATACAAGGTAGATTATATGCCACGAAAGAAAGTAAAAAAGTAACGACATATTGTAAACATAAGGGCTAGCCCGCATTATGTTTGGAATGCTTTGAAAAATTGCATAGATATAACTAATTGTTATCAATTTAAATATTGAATGTTTATGAAGCTTAATATTTTTATATATATGTTGAGAAAAAATAAAATAAGCTTATTCTTTAACGACTTCTTGCCTGAAAACTAGTGACTCACCTGTAATGCGCGCCTCCTCACGGAATAGTTATAAGCGTGACCCACAAGTGGGTCACACAAGCGTGAACGTGTTAAACACGATTGTGCCAAGTCTTACAAAATATGCAATTTTTCAACAACCTCTCTTTGAAAACTTGTCAATTTTAGAGGTGCTTCAATAAAATGTAATCTCTAAAATAAATTGCCAATAAATTACTTGAATGTACAAGCTAATCATTCTAATAGCTTTAAAAATCTGTTCCAAGATTTTTAAATTAAAACTGGCCATATAATTTTAGAGAAAGGAATTTAATTTTTTTTTTCAATTTGATAAACCAAATGTGATTTTCTAGTAGTTAGAAACAATCCACAGTATAACATAGTTTTATACTTTGAAATTTTTAACTTAAAATGAATCTTAACAGTTGTTGCTCGTTTCCCAAGTATCTGATGATTTGTGCTGTAAACATTATATACAAAAAAAGCAATGTTAAGTATCACAGCTTTATATTTACTTAATATAGTTATTTTAACATCTACTCTGGTGTTTAATATACCATCGTTAATTATTTAAATGACACAAACTCCTCAGTATCTCAACCAATTGCTGCTTTTTGAGCTTGCAGGGAAGACTTCATTACGTCTTACCACAAAAACAAACTTGCATAAAAAAAATCTCGGAGTAGGTGTCATTTTCGCTCCTCGAAGAATGCGAGGAAATCAACTTTTGGCGATAACGACGCCAAATTCCTCCCCAAACACTAATGAACTCATCCACTCCCCGCGATCCTTGCAGGCCATTGAGTTGAGAACAAGATGATGATGCTACCGGAGAAAAACTAATGGTAAAGCTGGTGTATCAAGTGAAGTCGTCCATCGATCTGTGGTCAGCCCAAATAAACGTTCTCGGCGATGTATTTGACTCTGTTGTACAGTTAAATATGTGCGCGCTTACTACATTGACTTGGCGACTTTCTCTCTGCCTAATTGTAGTGAAGTGACTTTCTCATAAAAATACCTTTCGTAATGACTGAATTTCGTAATTAAGCTGTAGTGAATTGAAGAATTTATAAAATTTGAGGTTGCCTTGGCGACATATTGGTCAGAATTTGCTGAGAATGAGACTTTTAACATCGTTTGTCCTAGACCTTACAGAATTCTACCGTTTTGACTTGTACGCTTGTATTGTTCTAAATAAAAAGTCTCTTCCTAAGAGCAGTTCTCCCAACACAAAATAGTACACTAATGAAGACTGCAAGGCATTTTTCTATTGAAGAATTTTCTATGAAATTACTACCATCTTGTATAAAATCAGATCTAGTGCTACAACCTACAACTCTTCCGTGGGCAGGTAAGCTGCAACAATAATGAATTGGACCATTTTTGCTTTGAAAAATAAGCATTTCAGGACACTTTCGCATTTCTTCGAGTAATTGAGTGCTTACAACAGTATCTGAGCAACGTCGATGTATTAGTCAATCATATATAGATACTGCAGTTTACCTGCCCACGGTAAAACTGTGCAAGTAGCTGAGGCGTGGTGTCAGGTGTTGTACATGAATAAATGTTGGAATTGGAAGAAGTTTTTTTATAGACATTTAATAAAAAATAACCACAACAATAAACTAAATGAAACAAATAACAAGTAAATATGGTTCAGGGCATCGCAGGTTCTTTTGGCTTGAGAGTAATGAGCTAAAATGAAGTCGTGTTCGGTTCGAATCTCACTGGGAATAAATTTGTCCCGCCTTTATTGTGCAGGGATTGGATAAAAGAATATATTAGAATTTATACTACTGGGTAAAAAATTTGAGTGACAGATCTTTAGTTTTATTTCGTAATTTTCAAGGATTCGGGTGCAAAAAGAAATACCATGTGCAAAAGTTTTACTTCCTATAATGGGGTGCCAAAACAAAGAAAGTTAATAAAAATTAAATTAAGATTCACCACGTAGCCATTTTTTAAAAAATTACCTTTAACACGTCGGATGCTGAGGACGCGCGAGCGCGTCTCGTGGTTCCGATTCATCGATAACAGCACATTCTGATAAAATTCGTAGTGCTATTTCGCCAACCGTTCTTTAAGAGTTCAAGTTCGTTTGATTACTTGATAAACATGGTGGTCTAGTGGTTACACACGTAACTGTAATGTAAGTCACGATTTAAGAGGAGATCAAAAGATTTTTAATTAAAAAAATATTCAATTTAAATCAAGTGCATTATATTTTTAGTTATAATGGGTGTCGATCAACTATTCCACAATTTTTTTTCATTTAATGTTAAAAGTTGTAGTGATAATCACTTTTTACAAACGTCGAATTACACTACAGACAAGATAATTTTGCAATTCCCCTCTTCAACTATCTAGCTGTAAAAAAAGGCAAATAGTCTATTACATTTTTTATTAAAAAACCCCCCAGAAAATAAGAATTAGGAAAATTTATTGATATTTCATAGTCAAAAAAATAATCATTGAAACGAGTCTGGTTATTGACTTTCAATTCAATAATTAGTAACAGGTGATTATCTGGTTGGAGAAGTCCAGGAACATTTCCTCGTATTTTTTTTGACTAGCTGCCGTGTAGCTTCAGTTAGCGACGTTTATTCAACCTAGCCTTGTAATTTTGCGATCTCAAACAAGATTTTTACTTTTTCGAAAATGAAGAAGAGTTAGTTTATTTCCATGGTAACGAACTGGTTTTAAAAACAGTATGTTCTTCTACTTCACATCAGCCTCTATCGATGAACATTTTCCATCGTTATCGCCGCAGCCAAAGTGTTAAGGAATTAAAAGTTGCGTTTCAGCATGGAGCAACTTGGAGTGAGTTATTTGTTTTGTGCTTGCTAGGGTTGCTTGGCGACTTTTTGGCGGCTTCACTTTGTTTCTCGCCAACATCTTCAACCTCTCAACTCTACGTTGCAGGCCAACTTCCCAACTACCCCTCTCAACCAAACAAGAAAAAATAACATCACGAAGGAAATAGAAATAGTCGAGGCAAAAGAGCAGCCGAGCAATAAAAAGGCAAAACATCAGCGTGTCATCGTAATTAATTAAAGCGTCGCGGCGTAGGAAATTAACTTAAGTCGCGTTAAAAATAGTTCTGAAAAGTTCGTTAAAGGGCCCCTAATGATTGTGGCTGTTTTATTTGTCGGGGGTCGTCGCAAACGAGCGGGCTGGGAATTAAATCAAGACGTAAAAAGATCCCGACATTCCACAGATTTGTTTAATGTTCGTTTTAATGAACTATTTGCGGACGCCGCGTCACACCGCGGAGAAGACGAATGACGGGGAACGGCCGTCAAAGGCGCCCCCTGGTGGTGGAGTGGATGTTTCTTTTGTATCGTGAGGCTTTTTGAGAACTTTGTTATACAAATGTTTCAATTCTTACCTCCTTGCTCAGTGTTCTCTAATTTTAGTTTAAAAACTAAAAAAATAATACAAAAAAGCATCTATTACACCTTTTCTAAATGAATCAAAAGATATATTTAGTGATATATAACTAATATATTTAGTGATAATATAACTTCATTGATGATTAAGTGATGTAAATTATACGATTTTTAATATTCAATACATTAATATAGAGTTCGTTTTTCATCATTTGATAACCTAAATTGATTCATCTTTTAAGAAATACACAGAATTGTTTTTTAGTATTACAGTGTTGCAAGAATAACTAATGAAGAGCATTTTAAATACGGAGAACACGTTATATTGTGTATTACAAATATTTTACAAATATTTATGGGGGAAAGTAGGCTGAAGGATAAATATGTTCAAATTCATAAGATTTGAATATTTGCGGAGCTATTAAATTATCGTAATTTATTCACTACAATATTTAGATTTCGTTACAATACAAAATGCCACAACTTAAGTTCAATGCTTGTTTTTACTGCTGGACACAAGAATGAAAATTAAACAAAAGTAAATACTTTGCAATAGGCTTCCCTTTATTCATTTTTTTTATTGAAGTATTTTTGCTTTTCTCTATTTGAAACGTGTCTCTTAAGGGAAGCCAACTACTTTAAGACAAAAAAAAATAACTGTTATATAGCTTAAAAATTTAACATCATTAATATTCCCTTTACACTATTACTATAATGTATTTATAAAGTAGCGCCACTTGTAAGGGTCTTCACTTGACCGATGTTCCGAATGACGAGGCTTGTTGCCAATACCCCTCGTGTAATTCTAGTGAAGAAGGGAACTTATAAAATACTTTATACTTCACTTCTAAAACTATTTTATAAATGACTTCATTTTTTGAAATTGCCAAAAACGTAATGCTGACTTTAAAAAAATTAAGGGGGGGGGGGGCGCTGAAGATCAGTTGATTAGGCTTTCGCTTAACATGCGGAAGGTTCCAAGTTCGGGTCCGGTCAGTGCCAAAATAACTGCCGACCTTTAAACGTCCCATGCAGCCAAAATGTCCGATAACCCGTGTTTAGGAAGTGAACGCGTTAAATATCGTCCTTAAAGGTTGCGTTGGGTGCCTACTCAGGTGTCGGCTCGTCACTTAACTGTTGCTCTAAAATGCGACGACAGTCGCAAATATCCCTGGCGTAGATCTGGTGCGACGATAATTCAAACTAAAACATTAATTTTTTCAAAATTCCTATTAAAAATAATCATAAAAAAACATCATTAAAAATTTGTGTCGTGCATGTTTTACTTGTATTTCGAACAAATAGTAGGGTGTACACTCTGAAGAAATCTATTATTACTTAATTAAGTTAAACATGTGCATTACAATTAAATCTACAATGTACATATTTTTATTATATTCTGTGAAATATAAAACGCGCTGCCACAAAATACAAAATGCTTTAATGAATCATGCTTGAATTTGGAATTTTGCTTTTTTCTCAAAATACTTTGTAAACAACATATGCGTTCCCTTACATTTTAAACATTAATTTATAAATAGCTTATACTCTTAAATAGCTTCATACGAAAACCAACCATATTTGTCCATAATTTTGCTAGTATGTACGACAAAATCTCATTCCAGGAAATAATTTAGAAAAATTGAATATTGTTTGCTTTGTTTAAATATAGTATGAAATTTGCTCTTAGTTATATCAACCCCCCCCCCCCCCCAGTTTCATACAAACAACCGTATTACATAATTTTACTGGTAATAATACTAAAAAGAAACTCGTATTATGCAACGTTTTTTTTTTTCTAAAATATTTTAAAAGAAATTACTAACAATATGCAATATTACTTTATTAAAATGAAGATGATTACACAGCGTTATTCTTGACATAAGGGATTATGCAATTATGAAAAATACATTTCCTATTACATTGTCAACATGTTTGATTAAATTTAATGAATTGTGGAACACTTAAATTTTTATAATAATGAGTGTATACACCAATGAATATTTATGAATGATTTAATACACTTTTTCGCAAAAATAATGATGTAGTTTTAGGTATATTTTGGTAGTGTTAATATTCGTGCGGCGTACATGATTTGTAATTTTCAATAGAGAAAATATTAGATGAAACAGTGATAAAGTATGTACGTATAGAAATTAATACACTTTAGGGGAGCACTTTCCGTACTTTTGTAAACTCTGTTTCAACTTTTTTTTTTAGCATTAAAAAAAATATAATCTTCGTGACATCGATTCATTAGGAATCTACAATAAAATGGTAAAAACGGGGTGGGGGGCTTATTTTTTAACTAAAATTTAAGGGGAAAAATTGGTATAATGGCTTTTGAAAAAATTATAAAAATGTTTTTAAAACTTTCTCTGTTAAGAAAAGTTTTAAATGTTCGATTTTTAAACATCCAAGAACACAAGCGTGAAGAATTTAGGGTCAATGTATTTTTTGTATTATGTATTTATGCATTTTTAATTTTTTTTGTTTTGAAATCGTATTTTTTTTTTGTATTATGTAATATATATTTTATTTAAAATATGTTTACTTACTCAATTATTTATATGCTCTTAAATAGGATGATAAAAAATTAATAAGTGAATATAATTTAATATAAATATATAAAACTCAGCAGGATTTTGCTGTTTTTGCCTCGAATGTGTTTCAGAAGTTATTGACTAGCAGCACATTTCGTTTTTCGGACCAGTTAATCTTGAGAGTTTTTTCTCAATCTCAACTTTTCTCTTTCTCTTCAGTTTATCTAAACAAGAGCGGCGGAAAACAAAAGAATTGCTCGGGACAATTTCACTTTTAGAAGAACTATAGATGAAGATCCCAGGCAGTTCGCTTTCTTTCTTATAATCGGATTTCTTTAAGAAAAAAATGTTCCTATTTTTTTTCTTTGAAACGAAAAGAATACCCGATTCTGGATGAAGCCCCTTTCTAAAAGATCTTGATGTTCTAGTTTGGAAGAATTCTAATTAACGTTTGACTAATTTGAGGGAAATCGGTTGGAACATCAGCTTCAGTTCAGTTTAGGAAACTTAAACTGTTTTGTATCGAAAAAATCTTAAATAGAAGCAATTTCATATGTTACAAAAACGTGAAATTCACACTAAACAGTTTGTAAAATGGTGATGTGTGTATAAATGTTTTAAATTGAATTGAAAGTGGATTTTAAATGTGCAAATTTGCTCCATCTTGCATAACTTTTACACAGTTGCGGAGTCAGGCTGTAAATAAATGATCCTTTATTTATCACCAAGCTTGTGCTATCGTTTCTTAAAATTGAAAACTATTTTACTATTTTTTTTACTTTTTAAGTAAAACAAAATGCAGCATTAAATAGTTTCTTTCCAAATGTTACTAGTTACGCTGTAACCGTGCGTATTTCGGTCCCATATGTTTTCCGACAACTAGATAACTACTATACAATATTTTACTGAAATACTTATAGGCAAGATTGTTATACGACTATACATACTACAAAACTCAAATCCCTAGAATCAATTAGAGACAGTCGTCATCCATATTATATTTTTACTTAAATAGATGGAAAATGTCTAAAAAGTTGGACTTCTTTGTGTTGAGAATAAAAGAAATAACTAGTTTTATAGAAATAGAGCATTAAAGACGATTGGAAAAAACATTTGCTTAAAAAAAAATTGAACTTTTTTCCTTGAGTAAAGCTGAATAAACAAAATATAAGACAGATATGCAGAAGTTTTTTTAGATAAAAATAGTCTAAATCATTTCCTTTGGGTTCTCTCGGCAAAATTAAATCTTGCCATACTTTCTCAACATCCATAGATAGATCAGATTCATTGAAATCTGGGCGTCAAAATTGGAATATTAAAATTCAAAAGTTTTACTAAAAATTTAAATTCAAAGCACTTAAAGATATCGTTTCATTTATAAATATAAAATTATTAAATAGTATTAACAACGTCGTCCATAATAAGTAAATGACATAACATCTTAATGAATGCCATGCTAAGCGTAAAGATGAAAGTATGAATCAAAATATCATTGACATTTGGATAGTCAAAACTCGAATAACTTAAGTGGGAAAACTACTTGTATAACTATTATACTCGGATAACTACGATGTTTGATTACTTTACTTGGATAACTACGATATTTATTACTTACTTACTGGATAACTACGATATTTATTACTTACTCGGATAACTACTATATTTGATTACTTCTCGGATAACTAAGATATTTGATTACTAACTCGGATAACTACAATATTTGATTACTTACTCTGATAACTACGATATTTGATTGATATATCAGTTACATTTCTTTTAAACTAGTGAATCCATCTGGACGTGTACGAGAGCCGCTGTCTCCCAAAAAAGAAATTGTGGAAGACACAAAGTAGATTATGAGGATTGAGTTTCTTGAGTAATGTCTTCCATTGGCTAGGGAGACATTTTAAATCCATATTTTAATAATACGATACTAAAAATACTGCCTTTATTTGCTGCAAGACGTCGAAAAAAGTTCGTTTCTGTTGGAAAAACCAGGATTAAGGATCACTTTTGATATTGGCCACAGTGACGTTTGTATTTAGTTCTTAATACAGTGTTACAGAATTTTGTTAAAAGATTTTTGAAACAATTTTTGGAGTTATCCAATTACCTTTAGGATTATAAATTCATTTTTGTCTTTTATTTATCTAAAGACATGCATACGGGGAAATATATGAGTTGGAGAAGTTTTTTGTTTGCATTTTTAGAACACAGTTAAGAATTACATTTGATTTCAATTCTTGATGTATTTCAGATTTTTGATTTTTTTTAACCTATGGCATTATTGGAAATAAATCCATACATAATATAAATGATCTCATCACTTTGAGATAAAACAAACAACAGACGATAAAAACCATTAAACGGCAGCAGTAGAACATAAATTAAACCAACAAAAAAATAACAAACAAGTCCCAAGGAATAAGGGTGGAAGATGAATTCAGTAGAGAAGATGGTCGTCCCTCATTTGTCCATGATATACTTTGCCTCCCAGTGCAGAGTGACAATGTCTCTGTTCTTGTGAAGATATTTAGACCTGAACAGTCCAGGAGATAGTTAGAGTTCATAACTAAAGAGTTGCAGATTGTGCATACATTGGTTATTGGTATCCATGATACAGATCTTGTGTAGATGCTCTCCCATGCAATCGCGGCCTGTAGATAGTCTGAAATGGGCAACTGCTTCTTTCCTTGGTTTTAAATAGATTTTTTAAATAGTTTAGCGGAAAACTAGAGATTCAACTGACTATTTGTATCGTATACATACGTGCAGTAAAGGCGAGTACGTCGATTTAGCTGACGTCACCAGTCGGTATAAGCAAACCGGTGTGAAGTTTTGTTTCTTTCAATTAAACTGGATTTAATCTAATTTACTATTAAAATAAGAATTATATAGATAATAGAAGGTTTTACAGAAGCGAATAGTTCAGGTATGCTTAAAGTAATTTCCATAAGGCTGTTTCAAAGTTTGTTTATAGTTACTAGTGACGTCATTCATACCAACCGACAGCCAGAAAGCGTTTTCGGGAGTGACTTTTCATCCTAATTTTAAAATTAATTTTTTTCTTTTTATTGGGTTTTTGAAAAAAAAACGAAAAAAAAACGAGTATAATATTTTTTTGCATAAGAATTATATAAACCGGATGTCTGGGTTATCTATTAGCTCTCCATAAAATATAAACCGTTGATACTCCCAATGAATAATTTATAATTTTCAAATCCCATTTGTTTATGTTTACCCAAACGGTATACTTTATAGTTAACGGTTTCAGAGAAGCTTACATAAATTCATTATATTTACCTAAGAAATATTTCAGAAAAAATCTAAAAGTTTTACTGTTAAAACAAATGTGGTTTCAGTGAATCTCTGTGACATCCATAATTTACTGCCCTTTTTTTCCGATTTTACTCGCGATAAAACGCTCTTTATTTTTTTAAAGGTATATAATTTATATGCACAAAATATCTAACAATTTTTTCGCTTCATGGTTTGAAACACTTCAAATTACAGAAGATAAATATTTATTTACGTTTTAGTTTTTACGAAAAATACAAAAGAACCAAATAAAATAAAAGTATTATTATTGAGAATTATTTACTTCTAGATATAAAGAAAGGAATATTTATGTTATTAAAACTATTCAAGATAAATCCTTCCTTTTAACAAGTAGACAACACCTATTAAAGTGCAAATGTATCATCAATTTAACAAGTATTTGTAAATTGGATCGAGAAAGCAGACGTACCTTTTTACGTAGTAATCAAGACGCCTCTATTAAAAACACGAACTTTTTGTGATCTCGCTAAATTTTCTTACAAATTAACTTGATTTAAAGCTGGTAGTTGGATTTTAACGTTAGCGATTGCAAGTAAAACTCTTAATTGGATTTTTGGAGAAAATGTTTTTTTAATAAATAATTAGAAATATCCATAGCTTTATTCCCAATAGATTTACATGCAATCGTCGTATATTTTCTCATAGCTCTTCCCATTACAACTATATTCAAAAATTCTGCTGTTTATATAGTTTTAATAAAATTCACGATAACTATTCTCACGACCTAGATATTTTTGCTATGTATTTTAATGATTTTAAAGGTCGTTTCCATTTTTTTCCATGTAACGTGTTTGTCTGCTTTTATACTCAGTTATTTCGTGTTTGTTTTATTTCCTAATTGTTTTGTTCACTGTACATTGTAATAAGATTTTCATCTGTAATGTGCATTCAAAACTGAATGGATGGATAGATGGATGGATGGATGGATTGATAGATGGATTGATAGATGGATTAACAGATGGATTAACAGATGGATTAATAGATGGATTAATAGATTGTGTAATGTATTTGAAATTGTCATATATGTTTTGGAGAATCAGTTGTGAGATTTAACAAACCCAATTAAGTAACAGTCGCATAAACTATTCTGAGTACTTTAATTCTAATACAAAATGTAAATTTTATTCTGCAGAGATTAGACATAACTTTCAGTTAAAAGTTTACGAATGTACAAATTAATTCTACGAACCATTTTCAATACTGGATTTGTTTTTTTAGGATTAATAGAATTCAATGCCAGTGTATATTAGGGTGGAGCGAAAAAGACTTATTTTCGAAAATCAAAAACGGCTAGTGCGGAAAAGTTGCCTTATGGCAAGGCTATTAATGGGGTAAAATCTTAACTAAATCAAAAAATATCTTCAGCTGCCCAAATGACCTTGAAATTTAGCCATTTTCTAAAAAATCGGCTAAAATTTGTCCGAAATCCCTGTAGCTTCAAAATTATAACGGGTAAAAATTATTTAATGAAGAAATATTGTAGTTCGACACTTCAACTTGCATTTGACACCAAAAAACCGTTAAAAAATTCATAATTACTGTATCTAATGACCCGCGAAGCGACCCCTGCTTTACCCCACAGTATCAACATGAAATGTGGTAAAACGGTGCATCTGACCCGAAAAATATTTTTTGGGTTCTTGTTAAACAGAAAGAAACCTCCCAAATAGTTAATAAATGTTTTTTCGCTTAAAAAAGATGTCTGTGTCATTTCGGTAAATTTCCGGCAGGCCCGTCGCGTGGGCTGGGGACTACAGCAGTCACCCCATTTGTAGCTTCTTTACAGTACTATTTTTGGTTTTCTAACCAAGATATGAAACTTTTAAGAAAGTTTTCTTCAAAAGAGTAGAAGTTTTGAATTCTATCAATCAGCCCACAATTATGCACCCATAGAGGCCCATCAAAAGGAGGCACATCTGGATTATGAAGCGCACGTTTTAAATTAAAACGCATCACATAATAATCGACAGTTAAGTTCCCATTTGAATGCATAGAAACCCACATGTTAACATTAAATCAATCGTCAAGTACCCACTTGGGGAGGTTCTGTCTTACACCTACCCCCCACCCCCCTCTCACCCCCCATCAGGGTTGTTTGATGATAGGACGTTGGCATACGAGTATGTGTGGGATATTCAACCAGCTATCTCTTCTGCATTTTTGCATTTTCTCCATTATCTCGTGTTCACTATTCTATTTTGTATTAGTGTGCCAGTTTATGAGAATTCGTTGATGATAAAAGTAGTCAGCTTCAATTTGCCTTTAACACGTTTAAATAACTTTTATCCGGTATTTGGTGCTCCAGAATGTTTAAAAGAAAATATTCTACCAACATATGCTGATATCATTAGACATCACACGGCAAGAACACTTGATACAGAACTAAAAAGATCTAGTTTTGATGATGTGAGTTTACGATTGATTAACCACTGAAATAAAAACAAAGTCATCATGTCGAGATGACATTCTGCATGTGTTTAACATGATTAAAAAAATTCTCGATATTTGCCTGATGATCTAAAGAACAAAGTTCATCAAACTAAATATACAAAGAAATGGATATTTTGGACAGACGGAAATTTTTTGTTGACAACTCCAATTGACAGCAGGAGGCATGTTAGAACTTAGACTTTGAAGAAATCTAAAGTGCAGAAAATTGCCAAAAGAAAGACCCAATATTCGCAGATTTTAAATATCTAAACTCAATTTTGAAGCCGGAGAATATTTCGATATGATTGATTGGAGTCACGTTGAAATTTCAGAGCCTCCTCTAACACCCATCATTTCTAATGATGAGCTTAATGCCATGATATTGGAGGTTCCTGATGAAATTGATATTGAAAAATATCCATGCCACGTACATAAGCAGTAGTGAGTAGAGCGTTCTATTATACTATAGAGGCTTCTGCTGCAGTTTGAGGACATGATGCCCTTGACGGATTTATAAAATACAGAATTGCATCAAGAAATGCATTATCAACATTTGAAAACAAACGTCAGATCCTGAAAGCTATGCGAGAACTGTTAAGTACAACTATGAAAGGGAAGGAGGGTGGTGGAACTCGATTTGCAACCACCTCCACGTGGTGAGTTCTTTGTTGTTTTCTGAAAGAAAACAATCAAAGATCTGAATGAAAATTTGGTAAGTACTTTTACTACTTTTCATGTCAGAATACATATTTCAAAAGAAATCGCAACAGAACCATCGCAACCGAACCATCAATAACCGCTTATCGAGAGTGACCGTCTTTGTCACCTTCCCGGCTGACGGGCCTGTAGGAAGGCTAATAGATATCATTTCAAATTTCAACTCTTCTATATGCTGCTTAGATAGTTTTATGATGTTAGTTAGAAAACCACAAATAGTTTTAAGAAGCTACAAATGGGGTGACTGCTGCAGTCCCCTGCCCACGCGACGGGCCTGTCGGAAATTTACCGAAATGACACAGACATCTTTTTTAAGCGAAAAAACATTTATTAACTATTTGGGAGGTTTCTTTCTGTTTGACAAGAACCCAAAAAAATATTTTTCGGGTCAGATGCACCGTTTTACCACATTTCATGTTGATACTGTGGGGTAAAGCAGGGGTCGCTTCGCGGGTCATTAGATACAGTAATTATGAATTTTTTAACGGTTTTTTGGTGTCAAATGCAAGTTGAAGTGTCGAACTACTATATTTTTTCATTAAATAATTTTTACCCGTTATAATTTTGAAGCTACAGGGATTTCGGACAAATTTTAGCCGATTTTTAAGAAAATGGCTAAATTTCAAGGTCATTTGGGCAGCTGAAGATATTTTTTGATTTAGTTAAGATTTTACCCCATTAATAGTCTTGCCATAAGGCAACGTTTCCGCACTAGCCGTTTTTGATTTTCGAAAATAAGTCTTTTTCGCTCCACCCTAGTGTATATTTGTACGCTGTACAGTTTAAGTGTACCGCAAGTAATCATGTTTTTTTCTGTTTGAAGTTAATATTGTTTTTTGTTTTAGGTACAGACGGAAGTTGGGAAGAGTGGTGGACATACGAAGGAATATCTGGTAAGTACAGAATCAAACATATAAAAAAATAGAATATAATTAACACACCCGGTAATTGTTAGATACAAATGCGGCTTTTTGAAGGACCTATATTGACACTTTCATTGCTTTGAAAAACAATCCTTTACTTCAGTTTATTTACTAAATATTTTATAAATCTCGCTAAATTAAGTAGGTATCTTTACACTTTCGTACCACTTTTTTAAAAATATGAACTAGAAAACAACTTTGGTAAAATTTTTGTATCTGAAAGCAATAACGATAGCAAGTACAATTTGGCATATATATCAAATTTTTTAAAAAATATGGCCAATTTATGCATATTTTTTGCAGGGTTTTTTTTTGTCAAAAACTTTACTTAGGTTAGAAAAAAAAAGCTGTCGTTCGACCAATTGAGAAAATAAAACCACCAAGTTAAACTGTAAACTTATGCCTAGGTACTATACCTAAATTAAAAATATTTTATTTAAAAATAAAAATTTTAATAGCTGTGTAGTAGACAATCAGATTTTAACATTATTTACTGTGTCAAAAGGATTAATAGGTAAAAACAAAATTAAAAAACATATTTCTTCCAATTTTTTTAGGTATATTCCCTAGACGATTTCTTAAATTAGTAGAAAAAATAAGTTTTAAAATTACTCGATAACTTTTTGAGTAATCTTTTTTCAACTGAAGTTATTTAATGAAATATTTAAATACGAGAAAAACGCTTTTAACGTATCAACATCTGGTTGATTCTAGTGCTACTGAAATTTACTAAATTAATCACGACGTTCGTTCTGATTGAGGCACAGTTAAAATGATGACTGTTTTTGAACCAAACAAATCTGGGTAATAGTTTAAACAAGTAAAACCTTAATACTTTTTCGTTACATATAATACAGTTATGTATCATAATCGAGTTAGATTAAAACTAAAAATCTACCATTAACCTGCCAAAACAAGACTACAGTTATTAAAAAAAAATCCGTCTCATAAGTGATAAATTCTTTTTATTACATAATTGCGTTTAATATCTCTTTTTGCGTTCGCTGACATATTATTTCATTATATAGTTAAAAATAAAGCTCGCCCACAAATATAGATATTTTATTTAAAAGCATAAGAGCCCCCATTTAAATTCCGGGAGTGTTTCCAAATCCCCAGACAACAGCTTGAACAAGCAACCGGTATCATTATATTCCAAAGAGCCTCTATTTTCTCCTTCTTCATCAGAACCATTAATCAAAACGCTATAATTTCCAGTTTTATAAAATTTCATTCCACACAGTGCATGGCAGGGTTGATAGACTTGGCTGAAATTAGCCATTTTGGCTGATTCTGCTTGCTGGGCTATTAAAATTTTTAATTTTGGTTTGCGATGTGGCTAATGTTAGAAATTCCCTCACGTTGTTGGTATTTGTACGTTTTTTAGCATTTTGTTTTCGTATTTTTTTTTCGTTTTTGATATGGTGCTTATTTGTAATGTTAATGAATTTATTAACTGAGATTTAGCTAACATTGTCTAAAACTGGAATACACGAAGCATGATCCACACTATAAAGTCTTTTTGCTCGCTAATATTAAAAAATTCCCTTACATTTCTGGTTGTTGTGTGTTTTTAAGCCTTTTGTAGGCGTTTTTTTTTTCGTTTTTGATATGGTGTTTATTTGTAATGTTAATGTGTTAACTCAAATTTGGTTAACATCGTCAAATCTGACATACAGGAAGCACTGGTCCACACTGTAAAATGTTTTGGCTCAATAACCGACTTAGGGAACGTCATTTACACCTTCATTTAGTTAATTTTATTGGTAATTCAATATGGCTTTATAATCCCACATTTTGAAATTGCTTCGAATACTTCATGTTAAATTATTTATTGGAAATTTAAAAAAAAATCTAATCAATTTCAAAAAGTGGGATTGTCGAGGCCTGTTAGTCAGCTACATTTATCACAAAAAATATGCTTGTAAAAATATTCAATACAGCCGGAGACATGAGGCAGATCAAATAATTTTTTCTCCATTGGATTAACACTAATGCACTTCGCTTTGAAGACCTGCGATCCAGAGCACCCATTTCCCCTTAATGAGTTAATTTTACAAAGAAAAACCATATAAATACAGAAACACTGTAATTTTTTTAACAGATTTTTATGGTAAAATATGCTCTTTAAGGTAAGTTGTACTTTGTGTCCTGCCGGAGTAAAGAGAAATAGACTACAACCGTTCGAGTACTGCAACTATTAATCATTTTATTTGAAGCTGTGCCAAAATAGCTTATTTAGAGCTTTGAACACAATATCTAAAGATCAGGGTTCTATCCCAGTTTGGGAAAATCTGTGTGTTCAAAATAGTCACCTGTCACTAGGGTGACCGGTGATTCTATTTCCTTCCAAAAGAAAGCAGCATTTTTTTCACAATGTGTCGCTTACAAAAAATGCTATTGAGCTAAAATTACAAATCGTTCAAATAAAACAGATTTTCTTAGTAAATTAAACGTCCTTTACCTGGAACACCATCTCCGAAACAGCTTTTCCGATCTAACTGGGTTTTTTCCCCTTGAAAACCAATACTTTGTTTTCGGCATTTTCCCGGTGCACCATCTAACAGTTTTTTTTATTGAAAACTAAAACTTTTTTTTTGCAATGCACCGGAAGTGACGTATAAAGTCACCGTTGGCCAATTTATACTATTGTTTACCAGCAACTTGGCTATTTTTTTCTTTAGAATATACCACCTAGCAACCCTGATCCCACCTTCGTTCTTTTCCCACCTCCCCGAAGTAGCTATTATCGCTGCCCGAGCATAAAACTACCCCCTTCTCTTCGCATTGCCCAGGTTAATTTCTTTCAGTCGTCCTTTTCCGTTGCTTCCAAAAATAAATAAATAAAAAAGTCTTTCTCTTGTGTTGCTTGGAAATTGCAAAAATGAAAAATGGGCGGCAGGTTTTTAAAAGAGCGCAATTATGCCTTTTGTGTTCATTTTAAAAGATAAAAATCCATTCCTGCTAGAAATGGAAGAGAGTTCTTCGTAGGGCATTTGTTGCCGCCAGCTGACGGTGTTTCCACGGATCGGGTGTTATAGGAGTTTTGCTACGATGTCCCTGAAGAGTATATTTTTTCTGATATAAAAAGCAAGAGAGAACGTAACTGTGTTATAAATATTAATAAATAACGCTAGTTATGACAGTTCCATGAATTAAATCATGCTTAAAATAATGCACAATTGCGTTCAAAATATTAATTAATGGGTCTACCGCAGACTGTATTTAGCTCCTGTTTAGTTTCTATAATATCTTTGAAAACTTATATTTATGATAATATTTCTGATACAAAAATGCACATAATGGTGAAAATAGTTGGCTGAAAACAAAACAAATGGCAAAACTTAAATCATACAAAATAAAGAAATAAAGTAAATTATTATTGTGAAAAATATTATGCATTTAAAATGTTACGAATTTGAAAATATAAAAATGGAAAACTACTAAAATTATAAATTAGTTGGTATGAATAGTTTTATTTTACATCTTGTTAATTTAGACGAAAAAAAATTGTAATTAATAACCCACTGAAACAGTTTTTTCATAACAATCTCCAATATTAGTAAATAATTATGCAATTAATCCTACGAATATTAAAAAAATAACACTAATATTATAGATAAATGCTAAACGTAAATTTTCTTCAAGTCCACAGAAATACATATGCACGCGGTTCTTCTTGAGAGAAAAGTTGTAAGGCTTTGCAAATTCATATGGGAAAGGAACTAAATCAATATTACTCAAGAAATGAATTTCTGACCGGGTTTGAATGTTAATACGTTAGAAAATGGTTACGTCAACCGTTCTGTTGAAACCCACAAACAAACCCGGCAGCTGATTTGTCTAAATTAGAACTCACGCCACAGTTAGGTAAAGTGTTGGTTTCTTTACCACATACAAACAACCCCTAAGTTTCCCGATATTATAACCCTTAATTCTAATTTAACCATAAATTATTTCCCCTGCATAGACACATTTTACGTTTAGGTAATTATATTCGTAAATAATTTTTTTTTAATCATCTACATTTTGATTTTTTTTTATTCATTTAAGGGGACGCGGTACCGAAAATTTGTCAAAATATCGATATTTTATTTTTTTACTTCTTATTATTCACAATATCGTTTTTGAACATTTACCAAAAGTTACATGATTATATTTTTATGGGAAAAAAGTTATCAAATATTTTCCGGAGTCATTCTCATCAGTTTGAATACGTATTTCGTCTGCTTTCAACCTTTTATTCTCTGTTTCGCGTTTTTTAATTCTTGTCTTTAATAAACCCCTAAGGCTCTTTTGCTAATTAAGTTAGAATTTTGAAAATATTAACCTATGTTCTTGTATATATATGGTGCACAAAATTGTGCATTGAATAAAGTCTACTATGTATAGTTTTTTTTAAATGTTTTATTCAATAATTTGTATTTTTTTTAATGATTTTCAGTATAAATGCATGTTACTTTTAACTGTAGCTCGCATTTTAATTTGCTGTTCTTGAACAAATAGCACTAAAAACAAACTATAAAAGTTTGGTGGAGTTATTCTGAAAATTGAAAGAGGTGTAGCATTTTAAAAAGCTCAAAATTTTGACTTTAAAAAAATGAAAAACTACTTGTAAATATTTATTGTTATTGCTAGAAAATGTTTATTTAGAGTGAACATTATATAAAACCACTATAATTTACAAGTTTATACAATTTCTAGAAATAATGTTTTGGTTACCGCGTCCCCTTAATTTATACAATTTGGAACAACTCGAATCTTAGTAAAAACTACTCCATTGTAATCTTTCGTATCCCAACAACAAAATAACTCCTATATAAAATCCCAAAAGAGTTTCAGTTCATTATCCTTTATCCCCCTTTCAACAACCTATATCTGTAAATAGAATTTCCTTTTCCTTATCCCGTAAACCCTAATAATTGGCCACTTTTTAAACCCTTATATCTTTCCTCAGCCCTAAATCTTTCTTAAGTAACTCTTTCGCATTCCGACGTATCTATTCAACTCTTTAAAAGCGGCGTTCTTTATTAATTACAACAGAACCCTCATTAAGGTGTATCAACAATTCATAAGCTTGGAAAAGTATGCCGGTAGAGGGCGCTGTTTGAAAGTTAAGATCTCCTGAAAGGCAGGGGAGGGATTTTTTCTTCTTAATTATTTTTCTTGACTCCATTTTTTTTGTTTTGTTCTTAAGGGTGAATTATCGTCTTTATTTTTGAAAGAAAGAGGGATTAAATTTTTGAGATAGAATTTGTGGTCCAATTTTGTCGGGTAATGCTTACTTTTTTTTTTTAATGAGAGATAAGTTTAAAGTTGAAGAGCTTTTTAATTTACCGGTATTCAGTCGGAAATGCCTGAAGAAATTTTTTTAATTATTTAATAGACAGTATGAAGACATTAATAGTAGAAAATAAGACAATAAAAAATTATTTCGTAATTATTAAATACATTTTAACTGTGCAATGTTCTTACATGAAGAACGATACATTTCTTGCATAAAACTTGATTGCTAAAAGAATCTTATTATATAAATTTAAAATAGTCTTTACATTTTCCTTTTTTATAAAAGACAGTTACAAATTGCATAAGTTTATTGAGATTCATGTATTTGCATACTTTCTATTTATTTGTAAAAGTTTACCAAATTTATTTAACATGAAATTTCATAATATTCATGTTTTTTAAAATAACTTTTCAAAAATGTAATTTCATTATTTTTAATGTTCCGTAAACTATGCAATCTTAGCCTTACAAAGAATATATTCAAATAAAATTTTCAAGAACTAAAAGTATTCTTAATATATTTTTTTAAAAACATTATTTAAGTAAAATTCTGTTATGTTTCATGTGTAAGAACTAACTATTAGAAGAAACTACTTTTTGCTTCAATCGCTTATATCTCCAAACTTACTTTTTCAATGTGAACCTTTTCTCAGAATATACTATAAGTATCAACCTGAAATTTATTATTACTTAATTAACAAATTAAGTTTCTAAAAATTGCTGAAGGTATTTGAGTATAACTATCTTTTTTAATATGAATGATGTTTTAAGGTAAAAAAATATGTAGTTTACTTACAACTTTATAATTTAAAAAGTTAGCAATATTTTTAAAAATGTCTTCATTAAAGCAAAGTTAAACATCCATTTAAAGACTAGTAAAAATTTCTTTTAAAAGTATCAAAAAAGTTCTGAGAAAAAAAGTACATAAAAAAATTTCATTTTAACATGGGGCTTCAATGGAAGTCTCCGGTCCCCCTTAAGTTTTATATTTTTTAATTACTCGAACCTTTATGAGCCACGAACGTTATATGGATGAAAATGAATGAAGTGCCAATATGCAGATGTGATGAGGCCTTACATCTGTCATGACGAAATTGTATAACCTTTAAAACTTCACATTTTGCGAAATTTTTTTTATCTTTGCACTATTGAAAATTTGTTAAATCGAAGTTGGAAAACTTGTATATAGATTCAAACTTTCGTAACTTCTGAAACCTCTGTATTCACAAGCAGTTTCAAAATAACCGATCACTTCAAAACAAGTTTACAGAATTCGTTAAAAGATCGAAATATACAAGAAGATATCCTAAAAAACATAAAAATCCTAACTCTAACATTTACTTTACTTCCGATATCAAGAGAATATTTTTAATACATAAAAAAGTACAAAAATCGTCCACTCCTCTTTCGAAAACAGACTTCTCTCGAATTATGTTGATGTTCTGTCACCTCGGAGGCAGAACTTTGAATTTCATCGCACCCCCAAACCACGAAAATTCTATACTCGCCGCCAACCAACTAAGAAACGGTAGGGATGACGGTTTTTCAGAAAAACCGTTGCTTCTAAAACCGGTTTTTCGGTTTTAACGAAACTTAAAAAACGTTTTTATAAAATCGGTTTTCAACGAAACCGATTTTTCAATGAAAAAAAACGGTGTTCCGATTTTTAAAGTTTTTTTTTTCAGTTAAAAATTTAAATTTGACAAAAAAATTTTTATTCAAAAGTAAATTTTAAATGTTTACAGTGTTTTGTTGGAAACGAAGTTCTAGGTTTCTTCCTAATTCTTACTTTCTCATTATTTAAAATGTTCCTTTCCTTCGTAATGCTTACTTTCTTAATATTTAAAATGTTCATTTTTTTTACTCCGGTTTTTTCAATCGTTTTGACTGGTAATGGGCAACGTAATCGATTCCGGCTGCCTCTTTCTAGCCTGCTTTAGGAGCTTTTAACGCTTCGTAATTTATAACCTTATCGTTTTGAGTATTTTTATCAAGCTTTGGATTATTTCATCTCTATTTTCTTTTACTTTTTTGGGAGAAATTTTATTCCTCCCATCTGCTATCGATGCCGTTCTCCAAGTGCAAAACCAACATTTTTTTAAAAAATTATACAGTTAAAAAAATCTCTGAATGTGGTTTACAAAAAATGATTTTCGGTTTTTGGATGGTTTTCTCCGCAGAAAACCCGGTTTCCAGTTTAGACAGGCCTCATGAAATATACCGGTTTTCGGTCAAAAGCGAGGGCAGAAAAAACCCGGTTTCGCTTTTCCATCCCTAAAGTGTTTCAAATAAGGATGGCGGGAACTACAGTCTCGACAGTTAGGAAAAGCACGAATTTTATATATCCATGGGACAAGGAAAGAAAAATAAAGATCGAAAAATAAATAAATAGAAATTGCCCGAGACTTGAACGAATATCGCATGAATTTTACAGTACGCGGAAGGGCGCTTAAATTGAATAAAAGAGCGCAGTTTTGTGTTTCTTTTGCATAAATCGATAAGATCGGACCGATCTTGAAGATTTTCTTATTTGGCCCGTGGCAACAGCAGGTGCGACGCTCTATTGATTGTTTTCGAGAACATGAAAGATTCTATTTATGATTCTTTTCTTTTTTTTTTTGCGAGTGTCCGAAAGCAAAGTTTTTAGGAGCCTTCGATTCCTTATGAATTCCCGATTAAATATTTTATGGGGAGCTTTGAAGTTTGCTGTCGAGAGTGTGAAGTATTTGAGAAAAAAATTGTGGATAAATTTGAGGAAAGGAAAATATACGACACTAAAGGAAGAATCTTTAACCATTCTAATGCATGAATTTTTTTTCATCCCGAAAAAATATATATGAATCCTTAATACTCGTACATTATGGGAAAAATACTGAAAAATTTAACTGCATTAGAATTTAAATAATTTAAAGTTTAAAAAAAAATTCATAGGACAAAAACTAACTACAAAATTCCAATTTTTATAATAATGACATGAAAACTACTAAATATATTTCAAAATAACCCTCTTCAACTATAGTTTTTCAAAACAATTTATTTGTATTTAGTTCTAATATTATTATACTTTGAATACTGCCAAAAACGTAATTTCAGAACAGTTAATAACCTCACTCTTTAATTTTGATTACACTTTTACTACTGCCATCTATGAGTGTTATTAGTACCTAAAACTTCAAAATGGAATGTAATAGATGAAAAAAAAAAACCACAGATTTGTCGAGAAGGAGGTCTACTTTAATAGAATAAAGTGGATTATGTCACTTGTTACCAAACGTTAACAGTATGCATTAGAGGGTTAATACTTTGTTTAGGGGCTCGGTATATGGTGCTGACCTTGCATGCGGACTACTACCTTGATCAGAAAGTTCCCGGAATAACCACTGTTAAGCACCCCATCGTTTCGATTTGAGTTTTTTTTTTTTTTTTTTTTTTTGGTTTTTTGTTAAATTGGTACATCTGTTGTTGATATTTCATCCAAATCTTAGCGTCATAGCTTGACATTTGCAAAAGTTACGTAGCCAAGAGTGTATCTATCTCTGTGTGTGTTGGTGATTTTTTACAATATTACAATGGATATATATATTTGCAGCAAAGAACTTCTACAATTTTGCGTAAAATTCATGGATTTCATGGTGCGCGAATGTTGAAAACTGGTAAAGTACCTTTTTCTTCAGAGAATCTTTGCAGAAGCACTTTTCTAACTTTTCAGCGTTTGCGCGTCATTAAATCCGTGTTTTACTAAAAAAAATTGATACAATTTTGTTGTTGCAAATTTAAGTCCATTTCAAAAAATCGAAAACATACACAAAGATAGATGCACTCTTGGCTACGTAACTTTTGCAAATGCCAAGCTGTGACGCTAAGATTTGGATGAAATATCAACAACAGATGTACCAACTTAACAAAAAAAAAACTTTAATCGAAAAGATGGGAGCACTTCACTGTGGCTACTCCGGGAACTTTTTGATCGAGGTAGTACATAGTGGTTATAAAATAACGCTCCCTATTCGGAGTGGTCTGTAGCTTGAATGAATAATCCAAATGCAAAAAAACTTTGAGACACTTACTAATCAAGAAGGGGGGAAAAGAATGGAATCATAAAAAACAAACTCGTCTCTTGACCAGGGTTCTAAATTACGAGGCGTAATTGGATGTGTTGGCCGTAATTAGCCATAATTGGCTTCTCCTCGTAATTATAAACTTGGTCAAGAGACGAGTTTCTGCGTTATAATTCCATTCTTTTTTTTTAATAAAAAACTCGTCTCTTGACCAGGGTTCTAAATTACGAGGCGTTATTAGCTGTGTTGACAGTAATTGGGCATAATTGACGACGCCTCGTATTTAGATTCTGGTCAAAAGACGAGTTTGTTTTTTATGATGATTCTTTTTTAGGATTATTTTTTAGGATTTTGTCTTTTTTATGATTCCATTCTTTTCCCCCCTTCTTGATTAGTAAGTGTCTCAATTTTTGTTGCATTTGGATTATTCATTCAAGCTACAGACCTCTCCGAATAGGGAGCGTTATTTTATAACCACCCTGTGTATAAGGATCGGCCAAGGGTATATTACTCTCGTGTAGCTCTAATACGATATTACTTCAGATTAACCCTTTCAGTCCCAGTGACGCCATTTGGCATAATCACTTTCAATATTTTTTTCAAAAAGTTTATGTCCCGTTATGACATCCAAACACACATCATTCGATTCTTCACACTTTGGTCTATTGGACAATATTTTACATTAATCTCAATAGAAGTCAGAACTATTTTTTTTATTCAGGAAAGAGCCAACAAGCGTTTCACTTGATTTTTGATAAGTTCACTTCAGTTCCACATATTTAAAACACAATTTAAACTATTTCGGTTAAAATAATTACTACATTTTTTTATTAATATGGTCAGATACCTTAAAATATATAACTCGAAGAGTTTTTAGGTAATATATATTTTTTTATTTTGTTGTTTTCCACAGTTAAAAAAATTTGGCATTATTTCAAAAACCATATAAAAAATTAAAATTATTTTTTCTTCTTATGGAACTCGTATATTTGACCTAAAATAAGCTTATTTTGTGAATATCAGAAGTTTCTGTAGTGTCGTAAATTTTTGGGACTGAAAGGGTTAAAATCAATCCTTAAATACTATTTTACTTGCTACCCGAGTTTGAAAATTAAAATTATGAATATAAATTCTTAAATGGTCACCCTAACTTCGAAAACTTAAAGTATTAAATAAAGTAAAAGGAAAATACATTTGTTCAATTATTTCTACCGTTAAAAATATTTTTGATTTTAAAGGAACCTGAACTTGTAGCTTTAATATATTTTTTTAAAATATCAAATTACGATGCATATAAAAGGAAAATTTGCTACAATTTAAAGGAAAATTTGAATGACATACAAATTTCTTTAGAAGTAACTTATTTTGCTTCTTTATGCGTCATTGCCGTTTCAAAACTCTTACTTAACAGTATTTAACATACGTCCGACCAAAGTAACTTTTAAACTTTTCATTTAAAAGAAAAAGCATAAAACTTCAAACATTCTCCATTTTAAAAGAAATTCAAACTATTGTACTTACAACTTTCAATACTGTTGCTCTGCAACATACAAGAAAAAATACTCTCAAGCGAACAAAAGTATAAACGAAAGATAAATTCTCTTGTTATATTCCAAACACTTCTCTGTGTTTGAATGAATTTAAATCACACTCTTTCCATCTGTGAAGAAATGTGTAGAAAAATCCCGATATATTTTTTTTAAACTCTCCACGTTCAACAAGGCTCTCAACTCTTATCGATAAGACGCAATCTCTCTTTCATAAATTCATTCTCGGTCGCCTTATCTTCGATAACTTTCCTTTCTTTTGTTGTACACGACGCAGAGATGGTTTGAAAACATCGTAATATTTTTGTCAGATTATTGTTATACTAAAATTAGTGTTAATTTGACACGTGCTAAAACATTGAAGTGTATTTTTTTAAAGGAAAGTGTCCGGGTCTAAGGAATTCACGCATTTTTTTTTGTCAATGAAAAATCTACTTTTTTTGTCGCAAGGGCGTATTTTGAAGTTAGAATTTAATAAAACATATTTTCCGCAAGCAATTAAGGATTATTTAATGTGTGTATAACATAAATTTAGATGAAAAGCAAAATGTAAAACCTACGGACAGTTTCTTTTGAGCAATAAGTTTTTTTTTTTCACTTTTACGATTTTTGCATATTTAACTCTTAATCGAATTCAAGATGTAACTTTTTATGTTAAGTTAATGTTCCAAATATTTAGTTTTTTCTTTAAATGTAGTTTTTGTATTATAACTTAATTGCATTATTTTTTTACAAATAATGAATTTTTTTAAATTTGCTGTCCTGTAAAATAATAATTTTGGTGTGCTGAAAATTCCAAATCTGCTACGTGGTCTCCTTCAACATATATTTTTTAAACAATACATGAAAAACAGACTTTTAAATGTATGTTCGTCTACAAAATATGTTTGTATAAAGAATAAATGCGTATGATTTTGCTGGTGACAGTGTTGGGCATTAATCAACTATCCTGTTAATTGCCTAAAAAGTAACTGCAATTAAATTAACTACAATTACATTAATCGCAATTGAACTTTTAATTGCACGTTGCTATTACATTGGTTTTATTAACGTATGTCAATTGTAACTCACAGTTAAAATAATTGCAATTAACTTTTTTAGTTGGTTATGAAATAATTAAAACTAACAAGTAACTTTATATATTAAAACGAAATGAGTAAATATTTAAGAAAATTAAGCTGTAAGTCTTAGACTTCAGACGAATAAAAAAAATCGTTAATTGTTATTTTCAATTAAAATTAACAAAACTATTGAAAATTAATTAATTGTTTAACTGTGCCTACTACAGTTATAACAACGAAATAATTGTTAATTGTAATTTTCCACAATTACATTTGGTGAATTGTTAGTTGTTGTGGTTACATTTACCAATTAATTGCTAATCTTTAATTGTTCTTGCAATTAAATGTTCACAACACTGGCTGGTGATAGAACAGGATATGATTTAGACTTTTTTCACGCCAACTCTATAAAAGCATCTACGGTTGAAGTCGGCAAAAGGGGGTAGGGTGGATAAATGAAAAGAATAAAGCGTTAAACTGTTGAGGCCGAACATGAGAAAAGTGTTTCTAAGCGTCAACTTTTTGGTTTTCTTCCAGGGATTTGGAAAAAAGTAAAAACTGAACTAGGATTGGGTTTGGATGGAGACTTTTTTTTACAAGTAATTTGATTGATGGACAGTTTCGATTGCATTATACATTTCAAAGCAATGGCAATTGTTCAATTTTGAAAAATACTCTTTTTATTTGATACTTAAACATTTTTCCTTCTGTTTTGGCAGTCAAATGCACAATTTGGTCCTTAAAAAAGAGGAGAGCAATTAAATGACATTATTAGGGATTTTGCAAATAATTTGGTGTTTTAGTTTTTATCCAGAACTATTAAAATGTGTTATCTATAATAATAAAAATGAAGTTTTGTATGTATGTGTGTGTGTCTCTCCGAAACTCACAAACTAGACATTTGTTTGACTCGTAACTCGGCACAAATGCGTAGTTCATACTTGAGTTACAAAATAAGAACTTTCAGAGCTCAAAATGTTCTATTTTTAGAGAAAATTCGAATTTTCTGGAAAAACTACACCACTTTGGCTCAAATCCGATCATTTTTTTTCTTTCCTGATGCCATCCTGCTGAAACAATTAAATAAAACTTTCAACGAAAATAAATAAAATTGAAAATGTTTATTTTATTGTGTTGCCATAACTTCCAGAAACTAAATTCATTATTTGAAAATAATTGATATGTTTCAAGTGACGTATTTCCGACAAGTCTTCATTCTTGGATTTATTATGGTTTTAGTTGATGATTTCTTCAATGATGGTTCTGTTGATTACAAATATGCATATTCTGGCAGTAAATGTGTAGTTAACCTATAAGTTCTAGAGCTGCACATTAGGTCTTTATTTTCTCGCCAAATACGTTGCCAATCCCGTCAAATTATAATTAAAACTCGCCAAATGTACAAATGGTTTGTTCAGCTATTACTGAACAATGATGGTTAATAAATGCCATCGCACGAGCTGCATATAACGATATTATGTCTTTATTGTTTCACCAAATATGTTGCCAATCTCGCCAAATAATTTATTAAAACTCGCCAAATGGGCAAAATGTTTTTAAAAATAATTTATAAGCTGGTTGAATGTGATACAGTCGTTGTGTTAGAGCTGTATAATGGGTGTGTTTGTAGCTATTTTCTCGCCAAATTATTTCCCAAAACGAGCCAAAAGAGTTAAAAGGTTTTACGTATTTATGAGGGAATTGTGATGACATTTATGAGTGTGTAGGGACATGTAAGGCAAGGACGGTTAATAATTTGACTCCATTTAGTTAAAAGAAAACATGCCACTTAAACAATAACAAGTAGAATTTAATGAGGTATTAGAAGTTACAATTTAGATTACATATTAAGTAGTAAGCTGAGATACTATAAGCGGCCACGAGAAAACTCGAAGGAGCAGCGGCGAGAGAGTTACAAGTTCAATGAATGTCTCGTGGTTCAATGTTCTCGGCGAAGTAGGAAGGAACGGAACAAGTTTAGCTGTCTCTCTACTTCTGTTGATACTGAGCGGTGTTCGGCGAGTATAGCGGCGGAGGTAGTGACGTGTCGTCAACCGCTGCAAGTGCATTTTACAGCGTATTTTTGATTTTAGAATATTAGGGCAATGAATTGAGATTTTTTACTTGATAACGAGTGGGAAGAGAATAACTTTAGTTTATGATTTTATAACAGGTTATATGGTACACATACTTGGATCGATTTGATATTTATTTAATCCGTGCGAAGTACGGGTATAAATTTGCTAGTAAATAAAGCAATCATGGTTCATCTTAATTGTGACGATAAATTTTACTGTAATATTAAGTGGTGCGATTAGGCATCGTTTTACAAAATGAAATTGCAGTATTTGGGTAAAATTAATTATAAATAAAGCAATTGTTAAATAAAAATTATATAAATATGTACATATTATAGGAAGTGGGCAATACACAAACACAAGTGGGTAACAAATAAATTCCCGATTTAAAGGCTTAATAATTTTTCTGAATTTTAAGATAGCAAAATGTAAGCGGTTTTTGAACAAGATTTTTTAAAAATTCTAATGTATCATTAAATCATAATCAATTCAGGTTATTAGAAAATATACGAAATTATTGAAAATAGATTATTCTTAATTTCAAATAACATTACAACTTGTTCAATATATTTTTTCGATAAAAATTTACATCTAAAGCCGGTGTAATGTTTTTTTTTTTTCAAAACCACTATTCAATTATTAAAATTTTATATTTTACATTATAAATAACCCGTCTCGAAAATTTAATTTGTTGTACCCACCATCAAAACATTCCTGTGTGCATACTCATACAATATTCAGTGACATAGACACCACAAAAGAACGAGCTAGTTATTAGGGAAGCAGCGCTATTACGGCAACCAAAAACACGTCATAAACTACTTTCCTATAACACCGAACTAGTAATCCCGTTACATCATTTTGCGGGCATCGATTCCAACTTTTGACAAACGACCCCCAATATCTCCCAGATGGGCCAAAGCACTAAAGTAAACACACGCAAGAACACTGTTAACCGTTTTTGCGCCAAAATTCCTTCTATTATTTTCTTTCCCCGGGGTTCTTATGCCCGGGTAGGGGGGGGGGGGGGGAGTATTGATACATGTTCGTGCGTTGTACAACTCAACTCCGTACCCCCTTCATCTTTGAAGTGATCCCCATTTAGGATCAAGAGGCCGATATTTCGGCGAGAAATGGAAATCTCTCTGAAGGGGTTGGCGGTATTTTGGGATGAGTTTTTGTCGGCAAATTCGTTGATGGATTAGGAATAAGCATTTAATTTTTTTTTTATAAGTTTGATGAACAAGTATACATTTGAACACATAATTTATATTTACGCACATCTTTTTGTAGGGTATATCATTATATATTCAATAAAATGTGTCCATGGTATAATATTAGACATGCTAATTAATGTCTAATATTAGACCATATTAATTAAACATGAAATTGATTTTAACAAATATCTCGGAAAATTTTATAATTATTTTTATTTATTAACTTTTCGAATAAAAGAACTGTATAGAAAATGCATGTATTAAATATATATTAATAATGAGTAGTACACTCTTAAAACAAAAGAGTGCATTTTCGACACCCTAAAAGCATGCATATTTTCTCAGACTGAGTTAAAATTACTTGTTTGGAGTGATCCTGTCGGAGGGTTAACACACAAAGGATCCACTCCAAAAGGAGAATTGCATTTTCCAGTCTGGAGGAGTGAAATCCACTCAGACTGAGGTAAATTGGGAGTGTTTGTTTTAAGAGTGTAAATACGCACATTTTACTTTTGCATCGATGAAACATTAGATGGAATAATCAAAATTGATGGCATATTTTGATGATTTTAAAATATTTGTTTTTATTTTATAAACAATTCTATTTAAGTTTCCTTATGTTAACAATCGGTGATCGGAAAGGGTTTTGTCGTCAATTAGTTCCGATATTTTATGAATATGTGGGCTTAGTTGAAATAAGATTGGTAAACTAGTGACGTTTTAGAAACATGTTTAATTTGTAGCTTATCTAAATAATAATTAAAAATCTTGCCGCAAAGTAACAACGTGCTTCATCATTCAATTTAAATAGATATATCAATAACAAAATTAAATGATTTCCGTTTATTTTTAAATCCGTTTATTATACTTAAATATTATTTTTTACATATATAAAGTATTGGGTAGTGTAACAAGATAGTCGATTTCATGAAACTTTAAATAAAATTTTAGTTGTTTAAGCTGTTAAGTTTAACATAAGTTTATTATGGTATGCAAAAATCAAACAAGTTTTTTTCAGCATCTTGCATTTTTCAAAATATCTTCGAAAAAAAGTGGGGAACTTTAATAGACTGCCGTTAATCTGCAGCGCGGATAATTCACCCGCAGATAATTGTGTGTTTAGGGTAATATTTTTTCAATCAATAGTACAAATCTGCAACTCTTTCGGAACCCAAAGCCAATTTTCCGATTACTTGAACACAACTTTACCCACTTCAAAAAGAACAAAAAAACACAATCAAACCTTTAACCAATAACAAAACTCAACTTCATTACAAAACAAAAGACACAACCGTCCCCCCTAAAACAAGTTGAAACAAAACAAATTCCACGCATGGTGATGCCGCCCAGCCAAATGGCCAACTTCCACTATCTGAAACAAATAAAAAGACAAAAAAGGGATTTACAGCTACGGGGCCGATTGTGGCCGTAGTGTGGCAGAATCAAAATAACCTCCGGAATGAGAAAGTTGGGTTTCGTCCTTTTACTTGAGGTCTTCTAAATCATCCGGCCCCCTCCCAGCCCTACATACGGATGAGGGTTTGTGTTGTTTTTGGTGAAGGGTTGTTGTTGATTATTGCTTTACTATTCTAAATAAATGTACTGTATAATAGAACGGTAAGAAAATATTTGGGTTTAGAACTGTGGTAATCTTTTGAATAAGAAAATTGGTTGCAGGCAGAGAAAAAAGGGTTCATATAAGTAATGAGTACTCAGATTGTAATTATGTAGGAAGTGGTGTGCCTCAGGGATCGGTCTTCGAGCCAATTTTATTTCAGTTTACTGGTGATATCAGCAGGTAGATAAATAGAAAGTATAGTATTTTTGCTGATGACTTAAAACTTAAAAATGATGAGTACGGTGAAATATACCTAAAAAATCGAACAATTACAGAATGATCTTACGAAAATAACGACTGCTTGAGGGCACAGTCCGTAAGGCGCTTGCCTTGGGGGTGAAAGGTCCCAGGTTTGGGTGCTGGTATGGCAAAAATAACTGCAGACATATAAATTGTCTGCGAAGCGAAAAAGTCCGACAAAAACTACCCCATGTAGAGAAAATGCACATTAAAATATGCTCTCAAGTGCGATGTCTGCCTTTAAAAGTTGTGTTAAGTGCCCACTCATCAAGTTGTCGGCTCGTCCTTTACTGTTTTTCTATCTTATCACACCCGTTGCTTGTAGCTCTAGTTCGATGTTAATATAACTCAACTTTCCCTAAATAAAACTTAAAAACTATTAATAAATTAAATTTCAGAGCCTTTAAATTAAAACTAATTCAACAAAAACAATTTACACACGTTGGCCAATACGCGTCTACACTAATTGCCAACCTAAGTTGGGTAAACAGAAATATGCTATTTCGAAGATCCTACCGCGGATGTAAAGAGTTCCATAAATTATTTGTGAATCCATCCAGAAAACATTTTAAAAACATTACTTTCGTTTAAGGTCTAACAGATTTAAATATTATTTGAGAAAATTTGGCAATTTAATTAGAATGAAAAGTGTATTTTGGCTCAATTGTATTCAGATCATTTTGTATGTAAATATTACATTACAGGAGTTCTCAACTTACGGACCAACCGCGCTTTTCCCCTGCCTTTTTACTCTTTGTTCTTACCCAAGTAATGTTGGCACGGAGTGTAGGAATGAAGTAGGAAGTGGTGTGCCTCAGGGCTCAGTCATAGAGCCAATTTTATTTATTAAGTTTATTGATGATATCAGCAGGTAGATAATAGAAAGTTCAGTATTTTTGCTAATGACTTAAAAGTGATGAGTACGGGGAAATATACCAAAGCAATCGTACAATTACAAAATGATCTTACAAAAATAACGAAGGCTTGAGGGCACAGTCCTTAAGGCGCTTGCCCAATGTGAAAGGTCCTATGTTTGGATCCTGGTATGACAGAAATAACTGCGGCTATATAAACGGCCTGTAAAGCAAAGACGTATAGCAAAAACTACCCCTTGGAGAGGGAGTGCACTAAATATGCTCTCAAAGTACTGTACTTGTATATTACCACGCCCGTTGCTTGTAGCTCTAGTTCGATGTTAATTTAACTCAACTTTCCCAAAATAAAATTTTAAAAACATTAATAAATTAAATTTTAGCAACTAAAATTTAAAACTAATTCAGTAAAACCAATTTGCACACGTTGACTAATACGCGTCTATCTCAGAGGGTTACATACGAACAGACATGCCAGAAACACACTACTACATTCTTTATCATCCCTTATCTTTACGACTGCCACACCTGCTGCGAATACCTCCATTCGCAAGAAACAAAGGGGATGTAAGACAAAAAAGAATAAACACCGCGAATGGGTTGGTTATATTCGTTTGTTTTTTATGACACTCCCTCTGCCTCTCTATTCCTATTGTACCAAAGCCCCTCCAGGATTTTACATCTCTTTGTAGCAGCATTTGGGAGTTTTTGTTCATGTTATTGGGGTGGGTAGAAGATGAAATATTGTTCAATCGTGCATTATATTTTTTGTTTGTTCTTTTGAAGTATGAATGTAATGCTGTTAGGTGGGAGTTTAAGTCGTGGATTGATTTTGTAGTAGGTAAATGACAGTGTTTTGTATTCTTGTATTTTTGATTTTTAATAATTATTTTTGGATTGAAGATTTGATTATGTATATAGGTTACATCACATGGTTCCTTGTGTAAGTAACTCTGCCGTGGGCAGGTATACTGCAATAACTTCCATAAGGACTTGGACCATTGTTGCAAGCACTCTAACAATTAAGGGGGTTCGGTATGTTGTATATCAGTAATGTTAAATTGGCCAATTGCAATGTACCTTTTCACAATAACTACTGATCAGATCATCTTAAAATTTTCTGTGTGTGTTATACCAACTTTATATATTAATCTGAGGTTAATTTTTTTTTAAAATAACTGTTACATTTTTTAAATAAAATAAGTTTTAAAATACCCAAAAATCATGAAATTTTTCACTTTTTTGCCCCATAATTTTTTTTTCACTTTCGTGTTATTAAAATTTATAACCTCAGATTGATCTATACTATGTATTACATCATATAAAAAAAGTTTACGAGAAAACATAGCATAGTTTTTGAGAAAAGGTACATCGAAGTTCAAAAAATCAAGTTCTGAGAAAAACGCTTTTAAAGTTTTTATTGTACCCATTTCCTTAAGAAGCCATGACATTAAAATGGCTTTTAATGTCAAAAATATTTTTCCAATCGTCTTGATACTTTGTGACATAATTAATAAAGGTTGTAATAGTATTTTAAGCCAATAATTTTTGTTTTGATTTTTTCACCGATTTTGGGGTACTGAACCACCTTAAGACATACTGGAAAAAATTGAGAAAAAAAATGGTACAACTCATTGTTGCGACTACTGTAGTTTACCTGCCCACGGCGGAACTGATTTAAAAAGATGACTAAATTTAAAACTGCGCAAAGATATTCGTAACATTAAGATCTATTTATTATAGTATTTGTCCCAATCTGTACAAAAGTTGACCTCCAATAAGCATATTAATATTAATTTTTCTTCAATGGAAATGAGAAACTCTTGATGATTCTTCTGAATAATTTTACGTTTTGCCGAATACGACACTTTTCTTTACTTAGGTTAGGTTTGAATAATCGTCGCACTAGAGCTACATTATGGCTATTGGCGACGGACTTCGTATTTTAGAACCACTTTTCTTTACGTGGAGTATAAACTCTGTATTTACCGTTCCTTAGAAACGCTAATTTTTTCTTCTACATTTTAGATTTAAATTTCAAAATTTGAAGTTATAAGTCAAAATCTGATGGTTAAATTAAGAAAGTTTTTCTTTAAAAAAAAGGCAATCTTTTAAAAATCGGTCTTCGTTTAACTCTTGTAACGTTTTTCTGATCAATCCAGTTCAAATTCAGATATTGTTTTTCTTCTCGAAATTTATCGGTTCATACTTTATTGATACACTTGCTTTAAAAAAAAATTAGTTATCGCTTCATATTTATTTTATATTTCCATATTGTAACATATTTATCTAGATTACTAATTTTTGACGCTAAACAAAACACTTTATCCTAAAAATGTGTTTATTATCCTCTCCATCTGTTTTTAAATTGCATGAATAAAAATAAATATTTTTTTTCTAAAGCCGCAAAAAAAATTCTTAGATGAAAAATAAATCATCACATCCCATCTATTCAAAGATTAAGTCTTTATAACGTTTTAAGTCCCTCCTCGAAGTAACCATAATAATAGAGAGAATTCTAAAGCCTTCAGAGCATATTAATATCTCATAAATATGGATTTTTCTCCGTCTAATTAATATAAAAGAAGTCTTAGGGACAATGTAAGGATTATAAAAAAATCGAGTTATTTATCTTCTGCATATTCTATTAAAAATATTATTTTTTCTTGTGTTGTGAACTGTAAAAAATTAGAATTTTGGCAGGGTAATATGCCTCAAACTAATTTGCTTCCAGCCTAATCTTTTAACATTGTTTTTTGTCAATCAGTGTTGTATTAATTTCACACCTTTCAAAGTTTTTATAAGGTTTCGCCAAGGTGGATACTTTTTGAAGGTTTTAATGTATGGTGAAAAAATGATCGAATTTTGGCTTAATTTTTAACAGAAAGGTTGCTATTGGTTTACATTTTTTATTTTTATTAAATACTTTAAGGTTTCTTTACAAATTATATAAAAAATAAACTTATAATTTGTTTGGGTTTTTTTAGTAATAGATACACCGAACTATTTTGGTCTTGAATTGGCGAAGTTTTTAACGTAGTTTTAGTGGAATTCTCGAACAAAGATTACTGGCAAACCTGAATTTATACGGAATCTATTAGGGCTTTTTTGTGTTTATTAATTTAAGGAAAGAACTAAAAAAGGACGGAGCTGATGCTAAAAGCCGTCTCGAGTTAAAAGTTTTTGGTTTTATTGTCAAGTTTTAATGCAAGAGTTTTAGTTGCTTTTTCCTCAAAAGAAGTTCTTTGAAAACGAACTTTTAAGAGCTTTGTGACAGATGAGGCGAATTCTATACCAGGCTCATCTGAAAAGAAAGTTTGAAGAAAATTTTCCCTATTAGAATTTTCCATGAAGAAAGGTTTCAATATTTTTTTTTTAGCGTTTGTATATTTAGTGCGCATGACTGCAATTTTTATGGTAAAACTATGAAAAAAAACATGATACGGAGTTCTTGATTTTTTACGTGCAAATAATTACCGTAGGGTTATTGAGAAGTTCTAAGATTGGTCTAAGAATTCTAAGAATTTTAGAAAAATTTTCAACTTAAAAAAATATGAAAAAATAAGATAGCATTAAAAAGTGTATGTACTTAGTACGTTGATTTTAAATTATAAATTATTTTTACTAGGCATAAATGCATCAGTTCAATTATATAGTACTTTTTAAATTCATTCGTAACCAATTTGTTCAAGGTAAAAAAATTAAAAATAATTTCAAATGGAAAGTTGTAGCAAAAAATATTCGCCTTAGCAATTGCCTATTTAAAATATTATCTTCTATTTATTCTGCTAATCTCTAGATTTTGCAGTTAATTTGTATCTTACATATTATGTTAGAGGACACATTTTTGAACTTTTTATTTATATTTTAAAGTTTTTTTTTGCAAAAGATAAAGAAAAATCTTGAAACGCAATTTGCTCAGTCCACATCGTAGCTAAATGTGCCAGCTAAAATTTTTAAGACAAAAGTCAAAGAAAATTCTCCGTTTAGATTCAGCAAAGATAATTACGGTACACCTATTAGCTAAATCGTTTCATTTTTATAAAAGCTTGAGACTTTGGGATTGTGTTTTAATGAGTTTAATTAAGCGTAAAAATGCGTGATGAAATTAAGTAAATATTTTAAGGCAGAATCGTGAAACTGTGTTTATAATATAAATCTGGCTTTTGCATTTTAGAAACTTTGCTTGATGATTTAATCACATCAAGAAAATATTTTGAATTTAATCATAATTTGTCTGAAAAGGCTTTATTACGTAATTAGTTAAATTATTTAACGAATATTATGATGATGATTCTTATTATCGCTTCTATGACTCTAGTATAAATTTAAATTAGTAGGAAAATGACTAGTATCTCAATTAAGTCGCATTACGTTAAATGTCTAGTACTTAAACATAATATTTTCAACTTTTAAGAATATTCTTAATATTTCTTTTTTTATTTCAAACAAACCAATTTCAGGTTTAAAATTTACTAGATAACTGTTTTTTTTTTTATTTTCAACAAATGATGGTGGCTGGAAAAAGGTGGTAAATACTTTAGAAAGTTTCTTATCACTTCGATTTGAATCAATTAAATCGAAGTAAGTTTCATAACGACAATTTTTAATCAACACAAGAAAAAAAAGGATTTTTTTATACCTTAAAATAATTTTAGAACAAAATTTTTTGACTGGATCCTAACTTATAGACGAAAACCAGCTATAAATCTGTAAAGCTTTAAATTTCCCTATTTATGTTACGCCCAGCATGCAGAAGGTCCCAGGTTTGGGTCCGGGCACCTCCAAAATAACTGCCGACCTATAAATGATGGTGGGAAGACATCCATTGGGATTAATAAAAAATATTTCATAATAGAAAAAAGTTTAAAGAATCGAATGATGTGCTTTTTGATATCATAAATAGCTACAGATAACCATAAAAAATTCCTAAAATGATGATGCCAAATTGCCATTAGGACTGAAAAGGTTAAAATACCACGTAACATATAATCATATCATTAACTGAGTTAAGAGTTAACAAATGACTTGTTACTAATTATAACTACAAAATAATAGTATTTTATTGTTACTCATACAACTGCATGTCTCGCAACACACATTTTAAACGAAAACAGTCTACTTTCCAATATTATTCCATCTTTTTAACAACTTCCTGTCATAACAATTAATAAACATCTATTAATAACCCATTCAATGCAAAATAATAGTAATCTTATTCGTACCTATATAAAACAGCATGTCTCGCAGACACATCATGAATAAAAAAAATGTCAACTTCCCAATGGTACTCCATCGTTTTTAACAAATGTTATACACCTGCCATAACAAAAAATTGTTTAATAAACATCTACTAATAACTATTTCAATGCAAAATAATAGTAATCTTATTCGCACCTATATAAAACTGCATGTCTCACAGACACATTCTAAATGAAAAAGTTAACTTTTTCCTTGACGTTCCATCGCGTAGCGATATTGGGGGAATTCCTTCTTCTTCGAAGACATGCCATCGTCGAGATATCCGAAGCCCCGGATACGAAAACATATTGCTGCGATGCATCATTGTGGAATTGCAGCTCTCAAGATTCTGCAGCTTGTTATTACCTGCTTCGGGAAAACTGACGCAGCAAGAATATCACACTTGCCGACGAAATGAGCGTGCTATTAGTTGTCTTTCTATTGCTTGTTATTGATCTTATCGCTGTTAATGTTTGGCAATGCATTTTTTTCTATTGCTTGTTATTGATATTATCCTCGTTGATGTTTGACAATCCATTTTTGGTTTATATCGCAGTTTAATGCCGGATAATTGTTTTAAAATAGGAATAATATACTATTTAGCAGTGATATTTTTGACACTATTTATAATGCGTCATTGTGGAATTGCAGCTCTCAAGATCCTGCAGCTTGTTATTATCTGCTTCGGGAAAACTGACGCAGCAAGAATATCACACTTACCGACGAAATGAGCGTGCTATTTGTTGTCTTTCTATTGCTTGCTATTGATCTTAACGCTGTTAATATTTGGCAAAGCATTTTTTGAGGAGTTTCGTTGTTTGATGATGGGATTTTTTTTTTGAAATAAGAATGAATAATATTGACAACGCAGCTTTAGATGGGCTTTGCAGATTAAAGCGAGCTTTTTTTTTAAACCTCATTCAATAATATTTTATCTCGCATTGCTTTAAGTGATATTTTTGACACAGCTTTTAATGTATTGTTGCAAGTTGCTTGAAATCATTGTGGAATTGCAGCTCTCAAGATTCGACAGCTTGTTATTACCTGCTTCGGGAAAACTGACGCAGCAAGAATATCACACTTGCCGACGAAATGAGCGTGCTATTTGTTGTCCTTCTATTGCTTGTTACTGATCTTATGGCTGTTAATGTTTGGCAATACATTTTTTGGGGGTTTGCAGGGTTAATGCGGAATATTGTTGTGAAATATGAAAAACTCTATTGTTTCGAAGTGTTGTTAGTGATATTTTTTGACGCTTTCTTTAAGGTATTGTTGCGAGTTGCCTGAAATTATTGTCTAATTGCAGCTTGTGTTTTCCTGCTTTGGTAGAACAGACGCAGCAAGAATATCACACTTGCCAACGAAATGAGCGTGCTATTTGTTGTCTTTCTATTGCTTGTTATTGATTTTATCTCTGTTAATGTTTGGCAATTTATTTTTTAGTTTCGTTGTTTGATGCTAAGATTTTTTTTTTAAATATGAATGAATAATATTGTTCGACAGTGATATTCATGATACTTTTGACAAGTATACATGATACTATTGACAAGATGCTTTCCACAAGCTTGACACTATTTTATGTGCATCAAATACGGAATTGAAGTTCTCACATTTCCGCAGATTGTTATTACGTGCTTCCTGAAAACTGACACATCAAGAATTTTCGCACTGCCAAAATGAGACTGTTATCTGTTGCCTTTCTATTGCTTGTCAAACATTACTTAAGATCAATAATCATGCATTTTTGGTTTTTTTCCAGTTTAATGTTGAAGATGTTTTTATAATAGTGTAAAAGTATTTTTTCTATTATTTGCTACAGAGTTATATTGTTTTTGAACTTGATATAAGAAAATAGAATGTATAAGTATGACTCTGCATAATTTAGTTTTGTAAAAACCATTTAAATTCTTAAAAGTTAGTGACCATTATTTACCTCGGAAAAAGAGTGACCCATAATTCCCCCATGTGACCCTACCTATTAAAGAGCCGAAAATCAAAATGATGTGTGAAAGTAACAAGTCTTAAATATTTATACAAAAGTAAATTTTTTAATCAGTTTTTTTTTAAGTTTGAACTAATTATTAAAATTTTATGTTCAACATTTATAAATATTTTAGTTTAATACCTAGGCATCAGTAATTTTTTTATATTATCAAACGAGATTTAATCTGAATTTTTATATTGTATTACAAATATTTTATTCGAGCGTATACTAATAATTAATTCCCACCAAAAACACAAATCCTGTTATCATTCCAATAAAATAGCCCTCGTGTAGCTCTAGTGCGACGATAATTCAAACCAAACCAAACCAAACCATTCCAATAAAACACTTATATCATCCCCACCACGTCAAAAGTTTATTAAACTCCATCTCATACACACAAAAAAAAAATGACAATCAATTTCAATCCTCCCATTTCCGGGAAAACTAAATCAATTGCCTACAATCCACATGAAACCTGGCCATTCTGAGCCTAACGTACAATGGATACTATTTCAGTCCTGTAGCAATAACAACCAAACGTTACGTCTGCCGTTTCCAAATGAAAGGTGCCCCCAAAAGTAATCGTATATTTCTACATAGGAGGATAGCTAGGCAACAAAAAACGGCATTTGGAACGTCGACACCTTTGACTGTCTACGATTTATCGTACCAATATCCTCGCAGCCATTTTGAGCGCTTCTTTTTATGTGGATGTTTTGCGTTTGTTGTGTGGATTGGTTGTTTTCGGTTTTTGTCGTTTTCTTTCGTCACTTCACTACAAAGTGATATTTTGATGCCACACAATAATCACGCCCAGATAAATATTAAGCAACAAAACTTCATTATTCATAAATAAAAAAAACTGTCTGCTTTTTTAAATAAAATTTAGGGATGACTGCCACTTTCTAAACAAATAATACGAACTATCAAATAATCTCTGAAACATTATGACGGCATTCCTAACTGAATTATATAACGAAAATGAATTTAATTTAAATTTTTATACACTATAAGTTAAGTTTCTCGTGCGATTCATGTTAGCGAAAATTTTTATTTAAAATGTCCTTGTGTGATTTTTTAAATGAGTATTAAATTTTTCACTTTTTTAATATACATACTTCAATACTTTGAAGATCCCGAATTTAATACTTTGTCTAGGATTTTTTAAGTTTTCTAGTTTAGATGCGCTGATTTTTTTTTGGACGCCGCACGTTGTCTATAGCATTATAACATGGCCTATAAAGTCAATGAGGGACGTATTGAATTAATAAAAACTTCATCTTTATATGTTGTAATAGTATTGTGGAAGCTAAAATCAAGAATAAACTTTTACATTGCGCCATAAAATTACAAAAAACACAAATGCTGGAATATATGATTCCATCCTTAGGGTGTTACAGAGACATAGGAAAAGATCATTATATGTTTCAGGGTCATTCAGAGACTTACATCCATTACAATACAGTCATTACAGCGCAATCGTTGCATGGTCATTAAAAAGGTTATAGTTGAGGTCATTATATCGACTTTTTAAGTGTACATTACCTAACCATAAACTCTTTGTTTTGTTACTGGTAGAAAACTAAGCTATACAGTTAGATGGTTTCAAAACATTGGAATTTTTAAATTAACTTTAATATTTTCTATTATTTTCTAGTATTTGATAAATTGTTTCCGGCTAAGATTCAGAAGAATGCCTAAAACATTTTTCACTTAGCATTTCATTTTCTTTTATTGGATTGATTCAGGTGGTGTAACTTTCTAGTTTTTATTCATGCACTTTCTCGATTTCATTGGTTGCTTCAATTTCACTTAAGCTATTCACTTGTAATTTGTTTTTAATAAAACTATTGGTTTCAATTCGATTAAATGTGAACTGTTCAACGTATAATCAACTGCAAATGTTGATAGAAAACTTTGGCATTCTGCCTTTTGTAGAGAAATTCACCGAAATTATGAGGCAGCAATATCGTTAGCGTGATTTACAAACGGAGAAAAGCTGTGGTTCTCCTGATTCAAAGTTTGCGCACAGCATTCGTGAAACTGAAAACTAACTTGCAAATGCCGTAACAAATGTAGTTCTAGAAAAGCCACACATAGCTCTCGCGTAGCTCTAGTGCAACGATAATTCAAAACTAAACCTAAACGAGCCACATATTAAAAAAAAAAAAATGCTGGAACTGACGCTACTTAAGACGAGAAACATGCCTATTAATATAATTTTTAAAATTATGAAATAAAAATACTAAGATCATGTATGAAGTATTTTGCCAATTCTATAATAACAATATTCTGTTTGCTGTAAACAGAGTAAAACAACAGGTTAAAAGTAACACAAATGTATATCTTGCACATCCGTGGTGTTTTTGTTTCTGGCGTTGCTGTCCACGTGTGTGTGTCATTCCTTTGCGATCAGGCATTTTTTCATCCTTTCATATGAAGAAGATCCTATTAGTGAAAGCAGATGTATTGCCAGAATGAAATACGAAATACTGGTCTGTATATCGATAACATATAAGATTTTTTTTATATTGAGTTAGTTTTTATATTTAGTTAGTTTGGCTCGGTGAGGTACTAATTGTCCACCTTTAAAAAGCCTAAGGTTGCGGTTTTGATCCACGGCTGAGTTGGTAGGTTTTCAGGATGGGAAAATGGTCGGCACGCATGTCTTATGATTATGTTTCAGGTAAAATATCCATTGAGTATCCATTTGGCATGGGTTCTTTTTCAAAATTATCAAATATCGCCTTACTGTGAAATCTAGAAAGAGCTAAAATTCAGGGTAATCTGGGAGTCAAAATTGGGAGCGAAAGTCACCTAGATGGTGTCACAAAAAAGGGCTCTCAATTCTGGGGAATATGTAGGGTCTGCAAGGTTTAATCGCCAAAAAAGCAGTCCAAAAATTATTTTCTATTGTTCAATTTTGAATAAAAGTCTTGCATCTATTTTTCGTCATTATCTAAAAAATAATTATATATTTTAATAAACATAGCATAAACAGTAACCTATGCACAAAATCCAATATTTAGGAAATTTTGCAGTATAGTAGTTTGAGTAGTTGAAGAAATAAGTCTATATGAACCGCTCGAGAAAAACCAAGGATGAAACCATGGTCCAATCGCCATAAAAGTCAATCATACCTCAATACGGGCAGGGTCCCAGACATTGAAGGGTTTTTTTTCACCAAAAATCCTCTTCAAATTACATGGTCACTTCAACGATACTTCATCCCTAATATCCCAATAAAACATTCAGACTTTCCCATTTCTGAATCGGCATCTGGCGACCACCCTTTTACGATCAATTGTGACTCATCAATTGCCTCTTGCTCCTTCTTTTTTCCGATATCATCTTCCTCTCATCCGAACTCCTTTCATCCGAACTCAAGTTTTCCCTTTTAATTCCATCTCTCATTGTGATGATATTTCAAAAAGGATCATTATGTAACAAAGAAAATAATGTACTTGTGTAAGAATGTCTTATTGTTTACTAAGAGGTCATTTGGTATTGTGTGTAACATTTTCTTTTGTGAAATTTGTTCGGGTTTTGTTTAATACAAAGTTTCTACTGAGAGTTATATCCGGATAATTATTCTTTTAACAATATATTAATTCTGAGAGATATATCAATAATGAATGCACTAGATTTTTTTAGAAAAAAAACTAAATTTCTAAAATTTGGTAATATTAAATAATTATTTTTGATTTGGAAATGATTTTTAAAACATAGAGAACTTTGAAAAAATATTTTTTTTTAAATTTACGTCAATGAAACATCTTGAATTTTGTAAATGTTCTAGCCGTTATAAGATTCAAGAAATCTTAAACTCTACCAGGTTAATTTTTTTTTATTATTTGGTTAATGTAGTATGATTTTGTTAGGGCGAAAGTAATGTCTTCATATATTGCTCTCCAGTAGCCTTCAAGAAGAAATTAATTTATCTTAAAATATATCGAAGCATTACTGGATGTTTTTGAACAGAATCTATTGATTAATAAAGTATTTTCCTGAAAGAAATACAGTTGCTTTATAATTTATTATAGTTTAAAACGGCAAGTAAAAACAACATTGTAAAGACTTGAAAACGAAATTGTAAGTTAATTTTTAAACTATTCTTGAAATCGTGAATATTCAATTATAGAATTATCCATTTTAACGTTAAAAAATAATAAATATCAGCATTATTTCACTTAAAAATCAATTTTAATTCGGAAAAAGATCTTAGTTTATGTTCACAAAATTTATTTCAAAAAGGCAAAAATCAATTTTCTCGTATGAAAATCTAATTTTCTTACGAAATACAGCTTAGAAAATAATCGAAAATTGTTTGTGATAAGATTTTCCTTTAATTTATTTAAGAGAGCATTTTGTTTTATTTTTCTGAATCCTCTTTTTTATAACAAGAATAAAAAAACTTTTTAATTATTATGAGATAAGCAGTGATGATTTTAAGTAATTTCCTTAAGATCAAAAATACATTTCGTGAATAGAAAACATTAGGAGACTTAATGAAAAGTCATCAACAAATTAATAATTACAAAGCTTTTTATCTTTTTTTATAACATCTATCTTAAAAAGAGCATCTCCTCTTAGTATTTTGGAATGTTGGTTGCTTGTGACGAAACAAAAAAATTCTTTTGTTTTAAATATTTGGAATTCTTTGTAGCTTTATTTAATTTGCAACGAATTTAAAGATTGTTTAAAAAAATGTCCCCGAAACAAATATTGTTAATTATTATTTGAATCATTTCTAAAAACGGAACGAAAGTTCAGTTTGTTTTTGGCCATTAACAGCATCGATTTTTTTTCGAATATGTGATCAAAGAAATTCAAAAAAAATGAGTTTCTTTTGATATGGAGGTAAGAAAGAATTTGCATTTGTCGCAAAAAACAGAATTTCTATTTGGCATTTTTGCTTTCTTTGCTTAATTATTCTTCATTACAGAAGATCTATGTTATATAAATACAGACTTAAAATATGGGTGTCAAACAAACAGAACCTAAACATATTCCACTGTCAAAACCTAGGTTTTAATACTCTAATGTATACACTAATTTAAATCCCACACTTGACTGTCAGTTTTTTCACCAGCGCACATATTTAACCTCTTAAGACCCGAGCAAAATCCTACACGTATATTCTTAAACTAAACATACTTTTTTATTACATATTTGTATGAAAAGTATGTTTTGTAAAGATTTTTTTAAAATTATGTTTATAGGTACTTAGTGACATGACTTAAACTCTAAAAATGCACTTTTTTGTGCTATAAATGCTACAAAAAGGCCGCATTACTTATTTGGAACTATAACGGTTAACTGATTATTTTATCACTGTTTTTAATGCAAAATGCCTTTAAAACTAACTACTGAAATAACTTTTTGAAAAGTTTGAAAAAAGAATTAAAATATTTTTTAAGAACTCTAATATCATACTAACCCACGCTCAACTTCATTCTTTATAGAAATAAATGACTGATACCTGTAATCAAAGGCTGAAAACTGATATTTAAATCTTCTTCTATCGGTTTGTTGTTTGTTTGGAGGTTTTAAAAAATGTCCCCAAATGGGGACGCCAGGGCACAAGAGGTAATAAAAATATCGACACATAATTTTACTAAATTTTAAAATTTGAAGTATAGAGCAGTCATTTATAAACAGCCGCTACATAAATATTTTTTTTTCAAATAATTGTTCAGTTAAAATTTTAATTTTATTTTCATGCAATGAAAATAAGCTTTCACTTCAGTTAATTTGCTAATTTCTCTATGTTTTGTAAATGTTTCACTTGCATCAAACCAACAGCGTCCATTAAATTTATCATGCATTTTTAAGGAGAGGGGGCTGTTATTTCTAACAATGTTTTTTTTTCTTTTTAATATGAGTATTTTAATGTTATAACCCTCGTTCGCTAAAGTTTACCAAGATTTTAGACTTCATTCCGTATAATTTTCTCTGTCTAGAATTTTAAAAAATTAGTCTATTTGCTTTTGTTTTAGAGGATATACTAGTTACTTTTATTTAATGTTATTAAATAGTATTATGAGCTTTACGTGTACTATTTCTAATGTCCCTTAGCTCGGAGATTGGCATTGATAGCTTTTATGTTTAACGACTGTTTGAATAAAATGCGAGAGTAAATAGAGGGAACTGCCAAGTTCAATAAACTTCTGAATTTATTCTATGAACTTGAAAAAAACTTTAAGTAAAGGTAAATAACATGATTTAATGTTGCCATTCTCCGAAAGGAAATTCCGACTTAAATAAGCTCAGTAGAATAGAGGCAATCCCGACAGTATTCAACGTAGTTCCTCAGCTAGACGAGAGAAAAAAGGGGTAAACCTGGGTTAGCAGATTTGGCTAAAATTGGCCATTTTTGATAATTTTAGATTCGCTTGGCTAATAATATTTAAATCATAATGCAAAACTGTTTTGGTTAGGAAATTAACTATTTAGTTAAATTATTCATTGTTAATTTTGTTCAATTTCGAATATTCTTAGCGTTTAGTTCATGTTTCGCTATAAAGAGTGTGTATTAAATAGTATTTTTAAATTCGAAATGTGCACTCTTCTTACTCTATGTAAAACTTTTGAATCGGAAATATGGAAGCTATTTTGGATAATTTTGGTTTCGCTTGGCTAATAAAGTTTAAAGTATATGTCAAAACTGTTTTAGTGAGCAAAATGTGTTAGTAATGCGAAACGGTTAGCAATGCAAATAATTTCAATTTAACTAACTGGTAAAAGTAATCAATGTTATTTTTTGTTCAATTTCGAATGTTTTTAGCGGTTTTGTTCGGGTGTTTTTTTTCTGATGAATGTGTATTAAATATTATTTTTAAATTGGAAATTTAAGCGGATTTTTTTGGTAGTTTTCGTTCAATTTGGCTAATAAAATTTTATTCATTAATTAACTGTTTTGGCTCGTAAATTAGTTAAGAAAACTTATTGTTAATTTTCGTACAACTACGAATAATTTTTAGAGTATTGTTTTATTATTTCCAAAAAATATGTTTTTAATATTTTGAATTCACAACTAATCCGTGTTTTTTTAAGCTATGTCAAAATTTATGAAATGAATCGGAAGTACACCAGAAGTGACTTAATAAATGTTTTTATTAAAAAATTTTGGCGAACTTTAGTGTCATTTTGGCTACTTTTTTAGGCATTCTAAATGGCAACCCTGGGGTAAACTGCCAATGAAAGAAAGACACTGAGGAAGAAAAAAATACCCGGGTATATAAAAAAAAACCAAGATGCCATTTATCAGAGGGTCTACTTGTTTGGATTGAGCGACAAAACAAGTGTTCGCTTTCTGACAAATGGGGAAAAAGAGATCTGGAGGGAAGAAAAAAAAATCAGGAAAGGGAAAAATTTAGGGACAAAAAAAAAAAGATGACACCGTTGGAGTTCAAGCGAAATGATCGAAATAAAAATAAGGACGGGGGAGGAGGGTAGTGTGAGGGGTAGGGGGGTGGAATACGAGATAAAACGCGCGAAAAAATTTAGCTCTAAAGTCGATAAATGCGAGCGTCATTAGACAAGTATTTGGCTTGAGGCCAAAAGGTGAGAAACGCTTTTTCTACGAGAATTTTTAAAAATAAATGTTTTTATTTTTCAGAGATTTTTTTTATACACCATGGAGTTGAAGTAGGGATGCGTGGTTTTTGAGAAAAACTGGTTTCAGGTTTAACTGGTTCTTTTGAAAACTGGTTTTTGTATAGTTTTTGTATATTTTGCTATTTAATAAATTAATTCCCAATTCCCTTGACCATATTTTCTTCATTATTCGAATTTTTTAAATCGGAGTTAAATAATTCAAAGAAATATATATATATAAAAAGAGTTCAGCACCAATAAACTATTTTTTTATGAAATATATGTATCATCAAAATAGAAACTAAAGGTCATCAAGGAAAATAAACATCTATATACATACAAGGCTACATACTTCCGTTTGTCTGTAAGTTTGTATAAGACTCGACATCTGAAGAACCACGCAACAGATCGTCACGAAATTTTTCACAAAAGTCATCTTATCTCATTAAAGACCTTAGAGGTTTATTGCTCTTTCTACTGCATGTTTTCACGGATTTTTTATTTAGTTTTATTTTACACATTTTTAAAACTATTTTAAATTATATTTTGTTGATTAAACTAAAAAGAAATATTCAAAAACATTAATTTTCATTTTCAACAGCATTAATTATCAGCGTTATCACTAGGGAGATGATTCTAAATTTTACTCCAGTATTTGAAATTTTAAAGTAATAACCGGGAGATTGTAGCAGCCATTTAAGTTTCCTAAAAAGTCTTTTACCTGCATGACTAAAGAGAACCCAAACATATTGGTCGTAATTAAATATAAAATTACTGGGTAATCTTCATATCTTATGTAACTAAAACGAAAGAAAAAATAGTTAAATTGAATTATTTTTGCACCTCTACCAGTGCAACGTCGGGTTTAACAACTATTTTATTTATAAACGGCATATTTCTTTTTTAACCCGAGCCGAGATTTTAGCCTCAGAACCAGTTTTAAACGGTGTAACGGGGCTGGGGAGCCCAGTCGGTTAGGCACTGGCCTAGAATGCGAATGGTCCCATGTTCGGGTCCAGGCATCGCCAAAAAAAAAAAACCTGCTGACCTATAAACGGCCCGTGCAGTCCAAAATGTCCGACGAATATGTCCCCTAAAATGTCCCCCGTGTAAGGGAGGGCACGTTAAATATCCTTCAAAGTTTTAACGCTGCGTACGATGTCATGTCGCCCTTAACGATTGCGTTGGGTGCCTATTCAGGTGTCGGCTCGTCACTTGACTATAGTTCTAAAATACGACGCCCGTACCAATAGCCCTCGTGTAGCTCTAGTGCGACGATAATTCAAACCTAACCTAAGCGGTGTAACGGACACCATAAACCGGTTCTCCAGTTTAACCGTCTCCACTTTTTCCATCCCTGGCTGGGAGGATGTAGGAAGAGGTGTTTTTTGAACTGGAGTAAAAAAAAAAAGAATCTTTTTGTTGGAACGCAACGGAGTAGAACTCCTTGAGTGACACTTTGGAATGGAAGACTGCCGTTCTCCAGAATAGAAGTGCCACTCTTAGAAGTGCGAAGAGTTGAAATATTGCTTGATCCCTCCCCCTCTCTTCCCATTGGTGTAGAAGCAAACTGTGGGTTTTTGCTGGAGTACAGAATGTATTTCGGATATATATTTTTTATCCAAGAGTTTAAACTGAACGTTCTGGGAAACAATATCAGGAGTTTTGCATGGCGCGAGAAATATTGTATTCAAGTTTTCTAAAAATTGTTTGGTATGGGATAAAAACCAAACAGTTTTTGTGACAAAAAAAAAATAGTCATGTCAAGTGATTGAATTAATACTTTCAGTCCCAGTGATGACATTTGGCATCATAAAATTTCTGATCATAGCTAAAAACAATAATAGGGCTGATAGCTATTGGGATTTAAAAAAATATTTTCGAATAGGAAAAAAGTTTGAAGACTCGAATGATGAGCTTTTTGATACCATAAATGACAATAGACGATCAGAATTTTTTTTAATGATGGGGTAAAATGTAATGTTATGTCTATGACGTCTTAAAGCTTTGTAAATACTGAACATGAACACTTATTTCTATAAAATGTTCAACAATATTGTATTTTATTATTTTAATCGTTCGAAAAAAATAGAATCCTACTATTTTTTATTATCGAATAACTTAGACTACAGAAGAAATGGAACAGCTTTTTGAGAATTTACCCTATAAAAAAGTCATGTAATCTATATCTAGAAAAATATTTAAATAAAGCTTCCGATAATAAATTGGTAGTTTTTAAATTTAATGTTATTATGGTAATTTTTAAATTTTAATTTTTTAAATTTTGAATTTTTTTAAAATTGGTAACTTTTAAATTTTGCGCATGTATAAAAATATAAAAAATGAATTTTGATAAAATATTGGGTAGTATTCAGGTTTCTCACAAATGAGATAAAAAAAAAAAATTGCGTTGTTTATGAAAATAATTTCTAGTTCTTAAAAACCATTTTTGATTATTTACTCAAATTGAAGGTTTCTGTTTCTTTTGAAACTTAAACACAACTTCTAAAATATCCTAATCATTAATTTTTTTTATGCAGATAAAAAGCCAAAGCTGCCTTAGCTCATTTTACTCTCCAGGAAGCCAATTACAGAATAATGTGGCTTTGATTAAAGAAGTTATTTTATACATAAAAACTGTTTCAAAAATAATATTTGAGAAGGAAATTGATTAAATATGCAGAATAGAACAAACAATACTCTGTGTATTCTCATCACTCTAAAACCCACAAAAACACAATAAAACCTTCGAAATAAAAAAAAGCGCCAGCAAAAGCATTAAAAAGACTGATAGTAGCACAAAAAAATATTACAAATTAAAGCCGAGCCGGAACTAGATTCATTTAAGAAATGGTTTTCTCTTGGAAATGATCAAATATTGGGGAGAAGTTGAAGTAATGGCGCCCGCAGAGTAGAGTTGAGTTGTAGGAGCAGGAAGAGGTTTCAATCAGTGCTGCCACTGATCATTAAAGCTACGTGAATTGACCCAAAGTCTTTATTATTTTTCGGATAACCTGAGTTCTAGGATTGCTGACTCCGAATCGTCTGCGGTTATCTTCTTTATCTCGTTTTCTTCCGAGTCCCCTGGGGTCGAGGGTAATTTTTTATACTCGAAAGAAATTCGAGGGGTTTTTTTTGGTGGACTTTCTTTAAAATTTCATGAGATTTTAGTTTTTTAACTGAAAGTTTTTAACGGTGATTTTTTTGCTGTTGTTTTTTGTGACTGTGACATGGACAAGGGGTTTCATGTGGGAAGTTTCAGTAACTTTCACGGTTTTAGTTTTGCAATATAAAATGAATCATAAATCCTTATACCTTTTAGGTACTAAAAAAAAGTAATTTGCAATAGCATATCAAAATAATTAATTAACTTTTTTTAACATAGCAATGGGTACTTTAAAATATGTTTTAACCTGCACCATTGAAACAGAATAAAAAATAAACCATTAAACGGTTTATTGAAAATACGTTACTTGCGTCAGGTTTACATTCCTCAGCCTTGCCTAACGTTGGTTGAACATATATTTTTATAATTTACTTTCTATTTTGTTTAATATTTTGACATTTCATTCTACGGTTAACAATTTTCATCTGTAATTTTTTTTGAATCATCGAAAATTCATATTGTCTCCATTACATTTATATTCTAAATCAATATAAAACATTTAAGTGGCTAAGACATCAATTCTCATTTTTAAGTTATGCAGTAAAACATAATTGAAACATTTAGATCCTAAATTTGTATTACTTTTTTAGTTTAATGGTATTCAACTAAATGGAACTTATTGTATTACACTTGTTAAAAAGGCTTATTAGACGGTAAACTTTCAATTTGTAACAACTAAATCACTTAAAATTTCCCTGCATTAATACATTAATCTGAAACTAAACTTCGAAGCATTATCCGCAATTACAAAATAAAATAAGTTGAAATCTTATGTAATTTTCTTTTCATCCATCCTATCATAAATATATTTGAGTTACTAAATAACTCTTTAAAAAGGAGAAAAATCCATCCAAAAATGTATTTGAACTACTTTAAAAGCCCTCTTCTATTCAATGCATCTCTCTTATAAATTGAATTGAAACAAGATATCACGAATTGAACAGCGCTTTTCTATTTCCATTGCATTCAGTTACGGTAATTCAAAAAATAAGTTTATCCATCTAATTATGTGCATACATTCTTTTGCCAATTGAAGTAGTCACATTTCAGAGAGGTAAAATGCTTTATTTTATATTTAAATGCAATAAGTTATTTTAAAGAAAAGGAAGATAATAAGGCAAGTCTTCGCATTTCGTTGTATTTAGCATTTAAATTAATTTATTTAAGTTGAAATAATTTTTTTATATAAACTAGGAAAGCGAATTTTAGATTCATATTTAATAGCCAAAGTTTTAATAATTTGCAAATATATAAAAAGCGAAGTTGTAATAACTGTTTTAAAAGAAAAAATACGAGTTTTTAAACTCTTTATTATTTTTAGCTATCTTACAATATGCGGTGATACTGTGCAAAAAACATATATTTGCATGGAAGAAAGCAATAATAAAGTTCAAAAACTAAAAAATATGTATTTAATAAAAAAAATTATTTAAAGTTTAAATATAAATTTGTCATATTGAAATGGAAGTGTTTTTAACATGATGACTAAATAAAGAACTCTAAAAGAGAATACCTCAGTTTACGCCCAATAATCATTTACTAAAGTTTTAATTGTTTGATTAATTAATTGCTAACTTGTTTTGGGAATTTGTGATGTAATATATGAAATGTTACTGAAAAATGTATTAATTTATTTTTAAGTACTGTCTATTTGATTATTGCGTTGCCACTTGATGTATTAGGCTTCTAATCCATTTGATCAAGCTGAAATTTCATCTTCTTGAAAACTTTTCCCCGGCCATTAATAGTGATCGAATTCTTTTCAGGATTACCGACTTCACAACTCGCCAAGAGCTAATAAATCGCCAATACTTAGTTCAGAATGATTAAATATTTAAGATTTCAATGCATTAAAATAATTCTACTTAAAGTTTAAACATTTTATTGCAATAAAAAGTTGAAATATGCCTAGGGTTGTTGCATACCTAGTGTTTCATATGAAAATTGAGAAATTTACAAATTTCCTTACTGAACGGTAATTAAAAATTCTTACTAAAAAATTCAATTATAAATTATGTTGGCGCATATTTATATTAAGAACATGATGTGAAATTATTTTTTTAAAACTGAAACCAGAATATTATATAAAATAGAAAACTATTAAAACGATTTTGTGGCAATGATTTTAAAGAAAACAGTTTAATCGATTTTTTATAACTAAGATAGATAATTGGATTGTTTCGTGTGACGTAAGTCCTTCCAACTTTCATTCCTGCATCTTCCTTCGATCAGAGCTCCAATTGGTGTTCTATTCCCACGTGATTGTTGTTTTTACGTACCCGTTAATATCCAAAAATTTAAATAGAAAAATTCATAAAGGGTTTCTTTTGTTTTGTACTTCTAACAGGAGTTTTAAAAAAATATTATTTTCCTAATATTTAGTAGGTTAAATATATATTCAATAGAATATTTTAATTTACATTTCCACCCAAACTTGCGATAACGCGCCTAAATGTGGTAATACCGGATCATTTCTAATCAATTACCTCATTCCGTTGTCTCAATAGACTTCCCTAATAGAGAGAATAAAAACATCTCATTATCTCCTACACAGAGAGAAGGGATTAATGAGAAAGTCATTCGAGAAAGGAGACAATTCGAAAGCTGAGGAATGGGAAGAATTGCTCTTGTTTTAAACAAATGGAACTAAGAATCAAAATTTCATTTAAAAGATTTAACCACAAAACGTCGGCTAACTATTTTTAATCTTTTGGAAAATAATAAGCATATTGAAAATGAACTTTTTTTCAATTATAACAATTGAACTAGTTTTTAGCATTTAATAAAAAGTGGGATATTGTTATTTTATTTTTTTCCTGTTCGGTACCAACAAGTTTTACAGAAAAGTAGATAACCAGTATCTTTAGCATCCTTACTCAATAATTTCCTTATCCTTAAGTCTTACTCAAATTGCAATCCTAGTTTGTTTGGGATATTTGCAACTAGACCTTATTTTATGAAAGAAAAATATTCATGAATTCATCGTAAAATACAAATTCATGTGAAATAAGGCCAGATTGACACTAATAACGTTTTTTAAAAATTTAAACTATCAGCCATTTTAACAGTATCTTCTGAATTTTACGGTTGTGTTTTTTAAATTACCTGGAATATGTCTTTGTTTTACAAGGCAAATAGCATACCCTTTTCGAATTTTGCATTTGAAAGAGAATGGATTTGCTAGTTTGAAGTATCGTTGGTATCAAACGAATCCTTTGTATTTACCAAAAAATCATATTTGCGGAGAAATCATTAATGTTAGCTCCACTATCTGACTTTGATTTCGAAATTTGTAGTTAGGAAATGTATCATTTTTGTTTTTAATTATAAGTTAAGTGCGTTAAATTTGTAAAACTTGTGAGACACTTGTCTTAATAATGGTTGACAAATTTTAAAGTCGTAAAATAGCATTATATTACAACAACAGGAAAGAAAGTACTTATAAAAGTCCACTCTGACATTTTTTTAAAGCATTTGAAGCCTTGATACCGGCGTTATATACGTCTAGAGCAACTTGCTCGAGCGGTTACCTTGAGAATCTCAAGGTAACCGCTTTATGCGTATTTATTCGAAAGCTCGCTGAAGTTGGATCTCAAGGCCACCAACCCAACTTTTGTCGGTTTTTTTGGTCAAGATCAAAGGAAAGGTTGCCATAAGGAAAATAGCAAACATATTGGCGTGTTATCTCTTTTTTAAGTGATCCTTCGAAAAAGTATGTAAACATCGAATTGAATTGTATTGAGTTTTTCTTAATTTTTTTTACTTAAAGCAGGACGCATTCAATATTTTGATAAAATAAAATTCAATCACATAAATGAATGAAATTCAAAATTTGACACTGTAAAATATGTTGATGATAAAATGCTTTCTATGTTAATAAAAGTATTGAAACTCTTATTTATATCTTACCCGTAATCAATACAATTAATTTTTAAACAAGATTTTGTATTAAAATACTGAAACCTGGTTGGAGTTAATAGCTTAATCAGTTATTTTAATACATATAATTTCTAAATTTTTGGCAGACAATACTGAAAACACTTTTTTATTTGACCTGATTTTAATCAGTAATACTCCGGCATTAAAAGTTTTAAATATAAGTACGGAAAAGGACAGTCATCAAAAAAACAATCCAGAAAAAAATGCACTTTCCTATACACTTAAAAACAAAAAAAATTCCCCGTAAAATATTAGTAATGGGCAGGGACCGGCAGCAAAGATACCAGTCATGCCCCGTTAAAAAACAGTCATGTCCTGTTTTTTTTTTTTTTTTTTTTTTTTTGTTTTTTCAAACAGTCATGTCCCTTAAAGATGGTATAAACAGTTAAAAACTGTAAAAATACGGAGATTTGAGATAAGGCCCTTTATTTAGTGGGTCAAACCGTTTTCCACCAAATACGGCTGTTGCACTTAAAAATTAAAAGTAAGTAAATTTACAGGGTTTTTTTGCAGCATAGGGTATATCTTATTCTAGTAGAGGGGCACAAATACTGGTACCAGTCTAGAACGCTGTGGCTTTTTAGCCTTTCTCCCCATCGAAATTTGACGTGTCGGGGAGCGAAATTTACGGGGGCGGGGGCTTTCAAAAGAATATGGAGTGGTGAATAACCTCCTCTGTTTATAAACAATCCGAGACATGGGGATTTTCTAATTACCTCTAGATAATTATCTAAGCTCTCTAAATGTAAAACACAAGCAGCAATCAAAATTTCGTCATCCATAATCTAGTTGATTTTAAACAATGAATAAAATCGCCGAGCTACAATCTCACTCGCCAAATTCTCGCCAACCAAAGGTCGAATCGCTAGAGGTCAAAGCGCTTCCAGCGTTACGTTCAGCGGCCGCTAGACGTATATAAACCCAGTGTGACGAAAACTTTAAATAGTCGTATGGTGGTAAATGTAATTTATTATTTTATCTTTAATTGTACTTCTTTACATAATTACATTTTTAAATTTCTTAGTTTGAGATATTTTAACCTTCACCTAGATGATGCGTAAAAATACTCCGGTCAGTCGCAACTCGATGAAATTAATGAAATGCAATTAAAATAGCATAATAAATTTTAATAATTATCTAAGTATTGCGTTAAAAATATTTTATGTTTAAGAAATTTTCTATTTTTTCCTTCGATTGAGGCATATTTTTCTAATTTTTGCTTGATTTTGAATCTTTAAAATATTGACAATAAAAATGCAGTTAACTATGTTAACGTTGACGTTTGTCATTTTATTTACAGGAGTGACTTTTCCTCTAAAAGTATGCAGTTTATTATTAATTCAACTGATGTCAAAAGATTATATATTTCGAATTGATCTTATACCTACGTTTTTCAGAAATTGAAATATTATATGGCATTCCGATCAAAATACCTTAGTACCAATGGTATAATTACCATAATTTTCATAAAAACACTACATAGTCCCTTTCAGAATAAAACATACAACTATCGGTATGTGACTTTCGTATCTCAACGAGAATGAAAAATGGTGGTGTGGAGTCGGATAGCGTGACGCTTTTCTGTTATACCCCGGTCTGCGAAAGAGATATTAAAGGTTTTGTTTCTCACGAACTCCTTTTCAGGTTTCGGCAATTATCCGGAGAATTTGTCAAAAGGTTCCGGGGTTTCCTTTTAAAATCGGGGATTGTGGAATAATTGATTGGTTTTACATAAATCAATGGATAATTTATCACTTTAACTGTTAATGGCGTGTCGTTTTATGTTTTCAACCGACGATGGTAAGCCGTGGGGTTTTATATAACCATCCCTGACTGTATTTTTGTCTCCTAAAAATACTGTGAGTGAAGGGCTTTTTGTATGATTACGTATATGCTAAGAAACTTGTGAAATCTCCCATTTTCAGATTTTTTACTGATTTCTTGGCTGGTAAAAATTATTCATTCTTGTTGGCGATCCAATTCAGCAAAAGTTTACTGTCCTTTGTGAATATCTTTACTGCGATCTTTTTTTATATCTCTATTTTCTAGATATCTTTACTTAATCAGAAATGAAAATTTAAGATTTTATCGCTTTTAAAATCTCTAAAACTTTCTAAAAATATAGTTATCAAAACACAATATGAATACCGAAACTCTGCATAATCAAGTACTTTGTGGCACAGTAAGTGTTGGAGGTTAGAGCTACTAAGCATAACTAATATCAGAAATAATAACTAGCGAAACATATTTTGAACAGAACAGAAGAAGATTTATTGATATCACAGTCAGGGTTGATATACAAAGTTATCACACTTAAATTTACATTAAGTCAGAGGATATACTGCGGTTCAAGTTAAATCGTTCTTGACCGACACAAATTAAACAAGGAAGATTACTTGGCGGCAACTGTAAGTCCACTACATACCATATACTACGTAAGATAATTATTCATAAAGTTACAAAATCTAATCACTTCCTATTTTTTCTTACACAAGTCTCACCAAAAAGAATCTGAAGACACAACACAGTGTTCTTAGTTAAAGAAGCTTAGTATAACACAGTTGAAGGTTATCATTCGACATATTCCATTTGGTGGCTGTTGCACATTATTGGCGACTTTATCACTTGCTCCAAAAAACCTTGTAAGAGTTTAATATTGTACAGTTTTTTGTCACTAACTCTTAATTCGACTAAATACAATGATACAACATTGATTATCGACCTTCTGTTTGAAAAACGTACCTATCCCTTTCAAAAATTCATTTCCTTTGCAACATCCCTCCCCCACCCACAACAACTAGAACCAATAAACGATTCTTCAATCCCTAATCTCTAATGGACGATTGATGGATGGAGGAACAGGACCTCCAATGTTGACGCCCAAGATTAGAAGGCTAACCGAAAGCCCGCGAAAAAAATTCTGACATGGGCCCCCTTTAAAAAAAACGTTCTATTGATAAGAAGACGGGGGTGACGAACGCTTCGATCGGGGTTTAAGTGTTCTTTTTGGAACTCTGCGTTGTCGGGGAGTTTGCGCCAAATTTCCTCTTTCTCTTTGGTGCTGAATATATTTCAATCCCGGAAATCATTAAAATCATTAGATCATTAAAATGTAAACAAAATTCAATCTGTGAAGATAATAAGTAAAATGTTGGAGAGTTGCATTTTTAAAGGATTGAATAGCAGTCCATTAAAAGTAATACATAAATCCTCACCAGGGTCAAAGTTATATAGCATTTTAAGCTTTTTAAGTCCTATATATAAATGATTGAAATGATAAAATGGATATAAATGATGAAAACACTTATTTGATTTATTTTAATATACACTAAGGAACATCAACCAAGGTTTAATATTCGAGTATTAAAGGTCAACATTGGAAAAGTGATTAATTTGCTGCCCGGACTGTGCCATTTCAAATATTTAACAAAACAGTTCCTTAAACTACTTTGCTTACTTAGTAACGACTTCTTTACTTTCAATCCTAACGAAATCCGCGCTTTGTGCATTTATATTTTTAGGTTTCTTCTGTAAATTGGCACTTTTCACAATATTTTCCCTAAGTCTTTTAAGTACAATATCAAAATTATAACTGTCGTAAATTTTACGTCCATCATTTTTAATACAAAAGAGTTTTAATGCATTAGGATTTAAAGTCTTTTTCTCCAATAGGGCTGTAATATTGGCGGTAAAGCTCTTTCAGAGTCGGCACATATTCCCCAGAACCGAGTCTTTTTTTTTTTGTGGCACCATCTAAGGGACTCTCACTATCAGTTTTGACGCGCAGATTACGTTGAATATAATATGAGCTATCTATGGATGTTATGCCGAGATTTAATTTTTCCAAGAGAACCCAAGCCAAATGGGCCCTCAAGGGATCTTTTACATGCCACATAATCATATGACATGCATGCCCAGGATTTTCCCATCCAGAAAACGTGACTACTCGCAGAGGCTCGAACCCGTGATCTTGGGCTTGCATGGTGCGCACGTTTAACCTCTCAGCCACTGAGCCGCTAGAGTTAATTTAAAGTTTCAAACGCGTCCACTTTTGGCGATATTCTCCATTTTTCTTCAGCGAATCCCAAACTTGGCGAACATACACCCGATACCTACAATTTCCCCTGTTCTTTGACCGGAGGATTCTAGAAGACGTTGTTTCGCTTGCGGGTGCAGTTAATTAAGACTTCTTAATCGCCTTTTCTCGAGGAAGGCCCGTCTTGAATTATAATGAGCTGCCAATGAGCGGGGCTTGTCGTTTGTGTCTAAGGGCATTTGCATTCCGTTTAGAGAAATAAATTCCTTTTCTTGGGTTTATGTGTTGTTCGTGGGGGTATTTATTTTCAGTGAATTTTTCACGAAGTGTTGTCTTATCTGGTGAAAAATGGCTGCGGGATGCTCTCTCGTGCGTTTGAAATGTTTTAGGGATTGTTTTACGAAGGAAAAAAGTGCAGAGTAGGGATTTCGTTGGGTCCGAATTTAATTTGCATACGAATTTGAAACTGAATTAGTGTCTTCTTAAAATATTTATAGTGTCGGATTATACCGAGTTCCTTAAATTTTAATGTGAAGCAGTTATTGAAAAACCATTGTTATAAAAATAAATCACATTTATATAAAAATAAACTACAATGTTAAAAAAGCCATATTGTTATGAAAAACACATTGTTTTATTCAAACCACATTGGAATAATATAAACTGATTGTTATAATATAAACTGATTGTTATAATATAAACTCATTGTTATAATACGAACTACATTGTTATAATTCAAACTACATTGTTCTAATACAAACTACATTGTTATACAAATAAAACCACATTGCACTGCTGTAAGAAAACCATAAGCTTGTAAATCATTAAGGAACTAAAGTATTTTCATATTTGGCACAGTGTTTGATTATAATTTGTCTAAACTGACAGTGTATTTGGTGAAAAATGGCTATAAAAGACCCTTATACGACATTTGTGCCAAGTTGTACCAGTAAAAATAATGTATTTAGAAGCATAAGGTATACAAACAAGCACACATAACGTTTCATTTTTATTATTTTAAATAACACAAATATATAAAGATTTGCTATAGATTTATATAGCTGTCACTTACATTCTTACCATTTCTAGATCGAAATAACTTTCGTCAAAGTATGCAATCGCAGCGAACCCAGAATGTCGTGATTGGCAGCCAAATAAAGGGAATGATTTATTTATTGAAGTAAAACGTTATTTTGTCATGTAACGTCTAGGAATTTGCTAAATTGAATTATCTTCAGCTCAACAATTGCTTGGTACACTGGATTGATTTAATTACTATGTGTGACATTTGTAATGTTTATTGGCTTTTCCGTCTTTCAAGTAGTTGTAGCTGTGTACTTTGTTATTTAATTATTTAATATTGTTGCTTTGAATATAAGTGTTGATATTTCACTTTTTACTTAGTAATCTTGTCACACCTGGAATTTATTTTAAACGGAAGTCATCTATTTTTAAAATTTTCCACAAATAATAGCTGTGTTTACACCTTGGTTTATGAATGATTACCTAAATTATTATCTTCATAAAATAAATATATATTTATTTTTTCTCGGTTAATTGAATTATACTGTGTGCTAATAATTTTCTGTTTTGATTTACGCTAAACGGTTTCATGCTACTTTATTGGGTTCAAACTATTTTTTTAGGATTTCTTAAATTATGTGTAGTTTAAGCCTCCCTTCTGAGGCACGTAAATTTCCGTAGTCGACGATGACGAGCACAACGATAGTTTATTAAATAAAATAATCCCTTGGACAAATTCTAAGACTCAAGTTTTCTGTCCGAATCAAAACATTTGAAGAAATTTTTTCAAAGTTGACTTGAATTGCTTCATAAGTTTTTGTTTTACCTAGAGTGCGACATCTTAAAATCAAAATAGTTAAGAGTTACACTTTAACAAAAATGCAGTGATTCTTGTGTTAAGACATGAATGGATTACGAAGCCATTGTGTTTACTTTAATTTTATACCTACTTATAAATTGAATGGATCTGACAAAACTAGAAAGGAATCCACAATAACTTATACTGAATAGAAAATATGTTTTCTTATGCAGTAAAATATTTAATTTCAAAATAAAATGTTCAATTACTTTTAAAGAATCGCTACTTAAAGTGTATTTTACCTAAACAAAACCTAGTTTCTATGACTAGGTATAATGGCATTACAAGCTATTATAAAATTATTTTTTAACTATACATTGTAACACATTTCAGGTATTCATATTTTAGTTTGTTTCAAAACTTATATCTTCACCAATCAAACTATCACTTTGATGCAAGAGTGAAGAACAGTTTGCGACACATTTTTCTCATATCCCCATTTCGCGACTTAAATCTTTTCCTTGTTTTAAAAACAAATAAAGATAGCGAACGATATCTGTAAAACCTCCCACTTACATGCAAACAACCAGACATCAAGACCAAATAAAGAAATCCGAATCGTAGGGTTAAGTGGGGTAAGTGTGATAGGGTTTCTGCATTTTTCATTAAGAAAATTTGTTCTCTGCTTCAAGTAAATTCCAAATAATAAAATTGGTAGTGAATTATTATAAGAAACATACATATGTAGAAAAAAATTATATGTTTGAATTCCATTTTTAAGTGTACAAAATTTGCATTTCAAAATCCATCACACTTACCCCACATAGAAAGACCCACATAAAAAGAAGACAGTTGCACTTAAATTCAAAAGCTCAAAACTTTCTTTAAACAAAAAATAAGGTCAATATTTCTTTTTAGTTTAATTATAAGTGGTCTAATGTTACCTATATATTGCAAACTTTCAGATATTTTGAATGATTTCCAAAGTTACAAGAGCTGTTTATCACACTTACCCCCAATCACACTTACCCCACTTGACCCATGTTGTTTCCCGAAACAAAACGGTGACGTCGACAAATGAAGTAATTGACATTGGCGTGTTTTCGTGCTCCGGAAACACTTTTCCCTTCTTTGTCCCTAATACTTCTCCCAGTTTTGTGATAGATTAATTAAATATTAACTCAAAGAATCAGAAGAACAGATGTTTTCTTTCGGTTTTTATTGCCGTGTGGCGTGACGTACAACACTCTTAAGCAAAACCTCCTATTTCGGATAAATGGGGGAGATACAAAGACTTCTAATAAGAATGGACGGGAATATTTTGGTAAACCCAAAATGTTGGTTAACATTGTACCCAAATCACGTGGTTTGGTCCAACGATTTGGCGTGTTTTAAAATCATTTGCCGAAATTATTTTTTTAGTTTTTTAGTTTTTTTTTTTTTTTTAAGATTGATATTTTAATAACCATATTAGTATCTGAATGTGAATGCATTATGTGGACAATGACTTTCAAAAAAAAAATTCTTAAATGTCATTTTTTATAGTTTTATTTCACCAAAAACAGCTATAAGTTGCCAAGAGTAGCAATCTTTATCGCCAATTCAGAGATAAATCTTGATTTCCCCTAACTTGTGTTTTTTTATGTGGTACAGTCATTCTACTTAATTGATGTGTTTGGGAGGATATTGGAAATGAAACGTTTGTTCACATAAAAAGTTAAATAATTCGTTGGTCTTGATGATTTAAATACAGTATTTAAGTTAAGTGTAAACTTAGTTAGGAAATACTTTTGGAAACCTTTTTTGTTTCTGTGCAGCATGGCTTATTAAATGGTGGGTTTGGATTTACTTTTAGATTATATGTTAAGATTTATTTGAATAATTAGTTTGAATTTATAATAACTATTCTTCAAAACTTTTAAATAAAAACTGCGAATTATTTACAGTACAAATCCAAGGGGTTCTGCAATCTGTACTAATTATGTGTAGATTTTTATAACTACTTCAAAAAGTTAATATTTTAGTATATTAATTAAGAAATTTCAAATAAAAGTAAATGAAGACTTTGGTTTAAAAAATAACGTAACACACTAGGGGTGTGTTCCGATAAACAACATTCAATCACCATGCAATCTACGAATGTGACATATCGTACAAATCTTTATATAAAGTTATAATATTAACCAAACAAAGGCGTCAATACATTCTTTCTCGGAGATTGCAGACACAGCAAAATTTGTTTTGACTTCTGATCCACTCTTCTCACAACCATTAAAAATAGTCGTTTTTTATTAGACTCCAAGATCATTTCAAGATGAATTTAATAATAAGTATGCATTTTTTGTTTTTTAAAAATAGAATAGCGATTTACCCATTAACGACGACACTATTAAGGGTTAATGGGCGCGTTGGACCGGGGGTCTCCAAGCTCAAGTGCATCAGTGTTAATTCAATGGGGGGGGGGGGGGGTAATGCTCTAGACTGGGAATTTTTAATAGTAGCCAGTGGCTACCAGAGTGAAAAAAAATGGTAGCCACATTTGGATTTTTAGTAGCCAGTTTTAAATTTCAGTAAATACGACAAAAAGAAAGTGCGATTTTCCACAAAAGAAAATTTTATTAATGACATTTTTGATATGATAAGATTGACAGTAAAAAAAGTATCATGCAAAATATGTAGTATTACGTGTTTGGCTGTTATTGTTAGGAGAAAATAATTTTATGTACAATCAGTTCAACTACTATTAGTTTCGGAGAATTCTTGACGTCGCCCACAACCCACGATTGTTCATGAAATTTTCTCATATCAAAATTGTTTAAATGAATAGTTGAGATCTTAATCAGATGTAAATCAATCACCTGTAGATTGCCAAAATCGCAAAGCAAAATTTAAAAATCAAATTTGCATTTAAGATTTTCATTGCCCAGCTACATTTACGTCACACGGAGGAGGATGGAAAATTTCACCGATGAACAACAACTGTCATCAAGTCTTTCTTCCCGACAGAATCGAATCGGAGCGTTTTATTATTTTAGAAATGCAGCTTCAGTATTAATTATTTGTTGAACAAAAAGGAAAAATTATGATCGCCACATTTGGCGACTGGGGTTCGATTTTTAGGTAGCCACTTTCGATGTAATGGTCTCCAGTTGGCGACTGGCGACCGCTAATCTAGAGCTTTAGGGGGGGGGGATATTTTCTCTGTATTGAATATTGAATATTTTTACATATTTTACAAACGGATTTTTTATTGTGATAAATGTATCTAGCTGACTTACACGTCCCAACCTTCCCGCTTTTTGAAATTGGTTCGATTTTTTTTTAAATTTTCAATAAATAATTTTACACACAATATTTGAAGCAAATTAAAAAAGTGGGAAGATAGAGACCTGCAAGTTATCTACATTTATTTAAAAACAAAACAGTTTGTTAAAATATTCAATGCAGCCTGAGAAATGTGGCAGAGAAAAGTTATTTTTCCCATTAGATTAACTCTGAGGCACTTGAGTTAGGAGACCTGCTATCCAGCGCGCCCATTCCCCCTTAACACCTTCATTTCTGTATAAAACGTTAACTTTGAATGAAATAAAATTGACGTAACTGAAGCTGCCCTATATAATTTTTTCATTACAACAGTCTTCTTTGTCTTCTTTGTCTTTTTTTACGTAGTTACACTTTAAGCAGATAGCCCGTTTTTGCGCATCAAATTTTCTTGATAACCATCATTAATAAGTAAAATGTACGAGATTTATTATAAAGATATGCATTAACCTTTCCAAAACAATTCAATAAATAAAACATAACACCACCTTTAGAACCAATTTCCTCCCAATTAGTCACCCGTTATCAACAAACAAAACAACCAAATTGCATTTCCAGATACATACTCAAGCAATAACTCCAAACACCAAGGCAACATTTGATAACGTCTTCCATGTACGACTCAGCCAAAGACTGCTGTAAGTAAAACAAATTAGCCTTCAATCCTAAGCATCTTGTACGTGCCCGATAATTGTATTGGAAGGCGAAAAGAAAATGGAAAAGCCGACAAGGTTAATCTATCGAAATTGATCCGTCTAATCCAGTTAAGTCTCTCTAATAAGATTATTAATGTCGAGGGCTATTAAGGCTCTTTTGGTTTTCTTGCTTGGAATATTGAATGAGGGGTATAATAGAATTCATTTAACATGTTATCTGTGTGTGAGAGGGGGTTCATTTCTTAAACTCTTTCTTGGATTGAAGATTGTAGAAGTGATGGTAGATAGTTTAAGGAATTTGGAAGTGTTTTTGTTTGAAAGAAATGTGCGGAAATTGGAGATTGTGAAAGGGCTAAATTTTGTTTGATGCTTTAAATTTTGATTCAAACATGTGTAACTTGATTAAAGTTATACTTAAAGGACTTATTTAACAATGTTATTAACTATTTTAATACGATTTCATTAACAAAATGGATTGTAAATGGCGAAAGAAGTTTATCGATTTGAGAATGTATGTTAATGTGATTATGCATTATTTTCAGATATGCAAGAACTGCCTACATATCTGTTAAACTTATTACTAACGGATATTCTTGTAGTAAATTGTACGACAATCGAAATAAATAAGATTTATGCATGATGCTGTACAGTCTTGTATAATATCTAACTAATTTTGTTTCATTAGTACGATTAGAACCATTTTTGAAAGATGAGTACAGGCAGACTGGCGGAAATCTCAATGATTTCAATATTTACCTTTCGTTTTTAAATTCCCATGTCCCATTTTACAAGGGAAAACAAATAAAAACTTCCCATTGTTACTTTAAAAATAAATCAATTGTACAGTTTCACACTGAGGCGCAAAAAACTAAGTTTAGCGCAATTTTATTTTCGAGATAATCATAAACAATTTTTATAATTTTTTTTTCCTCCCGGAAACTATAATGTATCAATATTTTGAATAATTTCACGTGCAATACAAACAAAAATGTTTTCACGCTTTTCAAATTTAAGACCTAACAAATTACAATATTTGGCGCAAGGCTACAGAACAGAATGCGCAACAACTGGCATAATTCATAAGCATGAGTACAATTCAACAGTTTATCCCTACAAATATTAACTACTCTATACTTTAAGAAATTTATCGAACTTATTGTGCTTACTTTTTATAGCGAATATATAATTTTCAACCAAATGGAAACACTTCAATATCCCAACTCCACCAAAAGCCAAATAAAATTTTCTTCTTTATGGTTAATACATAAACTCAAAGAACGATCTCTCTATCAAAGTGCTACAATAATATTACGACCGATGGGTAGCAAAACCACAAAAGGCCAGAAAATATAACCCCCACCAATATGCTTTCGATTACCAAGTTAACCCATAACAGTTTTGGTTCCGGAATTTATGGTGGTTGAAACGTAGAGTCGAAAAAGAACTGAAGGAGTCATGTGGGATATAGCTATTGAGGTTACAGTGCTAGAGATACTTGGCTGGGAAAGAAAGTGAAGGTGTGTGAAAAAGCGCCAAATCAGAACGATTTGCCCAAACTAAGTGATGGATTCGAACTCTACTAACGCTCACTTTAGTAGCGACAGACTAGGAAATAGGGTACCCTCATTCACCAATGTCTATTACACTGAACGTGGGTTATATGCACTGAATGATTAATTGAACAAACAAAAAAATGGTGCACAATCTCGCCAATTTAAGATGCAAGTGAAAACTTAAAACTTTGGTGTAACTTCTACAATGTTTATTTTTGTGGCAAGTTTCACCAAAAATATGAATTGCAGTAGCTGCTTTAGTTGAAATATTTTACCATATTTTTTCGATATTAGGTTAAACCATTCCTCATGTCTGTTTGCAAAACATGAAAAAAGGTTTAACTTAATACTCGAAAAATATGATAAAACATTTCACCACAAAACTGTTGTATCTACAAGGAACTATTTACATGATGGAATGAAATACATTTTTTTTTAACAGTTCAGCAATAATTTGGTTGTGCGAAGCTATTTATTGCTCGAATGGTAGCAAGAGTTTACAAACTAATTCGATTTCATCTGCACCATACTATGAGTGAAAGTTGCATTAAAGTTTGGAATTTTCATCTCCACCGATGTTTTGGTGAGACTGCTCACTATTTGTTGAAGCCAGTTCATTAACTCATACAGGGGGGTAACCTGTGCGATCTGCGATATGGCACATTAACTCGTGCAAAATGGGCTTACAGTGTTGGGCGTATGATGAAAGCGATCAACTTCTTCACTTGGTCCAATACATTACCACACTACCTTCAACCCAGCACCATCTTCAACTCACTCTAACCCGCACCCAACTCAGCGCTACCGCAATCTTCCGAGTCCCAAGCGATGGCCGACTGGGGAGAACTTCCCGAATAAAAATGGCACGGAAAATCCTTTTCAATCTCATTCCAAAAGAACAGGCCCCCTTCTCATCACGAGCTACTTCTTCAGCTCAGTTCTGGTGGGGAGGTTTTTTTTTTTACCCTCGTTCGTTTGCTAGGTACGTGAGGGTTTCTATTTAATGACCCCTTGCAAGCCTTCTCTAGCCTTTCGTGGAACTAAAGAAAAGTAGATCTTGTGGTCGTGGGGATAAAGATTTGTTGGTCATTTATATATTTATTTTAATTGATCAACTATTTATGGAGGGTGCTTTTAATGCTTTAGAAAAGTAGTGCCTTCAGTATATTTAATATGTGGTGCGCAAATGAATACTTTCTGATATTTCAAATAGAAATACTCATAGGGAGGATGGGAACAGTAGCCGGGTTTATATAATTACATAGGCAACATTGAATACTTGTGCTAACGGTTTTCTTTTGTATGATAAATGCAGGGGGCTGGGAAGCCCAGTCGGTTAGGCACTCGCCTAGCATGCGAAAGGTCCCAAGTTCGGGTCTGGAAATCGCCAAAATAACTGCCGACCTATAAACGGTCCGTGTAGCCAAAAATGCCCGACGAATAATACCCCGTGTAAGGGAGTACACGTTAAATGTTTTTTTTTTATTTTCTATAAATAACTTTGCAAAATATTCTAGCCAATTTCAAAAAGTAGGATTATAGATTCTTGTAAGTCGGCAACATTTTTCTGATAAAAAAAAAAAACGTTTGTAAAAATACTTAATACAGCGATAGTAATTTTGATTAGAAGATTATTGTTTTCAGTAGACTAACATAGAGTGAAGACTTCGTTTTGGAAACCCGGCAACCACTCTCAAAACCTCCTTAAGTTTGTGAAGTTAGAATCGTGATATCCTATTACTTTTCAATTGATTTCTATATGTAGTAGGTATTTCGGTTAATTAAAATACATTTAAAACATTTATTTATTACAACTACAACAAGAATAAAGAAATGTTTCATAATCCTTCAATATTTAGGAACAAATAAACTCTACTGATAAATAGTTCTTTAGTTTTATCTTCTAATTGACAAAGGACCTAATTACTTTTTAAAGATTAGGTTATTTGCGGTTAAAGTGATAGTTTCAATTTAATGACCCCTACAAGAGTTTCCAGCATTTCTTTAATTTGTAGACCTGCAGATAAATATATTTTGCAGGCGTAGGGATAAAAATACGCAAGTCAATTATATCTACTATTAATTGATATCCAATATTTATAAATATTTTTATGTTTAAGAAATCTATTGTGGTCAGTTAACATTTTGTGGTGCCTAAATATTTGCTTCGTAATATTCCAAATAGAACAGAGGTACAGCTGGGGAAAAAAAAAACGAATCACCCCTCGTTTCTCGGCTGGTATTGATCAAGGAATTTCGTGTAAGGTGTCAATTTTCAGGAAATAGCGTGAGGAATTGAGAACTGGCAACAAAAATTGTAATAGGGGTCGTCTACATATTAAAATGAGTACCAACTTTGAAAATTTCAATACCAACACCCAATTTTTTTTACATAGAAATGTTCAGCACCTTCAAAATACCCCATATATAAAAAAGAATTATTTATTCTGCATTATTTGCTGAGATATGAGCATTCAAAGTTGAACGCCCATAATGTTAAAAAAGTTTCACAAACTTTTATTCATACCTCTACAAATAAAATAAATTCAACAAAGATTTTTTTTTCATTATATGCTTCTTAATTTTCCAAAAACAAATCACACATGTTTTTTCATCAATTTTTTATTTTTAATATTTTTTTATTTAAATTTAAATAAGAAAAAATAAAACATGAATAGCAACCCCACATTTTTTTCGCATAAATCGATAAAGTAGATCAAGTAGAACCAAAATCCCAAATTTTTTAATTCAATAACAATTATTTGCCGAGTTATTGTAAAAAAACTGAAAAAGACGAATTTAAGGGACCGTGTAAAAAATTACTCGGCAAATTTGATCCTAAATTGCATTATCGTTTGGTGATTAAAAAGCGTTTGTTGGTAAATGTATATTCAAATTATCGATTTCTGTCAAATGTCTAAAAATCTTTTCTTATTTCAAGTGCATACAATGTATTTTTTTTTTGTGTGTAATTAAAATTAAATGATATCGGTTACTATATTTTTAAATGTATGTTATTTCCAATACAATTTCAAAAAGTGTGTTTAATATTAAAAATTAAATACCCTAGAATATTACTGGAATTTGGTTTTAAATACATTTGATTGTTACCACATTAATTTTTTTAAATGATTAGTGCCAACTGCGTTGGTTAAAAACCTTTACCAAATCATTCTGAATATTTTTATTTTGCTTTCCTTAAATATCGTGCTAAGGTCGTAACCCTCAATTTGCAATACGTGGTTTACCGATGAAAACTAGAACTCCTCGGCGCAACAGTCCATTAGTGGGCCAGGGCCTCCCGTGCCCATTTCAGCTTCCGTGATACAAGTTCTCTGGGGTGCAAGGCATATGTCCCGGTAATGTGGAAAGCCTCACGCGGAACCCCCAGCATTTAGTTCCCCAAGCATGCTTGGTCCCCAATTTATCGACCCACTTAAGGGATGAAAGGATGGGTCAACCTCGCCCAATCCGATATTCGATCCCCGGATCTGTGGCGTGACAATGCGAAAAAATCACTACCACCAAGCCACTGGGCCGATATTACCGATAGAGTGCGACGAATTTTAAACAAAATTTCTGCAACAATGTTTGCGAATGAAACAAAAATTTGCATAAAAAGTTTAAAGTATAAGTGAAATAATCATGTTTTTCAATCTGATTGCAACTAATAGCATTTGAAAATCTGTTCGTTATAAATCACCGTATATGCGACTCAATTTAAAATTAAAACTTTTCATCTTCTAGCCTTTATTTTATTTCTGAATTTTAAAATCCAAAATTTAAAAAAAAAAAAAACATTCGAAAAATCCCAATATTACTGAAGAAAGTTAAATTCTAGCATCTGTTGGCGAGATTATGCTAACCCTCTTTAAGCTTGTCGTTTTGAAAAGACACAACCAAAATACTACCTTTTTTCACTTAGGAGATTTGCCCCTTACCGAGTTCAAAATTAAGGCTTTAATATCTCAGCAAATAATGCAAAATAAATAATTCTTTTTTATACATGGGGTATTTCGAGGGTGCTGAACATTTTTATGTAAAAAAATGGGGTGTTTCCATTGGAATTTTCAAAGTTGGTACTCATTTTATTATGTAGACGACCCCTATAACAATTTTTGTTGCCAGATCCCAATTCCTCACGCTATTTCCTGAAAATTGACACCTTACACAAAATTCCTTGATCAATACCAGCCGAGAAACGAGGGGTGATTCGTTTTTTTTTTTCCCCAGCTGTACTTAAGTTTATGTAGCATATGCTGCCCAATTACTTTAACAAATAAATCTGACTTCAGACGAACGTTTCGAATTTGCTATTATTAGGTCGTTTTTCTACTTTCGTAAAATCTGTCTTGTTTCAACACCACATCATAGAAAAAAATCTTTTATGCCTCTGATACTTTTAAGTACAAATGTAATTAAAGATCAATTGCGTTCCATTAGAATTAACTTCTAATTTACCAGAACCAAATACTTTCAAAAATTAACTTGTTTGCCCTGTACGTGAGTTTCTATATAATGATACAAATGGCTTTTCCCAGAATTCTTTTGTTCCTGGAACTTCAGAGAAATATATTTGTAGTTAGTGAAGACATATATAGTTAGCCAACGCTTTTCTAATTTTTATTATTCTTTCATGTTAATAAACAATGCTTTCAAATAAAGTCTTCAGATTATAAGTGTGGTTCGTAAATGTTTAATTCTTAATAATTCAGGTAGGATATAGGGGCCATTATTTTGGGGACATTTATATAATTTTTTAATTAATCAACTCCCTTGTAGAAGATACTTTAATGATATTAAATTATCATGACTTTATGAAGATTTTGATCGCTTGGTTCGTAACATTTCAAATCGAAAAACCCACTTTTCGTAAATAACGAAGCATGTTATACATTACATGAAATTTCGATTGAGTTCTTTAAACAGAAATATAAGAAAGTTAAGCTAATTATTATGTTCGCTACTGTTTGCAAAGTTCGTAAAAACTTTTTAAGTATTCCAAATTTAATATGAAAACAAAAGTACTCTATACCTCTGATACGCTGAAAAACAAATAAGCAGAGTATAATTATATAGTGATTCACTAAACTCTAAATTACAAGATTAATTCTAGGATTAAATATAACTTGTTAAGCGTAAATAATGGATTTTCTTTAAAATTTCGTAATTGGTATGCTTTAGGAACTTTAATTCAAGAAAATATTATTTATAAATCAAATTCATCTGTTTGAAACTCAAATAATTAGTTAACTAACAAATGTTAGTTTTAATTGCTTTTCTTGTTTTATCACACTTTCTGATTTAAAAGTTAATGTATAAGGACTTTTAATTTATTCTTCTTATAATTGAATAATAGTTATCGATAGTTTATCGAGGATTTTAACTTAACTGAAAACTGGTTGAGCTTCTGCTTTGTAAGATATTAGTATTCTAAAAAAGTGCGGACATCTTATTTGCTGCATATTGTCCATGTTTAGCCTAATAAGTATTTATACTTATTCGTCAAAATAAAGGCTAATTCGTCATTGGTTATTGAAGGTGTTCAATCTAATATAGATTCCCTCTTTAAAAACTAACGAACAATAAGTAAAATATATGAATCCTTTTTAACCGTTAAATCAATAAAAAAAGTTCTTACATCTATTATTTATACTCAAAACGAATATCATAGTATAGACAAATGCAGAAAAAAAGTTATCCATTGCATAATATTTCATAAGAGTATCATAAAATGTCATTTTTAACAGTCATTTATATTAACTTTCCTTAAAAAAAATAACCCAATTCCCTCGCAAACTACTCCTAACATCAATATTTAATTTCCAAAGTGTATAGATTCACTCCCAAAGAGCCATTGCCTTTGGATGAAGTCCTTAAAAAGTCATTACAAGCAGCTAATTCCACGTTCTAAAACACTCTTCTATTAATATCCTGTTCGTTCTTGAAAAATTACAGCGTGTCGGGGGAGGACAATGGTGGAAAGCAATTAGTAGCAAAAAAGGGATTCGAATAAAAGGAAAGAGTCAGGAATAAGAATGTTGAAGAGATATAAAGTAGTTCTATTTTTTTCTTTGATATTTAAATTGGAGATAGCATGTTATCGAAGGCTTGAATAAAATCATAAAACTACATTGATTGCAATTTTTATTCACTTGTCTAAAGTTGTTAATATTTTGAGTTTTGAGTTTTAGCTTCTTCGTTATTTTGATATAGCAAAAAAATGATTCGTTCAGTTTCTTCTTCTATCTGTTTTGTAACTGCGGTCTAAACTAAAAATGTATGATTCGAGTTAAGTTTTTAAAGGTTTCGCTACGTCACAAGCTAAGGGATATTTAAATTTTGTTTTAAAACTGTGCTTAGTGTATTTGGAGATAGATAAATTAAATTTCAAACCAACCAATCCTTAAGAAAGCATTAACGCTTTCAGTCCCAATGACAATTTGGCATCATCATTTTAGAATTTTTCATATGATCGTCTATAGCCATTTATGATATCAAGAAGCACATCATTCGATTCTTCGAAATTTTTCTATTAGAAAATATTTTTAAAAAAATCCCAATAGTAAGTTCTATTATTTTTTATTAATAATCAGAATCATGATGATGCCAATAGCATCACTGGGACTGAAAGGGTTAAGTCTGAATTGGAATTAGAAACGGCTTTTTTGAATGAGAGATTTGCTATAACGATGCTTAAATGTTCTTGCCAATCGTCTTTAATGGGTTACTTTTACGGCTATTGCTTTTAAGTTAAATATCGAAAATAATTGTTTGTAGTGAAAGGGCACAGTCAAGGCCACCTAGAAGAACAGGCCAGGACAGCTGTCGAACTTTGCCGAGTCACGTTACCAAAGGATCCCTCCCTTGGTCACGTGACTCGGCAAAGTTCGACAGAGTCATGTGACCAAAGGAGGGATCATTTGGTCACGTGACTCGGTAAAGTTCGACAGCTGTCCTGGCCTGTTCTTCTAGGTGGCCTTGGCACAGTGCATTCTGTTAACTTTTAATTTGGCTTGTCTGTTGTGATACAATTAAGGGGGACCGGAACGCTCTGTTGAATCCCATGTTAAAATGACCTTTTTTATGTACCTTTTTCTCAGAATCTATTAGATACTTTTTAATGAAATTTTTGCCAAATGTAAATGGATGTTTCAATATACTTTAATGCAGGCATTTTAAAATTTTTTGGTTTTTAAATTATAATTTTTAAAGTGAAACTACATATTTTTTACCTAAAATTCATCAATAATATTAAAAAGAAAAAAATAATATAGTTGTAGTCAAATCATTCGAGCGGTTTTTAGTGTTTTTATCAACTAACTTCTTAAATAAGTATAAAAAAATTTCAGGCTGATGCTTACAGTATATTTTGCGAAAAAGGTACATGAACATTGAAAAAGTAAGTTTTGAGATATAAGCTTTTAAAGTAAACAATATGACTGGAGGTTACCTAAACAACGCTTAATTTTCTTGAACTTGGGACATCAATTTCTTGCATTTCTTCTAATTCACATCTGATTTTTCTGATTTGTTCCATTTTTTTAAGGAGGAACTACTGCTCTATTAAAATAACTTACGTAACAACTAAAAATAAATCCATCATGGCTTCCTGCTGGAGCGAGAAGCGGCGACAATTTTTAATCAATTATCAGACTGGCGATATTCATCTTTCCCCTTTCAGTGTCCGTCTCGCCACTTGCTGTAATTGCAGGTCCGTCTGTACGTAATTAATGAAACATTTGCAAGACATTTCTACTTTTTCAAATAAAAACAGTATGAAAAATCACAAAATCCTCAGGAGAGTTTCCGTACACATATTCTCTTTTACTAAAATATTAAGAGAAAGAAGCGTAAAGGGAAATAATCTAAATGACTTGGCTTCATTTTACATTTAGAGGTGTTCAAATAAGAGCAGTGTGGATGAGATAAAATGAGATATTGTTGAATGACGATTATTCAGATAGGGGGGTTATTTTTTATTTTTTAAGATCGTGGATGATCCATCAAAATTATGTAATTATCTGCTACCGGATTATTAAAGTACGTTAAGTAATGTTTTTAGGTTTGATGTGGAGTATAAAATGAAACAAATTAAATATTTTACGGTGGATAGTCGTAATTTCTGAAATGGTGTCTACCATTTTTTTATGGGGGAAGGTAGATTACTTAATTTGTCAAGAATACTTATTATAGTTTGACAATTAATCTATGTAATTGACTATTTTGTGCGAAATTGAATAGTTCTGATGTGAAATAGTTTAGAGTAATGACTTAGTATTTTAATTCTAATATAATATTAGTCGCTTAGCTATTATTGAGTTAATCGAAACTTCCAAATGTATTTTAAGCTATACAGATAGTTATAACAAGCGCAAAAGAATAATCTTTCACTCTTTTCACAGCAGTAAGTGATATAATTACAGTTTTCGCCCGTACAAAAGTAATAACCTTTATTTAAACAATTTAATACCAGTGGCTATAATGTATAGCGCTAGTTTGTTTTTGTGAGGTTCAGTTTCTTTAAATAAATTAAATATACGTAAAATACAGACCTAAAAAAATATCTACCTAAAAAATTGATGAAAAATTGATTGACCTATACCTAAAAAATTATGTGGCAGAAATATTAAGTTACAAAAATTTAATGAAACGGTTTTAATGAAGCTTTTTTTACGTTAATATAAATTTTTAATAATTACTTTTCACAAATATTCTTGCATGAAAACTTTTCACATTTGTATGATAACTACATTCAAAAAATTTTCTGACCTCTATCAATGGCATCCCAAAAAATGGTATGACCCTTATCAAATGGCATAGTCTTTATCAAAGTAACACCTGATTGCAATTAAGCCAAGTATAATGAAAAAATTAAATATTCCAGAAAACATGCTTATATGCAGCTTAAAAATAATTATCAACTTCTGATTATTGTACATAAACGGTAGATGTTAAGCAGCTGTGGACAAAAACTTCAAATGAAGTGTTTTGTATTTTTTTAGAAGCATTTCTGACGCTTGAGCGCTTTCTTGGTGAAACGGATCGGAAGAAATCCGTCCTATCAACACCATACATCGCACTCGGCAAATGGCTCCGGCCGAATTGGATGGGTTTCTTAAATATTCAAACCTTTTAAGCTATTTTTGGGCACTTAAATGCGAGTTCCACTTTAATTGTTACGTGTCGACGCAATCAAAATTTCTAGTAATAAAATTCCATGCTGAATTACTAAAAATTTGTGTTACTTATTCCAAAACGTGTTTCAGTAAGCGTTTTTTTTTAAGTCGTGACATTATAATTATTAGGTGGTAATTAAAATAAACGACAATCCTCTGTTTATCCAGGGCTGGGGAGCCCAGTCGGTTGGGCATTCGCCTTGCATGCGGAAGGTCGCAGGTTCGGGTCCGGGCATCGCCAAAATTAATGCCGACCAATGAACGTCCCGTGCAGCCAAAAATGCCTGACGAATAATACCCCGTGTTAGGCAGTACACGTTATATATCCTTCAGAGTCCTAACGCTGCGTACGATTTCGCCCTTAACGGTTGCGTTGACGGCCTATTCAGGTGTCGGCTCGTCACTTGACTGTGGTTCTAAAATACGGTTCCCGTCGCCAGTGCGACGAGATAGCTCTAGTGCGACGATAATTCAAACCTAAACTAACGTTTACCTAAAAAATAATTGTCAACTTCTGATTATTATAATAAAATCGGTTTGGCAGCTGCTTCAAATGAAGTGTTTTGTATTTTTTAGAAGTATTCCTGACGCTTGAGCGCGTTCTTGGTGAAACGGTCCGTAAGAAATCCGTCCGATCAACACCGTACATCGCACTCGGCAAATGGCTCCGGCCGAATTGGATGGGTTCTTTAGTATTCAGTCCTTTTTAGCTATTTTTTGGTACTTAAATGCCAGTTCCACTATAAAAAATAATGTGTTTATGAAATTGGACATTTTTTCAATGTAGAACGATATGTGTCAATGCAATCGGAATTTGTAGGAACAAAATACCATGCTGAATTTTAAAAATAAATATTTTGAAGCTTTTCGGTTTTTCCACTTATCTTACTTACTTACCACTTAAGTGTTTGTTTTGCAAAAATAGTTAGATTAAAAATGTGTGAGAGCTTCAATATACGGCCTTGCTCTTTTCATCAAAATAACGAAAAGTTTTACTAAACCAGAAATCTATTATACTGTATGAAAATAACAAAAAAAAAAAAAAAAAAAATAAGCAAAACCTCTGTGTATGATATATTTTTGTGTATTGTATTGGTATTATGCAAAAAACCTTTCCGTTCATTGTCATCAAGTTATATACTCTACGATCTCAAAATATGATACAATTTAAATTGTGCATTTAAAAGTTTCTTTGTACATCCGCATTGTTCTAAAGCTGCAGCAAGTAGATATTAAATTAAAATTCGGATAACTCCTCTCACCGAATTTATTTTACATTTTTTTGGGTAACTAGTTAAATTTAAAATGTTTTTTTAATAGTGTTGTAATTTTTTATACTTTCGGTACATTTTTTTAAAAGCACAATTTACTCTTAAATACAACGGCCTTCCATTAGAGTGCTGAGTAGGATTGCTTTCAAAGCCTACTGGACTCACCTTTTTCCAAACACTCTACACTACAATGCATCAAGAAAAGGTTCGAAAAAAATATTTTTTCTTCTTCCATTATAATGTTTTTTGACTAGAAATGGGGAACTATTATGTGCTGAAGGGAGGGGGTAAAATACTTTACCCTAAAGTAAAGGGAGGCATTTCCTTCGTACCCTCTGTTTGCCGAAGAATCGTTTTGAATTTTAGAGCAGGGACATAAAAAGTAACAGAATCTTTTCGATGTTTGTTTCTGCTCCGTTTTCCTCTGGATGGCCAGTTTTAAATCTGCCCCAGTTAACACAGCGTGCCTTAATTGTGTTAAGGGTTGGACTTTGAAACAGAAGCTAGGGGAATTTGCATAGTTCATTTCTTTTGGTATGGGTTTTGTTGAAAAAAAAAGTGCGTTTAAAATGGTTCGTTAGGTCTTTGGTTTAGTAGAAACAGGGCCGTTGTTTTTTATTATAGTATCGGAAATAAGTTCTTTTTTTTTTACTAAATTACAGAATTGAAGAAGCGATTGAGTTCAGGTGTGCTGTTTCAATTTAACTAAAATTCTAAGCTAGAATTTGTGAAAACTAGTATCCTAAGTTTTTACCTAATCATTGACCTCATTAATCCTCATTGACTGGAAGCTAATAAAATGAATGTTTTAAACTCGTCCGTTTTATAGCTTTTCATAGAAAGAGTAAAGACTCGTCAATTAGTTAAGCAATGAGACGTAGTTACATGTTATAACATTTGAGATACTAGTATACAAACTGCTTGAATTAAGTTTCCAAAAAATCTAGCAATAAAATTAATATTAACATGAAAAAAATGTTTTGTACATTTTCTAAACTTTCTCATTCTTATCGCAACATTTTAAAAGATGTTTCATGACTAAAATCTGTATGCTTGGAATACTTAAGCTTAGATGCAATTAACATAAAATGCTTAGACACACTTAACATAGCTCTAGAAACAAAATGTAATGTGTCGCTCTCTAACGACAAATACTTAGTTTTAAACCGAAATATGATTCGATATAGTAAATTAGCTAATGTTTTTCTGTTTACCTAACTTTCTTCTAGACATACTAAAATTTTACGAAAACGCAATCAGCTTTGATCAACAGCATCAAAGCTATAAGTGAAACTAAACTTGGAAATAAATGTATCAATTTTAACATTTATTTTTTTAAAAATAAGAATGGTGCAAAGTTTGCTAGCTCAGTTGCTCAAAGTCACATAAACAAAGACTTCACTTTAAATTTATACTTCCTAAACACGACTTAATCACTCACGAGTAATAAATAAAACAAAACATTAGATTTATTAGCTAAGTTATTTCGTGAAATATCTAGCAACGTCAAAATTTCAGGAACTCTTGTATATTGGGCCCTAAACATCGCGTTATAACACGGCATGCCGCTACTGGTCCTCATAAAACTCTCATTTGGGAAACAGTCCCGCCTGCCTCTCAGTAAACAACACATTTCATTACTTTAACCATCGTGCTAAGCCTTTTAATCCTGGCAAAACGGCCCAATGGCCATTCATCAATGAAAGGGTTAAAAATGCGGGTGCGTTGGTTGGTCATAATTGTAACTGACATATTATGGTAAATGTTTGTTTTATTTATACTTTTGAGAGAATAAATAGTTAGTTTTAAACTATGCTTACTTTTCATAGTTAAAAAAATTAATCTATAGAATATGTTTGTGTTATTGGAGTAATATTTTGAGATTTTTTGCATAAAATATTTTTTGTAAATGTTGTTCGTTAATTCTGTTAAATCGTACTTTGCGGGGAAAAGTGACTTAGTTGACAAATTGTATTGAGCGATAATAAACGACCACAACCGACCATGCTTACGGTGTAGTAAAAGCTAGATCTAACGTGGTATTACACCCCAAACAAGCCACATGGATGCTAATTCGTCCAAACTACAACGGTTACGCCTATATTGACGTCACAGCTACGTCAAATAGTGTATTCTGCCAAACAACCATGCGTCGCCCCATTCGGATCATCCATTGATAAATATCCAAAATTAAGATACCTACCATGCCCCAAGTATGGAGTCTGAATCCACTTTTACCGGTGACAGGCAACTGACAGGATTATTTGCTGCAATGCAAGCGCAATATTACTTGAATGATACTCTGCAGAAACATGCATTTTCCAAACTCTGCAGCTTTTCTTCATTCATAAAGTATGTGCGCATGTAAATTAAAAAAGTTTGGTTAATTTTTTATTGAAAATGTGTGAGAAACTAATATTTGATTACAACAAAACTTCAGTATTGCAAACACAATTAAATCGAAAAAATTGTAGTTATTTATCTGTAATATCAATCACCTTCCTATAGTAATTACAAAGAGAATTATTTGTTAAGGCTCACTAGGCTTAAGATAATGGTTCCTTGAGATTAAAATTATCAATTCAAATGTTTATTATTTTCAATTCAAATGTATAAACAAAATAACAAATCAAAATCACAAATATATTGCCATTGTAACAAACCAACAAAAGCAAAATAGAGTTACATACATTGTATCCCCCTTCAGCCTGCTGTTGTGCCGTTTTTTTTCCACACTCCGATGGGGCCTTGTTTCCCCCACACCCGTTCCGGCCTGCAGAATTTTGAACTACCAATTAATCACGGGGGTCTAGTAATGAATTTCTCTAATTAAGCAAACGGTTTGGGCGAAAAATGATTAATAGTCCGGGGCGCGATACCTAATACAGCCATAACTCATCGCAGTCTTGGTGGCAGAGTTTTCAATTTTTCGCCATTTTGGTAAAAGTGCTATGTAAAGCGAAATTTAAATCCTCGGAGACAGAAAATAGTTTTTTTTTTTCCGCTGTCGATATATCTATAGCTGGATTCTTTACTTTTAAATACCAAAGATTGTAGTTTAAGTTGCATGGGGGCGAATTTTCTATTGACTGGTTTTCGGTCGTTTGTTACCGTTTATAAATGGTTGTTTCGAATAAAATGCTATAACGTTATACAACTCGGAGCTTTAGGAAAGTCTTTTAAATTCCATTCAAATTTTCTACTTTTAAAGCCTTGATTGCTTTTGAAACAATGTACACAAGTGTAACGCTATGTTTACAATTAAATAGTTTACCCATTAATTTAAATTTAGAAAAATTAATGACATAATTTTGCTATTGTTTTTTGGCTGTCCTTGGATGATTGAAAAAGTATATTTGCGATTTTAAATATTTTATTTGAAATGTCTTGACAGGCAAGTTCGTTTTTTAAAAAAGCTTTAACTTGAAATGTAAATTTTTAACACTAAATGACTGACAGAATTGTGTAAAAAGTTTGTATAATTCGTAATGTATGAATGCCTAAATAAACAGTATAATGTTTAGGCTTTAAAACTTAAATTATAATGCAGGTATTCTTACAAAGTCAATGTCTTTCAAATTTTTAACACTAAATGACTGACAGAATTGTGTGAAAAAGTCTTTATATTTTATAATTCGAAATGTATGTATGCCTAACTAAACTGTATTATGTTTAAACTTTCATACTTAAATTAGAATGCATGTCTTTTCACAGTTTTAAGAGTTAAATGTTTTCGATGATAAAAATTGAATTAAGTGTGAAGTTTTGGTTGGTAGACATATATTTTAGGCTTGTGTGCTTAGTCAGAGACCCACTTATAAACCTTCGTCAAGTAAGACAGACACACACACACAAGTGACACATGCTGCCTTCTATCGCCACATCTGCAATTTTGACAGGTCCTTGGAGGAAATAGTCTCCAGAGACCTGTATCCTTGGGAAACTGCGCCTTGACCTCCCCCATGACTTTCGGACTTACAGATTTAACGAGCACACTCTTAAAACAAACAAGCGATTTTAACTCAGTCTGAGTTAATTTTCACTTCTCCAGTGTCGAAAATGCACTTCTCTTACAGGAGTGGATTTCACTCCTTTGTTTTAAGAGTGCACGTACTCCACATGTACTCGGTGGGTCATCAGTGATACCGTCACTCGATCGCGGGACCTTCCGATTCCGAGAACGAGACCTTAACCACTAGGCTACTCACGGCCCCAAGTGTGAATAGTTTTTTTTTCACTATTTAACTACTTACTAATAATACTGTGGCGTTGTTCTACACTGTGATCACCCGATAATAATTTGTTAAAAATAATACACTAAATAAGGTTGTTTCGCGTTGTGAATGACAGTAGCTCCAGCGCTGATAATTTAATTTTTTGTCTGTGGCTACTTTTGTTTTGGTATTTGAAAATGAGATTTCTAAGAATATATTACTTATTATATTTTTAAAATGCCAACCTCATGATGTGATATTGGTTGCTCAATTCATGTGTTAAAGAAAGCTTGCATATTATGAAAAGTTTCTTTTTAGAGCAGTGAAAAGAAAGTGGCGCAGTGGTAGTGCTTTTCACGTGTCCGGGGTTCGAATACCGGATTGGGCGAGGTTCACTCAACCTTTTATCCATTAAGTGGGTCTATAAAATGAGAACCAAGCAAGCTTGAGAACTAAACACTGGGGGTCCCGCGTCAGGCTGCAACCACCTAAGCGAGACATGCCTGGCATCCCAGAGCCCTTTGTCAGGAAAGCTGAATTGGGTATGGGTACGGCAATCCATTGGCCCTCAAATGGGCTATTGCACCGGGAGTTTTAGTTTAGTTTTTCTTTTTATCTATAAAGGTAATTTTGACAGTGAAACTGAAACAACCAATAAAATTCCAAGATGCGGAAAAATGAAAAGGAGAGGGCTACATAATATGAAACATTTCCTTTAAAGTTTTATTTTTTTTCAGTGTCAAATAATTGATGTTCATTACTTGTTTACATTTCACTGCTTTCTTTTGTCCAGCGAAATTGCAATGACCATTGCCTTTAAAAAAAAAAATTAGTACCATTCCACCATTACAATTTAACTTAGTAGTTATCACACGTTCTACAAAAACACATTTGTTTTAATGTCAGCCATTACAAAAAGATCTATCTTTTATCAATGCACCGTAAAAACGACGTTACGTCGTCATTTACTACACTTTATTATGATAAAAAATCCTTATAAATTTGTTCCGCTGTAGCGCTTTCCTTGTTCTTGGCGATCATTACTAACTCCCCAGTTGGGCATTGGAATAAAAAAAAAATGGCTTCCATCGGTGTCATGTCGCCGAATTAAACTCGACCCTCATTGCCTCCATTCGTCAAATATCTCGTTTTCGAAACGTGTGTTCAACCAGGAGGCTAGAATAATGGCGATGCTTTGGCGAGAAAAGTAGTGAAACACCTTTTCAGAGGAAGTTTTCAGACACCTTTTTGAAGTCCCGAACACAATCCAAAATGGCAGGTCAAGAGAATAACTATTCAACAAATTGGGTCTGCGAAAAAATTCCGAAGCCGAAAAGCCAGAATGGCCAGAATTCGAAAAAAAACTGCCGGAAAAATGAAAAACGGAATGTTATTAATTTTGTTTTAATAACTCATTATTTATGGAGTCATTGAGTTTTTGAACTTGGGGCCTTACCACGAGCTTGTCGGAAGTTATATCGCCTCGGCAATTCTGGGCGTTTCTCCCCCTTGACCTGCTTGTGACGTCACATCTCGCCTCGGAAAGGCCAAGTGCTACCATCCAATACCACTTAGATTAGAAATCCGGCGAACTTAATGCTTGACGTCAAATTAGTGGACCGATTCTGTGGTTTTGACCAATGATCATTCATGACTAGATCTTGAATTTGAATAAATTTTTAAGATAAGATGAATCAAGATGCGACGTCATCTTAAGATCCGACGTTATTGGTCAACAAATCGAAATTGGTCTACTAGTGTGACGTTTTGTTGCTTAGTTCTTCGGCCTTCTAATCTAGGTGGTATTGTACCATCACCCTTTTTTGTCGCTGTCGAGATTTCGTCTATATCGGGATCTCCTTATCGGGAACTCGAGCAAGTTTTTAAGTTCATTTCATATGTATGTCTTAAATTAATCAAGGAAGGCGTATCATAGCTTTATTATTCGTGTAAAATAGCGCTTCATCAACGCCAATCACTTGTTGTAGGCTTTTTACCAAAAAAAAAACCATTGCTTCATTTGACAACCACGTTTCGCATAGATTTCTGACCAGGTGCCATCTCCACCTTACTCTAACCTAACTCAAATTCAATTATGAATGGAACAGAGGCTGGAAATGCAGAAGGGAAAATAAACACTGAATAATAATAAAAAAAAATCTGTTATCAGGGAGGGGGCGGGAGTAATTCGTTCGAAGGCTGCGGCAGTAGCCACGGGCCATTAGGCAGAATCGTATCTGTGTTGCCAAATTACGAGACGTTTTTCAGGTCTTCGATATCGGCTGACAGATAAGCGGGTGACAAATGATTCAGACTCTCTTCTGTTTGAAGAGAGATAGCGAGAGGGATTCGTCGTATTTATGAAATGGAATCCCGAGCTGGGCGATGACTTGTTACTTTTTTGAATTGGTATAGCTGGGTGTAATTATTTGCCTTTAAAAATCATGTAAAATCTTACAAGTCTTTATGAGTCAACTTTTAACGTTTCTGTTATTAATTAAAAATAATTTCAAAAATAGATGTTGGTTATTTATGTAATGGATATTATAGTCCGTCTGCTATCCCCCCTTCCAACTTCTATTTAAGCCATCCATTTTTTTAGTACAGGGTAGACTAACCAGTGAATGAACGTTTAAAGCGCTGCATTCGCCAGTGAATGAACACTAACATATAATGACCAGGACAACCAACCATTTGTCAGATAGCTTCCTACTACATGGGAGGAAGTCAGTGTTGCCAATCCGTCTATTGGAATGATTTTCAATCCTTATTTTTTTAATTATATTTACCAAATGTTCATTCACTGGGGCCTGTTCACTCACTGGTCAGTCTACCCTATGAAGGGCCTGTTCCAGGAAATCTCAGAATATAGGCACTACCTATTTTGTGGGCCGCTTTAGAGAAAATGTTTTGTATGATTTAAAGTAATGATGGTGCTGTATGATCAAATGTGTAGTGTATGTATCATACCATGTTTGCTACAATTGTATGGGCTTCCTTAAAAACACCGATCAAAACAATCACGTTTGGTCAATTTCTGAGTCGAAATTGTGCAAAAAGCAAAGTGGAGTATCATATTTTTTTAGTTAAGTGATATTTTGCGGCATTACCGCATTTAGCATAATATTAACTGAAATTTAGGGCCCAACAGGCCTTATGGAAGAACGGGCCCTGAGTATATGGCATCAGACCATTTATTTTAATCCGTTTGCCCAAACCTTTCTTCGAACCCAGATTTACTCTTTTGATGTAAAAATACGTTTTTTTATGTCTTTACGTTCAAGAAGCATGACATTAAACTTCTTTTTTTAAATTTTTGTTTATAACCTATAAAAAATAGAGAGGTTCGTAGGGTATCAAAATTCTTAACCTAAAATAACTTGTATTGAGAAGCAATTAATAATAAAGAACCTGGGTATTTTAAGATATGACATCGATTCAGAATGTGGTAATAAATGACTAAATTTCTTTAAAACGTCAGATTGAGATATAAAAATTCTTAATTTCTTTTCACTTTATTTTTTTTATTAAAAAACACTTATTTAATAATTGCTTTCGTTAAAGGTAAATATAGTTAAACGCTTTTCAAATTACTCGGTTCATTATTATCTCAACATAATTTGATTTAGTTGGAGTAATTATAATTTGAGAAATAAGTCTTTAATTTCAGCAATAATTTAAAAATAGTTTATAGGAAAAAGATTTGGATTTTATGACATTTCATTATAAATTTCTATATTACTATCATTAATTTTCCTAGTCAAATTTTTAATATTTAAAGTATTATTATTTCGCTTTATATTCAGATAAAAACTAAAAATAGTATTAATAACTACCCAAAAAACGAAACAACTAGTATTGAAATAAAACAAATTACATATAGAAAATGTAATTATCGTAATTCCAATAATATATTTATCTATACCTTAACGATAGTCTACTAACTATTTCTATTGATGGTTACTATCTCGATTTTTTTTATATAATTAAATGTCTGTTTTAGAACGTTTACTAAACATTATTTTTGAAAAAAGAGCCATATTTGAAGTAATAAAAATAGAGTTAAATATCTTATCGAAGTTGCTTAGCGTTTCTTCTAGTTTCATTTATATAAATTATTTGCTTATCAAGTTTGTAAAACGTTCTTATCAATTTAACTAAATTGAACTAGTTTTATTTTGCAATTAAATTGATGATGTTTGAATCCCTTTTTCTCTTTCTTTTACCATTTGAGTTTTAATAGAGTCTGCTATCAAAATTATTTAAGTTAAGAATATTTATATGAGAATCACTAATTTTGCGCAAACAAATTTCGAAAACTAGTTTTGATAACATTTAACAGTGATATTAATATTTATTGTAACCAATATATGTTTAAAACTTGGATTGAGGTTTATTGAATGATTCAGTTTCTAATTTCATTAAATTAATATCTTCAAATGTTTTTCAAGTTAAAAAATATATATGTATTCATCGGTTTGATATTGACATGTGTAAAAAAAGAAATTATCACACATGAATAATTTATTTCTTAATTAGAGAATGTAAAAAATATAAACACAAAAAAAAATTGTAAGTGAAATATATTTAATTAAAGTAACATTTAAAACAATTAGAAAAACTGGTAAACAATTTTCAAAACGTAATTGAGAGGATATTATTGCCAAATTTAACAGAAGTATTATTGAAAATATCAATGTTTTTGAAGAATATTGTCATAAAAACTTAACATAAATTTAACTAACTACAGTTAAAACTTACCAATTATAAAATACATAATACATATTTTCATAAAATACTAACAGTTATTAAATATTTAACATATATTTCCAAAAAATACTGACTCTAATAAACAATTTGGATTAAACTTTTCATTAAAAAAAATCTTAAACCAGTATCCACATCTCTAGACTTAGAATGTATCGTACTTTATTACCATACTTACGCAATTAGTGAAGACACAACGAAGGTTATTTAAAACGAAACACGAATCTCTAAAACTCGAGCGCGCCGCATTCCACGAAAATTCATTCGATGTCGAGAAGAGGTTAAGAACAGGTGCAGATTAGCGTATTTAACTGCCTAAAAGGGGCAGCGACAACAGAATTATGACTTTCTCTCAGACGTCATTACGAGATACAGACATAAGCGTCCCCGATTAGGTTTAAGCCTCGGCGTTAATTAACTAAGAAGAGTATATTTTCTCTTGAGTTCAGCAGAACTTGGACAAAGACTTAAGTCGGTTTATGGATTTTCAGCGAAGGGTTTTGAGAAAAGAGGATGTCTTAGCCTGGTTTGGTAGAAATGTTACTGATTATGAAAAGATTTTGAGTTTTAAATTTCCGAATGTGAAGTCATTAAAAATTGAATGTTATTTTGTTTAATATTGGAGATTTGTTGTTGGGGTATATCTGGCCTGTCCAAGCCCATGTACCCCTTTTTAACTTCTATTCTAACCAACAGATTTGGAAATTGTTTAAAAGTTACGCTATCGAATATTTGGTTTTTAAAATCTTGCAGCCTGTAAGTTAGAACCCTTTACTTTGTTAAAATTACCATTCTAGTAGTCACCTTTTCACAATGATTTGTTTTTGCTTTAAATATAAGATATCTGATAAATATTCATAATTTTTTCGCCAAACCTTTTTATGAAAATTTCTGTACGCATTAAAAAAAGTATGAAAGTAGGTTATTTTAGATTTGTATTAGTCTATTTTAACAGTTAACTATACTTCGCAGCAGGGTTTCTTTATGGTGTAGAAATGTTCTAAACAAGTAAAATAAACTTTAAGTTAATAAAAACAAATATATAGTTCCCATTGCGAGTGCAGTAATTGAATAAAATAACCTATTAAAATTATAAGTCGTACTTAATTCGTTAATGGAACATGTAGTTTTATTATTTGTAAATGTTATTGTTGTAAATAAATGTAATTGCTGATTATGATAAGAATATGAAACTAGCAACCTGTCAGAAAAGACAAAGTTTCAGCAGTTAGACTTGGCGCTTTGGAGACATTTACATGGACCTTGATTTGATGCTGCCGGAATATGAAAATATTTTCATTTACTTTATGTGTTTTTAAGCAGCTGATCTTTAAGTTTTTCAGAATAAATTTAATCCTGTTAAACTCAAGCAAGACAGTAGGGTAGACTAACCAGTGAATGAACGTTTAAGACGTCACGTTCGCCAGTGAATGAACACCAGGATGTAATGTCCAGGACAATTAAACATTGTCAGATAGCTTCCTACTACACGGGAGGAAGTCAGTGTTGCCAATCAAACTAGTGGAATGATTTTCCTTTTTTTTTTAATTATATTTACCAAATGTTCATTCACTGGGGCATGTTCGCTCACTGGTCAGTACCCTACTTTGAAAATCTTTTCAAAAAGAATAGTAATTAGCTTTTTTTTTCATTTATTAAAAATTGGTTTACAGACTGTTTTCGTTATAGATCTAATGAGGAAAACTTTAAAAAAAATTACTTGAGCTTCCAATAAAAGCATAACATATTTTCAAAAAACCCTAATTTATTTTTGATCCTTTAGGAAAAAAGACTGCCAAGCAAAGAAAACTTGCTTTGATAAGCGATTTGTTTACTTAATTCATTGAAACAACTTATTTTGGACAAAACGTTTATTTGTATAGTTGATATTACCTTCGCGTTGTGACATTTTAAAGACTCAAGATAAGTTTTTATTTATTTTTAAAGAGAAGTTATATCGGTTAATGCATGCCCCGGTTTCAAAAATAAAAAAACCTTTGCTGTAACGCATTTGACAATTTTAGTTAAAAATAGCTATTTTTAATTAATGAGAGATTGATGGACCAAATATACGGATTCTGATATTAACAATTTTGTTAATACTCTAATTTTGAGATCAATGACATCAATTTGATGTTATTTTCTCAAATACAACTTGTTAGCAGAATAGCAAGTTTTTGATTCATAATTTGTAAGTGTTTTTATAGGGTAGACTGACCAGTGAGTGAACAGGCCCCAGTGAATGAACATTTGGTAAATATAATTTTAAAAAATAAGGATTGAAAATCATTCCACTACAGGGATTGGCAACACTGACTTCCTTCCATGTAGTAGGAAGCTATCTGACAATGGTTGGTTGTCCTGGTCATTATATCCTGGTGTTCATTCACTGGCGAACGTGACGCCTTAAACGTTCATTCACTGGTAGTCTACCATGTATTGAAGTGCCAAAACATACAAGTTAATCAAACCAGCATTTAAACATGTGACGAGAGCGTATTTTATAAAGGATTTGGAATGGGGTTAGAGGTTGCCTGGCAACGCAATGGTCTCTTAAAGTCAATGGATGGTTAAAAATGCGTTCTCTTAAGTACCATCTTAAGAAGTCTTGGGTTTTTAGTTTAACGGTTTTAAATTAGAGGTCCGGGTTTGCTTAGGTCCATATAAATACGATTGTGAAAAAATCCAAGTCGTGAAATTTGCTGCTTAATAAATTCCAAAAGGGGCTACTCTGTTAATGTGTATTTGCATAAAGGTTAAGTTTATGTGACGTTGTTCGGTGCCTTTAATTTTCATTGCTTGGAGTAAAGAATCTCAGTGCTTTTAATTACCAGCATTTAACCCTCTAATTAATAATGTTGCCTTATGGCAACATGTTACGTAATTTACTTTATTCCATTAAAGTAGAGCTCCCTCTCGACAAATCTATATTTTTCTTTCATCTATTTCAATCCATTTTGAAGGCTTAGTTGCCAATAACCCTCATAGATGACAGTAGTAAAAGTGTATTCAAAGAATGAAGTTATTAACTGTTGTGAAATACGTCTTTGGCAGTGTAATAATAAGTACTACGTTATTCAAAGTGTAATAATTAGTACTAAATATAAATAAGTTATTTCGAAAAATATATAGTTCAAGAGGGTTATTTTAAAATATATTTAGTAGTTTTCTAAACATTCTTATCAAAATTGGAAATTTGTAGTTGTTTTTTGCTATATGGCAAAAATTTTAAAGATTGGAATTATTTAAATTCCAATGCAGTCATTTTTTCCAGTATTTTTCCCATAATGTATACATATTAAAGATACAAGTATATTTTTTCGGGATGAAAAAAAAAAGCATGCATTACAGTGTTAAGTTATTAGTATTTCTACTTGTCGAATTAGATTTTTTTTTAAAAAATATTTAATTACTGTAGGTTAATTTAAAGTATAAAGACATCAAAGTATTTTCATTAAATTTTTATATGAACTGCAAGTATTAAGAAATGCGTAGACATTTTGATAAAAACATCTAACATATATAAAAGAATTTGTAGCAATTTAAACTATTAAAAAATATGTTAACTATTCCTACTACATTATTTCGACATGCTCCAATCATATTTGTGTTCGAATGAATATTTAAGGTTCTCTTTTACCAGTACATTCATTCTACTCTTAAATTCAAAATGTTTGAAGTTTCTGATTTAAACTAAGAATCAACTCAAAGCAAGGGCAATAAGACAAAAAAAATCTGTGTGCATCTGACATTTGACGAATGATGTTTCAAAGCCAGAAATAGGGCAGATTCGTTGGAGATCAATACCATGCACCATCAATATTGCTTCAAAGCATTTAAATAATATAAAATAGACTTTAAGAATCGATGTTAATAGGGATGAGCAGATTTTCTCCGAACCTCCCCGGCTTAGTTTCGCTTGACAAATAGATTACTCACTGACTTACAATAAAAAAAACTAGTTTGAACTAGATCTATTCTTCTATACCAGATCATCAAATTGGTGGCGAAGTTTGAGACCATTGTAACTGGTATTATTATCGAAATTGTTTACACATTTGTGATAATGCTATGAAACTTACGTTTTTGAATTTTTGAAGTTTGTGGATACTTGAGATAGAAATTATATAAATTTCTGAAATTTTATAAAAATCATATTTATATTTTTTAAATTAGTTCACTTAACTTCAGAGGCCTGGTGTTTTAAGGCGCTGTAATATGAACGCAGCTTTTGCAGGATCTGTTCCACTACAACCATTCTATAAATGGATCGTGCAGGATAAATAACCGATAAACCACGCCCTGTGCATGGGAATGTTGTTCATTAAATCTGCCGAAATAGAAAGTTCTGTTGCCGCGTACATTGTTATAAATTTCGGCTCAAGATTGCATCGGAATTCTGGAACTTTCTATCTGCCACCACTAATTGGAGCATTATTCACCACTTTAGCTGTGTATCAAATCTAAGGCTTCACCACAAAATTGGTACATTCACACTTCAAATAGTGGTGACAGCTAGAAAGTTCCAGGATTCCAATGCAATCATGCGCCGAAATTTTTAACAGTGTACTATGTATCGCTATAAGGTAAAATCGAGTACAGTCTCAGTCTCGTCACTTGGCATAGGTATTTACAATTACAAGGCAAGTCCCTAATTGCCCTCGTGTTACTTGAGTGGGGCGCGAATGGGCAATTCGACCTAGACGAAACGTGGTAGGTTTGTTGGTAATAAAGCAATGTTTGGCGTAATTGTGATGTATTAGAGGCGTGGCTGTTATGAATTTGACGAATTGGTTGCCGAGTGGTTTATTTATGAGGCTGGTTGGTAGACATATTATTTTCAGACTTGTGTGCATGGTCAAAGACCCGCTTACAAACCTTCGTCAAATAAGACAAACACACACATACGCAACAGATGCCAAATATATTTGTGAGGTATAATATAGCATTTGACTTTCATGTGACGTCACATGTACAGGGATAGTTCAGTTGTCTGTTCCACTAAAGCAAACCTAACGACAGCAAACTGCCAGTTATCATTATTTGAAACCAAACTTCAGAACTTTTTCCGATTCCAGGAAATCCCATATACCCAATATTTTTTATCAATTCAAATCCTGACTTTTTCCGGGAAAGTAAATAAGGCGAAGTTTCCTGGGCGAACCTCTGATCTATTTTCATGCTCGTTACACTATTTACATACACCAGTCATTCTTATGGATAGCCACTGTTGGATGGCAAAGAACAATCGGAATAAGCACTCGCGGAATAAAAATTTTGTTGAGCCGAACTACCCCTTATCCGTATTTTTTCCGAACAATAAAACGACTTGGAATATTATTATCGTCTGCTAGCAGAGAAGGGTGGTCCGATGCTCCATCTTACCCTCCACCCTTATCGTTTGGTGGTATGAGAAAGTTGTAACATGCATTGTATATTTGTGGAGCTAAAAGTTAAGAATACTAGAAAGTATTATAACTTGCTGTTAGCAGCATTGAAAATAAACAACTGATATTGTTTCATGTAAAAGACAAAAAAAAACCTTTTTAATTCACAAAACAAATAACAAACAAAATTCATTAACAAATACTTTTGCAAGACATATTTGAAATAAAAGTGTTACTTGTTAATGCAAAATAAGTACATTAGATTATTTGAAAAGAAATGTTTTGTACATTGGTTTTTGCCTCACAAACAGTATTTTGCAGTCATATATGCACAAATATCGAGTTTTTTTCAATCAAGAAAAACTTTTTTTCAATTACTGGTAATTTAAATTAATTTTCAAAGGATAATAGTAAGATTTCTTCCGAGCATTTCCTGCAATAAACAACGTGTAAAAGCTTTGTGGACTCTTAAGTGATATATACAACATTATCTAAAGAATGAAAAGTAAACTATGTCGACCAAGATAGTCTTCGTAGTTATTAAGTACAATTTAATAATACTTAAATATAGATTGGACAAATTCTGATCATTGGATTGCAAAATGCAAAAATCTTACAATTAGTTAGGTCGGCTTGTTTCAAGTGACGTATTTAATTATAGCTTTCATTGTTGCATTTCTTTCTATCAGATAGATGCTACGATTGATGTTCTGTTTCATCACAACGTTATAACACGAATCTCTGGAATCCTCTCTACTGGTTCCCCCTCCCGGTATAATAAATCTCTTAACCTTATTCTCCTGCCTTACGAAATGGAACAGGGTGGAAAAAATATTTCAACTCTCTTGAAAAAAAATGTACTTCCATCGATGAGAGGATTATTGAGTCTAATCTTGGAGGTTTGCAAGTTTCAGAACAAAACCACCAAAGGTCCCTTCGGAGAGCGATATGAGAGAGATACTTTATGGTGGTCTTCCATATTTGGCGAGAATCGCTGTTTTTGGCGATTGTTAGGGTTTCGGAGTAAGTTTAAGTTTGTTAGACTGCAGGTTTTTAGTATAAGAGAAATAAACAACTTGAGTTAAATGTAAATTTGTGTTCGCTGCATGATAGTAACATTTTAAATTTTTAACTAAAAAAATCATAATTTTTCAAACATTAAGATTATATTATTGTAGCTTGTAATATTAGTTGTTATATTATTATATTACTGTTGTATCTTATTATATTATTGTAGCAGACATCTATAACGACTTCTTTTTTCCAAATTTAGTAAAATTGTAAAGTTTATAAATGTTTAAAATTATATGCGTTAGTAGAAAAATGACAACCGGTTGACGGGATTTTACGTATGTTTCCCAAGAACTTTAATGTCTTTTAAAAGTTTGGCAATTGTGAGAAGAATTATAACTTTTTAAAAATACATACATTATTACATGTAAACAAGCAATGTTATTGACGTATAATAACCTAGATCGTAAAAAAGACTTAATTGTTTAATACATTCTGTTTACAGTTTTATTAATAAACTCGTGTTGGTAGAAAAATATTTTATTAATTGGTAAGTTCTAAGCAAGATTTATTAAATTACTGTTTCTCTAAACCATTTGTAAAATCGTTTTTACGAATTCACTGCAGCTGTAAGATAAGAATTTTTATTTTACGATTACTATACCACGTGTTTAAAAATCGAATAATATGTAAAAGCTAACAAAAAAAGTGCACGTAAAAGCTGTTTTGCTCTGCATGTTGTTTGGTAGCAGAGAAGCAAACTTGCAGTGTTTGAATTTGCCTCTTAACTGTCGGCAACCTATCATAACGTCTAGTTATTCCCATGCTATTATAGAATTATAATATTGGAGATATGTTTATTTTATTTACAGATATTACGATGAAAACAGTTTTAAAGTGATTTAAATGCAATATTTTTTTAATTGAAAGAACTAAAGTAGAATATTATGAAATGATTTCTCAACTGAAGATGAGAGACTTCTTTCTTAGTAAAATAACATTTCATTTTTCAAAAGAAATATCTTAAATACATTTTTCGCTCATGATTCTTCCTGATATCTTAAACTACACATGCAATTACAAATGTTTCATTACTGACATCTTATGTTTGGCATAATTCATTATTCATTTTGCGCAAAAATTGCAAATCAATTTACTGATAAAAAGTAAACATACATTAAAACTTTTCTTTGATAGTGACTGATAAACGTATATGCACTCGATATGGGTGGATGTAAAATAGTAACCAAACAGGCAAGTGTCCTTTCATATATGATAGTGACTGATGAAACAAGTCGTAAAAGCTTAATATTGTTGAACCTCATTAATGCAATCACATATTATTTAAATTACTTGTTAATTCAAACTATTTTGCGTTTCCCGTCCTGTCATACTTACAAATAATGTGTTCGAATCAGTCAAACTATGCTTAGGAGGAAGTAATGGACGATTCGAATGGGGTGGAGTGTCAATTGTGACGTCAAATACAATGTTTGACGTTGCTGTGACGTGAGGAAGTTATAATTAGTAAGTAATAGCTGCCATTGGTTCGTTTGTGAGGTTGACGTAGCTGTGACGGGACCAAAGGTTTGCCCGTTCCAGTCGTTCATTCTGTAAGCTCTTTGGGTTGAGAATTAAAGAAATGACTATTGATGAAATTACTGGCGAAATTTAGCCTTACCCAACACAAAACCTCGTAATTCAATCGTTCCCATTAAAAAATACGCTAACATTACAAAAAGTCATTATCGTATTTTGGTTTGTATGTGGGGTTGTATAAAGCCCTCGACGTAGCTGTAACGACACCATAGGCGTAGCTGTTCCAGTCGTCTATTCTGCACATTCGTTGGTCCCGAAATAACGAGGGTACATACTATATCAATAAATAAACGTAGAAAATTTCACTTAAGCAACACAAACCCCATAATTCAAACTTCCTAATAGAACTAATGTTAACATTATAAGATAAATTATACATCACATTCTTGCACGCCATGATAGACACTTCGTTGAAAAACCGTGACTCCCCACTAGCGTGTTTGACGAACTACTTTGGGCTTTGACTTAAGATCCCAAGAAGGTACTGGTACCTATTTTACATTCGACCCACGTTGGGAAGCAAAATATACTTAGCCCAATTTACAAGGATAGAAACAGTAGTTTCTATTCTGTTTACGTACTGCTCGAGGAAAGGTTTCAGGGTTAGGCTGGGGTATAAGTAAATAAGGAAATTAAATAAAGGCTTTTTTTAACCCTTTAATGGGTCGGGTTGGGTTTGTGGTACCAATGTTTGAACTCGGTATGTGAAAGTCAGGGGGTTGTACACAAATATACGTTTCGACATTGTTGTAGTATATTTTGGAGTATTGTAGTATATTTTGGAAATATATTTGTTTGGATTATTTTATTTGCATTGTACATTTTTTTTTTCTATTTCCATGTTCACTTTGTTATTCATCGTGTGTTTTCTAAATGCTATGTCCACACTGTGACAATAAAAATGACAAGACATTGCGAGCGCATGGAAATGCCTATCAGTCAGGCATGCACGCGCACCTAATTCGAATGGACCAAATTGCATATACATTTCATGCGCGCGCAATTTCTTGTCATTTTTATTGTCGCAGTGTGGACATAGCAAAACAAAAATTAGAAAAAATAATTTAAAATATCATTTGGGATTGAAATGCATAATGAAGTCCCTATTTATTAAAAACGATTCTAAACAGTCCTACAATTTCAATTTCTATAAAAATTACACTATTAATAAAGTTTCAAAGTAAGTACATAGTTACAACACGCATTACTTTTAAAAACTATATTGTTTGAGATTGTTTGAAATGCCTAAAAGAGTCGCTTCAGAATAAAAATATAAATTTTTAACAATCATACATTTCAATATAAATTATACATTTAAATCACGTTTTGTAAATATGTCAACAGAAATACGTAAAGATAATATATGTTGACAAAAAAAACGACTCCTGTTTCATAAATTTGAACTACTAATAAAATACATAAAACTAAACACAGTACAATATAGTATTTATGCTTCAATATTTTAACTACAGTACGCTCCATGCATCTATATATCTATCGAATATTTAAATTCAAATATGGCATAATTACAAATACTTCGGGAATATTTTAACTAAAACTTATTACTTATTTTCGATATTAAGGTTCGCCATATTTATTTTAATCTCTTGAGTTTCATGTTTCTCCTTTTATGCTAAGTAATAGCCGATAAGCTATTACAAAAAGAACACAAATCTTAATAAGAGAAATGTAAACAAATCTTTGACGTACCTTATTTTTATAATAAAGAGATATCTGTAGCCTGATTAGTTTCCTGAATCCAAATTTAATGGCGTATTCAAAAGAACTACTTATAAATAAAAAAAAAAGTACAGAAATAAAATTGAAGTACATTCAAAGCAACGAGACCATATCAGAAAAATTAAAAATATGATTGCATTGAAATTTAAAATGCCGCAATGGCTTTTATATTTCAGATTTTGAATGGAAGATCCATTTACAAGAAACGAGAATAAATTCAATATTCATATCGCTTTTGATTTCTTTTTAATCGAAAAAATTATCAACATGTACCTTTTAGTTATCTTTCTATAATAAGAGAAGCATTTATTAATTGTTTTAGATAATTTTGAAATATAGAATTATTTATTTGATTAATGTATTAGGCTAAATATGTATTTGTCTTGGAAAATTATTTAAGTGGAACATTAAAAATTAAATTGTTTGCCGCAAATTTAATATTTTATGAAAAGGTGAGTTATTTTAAATGGTTTTGTTTTAAAAAAGACCATTTTCACAAATTAATCTGGGAATATAAAATTGATCTATTATCATAGATATTGCTGTAATTGCATAATGTCAATGGGCATAGCCATGTTATCTTCCAAAAGATTTTCATGAATATTTAATCAGAAAATCTGTATAGATATTTGCATAAATTCTTTTTTCCCACAAAATATATTTTGGAGTATTTGTTTTCGATAATAAATTGTGATTCAATATGTAATGAAAGACATTGATTAAAATTTTATGATCTTTAATAAAGTCTTGAACAAAGTAATAAAAATATAAACAATTCAATTTTTCCTCAATTTACATGAAATGTTAATTTTTCAAAATTAAAAATATATCATTTAAAACGCAAGTAACACATTATTAATAATGTATACGAGATTTAAGGATGCTCCTTACACGAGGGTAATTCCATGAAACTTGTAGTGTAAGTCGCAATTTAAGAGGATATTAAAAGCTTTATAAATTTGAAAAATAAATCAAATTAAATAAAGCACGCTATATTAATGAGTGGAATATCTGATCTACACATATTAAAACTAACTTTTTCATTCAATGTTAAAATTGTACTGATAATCACTTTTTACACACGTGACTAGCACTACAAAAAGGATAATTTTGCATGTAATTAGCCAAGAGTGTTCGTTAACACAAGAACTTGGTTTCTTACAAAATATATACATAGTAAATTATAAAATGACAATGCGTATCATATATTCATATCCATGCAACGACAAAATTGACTTTTGTATTATGATTTTTTTAAAAATACAGCACATGTAAGAACTGAAGTACAATTTCACTATACCGAATAATTTTATTTCCCCAAAATGATACCATTAGTCAGTTTCTAAAAACGATCCCCATTTGCTTTTACTAAGTATGGAAATACGTCATACCCTAAACATTCCCCCCAAAAAAAAGTTCTGACCCCGCGTTTTCATCTCCATCAGCCCCACGTACTCATCTCTCCCAAAGCGCAGACGATTTTCCACATAATGATAATAGTGCAATTCCCTATCTCTGAATGGCAACGGCACAATAAAGAGCCAAGTTGTTCCATTCCCTATTTGGTTACAACTTTTTATTCGGAGGGCAAATGTAGAGATCCCAATCCACGTTGTTGTAGACGTGAATGGTGACCAAATGAAACTTGGTTTAGATTTACCTAAGTCTTTTTAGTCTGCTTTTCATTTTCAAAATTGAACTAATTGAAAAAACCAAAAATATTGATTTTGGTATCGTGAAGGTACAAGTCCGTCTGTCTTTACCTTCCAATTTTAGCTATGAACTTACATTAGTTACCTAACAAAAAAAAATTCAAATCTGTAAGTTTGTAATCTACCCCTTATACTTTTCCGTTCATCTATCTTTTAATGGTCTTTTAAAACTTTATTTCTAATCGACTGGCTTAAAACATTTAATTAGAATGTTATGGCATTATATATATATATACTTCTTGTCCACCTGTAATCTGTTAATCTGTATGTACGCTTTTCCGACTACCTTTTATATTCTTGTTCCTACTTCCAATCTATGCGGTCAAGAATTTGCAGACTCAGCATATTACCCAGAACTGAGAGCTATTTTTTGTGGCACCAACTAGGCTACTCTCGCTTTCAATTTTGACTCACAGATTACAATAAATCGGAGCTCTTTGTGGGTAATAAAGTATGCTGAGATTTTTTAATTTTGCGAGAGAACCCAAGAAATATTTGCCTTCAAGCGATCTGTTACATGCCATATAACCACATGACATGAGTACCCAAGATTTTCCATTCCAGAAAATCCGACGATTTAGCCGGTGCTCTAACCCGCGATCTTGGGCTTACGATAGGTGGACACGTTTAACCTCTCACAGATAGAGCTAGCAACACAAAAAAAGTATACATTATTTAAATTGACTAGCAAAGGTTTATATCTCTCTAGTTTTACGTAAATATTAGGTTTACATCTTTAATTTGCTCCAAATGTTTTGTTCTTATCTATCTGAATCCCCATGGGTTTACGTGTAGTATTTTTTTTAACGTAATATCGTTACATCACTGAAACGTGGTATTGGCTTTTATGCACATTCAGATTGCGACTGATGATGCAGCTCTTATTCCAATGCAAATTTTTTTCTACATTGAATTCCGAAATGAAAGGAGAATGTCTACAACCGAAATTGTTAAGATTTTCGTATTCAGCGAAGATACCGGTTTTTGCCTTGGCGGTAAACAAGTTCATTAGAAAGACTTGTTATCATTGTACTGATGGCGGATATGTTTACAGAGTAAACATATTTTTTGAGTTGCCTTTGAAATTTGTTTTACAGGTGTTTTGTGGAGATTTAGTATTGTTTGGGGAGAAAAAAATACTTAATCTTTTTTGATACAGAACAACGTATTTATTTAGCATTGTTTTATCATTATACGCAAATAAGATTAGTTTTATGTTTTTAAGGAAGTATTCCAATAATATTTGTTAATAGATGATAAAAAAATCCTGATAAATTGAAATGGTTGCTGAGTAAGGTAATAACTAAAAAAAGTTTCGAAATTCTTTTTATTTGCCTTAAAATTACATATACATGTATACGCATACTGTCCACTAGAAAAAAATAGCAAATAAGGGCTGGTCAAGGGTTAAATTGGCGTTGAGAATATTCGTTACTTTAAAGAAGGAAATAACTAATGGGTTTTGATTGGATTTAATTGTAAATAACCAATTGTTGCATTCAATTTCTTGTCGCTTGTATATAATCTAAAATAAAATAGTTACGCTAATTAAAACCAAACAGTTCCTTTATTTTAAAATCCAGAACAGATTAGCAACGATTAAAGGCACTATACCTTTCTACCTATGTGGTGTTTTACAATTTCGAACTATCACTGCTATACACTTACATACCGTTACTCGTGTAACTACAGAAACCGTGATTAACATTGTTCAGTGCATTCAACTAATTATCCCGTGCATATAATACAATATAAATAAGTACATAAATTAACTAAGATAATTTAACTTAAAACAGCTTTCTTTTTAAATCGAGAAAAATTTGCATACGGGTAAATGCACCACATAGGCCTTTCAATGTGCTTCTTCCCAATTCTCAGAGACCAGCGCTTAAATACTTCATCAGAGAGCTTCGCAATTCCAAACTCTCAGCAAAGGGTTTCCAATTCATCAGAATAATCAATATCCGGAGTTAGGTATCATCCACCAAGATGAGGAATGACTTCGGACCCTATTCAATTAGAAACTTATTTTTAGGACACCTCTAAGGCTCTACAATGAACTAGATTAAAACTGTTTAACGCATTCAATTCCCCACATCACATAGATATGCTTTGTAAAATAATAAGTTTATTACATAAAACTAAACAGTTTATTTCCTTTATAAAAAGGAACAAATAAGCATGAGGCTTTCATTGTACTGCTTCAGACTTTCCAACTCTCAACGCTTGAATACTTCATCAGAGACCAACGCTTAAATACTTCATCAAAGAGCTTAAGAATTCCAAACACTCAGCAAAGGGTTTCCAATTCATCAGAATAATCGATATCCGGAGATAGGTTTCATCCACCAAGATGAGGAATGACTTCGGGCCCTGTTTAATTAGAAGCTCATTTTTTAGGACACCTCTCAGTATCTCCGGCTCTTACAAGGGCCGAGTTTAAAACTGTTAAACGTATTCAATATCCCACATCACATGGATATATCTTGTAAAATAATAAGTTTTTTACATAAAACTAAACAGTTTATTTCCTTTATAAAAGGGGAACAAATTAGCATGAGGCTTTCATTGTACTGCTTCAGACTTTCCAACTCTCAACGCTTGAATACTTCATCAGAGACCAACGCTTAAATACTTCATCAAAGAGCTTCGAAATTCCAAACTCTCAGCAAAGGGGGTTTCCAATTCATCAGAATAATCAATATCCGGAGATAGGTTTCATCCACCAAGATGAGGAATGACTTCGGGCCCTGTTCAATTAGAAGCCCATTTTTTAGGACACCTCTCAGTATCTCCGGCTCTTACAAGGGCCGAGATTAAAACTGTTTAACGCATTCAATTCCCCGGCGTAGGAACATCCATCAAGCGGACATAATTGGGCCTGTCATCGGCCATTTTGCATCACTCTGCAGCCTGATTACCACGGTGAAGGGCCCGGCCGGCGGAAGGAAATAGTCCTTTTGGACACGCCTGGGCAGTGATTGCTGGGACGAAATAAGTTATCTTATCGGGGAGTTGAGGGATAGATTGTGGGGAATTAGGGATAATTTTCTCCGGCCTTAGGCTTTGGGTTTTGATGGTATTATATGAATTTAGGGATTAAATATTTATCCTTTGACATGGGTTACTTAAACTTTTTGTCCCTTGTGGGGATAAACAGATTGGCCAAAGTGAAAACTTTTTTTCTCTGCAAAAATTTTTAGTTAGAGTTTAATAATCATTTCAAAATTTATGCACGTGCTTCAAATATTTTGTAAGGAAAGATTTTAAAGAAACGTTTCAATACTTTAAATTATTTTTTTTGTAAGTTGTTTTTGTGTTACTGGAAAAAAACTGATAATATCTACATGTATTTAAAAGTTTGTATACCCCTTTGCTGGTAAAATATTTTTATATAGGCATAGGGGTTTTTGTTCTACGTTTCGGTTCTAATTTGTATTGAAGTTTTGTTACGCAAACTAAATTGCTTATTTAACTTATTCAAGCTGATATATTACACAAATATAACATTGACACTCTGTTCTTAATCTGTAACTCGGCACAAAATTTACCAATTTAAGAGTAAAACGGCCAACTACGGCATTGAATATTCTTGTAATAATTTTTTAATAATCAACGCAATCTTTTGTATTTTTGTAGAAAACAGCATAAATCTAATTGCATTAAAGAACAGAATAAATAATACAAACACTTAAAAAACACTTGTCGACAATAATAATGTGGTTTTTACATATCTGTACAAGTATACACAACCTGGTTTATTGATATTACCGGGAACAAATAAATTTAGATTTACACAACTAATTCTAGGCACTTATCGTTTTTTTTTTATTTCAACTAAAGTGACTTCGTGGTCCAACTTTGCTCAAGAGCGTTTAGAATAAATTACTTGAGAAAACGTCCACCAAAAAAAACCTTTTCCGTTCCACTTTATGTAATATAAAAAAAAAGATTAAAACGAAAAAGAACAGGAAAATCAGAGCCAAATCAAAATCGTTTTCCATCTATTTCTATCAAACGTTTCCTCTCCCGATTTCCCCCCTTTTACTAAAAGAAATAAATTGTTATTGTCGTGGAAATAGTCGCTGCAGATTGAAAATGGTAATAAGCCCAGAAGAAGAACAGACAGGGACAGCAAGAGAGAGGGAAGCATAGAGTTTAGAAGCAGATGAAGATGTTTGGCGCCAAATAGAGTGAGGCCGCTAGAAAGTCGCCAAGTAATAACCCTAGTATTCCCAAACAAATCGTTTACTCAACGTTAGTTCAATGTAAAACTCGTCATTTTATTCTTTAAAAAGCGTTAATTAAACATAAATAAACGCAACAGCGCAGTTGTTGGCTGTACTGAATTTATTCGAGTATTTTAATTACTTTCCCAGGTGCGAAACATGTGCTATAATTATAGCTTTTTTTTTTCATTTAATAGTAAGGAAGTCGCCAATCCTATGTAGTAAACCCATACAAACCACTTCAGAATTGTGCCAAATAGTTCAACGAGAGCATTTGTTTGGTCTTGCTACAAAGCACTATTGGTGCCTCTTACTATTTAACACTTTTAGACCCAATGACAATATGGCATTATTCTAGATTTTTTTTTCTGATCGTCTATAGCCATTTACGATATCAAAAAGCACATCATTCAAATCTTCAAACTTTTTCGATTAGAAAATATTTTTTATTAATCACAATAGATGTCAGCCCTATAATTTAAAAAAAATATATGATCAGAAACATGATGATGCCATCACTGGGACTGAAAGGGTTAATAGTTAATGTTGCATTCCAACTAGCCTGCCAAACTATTACATAGTCATCGGCAAATAATTCGCCAAGAGTTTGTTTGGGCTTAATATTAAAGCGATCAATGACTTCGCCTGGCAAACCTAATTTTGTATTGTTTTTTTGCCCGACAGCATCTCCATCTTCAAGAGAGGAAAACTCCCAGAGAAAAGTGGACCATGATTGGTGGTCGGGGTTGTCAATCATAGGTCGCTGTCCAATCGGTCGTGTCCGGTTAGAGAGAGGAATGAATCTTCCTCGGGGGACTTTTATTTCCGCCGAATTTATTTCATTCCCTGTCGTGTTCTGAGGTCTTTTAATAGTCCTTGACTTTTCCAGTAATGGGTTTTTGAGACATTTTTTACCCTTCTGTTTTATTGAAGGGGAAGTTGGGACAAGACGGAACTTTTTGAGAAAGACATTTTGGATTGTTTTTTTTCCTTGCTTGAATCGTTCCGTTTGGCAATTTTTGGACGGAAAAGGGATTTTAAAATTGTGGGAAGAAATAGTTGTTTTAAAATATTTAAATAGCTTTTGATTTTGTAGGCATTCCTTTTGATATTTGACCAATTTTTTTAAAAACTATTTTTGTTAATGATTTCAAAAATGCATTAGTATGTGCGCACAAAATATCAATTAAATACTAAATTTTATTTTTAAATATATTTATATTTAATTTTCTCAAACATAACTAGTATACTTATATTCATTTCGGCACTATCTTTTAAAAATCTAAAATAAAGTTTATTGCATGTATAAATATAAAATTAAAGCTTTTAATTTCATTCAAAAAGTTGAAGGCAGTTTCAACAAGTTTGTTAAATTAAAGTAAGATAGTTTCAAAAATTTCTTTTATTTGGAGCTGCAATAATTGGAACGTTGCTAAGTAAATATGGCAACAGCTAAACAGTATATATAACCTTGTTGTAGGAGTAGCATTACAACAATGTTTAAGAGTGAGGGATGTGATAACTAATTTTCTAATTATTTTTGTGTTTGTGTTTATTGAAAGAACTGAACAATTAAAAATTGTTCCTTATTTAATTTTATTACACTTGAATAAAATGAATTGTGATATTAAAAATATGCCATAGAGGACTTGTAGTTTAAGATGGGCTTTGATTGTAAATTGGTGCTGTATTTACGTTTAACTGTTTTGGAATTATTTTACTTGTATATACTGTACACGGCTATGAATACAGTTACACCCGTATACATATTTTATACATTTTCCCTAATAATCCATACTTGACCCGCACTTTTAAATTCTCTTGATTTACCAATAAGCATTTGAAAAGTCAAACACCATTCAAAAACAATGGATCCAATTTTTCTGTAAAATGAGACGATCTCCATACCCAAATTCGATCAGTAGACAGACCAAACACGACCTAATACTTAACAATAGGATAGAACAAAATCCTGTTCTACTGACTCCAACAAAACATTCCAAATTCTTTTTTTGTGGAATTGGACTACAACTTTCCCGCCAAACTTGGAACGAACTGCCCTAAGGTTTGGGACACATGCCTGGGACCACTTGCCTGACGACTGACTATTCTCAGTTTCAGGCGACGACAAAATTTTAAGGTGCCATGTTCCTTTTTATTCTTTTTTGGTCCCTAAAAACTTTGAGGAAAAAGTCCCCGAAGAGCTTTAGCAGGTGCGAGCGCAAGAGATTTCATTCTTCCATTATCTTCTTAAACGAGACGTGAGAGAGGATTTTATCTGTTGGCTGGGTTTTTCTTTTCTTTTTTTCGCTGAGCATTTTTGAAAATTCATTTCTTGGACATTTTATATTTTTTGAACCCATTAACGATGACTGGAGAGAAAGTGTGTTACTTGAAAGTGAGCTTTGTGTGTAAACTTATCTAAATAAACAAAAGACAAATGAAAACTCATAGTCATGAGCAATTTATGTGCAACAAATTAAGTTATTCGCAAAACTAATTCAAAAGAAACTTAACTTTTTTTTTAATTCGGAAATGAAAAAGCTTATATATGTATATATGTAATGTATAGATATATATAAGGTATAATGTGTATAACATAAGTCGTATTTGTTTAACCCTTTCAGTCCCAGTGATGCCATTTGGCATCATCACTTTCAATATTTTTTTCAAAATTTTTATGTCCTGTTATGAAATCCAAACACACATCATTCGATTCTTCATACTTTGTTCTATCAGACAATAATTTACATTAATCTCAATAGAAGTCAGAACTACTTTTTTTTTTATTTAGAAAATAGTCAACAAGCGTTTCTCCTGATTTTTTATAAGTTCACTCCAGTTCCACATATTTAAAACACAATTTAAACTATTTCGGTTAGAATAATTACTAAATTTTTTTTAATAATATGGTCAGATACCTTAAAATATATAACTCGAAGTGTTTTTAGGTAATATATATGTTTTTATTTTGTTGTTTTCCACAGTTAAAAAATTTTGGCATTGTTTCAAAAACCATATAAAAAATTGTAATGAATTTTTTTTCTTATGGAATTCGTATATTTGACCTAAAATAAGCTTATTTTGTGAATATCAGATGTTTCTGTAGTGTAGTAAATTTTTGGGACTGAAAGGGTTAAAAAAACTTTTAATAAATGTTAAAAGTGTAATTTTTCCTTGTTAAAGTGTATTTATTGCAAAAATTAAAATATTTTATATATCTTGGATTTAAACTCAAAAATTTATTTACCACTAAATATTTGCTTACCATTATGCATGTAATCGCAATGCTTTTTTTCATTTTATATGGTAATATCTCTTAAATTAGAGCATAAAACAAACTACTAGATAGAATAAAGGTGTGTTAAATAAATTTAAATAATAGAGGGGAAGGGGGAAAGTAACCATATACCTTCTCGGCTCCTCGTCTGGCTACTTGCACAAAACTTTACAATTGATTAAGAGAGATTGTCAGTCTCATAGAGCTAATGAATTAGTCTTGGAATCACAATTTCTGCAAAAGCATTGCTTTGCCATGCTAGCCCTTTTTCCCAGGTATGGGAATCAACCCAACATCGAATTTAAACAAATTTGAAACAAAAATTTTATAAAATTTTTAATTATATAATTTTAAAGTTTAAAATGCCAAAAATATACAGCAGATGGCGACACTATTTTAAAACTATTCAATTAATAATTAAATTACTGGATGTTTTTTTTAACAATTTTATTTTCAATTGATGTTATGACGATTGTCATACCTGGTGAAAATTCAAACCTAACCTAGCATACCTGGTGAAAATGAGATAACATGGTAAAGCAATTCTTTTAGAAAATCTATGATTTTAAAACTAGTGCAGATCTATTGGGCTGACAGTCTCTCTTAAAGTTAGGTATTTATGTTTTGAAGAAGTGATAAAACAATTAAAGTAACACATATATTTTGCAATCCAATATTTCTTAAAAACAAAATCTTAAGTTTCTGAAATAACATACATATTACATATAAATGTGAAAAATAGTAATTTTGCTTGTTGTTTACAATACGATTTCAATTTGTTTACTGAAGTGAAATAATACTTTTTGTGCTATGCAATAATTAGCTTTCTTTTCTTTTATAGGTAAGTCATTTTATGAAATTCGTGCTGCATAATACTGTCGGTAATATTGGTATGTAAAAAACTTTTTATCAGTTTAAAAGTAATATTTAGCTTCTTTATAAATTAAAGAAAATTATGACAGGAACTGCAGTTTTGAAAATTACCTTTTAGTGCCGTTATTTGCAATGGATGAGACAATATTTGGAGATTAGTGGAATGAACAAAAAAAAATTAAATTTCTTAAAACTCACTAAACAGTTAAAATCGAAATAAAAGTGTGCACATTTATATTTAATGTGTTTGTACTTATAAGAAAATGAAAATGACTAGTTTATATTTGTATTTTAAAATAGGTTGAAATAAATAAGCTCGCGGATAGATACGTTGTAGATTTTTTAAAAAAAAAGGAATTCGTAAAATATTCGTAACCCTTACCGTAATGTTTAGAGTACTTGTTTAACAGCTTTGAACTTAGTTTAATTTTATATTTATGCTTTCCTTTACACAAAAACTTATAAAGACCTGCACATTTAAATATAATCTGACACTAAAAATACATCTTATAATACAAACGTAAGTTATATTTTTTCCGAAACTTAACAAACCATTTGTACAAAATACCCGAAATGATATTTAGAATTTTTTTAGTACTAATTTAAATTAATTTTTCCAACCTAAATCCTGGTATCATAACATTAAATTCTCCTACCTCTTTTTTTCCGATTCATAATACTTTATTTAAGAGTCGGAACAGTTCCCGGGATAACATTTCCCAAATCCATGTCATACCTTATCTGAGCAGATAGATGAAAACCCCGAATAACTGTACCTCAGAAGAAAAAGGGGTCATCTCCGTTCTTACTAGGGCCAAGGGCTGTTGGTTCGGCTTGAAGTTTTATGAGATTACTCTCTTAAAACAAGCGAATTTAACTCAGTCTGAGTTAATTTCCACTCAGTTCCAGTGTCGAAAATGCATTTCCCCTATAGGAGTGTATTTCACTCTTTTGTTTTGTTAAACCTCCTACAGGATCACTCCAAACGAGTGATTTTAACTCAGTCTGGGTTAATTTTCACTCCTTTCTAGTGTCAAAAATGTACTCTCCTATAGGGGTGGATTGGACTCTTTTGTTTTAAGAGTGTGCTTTCTCACATTCTGTCTTCACTCCAGGTTTCTCATAAATACATCATCTATGATGATGTCATATCTATGAATATAGATTATATGGAACCAAAGATTTTATAGACTGATTCAGCGATCTGTAGACAGTTGTCCTCATAAAGGTCTTCGTAGGGCGAGATGATTTGCTTCAATTTTGCCAGGATGTCTGGACAAGAGAAAAGATATTTTGGATCCAATTCCAAGTCGGGGCAGTTTCTACAGCTGGAGTATTTAATATTCCATCTTTTTGGATTTCCATCCCTTTGAAGTGGCCTGTCCTTAATCTCCTTAGGGTGGTCGCAAATAGATCATTTAGGAGGTAGAAAGCCCATGAACAAATAAAGAAGTTTATATGAACTGGTGCATGTTGAATCTGTCATGCTCCAATCTTCAGCTCTGAAAACACTGTGAATGTGGTAGAGTGGAAAGGCCAAGCATACGATAACATCACAGTGATGTTTAACGTGTCTTGTACCCAAAATAACATCCGGCCGCCAATTCGTGCGATGGCAAACGTTGCTCAGTATTCCAAAAAAAAAAAAAAAAAACGCTTCGCCACGTTCGATAAGGCCGATGCGTTGTGTGCTAGCTCACGTGTGGGCTACTTAATTGCTTTTCAGAATCACGACCAACATTGCAAAAGCCCCCCTATAGCTGTAGTGCCAGGTCCATTTAGCCAAACTCAATAAGCCTATTGCATGCAGGAGGCTTGAAAATACAATGAGTACAAAATTGAACTGTACACTTATAGAACTTTAATCTTCCACGCTGTTTCCTGATCCACTGAAAGTGTAAATAAAATTTCATTAAAATAGCTTTAGTGTAAAATGACGTGCCAAATAAAACTATATTTGTAAGTATTTTATATCTTGAAGACGTTAACAACGTTGTTATTAAACTCCCAAATTAAACAAATTGAACAATCGTTATTAATACACTCGCATGTCACAAAAATATTAGCGTATAACTACAGCATGTATAACTATTTTTCATGTATATATAATCGTGAGCGATTGCGATGCTAATTAAAATGAGGGTTTTTGGTATATTTAGGTACCCACTCTTTGTCACGCTCGTTACTTAGAATTGTCAACTGAGCAATACGAAATTGGACTGTGTACTCCATCAAACTAATCCCTAAACAAACTTTACTAGAGAGCTCAAACACTGTAAACCATTTTAAATTAACAGTATTACTTTAATTAATTTGAATTTAATTTGAACTTTAATTCCTTTGAAATCATTAAACTATTTCATCATTAAATTAGTGATATTATATTGGAACAAATTCCTTGTATAAGTTGTAGAGTACAAGTTAATTGTACAAGTTGTAAGTGCACTTTTGCACGCGCATAAGGTTGAACGTTTTATCAAAAAAAAAAAACTTTATTCATATTGTTCTGTAAAATGGCAAAAATGTATTGCTATTTTTAATGAACACATTTTTAATTCTGTTTGAAATAAAGTTCTTTTGAAAAATCAGAACTTGGCTTAAGAAATTAAGGAATGTTGGTTGAAAAAATTATTGTAAACTTTTTAATGATATTTAATTTTTATATCAAGCGATATCAATAAAAATACATATATATTTATAATTTGTTTGTGGTTATTCCTAGACAGGATGCTACAACTGATGATTAATTTCAAAAAATCTGTGAATGAGAGAGAAACGCAAACGGTTAACAGGCTCGTTGATACATTGATTTTGGTCTTGTAATAAACAATTTTGTTTCAAAATATTTTTTTAATTATTGTTTACGTTAACTACGCATTGCAGCTAAAACTGAAATTGAAAATTTCACGCAGCAATAATTTTACACTACCCGTTTAATTCCTTATCGACCCAAATCTGTATTTTGTGGACGGCCCCTTGCAGTTCTAAAACACTGAAATTACCCCTGAAAACAAAGGAAAAATAGAGCCCGAAACGAAATAAGGAATTGTTTCACTAGGGGATCAAGTAATAATCATTTATTGGGGAAAGCGCCGTCCGATGTAATGCTAGTCGCATAAAGACTTATTACAGTCGTTTCGGTTATCATAACCGTAACGGGGGGCATCTTGACCAAATGTTAACGTTACAAATGGTAGATCATAAAATTGGGCTTATTTCTATTGTTAAATATGGTTGTTGGAAGCGTCTAGGATGGGAGGTAATTATTATTCAAGAGATATTGAAATATTTAAGGGAGAGAAATGGTTATGGGGTTTTTATTGAGTTGGGTGAAAGGTATTTTTGTTAAGTTGTTGGAATATATGTGGGTTGGAAATGTAAAAAATAAAATATTTGAAGAAGCAAGTGAAAAAAATTTGTGATAAATGGTTTATTCATGTTTTTTGGTAAAGATATTTAAGTTTTAATATAGGTATTTTACTGATAGTTTCTTATCGCATATTAATTTAATAAGAGTTAAATTAAAAATAGAAGAAATATCTAATTAAATGAACGGAAATGTATCAGCATAACTAAGAAAATGTAATCGAACTTAATTTAAATAAAAGCTTAAAAAAAATATGCGTTTTATTTAATTTTAAAGAAACTATAGCATAATAAAAATTCTTAAAATAGTTCGATAGTATACTTAAAACGCCAAAACCTTTATGTATTTTTCATTCTTTATACATTCCGTCATGTAATTATCAACCTATTAGTTACAAAAAAAAAACCTTTCTCTTCACTTTATATGTAAAAAAGATGTTATGAATTTCTTTGAATACAAAATACAATTCAGAATCCATTTAAAAGCCTTTCAATAACCGCACCTTCGAAAACCCAGGTCTGCTATTCATTCTAAAAAACACTGGTTAAAATATATTTCCTCAAATAAATACAGAGATATGACACAAAATACATTTTTAACAACTCCCACTTGAGCATTAAACTAAAATTACCACTGAACATCCACGCCACATGTTGAGGCGGGATACAGAACTAATCCATCACACGTTAAGGTCTAATCGAAAAGATGCAGTATTCAGGGGATACGAAGAACACTTTTTTATATAACACTCGGGCTTTTTTTTTATTCCGAAGATGCGCCTACAGCTTATGCCACGCTCTAATCTCTCTTACGATGCGTCTAATCCATCTTACTACAGCTCGCCTCTTCTTAAAAAGCAAAGAATTCCAGGTATATGGAACATGCTAGGTGGTAGAGTGAGGTTTGGTTGTTGAAACTCGATGGGAGGGAATTATGCTTTTCCACGCATTTTGTGATATGAAGTGGTATTGGTAATAGTGGTCTTACCCCTTAAAATTTGTAATGTTATGAATGACCAGTAGTTATGTGGTGTCTAAGCAGGTATACAAACAGTTAAAATTGAATTAAAAAGATTGCATAACTATATTTAATGTATCGGTAGGTATAGAAAAAATAAAACTACTAGTTTATATTTGCATTTTAAAATAATTTGAAATGAAAACGTTCGCAGATAGATGCGTTGTAGATTTTAAAAAAAAAGGAATTCGTAAAATATTCGCAACCCTTAACTTAATGCTTAGTGTACTTGCATTATAGCTTTAAACTTTGATTTCAAGTTTATGATTTCATATACACACAAACTTATAAAGACCTACAGATTTGAATATTAAATTATACTAAAACAATTAGCTTTGCGCTGATAATAACAATTAGCTTTACGCTTTAAATAAAGATGTTTTCCAAAAATTTCAAACCTTAAAAGCTAAATTGTAAGATAAAAATGTCTGCAATGAATGCAGGGCATTATTTGTGTAGTGTTTTTAAGATATTTGGACGATTTTGGGAAACTGACGAAAAATATTAAACCACTTTCAAACTAAATACCTCGTATTTTTCCTTTCTATACATTTCTATAGTTTCCTTAAAGTGAGGAAACTATCGATTACTAACTGTCCAATAACGTACGATATAAAAAGCAGGTGGTTGTAATGGTTATAGATTTTAATGGTGCAAACACCCTTTCGAAATATCCTATCTCAGTTTCTGCAACTGCCCTGGTGTGATTTATGTTCTTGCAACATGTAGAGTTGTATAAGTTGATTTTTGTCTAATAAATGGTAAGAATTGTTGGCAAATTTAGCTCCTGTATAGTATTATTTAATCTCTGTTTTGAGATCATTAATATAGTTTAAGTGTACATCTGCTTTCAATCCTGTTTTGTTGTTTTAAGCTTTCACCTAAACGAATCGTTTAAAGAGTGGTATAAGATAATAACCATTATAGTCTTTCATTCCAGTTTTCCATTTCAATTGTTTTTAAAAAATCATTCTCCCTGTAAAAACTTTACAATTGAAGAGCTTAGTGGAAGAACGTGCTAAGTGACAAAAAGATGAAAACTGTAAAACAAGGTTTAAAGTTTTTCGTTTACATTCAGATCGTTTCGTTTGCACAGTTGAAAACTGTACTTAAATAACGTAAAAAGTTAATTAAATATAAAGTTTATTAAAAAGTAGAAACTTATTATTAGTAAAGAAGGTAGTAGTATGTTCATTGACACAAAAAATCTCACTTTTTTTTCAACGTTCACGTTCGCACGTATGAACGTTAGCACGTTCTTCTACTAAGATCTTAATTAACAACACACATTTGATGGCGTCCAACTTCTAACTAAATAACTATCGCTTGTGAATGCTCTTTGTCAAAGAATATTTTACAAAATTTAAAACTTATGAAAAACACTAGTAAAACACTGAAAAGTTTACCAGGTTACATTTTTTACACTACCAACCATTTTTAGACTTACTAGCCTTTGTAACTATTTAAGGTAATATACGGCTTTTTCTTATGATCTTTAAATATTCTAAATTAGAATAATTGTAAATGAAAATTTTATATATAAGACACTAAAAAGATCGAACGTTTTCTAAAATATTTTAAATGGATTTTTTCCTGTAAATATGAATTATTATTATATTTAATTGGTGTTTTGGCTTCTTAAAAGAAATATATTTTAAAAGGTAGAAAATATATATCGTTTCAATAAAAGCTATTCCTTGCTAAACAAATAAATAAACCTTAGACATTGCATAAAAAAGTACTTTTTTTATAATCCTTAAAAAGTAACAAAGACCTTTTTTTGAAGTCTTGTGGGCTTTAACTAGCTTGACTTTCCTTAATATTTTTTTTATCCTTTTTGTTCTTACCAATTGAAATCATTAAATTTTAATTTAGCTAAATAATGCTACAAAGTTTTTATAACTACTTAAGGTTTTGATGTTAAAAGATATAAGTAAAAAATAACGTAACATGAGTGCAAAAAAAAATATTTCTTTTTTTTCCAATTAATCCTTATTGAAGCATACTCATAAAACCTAAAGTAAGAAAAAATACGGTAAATACAAGTTTACGGTTATAAGCCTAATGAGATCTTTTTCCCCTTCTTTTTTTTCATTCATTTAAAAAACGGTATTCAATTATTAAAAAACAACGTACTCATTGCCAATTAATTACACACTATTGCATTTAATTACTCGTTTGAGAGTAGTTTACCATACATGTTTTATTGCTCAATCTCAAATAAAGCGTTTGAACTTTTTTATGAAATTTAAATATATCTAAAATAACCATGGAGTGTGGTATGGTTGTTAACCGTATGATTTGGGAAATTTTACCTTTTTGGCCAAATAGCAACCAACATTAAAACAAAGATTTTCCTTAGTGAACTCGTTTCGAATCACTATTGGCCTAGAGGGCACTAGGTTGTATCCAGTGAAAGCTAGCTTTTCTAGCTCAACAAAAATAGCCCTTGTGTAGCTATAGTGCTACGAAATTCTAAACCTAACCTAACCTAACTCACCAAAACTATGACTTGCCGTGACTTTTTTGTTTGTATTATTGCAAGTTTGCTTTAAGTAACTTACAATTAACTACTTTTCTATACTGAGTTACCCTATAGTTTTAAAAAAACCATTTACGACAAATTTATGAATGCCATTAATGACATATTAATGAATACCATTAACGACAAATGAATGACTACCATTAACGACAAATTAACGACTACCATTAACGATAAATGAATGACTACCATTAACGACAAATGAATGAATACCATTAATGACAAATGAAAACCATTAACACCTTCATTTCTAAAAGAACGTTGTTTGTTATTAATTCGTTTTTTGTGCAACTTTCATAAATTTTTCATACGTATATTGTTCGAAACTATGGTTTCATTTGTCTTATATTATATTTATTTAGATAAGCTTAAGCACAAAATTTTTACATGATAAAATATCTTTGTAATTATTGTTAATGGGTTGATTACCATATTATAGCATTATAAAATAATATAATGTTATTTCAACAATATCTCAAACAATATTTATAAAAACAAATCGTTTTTCCTCAACAAGAACCCATTTTTACTTCAGATTTTTTTTTTACATTCGACATACCCAGTTTTCCTTTTTGAAAGTAAAGAATTCTCTCTCCTCCGAATCACCCCCTTAAGGATTCAGAGTCGAAAGCAGGACTAAGAAAACAAAATTCGAGTTGCGTTGAGCGGTCACGTCCACAGAAAGGAGATTTTCCAGAAAAGTGAATCTTCCACTCACACACCCCTCCCTTCTAAAACCACGCCCGAAGCTGGAGGGTGCTTCTACATTTGGCGATAACTCGGGAAAGTTTTTAATAATTCATTTTGATATTTGGTAATTGTAATTTAGTTAGCTTAATAAACCCTGCGATGCACTGGTTTACTCTAATAATAGTGAGGGGGCCGACCTATAAACGGCCCGTGCAGCCAAAAATGTCCGACGAATAATACCAAGGCCACCTAGAAGAACAGGCCAGGACAGCTGTCGAACTTTGCCGAGTCACGTGACCAAAGGATCCCTCCTTTGGTCACCTGACTCGACAAAGTTCTACAGCGTCACGTGACCAAAGGAGGGATCTTTGGTCACGTGACTCGGCAAAGTTCGACAGCTGTCCTGGCCTGTTCTTCTAGGTGGCCTTGATAATACCCCGTGTAATTGAGTGCAGTTAAATATCCTCCAAAGTACTAACGCTGCTTACGATGTCGCCCCTAACGGTTGCATTGGGTGCCTATTCAGGTGTTGGCTCGTCACCTGACTGTGGTTCGAAAATACGGCGCCCGTCGCCAATAGCCCTCGTGTAGCTCTAGTGCGACGATAATTCAAAACCTAACCTAAATCAAAAAAGTGAATCTTCCACTCGCACCCCTCCCTTCTAAAACCACGCCCGAATCTGGAGGGTGCTTCTACATTCGGCTTTAACTCAGGAAAGTTTTTAATAATTTATTTTGAAATTTAGAATTATAATTGATATAGCTTAATAAAAACCCTCACTCTAATAATAGTGGCACCGCTGTATGTAATGGAATGGCAACTACTACGAGATGATAACTGTTATTTAGTTAATTCTAAAAAAGGTGATAGTTTGGGCGTCCGGATCTTTTATTATTTGTAAAGAAATCCTTTTAAAAAGAATGGGGGCCAAAGCCGAAGTTCGGCAGCCAAAAAACACACAACCTTACATCCTGAAGTCTGATTAAAAAGTGCGTAGTAAAATGCATCGAATTGTTTTAGTTGAAAACTGTTCACGTGGCGAAAATACCTTCGAGAACTTTCTATCATGACTCAACTGTTCGTTCAACTGACGGTAAACTTGTGATTTTATTTCAAGGGTACATTTTTATTTGAGCGTGGCAAGGCTACAGACAACTTACAATATTTAAGGGAATTATAATAGTGGGAATATTGTCTCGTGCATATATTAGGTTAGCTTATACTTCATAACAATAATTCATTTGCACTGGTCAGTCAATCTCGCGTGTAGCTATTGAGACATGATAGTTCAACGTCAAATCACGTGAGTCAGTCAGTACTTCTTCCCTTAAAGATATGGACTTAAACGTGTCATTCAGTCAGTACTTCTTCTCTCAGTATTCTAATATATTAGGTAAGCTTATATGTATGTCATTCCAATTACTCCTTGAAGCTATTGACACATGATTATTCAACGACAATTCATGTGAGTCAGCCAGTATCAGTACTTCTTCCCTTAAAGAAATGGACTCGCACGTACTAATAAAAAGTAATTAAAAATATTAGTATTATCTAGTTATAAGACTTCATTTTTAATTAAAAAAATAATGGAAAGTTGAGTATTCAAATAAAATGTTTTATTATGACGGTAATTTTCTTGTAACTCTCTTTTCTAAGAGTGTAGTGGTAGGTACATATATATTTAGGCTAGTGGGTTTGATCAGAAACCAGCTAAAAAAGCCTTCGTCAAGTAAAGACAGACACAGAAAGAACTTTTACTGTCACGGAGAAAGGAATATAAGCCCAGGGTGAAGGCGGGAATCGAACCCGCCACCGTTACAGCGCGCAGAGTGCTATAATGGACCACTTGGCCAACCGGGCCCCATCCTTTCCAACCGTTCTATCTTTTATACTTTTTGTCCATCTGCTTGCAAACCTACTTCCAAAGTACTACAAGTTTGTCTTTTAGTGTAAAAGTACCAGAAAAGTAAAATATTTTGTTTTACCAAAACGGCTAGCTAATTCTGAGTTTTGCTTATCTTATTTATAATAGTTTTTTCTTTCTTAAATCCTTTACATTTCCAATTGAACTGTCTTTGAATTTAAAAAAAAATTAACTTGAAAAAACCTATTTTATTATTTTGCTCAGATAACCTATCTATTTCAAAATATAAATAAAAAAAAGTCCAACTAAGTTACCATAACAAATTGGCGACTCTTCTGAAATTTCCCAAACCAGCAACACCTTTTTACAGCACATAACGGGAAATTTTTCCCGATTCTGTACCCACTCCTCTTCTCCGGTTTTCCCGTTCTTATCCTGTACTTACACAAGGCTGTTCGAGAGGACGATTCGAACGAATTTCTCTTCAGTTCCAAAGTTCCAAACGAACTGGGAAGCCGTCCTCTTTTCTTACTTATCGTACTTCGTGAGTGGAGTGCCGATGTAGGGTTTCTATATTTTTATATTTTAATGCCCAAATATCTTGTTTTTGAAAGAAATTTACAAATAAATTTTAAAAACAATGTCGTCCAATGTGAAACTTCGGAGTAACCTTACAAACGTTGTTTGGTTGTTGTTGTATTGTCGTATGACAAAAAGTGCAATAATGAAAAAAATATAATTATATATCGGTGGGATGACACGGTTAATTAATTCCAATAGGTTTAGCACTGCACAGACCACATTATTAGGTTACTAATATATAGAAACGTAACTTTAAAATTGCACGAAAACCGAATTAAAAAAAAAGTTTTTCCATGCAAATTATTAAGAACAATGATATTAATTTGTCTAATATTTTGTTAGCTTTCATTTTTTGGGTTTGGATACAATTCTATGCTTCTAATAAGCTTAAGAGGATAACTCGTATTCACATGGCAAATTCAAATAACAGCCGTCAGCAATGAGTTAAGTTTATTCTTGCAATAAGTTTTATAGTAAGCATTCCAAAATTTAAAAAAATAGAACATATACGTAAGTTAAAGACTTACACCATACATAAAATAAAAATATAAAATTTTATGTTTAGTTGCCACAGATGCCAGCATATTGAATTTCTACCTAACCAAAGAGTAACTAAACTCCCTTGAGTTTTATAAAGTAGAATTTATTTGTTTACGTAATAATTCCTCAGTTAACTTATATTATTACTTGTATAAGTATTTCGTTAGAAATTTTTTCAAAACTAAATTATATGTACATGCCACATTCGTTATTTTTATAAATATATTTTGAAAAAAATAGCAAAAAACTAAGCTTTGCTCGTAATTTTTAAGTATCGTAAATAAGAAGGATATTTTAACAATACATGACATTTTTTAATAATTATTAATTGTATTTAACCGTAGTTTTTGTACATTGAGTGTATGTTACTTATTTGTTATAATAAAACATATGCATTGGCGATAGATCTTTATATATTTTTTCACATTGTATAGAACACAAATTACCTAGGTTTTTTTTTAAATGTTGATACTATTAACTATTTTCAAAAATAACAAGGTAACATTTCTTTCTTGTATAAACAAAATACATTGTATAGTAACTTAACACAGTATCATAAAAAAAATCCTTCAACTTTTGAAGTTCGTAAATAATAAACAAAAAATAAAAATTCTAACCCTGTCTCTTCTTTTCTGCCCAGAGTAAAGAAAATTGAGTTGTACACATGTCATATTAGAAACAAGTTTGACCAACCCTTATAAAAACAGGCGTCTAGTATATTTCTTTCTATGGTTCAATTTTTTATATAAAGGTTTTTTTTTTAATAATTGCATTTTTTTCTTGAAAATTTAGTTTTATTTTTCTTTATTTACTTAAGACGAAAACTCTCAATATATATTTTTTTAAAAAAAATCCCAAATACTTTTTAAAGATATTTTGATAATAAATGTACATGAAATTAATTTTTAAAAGAAATACAAAGTAAGCATAATTTTCCATATAACTTAAAAATATATTTAACTTATTTCTCGATGTCATGTTTATCAGTCGCAATATAAATTTGAGAATAAATTTGTATTTGATGATGATCTGATTGTTACAATATTTTACATGTTTAACAATCTAAATTTTAATATTCACTCATATTTCCAAATACCTTTATATTCAGTTATAGTTGTCTACCTTTTTCACACATCTTAAAAACTAACAAATCTAGACATTATTGATGGGCAATAAATTGGTTTAAGACCATATTTCATTGCTAATATTATCTTACCCTCAATTCTCAGTGAATTCCAAAGCCATTGAAATCGAATTCACATTGAGGTCAGGGAAATATGATGCTTCTGTGGCACATAGAGCACGATATTGATAATTTGAGCTAAGCTCACTTCAGCTTTACATTATTGTAACTATCAATTAGCTTATATTTGGTATAATATGAAATACTAATGAATTGTGATGTACTATGAAGTTAAAAATATTGATATTCTAGCTTGCATCCGTCTATCCATCATATTTTAACTCATCCCCCATATTATGCCTTGTTTTCTTTTTTAGTTGATATTAGCTTTTATTTTTTGATTTAGATGTCTGTTTCTAAATGTTACGGGTAAATTTTATGAATAAATTTGACCTTTTTATAGAAAAACTGGTGTATTAGATCTGCAATTGTTTTTAAATGTTTTGTGTCGTTTTTATGAACCGTTATTACCCTTTTAACTGGAACAATCTAGTGTTTGGCGCAGCATGGCCTTAGATGCCCTTGCGCCATAAAAACCTGAACATCCATTCTAGCTTGCACCAGAATCCTGGCAGCCACCACTATTTGGAACGTTGGTTTACCACTGTTTAGGCACATCAAAGTTAAAGTTTATCAAAAAAATTGGTAAATCCACGTTTCGAATGGTTTTGCAGCTAGAAAATTATAGGATTCCTGTGCAAATTTGCACTGAATTTTTTAATCGTGTATGAAGTTGGCTAAATAGCGTCAGGGCTTTACATATGCTCATAATGTAGTAAAGGAAACAAAATTTGCGAAATAGTTTCTTAGGATATAAGAGAGAAAAAAGATTTGATATGAATAAGGTTCCTCATCAAAAGTATTTTAATTATACTATCTTTTTTCATACAATCCTTATACTTTACTGTACTTCATCGCAATACAACGGTTAATGTAGTCTTAACTATTTGAATAGCCCTCGTGTAGCACTCGTCTTATTATTAACTAAATTTTATAAGTCTAGCTATCCACCCTACAAACCTTTTTAAGAAAATAGAGCAATTAATGATAATTAAAATCAAATAACTAGCAAATAACTACTGGAACGTTTTTTTAAGCTGTCAATTTCCTTGCAAATCTATACAAATGTTTAATAATTTTAACAAATGAAGGTTTATATACAATTATACATTCTCCGAATTATAACCAATATACGGTACCTTATTTGTCGACTTCATTCAATCAAATTGACTTGCTATTGTGACGTATTTCCTTCTCGATTTCCATTCTGCCTTTCTTCCATTAGTTCTCGATTGGTGCTCCATTCCGACGTGTCATTGATTCACCAATGGAAGCTCGAGAAAGATTGTATTTTCATTCAGCATATTTCTTACACGCTCTTATCTATTGTCAAAACTCGGCATTGAACGCACCGGACCGTATATCTTGGTCACATTTTGAATAATGCGAGTTTTATATATGATACCGTTATAACCCGGAATCAGCTAAAACTAGAAATAACCAATGAGAACAAGTTTTAATTGCAGCCATCGGTGAAAACTAGTTTCCTCTATCTAAAACTTGATCTTAATTTTTAATACTGGTTTTGACCAATTGTTTTGGTTAAAACTAGTTGTAATTAGCCAAAACCAGAATTATCTAACATGTCTTAGATAATACTAGAATTAACTGCGAATGTTTGACTTTTTATTTATTATGAACGTTAATTTTATTATCTTATTACGACAATGGAGTCCTTAAAGAACTCGAAGTACAGTTCCTAATGGAGTGTCTTCCAATATCCAAACGCCTTTATTGCATTTCGGCCCAATAATTAACTAAACTAATCTTAACCTATTGACTTAAATTTTGCTATTTTCCTTTTAATTCTAAGTTTGTCTAATGTTCAGTTCAATGCTTAGTTAAAACTAGATTAACCCAATCTATTTCGTCAAAACTAGTATTAACTGGCAATAACTGGTTTTAGCTAGTGGAAACTAGTTTTAACTAATGGCATCAGTTAAAGCAAGTTTCCACCAGTTAATTCCAGTTCTAGCTGATTTCGGGTTTTAACGGTAACATATACAACCACATCCTTCAAAATACCAGTTACCAAAGTGTCAAACCAACCACAAGCAATGTGTCTGAGAGACTTGGTACGTGCCCAAAGCTATTATGGACGCTGATGCCCACACTGAAAACGTCTTCGAAATCTGGAGAGGAGCGTTTCGAGTTCCATATCAAATCACCACAAATCACAAATCTGTGGTCTTGTCTCCCAATAATCGGTTTTGCTGATTCACTCCATAATGAATTCGAATGGTATAATAGGGTAATTGTAATGAATATTTCTATTAGTATAAAGTGGTTGACACTATAAAAGTTTTTAAATTAAGGAGTTTTTTTTGGTATCATGGAATTACAAGAAGCTGTGGAATATAATAAATTATTAAGTGCAGTAAATTAAAAAGCAATTTTAAATTTTTATGAACTATTTAAAAAAACATACAGCTTCATGTAAATGGTTGTACTAATTGTAATAATTTAAGTTTCTTGAATATGGTTTTTCATTTACTTACCTTAGCATATTAACTAGACATAAAAATAATATATGAAACAAATATTTAGCACAACAGGCACGTGAATTTACCAATTATATTTTTAATACGCAGAAAAATAAACGGACATGCATAATTTGTAACAAATGCTCATACACGTGGCGCTCTAAAACACAACGAGCAAATGCTAACTTATTATTTTTCCTTTGTACTCCTAAAATATATCTTGTTTTGAGAGTCCAGTTTGAATTTATAAAAGGATTGATTTGGGAGTACTTTAAGATAGTAAGCATACTTAAATATACTTTGTTTGTGTACATAAGGCGCCATACCTGGTGTAGAGAAATTCAACAAAAAATTATACAAATTATTCATACTTTTCTGCACGAGTGTATCGTTGTTTTCTTTCACAACATATTGTGTTCACAATCATTTGTGTAATTACATTGTCGAATTAGTATTCGATCCGGGAACCTAAAGATTTGCAACCTACATTTTTTACATCATTTAGAATTCTTGATGCACATGGCATTATGAACATATTTTTTACTAAAAATAAAAATGTGTTTCGAAATTATTCAGAAAATTTTATAATAGAATATAGAGAAATTTGCGAAAAAATTGGATACATTCAAAAACAATTTTCATAAACACGTTTTGGATGATTTACAATATTAAATACCACAATGTGTAAAACATATTGTCAGATATCCTTGGTATATAGAAACCTCATATAAATATTATCGTAATGAATATAATAAACAACAAATATCTTATATATAAAAAAATCTTGAGTAAAACGCCTTTACAAGATGCTGATTGTTAAAAAGTTAAAACAAAAATAACAGTTTTAAAATTACAATTTTGAAAAATTATACCTTTCAGGAGTCATTACCTAAAATCGAAAATATCTAAATTGGTCTCATTTGGCATAAATACTTTAATTGGATTTAGGAGAATTGTTAAAAATAGTATCAAAACTATTTTTGTTTTTCAACGTATTCATATTAGACTAATTTAATTCCTAATGAAATTCTAAACAAATACATTAAAGAGATTAGGTAAGTAAGACGACGTACATTTCAAATGATAGATGGTAATTTAAAACTCAACTTTCACTTATTTATAGCGACAATTTAATTTAAAATGTAAACATGAAATAGTGTTTGTTTAGGAAATTTCATTCGATTTAAACATCACTTAATTTCAATTTCTATTTTTATTTCATTTTGAAATAAATTGTTTTTAATAGATGAAAAGTTTAATGTATAAATTATTGAAATATTTTGATTAAGCAGCACTTTAATTACGTTGTTTATTTAGTATGTATTGTGTAATATTATTCGTTTAATTCATTTTTTTAATAATGCGAAGGAGCAGGAAGTTTTAACGATTTTCATTTATTTTCCAATATTTTATGACATTTCCAAAAAGTTTTCACCAAAACTATCAATCATCGCAAAAAATCGTAGATTACATCAAACTCATACAAAATTACACTTTACATGAGGAAAGGGGTATAATGATCAAAATTTATATGCGAATTTAAATAAATAAAACAAAAAAAATCAAGATCACAATTTTTAAAGCAGCTAGTTGAAACGTAAATTTAACAAAAAAATAGTAATAAATCGTCGAGTTACTATAAGCAAATAAAAAAATTCTCGGCAGAACTATTCAAACAAGTTTCAACTATTATTAACGACAAAAATAACGTTTTCACCAATACGCCACTTCACCACATTAATCGCAATACATTTTACCCCGAGTTACAATAAACGTATAATTTGTTTCTTAGCTGAAATATGCAACAAAGGTCAACGACTCTTCATTTAGCATTTTAAAAAGCACAAATGTCCGATTCGGTAATTGAATCAGGGCTAAAAAGTAACAAAATAAAACGACTGAAGTGCAAAAAGAATGTTTTTCTAGGAATGAATGTTGGTATACTTATACATCATCATATGCCGATCCGGCGGCCTAGTGGTTAAGACATTGGCCTTTGGAGCTGCTGGGTCCGGGTTCGAGTATATGCGGAGTACGCGCTCGTTAAATCTGTTGGGTCCGAAAGTCCTGTGGGCGGTCATTGCGCAGTTTCCCATGGTGCAGGTCCCTGGAGAAAATTTCCCTCCCCTTCAGGGACATGTCTAAATTGTGGAGGTGGGGACAGATGGCAGCATCTGTTATTTGTGTATGTGCGTGTCTTGTCCTACTTGACGATGTTTTATAAGCGGGCCCTTGCGACCAAGGACACAAGCCTGAAAATATGTCTACCAACCAACCAACATCATCATATTAGATTTCAAGCATTATTGTTCTGCTTCAGGAAAAAACTTTAATTAGTGAATAAAGCAGTTTTATTGTAATCGAAACTGAATGCAAACTACTATAAAATATTGCTCTCACTCTTAGTAGTTTCATGAGAATTTGAATGTCACATTAAATGTTAGTTCTTATTAACAGAAAATCAACAAAAAATATCCAAATTCCCACCAAATATGAAAATTTAAGGCACCCTCAAAAATTGCATCACACTCTACGTGGAATAGGGCTTTAATACTAAAAAAATTCGAATTGAACCCTCTAAAACAATAACATTTTCAAAATAGTACAATGTTTAAAAAGCATGTAAAAGCTTTTGAGTTACAATAAACATATCAAGTTTTTCTCAACTGAAATATGCAACAAAACGTCAACGACTCTTTGAAAACAATCACATTTTCCCCAATACATATCATCACCACATTCCTTGCAATATATACAAGTATTTCCCCTTACCAAACAATACCTTGCGTGATTCTTCAAAATATGAAAACACAACAGTTATAAAAAAAAAAACCTCGAAGTTGAAACTTCTTCGAATCACGTCTTTACAAGAATCTCAAGACGAGAGTAGCTGCTAGAGGGTGTTGTAACCGTGATAGGTCAGAGGCAATAAGATCGCATCAAGTGATTACATCAAATTGACAATTTGGTCAATATTCGTCCTAGTTCCAGCATTTTAATAAGTAACATATTTTTGCATCATCTTAATTATTAACAAAATTATTTATCGAGTAATTGAATCGTGGTAAAGAAACAAAATAAAGATTTTAAATTAAGTTGAAAAAACGGTGGCTTTTTTAAATTTTATATAGGTATAATTATGTATCCCCATATTGGATTTCAAACATTTTTTTTTTTTGCTTCGGGGAGAAAATAAAATTATATTAGTGAAAAATTGAATTTCGTTGAACCCCTTACCCGGAGTTTTTTCGTAAAACTTTGAAGTTCACATGAAATGTTATTTCTTTGTGACATAAAACAACAATTCTGCATATTTCTTTGTGCCAAGCAAAAACTATCAAAATTCCCATCAAATATCAATCGAGAAATATATTTTAGACACCCTCAAAAATTGCATCACACTCTACCTACAATAGGGCATAAATACTAAAAAAATTAAATTGAAGCCTCTAAACCAAGCAAATTTTCAAAATATCACAATGTTTAAAGAGCATGTAAAAGCTTCGAGTTACAATAAACATATAAAAAAAATCCTCGCTGAAATATGCAACAAAATGTCAACGATTCCTTAAAACAAAATATCATTTTTCCCTATACTTCCTATCGGAACATTCCTTGCAATATATATTTCCCCATACCGACAACAATACCTAGAGTGATTCTTCAAAATATGAAAACACAACAGTTATAAAAAAAGTTGAAACTTCTTCGAATCACGTCTTTACAAGAATCTCAAGACGAGAGTGGCTCCTTGCTACTAGAAGGGTGTTGTATCCATGATAGGTCAGAGGCAATAAGATCACGTCTTGTGAAGGGCCTGTCCCGATACGAAACATAATAACATATTTAGTGTCCCTAAATCTAAGCGCCGGAAAAATGAAAAGAAAACGAGGCGCTATTCTTTATCGGCGATGCAATGGGTGGCGCTGAGTCAAAGAAGTGGTCGGCCATGTTGGGACACATAACATATTTAGGGGGCTAGGGAGCCCAGTCGGTTAGGCACTCGCCTAGCATGCGAAAGGTCCCAGGTTCGGGTCTTGGCATCGCCTAAATAGCTGCCTACCTATAAACGGCCCGTGCAGCCAAAAATGTCCGACGAATAACACCCCGTGTAAGGGAGTGCACGTTAAACATCCTTCAAAGTCCTAACGCGGCTGTCCAAGGTGTCGGCTCGTCACTTGACTGTGGTTCTAAAATACGACGCCCGTCGCCAATAGCCCTCGTGTAGCTCTAGTGTGACGATAATTCAAACCTAACCTAAAATATTTAGCATGTCCCTTTAAGACCGAGCTATTACGATCGTACTGTTATAAAACAGAATATTCAAGCTTTTCAAAAATACCAATACCTGAGCTGCTGACTTGTACCATTCGTTATTTGTATATAAAATTACTTTGGTTTTAAGAAGTTGCTGGCATTGATGCTGTGTAAGGCATTTTTTTGGTAAAACTCTAAAATTTAGTATCATAAACTTAAATCTGCGTAACCTGATGGCCGGTTTATAACATGTGCCGGTAATTTTTGCGGGATATGAGTCGCAATATCACAGTGACAATGTAGAGTCAATTAGAGCTTTAAACCAAAAAACTAGTAGTGTAAACACGACTTTCAATTACCGCTTAGTCAATCTTAACATTTAAAGGTAATTACATACAATAGTAAGTAATTTAAATAACTTTATAATCTAATATGTTCTATTTTGGCTGCCAATTGCGCCTTTGCAATTGTCTTAAAATCCTTTTTGTGGCGTCCGACAGGTGCCATATTATTTATTTCGAAATGGCCCGACGGCCGACAGACAGTAGCTATTTCAGTTTAAAATGAAAATTGGTTTCAAACCGGCAGTGTCCAATAGTCAGTGTCTGTCAGACGGACCAATTTTTTTAAAAAACAACTTTTTTAGAGTCAGCACCCTCTAAAACAGGGTAATTCAAAGTACTATATTTCCCGGTAAAAGTTTATTGCACTGTGCTCCTTTCAACTTAACAAGATTAAATTCTAACTTGAATCATTGCGCAACCCCTCCCTGTAGAAGCTGTTTTGTTATTGTGATACCTTTTCGACAGACAAACAAACATTCAGGGTCATTTCGAGACAGGCTTGTTTTCCACACATTTACGAGGGCTGTTTTTTTTTCAACCTCCTTTCTAAGAGCTGTAGCAAAAAGACAGGTCAAAATACAAAAACGATTTTTTAACAAAAGTAATGTACAATATTGCTTATTTCTCCACAGAATCACCGTTACGGTTAAGGCATTTGTGATTCCTGTAAACTAGCTTTGAAACATAAAATGTAGCCGTCAATGATTGGGAGGGAGTTGGGACGATTTCGTTTTAAAAAGTAAGGTTTTGAAGTTTCACGTCATTTTTTTTTTCTTTCTGTCAAGCCACTGCTAGTCCATAATTCACTTATGGTGAACTTTCGAGTTTCCCTAAACTCTTGGTCAACTAGCTGTACAATTCCCTTTGTATCGACCGACTTGCTTCCTCTGTTCTTTTCTTCATGAACATCAGTATTGTTCAGAGAGTTGAACAAGTGTTTAGGGAAATTCGAAGGTTTACCATAAGTGAATTATTGATAAGCATAGTGGCTAGGAGTGTAGCACTTCCAAGTTCGCATGAAGCTCAAAGAAACCGTCACAACTCCCTTCAAACCATTGGCGGCTACATTTTACAAAGAGGGTGTTTCAAAGATTGTTTACAGACATGACAAATGCTTTAATCGTCAAGATGAAGAGTATATGGAGAAATAAGCAATATTACTTTATAATATAATATAATTATACGTATACATTACTTTTGGTAAAAAAATCTTTTTTTTTGTATTTTGACACGTCTTTTTGTTACAGTTCATCGGAGGTTGAAAAAAAAAAGCATCCTTCGTATTTCGGCAGTTTTTGACTTCGTCTCATGTTCACAATCGTAATTAAAATCGAATGTAGCTTTCATACACGACGTTAAAAAATCTCGCACTTACGGTGTGATCAATGATATTTGAGGAAAGTTACTGGCCATGATAACGCACTTTGTAGTGACAAAATACAAGGCAAACTTTACCGTTAGTGGTAAATTTTCCGCACTTATTATTTGAGTGAAAACTGTTGATAAAACCATAAATATCACATTTGTACAGTAGTTTAAAAAAATTATAATTGAGTAATAATTATGGCACCGCAAATGCGGAAAAATTAGTAGGCAGCTGTTTAAAAGGACTTAATTGTTTGTAGTATCTGTAGTGTTTTAGGATACCAACTTACTAGTGTTGTTTTAGTAAGGATTATGTTAAAAAAAAACAGTTAGAAATGCATATATATCTCCTAATAATACTATCTGATACGACTAATAAAACAAAAGTATTATTTTACCAATATTCGAAAGACAATACAATCTTTTTTAAGGCTACATCATAACACATCAATCCATGATATCTCAAACGGTTAATAAACAATAAGGTCATTAAAACCAAGACAACTTGCGACGAAACCTTTTATGGATCCCCCACAATAAGTGTCCATAAATGGCCGATACTTCCAAACCTACCATATTCTCATCCAAACAGCCGGGTTGTAAAGTTTTACGTTTTAGTAAACAGGGGCTACTGCCTTTAAGGGGGAATGGGAGCGCAGGACCGGGGGTCTCCAAACTCAGGTGCCTCAATGTTAATCCAATGGGAAAAAATTATTTTCGCTGCCACATTTCTCCGGCTGTATTGAATATTTTTACAAGCGGATTTTTTTCTGTGATAAATGTAGCTGACTTGCAGGTCCCGACAATCCCACTTTTTGAAATTGCTTTGAATATTTTGTGTAAAACAATTTATTGAATATTAAAAAAAAATATTCGTACTAATTTCAAAAAGTGGGATTGTCGGGACCTGCAAGTCAGCTACATTTATCATATAAAAATATCCGCTTGTAAAAATATTCAATACAGCCGGAGAAATGTGGCAGCGAAAATAATTTTTTCCCATTGTATTAACATTGAGGCACTTGAGTTTGGAGACCCCCGGTCCTGCCGTCCCATTCCCCCTTAAGGACTCTGTCACGAAATCTTATAAACGCCCCCTTCTCCCTTCCTTTCACCCCTCTAGAGCACAAACGTGACATAAAATTGATAGTTCATATAAAATTTCGCGTTATCGCGAGAGTCTGGGGAAGAAGGGGGGGGGGTCTAGTCTCGCACCAGGCTCTTCTAATCTGACGTTAAAAAGCGTTTTGAGGGATGCTGCTATGGAGAGTGTTATTTTCCTATATTTTAGTGGAATTTTTGTTGCTGTTGTTGGTGGCGTCAATCATGATATGTGATAGGAGGAGGATAAGTGTGGATGATGGAAGAGGTGACTGGACTCCTGTTGTGTAATTTGATGTGAGGTTTCAAATTATGAGTATTTTTAATGTAAGCGAAATAACGACAGTTAAAAAACTAAGTAGTGTAAGACTATGACTCTCAATTATCCCAAATTAAATTAATACATTTTAAAGGTGATTATATACATTAATCCACCATTAAAATGTATTATCCATTATAAGGTATTTCAATATCTTAAAAAAAAACCTTACAATGCTCGGTACAGCTTTTTTGTTGATGTGCAATTTTCTAGAAAACCTAATTATGTCATCTGGCAAGTACTGGGAACTTGTATACCGAAGTTGTCGCAGCGCTTTCAATTCGAACTGTAGAATGTTTTCAGACAGATGGACGGACAGGCAGTCTGACAGACGTACCAATGCTAAAAAAAACCTTTTTTTAATAGGGATTCTCCAAAACTTGTAAAAAAAAAAACAATCGCAATTTCGTAATATTAAACTGATAGGTCATATAAAATTTCGCGTTATCGCGAGAGTCTGGGGAAGGGGGGTGGGTCTAGTCTCGCACCAGGCTCTTCTAATCTGACGTTAAAAAGCGTTTTGAGGGATGCTGCTATGGAGAGTGTTATTTTCCTATTTTTAGTGCAATTTTTGTTGCTGTTGGTGTGGCGTCAATCATGATATGTGATAGTAGGAGGATAAGTGTGGATGATGGAAGAGGTGACTGGACTCTGTTGTGTAATTTGATGTGAGGTTTTAAACGGTGATTATATTTTTGGGGAAAATGAAATAAAATTAGTTTATGATTTTTTAAGAAAATGTGAAAATGATCTTTAATACTTGATGCAATTAAAGTAAAATTAATTGAAATAAATACTAATGCTTCATTTTGAAGATTACCCCATAAAAATATATATTTAGATGCTCTGATTTAAAATTAGGTTTTTGATTTTTTTAGGTCTAGATTTGAGAGTTTTATAAACAAGTTTAAACGAAATAAATTAGTTAAAATTTGTTTTTAGAAACGTAAGGGTGTAATAGACAGTAAGTGATCTTCATTACTCGATGCAATTAAAATACTTAATTACTTCAAAATGAAATATTAGAACTTGTTTTAAGATCACCATATAAAAATATATATTTAGATGTGCCATACATTCAAAATTAGGTTTTTGGAGACAATAAAATTCTTTCCAGCTTTTTTCCTGCATTTCTTGCTATCATTGTTTTGATTGGTCCTCTGATCCCGCGTGACATGGATTCAAAAATCAAGGCTAAAGAAAAAAAACTTTAGTTCCATTAACATTTATGTTGCCCCTCACGACCAAAAACACGCTAATAGACAATAGATAAGATTTTAATTTATGATGAATGCTCGTTTGGTTACAGTATAGGCCTCATTAACTAACCATGAATCAAAATCAGAAACTCGTCACGATTCTATGTATAACTCTAGCTAGAACAACGTATACCGAACCCATCCAAATTATTATCTAACCAATTCCAAGTGTCTTAGGCTAAGTTCAGACGCTGCCGATCTGGTGCAATCTCCGTTGATTTCCTATCAACTGTACACCTCCGCCTAATCACCCTGCTAGCAGGCAGTTTAACGAAGGCGCCTTGTCCAAGGTATAACATCCCCATGACCAACTGTGTCCAGGATCTTAGAGTTAGGGTGATAAAGATGTAACTGCACATTTGAATGTTTTTTTTTTTAGTGTATTGAGCTTTGGTATGATAATTGAACCGGAAAAATTAGCAAAATCTATTGGGATAATTTTTCGTTAATCCTCGTTCTTTCAGCATTTTAGAGACGGAAAAGTATGGTATGGTATGGTACATATAAATTCCAGCTTGTGTGCTTGTTCAGAGAACCACTTATAAGCCTTCGTCAAGTGGGACAGACACAGAAAGAATTTTACAGTCACAAAGAAATGAATAACACATAGACAAATAACAACATTTATTGACGGTCACAAACATCCATGCCTGACCGGGATTCAAACCCGACCCCAGCAGCTCCAAAGGCTAGAACACTAACCATTCAGCCACCGGAGCGGCAACGGAAAAGTAAAGAAACATGTTTGTGGGCGTAAATCAATTTTACATTGGCGATTAAATTTTAATGGGATATACATAAAATAGAATGACATCTACTCATTATTAGAGTATACTAGATGTGTAAAGTTAATTCTAAAAAGGAGACAGGACGTCCAGAAATGATTCATGGTTTGAAAAAGTTCTATGGTATGAACACCACATGATCCACTTGCAACTAATACAATTGATTCGTTTTATTGCGCACTTCTGAATATGCCACGATGATAACTACACATCTACATCTTTTTATTACATTGGACTATCACGTTTTTTTAAGTGGTTGATAATTGATAGATAAAAGGGTGTGAAAGTTCGGTGTAAAAGTCTAGAATGAATTATTTATATCGTGAATATCTATCAAATAAAAAGTAATGGAGCTCAATAAGGAAAATTATAAACCCTTATTATGTGTTTACCCATATGTAACATCTCAAGAATGTGTATTACTCGTTTGAAATGCTATGTAGGCGCATAAAAGACGCTGCTCTTCTGCTGTTTTAACCAGGTCAATGATATAAGAGTGTGGCTTACGCTAAACATTATACCTGCGCGAAACACCACATGCAACTTTTCACAGGTTTCCACTTTACGGATGACCTATACCATTTCTAGCCAGAATGTAAGCTTCGAAAAGACTCTCTTCCCCCATCCCTTCACTGGGTCTTCTACGAAAAGGGGGGAACATCGCTTGTCTAATCTTAGCGGGCTTGAGGTTACAATCAAAACATTTAGTATTTCCCCATGTAGGGTGGAGAAAAAAACCGAAACAGCCATAAATCACTCCGTTTCCAGAAAACCGCACTCGTGAATGGGGGAAGAAATGCTTTCCAGGCTTACATACTAAATAGACCTACTATAGTGATAGCTCCCTACTTTACATCAATAACTTACCTAAATAATTGTTTTTGTAATTGTTTGGATAAGACTAATACAAACACGTCATTGTTTAAGTGCATTCTCTCAAGAAAGTGTTGCACCATGGCCTTACTTTCACTATAGCCACCTAGCATAAAAATACACATTTTGTACCAAAACGAATTTTACAATTCTGTCAAATTTCACCCGACACGTGTGGTCACTCAGTGGAACGAGGCGATAGAGGGGGGTCAGAGGTGTAGGGAAACACGTCATCGTCAGAGCAGGCTATTAGCTGATGTCTTGAGTAATTAGAATCGAATTCAGGTCCACAGGGACAAGGTATATCTAGCCCACGCAGGCTGTATACCATGAGCTGGAGTTAATTACTGTACGCGCCTCCTACTTCTGGAGATTGCCTGGGCTGTACACATTGAATTACCCTGGTTGTGAATGGGATAATAGTATGGTGCACAAACTATTATTAGAAGCTGCTCATGTAAGGTAATAGTAAGATGCTGTATCACGTTATAGTTTAGGTCTTCGGTGGCCGAGATGCGTTAGCGACGAGCCTCACACCGAGAGGGTTCGTGGTTCTGTCCTTGTCCTAGCCATACTATAGACGTATTCGTGCCTTGTGGAAAAAAAAATCCTCTAAAATTCACCGGGGTGAACGAGTACACTGCGATATACGTGCTCGTTAAATCTGTGGAGTCGAAAGTCCCGACGGCGTTAGCGTACGATATCGCTCGAAGTTCCGTTGGATGCCCGCTCAGGTGTTGACATCATCACTTGACCAGGGTTCTAAACTACGAAGCGCAATTGGCTGTGTTAAAACTCCTAAGGAAGGCTAGAAATAGGCAGCTGGGATCGTTTGGGGGAAAAGAAAACGGGAAAACTACACTGTTAAAAATTTTGGCGCATATTGCGCCTGGAACTTTCCAGCTGCCACAAATATTTGGACCTTGAATTCAATTTTGTGGTTAAACCATAAACTTTAATACACTGCACAAGTGGTGAATCAAGGATTCTAATAGTGGTGTCAGCTAGAAAGATCTAGAATTCCGATGTAATCATGCACCAATTGTTTTAACAGTGTATTCCTACCATCCCGATCGTGCTGCATTCTTGGTAAGAAACTATAACTCTTACTCGACCACAAATTGGGCGCCACTATACTAAAATTAAATTGATATCCATCGGTTATAAATGAAATAATCAAGGCGTATATTGCCTTAGTACTTCCTGTTTTGAGTATAAAGTAAGTAGAAAATAGTTTTATCTGTCCGTATGATAGATTTATAATATATTTTTAACAACTTTTTTTTCCAAACAAAGGCTATTTTATTAATCCATTAAAATAAACAGAAATAAATGTATCTGACCAATGTGTAAAATTAAATTCTGAAATAGATTTCACAATTATTATTATTATTTTTCAAATTTGTACTCTGTTGAAATTTGACTAAAAAATTTTCCACTGACAGAAAGCTAAAATAACGTGATTTTTATACAATGCACACAGTTACTCTTGGTCAAGCATGAACGTTCCAAATTTCTCTCGAGACAAAAGTTGAATCAAGTATTCCGAATTGAAGGCCTCGGTACGATACGTAACCGGAAATCAGGTTAAGGTCTAGATCCGATCAACTGAAAATTTATTCTTGTTCAAGACATATTTACCACACAAATCTGGTTTAGTTTACATTGGAATGTTTAGTTGGTTGGTTGACATATATTTTCAGGCTTGTGTGCTTGGTCGCAAGGACCCACATATAAACCATCGTCAAGTAGGGCAACACAAGACGCACACATACACAAATGACAGATGCTGCCATCCGTCGCCACCTCCACAATTTAGACATGTCCCTGAAGGGGAGGGAATTTTCTCCAGGAACCTGTACCCATGGTAAACTGCGCAATGACCGACCACAGGACTTTCGGACCCAACAGATTTAACGAGCACGCACTCCGCATATACTCGGTAGGTCGTCAGTGGCACCGGGTCTCGATCTCTCAACCTTCCGATCACGAGACCGAGATCTTGACCACAAGGCTCCCTACAGCCCATTGGAATGTTTTTCACTGTGTTTTGAAACTCGAGAGCATGATGTATGTGCAATAAAAGTTTTAAAGGAAATTTGATACTTATGAAAATATGATAAGGTTCAACGCATTCTACCCAAAGAAACTTCGGATAAGACCTATAAAATCTAAATGTAAATAATTGATATTTTTTTAAAGATTAATTACCAGAAAAACAAAATAATGACATTTGATACATTGAAGTGTATTTGTGATCGTACTTTTTTTGGAGATAAACGCAATGGTATCTACAATGGTATCTTGCTACCCATAAAGAAACACGCAAGCCACTTACGCATGCAGACATAATATATCAAGGTATGACCGTTGTTTTCCCTTTGGGGGAAATGGGAAGTTAAGAAGGTTGAAAAAGAGGGGTTCCATGCCTGCTAAGGCCGCTTTTTCACTGAAGGGCACGGCGACGGTAGAACCGGATGACGTCATAGAGAGGAATTTCGAACCGTGCCGTGACGTATAGGGGTTGCTTTTTCACTGGACGGCAAATTTGAACGGTTCAGCGTTTTTCATTCGCATTTGTTGTTTTGCATTCAAGCGGCAAGGAGCTAGAAATGGCTAGATCGAACGCGATACATAAACATAATATACGCCTGATGTATTTACTTTATTTGAGAAGAAAAAAGAGAGGTATAACAAAAAGATTCTGGATGCACAATATACTAAAAGCCAGATACGTAGAAGGAGCTTTCTACACGTTATTTGAGAAGTTAAAGAACTGTCTATATCTGTCTGTTCTTTTTCTGGGTGAGAATCAAAATCGCAGTCCAAGAATTTAAAAATTTCTTTCCAATCTTTTTCTTTGTAATCTCTATTCTTCTAAACTTCCTTCCGCTCATCCCATATGGAGGGCTTTGTCTCTATCAATTCAATTAGGTTTACTATGTCGAAGTTAATAACAGTCTTATTATTAGAACACATCTTGGAAAAAGAATCAAAACAAACAAAATGCCGGCACGGTCGAACAGGGAAAACGACAACCCGTGATGCCGTTCCGGCCCGGAAGTACGTCACAAACCGGCATGGTTGCCGTCCGGTCTTAGTGAAAAAGCTTCTACCTCATTTACCTGCATTTTCCACTCCTACGACATCGTTACACGGGAACCGGACCGGTTTTGCCGTCAATGAAAAAGCGGCCTAAGAGTTACAGTTTTATACCACGAATGGAGCACGATCAGGGTTGGGTTTGGTTTGAATTATCGTCGCACTAGAGCTACACGAGAGCACGATCAGGATGGTAAGAATACACTGTTAAAAAATTTGGTGCAGGATTACATCGGAATTCCCCTATGACATTGTTGTCCTTTGCCATGAATAGTTTTTTAAGCGTTTTAAAACCCTCTTGTATGTAAACATAACATGTGTTTTGTAAAATTAAGTTCTAACCCATTAAAATTATTTTTTGTATTGTAGATCAATTTTGACAGTTTTATTTAAACTTCATGCAAAAATATATATATATATGCGAGCAGTTTTGGAAAATTCAACGGAAACCAAGAATTAGTTACGCAATTTGTAAGGCAAATCTAGATTTTTTTCTTTGCATTTTACATGAAAATTACACAAATCTTATATTTTTGAAAATACGAATACTTTTTGCATTTTGGACTTACAATATTTAATTGTTCTGGACTAAATGAAATATACCTTTTTTGTATTTACTTAATGCTATTTTCTTCAGAATAAAATAAGTTTTCTATGCTGTCTACTTATGTAATAAGAAGCTTTTCTTTAGGCTGTGTCCACACTACGACAATTTTTGCAACACCTGCGCGCGCATGTCTGTACAAATTGTATATGCATGCGCGCGCAGGTGTTGCAAACCTTGCAAAAGTTATCGTAGTGTGACATAGCATCTTTTTTATAATTTTTCGAAGGCTAAGTATTATAATAACGATACCAATTTTAAGAAAATAGCCCTCGTAGAAATTTAGCGTATTTTTTTCTAATTTTCTTATTACCTCTCAAACTTTAATAATGGTTGAAGTTTTTTAAAACCCTTGTTTGCAAAACATAATCTTAACTATTTATTGATAAATTAATGGAATATTTATAACCGTTAACCAACTGCTGATGGTTTAAAATTATTTTTTGATAACCAGATCTCTAAGTAATGGGAAAATCAGTACGTTTGAAAATACTACTACTACTAATAATAATAAAAATTTGCCACAAAATGCATAAAATTAGGCAAACTTCTAATTGCAACTTTTTCCAATATCTACACCGAAATGTATCATTTAAAATAATAAATTCTAATTTTTTTATCGCTTCCATCGCACATTCCCGCTGTTTAATCACGTCCCAAAAGCTTGATTTATTCCCATCCATGAATGAATTATACCTTCTCAGCGGTATTTAATCACTATCAGCTAATATCACGAAACACTAGGAATATATCACGACATCGGACTTAACAGGGGAAAAAAACTTTGGTTGACATTAATCTCCGACGTTAACTCTTCTCCACCAGAATCAATTCGGTCGAGTTGTCACAGTTACCACGATTTTCCTAAAGGATGCCAAAGAAAGAACTACCATTTGGTTTACGTGTTCTTTTTTAAGCATTTAAGGGATTAGCAATATGGATGAACTGTAATTTTGTTTTTCTTGTATGTAATTTAAATTTTAACCGAGTTTTAATTCAATTCTTTAAATTAAATTTATGTAGCTGTTGTGATTATAAATTGGTAAAATAACAATTTATAACGTATTGCACTTTTTGTGTTGTTGGAAATCCTGACAATCCGGTGACGAATTTAGACGTCTGTATCCCTCAGGTTTAACAATGCAAACATATACTTTTTTTATCGTATATCGATGGACAAGATCCCAGAGTTGAATTTATCCGAAACATTTTTAACCCTTTCAGTCCCAAAAATTTACTACACTACAGAAACATCTGATATTCACAAATTAAGCTTATTTTAGGTCAAAGATAAGAGTTCCATAAGAAAAAGATCCATTAAAATTTTTTGTATGGTTTTTGAAATAATGCCAACATTTTTTAACTGTGGAAAACAACAAAATAATATATATATATATATATATATATATATATATATATATATATATATATATATATATATATATATATATATATATATATATATTAGGGTGGTCCTTATTAACATGGCAAAAAATAAATTTTCGATTTTGGAACGGGCCACCCCCTCAATTTGTTTATTAATATGAAAAAATAATTCCTGCAAAATTTTAGCCAAATCAATTAGTAATAACACGTGCCCCACGGGGCTTAAAGTTTTGAAAAACGCAAAATTTTAGGGTGTTTTTTTAATAATTCCATTATAAGTCAATATCTATGCCAAATAAGAAAACATACTCAATACAAATGTTATAGATTATAAAATTTCCTACAACTTTGTAATTTACACTTTTGATCTATGAGTAACAGGTTATGAGTTACACAGTTCGACAAAAAAAATGCAAGTGTTTGTCCCGAAGCTACTTTGGCGATTTTTTGCTTATTTGGAGGTCCAATAATGGAGAAATGACATTTTTAGTCCAAGTTTAATAGGGGGATTCATCAGAGATAAAAAAAATCGATTTTTTAACGTTTTTTCATAAAAAACGCCTTTTTTGACGTTTTTTTGGCTACAAGCAGCCTGTAAACCTTCCTACAACTGGTTCTTACCTCTGTGGGTGTTAAGTGAGTACCAATGGGCCATTTTGGAACACAAACATTGCTCCAAAACTGTCTAAATTAGCGATTTCTGGCCCAAAACGCCTTTATTTAATGTTATTTCATGTTTTTTCGCGTGGCTACTTTTTCGGCTACAAACAACCTGTAAACCTTCCTGCAACTGGTTCTTACCTCTAGTGAGTACCGATGGGCCATTTTGGAACTCAAACAGTGCTCCAAAACTGTCTGAATTAGCGATTTCTGGCCCAAAACGCCATTTTTGTTTTGTTATTTCATGTTTTTTTCGTGTATGGAGCTATGATTACGCATCTGGAACAGCTTTCGAGATAAAAAATATTAAATTAAAACACCGAATAAAATGATAACATTTATACACTATATAAGAACCCAAACATTGTCAGAATAGGCAATTTACTTGGCCAAAAGTGCCATTTTTCGCTAGTATTTCACGTTTTATTGCGTATATTTGGCTTTGCACTTAATGAAAATGTACCGATGTCTGTCTGTAGCTACTCAGTGAACACCAACTGACTTTTCTGACACTTTTGCAACACATGAACATCGCACAGTTGGTTAAAATAGGCGATTTTCTAGCCAAATAAAGTTGCAAGTTAAGTTTTAGCCGACAGCCATTGAGCGGGCTAAAAGAGTTACGAGTGTGCGCACTTTGGTCTTAGACTGTATAGCATATCGGGTCCGTGTTATTGCGAGAAAGAAATTACTTTTAGGGGTGACTTTTATTTTATTGTGTTACTTATTACATCCATAGAGGTAATAACTAGTTGCAGGAAGGTTTACAGGTTGTTTCTAGCCGAAAAAGTAGCCACGCGAAAACACATGAAATAACATCAAAAAATGGCGTTTTGGGCCAGAAATCGCTAATTCAGACAGTTTTGGAGCACTGTTTGAGTTCCAAAATGGCCCATCGGTACTCAATGAACACCAATAGAGGTAAGAACCAGTTCCCCGAAGGTTTACAGGTTGTTTGTAGCCAAAAAAAGTAGCCACGCGAAAAAACATGAAATAACATAAAAAAAATGGCGTTTTGGGCCAGAAATCGCTAATTTAGACAGTTTTGTAGCGGCGTTTGAGCTCCAAAATGGCCCATCGGTACTCACTGAACACCAATAGAGGTAATAACCAGTTGCAAGAAGGTTTACAGGTTGTTTATTGCCAAAAAAGGCGTTTTTTATGAAAAAAACGTTAAAAAATCAATTTTTTGATCTCTGATGAATCCCCCTATTAAACTTGGACTAAAAATGTCATTTCTCCATTATTGGACCACCAAAGAAGCAAAAAATCGCCAAAGTAGCTTCGGGACAAACACTTGCATTTTTTTTGTCGAACTGTGTTATGGGGAAAAGAATGAGCGATATTTTACTAGATTGTACCCCCCCCCCATGGCCACACTACGCAAACGATATCCTTCAAAATGGTGCGACATAAGCAATTATTTAGATAACTTTTAACCGTTCTGTCTAAAAATCAACTAAAAAAAGGGACATATTCAAGTATTTAAATAAAACACATTTAAAATATGCCGTAATTTTAAGACTTTGGGCTGTCTGGGCCGTCGCGTGGGTGGGGCAGAGGGTGCAACATTAAAGTGATTATTTAGATTAACTCTTAACTGGTTATGTCTGACATTTAATTAAAAAGGGGCAGATTCAAGTATTACAAAAAAAAAACTTAAAATGTACCACGATTTAAAGACTGTTGGCTGTCAGGGCCGTCACGTGGGTGAGAGAGGGGGGGGGGGCACTTTCGCTAAGGAGTAAGTTTTTTTAATGGCAAAAGCGATACGCCATGAGTCATATATATTTATCCACATATTTTTTCAACCCCTGTATAATGGTTACTGCCTCTAGTTGAAGTAATCAAAAATTTCTTACATATGGTAATGGCAGAAAAGATGTGAAACCAATGTAATTGCTAAAAAGACTTTGTTGCGTTCTAAAAAAGCTAATGCGTTTTTTTTAATTGATAGAACAAGCAATTTCTAACGAATTTCGGACCTTTGTTAAATGTTTCATATAAAGTTCGTGTATACGTACTGATACGTTCGTACCGAGTTATGCTCGAAAAAAAAAATATATATTTTTTTGCTACAATTAAAAACCAAGTAACTGGTGCCAAATTGTTATTTCTTGGAGATTTGTTACTCATATTATTTTTAAATATGGTTAATTAAACCTGAATTCACACGAGTGTTTTCGTTGCAATGGATGAAAATCTTATTTTAGAGGAAAACATGTATTCCTACCTGCAAAATTTAACACTACAAATGAATAGCTATGAAACAGATTCGAATGACAGAGATACCACATTAAGGAAGATTTCAAGGAATTACATCCTTTATAATGTTCAATTCTGAAAATTGTCTGAAAGGAAGTTTTAAGATCCTTAAACTTCGTAAATTTTGCAGCATAAAGAGGTGTGAAGTCAATTGAAGAATTCAACTATCAGTTTACAAAGGATGAATCCAAAAAAACCATTTATTTTACAGACCATGCAAGACTGTCTTAAAAATTACACATCACACTATTAAAAATCTGTACTAAAGCAATACAATAATGACAATATAGTAAGTTAAAAGTGCATGGAAATCGGGCATGAAAACCCCAGTTTTTATGTTCAGTACCGGAACAATTTACAAATGATTACATTCTAAATTAGTTTCTTACCTGTAGAGAAAATTAAAAAACTAGAAAACGTCAATAATACAGTATTTTCAATAAGTTTCGAAAAGAAAGGGGGGAATATTTTATACAGGAATATTAACAGTATAGGGAAATTTATAATATTTATTCTCTAAAAATATTCTTTTTCTCTCAAATTATCTGGTTTTCATAAATGAATTTATTACATTTACTTATACTAAATTAATTTTAAAAATTCACTATTTTAGATTTTCTTTTTATTATTAATAAAATATTAAGATTAACCAATGACCCTTTCTCCCATATTGTACATTCAAAACAGCACTGGTTAGCAACATAATTACATTTCTAAGAATGTCATTTGCTTACTAGCTGCACAAATAGTTCAGTAAATAACCTATATTAATTTTTGAAAGTGCCCCCCCTACCCCACCCACGCGACGGCCCTGACAGCCAAAGGTCTTGAAATGGCGGTATATTTTAAACATGTTTTTTTTATTTAACTACCTGCACATCAGTAACTTTTTAGTTAATTTTTAGACAGAACAGTTAAAAGTTATCTAAATAATTACTTATGTCGCACCATTGTGAAGGATATCGCTTGCGTAGTGTGGCCATGGGGGGATTTACAATCTAGTAAAATGTTGCTTGTTCCTTTTCCCATAACTCATAACCTGTTACTCATAGATCAAAAGAGTAAATTACAAAGTTGTAAGAAATTTTATAATCTACAACATTTGTAGTGAGTATGTTTTCTTATTTGGCATAGATATTGATTTATAATGGAATTATTAAAAATACACCCTAACATTTTGCGTTTTTCAAAACTTTAAGCCCCGTGGGGCACGTGTTATTACTAATTGATTTGGCTAAAATTTTGCAGGAATTATTTTTTCATATGAATAAACAATTTGAGGGGGTGGCCCGTTCAAAAATCGAAAATTTATTTTTAAGGACCACCCTAATATATATACAGTGGTGGAAATTGATTTATGAACTAACATTCTTTTCACCAGATATCGCTTTGTATTAAGTGCTCACAATTCGAACTTTGTGTGTTGGATATTCAGAGCACAATAAAGGAATTTCACACATAATTTTTTTCAAAAAATGATATTAAATAAAAATATATCTATTTTTAGTTTTTAAGCATGTCAAAGGATGGAAATTGATTTATGAACTCAAATTTATTTTGAACCCAGGTACCAAATATTTTAACTAGTTCTTCATTTGAACTTCACGGGAGCTTACTATCATTGCTTATAAATAAGATTAAGGCCAACTTTGTTGAAATTTATCTGTTTTATTCCCATTTTACTAAATAGGAAAGCTTGCGGGACTGCCTGAAGCCAAAAAGGTAAAAAATGACCCTTATATAATATTGCAACAAATCTATAAGAGAAATCAGCTTATTAATTATACGATCAATAAATATAATTCATAAATATTTGAAGAATCATTCTGACTGGGGCAAAAACCATCAATAAAAAAGGTGTAACCCTCGTGGGACGAGGCACAAAAGCACGATTATTGGACTTGCATCCCAAAAAATTACCATTTGTGCCTGCATTTGTGCATTACAGGACGAATTTGTTATGAACTATTACTTCCTGTAACTCCCAGAAGAGTAGGACAAATATTGATATCGTCGTCGAACTTGAAATGTTCCAGAATGAAGGCTGGCCCAAAGCTGCCTCTTCACCATAAAACAGGCTATTAAAATATGGTCATAACTACATGGAAATGGATTGGGTGGGGGTGGAGGGAGAGAAATGGGAAAAAAGAGAAGTTTGCTGATGAAAAAAAATTCAATTTGGATGGACGTGATGGTTTAAACTGTTATTGAAAGGATCTTCGAAGATAGCCAAGATCTGTCTTCGGCGGAAATGTTAGTGGTGGAAGTTTGATGGTTTGGGCAACGATATCTTATGATTGAAGAAACAAGGTTTTGTTTCTAAAGGGCTGACAAACATCACTTTATTGCAGATTAGTTCTAAAAAAATTCTTTGATTCCTTTTTGCGTGGCAAAAGTATACTTTTAATTATATTTTTATGCATGATAATGCAAGTATCCACATTTCAAACGAAATGGTAGACTGTTTTAACGTAAAAAATGTTGTTCATTTAGATCATACTGCCAATAGCCATGATTTAAACCCAAAGAATAATGTCTGAGATCAATTGGTATGAATAATTTACTCAAATAGAGTATGGTGTCAATGGAGTGTGTATCAGTTATGGAATCGAAGGACTTAATCATTAAAAACTGGAAATTGCTTTACCCAAAGTTTCGTGTTGTCTATGAAAATACAAATCAAGGAAGCAATAACGAAAAAAAATCGTTTTTGTAATTATTAATTGATATTGAATGTAAAAGTTCATAAATCAATTTCCCTATGCTAAAACTAAAATATCAACAAAATAAATTTTTTGCGAAATTATATACAATTTTATTTACGGATATAATTTATAATACAAAGCCTGTATAGTGTATGAAATTTAAATCGATAAAAGCGCATTTAATAAAGAAATACTGTTAAAAAACTGCCAGTTCATAAATCAATTTCCACCACTGTAATATATATATATATATATATATATATATATATATATATATATATATATATATATTATATATATATATATATATATATATATATATATATTACCTAAAAACACTTGGAGTTATATATTTTAAGGTACCTGACCATATTATTTTTAAAAAATTAGTAATTATTTCAACCGAAATAGTTTAAATTGCGTTTTAAATATGTGGAACTGAAGTGAACTTTCCAAAAATCAGTGGAAACGCTTGTTAGCTGTTTTCTAAATAAAAGAAAATAGTATTTCTGACTTCTATTGAGATTAATGGAAAATATTTTCTAATAGAGCAAAGTGTGAAGAATTGAATGATGTGTGTTTGGATGTCATAACGGGACATAAACATTTGGAAAAAAAAACATTGAAAGTGATGATGCAAAATGGCATCACTGGGACTGAAAGGGTTAAACAATGACCATTGAGTAAATCGTACTTCTGATTATCGGATTTTTTCCGAAAAAAATAAGCAGCATACGTTATCGACTTTTAAAGTTGAGTTGGATGCTAATACTCAGGAGTTGGCTCGTAACTTGATTGTTGCTCCAAATTACGTTGCTCTAGGGCAATGATAATTCCTATAACCTAACCTAATGAATATAGTTTAATTACTCGTACGTTATTGAAAATGATGGGGGACAACTTGAAAAAAGTAAGAGCTTTATTAAATAAAAAAACTAAAATTTAAATATTTTAAGCAATGATGAATGCATAAGGAGAATATCATTATTATTATTATTATTATAAATAATCAAAAGTTGTATAATTAGAGTTAAACTGTGTTTTGAAATTTGTAAATATAAAATTTTTCAAACTATATATCAACAAATTATATTCAGTAAAGCTTCATATCACCAATTTCTACCCTATTTTCACAGTTTTAATGCTGTTAATAATCACTTCAAAGTTTAAAGCTCTTGTCAAGTAACTAGGGGCGAAAATGTAGTTGTCACTGACAAAGTCGTCTCTTATGACTTAAGGGGTCATAGGAGTCTTAAAAATGTGCAAAGAAGGTACTACAAAGTATAGTTTGATCTTTCATGTAATTTCTTCACTACTCAATATATGTATAATTTTTTATATGTAATTCTACAAGATTTATTTAATATAAAACAAATTTTAAATTTATGAAACTTTAGCCAAAACTGAATTAAATTATATTAAGCATAAAGCTATATGAACACATTGGGATTAGGCTTGCGCGGCAAATTTTGAGGTCAAAATTTAAAAAATGACCAAGAAAATGACTTTGTTTGTACATATTTGTACAATATAAAGACTTATACCTAAAGTCTCAGCTCAATTTTAATTAGAAATTATTTTAAAAAAATTTAAAATCAAAATCTTAAAATTTTTATTAATTTTCTTACAAAAAAAGTTCTTAAAATAATTTCTAATTAAAATTGAGCTGAGAATTTAGGTATAAGTCTTTGTTTGTACATATATGTACAATATAAAGTCATTTTCTAGGTCATTTTTTCAAACTTGACCTCAAAATTTGCCGCGCAAGCCTAATCCCAATGTGTTAAAATAGCTTTATGTTTAATATCATTTAATTTAGTTTTAGCTAAAGTTTCATAAATTTTAAAATTTGTTTTATATTAAAAAAATCTTGTAGAATTACATATAAAAAAATTATACTTATATATTGAGTAGTTAAAAAACTACATGAAAGATCAAACTATGCTTTGTAGTAACTTCTTTGCACATTTTTAAGACTCCTGTGACCCCTTAAAGCCTAACTAAGCGTCTCACCCAGGTCCCGGATTTAGAGACAAGCGTAAAATGTATCTCATAGAGTTAAGGCTTTATGGGCGTTAATTTCTAACCCCGATGTGAACAATGAATGGTGCCACTTTACATATTTGTCAGATGTGGTTGAGAAGTTGTAATTTTATAAAGGGGAGGCATCACTGAATGTACTTCAGGATGACTGAATACAATCCGATGTACACTCTTAAAACAAAAGAGTGAAATCCACTCCAGTTGGAGAAGTGCATTTTTGACACCGTAAAGGCATGCATATTTACTCAGACTGAGTTAAAATCACTCGTTTGGAGTGATCCTGTAGGAGGTTTAACACACAAAGGATCCACTCCAAAAGGAGAAGTGCATTTTCCAGTCTAGAGGAGTGAAATCCACTCAGACTGAGTTAAATTAGGAGTGTTTGTTTTAAGAGTGTAGTGTATGCCTTAACACTTCTATTAGAAGTGTGTATAATAAGTCCGTGTACTATTTTCACTTAATATGAGAATTGAATTCAGGAACTTTAATACAAAGAGTCAAACACTTTATACTTTAGGGGCTGGGGAGCCAAGTCGGTTAGGCGCAGCATGCAAAAAGTCTCAGGTTCGGGTCCGGGCATCGCCAAAATAACAGCCGATCAATAAAAGGCCCTTGCATCCCAATGCTGTGTACGTTGTCTCCCTCAACGATTTCGTTGGGTGACTATTTAGGTGTCGGCTCGTCACTTGACTGTGGTTCTAAAATACAATGCCCGTTGCCAATAGTCCTTGTGTAGTTCTAATGCGACGATGATTCAAACCTAACCAAACGTTTATACTTCATTTAGCCCATTTTTTTACGATATTAAGGAAATATTTTATGTTTAAATTGTATTATTGATATTTTATTGTATCATTTTTATGTTTCTATCAAGTACATTGACATTTTTCTGAAGGACAATGTAGCTAAATAAATAAATTATTAAATCCGTCTCGCAAAAATTGGTGTTTTCTTAAATTTATCCAAATATAAACAAAAAATTAGAGCCTAATTCTAGATTAATTTATAAAGAGAATAGTCGTCTTTTAACAGTTAAGAAGTCACAAACGTGCAATTGCAAGACAAATGATTTTATTATATTAAAACCCCAAGAATTGCATTCACATCTTTCTTATCGCATGAAAAAAAGTTAACTTTTAAATTTTAAAAATGTTTTTTCAATTTGACTAAAATTATCCTACATTTTTCAGTACTAGGCTCTTCATTTGTTTTATATTTTTTTATTTAGGAAAAGCTGAAACAAAATAATCATTTTCACATAGAAAGTTTTCTTTTTCAATGTTCTTTAATTAGTTAACTTCTTCACTCAAGAGCTTAATTTATCGAGTAAGAGCCTATAGGTAATTCTAAAAAAACTGTTGCTGTTTAATGTAGAGTGGGCGACGTTCGCGTAGTGTGCGTTCTGGTCTTCAATGATTGAATTGAGAGGACGTACTTTCCATTCTCCTACTAGAAGGAGTTAATTTAGCCACAATAAATAAAAATTAACCCTCTTATGCATACTGTTGTCATTTGGCAACAAGTAACATAATCCATTTTATTCTATTAAAGTAGAGCTCCCTCTCGACAAATCTGTGTTTTTTTCATATCTTACATTTCATTTTGAAGTTTTAAGTTACTAATATTCCTCATAGATGACAGTAGCAAAAATGTATTCAAAATTAAAGAGTGAGGATATTAACTGTTGTAAAATAACGATTTTGGCAGTATTTAAAGTAATAATATTAGTAATAAATACCAATAAGTTGTTTTGAAAAATTAATTATGTTTAAACAGGGTTATTTTGAAATATATTTAGTACTTTTCCAGTCATTATTAACAAAATTGGAATTTTGTATTTAGTTTTTGCCATATTAAAAAATTTTAAAATTTAAATTATTCAAATTCTAATGCAGTTAAATTTGTTTCCGTATTTTTTCCATAATGTATGAGTATTAAATATACATATATATTTTTTCGGGATGAAAAAAAAAATCATGCATTAGAGGGTTAACTGTTCGAAACAAAAGAACATTGTCATTCGATCCTTCGCTCGTCCATTCTCTTTCTCGCAGCAATACAAACAGATGGATGCCGCTCGTGCTTCGTTACGAAAACGAGCAGATATGTCTGTCCGTCCGGTGATGAAGTGAGGCAATCAGATGCCCCGTGACGTGAACCAATTACTATCCGATCTTGGATGAGATAAGGCCCATCTTTTCTTCTCGTCACTGCAGTGATTGCATCGAATTGGTGAAGAACCACCGATTGTTCCTATTTTTTTTGTGATGTCCTTTCTGGGTTTGTTGTTGCTGTAGTGGAATCAAGATTCAGAATGCGTAGGAATTGTTGTTGGGTAGTAATAGTTACGGTAGAAGATGCATACAGTACCATAATAAATAATCGGTATTGCTGATTTGCTGTTGATAATTGCTAAATTAATAATCGAACTAGTACCTTGTTAACACCCCAAATTATAGTTTCGACGTTCCTTTAAAACGTCGTTATACACTGTTCACGTTTTCTCCTTAAGGTAAGCTTTTTATAGACTGAGAGAAAATGTTTGAAACATTTACTTAATTTAAAAATTCTCTTTAAATCGTAACCTTAGAAAACTGAGGGTTTAATTGAAAAAAATAACATTTTAGGCTGACTATAAAGCATACATAAAAAATATGAGTGAGAAAAATTAATAAAAAACTAATACAAGTATAGACGTTAAAATATTTCATTTAGGTAGAAGCATGTTCGAAGATTTCCTTCTGTATTTGAACATTCAAATATCATTTAATTAAAGGTGCTCCGGTATAGGATTGAAGTTGAGACACTTTTGAAAGTTCAATCTTTTTCTAGTTTAGTTTCCAGACGTCTTTTTTTAGGAAGCATTAAGAGCCAATTTTTGTACTTTATTTGAAAAAAAAACTCACTGACACTTGACTGTCTTTTAAAAACATACTTTTTAGCGTAAATTAGAAGATATGAATACCTTTTTTGTAGCTTTTAATGAAATAAAATATCATTTAAGGGGTCTAAGGAGTCTTAAAAATGTGCAAAGAAGGAACTACAAAGCATAGTTTAAACTTTCATGTAATGTTTTTAACTACTCAATATACAAGTATAATTTTTTTATATGTAATTCTACAAGATTTATTTAATATGAAACAAATTTTAAAATTTATGAAACTTTAGCCAAAACTAAAATAAATGATATTAAACATAAAGCTATTTGAACACATTGTGATTAGGCTTGCGCGGCAAATTGTGAGGTCAAAATTGAAGACATGACCAAGAAAATGACTTTATATTGTACAAATATGTACAAACTAGAATTTATACCTAAATTCTCAGCTCAATTTTAATTAGAAATAATTTTTAAAATTTTTTTAAATCAAAATTCAAAAATTTTTACAAATTTTTTTAGAAAAAAGTTCTTAAAATAAATTCTAATTAAAATTGAGCTGAGAATTTAGGTATAAGTCTTTGTTTGTACAATATAAAGTCATTTTCTTGGTCATGTCTTCAATTTTGACCTCACAATTTGCCGCGCAAGCCTAATCACAATGTGTTCAAATAGCTTTATGTTTAATATCACTTATTTTAGTTTGGTTAAAGTTTCATAAATTTTAAAATTTGTTTCATATTAAATAAATCTTGTAGAACTACATATAAAAAAATTATACTTGTATATTGAGTAGTTAAAAAATTACATGAAAGATCAAACTATGCTTTGTAGTTCCTTCTTTGCACATTTTTAAGACTCCTTAGACTCCTTAAAATAAACCTTTCAATCTGACTAAAAGGTATTTTGATGAAACACTAATTCCTTTGCACTACGATTATCGCACCATTTATAAAAATGTGCACCGGTGTAAACTTGGAAAAATTTAACATAAATATATCGAAACAAAATAAAACACTTTTTTCAAATAAACACCTTATTAACACAGAACAACTTTGCAGAATAATTTGTTTGTCACAAAGGAGATAAAAAAAGCCCGTATATGTAACTAAATAATACACAAATGTGTGTGTGTATCTGTTAAAATAAAATATTTTTAAACAAATAATAAGCTCATCTTGTTATTTGTTCAAAAATATTTTCTCTGTTTAAAAGTAGCTTCATTTTGATAACAGATGAGAAAAAAAAGTGGCATTTTACTTTTTACATCTGTTACATGTATCTATCCTTTTCTGTACAAGAATGACCTCAACAACACATCCTAAATGTAGCTTGCAGTTGAACATTCTTCTCCTCTGAGCACAATTGCTGTGGTGGGGTGCCTAAATTACAGTTGTGATTGCTACTCGCACCTGACCCTAATCAACCCCCTCTGATATTGGTTGTGTTAAGGCTCCAGACGAGGCTAGAAATAGGCAGTCGGAAGCTTCTTCTTTATGATTATTGCCGATGTGTTCTTCACTGGAAGAAAGCTGATTGCTCGGAGATTTGCCTGTTGTTTTGTGTCTGATGAGCTAGCGTATGCTTTTACGGATTTTGAAGAAAGTATATAAGGTGTCAGAGTAAGAAAGATTCAAGTACATATCAGAATTGGTCCAATTTTGGTTTTGAGACACTAAAAGTTAAAGAATAAAAGATTGTTTAGGGTAGTTTAAATTATCGTCGCCTTAGAGCTACAAGAGAGCTATTCAAAGAATGATGAAAATATAATAGTAAGTTTTACAAAAACTGTATAACTTATTTTTTAAACGAAAAACTCTAATCGAGAATACCATAGAAAATAAACAATTTGTGAAAAATTATAGCCCTTCACAAAAACTAACTATAGAAACATATCGAAAGCTAACTTGTATAAAAAGCTATACCTTTTTACAAACTGACATTTCAGGCCGTTAAAAAGTTTTTTTAATTGTAAAAAACGAGCTTTTCAACAAAGTAAAGTAATCTGATTTTAGAATATTGGCACTTGCGTTATATGCTTCAAAATATATATCCTGAAAATATGCTTGAAAGGCTTTGAAAAAAGATAATGCTTTAGCATTTACAAATGCCGCTGTAAAAAAATACCATGCTAAAAATGTATAATATTATTTTCCGATAATACTGTATCTGTGTTCATACAACATCTTATTTATATTCTTTTTTCAAAATTAAAAGAATATGAAGAGTAGACTAGAAAACATATTCACGGTATTTTTCGTAATCTTTAACTTACTCGCATTACTGGAGTTTGCATCCAAGAAATTCTCTAAATCAGGTTTTGGAGACCTGATTCTTTTTTTGTTTATATAATTTTCTTATTCATTCTATAAAGGAGAAATTTTACAGCCTCAACGTGTTTTGTACAACGACATAAATCGAAAGAACCACTAATATAATAACAGAAAAGCCTCTTAATAGGCGGCCCAAATGAATCTCGCCAAACAACTAATTTGGCGAGAATGGTTTCTACTTTTAGCAGTTTAACGGTACCGTTTGAGTATATGGCCACAAAAGTAGAACTGAAGTATTTCTAAAACTACTAAAATAGCCTACTTTAATATTACTTAAATACTTACTGATGTTCTAATAGTAAAACAAGTAGTTTTGTTACTGTAACTGTAACCTATATCCGCTTCCATACAAGATTTATACACATTAGAAAAAAACAAGAAGTTCTAAAAGAACTAAAATAGCCTACTTTCCTGTTACTTAAATACTTACTAAAATTCTTATCTTGAAAAAACAAGGTTCGTTACAGTAAGTGAAATCCACAACCGTTTCTACATTAAATTTATATACATTAGAATAAATTTCACTAAACACAGCATCCAGCTATAATTTCAACTCCTCAATCAATTATTTTCATTAACTTTTTATCGCCAATAAAATAAATATTACTTATCGTCCGCATGATTATTTGCAGTTATAAATAAATATTAATTTTTCGCAAAACAAAAACCAAAAAACTACTTCAAAATTTACTTAAAATAGGAAATGTAAATTAACAAGTAGGTTTGTAACATAATCTGTCACTTAACCCGCTTCCACAGGTAAAAAGGCGCCAAACCCAGCATTAATTCTATATTAAACATTTACCTGCTATAAATTCGGCTAATTTAATTTATTTTATTTCGAAAATTAAATAATTATTACTTAAATCGTTTGAAAAAATTTATATTTCAAAGAATAAATATGTAACAGTTCTCGCTTTTAAATAGAATGAAAACATTTCGTACCAACATACGGAATCTCGAAGTGAAATATATATTTGACGTCATTTCAAACTGATCGATGTCGCAAAAATAAATTTATTTTAATTCATTGTCTAAAAGAATTAAAGTTTCTCAAGCGATTGTTGCCATGGCAATGGTAATTTATTTCTAATAAAATGGCTTCCTATGCTTTTTAAATGAGCATTAAATGTTGAAGTTTTTTAAATAATTGAAGTACTTAGAATTTGAATTCTTTTCTGAAATTGTCGATATATTCTCATTTGGATATGCTGAATTTTTTGGCGTATATCACTTGTCCGTAGCATTTGTAGTTAAATTCAGCGATTTAAATGACTCGAAATTGAATTTCAATGCTAATTCAATGGGAAATTCGTCGACAAATAGTAGATTTATGTCCGTCCTATCGTACAGACAGACGGACAAAAAGTATGAAAGTTGGGTGTCTGAGGTTATACCTTTCTAATAAAAAAAGAATTTTTAAGATCGGATTGCTAGAACTGATTTTGGAAGGGGGGTACGGACGGACGGACATCGACCGCATGTCAATACCTACTTTTTCATTTTTTTTAATTCTTCGAATTAAAAAAAAAGAAAAGTAGGCTAATAACTCGCCAAACACAGCATCCAGTTGCAATACAAACTTTGAAAAGAACAATCAACTATTTTTATTGATTTCTCTTTCTCAAAGGAAACGTATATTTTAGATATATAGAAATGTTAAACTTATATTTTTAGTATATTACAATATTTAAAAGGGATAAGCATTGTAATTTGGAATGCTGTAATTTTTCTTTGGTTAAATCTATATGACGTTAGACCAAGTCACGTGATTAATGAATGTTACCTCTAAGATTTTCAAAGGCGCAGTCAATTCAATTTAAAGTCTCTGGTTCCATGCGGGCCAGCTAATTCAATTGTTTCTTTAGAACTTTGGTCTTTGTGTTTTTACGCCGTTTTACCCCGCTGTTTTCATTGTTTTTCTACTTATCTTGGACATAAAAAAAAGTTTGTAGCAGGCTGCTGGTTTGTTTATTTTTATGTACTTTATCAAAAAAAAAGTATTTCGAAATTGAGTTTTTTTTTCTTCCTTGAGGCCAATTTTCTAGCCTTTTCAATCGGTATGAGCGCGAGTGAATAGAAAGAAAATAATGTTTTAGAGTTCGAGTTTCGGAGTAAATAGTTAAAGCAACAGCGGAAGTAAACCAACCGGACGTAAGAGTACTTTTTCTTAAATAGTAAAAAGATATATTATTGAATTAAGTTTTCATCCAATATTAAAATTTATGCTTTGAATATTGTACGCATTTTTATACTGAAAATACGACTGGTTAAACAATTGGAAACTTAACCATTGTTGATTACTGTACTATGAAAACATAAAATGAACAAACATAACTTATAAAAATAAGCTACCCAATATTAAATTTGTCAGCACTTTTCTAAAAATATTTCAAATTGGATGTAAATATTATATTTACATTCATTCTCAAAACTCTATTTAAGTTTAGATGACAGATAACAATAGTTTAGTTTTAAACATCATCTAAACAATTTTAATTTAATGCTTTACAACTGTTAACTTGGATTTTAAAAAAACTGCACTGGCAAACATTTAAAAGTTTTAATCAACAAGTTTGTTATTACAGGAAGCTTAATTCCTATAATAATAAATTTGTATTGAACATTTAATTGTTAAATTGGTAAATTTCTGAGACTTTCTTAGTTTTCGAATAATAGTTTTTATCCGTTTATCAACATTTGCATATTTTATTTCCTATTATAAATAGATGTAATTCGTGCAATTTGTATTTCTCTGTTTTGTTATTTCAACTATTTTAAACTCATTTAAGAGCAGATAAGTTTAATGAAAGTTGATAAATTTCTTCGGTATTCAGTGGTTTTTAATATTTAGTTGCACGTTATAACTTATAACTTTTCTAAATTGATATACACCTTTTCGTTAACTTAAATATGAGAGGAAAAACACGAACTTGTATTATAAATTGAACTAGAATCGTTGTACTGATTTCATTTGATGTGTTATTTCCATACTCATACTTTCCTTTCAAAATTAAGGCATTGTCAATAATTTATATAACTATAAATTAGGTAGGTTTGACATTGCGTATTCATGCGGCCGTACTTGTAGTACATAACTAAAATACAGTCATACAGTGTACGTCTTAGATGTAATCTCTAACACGTGCATAGCACCCTGAAGGCAATGTTATCCTCAGCATGTATTCCAAATTATTCAAGTCAGACGCACTTATGCAATTGGAAACGCACACCTTAACGACTCCATCGTGACTTCACAGCATGCACGCCCCTAAACAACATGGAGGCATCAAAGGATTACTCCCTTTTAGAAGGAGGTAGGAATCAAATAGGAGGTGTAGAAGTCAAGTTGTCTGTTAGCCCCTAAATAAATCAATGGACTATCCTAACGCTGTATAATAATCACCATATAAACTGCACCCTTTATTATGTTTCATTAGGAAATGTCTCGGATAATTCCTTAAAGTTAAGTTATTTTTAACTAAAAATAAACGTTGGTTTTTGATAATGATTCTAAGAAAGTAAATTTTTGAACATTGTTTCGCTTGGGGTCTGCTTGATACCGCTCGAACTAAAATAGCTCTCATGTACGATTTGAACTAAAATAGCTACGGATTTCAAATTTCGTGCACATGTTCTCAGTATCTGTTGGACGTAGGTTAGAGACTGAACCTACCAACCGCACCATGGACCAACACGGAGATAATATAGGGTGGCATGTGGGGCCCGATGGCCGAGTGGTTTGGATCGCAGGCCATAACGCTAGCAGTCCGCACGCTGTAACGGATGCAGGTTCGATTCCCGCCTTTGCCCTGGGTGTACTTCCTTTTTTCAGTATCAAAATTATAAATTAACTAGAACTTCTGCCACTCTATTCGGGCTCCGCAGTGAGCCACGGCTGCCGATGGCAGCTCAGAACAAGTCGTTCCTCTACCCTACTATAAAACTCTTTAATCTTTACTCTCTTTAGTACAAAACATACCACCGAACAGTTTACCATTGTTTTCCCATTAAATTGGCCTATTTTAGACTTAATCACTAGCTTCAATTGGTAACCCAAAATTCCCATTCAATTCAACCACGACACCACCACAATCTTCTTCCAACCTCCAAACACCCATACCTTTAACTCGAGCTACTCGGAAGACAATTACAAGTCATGACTTCGACTTACGTGACGTCTCAAGTTTAGCGACTAATTGGCAATCGTTTTGGCTCCGGGAAGTAAGCGAAAGGGGACAGACGTGCCTGCGACTTCCGTTATGATGGAGCTGATTATTCGGAGGATTTGAGAAAACTTCGTTAGGACGTGGGAGTGGGAGTCAAGAGGCTTAATTAGTAATGGAAGATGATTAGTTTTAGAAGGAAGAGAGAAGTCCTTAAGAACTTTTGCATTAGTATTATAATTTACAATGCATGTCGGAATAGTGTTTAACATTTCTTTTTCAGGTACGAAAATGACAAAACAAATTAAAATTGAAATATCATGTTATTTAATTATTAGTCGATAAAATTAGAAGTTGTCACAGTGCAAATAATTGAAGCTATTTAAAAAAAATATTTATATATTTTTGATTTAGAATTCTTGCTTTTTTATTTCAAAATTCTACATATTTTAACGTGTTTTTTTTTAAAAAGAAAAAAAAATAGACAATGTAGAGCAGAGTCTTTTGTCGACTGTTTTCTACATGGTACTCTTCAGTAGTCATTAACGATGTAAAATCATCTTAACCCACGGCCAACTTCAATAACAAGGCAAGAGAAGCTCTCCCAAACATGAGCATAGACGAAAATGTTGAAGTCGCTGTTCCCAGTGTCGAAGTTCGAGAAACTAGTTCGGGCGCATTCGGAACCCTAAAAATGTGGTCAGCCGTGAACCAGTGGTTCCGAACAGGTTTCGAGATAGGCTGTCTTCATCTTTGAAGCAACGTCACTCGCAACTATGACGTCAAAATTCCATTCCCCGAGCTTGATTGGGAAAGCTTCTTCGGCCTTAGTATTTGAGTAGGCCGTGCTTAACCCCAAAAACAATAATATCATAACTTAATTTTAATCCAACCAAGACTAAACCTCAATCAATCGCCTTGTCAGCCTTTTGTCCTGAGCAGGACAAAACGAAAATTGAAAATTGATTTGTTATTCAATTTACAGATGTATAGTACGGTTGCGTTGGGTGCCTATTCAGGTGTTGGCTCGTCACCTGACTGTGGTTCTAAAATTCGACGCTCGTCGCCAATAGCCCTCGTGTTGCTCTAGCGCGACGATAATTCAAAAAAAAAAAAAAACAGATGTATAGTCTGGTATATTAAAATAGTGTTCGTAGATTACTCTACATAAATAAATCAAGCTCTCGCGCAAGATATACACAAACCCTAAAACAATAACGCCTAAACTTAAATCAAATTAATCTATTATTAAACCTCAATCAAACGCCATGAACACTGGGCCATTCCATGACCTGTCCACCACTTACCAAGGCATCAACCGATTACCAGAGATAACTGTCAGAGTTGCAAGGTAATTGCTGTCTTGGATTTCGCAGCCTCAAATCTTGAAATGGGGCAGCATTGAAAGGGTCACGCACCACTACGGGATGATTGCACGTTGGAATAGCATCTTTCAATCATCAGAAGACTTGTAGGGAGTATAAATTGGATTTGTGAGTTCAACTGTTGCATTAGTAATTTGGTAGAATAGGTAAAGGCTGCTTAGGGTGTTTGTAAAGCCCGTTTCCCACACTGTTTAGTTGTGCAGTCTATCCAGTAATATTTACCGTACTTTAGCATGGCATACTTAACTACTAAGGCCGAAGAAGCTTTCCCAAACCAGCTCGTTGACGGAAATTTTGACGTCATATTTCCGAGTGAAGTTGTTCCGAAGATGAAGATAACCTGTCTCGAAGCCACTCGTTCACGGCTGACCACATTTTTAGAGTTCCGAATACGTCCGAATTAGTTTCTCGATCTTCGGCACTCGGAACAGTGACGTCAAAAATTCCGTGTGCCCTCGTGTTTGGGAGAGTTTCTCTGGCCTTGTTATTGAAGCTGGCCGTGACTTTAGGCGCCACTTCTATGTTTGCAATGTTTAGCCAATCGCAGCTTCAAAGCAGAACAAGACAAACAAATATCGTCCTTACTATTTTGTCAAGTATATTCGCTCACTGGTGATCTGGAACGGACACGCCTGCGATGACGTCTGAATTGCGTCAGGAATTGAAGCTGCGTCAGGAATTGTTGTCTACCCCACTCCTCCCCATTCCATTTGTCCATTGGCAATGTTAAAGCTATGTGTAGTGGCAATGTATTGTGAATTTTTTTTAATATAGTCGATTTAAAAATGTACTTTCTTAACTTGTAGGAAGACATCCTTGATTCACTACTATTGTCTCAAATGATTACAAAAGTTAGCTGTTAGAATGGTAAGATAGTTACAATTTAGAATTATTTTGTCAATGTAAATTATAAAAATTCCAAATTAAGTTTCACACAAATATTGTACTGTTTCCTTGGACCCTTCCTTATTTCTTACAATTAGGGAACGAAACCGATTTATGGCATTTTAATTTCAATAAACAGGGTTCTTGTATTCAGACACTGTTACCCACATTTACGCTATTTTCAAACAAGTCAGAATTTTGGTTTTTATTCGATATCTCCAATTTTACAGCAATGTTGTCAAGGCGAAAGTAGTAAAACATAAAGGATATTACAACTTTTGTTCTAAGAGCACCGTTTATTAATGTAGGATAACGAGTACAGTGATTGGCACCCTCACGGTGATTGGCCCCCTCATTCATTACTGAAAATAATATGATGTTAAAGCTCAAAATAAGTGTGACAAAGGTTTTTAAAATTACCGCCATTAACGTTTGTCATATTGGCAACAGTGCACCAACAATCGGAAAAGCTATATGGCCGCTAAAGAAATATGTCCTAATGTCAACACGGGGCCAATCACTGTCTTATGGGGGCCAATCACTATACTTGTTACCCTATCATGGATTTAGAGAAACTTTATTCCCTAGTCAAAAGGACAAAGACTGCCATTTGGCATCATCACTTTCAATATTTCCCCCCCCACCCCCCCCCCAAAAAAAATGTTTATGTCCCGTTATAACATCCAAACACACATCATTCGTTTCTTCACACTTTGTTCTATTAGACAATATTTTTCATTAATCTCAATAGAAGTCAGAACTACTATTTTTTTTTAGAAAATAGCTAACAAATGTTTCACCTGATTTTTGAAAAGTTCACTTCAGTTCCACATATTTAAAACACAATTTAAACTATTTCGGTTAAAATAATTACTAATTTTTTTTATAATATGGTCAGATACCTTAACATATGTAACTCGAAGTGTTTTTAGGTAATATATATTTATTTATTTTGTTGTTTTCCATTATATATTTATTTTGTAAAATGAATTTTTTTTCTCATGGAATTCTTATTTTTGACCTTAAACAAGCTTATTTTGTGAATATCAGATGTTTCTGTAGGGTAGTAATTTTTTGGGACTGAAAGGGTTAATAAATAGTTGCTATTGCAACAGCTCGTCAGGTCCAGTGGTAGGAACAGTTCTACACATAATCTTACATTATATAATCTAATATTAAGCGTAAATCGGATATCAGCACCAGTGTGACTTTGAACTAAAGCCCTCCAGACTGTCTTCATGCACAGTCTCCGCCCCTTACGTCACGAACACGTGACATCTCGACTACGACTGCACAAAGGGCACTCTCGAATGGACGTGACTGTGCCTCCAGGACATCCAGCCTACTCTGGTGGACATTAGGACAAATGATTTAACTGGCCCGTTGTGAAGGATTCCGTGAGTGGGGGACCTGTCCAGGGTTTGAGGAATGGAGCGCTTTAGAGTTTGTCGCTGAGGGCAGTGTTTGGAATGGGATCGCTGAATGGGTTCGTTTGATGCATTTATCTGTATTTGTTTTGGAACTGGTGTAGTGAGAAGGTTACCTTCGACGGTTCTGTTCGTACTCTGGCATACGATAAATGGCTAGTGCAGAAGAGAGAAAAATAACTAACAATAAAAAATATTTGGTTATGAGGGTATTTTACGTATGCCGTGATCTAAAATCATGTGTTTTGTTTAGCTATATAGTTACGTTGAGTAGCAATCAAATGTATGAAGTCCCTTTAACACAGCTTAAAATTACGAGGTCCGTTACTAATATTTATAGTATTGCTATATATACTGCGACGCCTACACTAGGGATTACAATCCATTTCTCTACCTTTTTATCTGTTTTTGTATTGGACCTGATGGTGAGTTCAAGTGATACGGAGGTTACCTTCGCTGGTTCTTTCTTTAGATAGGCTTCCTGTAAACGGATAGTGCAAAAGAGAAAAATATATATATATCAAATTAATAAACATATGCATATGAGGCTGGTTAGCGTAAAAATATGACGTGTTCCAAAATCCTAACCCCTCGTGTTTGGTCTAAATATGTTGTTTCGTTATATAGTAGTCAAATGTATGGTGGATAAATTTACCACGGTTTAAAGTTACGCTAGTTAGTAAAAAAATCGACTTAAATAGTTGTCGATAATGACACTAACCAGTCAATAGGTTCTGTTTCCCTAAACTCGGATGTATCAAACATCTACGATCTCAAGTAATCCAAACTAAAAGAATATTTTTTTTAGTTCTTCTAAAATGCATGAACTAACTTATTTTCGATTTTTTTAATTCCATGCCTGAAGAAACATGTAACGTAAAACACTATTTAAATACATAAAAAATGAAAGAAAATTTTAAATAAATGCATGTTACAAATGTATTGTATCATTCAAAATACAAATTAATAGTTCCCCATTAAAAATACTAAATTTGTTTATTACATGGATTACTTTAAAAAAGATTATTTAAACGTGCTATTTGTCAACAAACCCCTAAATTTAATGCATTTCATAAATCTTCACTTACAAAAAAATTGTTTTAAAAAAATGATCTCATGACTAGTTTTTTATTTACTAATTTAGAACAAAATAATACTATTTTTTACGTGTGTGCTATTGTTAGATAAATTTCTTAAAGTTCTATTGCATTTAATAGTACAAAAAAATCATGTAAGTGATAAAAGAAAATGGAAAACAATTCAGACTATTTATTTAAATCATTAGTATTTTGAAGGGTTTTTATCAATAGTTTGGGCTTTTAATTTCGTAAATAAATAATTATTCTTCAGTTTTATTTTATTCTAGACACGAAATGGATTTTATTTTCTGAGTAATGGGACTGTTGGAGTGAAATTATTCGTAAAATTACTTTTACAGAAAGTTTTAATTAGCATTCAAGTGTAATTTTAGGAGCACATATGGCAATGTTTGTTTTCTTCCAAACTGTTTTCGTTTTGAAATTAATTATCTAGTTATTCTTTTCAAAATGGCGCCATTAATTACTAGCTTAAAGAAGAAATATGCTTTAAACTTCATTTTGCAAAATGTTTTTTTAAAAAATTTAACGCATATTTTACAATAAACGGTTTTCGTAATTTAAGAAAACAAAATATTGGTGCTTATTTTCAAAGTATTTCACATAATTTTTGGGTTAGTTAAGTCATATGTTCTACTATTTTTTTAAAGAATGCATTTCTAAATAACGATAAGTGGTTCTAAAATTCGACGCGCGTCGCCAATAGCCCTCGTGTAGCTCTAGTGCGACGATAATTCAAACTTAACCTAACCTAAATAACGATAAGAATTTGTTTAGTTCTATTGAAATTAAATTTGCTAATAAACCTTACGATTTGTGAATACTGGTGAAAATTATAGTGTGAACTTAACAATTAGACATCTATTTTTACTTTTCACACTATTTTTTTCGACTCGAAGTTCAAAACAAAAGCTCGAACTCTTGGCACCGACAATGAGCAGACACAAAAAAATCAACAAGTTTTATTTAATATTAAATGCTATTTCGATATAATAAGTGATAAAGTTAAAGTATTTAAATTAACTTAATTAGGTATCAAAGCAATTTTACTTTTACTTAATAAATGTAATCACTGGCAGAGAAAACTAATTAGTATGAAATAAATTTATATACTTTAATAAATCTTGCAATTTAAAGAACAAAATTATCAAACTATTCAGACTTAATATAAAATTTTTGCAATGGTTTCTTTTTAACCCAACAAGGACATTGCTATTAGTTACAACACTGAATAAATTATTAACACTTCTGGGATAAATAAATAATAAAAAAAAGAAAAGATTGGTATGCATTTCAAACAATTTCGCTGAATACGTTAAAATTATTAACCCGGCACTCAAAAGAAATGGTAAAAAACGAATTTTGATGGCAACATAGTGAAAATCATAAATGTATAGTCAAATTAATTTAAATCGGCATTCAAAAGATATAGAACAAAATATAAATTTCGATGGCAATATAGCTTAAATTATAAATATAATCAGCCGGATTGTAACGAGTAAGAAACGGTTAAAAAATTTTGGACCCAAGAAAAGTTAAAAACATAATTTTAAATGTAAGCAAATATATTAACATGTTAAACATTCTTAATTTGTCTCATACCTAATTAAATTAGCCAGTTGCAATTTGTTTATTTTTAGAAAAGTGTTTTCGTTAAAAAAAGTTATTTGAGTGAGAGTTACTACATGATAATTAACTGCACCAGACACTCAATAGTTTTTCACTTCTTCAAAACTTTTAATTTTGTAACAAGTTGGAACATAAACTAAAAGACATAAGTAAGGACTGTGCGAAAATAGGTCCGTGTTGTAATTCACTATAAAACAGTTTTCGATTTTTTTTATTTAAAAAATTTAAAATATGTATATACTAAGCTTTGCCGGTCCACTGGCGCAATGGTTAGTGTACAGCCTTTGGAGCTGCTGGGCTCGGGTTCGAATCCCGGTAAAGGCATTTATTTTTGTGTTTGTCAATAAATGTTGTTATTTGTCTATGTGTTTGTGACGTCCTTCTTTGTGTGTCTCTTGTGACTGTCTCTTCTGGCGAGTGGGGTAACGGGCTATATAGCCTACGCCCTTTCCTTCTAGAGGGCGCAATCACTGTCATTTGTCATATACTAAGCTTTACGTTCTAGCTTCCTCGTGAAAAGGACTGATTAATTTTTTTTATATAAACAAATTGAAATAAATTGATAAGTTTAATTGTTTGCTTTTAATTTTAAAAAAAATATTGGTAATCATTATACAGGGTGTCCGTTAGAGAATGTCTGAGTTTTAATGGTATATTACAGGAGTTTAGTTTATACTAAATATAACAAATCATACATGAAATTGAAGGAAACAAGTGCTCAATGTGCTCGCTTCTAGTGATACGGCACACATCCAAACGAAAATTCAATTCATTCCATACTGTCTGCAGCAAGTCCGAGAAATGGAAGCAACAGCCTGTGCAATTCTACCTTTCAAGAGGTTGGTAAATCCTGGGGTAGGGGTGGAACAGAGACCCGATCTTTTACGAAGCCTCAAATTAAGAAATCACAACTGCCCAACGATTACAGCTGATAATATTACAATTTGAAACTCGGACATTCTTTTACGGACACCCTATACATTTAATTGTGCATATATGAAGAGTCACGGGAAAAACCGATTGATTTTTCAGAGAAGTTTCCGTAGCAGGTCACTTTGGCGATGATAGCGAGTGATCGCCTAAACTTGTGTAAGGAAACCAGTTCCTACCATAGATATCATAGTTAAAGTAATATAGTGGCAGATCATGTGACCTCCAAATGCTAACGACGGAACGCGCAAGGAGCTCCCAGAAGAGCCCCAAATGAAGTCAGTGTTGTAGGTCACGTAATATGCTACGCTAATACTTTAACTATCTCTGTGGTTCCTAGCTACCAAGATTCAGGCGATTGGCGATCCCAACGCTTGGACCAAGCGAGGAAGGAAGAGAAAATCCGGTTTTCTGCCGCCAAGCAGACAATTGCGGGCGTCCGCCTAGTAAAATCAATCGGTTATTCCCGTGTACTCTTCATATGTCGTTTCATCGTCAGCTGAATCATAAATGTAGTGTCACAAAAAATTAAACTTGCTAAGCGATTTTTAAACGAAAAAGAATCATCCTTTAGTATTGATCTTGTTACATCTCTCTTTCATTTTCTCAACTTATTCTCAACATTTTCGTATTCTAATCGTTTTTTGTGCGCAACTTTCCCTCAACGATTTCGAATGCTCGGATGCCAAAATAAATCGTGAATATAATATTTTATTTTTAAGAACCACGAACACAGAAAATCATCTTGAGTTTAAACCACACACACACACTAAAAAAGAACATCAGACAGAAACAGGTGTTCGCCATTTTGTGTTAAGCCTAACATGGCTTCCGGCGTATTATGGAACGAAATGCATTGAATAAAGTCTTCATCGTTTCCTAACCGAACCATCAAAATACCATTAAGCATGCAAATTTTTGTTTCAGTTAAGGGATAGCATAAGGGAAGGAAATCGAGCCAAAAACGAATCATGCAAATTTCGGTAGAGATAGATGATTCGGTATTTTCCTTGCGTACGGCCATTTCTAATAACCGGGTTTCCTGAACGCGGCTATGATTTTACCTACAAAACAAATAGCCTAAACTCCTCATCGGAATAGGTAAATGCGCTTCTGAATAAGACATGGGTGTTTTCGACTAGCTTCGTTTCTGATTTTTCTAATCACACAAAGATGTGTCTTAATGGATGTACTAAAATGATTTCCGTTTGCCATGAATAGAAATTCGTAAATTTGCTTATGTATTATTCAGTATGGTTTTTTAACTTGCTCCACCATTAGGAAATTGAATAATTTCTTCTATGAAACAAAATGAATGATCATGTCGTACAACAACGCATATCTTATGTTTATTCATTGAAATGTTTGCGTACTTCTTTGATTTAAACAAAGTATTTAGTCTTCTAACGAATTTATAGAATATATATTAAACAGATACAATTGCTCAATTTTTTTTACACGACTGATAAATGTTTCTCTATGCTGTTGATTCTGTTTTTTTAAAGATTTTTCTTGTTACACATTTTTTTAATTCTTAATATGTTTGTGCATCGAAGAAGTAAGCATTGACGTTGCTTTATAGAAATTTGTTTAATATTAAATGTAGAATTTTAAAAAAAAATCATACGTCATACTTTCCCATACATTTGAAGATTAGTTTAGGAAAAAATAAAATTTTGTCACTGAACTCTGCAGAAGCTCTCGTAATCTGAGAGTAGAAATTGGTTGCGAAAGTCACCTCGATAGTGCCAAAAAATGGCTCTCGGTTCTGTTAATATGCCAAGTCTGCAAAGGCTTATCAGCCGATAAAGCTACCGTTGGGGAAAATAATAATCAAGATTCGTTTAAATACTAAATGTGACAGTGCTCTTTTTAAAAAATACATTGGTAATAATTGTTATTTTAAGTATTTAATATTAGTAGCATCATTTAACATTTGAAACTATGTTAAGCTACGTTCTACTAAAATATTTAACACGCAATACTAGTTAAATCGCTCTTTAAATTCTACCCTTAAATGATTACGAAAAAAGTATTCCCAGAAGGAGTTTCAAAACATCTTTCCATAATGCTTGACGGTATTTTTCGGCAAAGTAAAGTGATTTCACTGTGCCCAAATAATGTCACGTTTTCGGAATGTCACGTCACAATCTTGTTAATGTGAAAAAGTGAATGTTTTAAGAATTTAGAACGGCTCTAAAGGAAGCTGTATGATTTTGGAAATGTAGATCTTAACTGAAAGATAAGCGTTTGTAACAATAAATGACTTCAACGTCGTTTTTTTTTTTTTTTTTTTAATTTCTTTATTGAACATACTAGTATAGATTGGTATGAATAAAACATGTAAGTTTAATTCTGAGCTCCTAACTAGAAGTAAAATGGTAAATAATGCTGCTTTAAAATATTTTTTGTTCGACTTATAATAAGTTAATTGGCCCGTCCGTGGCCGAGTGGTTAAGCCATCATCAAGGATTCAACCTTTTCAGGTTCGAATCCCACTTACTGCCAGTCATCCTTTAAATCGGATATCTGTACTGGAAAATAGTAGAACATTCCAACTCGTGACGGATGGGCACGAATACACTGGGACAGACGTGCTCGTTAAATCTGTGATGTCCTAAGTCCCGACGGCGTCAGCGTGCGATTTCACTCGAAGTTTCGTTGGGTGCCCGCTCAGGTGTCGATCTCGTCACTTGACCAGGGTTCTAAATTGCGAGGCGTTTATTGGCTGTGTTAAAGCTCCTAAAGAAGGCTAGAAGTAGGCAGCCGGAAACGATTACATTACTATGTTAATTTGACTAGATGCACTGTTTTGTGTCACCGACTTCCGTTGCTTAAATTATTAAAAAAAATATAAGTTTTGGATTTTTTTAACAATTTTAGCTCACCTGGCTTGTTTCAAAAAACAGATTTCAATCCTGCGATACCTTCGATCAGTTCTCCACTTGGTGCTGTTCTGAAGTTACATCGATTCGACAATCGAGAAATAATAAAGAATATATTATCTTTTAGTATTTTTGTTACCACTCAAGAGCTAAAAATGATCATAGTTTAAAAAAAAAATATTTAAAAGCTAGTTTTCGGTTATTGTTTTTTTTTTACTGAGTTTTAAAATTGAATATTATCCATTTAATTTAGTTTGTTTTATTATTTTTTAACTATTGGTGGTTGGTAGACACATATTTTCAGGCTTGTGTGCTTGGTAAGAGACCCGCTTATAAACCTTCGTCAAGTAAGACAGACACAACGCACATACATACGTGACAGATGCTGCCATCTGTCGCGCGCCGCCTCCACAATTTAGGCATGTCCCTGAAGGGGACGGAAATAGTCTGCAGAGACCTGTACCCGAGGGAAACTGCGCAATTACCACCCACTGGACTTTCGGATCCAAAAGATTTAACTAGCACGTACTCCGCATATGCTCGAAAAAACACAAACATCCATGCCTTATCGGGATTCGAACCCGAACCCAAAGCTCCCTAACCGTTGCACCGCCGGGTCGGCTTTTACACACTCAGATCCATTTTTCACGGAGGCAAAAAAAGGACTCTCTAGCTTTTTTAAATTATAAGCTGTCACTCAGCTAAGATTTCATTATATTAGGCATGACAAAATTTACATAATTCCTTACATACTTAAATTTAAACCACAATAATACATTTATTATGGGAAAAAATATTCAAAATTCAAAATCATATGTTACTAAACACATCATACTATTCACGTCAAATTCAAATTTCCCATGCTAGACAAGCCGTGTTACCTTAACCGTATTAGATTCAGGTTTAGTATACCATACATTAAATTTCCTTCACTAATACGTTTCTTCTAATAAAACTGCTAATACATGTTTTATATTAAATAAACACCTATATTGCCCACGTATACCTTCAAACACTAAATCGCATTGGTATCAATATTCAAAAGCCTTTGAGTTTTGTTTATATTATAATAACTTGTTTAATATTTTGTTTTCCTTTTTATTCAAACTAAAATGCTTGATTACTTTTTGTGGAGAAAAAGGGAAGGCTTAAAATCATACTATTCACTTAAAATTCACATTTCCCTTATATACTAACCGTTTTACCTTAAGCCTGTTTATTTGTGCTATGCATTAAATCACCTTCAGTAATAACTTTTTCTTTATAAAATCTTGGTTTAATGTACGGTTCATAATAAACAGAAAACTTAATATTGCACAAGCTTACCTCCAAAAACTAAATCGCATTGGCATTGATATTCAAGCCCCATTGAGTTTAGTTTACATTATACACAACTACCTTTATTATTTTTACACTTCTTTTAAATTAAACTACTCATACTTTTGTTTCGAGAAAAAGTAAATGCATGGATTCATATATAACTAAACACTTCCATACTATTATCTTAAAATTCAAATTTCCATGATATACTTATCCGCGTTACATTCAGGCTTACTTGTACCATACATTAAATCCCCTTCACTAACTCGTTTTTCCCTTATAAAACTTCTAAACTAATACACGTTTTATAATAAATAGCAAACTCAATATTGCTCACGCATTCCTCCAAACGCTAACGCATTGGTATTAATATTCAAGCACTATTGAATTTAGTTTATATTATACAAAACTAGCTTTATTATTTTTCACTTCTTTTAAATTAAACTACTCATACTTTTGTTTTGAGAAAAAGGGAAAACACATATGGAATCATATATTACTAAACACTTCAAACTATTATCTTAATACGCAAATTTTCATGATATACTTTTCCGCATTACATTCAGGCTTATTTGTACCATATGTTAAATCTCCTTCACAAGCATGCTTTCCTTATAAAACCTCTAAGACACGTTTCATAAAAAAGCAGAAACATCGATATTAAATCACTTTGGTATTAATATTCAAATTCCACTGATTTTGGCTTGTATTATACGTAACTAGCTTCATAATTTTGTTTTACTTCATTTAAACTAAAAAAGTTGAATACTTTTCTTTGGAAGCAGGAAAGGCATGAAATTAGATCACAAAACACTTCTTACTATTCACTTTAAAATTCACATTTCCATGATACACTTATCCTTATTACATTCAGGCCTACCTATACCATACATTAAATCTCCTTCCCTAATACTCTTTTCCTTATAAAACCTCTAATACATGCATCATAATAAATAGAAACACCAATACCTCTAAATCGCGTTGGTATTAATATTCAAGCACCCTCAAATTTTTTTCTCGATTGCCCCTAAATTACCACACGATCCCTAATCCGACAACTTCGGGAATCCGAAGAGTCCCTATTGAGTCATTTAACACCCTCTTCAGCGTATAAACATTTTTACATCGGAGTCCATCACTTCCGAAAAAAAAAGAAGTTATTTTATGAACAATATTCCTCAACACTTCAAGTTATGGCTCGCAGGTAATAAAACATGCTTCTATTTCGGAACTGCTAATGGGTAATAAAGTTTACGGGCATTTTTTTAAACACTTTTTTGCGGGGGTGTTTTGGTTTTTACCTTGCTAAAAACGGCATATTAAATGCGTGGCGATGGCTGAGAAAGTTGTGGGCTATTAAGAAAGATTTGAAATGTTGGTATCGGAGTGAGTACTTCTTTAAAACGTTTTTTTAAACCTTAAAAAATGCCTAACTTAGTTTCAAGTAAGAAATTGAAAACAGCCATGAAATTTATAAAGCTGTTACAGTTTGTAATATAATTTAATACTCTTTTGGAACGAGGATATGCTTTTATCTTTCTGAAGTTCAAAAATGTTAGCTTTATATGAATAATTTCAACCAAATTGTTCAGCAACGTAATTTAACACTCTTAATCAAATTTGCGGTTTTTTTTATATAACAGAATCTAAATATTAACTAACAATTGTAATTGTTTTGACTGTTTTAAGAAATGAATGACATTTTTATAGCAGCATTAATTACAGCCTAAGTTGGAACTTGCTTGATGTTTTTCATTTGGGTCTCATTCAATCCAACTGGAGATTTTTAGGGTGCCAATTTTAAGTTAAAAAAAGCTTTTAAGTTAAAAAATAAAGCTGATTCTATTATTTAGTTGCAATAAGTATTTATCAACCATTCCGCTACTTTTAAAATGTAATTTTAAAAAGTTGTGACAATCACTTAGTAACACATTACTTACGCTACAGGAAGGATAATTCTCCATGGAATTAGAACGTGTTTTCACTTGCAAAAGCTTTAAATTTTCAACGCGTTTAGTAATATTTCTAAAATTATGTTTATGTAGTAAATGCTTTTAAAATACTTTTCAATATTTAAAATTTTTTAATGTATAAAAAATTTGAAAAAAAAAATATATGTTTGTTGCTGGATAACCTGGAAACTTGTTGGGTTTAAACGTCCATATCACACAAATTGTAAAAATCGAAAAAATATAGTTAAAGGCATTTTTTTTATAAAACCTTCATTGTAAACGCTTTAAAAATTGCAACGTCAATTTCTCCTCCGAAATATACGGTCCTCTCAAAATATACGTTATACTGCAAAATAAACTAGCAACAGGGTGTAACAACAAAATTAAGGTGAAAAGCTAGATCATCCATCACCGAAATTGCATCTATTTTTGTCACCCTTAAATCATATCAAAACAATATTTCCCCCGCGAACTATTTATTTTATGTCAACAGAGACATCAGGCGACCGAATTGGCGAGAAATAAATCTTTCAAAATAGACTTTTTCTTCTACTTGATACTATTTTTTTCTTCTTCATCGGAAAGGTTGAAGGAGCCTCTGACAGCTCGACGGAAAGTGCAAAAAGTGAAATAAATAAAGTTACAATAAAGTTGACAAGTATGGAGGGGGAGGGCCGAAAAAGAATAAAAGTCAGAAGTGAAGTGAATCAGGAAAAAATCTCACGCATTTCGAACGTTTCGGACACTTGTCGACGTGTGGCTACTTTGGTTTCAAATTGTTTTAAGTCTCATTTTGGATAAATTGGCAGAATGTTCCTAACTTATTAGGACCTAAAAAATGCTATTCATCCACTGTTTTTTTATTTTATATTGAAAATTAACTTTTAACGGTTTCAAATTTCTTGTTAAAATAAACTTTTACTTCCTCGAATCATGTTTTAAAAATTTCGACTTAATAAAAATTTCGAAAGTTTTACAGATTCCAAGACGAAGTCATCTATTATTAATTCTTCCTAAAATGGCCCAATAAGCAATTTCACTTGAAAAGCAAACACAATCTATTTGACTTTCAACGATAAATAATTTAATTCTGAATGTCACAGAATGATAAACAATAAAAATTACACTAAAATATCTGGAACTGAAAGTCACTTTAAAATAAGGAAATATTTGTTTTGTAAAAAAAATACTTAATGGGATCGTAGAAGGTAAATTAGTTCTTCTGTTTAAGATAGTTTTCACCAAGTTCACTAGTTCTTCTGTTTAGTGGAGGTCAATTTGTATTACTAAACATTATTTTCCAGATAAATTAATGTACTATATCTATTTTTTTTCGCCAAAACTTTCAAGCATTCACTATCAATAGTTGCACCTGTGGGGTACTTTCAAATAAAAAAACTATGTTTATCGACATTTTAGTAAGCTTAAAATAATTCGTTATAACATTCCTTCTTAGGTTTAGTGAGCAACGATATATTAGCAGTTTTCTTCTTCTTCATAAGCTCGACAGCCTTTTGCAGACCAAGGCTGACTCGCTGATCCTCCTCCAGTTGGCCCTATTAGCCGCAATGGCTCACCATCGGTTGACTCCTATTAGATTGAGGTCCCTTTCAACATCATCTAACCATCGTGTGGGTGGTTTTCCTCTACGTCTAGTACCTTCAATTTTGGAAAAAGTCGCTTTCTTTGGTGGGGAAAGCAGCGGGACATCTGTACAGATGGCCGAGCCACCAAATTCAGATTACCAGCTTTCTGCAAGCAAATGAATTTTTTTTCAATGTTATCAATTAAAGTATAAAACGTTAAAAAAATGTCAGTAACACTTTTATCAATCCTACTGATCCAAATTTTTTCATTGGATTTCTCACTTTTCTCTCCAATCTCCTCCTTATTTTTATACCTCTATTTTTATTTATTATTTTTTGCCCAAGAATGTCCGACCAAAGAGGAAAGTCCTGTTCTCTAAAAAATTGTGGTTCAAAAAAGTTTTGAAAAATTCCCACTGTTTTCCAGTGTTAGTGAAGCAAATTTGGAAAGTTATTTTCAGTAAAGTAGATTTAGGGTATTACTATATTCCATACGTTTAACACTACGATTTTGTGAATAGTTTTTAATGGCTTGATTGGTATTCAATTACCATCCATTCCTACCAGCAAATGGGCTAGCTTACCAGTCGGTTAGGCACTCGCCTAGCATGCGAAAGGTCCCAGGTTCGGGTCCGGGCATCGCCAAAATAACTACCAACCTATCGACGGTCCGTGCAGCCAAAAATGTCCGACGAATAATACCCCGTGTAAGGGAGTGCACGTTAAATTTCCTTCAAAGTATTCCTATCCTTCAACGTACGATGTCGCCCTTAACGGTTGCGTTGGGTGCCGATTCAGGTGTTTGCTCGTCACCTGACTGTGGTTCTAAAATACGATGCAAACCGCCAATAGCCCCCTTGTAGCTCTAGTGTGACGATAATTCAAACCTAACCTTACCTACCAAGTATAAGCCAATATGCAGACCAGATGATTCATCAGCAAATGATACTTGTTAGTCGTAAATTGAAGACTATGTAGCAAAGTTTTAAGTCTGCACGAGTCTAATTTTTCATGAGGTGGTGCCTATCTCCAAATCTAGGTACAAGGGAGTCCAGTTTATAAGGCACTTGCCTTGCATACGAAATGTACTAGGTTCGGGTCCGACTACCTACTATAAACGGTCTGACAGTCAAAAGTTAAGGGAGCGACGAGTAAAGAGAGTGCATATTTACATATGCTGCAAAGTCCCGAAGCCGCGTACGATGTGTCCCTTAAACATTTGCGTTGGTTTGCCTAATCTGGTGTTCTCACTTGAAGCATGTCGACAATAGCCTTTGTGTATAGCACTAATGTGACGATTATTTTAACATAACCCAACCATTCGCGTTTCTCCATCTTTTGGGCCTGAAACAAAATTTTCAAGGATTAGTACTTCATAATTAAGTATTACTGTATTTTGATATAATGTAAACATTTATATTTAATATAACAGTTCTGTAAGCATTTTTACATTAATACAATTCATACTTTCAGCCATAATACATTATATTGAATTATACATTATATTGAATTATAGTGAAAAAAATAATTCCCTATATTTTAAAAAAATTTAAGACATAACAACACAACAATCAAATTTTATTTTCAATATCAGTTTTATTTTAGAGAAGTAACATAAGAATAACATTTTTACGCAAAAATTATCCCTATGGGGAAAAATAACATGGAAGGTCCCCCAGAAAACAAAATTGAATTCGTGCCTTTTTTAACAATTGCCAATTTTCCAACCTGGAAGTCCTACTCCCCGTGTGCTTTCGTACCTCTCGAATATCGTCTGCAAAAACTAAATCTGGGATCTGGCATCATTCGAAGAGATACGTGCCGCGATTGCCACCCAGACCTGATGCTTAACTGTGACCGCCTAGCACTGGAACTTGAAGGAATAAAATAAAGAATCATGCCCGCAAACTGTATGTAGAAGGTCTGCTTAGAATTCAGCTACTTTGCGAAATCAACTTAAGTTGAACTTCTTCCCGAGGTTTACGATAAAAGTATTTTTTTACAGTTTTTTTGTGGAATGTGGTGGTTTAAGAGATTTTTTCGAAGATTGTTGTTTTGTTAAAATAGTTTATTGATAATTCATAAGTGTATTTGTTAGAAAATGGTATGCCAATATTAAATGCCATTGTTAAGTAGATTGGACATTTATAAGTCGGAAGAAATATATATTGTTCTTGTAAGAAATGAACTCGGTTTTGTGACAATTCATTAAGATCCAAATCTTGCTGTGCCCATCAGTTATCTGAAACCCCAGTGTTTAGTTCCAATCTGGCGTGGTCCCTATTAAGTGATTTTAAATGATGAAAGGCAGAGTAAACCTCGCAAAATCCTGGATTCGAACCTGTGGCAAAGTACAATAAATATTTATTTTCTTTTGATAGTAATCGAACTATAGAATTTATCCGCCCCACTTAAAAATTGTCTTTGTCTTGTCGTTTGCGAGGGTGTTTAGGGAGGTAAGACACAACTTTCTTTGTGAAATGTTTTACCAACCCCAAGTCCCTGAAGTGATGAGTCGGTAAGATCCACATTCAACACCGAGCCGAGTGTACTTACTTACTCCTCGGCACTACAGTCCATGAAGGACCTTGGCCACCTTTAACACACAACGCCACTTTTTACTGTCCTTGACTTTGACCCTCCAATTTTTAACTTTAATCCTTCTTATATCTTTTTCCGCCTTCCAGCCATCTCTTACTAGGACGTCCAGCTCCGAGCCGAGTGTCCATTCACTAAAATTTTCTAGTCTATGTTTTAAAATTGACAACGCTTATTTCCTTGTCTATTTTTTAAATTGACAATGTTCATTTTCTCAATGCAGTATTGCAATATTATTGACATTTTTATCAATATTTATTTTAATAATATCCTGATGAGTTACTAACCAATGTGGAAGGGGATTGATTGTCATAAAACAGTTTTAATATAAAAAGTTTAGGTAATTATTTTTGGTATTAGATTTGATTATTCTATAAAGAATAATTATTATGTTAATTTGTGAAATACGCATTACATTTAGGCTTCAAATAATATGGCTTTATAAAGCAAGTTTGCTTATAAAGTTTGGAAAAACATATTGATATAACGCTTTTATAAATGCCAAAGACTTTATTGCTTTAACACCAACAAACTCAAAATATATTAAAAGTCTGTAGACAGTTTAATGTTAAATGAAATTTAAATGTTTTTTTTTCTAAATAAAAACATGCTCAAATTTAAAAATAAATTGTCCCATAAACATTTTACAAAAAAAGTTCATAATTATATACAACTTAATTAAAAATAGAAGATACTTTTTTGTTTAAGAACTTCAGTTTTGTTACAACGTAAAAAGCAGTACAAAAAATCCGACAAATTTGCATACCGTTATTATTCTTGGCAATACATGGCGCAATTTTATGGTTACGTTGGTTCGGGAAAAACTCTGGAAACTTGTTTCCGAGACGCGGTCTGCGCCAGATGTTAGCAAAAAAGGAAAGCTTTTAGATTTATTTAAGCTTTTCTGGATCTCACTTTAAGTAGCACTTTCGAATATTTGTAGTGATAAGATTTTACCACGGGGGTTATAATATTACTACCGGTTTTATTTCATATTTATGTGCAGTTTGTATTATTATTTCCGAATATTTGAATACTACTGAAATATTCTACTTTTAACATTCACAAGTTACCCAGTATATTAAATAAATGTTTTGTAATATTTTTAATGCTATATAAACAAGGATGCATTGTAGAAGGAAGCAACTTTAAAAAAATTATGCATTGGGTACTATCTTGGATGTCAGCCTCGTCATTTGACAGTGATTTAAAATTATAAAGCCGTTGTAAATTGGCCTCATGTTGCTCCAAAGTGACGTTGATTTAACTTAAGCTAAGGCAAGATAAAAACTAAAATAATATGTTTGAGGAGCGTCTAATAATCAGCAACAAACTTGTACCGAATATTTTTTTTTCATAATGGAACAAAAATTACTTCAATACATATTTTGTTCTAAACAAAAAAAAATACATGTCATTCAATTTTAACCCTTTAGCCCTTTCCGACCGGGCTCGCACGATCGTGCGGATATTGAAGAGTATGTTCAATATCTTTGTTTAACGCATTTTTTTGGTAAAACACATAATTTTAAATCAGCGCCAATTGACCGCCGCGCCGATCGAAAAGGGTCAATGAGTTTTTTTTATTACCATAGCGATAATGCATAAGTCGCATGTTTGTTTAACGCATTTTTTTGGTAAAACACATAATTTTAAATCAGCGCCAATTGACCGCCGCGCCGATCGAAAAGGGTCAATGAGTTTTTTTATTACCATAGCGATAATGCATAAGTCGCATGTTTGTTTAACGCACGCATTTTTTTGGTAAAAACACATAATTTTGAATCGGCGCCAATTGACCGCCGCGCCGATCGAAAAGGGTCAATGAGTTTTTTTTTATACCATAGCGATAATGCATAAGTCGCATGTTTGTTTGTTTTAACGCATTTTTTTGGTAAAACACATAATTTTAAATCAGCGCCAATTGACCGCCGCGCCGATCGAAAAGGGTCAATGAGTTTTTTTTATTACCATAGCGATAATGCATAAGTCCTTCTGTGTCAATTTCAGTAATCGTGAGCAAAGACACTGTGGTACTAAGCATGTGCCCTGGTAAGGAGGTCAATTTCACATGGGACCCCAGTGTTTAGTTCCCAACCGGGCTTAGTCTCAATTTAAGACAAACTTAAGAGTTGGAACACTCGACATGTTGCATGACAGTGCGGAGCTCAACTACTAATGTAATGGTTATCAGCATGTTTTCCGCATTTTACTTTATCCTTTAAACCCAAGCAAAATCCTACATGTATATTCTTAATCTAAACATAATTTTCATACAAATATATGCTAAAAAGTGTTTTTCAAAGAATTTAAAAAAAATATGTTAAATAGTTACAAGGGCTCCTTAAACTCGATAAAATACAAATTTTTTTTGTGCTATAAATGCAAGAAAAAATGTTATATTTTTTAAGAACTCCAATATCGTATTGTCCCTAGTTCAACTTAATTTTTTTATAGAAATAAGTGACTTGTATCTGAAATCAAAAGCTGAAAACTATTATTGGATCTTCTTCTATTGTACCAGGGAAATATCGGAACTAATTAACGTGTTAATTTTTTAAGGGGAGGTTTTAAAAAGTGCCCTCGAATAGGGATGCCAGGTCGCAAGAGTTTAAAATATGTATAGAATATACCGAATGGAATCTAACTTAATGTAGAATCCGTAAAAGCGTTCCTTAATTATTGACCGGCAGCTGTTAACATGCCCAGACGCGTTAGCAAAGACGCTGAAAAAACTGTCTGGGATAAATACAAGTGAAGCATTAATAATTTTTAGTTTAAAAAATAATTTTGAATAGCTTGCAAAATCCAGTATGAAATATTGCAGGGTCTGATATGCAAATTAAAAGGCTTGTCAAATATTTTTAATACTTACAAGTTTCTTTGGTTACTTAAAAACAGTTTGAACCGAAATTTCATTGAGTAAACTATATAAACTAGTTTTTATATAAAAGCAACGAAGAATTTTGAAATATTGTGTAAATTAGTTATATTTTTAACAAGGATGCTGAAAAAATATTTGGTTCTAATTAAGACTTATGCCCGCCAATTTGATAAGCTAAATTATTTGCGTCATCAAATTTACTTAAAATTTTAGAATGCTTTATACTTGTAAATCATAGAATTAAATTAAATATCTTGATGCAGAAATGATTTTATATCAACAAGATTTATGTAAAAATTAAGTTATGCGGTTATTTTATTCTGAAATAAATCTGTTTTATTAATCCCCACAGAATGTATTCACGATTAAAATCGTCAAAGAGACAATCGTACAAATAATAGAATATTTTTGCAACTAGAAAATTATAAATAAATAATCACTGAAGTTTTTTTAATATCATTATTCAGGCTGAATTTGTACTTTGGATAATTATAGAGTAGTGAAAGGACGAGCAAATGAATTAAAACGTCAAGATAAGTAAAGATTTATAGGTTGTTAATTTAAAGAAAAAATCTGCTAAAAACCAACAATTATTTTAAACATAAAATGCAGGACAATTTAAACGTTAAACTTTAAATGAAACTCAAGGCGGGGAAAACTTTGCGACATTAGTTCTTAAAACCAGTATTGTTGACTTCTTCAAACGTTTATTGCTCTTATTTTCCTTAGAAGTAGAATTCTCTGTTAATAAGGATATTTGTTTGGATTTCAAAATCTAAACTGTGTAGATTGTTTAATAAGCTGTTAAAAAAAATAAATTCCATTTCTTTAAAATTCCCATAAAAGATTGCAGTAACATGTTCAAAATATGAGTAAAACTAAACATAAGTTTTTAAAATGATATCTAGAAATATTTATTTTAATCTATTCAATATTTATTTTCATGGATTTTTAATTATTATGTATTTGTTTCACAATAGTTATAGTCTAGTGCAATGTTAACTAAACCAAATGCTATTTTAAAAAAAAAAAAAAGTATATATATAATATTTATATATTATTATATTTATATATATATATATATATAATATATATATATATATATATATATATTATATTATATATATTATATATAATATATATAAATATTATATTATTCAAATTTTATTATAAATATAATTTTATGTTAATAAATTTGCAATTATAAACTGGGACTGTTTAATTATTTAAACTGTGGCATTTTAAACAAATACTTTCCAACTTTCAAAACATTACACATTAGTAAAATTAACTCAACTTTTATAAAAATTACACATTGTAAAAATTATGTGCAAAGGAAATACGGCATTTGGTTACAAAATTTTCAACCATTAAATGAAAGGTAATTGTATTTTCAAAAGATAAATTCAATCTGTTTAATGAGATTATTGCATATGGCATCATTTTTCTAATTGCCCGCATGGGAGCCATTAGTTAATGCTTATTTTTGAGTCTTCAAAAAATTCATTAGTTTTTTTTTTAAAGATTTTATTTTCGCTTACGAAGAGTTTTTCCTGTTTACGCAAGCTATAATCAAATAAAAACATTTTTTTCCATTTAATTCCGCGTTTTTTCCTACTTTAAATAAGGTGGGTTATTTTAACTAAAAAGGGGTGTATATCTAATTATGATGTGGAATAATTTGCTTCGATAATGCATATTCCATACAAAATAATGCATCATAAACATTTGAGGGGTTTTTTTTAAGTCGAAAAGGTTTATAGTAACTTATTGAGGAAAACATTCATTATAGAAAAGTGAAATGTATCATTTTTCAGTTTAATGTATTAAAGAAGATCTAAAATTGTGGAATAAACAGAATATTGGTTCATTATTTAAATAAGTTCTATTGCATATTGAATTTCCAATCTTAGCGTGTGGATCATTTTTTTTATTAGCCTAAAAAATATGTTGTAATGCAACACTTTAAAGTACATTAGCAAGTACAAAAACATAATTGTACTTATAAAAGAATTACACAGCTATTTAAAAAATAAGTAGTTTGTATTAACATTATTTAAACTGTACTTTGTGCTGTAGAAATATTCTTGTATTAATTATAACTTCTTAACTTAAATCTTAAGAAATCACAAAACACTTTGAAAAAACTGCAGGAAACATCATCAGTTTTAGCTTTAAAGTTTTACACAACTGGATATGTTTTTCTATTGAGTACTAGATTCTGGTTGGAAATTTTTTTATACGTAACCGAAAATTTGTATTCTGATGAAATCGTAAAATGTTTATTGTTTTAAATATTACTCATTGTTGCAAAATAAATATCAAAACAACAATAAAAAAGCATAAACAATTCGACAAACGTTTGACATCGTTATATTTCCTTATTCTTGATACATTTAAAGCTGTATATTTGGGAAAATAAATGTTCATGCACTCATTTTCAAGTTCACTTTCGCAAAATCTACTGAAATAAAATAAAAGTTTTGGGAATTAGTTAAATATTTACCAATATCATGTGAGGAAATAATTTGTTTGTTGTGGGGACACTCTCATTGGAAAAGACTTCTTTAAAAAAGCGTCGATGTAGTGAAACTTTAAAATATCCGAAACAATTTAACGAACTCTTAAAAGAATCAATAAGGAAAAGAACTACCAAAGACTCCATCACATTTTTCAAGACCACCTTACCCCGCATACCGACCACTGTAAACTTGTTCTAAAACTAAGGTGTCAGTATGCCAATGTTGTAAATCACATTTTCGCAAATGGTGGCTGTTCATAGATTAACTGAATATAAAAAATCCTTTTATTGCCCTAGAAATGAGGAATATTAGAAAATTTTAGATTTTCAAATTTGTTTTGCACATTAAAAGAAGATTTCATGTTAAATTGAATTAGCAAACAAAATTACGGGGGAAAAAACTATAGTATAGTAAAAAGAAATGGCGCAATCACACTCTTTTTCCAAGGCCTCACGTCATTGCTTTCATTCACGTCATTGTCATTGCTTGTCATTAGATTTCTGTATATGCTTGGACTACTGCATATATTTTTATAGTAAACTAGCAAATTCAAAACCTCTTATCCATTGTAATATCGTATCATACCTAAAAATCAGAGCTAAGAGCTGAACAACTTGGGCACGTGCTACGTGCAAACTGTTGCGCAATGTGCATCACCTGTAAACTGCTTTACGCAAGCTTTTGAAATCACTGCCTGAAAGTCAATGTTATTAAGTGAATATTGCACTGTATTGTATTATTTTTAAATATTACATTCTTGTGTCAATCTGCTCTTACTCTTTAACGACCATTGTCAAGACAATGTGTGATGCTAAAATATTTTTTGCATAAATAAAAAATATAAAACAAATAATAGCCCTAGTACTGAAAGTTTTTAACAAAATGAGTTACACGAAAAATGAATTATAAAAAATTAAAATCGACTTTTTTATTACATAAAAAAATGCTACTCCTAAATAGTTCATTAACCCTTTCGTTACTGAAACGCCCCAAAACGCCCGAACAGTAAGGATTCGATAATGTTATTCCTATCAAATATTACGAGGAAGCAAAAATCCTTCGTAGTGAAAGGGTTAATGGGTTCAAGCGGTTAACCTTGGCGTGTTAACTGTAACTTTCTACTGAGAATAGGGTTCAAATTAAAAATACCTGTGTTAAAAGTCCCATCGACTTGTATCATAACAGCAACACATTTCAATGGTTTACATATTCTATTTGATAAATGAAGCACAAATATCAAAATTGTTCGTGGAAAAATTCGGTTGTCAATTCACGGAATCCAAATATCAAGTTTCATTTATCTACTAGCAACAAATTTAAAAACGCGATAACTAATTCCCTTTCATCCTGTTCTCAGAACCCTTTCCAAAAATTCTCTTCTTCATTCTTCTCTCATTTTCAAAATTTATGTTGTTGATTTATCCAAGAATTTCATTGTGAATGCCTAGCGCACATTTGTCGAGTTACTTAAGTTAATGTGGCTTTGAATTTAGATTTTTACACCGTTAAAAATTTCGTGTTTGGATTTACCATAATAATGGTAACTTATAGCTGCAAAGGCTGGTGAAATGGTTTACCATTTTTTGGTTTTTGGTCGAACCATTTTCCAAGTATTGGAAACGGAAACCTGGTAAATGGTTCAACTAAATACCAAAAATTTGATGAAGCATTTCACCACGCAGCCGCTGCAGCTTCTAGGTACCATTATTATGGTGAATCCAAGCACGAAATTTTTAACAAGGCATGTAGAATTATAGGCTAAGCCGTATGCTACAAAAGTGTAACAAATTATTGGTTGGAGAAAAAGACTTTATATTTAATACTAATAAGGTAATAATTTGGCCTAATTAGGCAATAATTTGTTTCACACACATCGGTTCACGTAACTTTTTTGACGTACTTACGTTACCGCATGATCCCGGTATGGCCACTGGTGCCTTCACGAACACAACAAATATTGCTAATTAAAACCGTAAATACACTTTTTCCTTCAGATGCCTCATGTTGATTTAACATTGTGGTAAAAACATGCACCACCGTAAGTACAATAAAAATTACCGGAAGTGTTATGAGCGAAACGTATTAGTCAAAGCGACCCTGAATGTTTGCTTGTCTGTCGATAGGATATGGTAGTAATAAAACAACTTCTACAGAGAGTATAGTTGGGCAATGATACAGACAAGTTTAAACGCTCAAATCGAAAAAGTTGAATTTTTACTGTAGTAACTTAATCATGACTATTATATATGAACGGAGCAACATATTGTTCTGCTAAAAAATATATATATTATACGTCTAAGAATATATTTATGAATTAACTGTTGACGAAACTAAAGACTATAGTAGTTTGACCGCTATTAATATGCGAAATCATTGGCTCTCGATTCCCACAACTCCAATTCCAAAAAGCACAGTTCTACACTCTTAAAACAAGAGTGAAATCCACTCCAGTTAGAGAAGTGCATTTTCGACACCGTAAAGGCATGCATATTTACTCAGACTGAGTTAAAATCACTCGTTTGGAGTGATCCTGTCGGAGGTTTAACACACAAAGGATCCACTCCAAAAGGAGAAGTGCATTTTCCAGTCTGGAGGAGTGAAATCCACCCAGACTGAGTTAAATTAGGAGTGTTTGTTTTAAGAGTGTACGGCTACGTATCAACGTCTCCTTGCTCTGTGTATAATTTTAACAGGAAGTTGCCACAGCTGGCATATCAATTTATAACTAATTTTTATGGATTAGTTTAAAGTTTATTGAATTTAAAACTAAGGATGTGCAACGCTGCACGACTTTCAAGTACCACTCAATCAATCAATCAATCAATAAGTAATTTCATTAACATCTAAACCGAAAAAGTTCTAAGGCAAGTACCATTTGTAGATGCGAAATTTTTCTCGAAACTTTTTTAAAGACAAACTTTTTTAAGACATCCTGCAGGTACTGGGAACTCTAATAACAAATTTAAGGCCAATAGCTCTTTTAGTTCAAGTATATATAGTGGTTTCAGGCACATAGACGTACCAATGTTTTTTTAAAAAAAGTTTTTTTTTTTTTTTTGGAATATACCCTTTTCAAAAAGGTTTGGAACTTTCATTACTTTACGAATACTTTCATTACCTTATATTATTGTATAATTGAAAGCAAAAATACAGTTATGTAATGTAATAATGGACTTTTTGAGTACACGATTGCGTACATTTATTCTCATCTTTTACTTGGTATAGTAAATATTACCATAAACATTTCGCACCAAACGTCTTTTGCAACTTTGTCAAATTCCCTTCCTCCGGTATGTTGCTGATGCTCTTCTGCTTTTGTATGCAGCGGAATGCGAGGCACTTTGATTTATTTTCTGTGCCGAACACTTGCTCAAGGGGCGATGTGTAATGACTCGAACCTTTATAAATGACTCTCCGAAACGTTTATTAACGTCGCTTTTTGAAGAAAAGACCCCGCTTTTTAGTCCGCTCGAAGAAAGAGCTCTTTCGTTGGATTCCGAAGGAGTTAAGTTAATTATACCATTGAGGAATTCAATCGTTGGTTTGTCATAAAGATAAAGTGTAGGAAGGTTTTACACGCAAGCTCCGGTATTTTTGGTCGTGTGTACGATGCTAGTTGTTGCAATGTTATACCGATTGGGACTTTCACATTATGGATAAAAAAAATTATGCTCATAATTTTGTCAATGACATGCACTTAAATAGTGACCAAGTCAAGTGAAATGGAGATTTAAGATTACTGGTGAAGTTAATTGTGGCAACAATCAAATAATTTGTTGATGTACATCACCATAAACATGTGGTGTTAATATCTGCGGGAAGTTAAAAAGGCTTGAATGAGTAATGGCCAACAGGAACGACGGACACGCCTATTGTTACATCAAACCTTGTTTTATACCCCCCAAAAATCCATCTAATTCATCAATTTGACTAATTCATCAAAATAAGAATGGCCACGTCTTCGGCAGCGTCGAAGTTCGTCAAGCATTGGCTTGTACCCCACAAACAAAGCATGCTTCTTCCTGCTCGAATTGCAATTTGCAATTATTTTTCATCAAACTATTTAAATAGTATTAACTTTACACAGACTGTTAGTTTAAATAACTTATTTTTTTAAAAAAATACTGTGATTGATTTAAATCCTAATTCCGACGTGGATGCTATTGTACAATATAAACTACGTTAGAATAGTCTCGAAGAAATCGTTCATCGAAATATAGAAAAAGGCATTACGTAACTCCTTTAAATGTAATAAACCAAACCATTTGAACTTTATCCAGGAAAAATAATCTTCCACGCCAAATTAAACTTCACAAAACACTTCTCTGGTCTTTTATAAATGAATCTTTAATGATGATCTGTAAAATATGAATTATCAAACAACCTATTAAGTTTTAAATCAAATTAATGAATCTCGGGTATAGACTACATGAATGCCTAGTATTATCATCAATTCAGTTTAGTTGCCGCAATCAATTCACAGAAAACTTCAATGGTAAGCTCGGATTCCAATTACGCATCCAATAATGATCCCTTAAATATTTAATAAGTGTTTACTTTTAATCCTCCCCCAAAGCAATTAAAAAACGGCCTGGGAACCCGATAACACCTACCTTTTCGCGAGCAGGAACTGCTAAAATATCTCAACCGGGCGATAATTCTTATTGTTTAATCGAAATTTCCCGCCGAAAAACAAATTCGCTCATATTCATCGTTATGTTAGTAATTACGGCCGAGATTTAATTTGTTTCTTCCACAGTGTGTAATTAATTGCAGTGTAAGGCAATCAGCGGCTTTAATCGGTTTCCAATAAGCGTGCGTTGTTGGTACAACTGGAGCGGAGCTTTCTTCTTCCCCTGGCTGGTGGCAGATAGACAGCAGGATTTGAAAAACTTGTAACTAACAGTAAAATAATTTTTCTGGGAAGTTATGGTTAGGAGTTGGATAGGAGTTTTATTAGTTACTAGCACTATGGTACCGCCTTACTGGGAACCCGTTAACTTCGCATTGCTTCCTTTTAGAGGCATGCTTACTTGTGAAAATACACTCAAAATCAAAACAAATTAAATTCGTTTTGGCGCATGCGCACTTAAAAAAGCAAACATTAATAGAGGATGAAGCAGCCTTAGGGCGCGAGCGCATATCTCAACCAAACTCAATCAATCAAACTAATAGAGGACAGCGTCAAGCCCCCGTTTCGGCCCGGTCCATGTATTTTCAAGCCCTGTTATGGTCCCGCAATCCCACGAGGATGACGTTTTTTTTAAACTAATTATATTAATTAAAAATCACAATCAAATATGAAAAAACTAAGCCTCAGGTGCACACGTAGGTATCAAAAGGAATCTATATTAAAAATTTCGAATTTTTTAGAGCTGTCTAAGTAGGTCTTTTGCGATCCACAGACATACACACAGACAGACAGACAGACACACAGACAGACTCTTTCTTTTATTATTATAGATGGTTTGAAGGCTTGCCTTATCATATGGAGGACAGTAAGAAAGCTCCATGCCCTACTCAAATTAAAAGGCTAGGATAGCCCTCTTTGACTTCTCGTTAACTGATCTGTTCTGAATGCTGGCTCTTTCAAAATAAGTGAATACCCGAAGTTCAAGAAAAAAAATGGAACCTGTTCGTGCATGGTCAACTATACTTTAAAGTTTGACACACATGGGAAGACCTGACCAGGGTGAACCTTCGTCAAACATCATCAATCAGCATCCAAGACGTTACCGAAAGAATTTGGGTTCTCATTCTTGGAGTACGATTGGCGAACGTTGTTTTTTTATGCCTAGCTTTCAAGAACAGAATATGTTTCGTCTTTTTAGTAACAGCCAGTATTCTGTACAGGACTCTACTTCGTGATTGTAAAAGATTTAACTTACTCCATGCAATTAAATGTCTTTCTAACGGTACAGAGAACCTCTAGTAAACTCTCCACTTGGCTTGCAGCAGAATATGTTCAAACACTTAAATTACAAACATGTACATACTTAAATACAATCAATAAAACGTTTTAAATCTAAACTGAGTGGACCCTTGCCTAAAAATTGAAGTTGACTATTTTTTAATTCCGTGGTCGATTATATGCTACAATTTAGCTTTAGAACATTTTATAGAGCAGGTATACTTATAATTAATCGAACTTAAACAAAAGGTACTTTTAAATCTTTCGTAAAGGATCTGGAGGACTTAATTGTAAGGTGTTTGCCTTACGTGCGACTGGTCCCAGGTTCGAGCACGGGCGTTGCCAATATAACTGAAGGTTTATAAAAGAAATGTGTTGCTCAAACTTCCGACAAACAATACCCCTTAAAATAAATGGACGTTAAATGTGCTCCTAATTCCCAACATAGTGTACGATGACGCTCTTTAAAGTTGAATTTTCCTTCTGCTCAAGTGTCTAACCTGTCACCTAACCGTTAATATTGCATAACAACATTGACTGGTACCTTGACATAATTATAAATACTAAACTATTTTTCCATAAATACGTCAGTTAGGATATTGTCAAACACCACTCCAAAACTGCTAATTTGTTAATTGTGGTTTTATCGCACAGACCTCGTTTAGGAAACAAATGAGCCCTTATATTTGTTCGGCATTTCATTCGAAAAAGGTGCAGAGCAAATAGAAGAGGAAAAATTGCAGGTAAGGAGGATAATTGTTCTAAGATTATTGAAATTCAGCCTCATGCTGGGGTGAGACTTCGCATCCATAAATCATTGAGGAATTGAACTTTTCTAAACAAAGCAATGTTTTCTGTGCGAAAAGGATAAAAGATTAACAAAGATTTTATTTTTGAGCTCTGGAGGATTTTGTAGAATAACGTTATGCAGGAAGAAGAAATTTAAAAAGAGGTTTTGGTATATATGCTTATTGATGCTTAATATCTATTAAAGTAAATTTTTAAAGTTTTGTGAACAGAATCAATCACCATCGAAACATAGAAAGACAGTTAATAAGAATTTCAGAAAGAAGTTGGACTAACTGTGAATACTGGTAAAGCAATATACATGGAAATATTTCAAATCATCCAGGTCACAGGTTTATAGTACGATATTCTGATAAAAGTTATATTTCAAAAGAGATAGCTGTAATATTAAAGCAGGTGATTCTTTCTATAAAACTACTTACTAAAAATATAAAATGCTTTCAAAAACCATAAGAAATGAGTGTATAAAGCAATTATTAGACCTGTTGTAACATGAGGCAGCAAAATTTCTACATAATTGAAGAGCTTAGTGGAAGAACGTGCTAAGTGACATTTTTGAAAAAAAAATTAGATTGTTATGTCAATCAACATATTACTAACTTCTCTAACGATAACAAGTTCCCCTTTTTCATAAACTTTACATTAGTAGATTTTTTAGGCTTTACAAGTACCGTTTGCAACAGATCTGAGTGCAAACGAAAGACTTTAAAGTCCATTTTCTCGTTTTCACCTTTTTGTCACTTAGCACGTTCTTTAACTAAGCTCTTCAATTACCGTAGGGTTAAGCTTTCGCTAAGAGATTCAATACTAATAAATATTATCTAAAGGCGGTTGTACTTCATGGAATGTATTCAATATTCACCGAGCTTAGTACAATGATCAGAAGCTTCAAAACAAATATGTTTACATAAACATATAACAGCTCATTTTGTCTCTCCGTAGGTCCAGACTTCTGGGGTCTCTTGAATCCGGAGTGGAACCTCTGCAGCAAAGGGCACAGGCAGTCTCCAGTCGACGTGGACCCTACCAAGTTGCTCTTCGACCCGTTTCTCAGAGTCATACATGTTGACAAACACAGGGTAAGATGCATCCTTTTTTTATCTCTAATAAGGGAAAATAATAAGGGTTTTACCTTTATCAAACGTGTTTGATTGCATGGCAAATATATCTCGAAACAATATTGATTTGGTAATAGCTTGCCAAATCTGGTTGCCGATATCGCTATAAACAGTTCAACTCCGGTGTTAAGAGAAAAATTGTCGAGTAATTTGATACATTTGATACATTTATTGGTTTCTATGGGAACTTCAATTTGTAATATTTTGCATGAAATGTGTTTTTTAGATTTGATTCAGCATTGATCTACATATTACGGAATTATATCGGTTTTAGGAATATATTTTATTCCGAATCGTAGACTTTTATAAATATATCTTGCTCATAAATGTAAGGCCTCTTTAAATTGAGAAGTGTGGCTCTTTAGTACAAGCACGGAATAATTTAAAAATGAATTACCATGGAATTTTTAAACCATATAGCCAAATCGTTGCTCAAAATAGCTTACAATTACCAAATTGTATCTTCTACGACATAATTCCCGGCAAAATTACCTGAACATTCGTGAATATTATCCTTAAGAATACAAATAAGGCAGAAAAATTGAAGCATTTAAACGAACAAATAGTCTAAATTAATCAATATTTAGCAAAATAATAACTTTAAAAAGTCTTTTCGAAATTATCCAAAACAGCTTTGGCTAACTATCAAAACATTTGTTAGCCAAATTAGCCAAAACAACTAGCATTAGCCATATGTGGCAACCCGGATTACCCCACCGAATAAAAACCTTGATCCGCACGCAAGGAATAATAGGAATAAAGAAATATAAGCTCTCTTACCTTTTGAAAGAAATACACGCGAAAGAACTTTGATAAGGGAAAAATCTATTCCTCTGATTTCGTATATCCCCGGAAATCTTCAATAACGTCTCTATATATTAAAGGAATTCGGTGCCGAACACACAAGAAATAGGTGAATTACCTTTTTCCCTGCCTGGGGCCTTTATCCAGCAGACAATCTGGCGCAAAACTCCCATTTATCAAAAAGAAGTGATTAGATTTTAATCTTTTTTCTTTTCTTTTTTTGTTTGGAGTCTCTTTCTACCTTAATTCGGACGTCTTTTCTCCATTTCTCATCTTCGGGCTTTATTCGAGTCAAGGTACGGTTATGGACGAAGTTGGGAGTTTTATTTATATCCGGTTATATGTAAGTTGCTCCTAAAAAGGAGTCGGGGTTGCTCTTTAACCCTATAATGTATTATTTTTTTCGACTCGAAAACAAATATATTTGTATCTTTAATACTCATAAATTAAGGGGAAAATACTGCAAAAAAATTAATTGCATTGGAATTTTAAAAATTTGCCATATGACAAAAAAAAAACTACACTTTTAAAACAAAAGAGTAAAATCCACTCCTATAGGAGAAGTGCATTTTCGACACTGGAAAAGAGTGAAAATTAACTCCTAAATCGCTCGTTATCGAATTAAAATAGCTCGTTTGTTAAGATTGTTGGATGTTTAACAAACAAGAGTGAAATTCACTCCTATAGGGGAAGTGCATTTTCGACGCCGAAAGGAGTGAAAATAAACTCAGACTGAGTTAAAATCGCTCGTTTGTTTTAAAAGTTTACAAAATTCTAATTTTGTTTTGAATGAATAGAAAACTAAATATATTTTAAAATAACCCCCTTGAGCTACAAATATTTTTTCAAAGCAATATACTTGTATTTAGTACTTATATTGTTATACTTTGAATACTGCCAAAGGCGTAATTTCATAACAGTTAATAACTTGGCCCTTTAATTTTGAATACACTTTTACTACTGTCATCTATGAGGGTCATTAGTAACTAGAACATCAAAACAGATTGTAATAGGTGAAAAAAAATACAGATTTGTCGAGAGGGATCTCTACTTTAGTAGAATGAAGTGGATTATGTTACTTGTTGCCATATGGCAACAGTATGCATTTGAGGGTTAAAAGGGTCTGAATACAGTGTAAGAGAAGACGGCGTTTTGAGTTTAATAGTTTAAAATAATTGATTATTGATATACATTTTAATTGGCCGCATGATTCCGCCTTGCTGGGAATTAATTAACTTATAAGAAAATTGTTTTTCTTTTTAACCCTTTCAGTCCTGATGGCTTCAAACTTTTTCTATTGGAAAATATTTTTTATTAATCGAAATAGATGTCAGCCATATTTTTTTAATTATGATCATAAAACTGATGGTGCCAAATGGCATCACTGAGACTGAAAGGGTTAAGAGGCATGAAAACTTATAAAGAAGCTTTTGTTTTGGAAATTTTATTATTTTTTTAGCTTCTTTATAACTTGGTAAATATGTTTTTCATTTCGTTTTCAAAAATTGTTTTAGACAAACTTTTTCTTCTAAACTGTAACAAAAAAAATCGAAAATTAAGTAAATGCTTAACTAAGTCCCAAATTTCTTCTACATAAAACTACATGAATTAAAAAAAAACCGTTAGACGTAGCATATAGTAAAAAAGGCTAGCTGTTAAAAACAATGACAGATTGTGGGCGTGGTCCTCCCAACCCTTTAATTTGGAATGCTTCTTTGTTCAGTCAAAGTAAGCCTTATTTACCAAGTGAAGGCAGTTTTATAACGCGGAGATTTAAATGCACTAAGGGACTAGCGTGCGAACATGTTTAAAGATCTTGTTTCTGGCCGTGATTGAGTGTGATTGGCGACAGTGCACTTAACAACATGAGATTGGAAGATTAGCTTACACGATCTTTGCAGAGATTGATAAGCACTTGTTAAGTGATGTAAAATATTCATATGGACTTGTTAAAACCACATTTATAAAAAGTGGCATAATTATTATAAGTAGTAGGGATTTTAAATTATATTTCCTCTAAGTTTATCGTATTTTGCATGACATTTCTCGTAATTTACTCGTATTAACAACAGGAGATTGGATGATTAGTTTCCACGATCTTTGCTGAGATTGATAAGCACCTGTTAAGTGCTGTAAAATATTCATATGGACTTGCTAAAAACCGCATTTTTTAAAAGTGGCTTAATTATAAGTAGTAGGGTTTTTAAATTATATTTCTTTTACGCTTATCGTAGTCTGCACAAAATTTCTCGTAATTTTACTTGTGAAGTTATTTTTCCCTTTTGTTAATTACTTACTTATTTACACATCTTTCACTCCAACATGGAGCATAGAGCCACCGTCATGGTCCGCCACCTCGCCCTGTTGGCTGCAATGGTCTTAATATCTCCCCATGACTTGTTAAGTTCTTTCACTTCGTTGTTAATTATTCGACGCCGCGTTGTTTTTCGCTTCCCTCTTTTCCTTTTGCCTTGCGGATTCCATTTTAAGACCTCCTTTACTTTGAATTTTTCGGGCTTGCGTAGCACATGCCCGATCCACAGTCATTTTCGTTTTTTAATGTTTCTTTTGTTAATTAAGTTGCTAAAAAAGAGGTTAGGAGTTGGTACAAAGTTGGGGTGAATCTAAAGATGAAGAGCCACTTTAATTTTAAAATTATGTAACACGAATAATTATATTGTATTAATTATCTGAAGTTTTATATTTGTTACAATGTCATGCATTTTTCTGCACAATATTACTTCAATATCATAATCCTACATGAAACAAAAAATAGCGCAAACACTATAAACAACAATTTGGTTCCGCGTTAGCGTTTATCGTATCGTCTATGCAAATGTCTACTTTTATTCAAATTAAAGAAGATTAACAATTTTTCTAATGTTGTCTGATAAACTTGGATATGTCCATCTCATATTTGACCCTTGGAACTTTCAAAAACATTTACCTTCGTGATCAAGATAAAAGAGGGAAATTTAAAATGTAGTTAATTTTTTTTTTTTTTGAAAATATATATAATAGATATTTACAACTAACAGATTTCTCTATCATCGCTTTGTTTTCTAATAATTCAACTGTCTGTCATTCTTTGTTCGAAAAATATTCCTTTCCAGCAGTTTAGATAAAATGTTTCACAATAAATTTTTAAGTTCGGAGAATAAAAAAATAACCAATAACCGCAATGTAAACATTTATATTCGAAATTTCCCCAAAACATCTTTTCGAAAAGTAAAATCGAATATTTGCTGACGAAATATACAACTTCGCATTCCAATTTGAACACAAATTTCCCTAAATAACCAGATTGTGTACATTAAAAAGACACAGCCACTTTTCGGTTTTTATCTTTGTCCTTACACCAAAGAAAAAAAGCTTAAAACTAAACGAATTTCTTTTGGAATACTTTGAAGAAAAAAAATCTATATATTCAAAATAAGATGGAAGGACCACGCTTGACTTGCAAATAACACAGCGACAAGCACTGGGGGAAGAAAGTAAATATGAAATCTGCTTGAATATCTAAATCTAAATAAATGTTTATTTAAAAGGCACACAAGCTTCAGTATGTTCTCTTTTTTTTTTTCTTGAAAAAGATGATACGATTTTGATAGTTCGATTTTAAGCCGAGCGAGAAGTTCTAGCGCTGGGAATGAAAATTTCATTTTAAGCACCGAAAAAAGCGAAGCGTTAAGTTCTGGATTTTTTTTTATCTCTTACGTAGCGATGCGTTAAGATTTTTTAATGTGTAGTAGACACGTTGAAAATAAGATATTCGGTTTATAGTGAGCGGTAATTTTTGTTCCATTGCTCATAGAGATAAGAATTTTAGCTTGGGAATTTTCGATGTTTCTCCAATAGTTTTAATACAATTTCGTCTTGTGTGACTAACGAAAATAATATATCTAATTTTCAAACTTGCGTATTATTTTGTAAAGTTATACTGTTGTTAATAAGCGCACTTTTTTGTTCTATAAAATACCCATATTTAAACAATTAAGGGATAACTTCCTTATAACAAAGAAATTACAGTATTTAATTAAATTCACGTTTTTAGTTCAAAATAATCAATTTCATTTAAAATTCTGCCCATTAAAGTGCATTAATACCAATAAGTGAAAGGATCACGTTTTATAATGTTCATCATAACTTCCGGCATATGAATAATAACGTTCAAAGATTAACATTATAATAAAGTTAAATAAAAACATCTATCATCGATTTAATCGCATCCGAAATTCAAATTTATTTCACTGAAACTTTTCCAGAAACTTTCTTCCCTTAATCGCCCATTTCACTTGAAAATTTTCCGTTGGATCGCCCTCATGACAACGCCAAATTAGCGCATCACATTAAATCTCCACGTTTCACTAATTGGCCTAAATCATGGAGATTAAACAAGATGGAGGAGCTATCACGAGAAAAACAATGAAGAACTGGTTTTCATTGTGAAGTCATGATCTTCTGCTATGAACTCAAATAAACCACTTGGTGAATATCTCGGCACAACGTTGCATTAAAAACAGATAATAGGCGGTAGAATTTTGTAGAAAGATATTAAATTTATGTTTTATACCTTTCATTATGCTTTTAAAACTTGTTCATCATAAGTGCCAATCGAAAACTTTATGGACAAACAGAATTTTCTCCATAGAGTTTAGAAGGAGGAGTAGAGAGGGGTCTATCAGTTCAAATGGTTTGAAGCAGGGCTGTCGGGTTTTTCAAGCTATTGCGCATACTGAGGTATCCCAAGATGCATCGCTCTAGCCTGCTTCTTTCGTGCGTTACTGCGCACATACATGGGCCGCTCTATTCTCTTTCCTAACTCGATGATTTTCTCTGATAAAACACAGCATACACAGTTAAAGGACAACATTATACACAGTTGAGGTACAACATAATGCACAGTTAAGGAACACCACTATAAATAGTTAAAGGACAGCACTGTACACAGTTAAGGAACAGCTTCATACACAGTTGAAGTAAATCCCTATACACAGGAAAAAACAACAATTAAGGGACCAGTGTAAACACACTTACACTGTTAATGGTTACCATCGGAAATATTCAGTTTAGCGAAGGTTGTACATTTTTAGGGACTTGATCGCTTGCGCCTGCGAAAATGGAAATGTACCCTATTTTTTTAGAAGATCCAAGTACAGAGTGAGGCAAATAAAATCGGCCCCAACGTGGAGATAAGAATGATAGAAATGTTGCCATGTTACGATAGAAATGTTACCAAGTTAAAAACCAATACAAAAGCAGGCTTGCTAACTGAAGCTATTGATCGCTTCAATATTAAGCCCAAACAAACGCCTGGCGAATTATTTGCCGGCAACTACTCTATGGTATGAGAAGCTAGTTGAAATGAAATCTAAACAAGGTTTGTAGAGCGGATCCTAGGAGCGGATCAAACAAAAAGTTCCCACTAGTGATTATTTCGATAGTCATTTATCCTAGAGAATCGGACCTTTTTGTTTTTGGTATAACAAAACATTCTTATTTGATAGCAAGACACAAATTTTGCATTATGGGACGTCTTCATACAATATGAACTACTAAGATCTAAACTTGCCACTAGTCTATGAGTAATTTTAATGTGAAGCTAAACAGATCCAACCAATGAAAAAACAGTATTTAGGCGGCAACAAGAGTTTTTCTCGCCAAGCATTTCTACGTATTCCTATCCCTAGATCAAGGCCACTTTTATCTGCCTCACCCTGTAAATTATACTACTTTTAGGTGAAAAACCAAAATCAAGGTTACTGGAACCACTCTTTTTTGCCTTACTTATAATAACTAAATCAGAATTTTATGTTAATAACCGATTCTTAAATATTCAAAATTATGCGTTTCATGTCAGCGAATGCGCCTCCATTGCTTTGTCGGATGCATAAAATCTACTTGGCAACTTTCAGGATTTTCACTTTTTTTCTCGCCAAGCATTAGCTCATATCGCCTCCTTGAGCTCAAATATTCCGCCACTCTACCTTTTATTTCAGAAATCATAAACTGTTCCAAACATTACCCGAAATTTAAATTTCTCTCAACGAGTCGTCGCCTACCCGCAAAAGCTTCAATTACGCGTGTTATTTTGTATAATGAGTCGCTGATCATTGACAATCGAGTTATTTTTACGGTTTCGCTGTTGGTTTGTCAAGATTGCAACTAATGTAAACTAAGAATCACGCATTTTGAAATGGTTAAATTTCGTTAGTTTCAATTAAGGTAGCCTTGTGAAAAACACAAACATCCATTATTACCTTCTACTTGATGTATCTGTTAGTTAAATACGTGTGGTCTTAAAGTAAAAAAAAATTAAAATTGTTTTGTTGATGTAATTTGAAATGAAATCAAAGCGGTACCCAAAAATTCTTGCATAAATAGGGTTATGTCAAGGAATGTAATTTAAATTTTTGGCATGTCTAGTTAAAGAAAATTAAAGAAATATATAAATATATATATATCTATATTAATTTAATCATTTTAAATAATTTACAAAGCTTTAAACTGAGGTAGTCAAAAGACCTTAAGACGTGTTGAATGTCATAATGAAGTTGTTTTGGGTGGCACCTGACAACTCGGTTACGTCACTTGACCAAGATTCAAAATCCGTAGCCGACTTCCTCATATAGAATTGGTGTAATTACTAGAAACAATGGGAATGTTTCCGATGATATAACGCACTTGTTTTCATTTTTTCTCCGTACTGCGATTTCATTGGTTGCTTCGGTTTCACTCTCAAAATGACCGATATAGATGAAAGAAACTTCTCAATATGCAAGATTTGCATATATTCTATTATATTATACAATATTATATACATTAGTGTACTTGCTTTGTATATGCAAGCTTTCTTTAATAAATGTTTTGAGCAATCAACAGCACAGCAAGAAGTTGGCATTTAAAAAATTTAATAAGTAACATATTCTTAGAAAACTCATTTTCAAATACCAAAACAAAAGTAATTCCAGAAAGCAAACCTTTTGGAGCTGTTGCCATGGCTACAAAAACAACCTCAATATAGCTACAACCTTAATATCGGCCATTAATATGACGTCCAACATTAATACCAAGTCCACCAGCTAGAAAAAAAGACTTTGCAATCTATGTTACAATGTTAAACTCATCCACAAACAGAATCCTTCAAAATTGTACCGTAAACTCAAAATCAGTTGAGTAATACTTACTTACTTGTACCTCTTTCACTCCAACATGGAGCATAGGGCTTCCATCATGGTCCGCCACCTCACCCTGTTGGCTGCAATGGTCTTGATCTCTCCCCATGACTTGTTCAGTTCTTTCACTTCGTTGGTAATTGTTCGACACCGCGTTGTTTTTCGCCTCCGTATTTTCCTTTTGCCTTGCGGATTCCATTCCAAGGCCTCCTTTAACTTGAACCTGGGCTGTGAGGCGCCCTGTGCTCAGAGTAGCGATCTACGGATCGGAAGGTCCGGCGATCAAAACCTGGTCGCTGAAAACGTATATGCGGAGTACGTGCTCGTTAAATCTGTTGGGTCCGAAAGTCCTGTGGGCGGTCATTGCGCAGTTTCCCACGGGTACATATTCCTGGAGACTATTTCCCTCCCCTTCAGGGACATGTCTAAATTGTGAAGGTTGCGCGTGATAGATGGCAACATCTGTCACGTATATGTGTGCATGTGAGTGTGAGTGTGTGTGTGTGGTGACTGTCTTACTTGACGAAGGTTTATAAGCGGCTCTCTGAGCAAGCACACAAACCTGAAAATATATGTATATCATCCAACCAACCAACCAACCTTGAACTTTTCGGACTTGCGTAGCACATGCCCGATACACCGCCATTTTCGTTTTCTAATTTCATATTCCATTAGTTTTCGATTACATGTTTTTAATATTTCAGAATTTGTTACTTTATGGAACCACTTGATTTTAAGAATTTTTCGAAGGCATTTGTTAATAAAGATTTGAAGTGTTTTCATGTTTGTTGAGTAATACATCTATGTCAAATTAATGTCTTATCTCATTGAGATTGATCCCCGTAGGGAATACACGGAAAGATAAAAGTATTCGCTTGATTTTGCTAATTATTTAGAAAAGTGTAAGTAAATGATCTGCTTTGTTGTTTCGTTCATTCATGCTCATATAAATAGAAAATTCTGAGTTGACAATTCAATTATACAAAAATCCCTTTATTGAATTAATATTCTGAAATAATTAATTCGATTTGTCCTAAACTGTCAAAAATCCATTATTGTTACGTAGTTATTGAAAAATTGTTACTTTTAGAAACCTTTTGACATGATAAACTTTCATTTACATTTAATCTTAAAGCGCCTAGGCGGCTATCCAAACTTACTTATTATAAATTAAGGCAGATTAGGATTTTACAAGTTGCTGAGGAAAAAGTTTCAATCTAGTTAACAAAGTCATTATACACTGCTCAAAACAATTAGGGGAATACATGGTTTAAACCATTTCGCCCCCAATGATTCCCTTTGGTATCATCAGCTTCAGATTTTTTTTTCTCACTAAGTTAGACTCGTACTTATTTAGCGTTAGATGGAAGAATCAAGTCTTTTGAAGAATTAAATAATGTTTGTTTTAATTGAATGAAAATATGAAAAACATCGTAAAATTAAATCCAATTAACTAAAATTTGCCCATTAAATTTTAGTTAAAACTTTAAGACCCGTTTTCTCTGTTTTGTACCATTTCAATCTGGATGCATAAGGAATCTATTTCACAAATTGTAGATTTTTATAATAAAGAATAAGAAGTTGGAACTGGACGGGTAAACAAAAGTATGCAAAGTGCTCCCTTAATTGTTTTGAGCAGAGCACTTAATCAATATAAATAAATTTTATGCAACCTACCTTTGATTAGGATGGCTTTGTGTATTTTAAATAGTTGCTTAGTTAAGGTAGGTTAATACCCAAAATTTCCCAAAATTCTAAAATTTTTACTATTACTTTAATCTTTTCCAAATTTGGCATAGTGATTTCAAGTATAATGAATAATACTATTTAGGCTTTTGTTTTTATTTAAATATAATTTATTTATTTTAAACGGTGATTTTCTGCTAAAAAAAGAGGTTTGCGCTAACAAGTCTACCACATTGAATTACTAAACCAAATAAAATCACTTCGAATAATAAATCTTAATTTCATAATGAACTTATTCATGTTTAATATTTTCGCCCAAATCTTAAATCGTCTTTTTTTTTCAAACAACTTCAAAGAACACCATTTTTAGGAATCTCTTTAAATCAAATGCCACTGCAGGGGAGTTTATTCTAGTACAAAATCGAAACTTTTATTTCGCCTTGTGAGTTTAATTAAAACTGTTAAGTTTATTAATTAAATGTCTCTAGCAGACAAGCAAATAATAACGAGAATACTTTTTTTCCTTCTTTGCCCTGCTTGTGTGCTAATTATTTTAGATTATTTCTCACTGCGGGGCATTTTCGGAACGGGCGACTTCTTCATTTACTGGCATTTAATTCATCGTGCTAGTCCGTTGCTTTTTCTGCTTGAATTAGTTTTTCAAAAATTCAGAATGGTAGAAAAAGTACTAGGGCGTTATTTTTTATTCCTACGTATTAATATAAGGGGATTCTTTTAAATGCGTTATCTTTTTTCTTGATGTATTGATTTTGGCTAAAGAATGAATATCAATTGTTTAAGTTATACAACAATATCAATTCTATAAGATTTGAAATTTGTTGAAAAATTGACTTTTATAGTTTTTATTTATATTTTGTGATGTAGATAAGACTGTTTAAAACGTATTAATAATAGTTTGAATCGGGAAACAGTGTAAACTTTCATTGTATTAAGAGCTCTACTGTATTTTTGTTGTTTTGCTTTAATGTTCTGTAAAATGCTCAGGAACGTTTACCAGTACGTGTGCTGTATAAACCGCAGTTACACTCTTCGAGCGTTTGATTTCAGCAGCCAATTGAGCGTGACCACGATTTTATCAAGGTAAAAATTTAACCAAAAACTCTAAGCTTCCACTGAAACTGGCGCTCAAGGTCATAGAACCAAACGAGATTGGCTCGTGACCTTGAGTGAAGGATTCAGCGGAAGCTTAGAGTTAATTGGTTAAATTGTTACCTTGATAAAATCAAGGTCACGCTCAAATGGCTGCTGGAATCAAACGCTCGAAGCGTGTAACTGCGGTGTAACGCCTAGCTGTAATTTTCCAGAAGGGTTTGAGTCACAACAACTTACAATTCCCGATTGATTGAGATGAGCACTTATTAAGTTCACGCCGTGCAAGTGTGCGCAAGATGAGAAACTGCAGCAAAAGCTGTAATCAAATACAGCTGAAAATTATGATAATATGAGTGTATTATGATGCAAAAACATACACACCATAAATTATATTTATATTCCTAGACGTTGTCCAGCTCATATTTTACTTTTACATAAGCTTAACCCTTTATAATGCTGTGGGAAGTATACTTCCCAGCAACTTCATCAATTTTGATTAGTGCTGCCATCTCCTGATAACTTCAGAAAACACAAACAAAATTACTAATGCAGGATTACTATGGACAATGCGTTTGAATAGCTCCCAGCGGGCAATGGGAAACATACTTCTCACCTAAATAAAATGGTCTTAATAATCAAAATTAATTTTAGGTAATGAGCTAAATGAATTTCTTTTTATAAATCAATCTCAATCCCAGAAATACTTTAACGAAACATTACTAGAAAAAAATGGCCTTATAAATTGTTTAAAATTGAAAAATAATTATTGAATGCATTGCTTTATGTGTGTATGGTGACAAAATTTTAATTTTTATGATATTCCATAATATTTCGATACAAAAAATAAGTACATTTGCGCACTCCAGATAATTTATTTCGAGCAAATGTACATTTTCTCCAGGCATGTCAGAAATGTCTTCATAATGCACACATTTGTTTCTGTTTATTTTATTTCGAACCCAAAGCATTATCCCTAATTTACTTCTAGCATTAATATACAATTCATTTTAGATTTATCTATTTTTAAGTGATTTATATTAATTCTAACATTGAAAATAAGAACATATTTACCAACGTGTAACATTTAACGAAACAGACAACAAACGAACATATATTTCTTCAAATAGCCTGTAAAACAATTTCCCGACTATGTACTATTCTCTTTTTGCAGTAGATCTGGTCATTTCCAAAACTTTGAGAATTTTACTTTATAGCCTTACTGGGAAATACATCTTTTTTAACAATAAAGCTCGACTATAAATATCTGAACAAAGAAATAGACATGCATTAAAAAGAATAGCGTAGGCTGCAGTTTTAGAACCAACCTTTTTAGCGTTCTGGGGGCAGTTAAATCTGTTTTATATCATCCTCTTTTCATTCTTTGCAGAACGATATTAGAAGATGTTGTTCTTAAATAAAATAAGTTTATTTTGTTAATGGTACAAGTCCTTCTTGTCCAGTTATAGATAAGGCAGTCATTATTTGTCATGTCCCATCATAAAATGTTTATAACATTTATTTGTTATCGTTAGCCACATATAATGAATACAATAGATGCCAGCTTAGCTTAAATGGGGTCGTAGGTCAAGCCGGCATGCAAAAATGCGGTTAAACTGGAGAAGTGAAATTAAAGTTTAAATTAGCTTATGAATGCACATTTATACATTGAGGATATTTAACTTATAAATAAGTATATAATTAATATAAAAACCATTATATTCCATATATTAAAGCCTTACAAGTTACATGTCATTAAGAATTAAGAAATTTTTTTTTTTTTGTGGGTTAGAAAATTGGCATTTTTTTTCCAACAGAGCTGCTTTATTATTGCCTAAACTTATGAAAAAGGCATATTTCCAAGAACTGAGAGCCACTTTTTGTGTCACCATCTAGTCGACTCTCGCTGCTGGTTTTGACGCTCAGATTACATAGAAAATCTTAAACTTACATCGTAGCTTCTCCATTTTTTCATTAGCGTTGTATCCCAGCAATAGCAAAGAATTATTTTTTACCACATTTTTTTTTAAGTTTTAGGTACACAAAAATGCAGCCGATTAAGGCGGAGATCAGATAAAATGGAGTCCGGTTAAGAGGGACCTTAGTATATTTTAGCATGTTTTTACATGCTTCCAATTATCTCAAACAGTTTAAGTAGAGTGAGACCATTGGTTCGGTTCAGATCATAAGGTAGAATACGGTAGTCTATACTGTCATATTCTAGGCAGATTGGGTGGTTGCAAATTTATCGAAACAATCTTCATGGAAAGAGCTCATAAATGTATCATGGTCCAATTATCTGACGTCGTACTAGGTCCTACTACATATTGCTGCCGCCTTAGATACTACTCTGCACGCTATATATTACTTTTCAGATACATTTTCTTAGGCACTATTTCAAAGTACTTTACATGTTCTTTCATATATGATTATCATCACACTTCACCATGATTAAAATTTGCATCATCTACAAAAGTATTTGAATTGTTCTTATAGTTTATTCACGATAATATGAAAGTCAGAATTAATAAAACCAATTGATATTTTTAGACAGTGGTTACCAAACCCCAAAGTCGCCAAAGCTTTGATTTTTTTTTGTGGCACGCGTTCCTTTTAGGTTTGACTGGTGCGTCATGCCTAGAACTACTGTGAAACACTCATAATAATTAAATGAATGAAAATATATCTATAATAATAAAAGAAAGAGTCTGTCTGTCGGTCTGTCTGTCTGTGTGTATGTCTGTGGATCGCAAAAGACCTACTTAGACAGCTCTAAAAAATTCGAAATTTTTAATATAGATTCCTTTTAATACCTACGTGTGCACCTGAGGCGGGACCATAACAGGGCTTGAAAATACATTGACCGGGCCGAAACGGGGGCTTGACGCCATCCTCTATTAGTTTTTGCTTTTTTTAAGTGCGCATGGGCCAACACGAATTTAATTTTGTTTTGGTTTTGAGTGTATTTTCACAAGTAAGCATGCTTCTAAAAGGAAGCTATACGAAGTTAACGGGTTCCCAGTAAGGCGGGACCATACTGCTAGTAGTTAATAAGTAACTCAATACACTACTTTCAAAGTTTATATTTCGATTTATTCGCATTTAAAACAGTTACTATAATATTTACGGTACTATAATCTTTACGGTACTTCATTAGAAAGTGGAATAAGGGTTTCAAATATTATTTGTTCCGAAGAAACTTTGCAGAAGCAGATAACTGAGATATTTTGCTAGTGTGGAGAAAACAGTTTATGGATACTGCATTTGTCAATAATGCTGTTTGTTATGACCAGATCTCGAGTTGTTACGAATGGACTTTGGTGCTCCGTTGTTCTTTTTTTTTTTTTTTTTTTTTTTTTTTTTTTTTTTTTTTTTTTGAAAAAATGTGTCTTAACACTGTAAATTTATGCCTTAACACTTTCAACTCCAATTGAAAATCATGTAACAAGTGTTTACAGCAAAACCCAAGTCTTACGGTTTGGCATTAAATACTTTTAATTGATTAAATACTTTAATTGAATGATTAAAGATTAAAACAAGTTTCGTGTCAAAGAATAGCTATACTCTTAAAACAAAAGACTGAAATCCACTCCTATAGGAGCAGTGCATTTTCGACACTGGAAAGGAGTGAAAATTTACTCAGACTGAGTTAAAATCAATCGTTTGTCTTAAGAGTGTATATAGTTGATACTCTAAGAACATCTATTGTCACTTATTTCACTCGCTAGGTGAATAAATGAGCCAAAATCAAGGTTTATTTCCATTATATTTTGATGTATTTCACAAAGACGAAGAAAAAAGGTTGTAGTGTAGAAAATCTCCTGTGGAGTTGACCATATCTTTACAATTAGCGATTCATAAAAATTTCTAATCGTTCAATATTTTTGCGTGAATTGTACCACTTTTAAAACCAAGATATAAATCCGATGGTTTCGCATAAAATACTTTTTAAAGTCAGTGGTTAAAATGAAAATAAGTTGAGTGTCAAAGCACGGCTATAGAATCAATGTTCTAAGGACATTAATATTTATTATCTGCATGGAAACATTTATATTACAACTTCCCACAGGGAAATGATTTGCAGTTAATGTTGTGAATCCTGTTCTCAACTTGTTCGACATAAATCATGCCTTTCCGTGATTGTTGTAGCGTGCAGTGAATAATTTCATTGTTCTCACGTTGGAGTGGTTTGAAAAGGGCTTAACTAATAAAGGGTTTAACTATTAAATTAAAATTTCTATAGAGGTGCTATTAAATGATAAAATGCTGGTTTTCAAACATACAATGGTTGTTTGAATAAGATAAATAACTCTAAATATGCCATTTTCGGGAAATCCGAAAAAAAAAACCTTCTAAATCCAATATTTCTTAATATGTCCTTACATTTTTTTAATGGACGCAACCTTTTTTCGCAAATTCACTACTTAGTTTATTAAGATTAGTTATTTTTACTTGCAGAAAAAAATAAAAAAGCTATAAGGTGTTTATTTTTAACTGTAAATAGTGTAGATGTCTAATAATGCCTTAGTTTTATGACACTTTATCCTATTTTAACTCAAAGTTCACACATAATTTTCCTGTGACATTTTCTCTGTATAAGCTTTTTCCGACAAACACTTGGATTTTCTTTCAAATATGAAATTAACAACAATGAATATTTCCAAACTTCAAAATAATGAATATTCTCACTGTCAATTATAATAATAATTCATAAATATTATCTTGTTTTATCTTGTTAACAAATAATCTTTTTAAAAAATTTAAAAATTAAACAAACCCATTTGCATTTTTTAAACAAAATTATGTTTATTTTTTAAGATATGATCTTGAAATTATTTTCAAATAAAAAAAGAGCATTAACATTTTTTAAAAATTATGATTATTTCAATAAAGCCTGATAAAATAAATTATTAATTGATTGAATATTAACAAAGCATTCGTTAGAACTGTGTCTAACCAACCAAGTAAACTCTTTTGGTTGCTTTGTGTTTGCATATCTTGCGTTTGCATGCACATGCCAAATTACACACTGGTCATTGTTATTTAAGTGTAATCGTTCAATTTTATGGATGTTTGTTCACGTTTCAGCGTTATTCATTGTTCATTGTTCAAGTGAATATTAAATTTCAGTTCAAAATAGCAATTTCTTTTGTTTAAGTTCATTCTATTGAAATTTTTAATTGGTTCAGTGTAAATTAATATAGGACTTAATGTATAAAGTCTTTTGCAGACTCGGCATATTCCCCTGAACTCCGAGCCATTTGTAAATTAATAATATAAACTAATACTATATAATTACAATAATAGTGCAAATTAAATTTAATTTATTAGTTTAGTTATAAATAATTTTTATTATTTTAATACTTAAATACCATTCGCGGCACTACGTTTATAGTGATTATCAAAATATATTATGGATATTTTTGAGTTAGTTTTCCAATTCTATTCTAGTGTAAAAGTTTTAATAAATTCTGATTTATTTCATTATTAATTAACAACAGAAATGTGAAAGCTTAGTAAGAACGATGCTACTTTTCAAAATGAGTTTCCTATATCGACAAAAGACGAAAATACTAAATCAAATGTTTTTCCACTCTTTTGTTATTTTTAAGACTGAACTTTCCGACTAAACTGATTTTTTTTCTCGTCTTGTAACTGTTTGTAGACAGAGTTCTTTTCTTCTAAAAAATATTTTAAATTTCATAATAATATTAAAAAGCCCAAGTACTTTCTGAAAAAACTATCATGATTTTTCTCTTTTAAAAATTCGAACCAAGATTTTGTTTAACCATTTAAACGTAAGGGAAAGTTTATTCTGCAAAATTGTTTTCTTAGAAACCTAATTTATATTTTCAAGAAAAATCTTGATAATATTATTTCAAACGTTTATTACCAATGTAGATCTTATAGTAACCAATTATTTTGTTAAGAAACCTAAATTGTATTAATCTATGACTGATTGATAAAAATAAAAATCATGAAAAGTACAATTTGTTAGAGAAAAAAAATACATAAAAATTTAAAAGTGAGAATTTTTCCAAAATAGTATGTGGTTTATTTGTGTTTTGGTTGTGTGAAAGTTAAAGTCATTATAACTAGAAGCCCAGTTGGAAGTGCCAGCTCAGGTGATAACCTCATCACTTGACCAGTGTTCCAAATTACGAGGCGTAATTTAGCTGTGTTAAGTCACCATGTATACTAAAAATAGCCAGCCGGAAACGTTTCAACCTAAACTTTCAAAGTGTCACATGAGTGAAGGGGCGGATACAGAATAGAGTGGCCCAAGTATGTGCGCAGTAACGCACAAAAAAGCAGGCTAGAGAGGTGCATCTTGAGATACCTCGGTGCCAGTTTCGGTTACTATGATATGTGCAGTAGCTCAAAAAAAAAACGATAAAGCGGTGCATGTTGGGATACCTCAGTGTCGGTTTGTTATGCGCAGTCAGTAGGTCGAAAAACATACAGCCCGGCTTCAAACCGCATTTGAACTGGTAGCCCCTTCTCCTCCTTCCTATGTCTACTGATATCACTCGAAGTCCAGTTGAGTGCCGGCTCAGGTGTCCGACATCGTCCCTTGACCAGGGTTCTCCATTACGACGCTTAATTTATCTGCATTAACTCTCCTAAAGGAGAGTAAAAATAGCCAGCCGGAAACTCACAACTTAATCACATCATGAATGGCCCGACCGTGGCCGAGTGGTTAAAGGCATCCGCCTCAGGATTCATCCCTCTAAAGGAGTGCGGGGGTTCGAATCCCACTTACTGCCAGTCATCCTATAAATCGGATATCTGTACTGGAAAGAGTAGAAAATTCCAAATCGTGACGGATGGGCCCGAGTACGCAGGGACAGACGTGCTCGTTAAAACTGTGGAGTCGAAAGTCCCGACGGTGTCAGCGTACGATGTCACTCCATTAAGTTTCGTTGGGTGCCCGCTCAGGTGTCGACCCCGTCCAGGTTCTTAACCAGGTTCTCCATTACGACGCTTAATTTAGCTGCATTAACTCTCCTAAAGGAGACTGGAAATAGCCAGCCGGAAACCCACAACCTAATCACACCATGTTTATTCTAGGTGGGCTGTGAGGCGCCCTGTGGTCAGAGTAGCGATCTACGGATCGGAAGGTCCCTCGATCGAAATCTGGTCGCTGAAAACTCACCGAGTATATGCGGAGTGTGTGCTTGTTAAATCTGTTGGATCCGAAAATCCTGTGGTCGGTTATTGCGCAGTTTACTATGGGTACCGGTTCCTGGAGACTATTTCCCTCCAATTCAGGAACATGTCTAAATTGTGGAGGTGGCGAAAGATGGAAACATCTGTCATATGTGTTTGTGTGTGTCTTGTGTTGTCCTACTTGACGATTGTTTATAAGCGGGTCCTTGCGACCAAGCACACAAGCCTGAAAATATATGTCAACCAATAAAATCCAAGTGCCATTTGATTTGGAGGTAGATATCACTCGAAGTGCAGTGTTGGGAATCAGCTCAGGTGTCCGACCTCGTCCCTTAACCAGGTTCTCCATTACGATGCTTAATTTAGCTGCATTAACTCTCCTAAAGAAGACTAGAAATAGCCAGCCGGAAACTCACAACCTAATCACATCATGTTTATTCTAGGTTAACGGCGTCATTCAGAACACCGGCCATGGTGTCCTGTTTCGAGTTGAGGCCAGTTCGCAGTCGCCCGTGGTGAACATCAGCGGCGGTCCGCTGTCCTACAGTTACCGCGTGCACGAGATACACCTGCATTTCGGACGGACAGACGCACAAGGATCGGAACACAGGGTCGGCAGCCATGCTTTTCCTGCAGAGGTAGGTGGTAAAAGTTACAGGCTTATACAGTTATGTTTGATATTTTCGAAATGTGTACCTGCAATATGAATTTAGAAATGTAGTATAACAGTGTGAAGTAATCGCAGTTTTTTTTCAATCTTCATAAAATTAACTCATCCGTTGAAGCCTAATATAATTTTACGTAGCGAAATCTGTTATGGATAGTTTAAACTATTTTCAAGCCTACAAATGTAAAGCGGAAATAATTTACTATAACTTGTGAACGAAGTATGTGCTTTATGGTCACTGTAAATAATTTGTCATTATTCAACCAAGACATGTAAGCCAACTGCAAGGCATTTGTCTTCAGATATCACAGAGTGTTCTAGCAAATATAGGATGTAGAGAAAAAAAATATTATTTCTTCGTAATCGAATATTATTCTTCGTAACATGAACTATTACACTCTTAAAACAAACGAGCGAATTTGACTCAATCTGAGTAGTTTTCACTCCTCCAGTCTTGAAAATGCACTTCTCCGAAAGGAGTGAATCCTTTGTGTGTTAAACCTCCAACAGGATCACTCCAAACGAGTGATTTTAACTCAGTCTGAGTTAATATTCACTCCTTTCCACTGTCGAAAATGCACTTCTCCAACTAGAGTGAATTTCACTATTTTGCTTTAAGAGTGTAACTAGAATGTATGTTTACATAACAGTTGGGTTATTTTTCTTAAATAGTAATCGATTTTTCATGAAACAGGCTAACTTTTCGTATACATAAAAATTCTTAGTATCTGACAGTGGCCAGAATCCGGAGCTGCAATGTACATTCAAAATATACTCTAAAGTATCGTTTAAACGTATTAAAATCCCAACAAAAGACAACAAATATAGTTAATATGTAGCTCGAATATGACGTTGCGCAACCAGATCCGCCTACTGAACACAAGAAATGCTACTTTTGGTCCCCCTAACAAACACAACTTTCCCCTCTGAGTTGCAAGACAAACTACCAAATCCACAACGCAGAAAAAAAACTTCCCCTTTGCTAATTGAAAGAGAAAAGTCTTCCGTAAGATTATCCATTTAAACGTCGCAAATATGATTAGGCTACCAAGTGGCTCTTCAGGAGAAAGCCAGGGGACTAATTTGATTAGTGTAAAGTTTCTCCTTTTATTGGTGTAGAGGACGAATTAATCGGAAAGTTCTTTTTGTGTGTTTTGGGGGCAGGTAAAAGTGGGTTAAGTCGCATGCTTCAGATTGGTTATTTTAATTGGATGTATGTTTTAGGAAGATTTTGTTTCGGTTTTGTTTTTAATTGGGTCGGATTTGGGTGTTTTTTTTTTAATTGGTGTTTGACAGCGATTTATGTGTTAGTTTAAATTGACTTTAATTGATTTTTCTTTAGTTTGAGTTTTTTTTAGTCTTTCTTAATCATTATCATCACGCGGATTTTAATTTTCAATGAAACTGGCTTTAAGTGCGTCAAGTTTTATTTTCCTCAATTGTTTACTTGTGTTACATATTTGCCAGATTTATCTAAAACAAAAGTACTCCTCCGGAAAAGAAAAAAATATTCCCCTTCAGCAGGTTAATTTTGATTAGAAGACCACTTTTTTCACTTCATTGGCGGTACCACCTAAAATTGACATCATTTCAAAGAAATTTCTCTAACTTATTTGACGTACTCATAAAAAGTGTTTAGAGCGAAAATTTGCGTTGTCTTTTTTTTAAATGTTTGTCTCGTTATGACATCCAAACACACATCATTCGATTCTTCACACTTTGTTCCATTAGACATAATTTTACATTAATCTCTATAGAAGTTAGAACTACTATTTTTTTTATTTAGAAAATAGCTAACAAGCGTTTCACCTGATTTTTGAAAAGTTAACTTCAGTTCCACAAATTTAAAACACAATTTAAACTATTTCGGTAAAAATAATTGCTAAATTTTTTTTAATAATATGGTCAGATACCCTAAAATATGTAACTCGAAGTGTTTTAAGGTAATATATATATTCGCATTTGTTTTACACAGTTAAAAAATTTTGGCATTATTTAAAAAAAAACATATAAAAAATATAAAAAAATCTTTCTTATGACACTCTTATTTTTGACCTAAAATAAGGTTGTTTTGTGAATATCAAATGTTTCTGTAGCGTAGTAAATTTTTGGGACTGAAAGGGTTAACGTCCCCATCGCCAAACCAGTTCGTCGAAGATCCTTTCTCGTAAGGCCAATGCACGCCAAGAGAGGGTTGGGAAGCCCAGTCGGTTAAGCACTCACTTAGCATGCGGAAGGTCCCAGGTTCGGGTCCGGGCATCGCCAAAATAGCTGCTGACCTATAAACGGCCCGTGCAGCCAAAATTGTTCGACGAATAATACCCCGTGTAAGGGAGTGCACGTTAAATATCCTTCAAAGTCCTAACGCTGCGTACGATGTTGCCCTTAACGGTTGCGTTGGGTGCCTATTCAGGTGTTGGCTCGTCACCTGACTGTGGTTCTAAAATACGACGCCCGTCACCAATAGTCCTCGTGTAGCTCTAGTGCGACGATAATTCAAAAACCTAGCCTAACCTAACGCCAAGAGGTGCTGTTGTCTCTTCGCTGTTGCAGGTAGAGAAAGTCTTAACACCACCGGAAAACCTCAGGGTTTTTAAATGTCCAGTAGACAGTCGAGCCAAAGCAGTTTGGATTTCCCTTTCACCAGCAAAAAAACAATTGAAGCACCCAAACCATTGCCTGTATAGCATGGGTGCTGATGGCAGCTTCCATGGGTTGTTAATGGAGGGAGGCCTTGCTTCTATATTAATAAAAGAGTCTGTATGGCTGTCTGCCTGTGTATAGGTCTGTGGATCGCAAAAGACCTACTTAGACTGCTCTAACAAAATTCGATATTTTAAATATAGATTCCTTTTAATACCTACGTGTGCACCTGAGGCTTAGTTTTTTCATATTTGATTGGGATTTTTAATTAATATAATTAGTTTTAAAAAAGATCATCCACGTGGGATTGCAGGACCTTAATAGGGCTTGAAAATACATGGACCGGGCCGAAACGGGGGCTTGACGCCATCCTCTATTAGTTTGATTGAGATATGCCCTCGCCCTAAAGCTGCTTCATCCTCTATTAGTGTTTGCTTTTTTAAGTGCGCATGTGCCAACACAATTTTTTTATTTTTTATTTTGGGTGTATTTTCACAAGTAAGCATGCATCTAAAAGGAAGCAATGCGAAGTTAACGTGTTCCCAGTAAGGCGGGACCATACTGCTAGTTTTAAATAGAGTTCAAGATAGGTATGTGTGCTGTTATACTCGCGTTACAAGTCGTCAAAAGCATCTTGCTTATTTCGTAATAATTTATGATAAATATGAAAACTATATCAATTGCAAGGCACACATCGATGATTTTGTCCAATCCTTTCCCCAACCCCCTTTTTACTAACTTTATTATAAGAACTACAATTTCAGAGCAAACGTCCAAGCTCAACAAAATCTAGGGGTCAACCCATATATAATATGGTTACCCAATGCTAACGATTACACCATTTAGATTCTTGGTACAAACGAATAGTTGAGAAAGTGACCTGAGGAAGGATGTCATTTGTAGTTTTTTTATCTATAACACAGTGAATTAAATTAGTGTATTTTGAAGAATACAATTTTGGTTCTTGCATGTATAAATAATAGTGTAAAAAAAGCTGTGTTACAATAGCTTTTAATAACTTTATACCAGTCCAGTCTTTAAAAATAAAGCGATTCTATTAATCTACAGAATTCTTTCTATCTACTGCATTGGAGGCTTACTTAAGCTTATGAGCAAACTAGCAGTATTGTCCCGCCTTACTGGGAACCCGTTAACTTCGCATTGCTTAATTTTAGAGGCATGTTTACTTTTGAAAATACACTCAAAATCGAAACAAAATTAAATTCGTGTTGGCGCATGCGCACTTAAAAAAGCAAACACCAATAGAGAATGAAGCAGCCTTCGGGCGAGCGCATATCTCAACCAAACTCAATCAATCAAACTTATAGAGGATGGCGTCAAGCCCCCGTTTCGGCCCGGTCCATGTATTTTCAACCCCTGTTATGGTCCCGCAATTCCACGTGGATGACGTTTTTTTAAAACTAATTATATTAATTAAAAATCCCAATCAAATATGAAAAAAATAAACCTCAGGCGCACACGTAGGTATTAAAAGGAATCTATATTAAAAATTTCGAATTTTTTTAGAGCAGTCTAAATAGGTATTTTGCGACCCACAGACATACACACAGACAAACAGACATACAGACTTTCTTTTATTATTATAGATGTAACCAGTACACTTATAATGTACCCTTTCCCCCGCTTTCTTTTCCACGACCCAATTACCGGAACAAGCATCCAAATCCAAGGTCCAAAACCAGAAAACAGACCCAGACGGCCCACCCAGCTATAATTGTTCCTAATGGCGCTAATGAACACACTATTAAGATTCTGGGTACAAAATTATAATCGAGAGAGGATCGACCATGAATTCTGCATCAGGTCTTCCCTTAGCGTCTGGATGGATGTCCACAGCCGGGATAGTACGAGTTGGAATAGTTGTTGATAGAACCATTTGTCTTATGTTTCTTTATTGTGTCATCTTCACCAGCAATATTGTCAATTGTAGCCTTATAACTTCATCGACTTTACTTTGTGCGATTTAGTAGCAAATTTATTTATTTGGATGGATTGGATGGCCACAGCCGGGATAGTATGAGTTGGAATAGTTGTTGATGGAACCATTTGTCTTATGTTTCTTGATTGCGTCATCTTCACCAGCAATATTGTCACTTGTAGCCTTATAACTTCACAGACTTTACTTTGTGCTATTTAGTAGCAATTTTATTTATTTGGATGGATTGGATGGCCACAGCCGGGATAGTATGAGCTGGAATAGTTGTTGATGGAACCATTTGTCTTATGTTTCTTGATTGTGTCATCTTCACCAGCAATATTGTCATTTGTAGCCTTATAACTTCATAGACTTTACTTTGTGCTATGTAGTAGCAATTGTATTTATTTCTTTGGCAGCTCCATGAAAAGGCATAATCAGGTTACCAAAAAATTCGAAGCATATTTTACAAATAAAAATAATGAAATGAGAGGAATCAAGTTATGTGATATCTTTACTACCAGTTCCATCCTTACAAAAAGATAATAAACCCCCTTTTTAATATAAAATAATATTTATTCGCGTGAGTACCTTTTCTTCTTTCCTCTACCTTAGCACCGGAACGAACATCCAAGTCCAAGGCTCCTCAAAGTTCTCGGAGCCCACCCCACCTATAATTGGCCCAGCGGTGCTAACGGCCACACTATTAAGATTCTGGGTACAAAATCATAATGGCCGTTTACAACCAGGATAACATGAGTTGGAGGACTATTTTTGATGGAGTTTTTTTTATATTATCTATTTTTTATTGTGTCTAACTTGCCTATCTTCAACAGCAATGTTGTACTTCTGTAGAATTAAAACTTTATAGACTTTGCTTCGTGAGATTCAGCAGATATTTTAAATATTTTGGTAGGCCCATGATAAAGTTAAAGGCCTTCAAAAATTATAAAAAACAAAATAATTAAATGTGAAGATTCAAGATATGTTATATCTGTAACACTAATTCCATCCTTACAATAGGTAATAAACCACCTTTTTAATATAAAATTATATTTATTCGCGTGAGTACCTTTTCTTCTTTCCCTCTACCTTAGCACCGGAACAAACATCCAAGCCCAAAGTTCTCGGAGCCCACCCCACCTATAATTGGCCCAGCGGTGCTAACGGCCACACTATTAAGATTCTGGGTACAAAATCATAATCGCGAGAGGGGACGACTATGAATTATGCATTAGGCTACCCCTCTCCCCCCCCCCTCACCGTCTGGATGGATGGCCACTTAGACCGAAGAGATTGATGACTTCAGTACACGAGTTGGACAAACACGCGTCAGGGCATTATTAGAATTGTTTTTGTGTTGATCTTTTTGATGGAATCTCTTTTTTTTGTCTGTTTTTTTTTTACTATGTCTATCTTGGAAAAAGCAACGTTGTCTCTGTAGTTTTATAATTTTACAGAACCCTGAGAATATTGCCAGATGGCAAAAGGGGAACTTTTTTTGTTTCGGATATTCTTTTTTTTGGATTTTTGTGTGGAATGTTCAAGGCTTTCGGAGGAAGTATTGAAGTTTTTTTTTTTTCACTGATGTTTTTCAAATTTAATTTTTTAGGGGAGTTTGTATTGATTTGGTAATTTATTAGCAATTCATGCGAAGGGTTCTTCGCAATGCTTCTGGGGAGTAAGTTGTATTCAATGACTTGCATATTCGATTTTCGGGTAGTTCATGCCTCATATATGTTGTATCAGAAGAATGACACATTTTCAAACGATTTTCTGTTCCTTAAAGATTTTTTTGTTAAATTATTTTTAGCTAGTATCCTTCATTGAAATAATTTGTCGAATAGGTCTGCTAAAAACTCAATTTTTTTCCAAAATCTGTGTGGTTTGTAATATTCCCTGCATGTAAAATCTCGTAGTTTTGTTCTCTGATTATTCCCTAAATTTTTGGGGTTCATTTAAAACTTGTTTAACAATGCTAAAAAAAAATCTGAAGTAAAACACGCATTTTGATTACCGCTTCTCAAGAAATGTCCTCAGAAGAAATATATTATTACTAAAATGTGGCATATGTACCTCTAGAAGTTTTAGCTAGACGTTGATACTTGAGTGAATAAGCAAAAAAAATCAGGGCATATTCCTTTATGAGTTGAATATATAAGTATAGATAAAATAAAAGTAAAAGTGTTTTTCAAAATTATCACTGAAAACTTTCAGAAACTAGTTTTAAGGCATTCTTAGACAAAAACAACTTTTGACGCTAAATTAATCAGTGGAAACAAAATATTTACTTAAGACCGCAACATCTAATTGGGTATGTGACGTTTATAACATTGTATAAAGATAATATTTTGACTATCTTACAAATCCAGAAATGCATTCTGCAGTTTTATTAAGGAAACAATTACGATAGGAAAGCTTCACTTATTGCCTTCTTTAAATTACCGACTCGATTGAATCGCTTAATGGAAAAAGTGGTAAAATTCACAGTACCATTTCCTTTAACTATTCTTCTTTCACCAAAATATCGAAAGTAATAAGCGTAGGGGGAAAATCACCGAAGGACTTGACTCTATTTTCTCATTCATAGAATCAATTGCCATACAATATTAAAACCTCCACTGCTGTTTGCCTCTGAATATCCTCAGGAGTTCATTCATCAAAGCAATTCGAATCTCTTTGATAGCGTAAAATCAATCGGCTCCTGCGTAACAAGCCACCCCATTAGAGTAAAGACGGTATTTACGAAGACAGAGGGAAAACTCGATGTTAACAATTCTCTCGTTAAGTTTGACAAAATACACGGGTTACATTGAAGTTGCGGTTTAAAATAACAGAAAAGTATATAAAGGTCAGAAGTATATGTAAGAGATGAACTGTTATATAATTATAAGTTTGAAATTTGTGAATTATCCTATTTTGACCGTTCAGAGTTTTTATATTTTTAAAAATAGGACTTTTGTCTCTGAGTGGTTGACAAATGACAATGAATGCACCCTCTAGAAGAAAGGAGCATAGGCTTTTTGGCCCGTTACCCTACTCGCCAGGAATGAGTCACAAGCGACACAAACACATTGATAAAGAATAGCATTTATTGATGAACACAAGCATCAATGCCTTACCGGAATTCGAACCCGAGCCCAGAAGCTTCAAAGGCTAGCTTCCTAACCGTAGTGCTGCCTCGTCGGCCTGAGCTGTTAGTCGCCATCTTGATAGCGATGCAACTTGTGTCGGTCCCAGGCTTTTCAGAAGTTGTAGAATTCTCACCTAACTTTAGTTCTCCTTCAAGCTTATGTTCTGTGATAATTGTATTTTTTTTCAACTGAAATCAAATAACAAAACAGTTTGCTGCATTTAAGTTGTCGAGCCCTTATGGACGTTGCTCTTATTTTTAAAAATTTTACTGTTTGTGTCTTGAATAATTGCTTACACGGAAGAATAACTCACAAAATAAATTTCACTCCCTTTCCCTGGAATATGTGGTTACTAGCTCCAACAAAGTTTTATGCAAGCCAAATGAACCAGCGACCTGAAATAAGGATTGTTATATTGAATACTAGCAGTGTGGTCCCGCATTAATTCGAACCCGTTAACTTCGCATTGCTTCCTTTTAGATGCATGCTTACTTGTGAAAATACACTCAAAATCAAATTCGTGTTGGCGCATGCGCATTTAAAAAAGCAAACACTAATGGAGGATGAGGCAGCCTTAGGGCGTGCGCGTATCTCAACCAAACTCAATCAATCAAACTAATAGAGGATGGCGTCAAGCCCCCGTTTCGGCCCGGTCCATGTATTTTCAAGCCCTGTTACGGTCCCGCAATCCCACGTGGATGACGTTTTTTTAAAACTAATTATAATAATTAAAAATCACAATCAAATATGAAAAAACTAAGCCTCAGGTGCACACGTACACTGTTAAAAAAATCACAGTAAAATTACGGGCTTGGGACGGCAACAAAGTTTCCAACCATGCACCGTTAAAATACACTCATGCCCATATTTTCCTGCATACCGTAATTTAACGAGCCAAAGTAATACAGTGACAACTGTAAAATTACGGTCCTTAAACGTAACATTACAGTATGCCTAATTACTATTTAAGCGTAATTAAACGACCATGGACCGTAAATTGACAGCCATAATAACGGTATCAAGCGTATAACTGCAGTCCTTGAATGTAAATATATGGTCTAACTGATTACGGTTTAACCGTAAATTGATAGTGTGTAATTGTATATATCTGACCGTTTTCTGACGGTCTAGGTAAATTAATTAACGATGTGTTCATAGCATTAAGAGGATTTATCAGCCAATTTTATTTTGATTCTGACTCGCCAGGTGGCGTTACAAATTTTCGCCAAATGATACGTCTGGCGATTTAAAAAAGGGGATACGTTTCTCTTTCTGGGGAGTGGAGCACGGCAAGCTTTCTCAATCACAAGATAAAGATTATTCGATTGTAATCAGGTTTAGACTAACGAAAACTGGTTCCGGTACTCTTTTGCGAGCCCGGACGATGTTCTGGAGGGAAAAAAATTGTGTTGTTTGGTTATGTCTCTTTCATTTAATTTTTTTATTTGTTTAATAAATTATATTTATTTTGTAAATATTACGATCTTTCAGGAAACGATTTCTTTTCTAGTTTGCTCGTACTAATACATTATATTTCTATTTATAATTACCGAGATTTGATACCGCTATGAACTGCTCTAAAGTCATCCCTGTAAACTTCGGAATACTAGTTTAGCTTCGGCACATAAACAGTATTGTTCTTAAGGGGTCATAGAAGTCTTAAAAATCTGCAAAGAAGGTGATCTTTAATGTAATTTTTTAACTACTCAACATATAAGTAGATTTTTTATATGTAATTTTATAAAATTTATTTATTATATAACAAATTTTAAAATTTATGAAACTTCAGCCAAAACTAAAATAAATGATAACAAACATAAAACTATTTGAACACATTGGGATTAGGCTTGCGTGCCAAATTTTGAGGTCAAAATTGAAGAAATGAGCAAGAAAATGACTTTATATTGTACAAATATGTACAAACAAAGACTTGTACCTAAATTCTGAGCTCAATTTTAATTAGAATTTATGTTAAGAGCTTTTTTCTAAAAAAATAAAAATTTAAGAAAAAAAGCTCTGAAAATAATTACTTATTAAAATTTAGTTTAGAAATTAGGTATAAGTCTTTGTTTGTACATATTTGTACAATATAAAATCATTTTCTTTGTCATTTCTTCAATTTTGACCTCAAAATTTCGCGCGCAAGCCTAATCCCAATGTGTTCCAATGGTCTAATGTTTGTTATCATTTATTTTAGTTTTGGCTGAAGTTTCATAAATTTTAAAATTTGTTATATAATAAGTAAATCTTATAGAATTGCATATAAAAATATTATACTTTTATATTGAGTAGTTAAAAATTGCATGAAAGATCAAACTATGCTTTGTAGTTCCTTCTTTGCACATTTTTAAGACTATGACCCCTTAAATCTAGTTCCGTACTTTTAATTGTTGGCGTAGCAATCTTTATGTTTGTTAAAACTAATGGCATACTAATGCAAAAGTAGAAACCCCAATGTATAATGAATCTGTCGTATTAGCAGTTTCAAAGGCAATAATAAGGTCAGCAAGATACAAACAAACGCGGGTTTATGGTCTTCAAAAACATGTGCAGGAACCTTTTGTATTGCTAGTGGCAGTTTGTCAATTTGTTCATTCGGTTGCTCTTGTAAATTAGACACTGGTCTCTTTATTACAAGCCTTACTCCCGCCACTAATCTGTACATTCGTTCTGAAAGAAGCTTTCTACATTGCACACCTTTGGAGCCGGGAAATCTTGACGTGTTTTTTGCAACTTTTCAAGGCCTCTAAAATAGCGTCGGACTGAGTGATTGGCACATTAAACTTTCAGTACTCTGCCACCAAACGACACATGTTCTTGAATGTTGCTCGAGAAGTTCTTAAAGAATTAAAAAGCCTACATGTGCAGTTACTTAAGTACTAGAATGAAATTCTCGTCGCAACGCAAGGGTATTATAATAACATTAACTGCCACCTATAACCACTTCCGCACAAGATTTATAACTTCAGAACAAATATAGACTAACCCAGCATTCAGTTACAATTTGAATCTTCAACTCTAAAAATTGGCCACTATAATTACATTTTTTCTTCCGCAAATTAAATAAATAATCTTTATAGTTTGCTAAATTTATTTGCAGTTTGAAGAATAATTATGTAAAATTGAACGAGTCACATAATGTAGCATCCTTTCCGTGATCTTTGGCAATGCTTTGAAAATCTCACCTTGAATTACACGAGATTCTTGTAATTAAATAACTATCAATAACTATAATATTTGAAAAAACCTGATATATCCAGAACATTTGGCAATGATAAATATGAAATAACTCCAAATTGCACTGATAATTAAAGGAATTTAATTGTAAATTAATACCAATTAGCTCTTTAAGCAAAAAAAAAGTAACACTGTGAACCACTTTCTTAGTAAACAAATATAATAAACATTAAAAAAAATCACATTGTTACACATTTTTTATAACGCCATTCCAAATCGATTTACAAAGAAAAAATTAATAATCTTTAACATTTCAAATAAGGTTTTTCGTGATATTGCTGATGTGGCAACAGTAATTTAAATGACTAAAAATTAAATTCCAATGCTACTTTAATGGGTCGCGTTCGTCGACATGACAAGATGACAGATATCCGTATGGACGTACAAACAGAAGAACAAAAAGTATGAAGTTAGGTCCCTGCTGTCCTATCTTTCGATGACAAAAATGATTCTTAAGATCTGATGGATAGAACAGATTTCGTCACCGAAGTAAGGACAGACAGACGGGACACTTTGGGAAGACTACCATGTCAATACCTTCTTTTCTATTAAAAAAATGTTCCGAATTTAAAAAAAGATTATAGAATATTCTAAAAATAACGTCAGGGCTTCATCCTCATTGACTATACATCCCAGGACCCCTCCCTAAACATTTTTAAATAAACGTTTATATTTCTCCCTTCAATAAACCCACAGACTACGGCCGTCATTTTAGAAATGGTAAACCAAAGGTCACTAAGTGATTCGATTGAATAACTCGTCAAATATTCAGCCAAATGTAACAAAAACTAAGATTTAGGGTTTATGAGGATTCTTAATATTTCTTAATTATAAAATTGGGTGCTGCCATTGAAAATTTTAAAGTTAACAGCATTTTTAATATGAAGACGGCTCCTTATGCAATTTTTTTGTCCTGCAATTAACTCATGATGTTATATAAACACAAAGTCAAAAAGGTTCTATAGGATGACTAACGTTCGAAATAATCACTAGTGGGAACTTTTTCCACAGCTGTACATATCAAAATAGCTAAAAGTATCCAAGCGCCAATAGCCCTCGTGTAGCTCTAGTGCGACGATAATTTAGACCAAATCTAATCTAAAAGTATCCAACCTATACTACAACTAAAGTAGTCAAGTTTAAAAGTCGCGCGAAATTCTTTGGCTGGATTTATAATGAGTTCCGCCCACTTTTCCATGTGGTTTAGGTTTACAGTTTGAATGATTTAGATATTGGCGTTTTTTTCCTTCTACGATTTGGCGACATTTATTTTTGTGTGTCATCAAATTTTAAAATCATAGATTCTCGTTTGTTATGAACGTTTTTGTCATAAAAAGTACTTGAAATGTAAAAGCATCATTTAAGTTCTGTATTAACATACAAAGATAATGCATGAGTGAATTATTTAAATTAATAATAAATCTTTTTAATCAATTAAGCCAAGTTGTCCTACAGATGTCGCCACGATTCTCAAAATGAAGCTTTTAAAAAAAAATAATAATGAAAAAACTGATTGATATTGTTCCTTCAAATCTTTTTTAAATTGTCTTTCATCCCTATTTGCGTATCTGGTGCAAACAGATCATATGTTTAAAAAATACTTTTCAAGAAACTATGATTTGAAAAATAAAGCATTACGTGTATAGGACTGACAGTCCCTCTTAAAAAAATCAAAATACAAAATAGCAATTTCATCAAACATTTAATTTTATTCATTGAAATTACAAGTAGAACAATTTTCAAGAATAGTATATTAACTTAAAAAAATAGTACATTAGCACACATGAATAATACAGAGGAAAAAACCCTTCCTAGCATAGGAATCTGTCTACAACAGGCCTCTTTGGCAGTTTTAGCAAATCATCGCCTAACCTGGTGTAAGGAAATCAGTTCCTTACTCGGTTCTTCTCTCCCAGCAACCCCAGTTCACGCGAGACACAAGTCCCACGTTTGTACCAAGAGAGAAACTGATTTCCTATCACCAATGTCTGCAAGCAGACCAAATTATGGGAAGATTCCTAAGCAAATCAAGGTTTTCTTCCCCTCGACTCTTCACATATTAAATTATAAAATAAATTTAACTAAAAAACAAACATCAAAGTATTACACTCGCAAGACGTATAGCATGGAAATAAATTTCTAGAACGAAAAAATCCACACACATTTATAAAATATTTAATTATTTTAATCAGTTAAATAAATATTTGAATTTTAAATGTAATTAATAAAACATCGGAAGAATTATAAGAACTAAAATTTTTACTAAAGTCCTACACCCTGTAAATTATTTATATTTTAGTAGCATTTACAAAGATATAAACAAGTTATGTTATTTAATTATTCAAATTTTAAAAGTCTTTTTTTTATTATAAACTCATGTGAATTCATCAGATCAGTCCCTGATTTATGGAAATTCTATGCTTTTGTGTAAAACAACACAATGTCAAATGGAATGACAAGAATGAGAATGGAATGAGCATTTAAAATAGTAAATTTATACATCATCTAGATTTGTAAAGTATGTTTGCTGTTTAAAAGTCACACTATTTGTGTAAAAAAATATCAAATTCTAAATATGCTTATCGTAAAACTTTTTTACAAGTCAATTCTAAAATTTGGATCAAAAAAGGGTAAAACTCAAGCAGTTCCTTATGATGATAAAACTTATTTACAAAATATGTTCAGGTGTTTCATGACTAGCTCCACTCCAAAATGAATGTTGATAAAAGATTAGTTCAATGTCACTGCATATCCAGTTTTGAAACTATAATAGAAATATATTTTATTTTTACCAAAGTGCATATCATAGAAGATTATGAAAACAAGACACTTTAAGGGGGAGTCCATAAATTATTGTTATTTGCTTGCAGTGATTTGTTTTGGGTTCAGCATAATAGTATCAACAAATCTCATGCGAGTGTCAAGCCATGAAATATAACCAAGAGAAGAGTGATGGGGGGGGGGGGGACAAAATCGCCAAAGTCGTCTAACGTAAAATATGGACGCCCCTAAGCTATCAAATCCCTTCAAACACACAACCAGCATTAATAGAATTATCTATTTCATTGTGACTCTCCAAGTTTCATAGCTTAAACAAATACGCGGGTACACGGGAAAAACCAAATGATTTTGTAGAGAATTTTCCTTAGCAGGCCACTTAGGCGATGATAGCGAGTGATCGCTTAAACTTGTGTAAGGAATTCAGTTAATACCACAGAGATCATAGTTAAAGTAATAGAGTGGCAGATCACGTGATCTCCAATGCTAACGACAGACGGGACGCTCAAGGAGTTCCCACAAGAGCCCCAATGAATCCAGTGTTGTTGGTCACGTGATCTGCCACTCTAATACTTTAACTACCTTCTCTGTGGTTCCTAGCAACCAAGATTCAGGCGATTGACGATCCCGACGCTCCCGAGACCAAGCGACGAAAAAAAAAGAGAAACCAGTTTTCTGCCGCCAATGTCCGCCAAGCAGACAATTGTGGGCGTCCGCCTAATAAATCAATCGGTTCTTCCCGCCTACTCTTCAAATATGAAAATTACAGTTTTGACATTTTTAATAAATGTTATATTCAGTCAATTTATTTTTTAAAAAGAATTTTCTGAAATGTTGAGTTACAATTACTTATAACATCTTTGGAGGACTATTCTAAGTAGTTTCATTTTTTTGGGTCTATGTTTCAAACCTTCACAAAAAGAACTTGTAACCTAACTTTTATTACAGACATCAACATTTTGGCCACTCTTTATTTCTTGCCAATAGTCATAGCCAAATTCAATATTGTTTATAAAAGATACATTATAAAAAATAAAAATAGACCACCCTACCTTTTGTTTGATTAGCCCAGTCGATGATCGGAACCAGACATCGAACTAACTTCTCCAATACCAGTCTTTCGATTTCTACTTCCTGCGAGTGAGACTTCTCTGCTTCACTTGCATTAGCCACTAGGCATTCCAGGATAATCTGTAAATCGGATAAAAAAAAGCCTTCAGAACAGTGGTTGATTTAGGGTTATGGTTAATAGTTCATTATGACACACAGCCTACAAGGTTTTCACCCAATTACAAGACTTGAGATTGTACAGTTTACAACCAAGTCTTACTCAGGAATCGAACCTAGACTCCCAGTTCTACAGTCCAGGAGCTATAACCGAGTATGAATATTGGGTATCATTTATCAGACATTTTTGGCTGTTCAGGCTGCTGTATACGTTGGCAGTTATTTTGAGGATGCGTGGACCTGAACCTGATACCTTCTGCATGCAAGGCAAATGTCTTAACTGACAGAGCTCTTAGCTGATTTACGAATGACCTGGTATGATTTTACTGCACTATGTCTTAATTAGAACAGAACCTTTATAGCTGTTTCAAACAACTCTAGGCCAGAAGCATTCTCAGATATTGACTGAGGGTTCCTCAACTGAAGTTAATAACTCCAGTGAAAAATGGTCCATTCATTGTTGTGGTTACTGAAGTTTACCTTCCTATGTAACATGAGCTCAACAACTACTTTTCACAGCGTAGCCATACAACAGTGGCTCATAAATGGTAATCAAGATCATAAAAGGAAATTTTTTTAGCAGGAATTAATATCCAATAGGCGATCTGAAAACAATTTCAGGTGACATTTTTAGTTTACCTTCCTTTTATCTTGAATTTGAAAGAACAATATAATAATAAATTAGGCAAACAATAATGAATATTAATTTAATTTGTGAAAGAAATTAGTTAATTTTGGTATTTAAATTACAACTGGAGGCTGTGTTTGGGGATTTTTTCTAAGGTGTAAAAATCTCTAGGTGGCAATTACTGTTGCAAACATATTTGCTTTTCTATAAGAATTTCAGTAAGTATTTAATAGAAAAGCAAGCTATTTTAGTTCTCCTAGAGTTTCTTGTCGCCCCTGGAGTGCCAACTAATTCTCTGATGGTGAACTCATTTTTACGAGTCCAAGGCCCAAAATCTACGTCAACAACATAATTATTTCATGCCTCTTCAACTCCTTGTTAGCACAGGCGGCTTGTTGGGGAGATGTCCAAAGAGAAGTTTGCTGTTGGATCCTGACTTCGCAGCATCTGCCAGGTGCAATCAGAGTCTTCCTTTCTTAGCTGTCCTTCAAGTTTTGTGCAATCAATGCACTTGCAGATGTTAGTACACAGGATCCTGCCCTAAATATAACGAGATAAGTTAAAGGTTAGGTTGAATTATCCTCGCAGTAGACAGAATTCAAAATTGAAGGTCGCTAGTCGCAAAATGCGAATGAATCCTCCAATAATGCAACAGCAAACTAAATTAAATCTCAGTTAATGTAAAAAGTTTATCAAAATCCTCAATTCAATTTTTTTTATTTCTGGTTATGAAAAATCTCACCATAATTTTTCTTAAAATTGCTAATGTTCACCTATTCTAAATTAGCCACCGCTGTACTATGACTGCTCTAGTTCACCGGTCTTGTGTCTTAAACTCTCTATGAAAACAAATAAAATTCTGCAGTGCTGAAATTCCATAACTTTGATTTTATATATATAAACAAAATGATTAGAAATTGGAAAACCCTGGCCATCGTGAACTGTCAAACTTGCAATGATCGTAAATTTTAAAATTCAGACAATTAAAAAATTTAGAAACTCAAACTACCACAATCCTAAATAGTAATTCTTTAAAAGGCACTCTGGTAATGCTATTAACACAAAACTCAAAAATATTAAAAATTTTCTGTTAAGCGCTATAGACTTTGGAATTTGTGGATAAATAAGCAAAAATATAAATTTATTAAAAATAAAAAAAAATGCTCTTAGATACTGTGCATTAATGTTTTGTGTGATAGTCATAAATATGTACATTTTGGAAATTTTTTTAGATAATGAATGAATAAGAGAAAAATGCTTTCCACTGTACCTGTTAGTGTCCTTCTCACCTTCTTTGCTGTTTGGGCGTCTCATGGAAGCATCCAATTGATGAGCCGGATGATCATACTTTAAATCTTCCGGGTCTCTTGGACCTGCTGTAGGCTTTCATTCACCAGAGAGATGAAAAACAACAATAATCCTAAATATATACATTTGTTTAGAATAATCTAATAATCACTTCTGTTAATAATATAATATTAGGGCGACAATAAATTTTGATGAATATTTACAATTAGCAGTAATTTAAAATAAATATGTTAAGGAAACCATAAAATCAACTGTGAATTGCATTTACCAAGAATTGTGTTTGTCCGTTGCTGTCAAAAATAATCTTATTAAAGAATAATTTAATTTGTTTGTAAGAGTTTCCAAGCAATAAGGGTCATAAACATGCTTTGCTTTGCGTTAAAAATTCTAGCCGCTATATGTCTTTTTTTTATTGCTGAAAAAATTATTTTTACAAAATAATTCAAAAGAATAACAAATAATTCAAGTATAAAAATGTACTCAATTATTGAAATCTGATAATTTTGTTAAATTAAAATTTTGTACTTAAATTTAACTTTTTGTGCTTTACAAACACATTTGCATAAAAAAATTGATTTTGACCAAGAATGTTTACAAAACAATAAATTATATTTAAAAACAACTGTAATAAAATTCATTTAAATCTGAAAAAAACCCACATAAGGCACTCAACAAAAAAAAAAAAAGAATTTGGGAAATTGAAGATACGTTTCCACTTTTCCCAGAACAGCACATTCTCTTCAGAAAATTTAATTCGTAAAAATAAAGGTAAATTATATTTTCAAAATATATTAAAATATCAAAAGATGTTAGCTATATTGTGAATATATGTCACATGTGCGAAATATGAAAAAAAAACAACAATCACATTTTAAAATACACTTCATTATGCTAGCTTGAATGATATTTTAGAACTTTCACTCGAGCAAAATATTGCCTTAAGCCTTTTTCAACTTTTAGAATTTACATTGTAATAAGTCAGAAATAATATGGTTACCGATGTTCTAGCAACTGTTGAATTTCAAAAACTTATCAAACTATACAAATAAAAATCAGATTAAACTATTAAAAACTTGGAACGATGTTAACATTAAATTGTAATCTGCACAAGCGAATTCATTTCTACACCAAGACATCAGCTATCTTCAAGGACAGACACTTTCTTACTTAAGTTATATTTTTAAACTGAATTTTATAATCATTGAAATTTTACAAATATTATAAATATTTAATAGCGATATCTGCTAAAAAGAAAATATTATGCGAAAATCTCAGTAAAACAAGTTGTAACATATTCGAATAAGTAATTGTATTCGTTTTAGAATGATAGTTGCTGTTGAGGAACGTGGTTGACTGCTAAACTTCATAGATACAAAACAAAAAAGGGGCAATTTTTACAGAATCGTTAATATTTAAAATGATGACACATTCAACGAAAGAAACAATAACATTTACTTACTTTTAATTAGCATTTCTGTTCTTTCTATAGAAGAACCATGCAGCATGTAGCTTCGTTTTCCTCAATTGTTTGTTTTGGTTTTAGCGGGATGAAAAACATCACGGTTGCAGTTTACGTGTGACGTCATTCTGGAAATGAAGGGATTTCCCCCCTGCCGGATGTAAATTTACGGTGGGTGCAGTAATTTTGCTAACAGATGGGCTGAAACTGTAAAAATACGGGGGTTGCCCTTATTTTCTAACTGTTTAAGGGATATGGCCGTTTATTTAGTGGGTCAGACCGTATTCCATCAAATACGGCCAATGCCCGTAAAAATTGAAGGGCAAATGACCGTAAATTTACAGGTTTTTTACAGTGTAGGTATTAAAAGGAATCTATATTAAAAATTTCAAATTTTTTAGAGCAGTCTAAGTAGGTCTTTTGCGATCCACAGACATACACACACACAGACAGACAGACATACAGACAGACAGACAGACTCTTTCTTTTATTATTATAGATGCTATCATGGCCAATGGTCCTCATGTCGCTCCAATTTGACTAGAATTCAACCAAACCTGTCCAGTAGAATGCCTATCAGATTTTGAATGCCATACCATTTATTAATGGTTTGTTGATTTCTTATTTTATTATTACATTTTATTTAGCTGAAAACTTTCGCTGCTCCATTAGTGATAAGCCTTCTTAGTATGTCATAACTAAAACATATATTTACAATCTGTTACAAAATTAAAAGACTACTCTGTTTTCTTATTTTTCAACAGACAACATTTTATTATAAATTTAAATATAGCAAACGAAAAAAAAAGAAAACTTTACCAGTTTCATTAACTTGAGAAAGTAAATGTTCATAAAATGGAATGTTTATGCCCTACTAATGTATTAAATGATAGTGTTTAAACTGTTACATAATTACAAGACCGCTTAAATACTTTACTTTATTAGACAATTTCTGGAGATTATTTTTAAATCACTCGGGAATGAAGACCATCATTTTATGCATTATAAATATTTTATCTATATTTATTTTCTCAAATTAATAATCAATTCCTAATTCGTGATATTTCTTTTTCTGAGTTTTAAATGTACGATGAAATATTTAAGTTGAAAATTTCCAAAACTTTATTGGTCTTGTAGCTCCAACCTGTTTCAAAAATAACCGAGTTTTGGTTTTGAGCAAATATTAAAACATAAGTTTAACAAGTGTTAGTTACAGCATTTTTTTTATTTATTGCAAGAACGCTTGATTACACGTCATTGGCTCCCATGCCGAAGCATGAGATTGGAGCAAAAACATAAACTGAAAAATGTAAAATGAAAAAACTGATGCAAACATACAAAACTAATGCAACTAAATACAAAACAAATGAGAAACTGAATGAAACATACAAAACAAATGCAAATAAATACAAAACAAATACGAAACTGAATGCAAACATACAAAACAAATGCAACTAAATACAAAACAAATGAGAAACTGAATGCAACTAAATACAAAACAAATTCAAAACTGAAGTAAACATACAAAACAAATGCAACTAAATACAAAACTAACAGAACTAAAGAACTAAACACAAACGGAACAGAAAATCAGTTACAGCAATGTAAAATTACCAAAACCGATTTCTAATTGTATATTCCAGCACCTTCTTCCCCAAAGATTTGCTAGAACACATCGGACCGATTGGTTTTGACTTTCGGATTTGATTTTCAAGCTAATATATATATGCCAGATGTTTAGATTCTGTGGGACAAATCCAGCTTTACAATAACGGGGAATCCCGCTGGATGGCGAGAAATTGCGGTATTAGTATAGAACTACGCCATCGTGGGTTAGGTTAGGCTTATGAAAGATTATAATTTGATTGGGTGGTCGGATTTGTCTTTAACGCTGATTTTCAAGCTTAATATGTATCGAAAACTTGTTATACTCACTCTTGTAAATCAGATTTAACTGCTTACTGAACTATGAAATTTTATTTGTTTGCTTTTGTATTAAGTTGAAATGTATCGTTATGTTATAATTTTTTTTTAATTTCATACATCAAGTATAGTAGTCCGCTTGCTATATTATGCAAAAAAGATTTACATCAAAAGTAGAAATCTGACTTTTAATACATAGAAGCGATAATGAATGAAGTTTGAAGTAGTAGCCTGTAATACATGCAACAAGAAGAAATATGCATGTAGCAACATTGATGACAATGAAAATATCGTTCTGCTTGTTAAACAAACAACAATCATTCTCATAGCCTGTTCAATACAAGCAACAATGATTGCTATTTAAAGTATATTTCTGTTTGCTATACTAGCAATAATAAGTGACATTAAAATTATCTTTGTGCAGCAACAATAATTTGTATTTGAAGTGATCTACTTGCTATAGATGCAACATAGATTGAACTTTAAAGTAGATATATGCTTGTTATACAAACAACAATCATTGAAACGTAGAGTAATTCTGTTTTTTTAAACAACAAAACAATGATTGTCTTTTGAAATAGTAGTATGTTTGTTTTAAACCCAACAATTATTGACGGATAAATTAGAAATCTGCGCACAGTACACACAAGCTTATAAAAATGAATTACAACATTTCAAGCATCTTCCTGTTTGTTATGCTAGGCAATAATGAATGACGTCTGCTGTAGAATGTTTTATGTATATAGTTATACATACAGCAATGCGTATTTAAAAAAAGTAGTATGTATAGTTGATATCCAATTGTACAATTTCACATGTAAAATTCAGTAATTTAAAAAAATTCCTTTTTAAGTAAAAAATGCTCAGTTTTTTCATGCTTAAATAACTAAAATTTCGTTTCTGATATTTTAAAATAAACGCGAAGATTTGCAATTAATTTCGTATCTTGATGTCAAGTTAATTACTCATACTTACAACTTATAAACTCTACACAATCCTTTTTCATTGAAAATAAATTACTCTGATGTATTTTTGTTTTTACAAAAGCCTTTAATGCAATGCTTACACTGATAATTCACCTACAATGAAAAATATATTATTTATGGAGTACTGATTAAGCTTTGAACTGCTAACTCTATCAATTAATCGATAAGAATTTAACTTCTTTCAAAAAAAGAAATTTTGCCTTTTGTTTTTCAGTAATGAAAAACCCAAAAAAAAGCAAGAAATCAATTTTTAATTAAGCTATCTCAGAAGTTTTCAGAATTGAAAGTATAAATAGATTTACTTTTTGACCGTCAAATACTTTTAAAATGGAATTAGTTTAATAATAACATTACTAAGTTACGTTTTTCTTTATACAATCTATAATTTTAAGAAATTTTGATATTCGTTTGTAAAAACTTAAAGGTCATTTTATTTTAAACAGGGACAGCTTGTGATAAATGATACTTTCAATTTTCATGAAACCACCTACATTTACATAAACTTCATCAATGGCCTTTATGAAGTTAGCAATACCTCATCTTTGTCAAAAGAAAACCCATTTGTTTAAAGAAATATTTTAATTTCTGTCTTGACATCTGTCAAAATATGATCAACTGAAATCCGTAAATCTGCTTTTTTACGAATAATTTTATAATTTATTATAGAATTTATATTCATACGCTTACTTTATCCTTAAAAATGTACGTACAAGTAAGAACCTTAAGTACTTAATCATTGAATTTCTTTGCAGATCATATTTTTTCCTTATCTAAATCTCTATCAATTTGAATCCCTTTACAGTTCGGATTTTCAAACCGAATTTACTCCAACTCTCGTTACAATGCACTCAAACTCGAAAACCTTTGTAAAATTGTCGGCCAACATACAGAAAGGTCTTTATGAAATTTACGATTCCCCATCCTTTGTTTTAAGAAAAGAACTCGTTTGTTGGTTAAAAACTGCTTTAACTGTCTTAAGACATCTATAAAAAAAATGATCTATTGAAAATCCTTAAATCTGCTATCTTATAAATAATCTCATTTAATTCTTAAGGAATTAAATTTATGCACTTGCTTTATATTTTAATGTAAGTATAAGAAACAATCTTATGTACTTTTTTCTTGATATTGTAACAATTCATATTTTTGCGAAATTTAAATTTCTACCTACTTCAGTCCATTAGAGTTAAGATTTTAAAACCAAAAATAACCTACACTCTAGTTACAATCCCTTCAACCTCACAATTTTTGTGCCATTGTCGGTGGACATACTCAAAAGCTTTTATGACGTTTGCAATACCCTATCTTTGTTAAACGAAAAGAACCTTTACCTGAAAAAGAATTTTTACCTGATTTAAACATCTGTCAAAATATGATCAACTAAAATCCGTAAATCTACTTTTTTTATGATTTATCTCATTACACTCCTGTACAATTTATGTTCATGCGGTACTTTATGCTAGAACGTAAGTACAAGAAAGAACCTTAAGCACTTTTTCCATGACGATCTTACAATTAATATTTTTGCCGTCCTTATAAATATCGATTTGACTACCTTTCGTGTTCAGATTTTCAAACTAAATTAACCTAAACTGTCTTCACAATCCTTTCCAACTTACAAACCTTTGTACCATTGTCGGCAGACACCCACAAAGGCCTTTATGAAGTTTGCAATAAACTTATCTTCTGTTCCAAGAAAATAACCCTTGACTGTATTGTATAAGGTATAGCATGCATATACCCTAACTCCTCTACAATTTATGTCTCACTATGTTCTTGGATCTTTATCCTTGAATTATTTTTTTCTTTATTCCATATTTTTACATTATCTGAATTTTTTGCAAATTAAGTCCCTTTACAGTTCATATTTCTGATTCTAATTTTCTAAAACTCTCGTTACAATCCCTTCAAACTCACAAATACCGTATTGCTTCACCGTATTAACTTCTCTACAATTTGCATCTAAATATGTTCTTTGCTCTTTATCCCTGAATTCTTTTAAGGTTCATATTTTTACTTTATCTAAATTTCTGTCAAATTAAATCCCTTTACAGTTCATATTTTTCATTCCAATTTTCTAAAATTCTCGTTACAATCCCTTCTAACTGACAAACCTTTGTACCATTGTCGGCCGGCACACACAAAGGCCTTTATATGAAGTTTGCAATAAACTTATCTTCTGTCCAAGAAAAGAACTCGACTGCATAGTTCAAGGTATACCGTAACTTCTCTACAATTTGCATCTAAATATGTTCTTTGCTCTTTATCCCTGAATTCTTTTAAGGTTCATATTTTTACTTTATCTAAATTTCTGTCAAATTAAATCCCTTTACAGTTCATATTTTTCATTCCAATTTTCTAAAATTCTCGTTACAATCCCTTCTAACTGACAAACCTTTGTACCATTGTCGGCCGGCACACACAAAGGCCTTTATATGAAGTTTGCAATAAACTTATCTTCTGTCCAAGAAAAGAACTCGACTGCATAGTTCAAGGTATACCGTAACTTCTCTACAATTTGCATCTAAATATGTTCTTTGCTCTTTATCCTTGAATTCTTTTAAGGTTCATATTTTTACTTTATCTAAATTTCTGTCAAATTAAATCCCTTTACAGTTCATATTTTTCATTCCAATTTTCTAAAATTCTCGTTACAATCCCTTCTAACTGACAAACCTTTGTACCATAGTCGGCCGGCACACACAAAGGCCTTTATATGAAGTTTGCAATAAACTTATCTTCTGTCCAAGAAAAGAACTCGACTGCATAGTTCAAGGTATACCGTAACTTCTCTACAATTTGCATCTAAATATGTTCTTTGCTCTTTATCCCTGAATTCTTTTAAGGTTCATATTTTTACTTTATCTAAATTTCTGTCAAATTAAATCCCTTTACAGTTCATATTTTTCATTCCAATTTTCTAAAATTCTCGTTACAATCCCTTCTAACTGACAAACCTTTGTACCATTGTCGGCCGGCACACACAAAGGCCTTTATATGAAGTTTGCAATAAACTTATCTTCTGTCCAAGAAAAGAACTCGACTGCATAGTTCAAGGTATACCGTAACTTCTCTACAATTTGTATCTAAATATGTTCTTTGTGCTTTATCAATTCTTTTACGGTTCATATTTTTGCTTTACCTTAATTTTTATCAAATTAAGTCCTTAGTTCCTATTTTTAATTCTAATTTACTCAAACTCTCGTTACAATCCCTTCAAACTGACAAACCTTTGTACCATTGTCGGCCGGCACACACAAAGGCCTTTATATGAAGTTTGCAATAAACTTATCTTCTGTCCAAGAAAAGAACTCGACTGCATAGTTCAAGGTATACCGTAACTTCTCTACAATTTGCATCTAAATATGTTCTTTGCTCTTTATCCCTGAATTCTTTTAAGGTTCATATTTTTACTTTATCTAAATTTCTGTCAAATTAAATCCCTTTACAGTTCATATTTTTCATTCCAATTTTCTAAAATTCTCGTTACAATCCCTTCTAACTGACAAACCTTTGTACCATTGTCGGCCGGCACACACAAAGGCCTTTATATGAAGTTTGCAATAAACTTATCTTCTGTCCAAGAAAAGAACTCGACTGCATAGTTCAAGGTATACCGTAACTTCTCTACAATTTGCATCTAAATATGTTCTTTGCTCTTTATCCCTGAATTCTTTTAAGGTTCATATTTTTACTTTATCTAAATTTCTGTCAAATTAAATCCCTTTACAGTTCATATTTTTCATTCCAATTTTCTAAAATTCTCGTTACAATCCCTTCTAACTGACAAACCTTTGTACCATTGTCGGCCGGCACACACAAAGGCCTTTATATGAAGTTTGCAATAAACTTATCTTCTGTCCAAGAAAAGAACTCGACTGCATAGTTCAAGGTATACCGTAACTTCTCTACAATTTGCATCTAAATATGTTCTTTGCTCTTTATCCCTGAATTCTTTTAAGGTTCATATTTTTACTTTATCTAAATTTCTGTCAAATTAAATCCCTTTACAGTTCATATTTTTCATTCCAATTTTCTAAAATTCTCGTTACAATCCCTTCTAACTGACAAACCTTTGTACCATAGTCGGCCGGCACACACAAAGGCCTTTATATGAAGTTTGCAATAAACTTATCTTCTGTCCAAGAAAAGAACTCGACTGCATAGTTCAAGGTATACCGTAACTTCTCTACAATTTGCATCTAAATATGTTCTTTGCTCTTTATCCCTGAATTCTTTTAAGGTTCATATTTTTACTTTATCTAAATTTCTGTCAAATTAAATCCCCTTACAGTTCATATTTTTCATTCCAATTTTCTAAAATTCTCGTTACAATCCCTTCTAACTGACAAACCTTTGTACCATTGTCGGCCGGCACACACAAAGGCCTTTATATGAAGTTTGCAATAAACTTATCTTCTGTCCAAGAAAAGAACTCGACTGCATAGTTCAAGGTATACCGTAACTTCTCTACAATTTGTATCTAAATATGTTCTTTGTGCTTTATCAATTCTTTTACGGTTCATATTTTTGCTTTACCTTAATTTTTATCAAATTAAGTCCTTAGTTCCTATTTTTAATTTTAATTTACTCAAACTCTCGTTACAATCCCTTCAAACTGACAAACCTTTGTACCATTGTCGGCCGGCACACACAAAGGCCTTTATATGAAGTTTGCAATAAACTTATCTTCTGTCCAAGAAAAGAACTCGACTGCATAGTTCAAGGTATACCGTAACTTCTCTACAATTTGCATCTAAATATGTTCTTTGCTCTTTATCCCTGAATTCTTTTAAGGTTCATATTTTTACTTTATCTAAATTTCTGTCAAATTAAATCCCTTTACAGTTCATATTTTTCATTCCAATTTTCTAAAATTCTCGTTACAATCCCTTCTAACTGACAAACCTTTGTACCATTGTCGGCCGGCACACACAAAGGCCTTTATATGAAGTTTGCAATAAACTTATCTTCTGTCCAAGAAAAGAACTCGACTGCATAGTTCAAGGTATACCGTAACTTCTCTACAATTTGCATCTAAATATGTTCTTTGCTCTTTATCCCTGAATTCTTTTAAGGTTCATATTTTTACTTTATCTAAATTTCTGTCAAATTAAATCCCTTTACAGTTCATATTTTTCATTCCAATTTTCTAAAATTCTCGTTACAATCCCTTCTAACTGACAAACCTTTGTACCATTGTCGGCCGGCACACACAAAGGCCTTTATATGAAGTTTGCAATAAACTTATCTTCTGTCCAAGAAAAGAACTCGACTGCATAGTTCAAGGTATACCGTAACTTCTCTACAATTTGTATCTAAATATGTTCTTTGTGCTTTATCAATTCTTTTACGGTTCATATTTTTGCTTTACCTTAATTTTTATCAAATTAAGTCCTTAGTTCCTATTTTTAATTCTAATTTACTCAAACTCTCGTTACAATCCCTTCAAACTGACAAACCTTTGTACCATTGTCGGCAGACACACACAAAGGCCTTTATGAAGTTTGCAATAATCTTACCCTCTGTTCCAAGAAAAGAACCCGTGACTGTATAGTCTAAGATATTGCATGCACCGTATTAACTCCTCGACAATTTGTATCTAAATATGTTCTTTGCTCTTTATCCTTGAATTCTTTTACGGTTCCTATTTTTACTTTCTCTAAATTTCTATCAAATTAAGTCCCGTTGCAGTTCATATTTTTTATTCGAATTTTCGCAAACTCTCGTTACAACCCCCTCAAACTCACAAACCTTTGTACCATTGTCGGCCGACACACACAAAGACTTTTATGAAGTTTGCAATACCCCAAACCTTTGTTCCAAGAAAAGAACCAATTTTTTTTGTCTTGTGACAATTTTAAATTTTCTTTAAGCATCTTTCAAAATGTGAGCTATTAAGGATACATAAATCTTTTTCTCATTGAATACCAATACTATTTATATATATATATGCCCTTAATTTATCCCTTAAGGATAATACCCCTTATACTTTAAGGAAAAATCTTAAATATTCTATTCTTTACAGTTCGTACATTTGCGTTAGGTAAAATCTCTATCAACTTGAATAAATTTACAGTTCATATTTTCAAACCAAGTTTACTTAAACTCTGCTTTCAATCTCCTCAAACTCAGAAATCTTTATACCATTGTCGACCGATACACACAAAGGCCTTTATGAAGTTCGCAAAACCACGCATTACGCATTTGTTCCCCAAAAAAGAATCAGTTCTTGATTAAACAAAATTTTCAACTATCATAAGACATCTGTCAGAAATATGAGCTATTAAAAAAATAGTGAATCTACTTTTAAAAAAAAATCGTTGAATTCAATTTATATTTAAGCGCTTAATTTTTCCTTCAACGTATGCACAAAGCATAATTCTAAGTATACTTTCCTGATATTCCTCAAGTTCATATTTTTGAGTCATCTATAATTCTGTCAACTTAAGTCCCTTTACAGTTAAGGTTTTTCCAGCCGAATCAACTTAAACCCCCCTTACAATTTCTTCAAACTCACAAACCTTTGTACCATTGTCGGCCGACCCACACAAAGGCCTTTATGAAGTTTGCAATACCCCAAGCCTTTGTCCCAAGAAAAGAACCCATGACAGAACATACCCCAGTGTATTAGCCTGCACCGTATTGATTCATTATAACCATGTTCTCCCTGAATGCAACTGAGTCTCCGATTCATTGTAAATGGTTTCCGGCGCATATGGGTATGATCGGTACTTGTGGACATTATCTTTCAATAACAGAGGTTTGTGGATTGAATGGAGTACTGTTGTGTTGGTTGAGCAGTTTCAAACGATTGATTGCATTGTTTTAATTTATGATTTTCCTTAAAAATGTATAAAAGATTAATGTGGATGAATGCATCGAAGAAAGCAGAATTTATTGTAAAATGTTGCTTTGTGAAATAGTTATAAGGGTTTTTAATAATTTGGGGATGATCGGAATTGGTTGAATAGTTCTAAGGATTTGTGCAAGCACTTGGGTTATTTCAGATGGTTTCCAGATTTTTTTCTGGGATTCCGCCCGAGATTTTACACGTTTCACTCTTAATGCGAGGTAAAAACTGATGATAGTTAGGATTTTTAAATATTTAGTGGATATTTTATGGGCAAAACTATTTTACAGATTACACAACAATAAAAATACGTAACGTACAAAGAATAATAGAAAAAAGTTCGACAAAGTGAACAGTAAGAGAAAATTAAGAGATCTCAAATATTTTTATTAAGTTTAAATAATTAAAAAAATTCACCAATACAAAGGTAATTCCAAAAAGACCAAAAATGTAAACAATACCGAAGAAACTGTTGCCACTCATGGTGTGAAACATACCCATTCGGTTTTATTTTTGTTTTAGATTGTGTTTCCCATTTTAATTTGAATTGATAATGAAAAACTGTTTTCTACTTAAGAAGAGCATGCAGATGTATTAAAATCTTTACGTACTTCTTTACGACAATTTTTATTAAAATATTTATGATTAGTAAAGTCTTGCCTATCATATTCAATTATTTTACATAATATAAATATTTTTATTCAACTCGACAATTCCAGTGAACTAGGAAAATTATTTTATTCCTTCCGTGAAAATGAATCTGGCAACTGAATAATTAATCGTTTCAAAAATTTACAAACACTAAAACTACTTTCACAATCATGAAACAAATTCTTTATCAAACAAAACGATCACTCAAATATGAGCATCTTTAATACTTGGATTCTTAGACATTTCAAAACAGTTTAAAAGAAACCATGGCTCCTAACAGATCGATTACTTACGATTCTTTTGAATCGAATACATTTTGAATATTTTTCCTAACGAGAAAACAATCACATTTGTATTCAAATATTCTGTTTTCGATACTTCCACTAAAAGTAAAGAAAAAAATCTCTACTAAGCGAAAGCAAATGTGGAACATTTATTTAGTTTTTCTCCTTTCGCTCAGGAAGCAGTCGATATGGTATTTCATATTTTATGTATACCTTAAATATTTTTTTGTTCTTGCCTTAAATGCACCGCTTATGAAATACTCTAATATTTTCTTCTACCAAGTGTTACAATGTGCTTTTTCTTACTAAGAACCAAAACTTAAAAACAAAAGTAATAGTGATCCAAATAACAAATACGATTTATTTATCTTTATTTGCCCTCTTAAGACCCGAGTTAAGCTCTAAAAATACAAATTTTCTGTGCTATAAATGCAAAAAAGGCTGTATCACTTATTTGTAGTTAACATGTTATTTTAACATTGTTTTTAATGCGAAATTGCTTTGAAATTAACTACTAAAAGAACTTTTCAAAAAGTTTGAAAAGAAAGAGCTAGTTTAAGGTTATTTTTTTAAAAAAACACTACACTCTTAAAACAAACACTCCCAATTTACCTCAGTCTGAGTGGATTTCACTCCTCCAGTCTGGAAAATGCACTTCTCCTTTTGGAGTGGATCCTTTGTGTGTTAAACCTCCGACAGGATCACTCCAAACGAGTGATTTTAACTCAGTCTGAGAAAATATGCATGCCTTTAGGGTGTCGAAAATGCACTTCTCCAACTGGAGTGGATTTCACTCTTTTGTTTTAAGAGTGTACGATCGTATTGACCCACTTTCAACATTTTTTTTATAGAAATAAATGACTGATACCTGTATTCAAAGCTGAAAGCTGATTTTCGGATCTTCTTTTAACGTGCCAAGTCAATTTCGAAACTAATTAACGTGTTAATTGTTTGTGGGAAGGTTTTAAAAAAGTCCCCCAATGGGGACACCAAGTCGCAAGAAGTTATAAACCATGATAATTTATTTACTTATTTGGTACAACATACATACTTAAGCGTGAATAGCAATAAAGATATGCTCTAGTAAAATTGTGGATTGTGGGATTTTTGGTTCAGAATCTATAGCGGATTATATTGAAAAACTTCTGTATCAGTTTGAAAAAATGTTGTGTTTTAAGTTTTGCTTGTTTTCGAAAGTTTATGGAGGAAAATATTAATCGGTATATTATGATTTTTTCTATCCAAAATTCAGATGAAAATTTTTATGCTTTATTTATTAACGGATTCTTTATTGCTTATTGACAGTTAAAGAAAGTGAATTACCCCTTTCAATCACAATGACACTTTGGTATCATTATTTTAGAAAAATATTATTATCGTCTATAGCCATTATGATATCAAAAAAGCACATCATTCGATTCTTCAAACTTTTTCAATTAGAAAATATTTTTAATTAATCCCAATACATGTCAGCCCTAATACATTTTTTTAATTATGCTTAGAAACATATTTATGCCATAGACCGTCACATGGAACTGAAAGGCTTAAAAAAAATTAACAACATTGTCACCTGAAATACCTAACTATATACTGTCTATGCAGCTAAAAAGTTCGATGTATCCCGTGTGAGGGGAATGCACTTTAAACATGTTCCAAATTCTGGACTGCGTACTATGTCGTCCCTTAAAGTGTGTGTTGAGTGCATACTTAGATGCCGGATCGTCACTTGACTGGGCTTCTAAATTACGACACCCGTTGCCAATGGGGGACATTCACGGCCATATCCACCTGAGCTTCAATTCCAAATCGCTGTGGAAAACAAGCGGTAAGACAGGTTAGAGCGGTAGGATAACATTAGCACGTGGTTCGAGAGCTGTATAGGATAACATTAGCACGTGGTTCGAGAGCTGTATAGGATAACATTAGCACGTGGTTCGAGAGCTGTATAGGATAACTTTAGCACGTGGTTCGAGAGCTGTATAGGATAACTTTAGCACGTGGTTCGAGAGCTGTATAGGATAACATTAGCACGTGTTTCGAGAGGTGTAAGATAACAAACCGCATGACGTCACATGAATGTTCCCCATAGCCCGCATGCAGCTCTGGTGAGACGATAACTCAAAACAGCCCAGCCAAACTCTCAGTGATGGCCTGGATAATCCGAAATAGATTTTCGGCTCAATTCATCATCAGAACCATAGCATTGTTCTCACCCCTAAGGAATTCTAATCATTCGCATTACGATTAAAGTGACGCCGTAGTCCGTCTCTACGGAGATTCCGTTACGGATTCGCGCCAAATAATGTTTCGAAATAATTCCAAATCAGTTTCTAATCAACTCGCGGGGCATTTCTGTTGCAGGGGCCAAAGGGTAGACACGTGCTTTGGGAATACTGTGGTTCAATTGTATGAATAACATTAAGGAAATGGGAGCATAATGTTCTTAACTAATTTTAATTCATGTACAAGGAAAAATGGTTTGTTAGAATAAATTAAAATGTAGCCAATTTGAAATTCTTATTTTTACTGTAAATATGATTTTTAAACAGTATTTTTTTTTTGAAGAATGAATAATATTAAGGAAATGGGAGCATAATAGTCTTAACTAGGGTCAAGTGGGGTAAGTGGGATTGGGGGTAAGTGTGATAAACAGCTCTTGTAACTTTGGAAATCATTCTAAAAATCCGAAAGTTTGCAATATATAACATTAAGACCACTTATAATTAAACTAAAAAGAAATATTGACCTTATTTTTTGTTTAAAGAAAGTTTTGAGCTTTTGAATTGAAGTGCAACTGTCTTCTTTTTACGTGGGTTTTCCTATGTGGGGTAAGTGTGATAAAACAGCAATGGATTTTGAAATGCAAATTTTGTACACTTAAAATTGGAATTCAAACATATAATTTTTTTTTCTACATATGTATGTTTCTTATAACAATTCACTACTAATTTTAGGATTTGGAATTTACTTGAAGCAGAGAACGAATTTTCTTAATGAAAAATGCAGAAACCCTATCACACTTACCCCACTTGACCCTAATTTTAATTCATTTAAAGGAAAATTCGTTTATTAAATTAAAATGTAAGGAATTTTAAATTCTTATTTTCACTGTAAATCTGACTTTTAAACAGTATATTTAATGAGCTTAGTGACAGAAATTCTATGTGACAATGACAAAAAGGTGAAAATACAAAAATGAGCTTTACAGTTGTGACACTGTATTTAGATTTTAAAACGTTACGTCTAAGCTATATAAAATACACTCATTAATTTTATGCAAAAAATGAAGCTTTTTATCTTTGAATGAGGGAATAATATATACATTATACGCTTACATACAAATATAAATTTCTTCACAAAAGGTCGTGTAGCACGTTTATCCGCTCATCACTTTATAGAAAATTACTACAAATCAATTGAAATATAGTTATAAAAAAAGTTGCATTATCGGCATGATTTGTAAAATATGTATCACTTTAGAGTTTTCGGTGCAAATTTGCTTATTTTAAGTATTTAGAAAAATAATTTGAATAGCATTCAAAACGTATTTAAGCTAAGTATTAAAAAAATAAAGCAAAAAACCACAGAAATCTGGAATCAAATCAACGTGCCTAATTTATCAAAAACAGTTCTTCGAGAAAAACCTCCCAGATGCTTCTCCCCTCATTTGTATGCATATCGGGTTCTTTTATAAAAAAAGTTGCATTATCGGCATGATTTGCAAAATATGTATCACTTTAGAGTTTTCGGTGCAAATTTGCTTATTTTAAGTATTTAGAAAAATAATTTGAATAGCATTCAAAACGTATTTAAGCTAAGTATTAAAAAAATAAAGCAAAAAACCACAGAAATCTGGAATCAAATCAGCGTTCCTAATTTGTCAAAAACAGTTCTTCGAGAAAAACCTCCCAGATGCTTCTCCCCTCATTTGTATGCATATCGGGTTCTTTTAAAACGGTTCGGGGGTTCAGTTTACCCAAGACGTTGCATGTTAGGGCAATGTTTGGAGAGGCGTAATTTTATTTTAATATTTTCGCTAATTTAATCACCGGCAAGTTTTTGTTGCCCTTCGGTAATGCGATTGAGGTATTCGAGGTGTTGATGTTGTGGAAGGAGAGTGGATATTTTTGAATACGTAATTGGTTGGTATGAAAATGAAGGGGTTGTTTAACACTGGAGATGTTTTTAAATTTTTTTGGGTTGGGTTTGTGTACTTCAGTTGAGGAGATTATGGAAGTTTTTGCGTGATTATTTTATATTGAAAGTTTTTCATTTTATGTTTAATTGAATGTATTTTTATGTATTTAGTCAATTGGACACAGGGTTGGAATTTTTGGTAATTTTTGTTAAACATTTGATGTGCATTTTTTTTTAATTCTTCATATTTGCTGTAAAGTTTAAATATCTATTTTGCTTTTCGTATTCATTCAAGAGCAATTCAATTACAAAATCTAGGATTTAATGAATTAGTAAGAGCTGGAAAACCTACTCTTGAATAATTATATTTATGGTTTAAAAAAAAATTGGTAATAAATTTATCTTTAAATACAATTTAAAAATGATGTTATTCAATCACTAATATCAAAAATAATAGTCTTGTTGTTTGTATAAAAGTTAATAGGAGCTTTAATCTTGGGTACATTATTCCTATTCAGATACCAAAAATGAAAAAAATATAGATATATTTCAAAATTATCCTTATAATTGTTACTTACTCGACCCATCAACAACGAAGAAAATATACGACGCAAATATAAGCATTCCGCCTAAGTAAACAAATAAATGTAAAATGTAAACCAAAAGTAAAATGTAAATAATAAGTGTTTAAATGTAAACAATAAATGCAAAATGTAAACAATAAATGTAAATGGAAACAATAAATGTAAAATGTAAACAGTAAATGTAAAATGTAAACAATAAATGCAAAATGTAAACAATAAATGTAAATGTAGACAATAAATGTAAAATGTAAACAATAAATGTAAAATGTAAAAAAAAAATGTAAATAAACAAAATTTAAGAAAAGTGAAGACAATAGTCCTAAACAATTTAAGTAGGAGAAATTCAGTTACACGAAAACCGAATTTAAAACTTTTATTTTGAAATATAATGTGTTAATGGTGTCTACAGGACTCGATAATGGGTTCATAATAAACCCACTAGGCTTTTTCAGACCACATCCTAGTAAAAAAAAACATTTGCTCTTTAATCCACTTCGCCATACAAAAACCAAAATAAACCAAGGACGATAAAAAAAAAAAAAATAACTTCTCAAGAGAAAGGGAAAAAATTGCGAAGAAGGGTAAAACGGGGCAAGCTCAAACAGTCTTTTGTTTTCCCCGTTCTCCTTCAAGGGACAATTAACTCTTCGGCCTAAGAGCACGGCCCCTATCTTCGTGAGAAGAGACAGATGACCATTGATCGGCTGAGAATGGGACGATTGGGAATATTTTAGCGTTTTACTGAAGTTTAGGAGGATGGGGTGGCAACACTGTTTCGAAGGGGTTTGCAACTGAACTAGATTTTAAATGAGAGATAGTATATTTGTTTGTTGTTGATAATTCCCATCTGGTCTGACGGTGTTTGGCCAGATCAATAAAAACGTTGACATTTAGGAAGTCCGAAACTAAAAGGGGAGAAGAACGTATTTCGTCCGACACTCTTAAAACAAACGAGTGAATTTTACTCAGTCTGAGTTAATTTTCACTCTTTTCAGTGTCGAAAATGCACTTATCCTATTGGAGTGGATTTCACTCTTTTGTTTAGTTAAAACTCCGACAGGATCACTCCAAACGAGTGATTTGAACTCAGTCTGAGTTAATTTTCACTCCTTTCCAGTGTCGAAAATGCACTTATCCTATATGAGTGGATTTCACTCCTTTGTTTTAAGAGTGTAGGCTCTAGTTTAGGATATGTTCGGGTGATGCTTGGTTTTGCTGGCACTGGGCAAAGAGGGGAGATCTTTTGATTAGAAGAAATCTTAAGACTTTTCAGGTATCCACTGGCTTGTCTGGATAAGCAGGTGTTGGTCTGTCACCAGGAGGAGAGAGTCCTGGTCTTTTTGCTATGTACCAGTAGTGAGTAGGGGGTTGAAGCCAATTGTATATTTGTTTCCTCTATGTGAATAAAAAAATCAAATACCATACAAGTTTAAAAAATTAGAATTTGGCTTATTTTTGACGATATAATCTGAAAATACTTTCCGGCTTAAATATAAGAATCTCAATAATAATTATAATTTCTAAAACTTTAAAATGTATATAGTAATTGATGTATTTTCTAATGCATAAATTACGTAAAAGCCATGGCACTAAGTTTTATGCAACACACATTTGATGCTGTGCTCTATCTAGACTTTCTAGATAAAATAAATCAACGAAAAAGATAAAATCTAGCTTAATACAATATTATTCAGTGAAAATTCAGTTAAATACCGTGACGTTGCAATGGGAATCACGCATATTAACCCTTTCAGTCCCAAAAATTTACTACACTGCAAAAACATCTAATATTCACAAAATAAGCTAACACAATATTAATCTAATATTAATCTAATATTCACAAAATAAGAGTTCCATAAGAAAATAAAATTCATTTTATTTTTTATATGGTTTTTGAAATAATGCCAAAATTTTTTAACTGTGGAAAACAACAAAATAAAAAAAAACTATATATTACCTAAAAACACTTAGTTATATATTTTAAGGTATCTGACCAGAATATTAAAAAAATATTTTTTTTTAACCGAAAGAGTTTAAATTGTGTTTTAAATATGTGGAACTGAAGTGAACTTTTCAAAAATCAGGTGAAACGCTTGTTAGCTATTTTCTTAATAAAAAAAAATAGTAGTTCTGACTTCTATTGAGATTAATGTAAAATATTGTCTAATAGAACAAAGTGTGAAGAATCGAATGATGTGTGTTTGGATGTCCGTACTGGGACATAAACATTTGGAAAAAAATATTGAAAGTGATGATGCCAAATGGCATCACTTGGAATGAAAGTGTTAATACAATATTATTCATTGAAAATTCAGTGAAATACCGTGACGGTTGCAATGGAAATCACGCATGTTAGCGTACTGGCGTGCCAAATGTAATTAAAATGTAATATCTAATGTTTATCCCTTTATTCGTTATAAAAAGAATTTTTTAAGACACGAGTTAAATGTGTTTTACAGGATCTCGCAAAACTACCGATTCTGAAAGAAAACTTTGAGTACTGAAAATGAACTAGAATTACTTTATGGATATCTTTTCCTTTTCGTATCTTTTACTGTAACTCGCTTATATAAAATACATTTTTTAATGGTCTTAACCATTACGAGAATCTTGCACGACCGATTCTTAAAAGTATTAATCCAAAACGGTCTAAATTGTTATGAAAGTTTTCGACTCAATTAAAAAGATAATAAAAAAGACAGTTGCTCTGAAGAAAGTTAAAACTTAATATCTGTACTTCAGCAAAAATATGGTCAATGTCCAATTTGATAGGATTTAAAATAGGACTCTTTTGTACTGAGATATAGCTATTATCATTTTACTGTCCAAATAAGATACAGGGGAAAAATTAAAAAGAATTATTTTCCTAGTTTTGTATTTAACTTTAAATTTTTCATAATCACATTGGAAGAAAAACAAAATTATTTCATTTTGCTAATTAAAAATAAACAAAATTGTAATGGCATGTTTCACGTCTTAAGTGGCAATAGTTCGATAGGAATGAAAACAAGGTCTCGAATGGATAAACAGTGTCATACGTGGAGCTTGTATACCGTTTCATAACACCAATCACTTAAACTAGTGATGAAATCCTAATTGAATCGCGTGAAACAAGCAATGTAAATATTACTTAAATAATCTCGTGTAACTCTAGTGCAACGACAATTGAAACTTACTTTCCAAATAAACTTCTTAACTCATTTAGCCCTTTCAGTCCTAGTAATGCCATTTGGTATCATCTTTTTTTCTGATCATAATTTAAAAAAATAATAAACGTCTATTGTGATAAATAACTAATATTTTCTTATAGAAAAAGTTTGAAGAATCGAATGATGTGTTTTTTGACATTATAAATGGCCATAGACGATCAAAAAAATTTTTAATGATGATGCCAAATTGCTCTTGGGGCTGAAAGGGTTAAACAATAACAAATGAAACAAAATCACTGAAGTCAGATTTCTTTATGTTTATTTTAATATAAAGAATAACTGTTATCGAATAACTTTAGAACAATTAAAGTTATTATCTTCTTTTTTCGCATCAATAGTCTTTCCGAATTATAAGATATTAGTTTTTAATTTTAAACCTGAACAACTTCTACCAGATATTTTCAGATAATCCTTGCAAATTGGTATTGTTCGAAAGAGATTTATCTACAAAAGCACTTAACTGTACACGTGTTAAAATTAAAACTTAAAACTCAACTGAAGCGTTTCGATTTAAGCAAATATTCAAAAAAAAAGTGTTCAGTCGCTTACTGAATTTTTAAAGTCGTATTGATAAAATCCAATACGTCATTTGACCTCGGTTGAGACAGCGTCTAGACTAAATTAATGGACAAAACGCTTTCTAACATGTTTTCCGTACAATGGATAAACTCGGATACATTCGATTTAAGTTCATACGATTGATGAAAATGTAGTTTAATCTATATTTTGACGCCAAAATTCTATTTAAAAAAACAGCGTCTATTCAATATAATGATATTAGTTTACTTTGCAGTTTGGCAATGGATTAAGTTTAGAATTAATTTACCCGTTATTTTTTTACTTAAGATAAACCTTAGAAATTGTTATCACTTGTGGTAAAGTACAACTTTGATTATCCAAACTCAGTTTTCGAAATCCATTGGTACAGTTCTTCTATATCCATTCTTCTATTAGTACGCATAAGTGTAACTTTTCATTTTATAATATATTTCGAATAGTCCCACTTTAAAATTTTAAACCTGCATGTCGAAATTAATAAATAAAATCTGCTGAAAATATCCGAATTTTTGAATGACAACAGGCCCCATTTGATTTGGAATCAGATTTTTACTGGATTATATACGTTAAAGAAACTTTAGAATTCCAATTTATACTCAAAGAACCAATGATTTTGGCCATATTTTACATTAATTTGAATTAGTATACATTTAAAACAATTACCCCGTAGGTGTTTATCGACGCCTGAATGAGGTTCAAAATTGCGAGCCCGACGGCATTAACCCTGTTGTAGCGCTTGTGGGTCGTCATTTTAACCAAAAACGTAGTATTTTATTTACTTTTTAGAATTGCAATAAAAATATTCTCAAACAACAACATAATTCCAACGCGCAAACTCATCATAAATGAAACAGACACAAATAAAAAGATCTGTACATTAAACTTAAAATCCACTGAGCTCATCTATGCTTGGAATCTTAATGAAGGCAAGACAAAGGTATAGAAGGTACACTCCGTATTTTTATACACAAGAACACCGACGCCAACTGAATACTCCAGTTCCTGAGTGGGTTACACACATAAAGTTTGGAAGAAGATGGTGAAGCTTGGCGCGAAATGAAGAGAAGCTGGCAGAAAGTCGCCAGCTTAAACAAAACGCCCCTTCAACATTAGTTGAATGTAAATTCTTAACCTTTTCAGTCCCAATTTCAATTTGGCATCATTTTAGAATTTTTTTCTTTCTGACGGTCTATAGCCATTTATGATATCAAAAAGCACATCATTCGATTCGTCAAACTTTTTTCGATTCGAAAATATTTTTATTAATCCCAATAGATGTCAACCCTATTATTTTTTAATTATGATCAGAAACATGAGGGCTGAAAGGGTTTAAAAGCGTCGATTGTATTCTTTAAAAGGCGACGATCAAAAAACCAAAAGTGACTGTTTTGTGCATTTGTAGGATGCAGCACGACATTTGAATTAACATGGTAGAAATTACGTGCAGAGTTAACAAAAATACGTTATAATTGTTTTATTACAGTCAAAAACCGCCAAGTCGATGTAGTAAGCCTCTAATAACTCCACTTTAAAGTGGCGCCAAATAAATAGCTAGAATGTTTGTTTTGGGCGTGCTACAAAGCGATTCATGGCTTCACTTGACGCATCGGTTTTTGTACGAGTTTTGGCAAGGTAGCATATCCACCTTCCTAACTCTACGGTTACACCAAAGCTTCCTGTTAGTGCCAGCATCCCATCCATTATTAAGGGAGATGCCCCTAATAAAGCCCGATTCTGGATCAGCGGTTCTTTAAGAATAGATCATCTCTCTCTAATTCCGGTTATCGGACGGTAGTAGGAAAAGGAGGGTTCTGGAGCGCAGGGGGAAGGTGGTCGTAAAAATGTGCCGGTTGTTCTTTTTACGACAGGATGAGAATGTTAGTATTTGTGTTACATTGGGTTTTTGGCAGGAATGGAGAGTTTATAGTGAATGGAACAATTTTGTAGACATAATGCGGCCTCTAACCACCCTTAAACAGTGTTTTTTCGTTACCGTGGCATTCCATCAGCTTCCACTTTTGTTTTTGCTTAAATTGGGAGTTTATGTTCCATGATGATACTTCTTATGCCTCTTTCACATCAACAAGGAGCATAAGGCCTTCCTGATGGTCCTCCACCTCGCCCTGTTGGCAGCAACGGTCTTAATCTCTCACCAAAGTTCAATGATGTTACTGTTAGTTAAGCGAACTCTTTATATAAATTTCTTCCTAAATGCCTTGAATAAAAGGAAATTACTGTCCCACATCCTGCCCAAACCTTTTCAGTTTTCAATCATCATTTAGTCTTTTCCTACGATGTTATTATAAGTCTCTTTTGGTCTTCCTTTTCTCCTAGTATAAAATAACTCGATCATTACAATTATTCTGATATGTTCGTCTCTACACTCTTAAAACGAACGAGCGATTGTAACTCAGTCTGAGGTAATTTCACTCCTCCAGTCTGGAAAATGCACTTCCCCGGACGGAGTGGATCCTTTGTGTGTTAAGCCTCCGACAGGATCACTCCAAACGAGTGATTTTAACTCAGTATGAGTTAATATTCAATCCTTTCCAGTGTCGAAAATGCACTTCTCCTACTGGAGTGGATTTCACTCTTTTGTTTTAAGAGTGTACGCTGAATATGTTCAATTCAGTGGAGTTTTTGTGATTTAATGAATCTTAAATAGCATTGTTTTTTAATTAGCTTGTTCAGTTCTCTGTTCGTTCTTCTGATCCACAACTGACTTCCACATTACGCTAAATATATTTTCTTCAAGATTTTTGTTTCAAATCCTCTAATGTATTCTGAATGTTCTTTGCTCAATGTCTGCTTTCAACGTTTCTTTTTCATAAGTTCCAATTGGTCTCGTAAGTGTTTTACCGAGGATCGATCGATTCTCGAATACTATTTTATTTTCATAGCAGGCACGATTACCAGCTTGCAGCACTTTTGCATAGGTCCTTATAATAGATAACCATATGCAACATCAAAAATAAAAGTTAAAATGTGTTTTTTCCAACAGACTCAAACTTTTCTACTCATTGGAATCAAATCTATCTTAACACATAATGAGCGCTAAATATAAGTATTCATTATTCACAAACACGAAAAATTCACCTTACTCTAAATGCCTTGAATATATTTAAAACATTAAAAGATACATTATTATATATAGGAATATAACTATCCTTTCCAAAATTCAATCTTGATAAGTAATAGAAAATCCGCTTATACCGAGACCTTCCAAAATTTATTCATATCAACAAAACTACTCCTTCCCAAGTCTAACTAGAGAGTCAAATCTATACGACACCGAATCGAAATTCCGTCTCCATCCTTTAAGATCCCCGTCGGCAAACCTCCTCTATCGCCTATCCATCAAATAGAGAAAGGGGGGGGGGGGAGGCATCCATAATTTTCCACGACATACTCCCCCCTTTACCCCGGGCAAAACCCTCGGGAAATTTACCCGTGTTCCTTTCAACCACAAGCTTCCGCCACCAGGGTGCGCTCTGGGATGTGTTGCTTCTATATTTACTTGTGATTTATCTGTGTGACAATTTTATACCTCTCGGATTAACGTGCTACCACCGATAGATGGCGCTGGGGAAGGGAGTGGGGGTAAAAATCCCCACGTTCTGATAAATAATAACTGTCGGGTTGGGATGGGGGGCGCTTAGCAGAAATGAATTTTCCGGTTATTGGATTAGGCATTAGAAGCAGGTAGAGAATGCTAAAAAAGGGTTTCCGGTTACCATTAACGGAAAAAGATGGGTTGAGATGATAATCGTCACTTTATGCATTGGTTTATTTTTTAAATAATTAGGGGGATTGCGTTCTTTCTTAGTTGCTTTGTGTTACAAATTACGTTTGCTGAAAATAAATTCAAATTATCATTTTGATAGTACATTAAGAAGAAAGACGAAACAAATTTGATTCAATTACGAAATACATTAGCTGTCAAGAGGCCCCAGGGCAAAAACTTTGGAAAGACATATGCTAAAATTGTTTTTGATAAACTCACACTTAAGATAATTGATTTAATGTTTTCAACTTGCTGTAGCATTTTGCTTTCAAATTAATTCTTTCAACTCTTTAAGCCCCGTGTAATCACCACAATAAAATCATTCGGTAAAATCTCAAGACGATACTTTTTCGTGAATTTCGGAAGTAAAAATTAACCAATAAAAGGAACTGAAATTGAACATTACCAAAGAATCAATGGTAATTGAAGATATAATTTTTTTCTCGACATTTTCAATTATTTCTGTATTCAGGTTTTGGCTCGTCATCTGCCTGTGGTTCTAAAATACGACGCCGGTCGCCAAGAAACCTCGTGTAGCTCTAGTGCGACGATAATTCAAACCAAACCAATTATTTTTGTTAGCCATGATAAAAAGTGGAATTATCGAGTATTCATAACTTTTTTATTGAATAAATTTTTTGCTCATTAAATAACTCGCTACATTTTTATGTATCTTTTATATTTCCCATCCAAACAGCATGCACATTGTGATGATTCTCAGTCCTTATTACGCTGGTAGCTGCTCATTACTTTCAAACTTTAAAACCTCCTTTCAAAAAAAACTTGGAGAGAGACCATTCGGCCTTTCAGAGTGTATCTTGTCCTTTTATTCCCACTACTTCTTGAATTTTCGTAGGGATAAAAAAAAAGGATATCCATTCTGTGACCACTTTACGTTTTCCCCTAGGGTATGTGCTACAAAATAGCTTTCCTTTGAAAGAAGAAAGAACCCACAGAGAAGCCCTGTCCAATTCTGTTCTGGAAAAAAGTCCTCTTTTTCGCCAACACGAATCGCCCCGGTGTTTATTAGAGATTTGTTGTTGGCCAGCTTTTTTAAAGAAGCTGTTGCTTCTGGTTTCTAATTATTTGAAAACACTGGTTTTCAAACTGAGAACTAGATTATATCACATCTGCAATAACTACGACAACACGGAATTTAGTCACGAGCACGTACTGTCTTGTAAAGTCATCCTAACTAGAATTCAGCATATTAGCCAGAGGGTCTAATTTTTGGACTCATAGGGTCTTTATTTGGACATATGTCATCAGATTGCTGAGGCTTTATGGACAGCGCATAGCCGTTTTTTACCTTTGAATTTATATCAATAGGACATAACAACAACTACAGCTATTTTTCAAAGTTTATTTCAAGACAAAAATACATAACATATAAATTAAATATCCTCATTAAAAGTGTTTTCATGCAATTAAAAGAAACAAGATATTGAAGATGAACACATGCTTTACATTTGATTAGGTTAAATTTATGTCGTACTAGCGGGGAATATTGGTGACGGGCTTGTAATTGTAAGCCAAGATCAAGTGACAAACGAAGTCTGCACCTTAGATGGCACCCAATACAACTTTATTGCGACATCGTACCCAAAGTAAGTAATCTGAACCACTGCAGATTCGAATAAATATCACCAATCCTATGTAAATAGTACTTTTATTGGCTGGCATGATTTGTTAGATGGCACAAAACCAAACTTTATTGCAACATCGGGACTCTGGACAACGAGATATTTAATAACTGCATCTGTCACATTATAAACAGCCCATTTTATTGTCAGGAAACTTTTTTAGCTGGCACCCCACTCAACTTTATTCCGACATTGTCGTTGTCCAGAGTCCTAACGTGAGTTCAGATAATATCCCCCTTTTCATAACGCATTATCCGTGAAAATATAAAAATTAGCCTTCAAAAACTAGCGGGTAAAATACAACAAAGTGGTTCTTTCTTCGACATCCACCGGACAAATTCGGAATAGGAATGGGGGACAAAAGAATCCTTTCGGCACTTTGGTGGCTGCCATTCGAGACACGTGACTAGTGGGCGGGTGGACGCATGATAACAAGAAAAGAAATAGTGTATTTTCTCCTTTTTTATAAAGATCTGGACGATTCTGGAAGTTTAGGATTTGACGTCGCATAAAACATGACAAATGAGAGGGATTTGTATATTTTAAAATATTTCTTTGGGATTGGGTGGGAAGCATAAATATTCGTTTTGTTTTATCGATCCATGGTCTTTTTTGGGTTTTTCTTGACATGCTTTCTGTCATTCTTCTGCATGTGATAAGGTTAAATTGTGTAAGTGTTGATGTATAGTAGTAACAAGAAAAGCAACCTTTGTTTGGATTGGTTTGAAATATCGTCGCACTAGAGCTACATGAGGGCTATTGGCGACGGGCGTCGTATTTTAGAACCACAGTCAGGTGACGAGCCAACACCTGAATATAAAAAAAGCAATCTTAGAGACTACTTGTTTTGAAAAAAAAATGTGCTTTTGTACACAAACTGAGGGCAAAAAATTTAGCATTAGTCGACCAATGTTAATAAATATAATGTTTAACATAATTTGAATGAATAGCCCTACTAAAAATGATCCATAGAGATCAATACAAAAATCTATTGACATAAGTACAGCTTTATTGATGTGTACTTACTTCTAAGGATGTCTCTATTGTTATCAGTAGAAGCTATTGATATCAGTAACCTACTGATAATATTTCGTATTGATATCAATAGAGCTCTAACGACACCAGTAAAGAAAATATCAGTAAGCTACTGATCTCAAATGACATCAATAGGTCTGCACTGATATCTATAGAGATCAGTAGAGATTTGCATGGATATCAATAGAGATCGGTAGAGATTTGTATAGATATCAATAGAGATTGCTATTGGTACCAGTAGGCCATTTAAACATAAAAATTTTCTATTGATCTCTACTGACCATTTTTAGTAGGGAGTGCCTTTTTATGTATCCTCTTTACTTGAAACGCTAAATTTAAGCCGATATATTTAAAATATGATTTTGAACCTCTGATAAAGAATAAATAACAAACTCGATCAATTTAGAACCCCCCTGTTACAATTTGATACTGAGATACAATCTAAGGCCAAATCAAACCTTAGAGAAACTGATATCAGTCGAAATGCATTTTATCGTTCTCTCCACACACGCTGAACGTTTTGAAGAGTAAGCTCTATTCCCACGTTTCTTCAAATATGTGGATATCACGCAAGTGTTTATATTCCAACAATGCAGCGAAGATATGAGTGTATTTTGTCCATTTCTCCTCATAGCTAACGACTGTTGTGGCTAGTAGCACCGCCCTAGTACGTTTAGAAGGTAGGGAATAAAATTTTATGTTTGAGATGGCGTAGTTTATTGCCGACCAAACAGAAAGTAATAAGTTCTATTGTGGTTTCCGTTGCGGTATTCTTATAATTTATTTGTGAAAATAAAATTTGGTGGTAAATCGAAGAATTGGTTAAAAGTCGGCAAACTAAGTTTTTATGGGGACAATATAGTCTTCGATAACGAAAAATAAAACTTAAAAACTTATCTTTGCATTACTTATAACTTGCATTGTACTATAAACCGTAAATGATTCATACCACTCGCAGTTTAAAATGCTCGTTTTAAAAATTATCTTTTTTATAAAGTTTTTATTTATTAATCGATATGTCCCAATTATAATGTAAATCTCAATTTTTTTTCTTCATACAGTTATAAAATAAAAATTGCACTTCTATAAGTTGAGCTTTAATAGTAAAAACAAGTACTTTTGTAATTAGATTTTTCTTATTATTACTTTTTTTATTAAAAAAAATATGGTAGCTCAAAATTAAAAAGCAGTTTGCTAAGAAATGGAAAACTGACATTTTATTTCTTACACAGACTATTTATAATCATTAAGAGAAAATTGACTGCATGATTATATTTTATGCGATCTTTTAGTTAGGAGATAAAATTTCGTAATTTGATTATTGTAACAATTTTAAGAGTCATTTGCTATTTAGAATGAAAGGTGTTCGAAACGGGTATAGCATAATTTGGAATACTATTATGGTTGAATTCTCAAAAAACACTTTCATAAGTGACTTAAGCTTATTATGTTCATAATGATAGGTTAAAAATGCCGTGTTCAACTAAACTATTCCACCCAAAAAATCCTTTTTATTGAGCAAAATTTTAAGAAATTCATATAAAAATCATTATTTATGGTTCGTTAATGATTTGCATATATAAAAATTTTAATAAATTATTTAGTAATATTCATAGTAGATGATATTTTAATTCATTGTTATATTGGTGTTACACAAAACAGTCGTTTTTATAACTTACAAATTAAGCAAAATTTTAAGAAGTTCGTACTTGCATCAAACATTCTGCACTGTTGCTGCTTTTATAAAAAAAAATATATGTATCGAAAATGTCCTTTTATTAATGTAAATTAATTATTATTAAACTAGTGTCATACAAAATTTTTGTTTATAATAAACAAACTTGTAAACCAAGGATTTGAATTACTACTATCATAAACAAAATCTTACTCTTGATTTTGGTGATATTTTGTCCAAATTATACCCAGAACATTCTCCTACCTCCATTTGAAAGTCAAATTCGCTGTGGCCACCCCCACACCAAGAACAAACGAGCACATTATGAAAAAATATCAACTCTCCCTTACGGTTTGTTTCGCTCTTTGCCTACACGGAAATATGGGGACTTTATATTTTTTGTGGGAAATTTTATTCACAGCACAAATGAGGATTCTATGCTAAAATTCCGTGGCATATGTAACAGTTGAGGCGTTAGTATGGAGGTATGAGTGAATGGAGACGCTTCATGCTTGGTGCGAGGAAGTGAAGTCGCTAAACCTATGTGATGCGTCCAAATAAACCAAATTGCACTACCTCAATGTTATTTTTGTAAGATTTTTTTTATTCTTTTTAACCCTCTAATTCATACTGTTGCCATATGGCAGCAAGTAACACATTCCATTTTATTATATTAAAGTACACCCTTAAAACGAACGAGCGATTTTAACTCCTCCAGTCTTTAAAATGCACTTCTCCTTTTGGTGTGGATCCTTTGTGTGTTAAACCTCCGACAGAATCACTCCAAATGAGTGATTTTAACTCAGTCTGAGTTAATATTCATTCCTTTCCAGTGTCGAAAATGCACTTTTCCAACTGGAGTGGATTTCACTCTTGTTTTAAGAGTGTAGAGCTCCCTCTCGACAAATCTGTGTTTTTTCATCTATTACATTCCATTTTGATGTTTTAGTAACTAATAACACTCATAGATGACAGTGGTAGAAGCGTATTCAAAATTAAAGAGTGAAAATATTAACTGTTGCGAAATTACGTCTTTGGAAGCATTCAAAGTATAACAACATTAAAACAAAAAAAATCGTTTTCAAAAAATATTTATAGTTCAAGAGGGTTATTTTAAAATATATTTAGTAGTTTTTTAGTCATTCTTATTAAAATTGGAATTTTGCAGTTGGTTTTTGCCATTGCAAATTGTAGAACAAAAGACATAAAAGGTTCCTGATATGCCCCTTTCACATGAAATATTCAAAATAGCTTTATGTTCTATATAAAGCTCAAATTATATTTGGCTAATTTCAAAATAACATCCAATGCTAAAGGGAAGATAATTTACTATAGATTACTCTAGTTACTTAGATTTAATTTTTACTAAATATCGTAGTATGTGACCAAACTAACTCATGCGCAACCTCAAAGTGACATCCAACATTAGACGGCATTTTATCCTATAGATTACAAATATCGTAGTATATAAGCCATTTCCAGCCACTTCCCATCCCTTTTGTTGGACTTGTGTTATCGTAATATCTTCACCAAGAACTTCGGTTTGGGTCGATACTGAAGGAGATCATTGCTTCACTTGGAGTGCTAGTTTTTGTGTTGATATCACCGCAGCATATTATTCCATGCAACTCCATGGGCGTAAAGAAATAGTGTAAACAATTTTGAATATAGATGCCTCCGTAATTTCTTAACGCATTGGTAAGTGCGTTTCTGTCGATGTCCACGTCAGCTGGGATGTTTGCATACGAATACTTGCATGTAAATTGTTGCATGAGTGATTCTTTTCGAAACTCTTAACGATGGGTGGAAGTGAATGAATCAAACTAATGGGTAGATTGTTAAGAATGAAAAGTTTCGAATCTGCTAGCGACTTAACATTTTTAAGTGCAAAGCATTACTAAATATTTCTTTTCAGTTTTAGCTACTTTTCTCGAAATATACTTTGTATGTTTTGTTATCGAGATTTAAAACTATTAAGCTTCATTTCGGTGTAATCTTTAGGAGTGTCTCGAAATCTATCAACTTCAAAAAAAACCACCATAGTTTTAACTTTCCGGTACTTAAAACTAATGAGAACCAACTTATAACAAAAAATCATATGATTGTGTTAATGCTCTTTAGTACTTAAAACAACTAAACCAAGTTAAGCAAAAATAATTTTTACAGTAATATTTTAAAAACTATGTTACTGTTTAATGTAAGCGCAGTAAGGAAGAAGGTGTAAGAAGATTTATGTGCTTCAGATTTAAGTATGTTAGAACTTACTCCGGCTAAACAAATATATATTTTGCAAATTTTACCACAGTAAAAAGTACAAAGAAAATAATTTATAATTGTCCATAAAAGCTTTTTTTTCAATCCTTGGGAAAAATTATTTTTAAAAAAAAGTAAAACCAAACATCTGATTTTACACATTTGCTGAATGTGTAATCTTCTTGACGAAACTGTTGGCACTGCTTTTAACAACATTTCTCGACAAGTTTCTGAGGTTCAGATTTTAACATTGATAGATGCACTGCAGCTCCATCCAGTACCTCTCTTCACCAAAAAATACATAAGGAACAGTAAGAAATTTAAAACCCAGGACCAAAGTTAACGAAAGGGAAATCCATATTTTCTCTCTTATGGATTTAGACGTATTAACCTGCCACATGAAAGTCGAGTTTTCCAGCAAAGCGCATATATTTTTTAAAAAAATAATTATAATTTTTTTAATTGAACTAAATTTTAGAATTTAAAATATGATGTTATCGTGTGTTATTGTATACTTCAGAAATAAAGTTATATTTTTTTAATTAAATGTTTAGTTAAGAATGAAAATTTGAAAATCGTGCAGTGAACTTCATCCAATATACTATAAAGCATCTGAGGGTTTAAGAAGTCTGGATCCTTAATTTTTAAACATGTTTTCTTAAGAAATTGTTTTAGTTGAATTTAAAATTCATCTGTATCTTATTTTCTTCAAATATGGCTTTGTGCTCTAAACTAAAATTTAACGATAAAGATAAGGAACAGTAAGGAAGAAATGTCAGGGAATTCAATATTTCATGTCCTCAACATTTTCAAAGCAGTTTATTTATAAATATTATTGTACTCATAAAAAGACTAAACTTGAAGCATGAGAAGAAAATATTGATAAAAAAATATTCACTTCATACTACCTGACACCCAAGTTAAATTTATATTGGACTTATATATCTATACTTTAGCATAAGGATAAAGTATTTAAAAAACATTCATTATTTAATATGTTACAAAACATTGAGACAAATATTGTATAAATAAATGTTACTTTTTTTCTCTTTACAGGTACAAATATATGGTTATAATTCCGATCTCTATGGAAACATGAGTGAAGCATCTCAAATGTCTCAAGGACTTGTGGCGATTTCTCTTATGATCCAGGTACGTGACCCAAATATTAAATTACTCAAGTGTTTATAATATATACACTTAATGCAACTTTTATGCAATACATGTTTAAAATGCTTTAAAACGCTTAATAATTGTAATCTTAGGAAATTATTACTCTTAGCGTGATTATGACATGAAATAATTTCAAGTAGTAGTTAAATATAGTATAAATATAGTAGTAGAGAAATATTTTGTGTTTAAAACCATGTATAATAATTTTGAACTATTTTGTTTCAGATTGGAGAACCATCAAATATGGAACTAAGGCTTCTTACTAGTCAACTTCAACAAATCATTTATAAAGGTAGGGTAGTTTCTTAAAAATATAAAATTACTTTTTTCTACAGTAATGCGTTAAGTACGTTTTTGTGATAACTTAAAACTGAATAGAAAAATATGCTAAGTTTTATACCAATTATATATTGCGACTATATTGTAAAATAAACATTAACACATTGAAATGTACTGATTATCTTAACTATTAAAAAAGTAAAAGCTTTTCCGTCTAACAAAATATATCAGTTGTAAATCGATTATGTACTGCTTATATCGATTAATATTTTTGTTATTAATTATTGAAGTGCATCTGGCAACAGTTTTGTTAAACAGCTTATAAATACAGCTCCCGCAATCATAATAAAGAGAGTATTATCAAGTAACTCGTCTGCTGGTATTTAATCCGCTTAAAGGTTCACAAAAATTCGTAACAATATCATTACTATATCTCTCTTTAGTTTTTAGTTATAATTGAACATGTCGATACCATTTTAAATGTCAAACTGCAGTACAGTTATACCATATATCTTTTAATAGAATATACGGCAATGGCTGATTTAATATTAATATCAAATATCGCAAGAAGTAAATTAGATATGTTAAACAAGATAAAAATCTCAAAACACATAAGGAATCGTCAATAGAACAAAGAAAACCCGTTTATATTCGTATTTATCGATACCCTTTTCTGTTTTGGGATCTTTGATCTAAACGTTAAAAGTTTATACACCTGTAAATGGCAACAGCTTTCTCTGGCATTTTTCGATCGCTTGATATATTTTTTTCATCCATTTTCCCCTTACAGAGGTTAGAATGCGATGAAGAGGCTATTTGTTCTAAACTAATGCAGAAACAGGTGGCCCAATCTGAAGCTACAATCGCTTCTGATTTACGGCCAAAATTCCCTCGGTGGATTAATTTCGCATTTTTATTATAAAATTCAGTTTTCTTTTTATATTTTTCACTAGCTCAACCACAGGAATTTTGAAACGACGCCGACGGTCTTTATAACTTCTGCTATAGGCCCGGACCCTCACTTTAACCGTTCAGTCCCAATGACAATTTCGCATCATTTTAGAAAAAAAAATCTGATCGTCTATAGCCATTTATGATATCAAAAAGCACATCATTCGATTCTTCAAACTTGTTTCTATTAGAAATTGTTTTTTATAAATCCCAATAGTTGTCAGCCCTGCTATTTTTTAAAATAATGATCAGAAACGTGATGATGGCAAAGAGCATCACGAGGGGTTAAGAATTATTCAGTCTATTCCAATAAGTAACTTTTCGCTGGAGTTGTATTTTTTTGCTATTACTTTTGCTAGCTTCAATCACAAGAAAACAAAAACTGCAATTTTAAAACTTTTAGTGGGAAATATAATATTTTGTTATTCTTTCATATCACGTACTAGAAAACTACACTTCGAAAATAACCGTTCAATAACAGATTATTAAAAATTTAATTATTTTTATTTCTACTGAATGGGAATATTCCTTATGATGTCACTCTCTTCATATTGCTATTTCATTTGCCCTTTTTTTTAAATGTTGAAACAAGCCCCTTATTAAATGAAAAGGGACAGTTTAATTGACTTGTTTCAGATGACGCATTTTCTTCCAGCCTTCAGTCCGACATTCCTTCAATCGGTTCTATATATTCACACGTGACATTTATGCATTTCCTTCCATCAGTGATTCAATTAGCGCTCGATTATCAGGTGGCATTGATTCACTAATCGAGCCCCGAAAAATTATTTTTATTCAGCATTTCAGTTGCTACTTAAGACTTATAACATGCCTATTCCAATCCACAGTAGACGCTTTACGCCCCAACTACTTCCAGTAAGCAAACCTATTCACGGAATTTTGCGAAGGAGCTAGATAATCTGAAATGGGATTACTACTGCCAATATTTCGCCAAGTTTGGCAAACAACTCAATTTGATTAGTCGAACTTGGTGCGGGTTTGATGTTAGGTGCCGATTTCGCTCTACCTATTCCTCAAAATCAAAGTATAGGGCAACCGGTGTGTTGATCCAACACCTCCTATAGACAAGGCTTTTAAACAATACCACCTAGATTAGAAGGCAGAAGAACTAAGCGACAACACGTCACACTAGTAGACCAATTTCGATTTGTTGACCAATAACGTCGTATCTTAAGATGACGTCGCATCTTGATTCATCTTATCTTAAAAATTTATTCAAATACAAGATCTAGTCACGAATGACCATTGGTCAAAACCATAAAATTGGTCCACTAATACGACGTCAAGCATTTAGTTAGCCGGCCTTCTAATCTAGGTGGTATTGCTCTAAACCGGTTTCCATTTTACGTGTGATGTAGTAAAAATAATAAATCTGCCAAAATAATAAATCTAATACAAGATCTAGTCACGAATGATGATTGGTCAAAACCACAGAATTGGTCCACTAATACGACGTCAAGCATTTAGTTAGCCGGCCTTCTAATCTAGGTGGTATTGCTCTAAACCGGTTTCCATTTTACGTGTGACGTAGTAAAAATAATAAATCTGCCTAAATAATAAATCTAATACAAGATCTGGTCACGAATGCTGATTGGTCAAAACCACAGAATTGGTCCACTAATACGACGTCAAGCATTTAGTTAGCCGGCCTTCTAATATAGGTGGTATTGCTCTAAACCGGTTTCCATTTTACGTGTGACGTAGTAAAAATAATATATCTGCCCATCACTTACTTAAGGGTAACGGACAAGGGTCTCCAAACCAAAGTCCTCTGTGTTAATTCAATGAGAAAAAATAAATTTCTAAGCCACATTCTCCCGGCTGTATCGAATATTTTTACAAAGTGTATTTTTATATTATAAATGTGGCTGACATACAGAGCTTTATATTCCCACTTTGAAAATTAGTTCCAATATTACTTTAATTTTCAATAATTTATTTTACAAATAAATTAGATCGCCATGCTTCAACAACGTCATTTTCAGGATTTAAAGGCATTTCTCTAATTGTTCATTCCACTTGCATCATAAATGCTGGTCAAGTAAGGTTTTTAGCCGTTGGCGTCGATTTGGCGACTTGTAAAAGGTTTCACTTTCTTTCTCTTCAAGCATCCTTCATCTAATTCTAATCTCTATAATTTCCCCCATTTTTTTAACCCCTTTTTGTTTACCCTAGTCAAAGCTTTGATTTTCTCCTCAGCGTTCTACTATACGGGACGCTAAACCGATTATATCGATCTTAATATCTTTTTCCAAGTTCTGGTCTAAGATAATCACTTTTCTACTCCCTATTTCTTTTTTCGCAGCCGTTTCTTTGGATAGAAAAGGATGTTTTATTTTCAAGTTTTTGTTCCATTTACATCTTTTTCAATAGCTTTCATCTCTTAAGCTTTTAAGAACATCTGCATGTGGTGTAAATTGATATAAAAGAAATATTTTACTTTCGCCCAAGGAACTTATTTTTTTTATATATAATGCAGAGGATCTTACAAGAAAGTATTTTTTTCTTGTGCTTAAAATCCGATCCCTTGGAATTTCAACAGCGTTTGCGGATAACTCGTTTAAGATGTATATATTCATAAAATGCTGAAGTGCCTCAGGGCTTTGTCAGTAGATACAGTTAAAGGCATATTTTCAAAGAGGATTTAAGTTTCTTTAAAAAAAAAATATTTTGAACTTTTTTAGTTGCTCAAAAAAAGCCACGTACTAAACTAGCTCGTTTTCGAAATATTAAAAAAAATATTTCCACTTTTTTCGAAAATTAAAAAAAAAAATTGAATTCTATAGCATTACTTTTTCATCCCATTGTTTTGACAAGTCTGCACAAAAAAGTCTTGTTTAGTTTTTATGAAATTTATACGTTTATTTTAATACCTTAGTTTTTTGTTGTTGTTGTTGTCGTGTGACCAGTGCAAAAATAATAAAAAAAATACTATTATAATTAGATGCAGGTGGGAGAGAACAGTTAAATAGTTCCAAAAGCGTGGAGCACAGCACTAGCCACATCCGCAGCTTTGTACACATAAACGGTTTCTTGGGAACAGTTCAAGTCAATCTTGAAGAGTGCTACAGTGATGGAATTGTAGTTGAGGAGGCGCTTACAGTTTTTTTTTTTTTAATTTTAGCATACACGCTTAAGAACAATATTAGTTTATAAACGATAGATTTATACATAACATATTTTAATTGTAAATTTTAGTGTTCATGTGCATATCTATCTGTTCATTTACGTCGATTCAAGGACGTGGTCATTATTATTTTATCTTAAAATTCTCGCTTCGTAAATAAAATAGTTTTTAAAGTTCTACAAAAGAGTTTGCTAATTAAAGCAATCAAATTCATCAAATTACAATTATACATACATTAAATTCAAAATATTATAAAGGAAAACCAAAAGTTTTACAGCTTATCACATTTATTCCGAATCCAAAGCAGCAATCAAAATAAATAAAATATATCAATCCGTTGCCATTTCCAAAACTTAAATCTACATTCAATCCATAGAAAAAGCTCGCTTTCAATTCACTTCAGTTCCAGCTCATTAAAATGTTCACCGATGCCGAATAAAGGAGGACTTTTATAACTATGGAGATCAGAGTAAGACTGAGATTCTTGACATAAAATAGTGAAGCTATCTGGAAATTTTATCGATTTAGTAGGCCCAAATAAATCACATTATCAATGTTTAAAACGTCTAGTTTTATTCTTAAAATTGATAATAGCTCAAATGTTTTGCAGTTGTAAAGACAGCGTTACAAATTAGAATTCAAGTTTCAATATTATCCTTTAATTTAGATACGAGTCGTGTTCAGGACAATAATTTAAGACCCATTGTTAATTGTGTTTGCATTTTAATTGCATTTAAGTTTTTACTGTATGTTCATTGTATTTTGCCACACGGATTTAATTTTCTACGCTTATTTTTAAAATTAAAATGTGTTAAAATTTTAAAAGCCCGGTGTGATACCTAGTGGTACACAGATTTTTATATATTTAATTTTAAAAAATAACTTTTACACATACAGTATAAGCTTTTAACTAGGTCTAGTTTAGAATGCGTTAATTCTACCAAATGAATATTAATGATTTCAATGGACGATTATAACAGTGTAGAGTGAAACTAATGGAAGTATAGTTAGCTTTAGCAGACGCACTCCGTGATGCAAAGCTATGAATTGTTGATTCATAGCTTATATTAGATTACATTTACAAGAGAAAATTTCCCCAAAAAATTCTCAAAACTTTCGTTAAAGGTCCTTAAATAATTCTCAAACCAGAATACACAATGTACATATAGATAAAAATGACACAGATATTTATTCATTTCTTGAATTTTTCGTATTATAAACTCATTTTCATAATTTTTTCCTTGTTTTGTTTGTAAATTGGCAACACTTAATGTGTACAGTATGTTAACATCCCACAGTTTGGTTACAACTATCTGGTGATAGTTTTGCACGCATCTTTATTAAGAATTGAAGACTTTCATTTGCAAAATATATTTGAGTATCTTTTTAAAATACAATTAGCTTGTTCTTCAAGAATTTTTCCTTGTATCCACTATTCACACTTGACTAATAGAAAAGCTCTCTGGTAAATCCCTCTGTCCATCCCGTTAGGGTTTGCCGGCTGTTCTGAAAGAGAGGAACGAAATTTGTTTCAAGCGTGTAATCAGTCGTGCACGAATAAATTTCGTACTTTTGCAAGTTCGCCATGTGTTCTATTTTGTGTTAAAAGAACTGCTCTTAGGACGAGACATGTATTTATTTAGGACAACGCAGACGTAAAAGTCATAACGGTAGAATTCTGTAAGGTCTAGCACAAACAATGTTGCTCAGTGCCATTCTCAGCAAGTTCTGACATCTGTCGCCAAGGCAACACGACTTTTTTACATCCTTCAATTCGCTACAGTTTAACTATGAAAGTCAGTCATTACGAAAAATATTATTTTTATGAGAAAGTCACACTTCATTACACATGATATATCACACATTAGTTACACAAAACAGCGCCAAGCACCTATTTGGGCCTATTCTTAAACCATTGAATGCCTTCACTTGGCACACTATTTTAGCATCTAATTCCAACCCGACAACCCCCGCTATCCCATTCCTACCTCCACACTTCGCAACGGGCCATTTTATTCGTTCCCTTTGTATGTGTGTGAGGAATGGAAATGGAATGGCGGGAATATAGGTGAAGAGCTCTCGTCCATTTGCTCATTAAGGTAAATAAGCAAAGAAGCAGGGCTTGATCAAGTGATTAGGCTTCTGCAGAACAAAGACATGCAGACTCTTTGAAAAATGGGTTATTTTTTATTTTTTTTTAAAGGAGCCATGATTTTCGGAAACCGAATCGTTTCGCCGATACTTCGGCACGCGGGAAAGTTCGAGGGGTGGTACATATATTTAAATATTCATATGACATATTATAACTTAACCCCTCGAAATCTTATGTCATGTTTAATTGGGGCTAAAAATATATGATTTTGAGGAGTTAAGTTGTAATATAACGTGTTTCATTGGGGTTAAAAATATATTATAACTTAACCCCTAAAAATCTTAAATTTTTACCCCAATTAAATAACTTGAATGACCTTTTTCACAAGCCCTTGATATCACTTAGTACTTTTAACATCCCAACTGCACGGCGACAAAGAGTCGCCTAAATCAATCGTTCTCACAGAAACTTTGCTGGGTCATCTTAAACTTACACCTTTTCCCACGAATAATCTTGACTCTGGTCGGTGGAGGAGAGTTCCACATTTTTCGCCAGTTTTGTAGATCATTCCGACACTTTTCTCTGGTCAACTTAAGACGACCAATCTATCATCTCCCAATGCCTAACTCTTAAATAAAAACGACTTAATTTTATCTAAGTTTCCCAGTCGACTTATTTTACATATATTTTTAAATATACGCAGGTTCAAATTCAAGGCACACAATATTTTTGTTTACTTTATTTTTTCAATTAAAAATAATTTTAACTTGAGTGTGTAAAACTACACGACATGAAGTACCTCTTATAAAATCAATACAATATAAAAAGAAATTATGTACCCTTTTTGATATAACTTGAAAACCTAAAAGGACATGCGGCTGTGATTTCTCGAGAACTCTAATATGATGTTAGACAGGAACTGAGAACGCGTGTAAAAAAATTGAAGTCTGTAGCACTCTTAATTCGAGCTGTAGAGTGGTTTCAAACAGACAGACGGTAGTTTTGTTTTTATATTTCTTCCCCATTTATAGCTCTTTGACTTCAAATGAAGAATTTAAAATATATCTGCTCAAAAGAAGTAATATTACTTTGAGGAAACCTTTAGAAGTAATATAACGATATCCGCAATTTAGTACCCGAGAAAAATGCTTCTAAAGTTAGTAAATTTTACATGGGCGAGATAGAACCATCTGAATCCCCTTAAAAAAACCACTGTCTGAGCGAATTTGAAATTAACCTTTATCGTGTTTGACGTTATTAGCAAAGCAAAACATAATGTCTTAAAATGTTATACCTAAAGCAATGAAAATACCTTATTTAACCCTTTCAGTCCCAAAAATTTACTACACTACATAAACATCTGATATTCACAAAATAAGCTTATTTTAGGTCAAATATACGAATTCCATAAGAAAAAAAATACATTTAAATTTTTTATATGGTTTTTGAAACAATGCCAAAATTCTTTAACTGTGAAAAACAACAAAATAAAAAAATATATAAAACCTAAAAACACTTCGAGTTATATATTTTAAGGTATCTGACCATATTATAAAAAAAATTTAGTAATTATTTTAACCGAAATAGTTTAAATTGTGTTTTAAATATATGGAACTGAAGTGAACTTATCAAAAATCAGGAGAAACGCTTGTTGACTATTTTCTAAATTAAAAAAATAGTAGTTCTGACTTCTATTGAGATAAAAGTAAAATTTTGTCTGATAGAACAAAGTGTGAAGAATCGAATGATGTGTGTTTGGATGTCATAGCGGGACATAAACATTTTGAAAAAAATATTGAAAGTGATGATGCCAAATGGCATCACTGGGACTGAAAGGGTTAAACTTAATAGTAGAATTTTAAATAAGCAAACATGTTGAGGTATTTATAAACAACATTTCATGGTATAAAAATAGAAATACGCTTTTTTCACAATCTCGCTTGACTCAGTACCAAAACTGCAATATCATCGAACTTTTCTGTTTAAAAAATATGTTTATTTAAATAGAAATACAGTTTTTGTTAGTTTGTGTAGTTTAAATAAGAATTTTATTACGAGTGTTTCACTTTTCAAATAGTCAAATAATCTACATGGCCTTTTAACACAAAAAGAAACAGAACCACTCGTTTACAAACATGGAATGTTAGTTATCCTTAAGCGAAATAGCTAATCAAGTCGTTCTAAAATATCGATTACAGCTACACGACGAAAACAGATTAATTATTTTTTTCTTCTTTTTAAAACCGCATGGCTGTTAAACGACATCTAATTTCTTCTTTACAAACCAAAGGGTTTCTTTCAAGCAATGAACACACACCGAACAAAATGGTGCCGAAAAAAGAAGACGCTTAGGTAATTTTCGAACAGCGAATTAATCGTCAGCTACATCAAACAGTGGAGATTTTTATTCTATTCTTTTAAATCGGGGACAAACAATAGTTTAACTCTGTGACTGTGATTCTTTAGCGAAGAGTGTTTGAAGAAAATGTATGCATATTGCTAAGGAGCCAGAAAAATATATTCGAAAAAGGTTTACTTAAAAGCAAACCATCCGAGATTGAAGAAGGTTCGGGGGTTAATTTTTCTCCCTTACTTATTCGGCTTTTAATCAAAGATGGCAAGCTGTAAAAATGAAACAAATTTACCGCGCTAGTCTTTCGCTTTAACGAATGAAATATTGGGGTTATTTTTCTTTCAGTTAACGCTCGTTAAAAAGAAAAAATGTAGAAGCCAAACATTTCTTTTATTTGCATTGCAATGTTTTCTCAGTTTGGAAACAAGAGATTTTTCTGCTTTATCGCTTCTGTCATAATGCGTAATTATTTACGTCTGAATAGTTAAAGGGTGGTTATAATTAAAATTTAGTTTTTAAATGGCTGTAAAAATATAGCTACTTAACATAATGTTATGATATTTGACTGTGCTATTATGAAAGTCAGGAGCTCCTGCTTGGTTAAAAAAAAAAAAAAAAACATTATGCTGACGCAATCAAATATCGCGAAAATTCCAATAAATATTTCGCACCTTTGTACCAGTCAATACCCCGAATAATTTTCCTACGGGACGTAGTGTTTTTACGTAAGGTGAGAATATACGTATACTGCATTTCACAGTACACTCTTAAAACAAACGAGTGAAATCCACTCCAGTTGGAGAAGTTCATTTTCGACACTGGAAAGGAGTGAATATTAAATCAGACAGTTAAAATCACTCGTTTAGAGTGATCCTGTCGGAGGTTTAACACACAAAGGATCCACTCCAAGAGGAGAAGTGCATTTTCCAGACAGGAGGAGTGAACATTACTCAGACCGAGTTAAAATCGCTCGTTCGTTTTAAGAGTGTACAGTACATGAACAGGAGTACTTTATTTTGTTTTTGTCTGACCTCTTTCAAAGAATCGTAAAATGTCCTGTTTTTTTTTTATTTGTTCTGCAAAATGTCCTGCATTGTATATGACGATAAAATGACCTTTTAAAAAATTGAATTGAAATTAAGTAGGTTAATTTAATTCTGGTACCGATGTTTTAAGGTTACCTCTTAACGACGACGGTTATGTTTAATGGCGACAATGTTGTTTGTTACCAAACATTAACATATTAAACAAAACATTGTTAGCAAAAACAATCGCCGCCCAAAAACGAGCTATTTTCGTAATTTTATCTAAATGAACAAAATATAAGACAACTGAAGACATAGTCTTTAACAATTTATAAATTAAGTGATAATAAAACGAATTTAAAAACTTTAAAGTGTTTAATTCGGAATGAAGGTATTAATAACGTTCACAAATTCGTCGTTAACGGGTTAAACAATTACCAGTAATATAACTTTTGTGCATAGAAACTATAGGTGAACCCAGGATCTTTTAATAAGCATAATTAAAGTTGTTGCTTCTATGCATTGTTTACTTAAATAATTTTACACTTTATTATTAATGAATTTATTTGCAAACTCGCGTAACAAATTCCTCTTAAAAAATCTTAAATTCCCGTGAACGTATTTCTATACTCATGAATTCTGTGTAAAATGTACACTTAAATGAGCATTTCTACCTGCATCAGAATAGTTTTGTAAACATAAACTCCACTCAAAAGTTGTTCGATATTCTAATCCATTGTCTAGACAATCTAATAGAACTCTTTATTACAACTGCAATTGTGTACATTTTAAAAGTTTATCGCAAGTTTAATAAATGCCAGGCATACTTAGAAATTTATGCAATTAATAACGTAGCTTATCTGGAATAATTTAATGATATTTGTAAATGAATAATTTGAGATTATATGCGTAGTAATTTTCGGATAATATAGTATTTTGATAGAACTTTTAGAGGAACTGTTGATAAAGAATTAATCAATTACATTAAAATAGGCAATCAACAATGATTAGAACATTTTCTTACAATTCACTATATTATATTTAAAGTTATTTTTCAGAGAAAATTAACTGTTATAATTTTATATCAAAAAATTATAAAGGAAAACTTTTCAATATGCGATGGAGTTTTTGAAAGATAAAGTTAGAAGACACGATGATTAACAAATTTCATAGTGCATGTAAAACGTATTCAATTATTGAAAAGGCAATGCCATTCAGTCTCAAATATAAGATTTTTTTCTAAATCTCAACTTTTTCATTTAGTTGGTAACAGAGATTTGGAAGTTTCACAACGCATATCTTTATTTGTGTTATCTTGGCAACAACGCCATATATGTCGCTTATTTCACAAAAAATTCAAAATGTATTGTTCCACATTATTTACTAAGTTTTGTTTGAATGATAATATATTTTCAACACCCCTATTAGGATTACATTTAATATGTTAACTACATTTAAATTTTGTTATGAAGTTGATAATTAAAAAAAACATTAAATTTCTACAATCTACCAAATAATTAAAATTATTAAAACTTCGCTGCAGCGTTAATGACTCTAATATACCAATCAGTTAAAGGGGAAAAAAATAAAGGAATTGAAGAACAACAAAATTGCTTACAAATGTCGAACTTTTTACCTTTAAATTGTAATTTTCCTTAATCGACATCTGTATCATTTCATTAAATCAAAAGAGCAAGTAAAAAATTATTTAAATTTAAGTCCTAAAGAAAATATCTTTAATTATCTTTTTTTTTCTTTTTAATAATCTTTTTTTTTCTTTTTAATTATCTTTTAAATATGTAAGTCACTCTTCAAAAACAAATTACATTAACTTTAAAAAAAAAAGATTTAAAAACTCATTTTGTAAATAGTGTTTTAATTTCTCAAAAAAAAAAACATCGTTGTGTAAAATAAATTATTAAACACAATAAACACACATAATTGTTTTGATTGTATAAATTAAACACTCATCATTATTCCAACAATATCAATCAACTTCATTATAAAAAAAATAATCAACTCATTTAAATAAAATTGATTTACTTTAATAGAACAAAATCCAAACTCATTCCAACTATCTCTTTCCCATTATCCAATCTCGAATGAAACGTCCGCATTTTAAGTCATAAAACGAAAGATTACTTTTTAAAAATAAAGTAACTTTTCTTTATCTTATTTTCTTCTTTTTTTTCTTGAGGAAGAATCTTTCGCGTGTTCTCCTTCTTCGCTCGCTCCCAGTTAGTAGTCTTCTTGAAGAAATGGTCAAGAAAACTTTATTTAGTTATATCTTAACTGTTTTGCTTATTACGTGCATCCTATTTGGTGAATATTTCAATATTTTGGTTTAAGTTGTTAAATATTAACTGTTTTTCTGGTTGAATCTGTCTTAGTTTGTAAAAGATTATATATTTAAAAAAATAAATTAAATATTTATTATCGAACTTATCAAAATGTAATCGACGTTTATAATATGAGAAGTCTTATAAGTAATTTTCAGCTACTTTTTTCGAACAAATTTCATGTTTTCAACGAAAACATTATTTGATTTTTTACGTCCTATTTGGTAACTGATAATATAATTTTGAGTTTTTAATTATTTCTTATCGAACTAACTTACCAAAATGTGTATGACCTTATACACGGAGACTTAAAAGCAATTTTCAATTACTTTTTCTTGGAATAAATTCTTTGTTTTTTACGAAAAATATTTGAATATTCAATAACATAACAAACCTTCAAAGAAAGAGCATCTTAATGTTAGCAGTGTAATAAACGAAATAATGAAATGTGTAAAAAATACTTATACAGATTGATATCTATTCAATTTAATCTAGCTCTATTTTGTCATTGTTTTTCATTTGGTTAATTAAATGACATTAACTTTTTATAATCTTTTAAAATCCAATAAATACCTTTTAAAATATTAATAATAAAATCTATCAATTATGGCCACTTGCATAATCTCGTTTAAATTGATTTGTTGTAGGTTATCAAAATATCAATGTAAATTAACGGTAAAATTGCTGAATTTCTTTTCAAAACACAAATGTTCGCTACTGCTTCGCTACTATTTAAACTGGGTTTCGCAACCTGGCTACCTTTTTGAAGAGAAAAAATGATTCCGTAATATTTTTATTTTTATGATTTTGGAAATATATGGTTAAATGCTATTAGTAATAGTTTTGATGTCAACCACGGCCTTTCAAGTTTACTGAATGTCAAGTACATCCTTGTGTTGATGTCAAGTGCAGCCCTTAGTGTTTTTTTAAAGTAGGAAACTATAGGATTACAGCAAGGAAGCCATATTTGCCTATTCTTAATATAATTGGAGAACATAAACTTTCTCGTAGTGTATGAAATGTTAATTTACTAAAACTATTTAAGGACGATATAAATAAGCTATGTGCTAAGTACTGTGAAATTTGTGTAGCATCTTTTTTATCAATTCATATGACACATGTGCCTCTTGGGTTCTTAAGAAAAGCAAATTACAATCACCTCGCCCTCCCCTTCTTAAAAACTGATTTATTGACTATTAATTCGGAAGCAATAGCATGGAATTACACACACCTTATCATTAATTTAAAAAAAAATCATCAATAAAATGAGGGAAAAATAAATTGGCATCAAACTGGTCATTTGCAATTTTATCAAAAACAAATAACAAATATATAAAACAAGATATGAGTTGGGGAAAAGTTACGTTTTGTCTTATTTAAATTTTACCACCTGAAAAACAAAATTCATCTTTCTTGAGAACTTTATATTGTGCTTGGTTTTATTCATTATTCAATTTATGGTTCTATCATTTGGAGAGGTGATTATAGATCAAATTTGCAACCATTTACCGACTTTATGTTAATCACCTTTCGCTATGTTGACTCGGCTGTTAAATAATTTCATTCCAATGATTTGTTGGTTATTCTTTAAATACTCTTTCAATTTGGTTTTGCAAAAAAATGTGTACGAAACGCGAGCAGAATTTAGCATTATCCAAATGCTGACAGATGCCAACAGTGATGAATTTGCCATATATATGGTAAGATTTTAAGACTGATTCCAGATTGATAACGTGATGATGTTATGATAACGTGTTGATTGCAGATTGATAACAAGATGTTATAATGTATTTAATGATACTATGACCGGGTTAAAACCCCATATTTTTATATTTTAGCTGGTGGACTTTTTTTGAACTTCGGTAATAATCCAAAAAAATAACACAAAAATACATAAGCTATTTCCCCAAAAGAGCCACAAGGTATCTCCGCTCCTGTCTTCTTGAACCAGCAATTATATTCTATTAGGGCTGTTCCTTCCCCAAAACTACCCCGCGTGGGGTCGGGGGCAAGGAATAATTGGATTCGGAAAATGGCAGGTGCGCCCCAGCATGTAATGGGGCTGCTTTTTTCCCTGTCCCCCTCCTTGCTGACGAGTATGGAGTGCTACGTGCTGTTCCTATTGAGCTGAGAGTTTGGAGATGATTGGCGTGAAAAAAAGTGAAGCTGGAGAAAAGTCGCCAAGCAGGCCCTAGTGAGCTAAGTCGCCAATAGCCCTCGTATAGCTCTAGTGCGACGGTAATTCAATCCTAGTGTAGACTGACCAGTGAGTGAACAGGACCCAGTGAATGAACATTTGGTAAATATAATTTAAAAAAAAATAAGGATTGAAAATCATTCCACTAGATAGAATGGGCAACACTGACTTCCTCCCAAGCCATCTGACACCTGATTGGTTGTCCTGGTCATTATATCCTGGTGTTCATTCCCTGGTTAGTCTACCCTAACCCAATAAAAATGCATTCAATATGTCCTATTGAGTTGAGAAGAATTTTTTTGAGTTGCTTGGCGTGAAAAAAGTGAAGCTGGAGAAAAGTCGTCAAGCAACCCTATAGTGAGCCAAGGCAAATCGCTCACTCAAAGCAGCATGTTATTCCTTAAAAAGTGTTAGTTAAAAATCAAAAAATGACCGAGGAGTTGTAGGCTGTAAAGAAAATCAGAATTTAAGCAAGGGAATAATAATTTACATACAAGAAAAGGGCTTAGAAATTGTAGTTTTTGGTAGTCAGTAATTATTAAGTTGATGTAGTAAGCGTATACGAAATCCATTTTAGAATAGCGCCAAATAGAAAAAAAAGTGAAGCCGCCAAAAAGTTTCCAATTAACCCTAGTAATCGCAAACGAATCGCTCCTCAATGTTAGTCTATGATGAAACACATCATTTAATTCTTTAAAAAAAGGTTAATTAAAAATCAGGCACTGACTTGTGCGCTTGGGAGTATAATGGAGCTGCTTTTTTTCCTTGTCCCCTCCTTACTGACGAGTATGGAATGCTACGTGCTGTTCCTTTTGAGCTGAGAAGTTTTCAGATGCTTGGCGTGAAAAAAGTGAAGCCGGAGAAAAGTCGCAAAAAGTATGCCAAAAATATTAGACCCTTATTTTTTTTTCAAATACACCCTTAAAACAACAGAGTGAAATACACTCCTATGGGAAAAGTGCATTTTTGACACTGGAAAGGAGTGAAAAGTACTCCTAAATCCCTGGTAATCGCTCCTAGTCGCCTTAAAATCACTCGTTTGCTGTTAAAATTGCTGGAGGTTTAACAAACCAAAAGAGTGATGTGTATTTTCGACTCGTGAAACTCGACGTGAAAATTAACTCAGACTGAGTTAAAATCTCTCGTTTGTTTTGAGAGTGTTCCCCATAAAAAGCAGAAAAAAATAAATTTTAAAATATAAAAGAAAAATTACTTATGACGTCACTAGTAACTATAAACAAACTTTGAAATGCCATTTAGGGATCTACTTCAAACAAATTTGAACTATCCGCTTCTGTAAAACCTTCTTCCACTATTTACATACAATTCTTATTTTAATAGTAAATTAGATTAAAAATTGAGAAAAATTAGATTAAATCCAGTTTAATTGCAAGCAAAAAACATCACACTGGTTTGTTTATACATACTAGTGATGAAAAAAAGTCATTTTAAAATAATTTTTATTAATTTAAACGTTTTATTTTGCCAATATATAAACGTTTGTTATTTTGGGGTTCACACTATAATTAAATTAATATTGGAAGGTATTTTAGCGATACAGTCAAGTCCCCTATTCACCGAAAGCGTTTGTTTAGGGGCTTATTACAGAGTGATCAATGACTTCAGTTGGTAAACCAGGTTCTGTATTGGTTTTTGACCTGTAGCATCTACATCTTCTTCTTAGCTCCTTGGATGCTCCATTCTTCGAACGAGATCTTCAAAATGGAAATGTCGGCAATGGTGGGCACGAGATTTGTAAAAAAAGCTATGGTTAGGGGGGGGGGGGTCATTGGTTAGTAAGTGTATGGTTTGTTGTGCATGCATTTTCCTCACCACAGTTTAAGTATGTACGCTTAGTATGCGGAAGGCCCCAGGTTCGGGTCCGGGCATCGCCAAAATAGCTGCCGATCTATAAACGGCCCGTGCAGCCAAAAATGTCCGACGAATGATACCCCGTGTAAGGGAGTGCACGTTAAATATCCTTCAAAGTTCTAACGCGAACTATGTCGCCCTTAACGGTTGCGTTGGGTGCCTATTCAGGTGTTGGCTCGTCACCTGACTGTGGTTCTAAAATACGACACCCGTCGCCAATAGCCCTCGTGTAGCTCTAGTGCGACGATAATTCAAACCTAACCAAAAGAAATGTTCTACGGGAAAAAGGGTAAATAGTTCTAACTTCCGAGAGCGAGAATCGAATAAAAAAAGGTTTTTCACATTCAATAAATAACTTTATTCGTTATTTCAAGACATATTTTTATTATTTTTATTTGTTTTTGCTTCAGTTAGAATGTAATATTAATTATTTTTTTCCTCGATTTTGACGTAACAGGGTGAGCGAATATCAGGGCGGACGTTATCGCGTAGGAGCGACCAATCAGAGGGGCAGATTTCCGTTTGTTTACGCGCGATACCTCCGCGTGGAACATTTTAATGCTGCAAACTTAAGGTGTGTTTTGGTATAGTTATGCGTGGTTAGAATTGGTCCTCTTGAAAGACTTAAATAAATAGTTGATGATTTATGAAGAGGGGTATAGCAGACTGTCAAAATCAAACGGACATGTCAGCAATAGATTGTGTCGCTGCACGAGATCTTAAGGGGACACGGTACCAAAACATTATTTCTAGAAATAATAACATAATCTCAAACTAATAACCCTTTCCGTCAGGGCTCGCACGATCGTGCGGGTAGTAAAGCAAATGTTCAAGCTCTCCAAAAATATCGATACCGAAGCAGCTGACTTGTACAATTCGTTATTTCTTTTAAAAAAATTACTTTGTTTTTAGGAGTTGCTGGCATTGAGGCTGTTTAACGCATTTTTTTTCGATAAAACTCCAATTTGGTCTCATAAATTTAAATCAGCGCTACCTGACCACCGGTCGAAAAGGTTTAAGATAAGAAAGCAAATATTCCTGCCAAAAGTAATATTAAAACAGAACACTTCAATTAACCACAATATTCAAGACATTTGTGGGCTTGTGAAACATTAAAAATTATCTTTCTATCGAAAAACTATCCTTTCCTTACGAAATTTGGTTAGTAGTGCGAAATTAAAATACAAAATGGGTAGTAAACAATCCTAAATAATACTAAAAAAAATATTTCTAATAAATTTGTAATTCTTTACCATTTAAAGTGTATAACTTGTATTATTAAAAAATTCCATCAAAATATACATATTACCACACAATACTGTATGCTGTGACTTTTTTTATACATTAATGGCAATACAAGGGAATAATGCTATGTTAAACTCTTATAGACTGCGAAAAACTACTTTTAATTAAATAACACTTAACTATTTACCAAAATGAATTGAAATCATTAATAACATTTACCATGTATTTAACTAATTTACACTAAAACACCTAATCATATTAGCAGCATGCTACTTTATCGCCTGAAATTTATGGCCACGAACTTGGTTATTTTTTAAGTAGGCAATCATAGGATTATAGCAAGGAAGCCATCTTTTCGTTGCGTGCAGAAGTTCCTAATTCCATCATACGAGTTTTACTTAGTAAGCTAAAATTTTTAGCATGCGAAATTTAACGCAGAAACACAATTGTTACAGCACGCAACACTTTTAAATGCTAACAGGATTAAAAAGTAACGTAATTAGTTTTATAATCCTTATTTGTATTTTAACTTCAATTCCTTTGTAATTTTAAGCGTAAGCGTTAAGTAGTTTTGTTGCATGATAAACTATACACGGACTATTAAATGTAGTATTTTAAGTTATTTGATAGAACTGTATCAAAATAAATTAAATGTATAGAAAGTAATTAGAAGTATAATTTAAAAATATATCATTAGTGGCAACGGATTTCGAAATGTATGACCAATAGGCTTGTTTCAGGTTACGTAGGTCATACTCCATTATTTCAGGTTACCTAGGTCATACTCCATTATTTCAGGTTACGTAAGTCATACTCCATTATTTCAGGTAACGTAGGTCATATTCCATCATTTAAGGTAACGTAGGTCGTTTCACTCCATTATTTCGATTGGTTATCTATTCCCACGTGACATTGATCCTCAATTGAGACATACGAAGGATATTTTTTATTCATCATTTATGTTGGCAACCCAAGCCCTTAAATATTTATATTATTCCCACCAATGTATCACACCTAAATTAAAACTAGTTTTAACCAAAAACATTTTGTATGGATTTGTCCGAAGCAAAAACGTAACTATGTCTGCATAAAATCTTCTATCTTTCGTGTTATATTATTATATGGTGAAAACTTGAAAAATAAACTATATAAACATAATCCAATGTTCTTGCATGCAAAAAAAAAGTATTTTAAGAAATTATAGTTACAATTTGAATCACCATTTTCCCCGAAAATAGGTATCTACTCGGGCAGAAAATTTGAGTCATAACTAGATCACATCAAATTATCAGATATTATTTTAAATAGATAACGTGATTATGCGGAATAAAATTACAATAATTTAAAATAAAATTAATGTTAACCATTTTGTGTCAAATTGTATCCTTTTCTTCCGAAGCAACAATAAAAAAGCACAACTGCCAAGCCGAGGCAGCAAGGAAATGAACCCCAGGGCAAGTGTCAATGTATTGAATCATTTACTTCCTGATGATGCAAATACAGGGCGACGTCAAAGTTTGGAGACTTGTACTTCTCTGAGTATCACAAAATATTAAATTAACAAAAAGTGTTTCGCTTTTAAATTAACGTTTGTGTCGCATGATATTATAATAAAATTAGTATTAATCACTTACCTGCGAAACTTAAAAATTAAACAATTACACGGAGAAATGAACAAAATAAAATGAGACTGTCAGGGAAAGAGACATTGTCGAAAATTTACTGACTTAAAAGTTTTTCCTCCTGAGTGTCACAAAATATAAAGTAACAAATATTTTTCTCTCGTTTTAGATGAATCGTTTATGTCGTATAAGATTATAATAAAATTAGTATTAATCACTTAGCGACGAAACTTGAGAATTAATAATCACATTTTGCAATAAACAAAACAAAATTAGCACGTCAGAGACATCGACAAAATTAACCGCAGGCCAAGTGTCAAGTAGACATGAAATTTCTCTCGCCTGGATAAATGCCAATAGCCAGCCACAGTCGAAAATTTGGCGACCTAAAGTTATTTCACTTCTCGGAGTATCACATAATGTAAAATTGACAATTTTTATTTTTCACTTTTTAAACAAACGTATGTGTTGCATAAGTTTATAGTAAAATTAGTATAACTCACTAAGAAACAAAACTCAACAATCAATAATTTCAGTTTGTAATAAACAAAATAAAAATATCATGCCAGAGAAACCTTAAACATTATGACATTTTGGCGACACTGACAAATTTGGCGACTTAAAAGTTTGTACGTCTCCAAATATCACAGAATATAAAATAACCAAGAGTTTCTTTTTTTTTCATTTATGTCGCATAAGATTACAATAATATTAATATTAATCACTTAAAGACGAAACTTGATAATTAACAATTACACCGCACAATAAACAAAACAAAATTAGCACGTCAGAGACACCATCAAAATGAACCGCAGGCCAAGTGTCAAGCAGGCATGAAATTTCTCTCCCCCAGGATAAATGCCAATAGCCAGCCACAGACGTTGTCGAAAATTTGGCGAACTCAAGTTTTCACTTCTCAAAGTATTACATAATGTAAAGTTGACAATTTTTATATTTCACTTTTTAAACAAACGTATGTGTTGCATAAGTTAAATAATAAAATTAGTATAATTCAGTATAAGAAACGAAACTTAGGAATCAATAATAACACTGTGTAATAAACAATAAAATTATCATGCCGTCAGAGAAGCAGCAGACATTGTGACATTTTGGCGACACTGACAAATTTGGCGACTTAAAAGTTTGTACTCCTCCAAATATCGTAGAATATTAAATAACCAAGATTTTTTCTTCATTTATGTCGCATAAGATTACAATAAAATTAATATTAATCACTTAGCGACGAAACTTGAGAATTAATAATCACATTATGCAATAAACAAAACAAAATTAGCATGTCAGAGACATCGACAAAATGAACCGCAGGCCAAGTGTCAAGCAGACATGAAATTTCTCAACCCAGGATAAATGCCAATAGCCAGGCGCAGACGTTGTCGAAAATTTGGTCACCTAAACTTTGCACTTCTCAGATTATCACAGAATATAAAATTGACACTTTTATTTTTCACTTTTTAAACAAAAGTATGTGCTGCATGAGCTAATAATAAAATTAGTATAACTCACTAAGAAACAAAATTCAAGAATCAACAATTACACTGTGTAATAGACAAAAGAAAATTATCATGCCAGAGACTCCGAAGACATGGTGACATTTTGGCGACACAGACAAATTTGGCGACTTAAAAGTTTGTACTCCTCCAAATATCGTAGAATATTAAATAACCAGGAGGTTTTCTTTTTCATTTATGTCGCATAACATTACAATAATATTAATATTAATCACTTAAAGACGAAACTTGATAATTAACAATTACACCGCACAATAAACAAAACAAAATTATCACGTCAAAGACGCCATCAAAATGAACCGCAGGCCAAGTGTCAAGCAGACATGAAATTTCTCAACCCCAGGATAAATGCCAATAGCCAGCCACAGACGTTGTCGAAAATTTGGCGACCCAAAGTTTGCGCTTCTCAAAATATCACAGAATATAAAATTGACAAATATATTTTTTTAAACAAAACGCCTCTGCTGCACAAGTTTATTATAAAATTAGTACAACTCACTATATAAGAAACAAAACTAAAGAATCAATAACAACACTGTGCAACAAACAAAATAAAATTATCATGCCAGAGAAACCGCAGGCATTGAGACATTTTGGCGACACTGACAAATGTGGCGACTTAAAAATTTGTACTCCTCCAAATATCGTAGAATATTAAATAACCAGAAGTTTCTTTTTCTTTTTTCATTTATGTCGCATAAGATTACAATATTAATATTAATCACTTAAAAGACGAAACTTGATAATTAACAATTACACCGCACAATAAACAAAACAAAATTAGCACGTCAGAGACATCAACAAAATGATCCGCAGGCCAAGTGTCAAGCAGACATGAAATTTCTCTCCCCAGGATAAATGCCAATAGCCAGCCACAGACGTTGTCGAAAATTTGGCGACTTAAAAGTTCGGCACGGGCTATTTAAAGCAGCAGGCCTATTAAGAATTTTGGTTAATTGCTCTTCTGGCGAAGAAGTTTGAACCCCCCTGACAAGAGTAACTGCGGTAGTAATGGATGGATCCTCGGCCTAAATTATAAATCATTTTGCTGTGCCGCTCATTATTCAACCCTTCCTTGTGACCTTCTTGTGCAAACTTTTGGCGAAGTCCACGCCCTGACTTAATGGACGCCCCTGGCACGCGAAACTTCTTTGTGGCGACCAGGACACAAAATTGCTAAACACCGATTCTTGTATTGGATGCATTACTCAAGATCGGAATGCAGTTTTGCTGCAAATTTTGAAACCGGAAACAGATAGTCTTGTTTAGGGGAGGTAGGGTAAAATCAAGCATTTTTCAAATTATCTCATTAAAAACTTACTTTTTAACTAATTTTAATAGAATTTGTTAATATTTAATATACATTTAAACTGTTTAGAATTCAAATATATAGAAATTCTTAATTTTTCCCCCCACTATATATGCTTTAATGTCTGTTAATTTAGAGAACTTAGCTTCATACTCCTTAGTTCTATACCCTCATTTTCCCCCGCTTCACCCTATATATCATGATATCTATCTACCTCGGATGTAGTAATTCAGTTACGCTGATAGTATTTACAAATTTCGAAAACTGAAGCAGATAGTCTTGTTTGTGTACCAATATATCTTCTTTAAATTTAAGCTTTTCTAAATTGGATATTAAAAATTCGTTAATTATCAAGTTGCTATAATACTCAAAAAATTACTTGTGTAACTTATTTATTGTTCGAAACTATTCTGAGGCATAAAATTACAAATGTAATTAAAGCTTTTTAATGAAACAAATGTGGACCCTGTTGTAAAACTGTATTGTTAGTAAAATATTACCTTTCATGTTTTTAAATATAGTACTCGTAGTTTGTACCATTAAAATAGTAAACAAGATTTTGTGCTCAAATGTGAGTATCTCAGTTCTAAAAAATCGCGTGTTAATATCTATTTTATATACATTTTCTTTTTTTGGTATTATTATGGGTGGTTTTAAATTTCTTCCTTTCCCCCAAACCTTTTCAATTGTTGTAACTAATTCAACAAGTTGACGTATAAATCCAATAATTGAATTACAGATTTAACTTCTTGTTTTACTTTACACAACACAGATTTGCTTCAATTACTTTAAACCCAAATCCTTTAAATCCGAATTTATCGCCCTAGTGAAGGACGCAGCTTCCTGGCAACTGACAAGCGCCTTCGCAATCCTCTTCGGTGATCCGGGACTTAACTTCAGCTAAAGAGATTAAGTCGGAAAAATCTGTTATTTTTATTGCATTCTTTTTTTAGAAATGTACAATTAATGGCAAAATATTTTTTAAATCGTGGGAAGGTGTTGAATGACGTATTTTTTCTGATTTGTTGCTTTAGGCAATATAATATTTGTAGTCGTTTTATTATATATTTTACAAGTTTTGAGTTAAAATCTTAAGAGGGACTGTAAGTCCCATAGAGCTAATGTATGAGTTTTGGAATCGCAACTTCCGCATAAATATTGCTTTGCCATGTTAGCCCTTTTTCCCCAAGCACGGGAATAACATCGAATCGAAACGAAAATGTTATCTAGTTATTTAATTATAGGGGTATTTTTGAAATTCTAAAATGCCAAAAATATCTAGTAGATGGATAAGGAGAAAAAATATCGACAGCGGTTTTAATATGATTTTTATTACAAAACATCATTACATCACAGAAAATGTTCAAAATTCCTTCCATTCGCCACAATGCCCGTTTCGCAGCGGTGTCTCGTACTATGGACTTCATGTGTCCCCAAAAATAGAAATCCAATGGTCAGGTCTGTAAATCCATAGAGTTAGGAAAGAGAACCGAGCCGTCCATGTATGTGCGCAGTAACGCACAAAAGAAGCAGGCTAGAGCGGTGCATCTTGGGATACCTCAATGCCAGTTTCCATAGTTTCGGTTACTATGTTATGCGCAGTAGTTAAAAAAACGCTAAAGCGGTGCATCTTGGGATACCTCAGTGCCGGTTTGTTATGAGCAGTAGCTTTAAAAACCTGACAACCCTGATTCAAACCATTTGAACTGATAGCTTCTACTCCTAATTCCTAACTCTATGGATAGATAGCGGCGGCCATTGGACTGGTCCGCCTATACCGATGGACAGACCCAAGAACCGATGAACCAATCTAGTTTTAATTTTTCGGACACGAATTTTTAGGTAAATCTTGTTCATCATGATATGACAGACCCAGCATGTTAACTCTCTTATTCATACTGTTGCCGTATGGCAACAAGTAACATAATCCACTTTATTCTATTAAAGTAGAGCTCCCTCTCGACAAATCTGTGGGTTTTTTTCTTCTATTACATATCATTTTGAATTTTTAGTTACTAATAACCCTCGTAGATGACAGTAGTAAAAGTGTGTTCAAAATTAAAGAATGAAGTTATTTTGATTGAAGTAGTAACTGTTGCTGCGTTATTAACTGCTGTATTAAGGATACAAATATATTTTTTCGGGATGAAAAAAATTCATGCATTGCAAGTGTTAAGTTTGTAAACGACCTTTTTAGGACACCCTGTATATGAATAAGGGAAAACTTTTTATCGCTTAAAAAAAGAATTGCATGTTCATTGACACAACACGTTCTTTCCCTAAGCTCTTCATGTACCATTAAGCCTAAAAACGGGAGTTACTCTAATTATGTAAAATTGTGAGCAATCCATTCTTTAACACAGAAATTAACCACAACTACAGTCCTAAAATAACCGAAAAGATATCCCTCTTATAACGTCAACTGCTCTCCAATCCCTAATTGAGGTGCCGAAGCCTTAACCCCAGCCTAGGATGACGGAGTAGTTTTAAACGATTTGCGTCAAACATGGCGAAAATAAAAACACCAAAGACGAGGACAGGAAAAATAAAAGGCGGCTTCATTGAATTTTCATTATCGACAGTGGAAAATTGGCCGGGTTGCATAATTTGTATTGGGGAATCAATTTATAGTTAAAAAAAATTACCCGCTGATGTATGTAAAGAAGGCATTTTGAATTGTCTTTTGTGTTTGGATCGGGAGGCTGTGAAATAGATTTCTCTGATTTTTCGTCGGGTAAACAGTTTGGAAGATAGTTTTTAATGTGTCTTTATTTGATTGGATTTATTTACTTGACTGCTAAACAGAAAAACAATTCCAATTACATAGCAGAGGCAAGACACTAAAATCAAACAAAATACAGACAACAAAATTGAATTTGAATAAAATACAAACATTAAAAGCATTCAAATTGAATAAAATAGAAGCATTAAATTTGAATAAAGTACACACCAACAATGAATTTATACTGTAGAACCATTAAAAAAAGAATTTTAAGGTCACTGAGAAAATATCTCTATAATTTCATAAAATTGTCAAAAAAAAATAATTCACTGTTTATTGGGAGTTTGTTAACAAGTTTAATGAATTGTATATAAGGCTGATTTTTAAGATAGATTTTAGAGAAAAAATGTTCTTTAAGAATATATTTCTTGTAGTATAGCTACGAATAAAGAAATTAAATTCTTGAACCATATAAGGACGATCAATTTTATAACTTAAGATATTGTAAAAAAAAAATTTGAATATAGATAGTGATCTTCAGCCATTCAAAAGTATAAACTAACTATATAAAATTGCAAACAATCAATTGTTTTAAACACAAATAAATCACAACTACCCCAATAAAATATCCCAAAGATATCCCTCTTATAACGTCAATTGCTCTCCAATTCCTAATTGAGGTGCCGAAGCCTTAACCCCAGCCTAGGATGACGGAGTAGTTTTAAACGATTTGCGTCAAACATGGCGAAAATAAAAACACCAAAGACGAGGACAGGAAAAATAAAAGGCGGCTTCATTGAATTTTCATTATCGACGGTGGAAAATTGGCCGGGTTGCATAATTTGTATTGGGGAATCAATTTATAGTAAAAAAAAAAATTACCCGCCGATGTATGTAAAGAAGGCTTTTGAATTGTCTTTTGTGTTTGGATCGGGAGGCTGTGAAATAGATTTCTCAGATTTTTCGTCGGGTTAACAGATTGGAAGATAGTTTTTAATTTATCTTTATTTGATTTTATTTATATGGGAATCTCATTTATTCATTTGGATTTTATTTATAAGGGAAAGATTTCTCTTTTTTTTTACAAAATCCTTTGTAAAACAAATTAAGTAAAAATTTGTAGCTTAACTATGCTTCATAAAAATGGTGGCAGCACCAGTATTGTTGAATCATCTTATTATTTGTGTAATGTTATTCCACAAATTGATATAAGGTTACTCCAAACTTGTGTTAGTGAAGTAAACTACTTGTTTTAGTGAAGCTGTGAAATTGATTCCTAAACTTTTTGTCATTAATTGTTGAGAAAAATATTTTTTTAATTACCATTATTTGATTTCATATTTGTGAGAACCTGCAGATCACTTATTTTACAAAATTCTTTTACAATATGAAATTGGTACCTTCTAAATATGTTTAGTCTACATAAAAAAGGTGGCACCCTACCTTTGTAATGTGTTGTGGAGTTACGTTACACCTTGGAGGGCTGGGGAGCCCAGTCAGTTTGGTACTTTCCCAACATGCGAAAGGTTCGGATCCAGGCATCGCCAAAATAACTGCCGACCTATAAACGGCCCGTGTAGCAAAAAATGTCCGACGAATGATACCCCTAGTAAGGGAGTGCACGTTAAATATGCTCCAAAGTCCTAACGCTGCGAACAATGTCGCACTTAACGGTTGCGTTGTTTGCCTACTCAGATGTCGGCTCGTCACTTGACTGAGGCTCTAAAATACTACGCACGTCCGTAGCCAATAGCCCTCGTGTAGATCTAGTGGGACGATAATTAAAACCTAATCTCCAAGAAACTTGAAACATCACTAGTATTGTTTAGTCAACTTATTTGTAAGTTAAGGGGGTCCAGAACCCAAAAATCATGAAAAAAAATCAATTTTTTATTATTTTTTTAAAATATTATTTGAACATTTCTTAATATTTTGCAAAAAACCACTTCAAATTTTATGCATTAGTTTTTAAGTTATTAATTTTTGAATGAGACTCACTCTCTAAGTATCCTACCACAGATCTATACTTTAAATGCTCGTATCTCTGTTCGTGTTTTTTAAATTTTAAGATAGCGAAAAATACTACTCCTCTTTTAATATTATAAATTACAAGTTTCTGTAAATTTCTATAGCATCCTAAAAGTATAATGAGCAAAACTATGCATTAAAACTTTTCATTTATGCTGTCGGTATTTTTGAAAAAAAATGTCAAAGTTTAAATTTTACTTTTTTAGTACATTATTTTGATAAAATTTCGAATTTTTTTTTAAATTTGAGTTTTGATTAAAACTTAGATGCATAGCTTTGTTGAGATATTATTGGGGAACTCATATAAAAAATTTGGGATAAAAATTTGAAAAATAAGGGAGGAGTAGGGATTTTAAAATTGTTAAATTGAAAAAATAAAATTTTGAAAAATAATGAGTCATTTTCAAAAAAAAATTTTTGCTAATAGGTTTTATTAATGCATGATGCACCAGTGTATAAAATCTGAATAGTATAAGTTCATAAATAAAAAAAGTTGGGGAAGGTACCGGACCCCCTTAATGTTACTTTAGAAATTTGGTATAACTGTACTCCATAAACGCTAAATTAATAACGTTTTATCAAATTTTGCATGGAATATCTAAAATTCAAATAACAGTAATTTGCTCAATCTAATCGTACAATCAACTTACGGTAAAGCAATACAAGAATGATGCCGGAATAGTACCATGAGGTCCGTTTCACAACAACTGTTCAGATATTTTTTTTACAAAAGGTTATTAATTTGTATATTATATTTTCATTTGAAACTAGAATCGAAATGTTGAACTAACTCGTGTTCACATTCTATTATACTACTTGCATTCAATTCGTGTATCTTAAGAATAATAGAGTTTACTACATCTTCAATGTGCTATTGATTTTTAATTTTAATATCAAAACATTGTAATCGTTTCAAACATTTAAAAAAAATTTATAGAATACATCATTCAAAATTCAATACCAGCTTACGAAAAACCCTTGAATAGACTTCAATTGCTAGTACTATGACTTGAATTATTGTATTATTATTATAAGAAATTACAATGCAATAAATCCATTCGTTTTGAAATTGTAGAAAAAAAGCATTTGAATGAAAATAACTGAATTTTCAAACAAGTACGAAACTATTAGCTAAACTGATTTGAAACTGCTAATTAATGAATTCTAATATAATTAGCAAAACTATTTCTTACCGTTATACCTTAATGTTTACTTTCTTAGTAATGAAGTAATATTTTAATTAATAATTAATTTTATTTTATTGGTGGGAAGAAATTTGAATATCGTTTCACCAGTATATGTTATTAATTTTAATAAATATAATTTTTATATTTTACCCATTACATCTGCACAGAAAAAATAAAGATAAACAATACAAAATGTGTTCATTCCTTTAACATTTCCCCCCAAAATGTTTGTTTTTAATTAAACCTTTAGAAAGTCTAACGAAAAAAACTTTAGTTATAAGAAAGATGTCACATTTGCATAAAACACTGCCTCCTTTATGCACTTTTTAATGAAAACATATTTTCTCTCCGAAATAGTTTTTATAAATTTAAAAGCATTCTTAGAATGCACAATAGAAATTCTTTTAAATAAAGACGAAGAACGAAGGTTAATTTATTCAGTTATCAACCTGTTGCTCTAGTTTTTCGGGAATTCAAATTAATAACCAGTTATAAATATTTATAGTTAAACTAACCGTTGTATAATACACACACAGATGTTTAAAAAAAAGCATTTAACTATAAAGGAAAAGCGAATGGGTTTAAAGATTAACTTATTTTCACTGCATATGATATTTGAATTTATAGTTCTAACTCATTATTTTAGAATAAAATTGTATCTGTGTACTATAAAAAAACTTAACTCCCCGGCGCAACAGCTCATTACTGGGCCAAGGCCTGCCGTGCCTATTTCAGCTTTCGTGACCTAGGCCTCTGGGTTGCTAGGCATATGTCCCGGTAAGGTGGACAGCCTCACGCGGGACCCCCAGTGTTTAGTTCCCAAGCATGCTTGGTACCCACCTTATCGACCCTCTCAATTGATGAATAGATGGGTTAACCTTGCCAAATCCGGGGTTCGATCCCCGGACCTGTGGGGTGGCAATGCGAAGCACTAATACTAATCCACTGGATCTTGTATCCGTGTAATAAAAGTATTTCAAACACTACTTAATAAAGAATGTAATACATTTACAATACTTAGATACATTTACAATACTTAGATACATTTACAATACTTAGATACATTTACAATACTTAGATACATTTACAATACTTAGATTTTTAGAGGCTTAGCCAATAGTCAATAATGTGTTGCCGGTGAAAAAGCTATTTAAGTTATCTCGCTCTATCTCAATAACCAAATTTCTTCAGACTTTTGTTCTCTGATACGTACTTGGATATTTTCTCCTGAAGTGAATTAACTTGCAAATGTTCTTACATTTTTTTTTAACTTGTCGTGCCTCTGTAGGCGTAACTCTTGTTTATGTCTGTCCTCACTCAATTTCCTCAAGACTCAGTTTCTGCAAGTATGGTATTTTTCTGCAGTACAGCTAATCGGGGTCATCTCTTGTGTGTTTTGCAGGTCAGTCCGCCGAGCTGAAGTCGCTGTCTATCCGCGAGCTGCTCCCCTCGACCGAGTACTACATGACCTACGACGGGTCCACCACGATGCCGGGCTGCCACGAGACCGTCACGTGGATCGTCATGAACAAACCCATATACATCACCAAGCAGCAGGTATGCTACTTAACTGTTATTGTTTGTAATTATTGGTGTAAGTCAATATTACCCCTTTTACCTTTCCACTAATGAGCCCGTCCTACGAGACGGTAGCGCCCTCTTGTGTATGTTGTAATGTCCCAGTGATGTAACTGTATCTTCTTCCTTAAAATGCTGTGATGTGTAGACATAAAAATGTGCCGTCCTGAACGTGAATAAGATGGAGATCTTCTAATAAAATAATGTCTACTGTACGAGTTTGCTGCTCTTTATTATTGAAACGATCCACTGCCTCCCCGATAGTAATGACTTTCTTGTAAATAATTATTTTTTGTAATGATTTTTTTTAACTGAAGTAATTTGAAGCATGTGTTTGAATTGGTGTTCGCCTTGGCTACAGATATGTCAGAACTTGCTAAGAATGTGACTGCTAAACATCGTTTTGTCCTAACACTTGCAGAATTTCTTCCGCTTTATCTTGTACTTGTGTTGAACGAAATAAAAATGTCTTGTAATAAGAGCAGTTTCTTTAACTAAAAATATTACATTGTTGTTGCTTATCTCTTGGGTTTAGCAGAGCTAAATCGGGTCTATAATGTTAGTCACTCTTTAAGAGTCCAGAACGATGATCGGATATCTCTAAAGAACGAATCTGGAAAGTCCCAGAGTCAGGTGCCGCCTGTTCACTGAAAAACTTTGGGCAGATAGGAAAGGTCTTTTCCCATTGGTGTAGCGCAGAGATGTTACGTGTCCCCTTTTAAGTCTCGTAATGCCCGTCTGGCCGCTTGCTGCAGCAATTGAGGGATATATCATCCCATGTTACATAACTAGATGACACTTGAACAACATGTCGCCATGCCAGTATGGTGGTTACGACTCTCTTTTGTTAAGCGAGTGGGCCTGGGTTCCAATCCCGGTTATGACATGGATATTTATGTGGTCCTGAGTACATGCGGAGAACATGTACTTCATTCATTCGTGTCAAATTTAATTATTTCATGCATTTTTCAGCTGTACGCCCTCCGCAAGCTGATGCAGGGTGACCAGGAGACGCCCAAAGCGCCCTTGGGCAACAACTACCGCCCCGCACAACTCGTTCACCACAGGGTGGTCAGGACCAACATTGACTTCACCAGGTCCGAGGTAAGAGGACATTCTTTCATTAGACGTTCAGGCAGGTAAAATGAAAACTATGGATCGTTGTTGCAATCACTCAATAATTGAAGAGCTTAGTGCAAGAACGTGCTAAGTGACAAAAAGTTGAAAACGAGAAGATGAGCTTTAAAGTTTTTAGTTTGCACTCGGATCTATTGAAAACGTAACTTCTGTTGAAAACGTAACTTCTGTTGAAAACGTAACTTGTAAAGCGCAAAAAATATACTAAACTTAAAGTTGATGAAAGAGAGAAACTTTTTATCGTTAAAGAAGTTACCATTATGTCCATTGACACAAAAATCTCCATTTTTTTAAAAAAAAAACTTTCACTTAGCTTGTTCTTCCACTAAGCTCTTCAATTCTAACTTAAAAGAAAGCATACGAAAAATGCCTTTAAAACTGCCTTTATCATTGTTTTGGTTGTTACGTAGTTATTGATACTACTCGATAATGAGTGTCTCTAGCTGGATTCGGTACTTTTCTATGTAACGGGCGCAAATATCGCCAAACGGGATTTTTTTTTTTTTTTGGCGACAAAACGCAGCATGAGCTAGCAAATCGGTAGTCTTTTGCCTTGCGTGCGAAAGGTCCTAGACACGGGCCCAGGTATTGAAAAAATATCTGCCTACCTAAAAATGGTCCGTAAAGCCAAAACGTCTGATGAATAATACTACAGAGAATGCATGTTAAAAAATGCCCCAAAGTCAAGATGCAGCGCATGATGTCGCCCTTTAAAGTTAAGTTAGGTGCCATTCAGGTGTCGGCTTGTCACTTGACTGTGGTTCTAAATTATGATGCCCGTCACTAGCAACCGTAATTCGTTGTTATTATTAATACAAATGTCAGCCTAGTGGCTGGCCATTAGGCTTCTTACTTCTTAGTATCCAATATTTTTCTACAGATGAGGTAAAAACAGTTAATGTGGAGCATTTGTCCAAGTGGGTAGCGTTCATAACTTGTCCAGTATCACAAAGAGTGCATACATGGGACGAAACAATGTTTAAATGGAATAGATGGACATAAGTCCAGTCAAAAGTCTGAAACTGGCCGTTGCAGCTGAACGCACTCTCAGAAATAACACTTTCATTTTTAACGATTCGTTAATCCTCAAGCCTCATTTCGTTAATTTTGAGGATTGTTTCGTCAAACTATCACGTGACTTTTGAGTAAACGCGAATCCTCACTTTAACGATCTTGATTTGACGATTCTGTATCTTGATTTTGAGGAAACTGAATCTCATTACTGTACTCAAATGCTCAAAAATGACGAAACATTTCTTTACATTAGACGAAATTCGAATCCTCATAAAAATGACGAATCAAATTTCCTCACTTTGAGGAAAGAACAACTCGGAGCATTTGCCAGTAAACCGCATCGTCAAAATTAAGGAAAATGTTGTCGTTTTTGAGTTCATTTCTGAGAGTGCGGGGGGCGTCAAGAACACTACTCGAGGGATTGGAATTAGGATACTCCAATGAAAACCAGCTTGCACACTAATACTGATTTACTTTATCCTCACACTCTTAAAAATGAATGCTCAAAAACGACGAAACTTTAATTAATTTTGACTATTCCATTACTGGCAAATGCTCCGAGTTTTCGTTTCCTCAAAGTGAGGAAATTTGAATCGTCATTTTTATGAGGATTTGAATGTCGTCTAATCTAAAGAAATATTTCGTCCTTTTTGAGCATGTGAGTACAACAATGAGATTCAGTTTCCTCAAAATCAAGATACAGAATCGTCAAATCACGATCGTAAAAGTGAGGATTTGCGTTCACTCAAAAGTCCCGTGATAGTTTGACGAAACAATCCTCAAAATTAACGAAATCAGGCTTGTAGGATTCATGAATCGTCAAAAATGAAAGTGTTATTTCTGAGAGTGCAGAGGAAATATGTTTGATTCATTCAAAAATCCTTTATAAACTTGTATTAAAGCGATTTTCAAATAAAATATAGCCTCACTCATTTGGAGAATTCCAATAAAAATCGATGGGGAAAATATATTGTATGTGGTATGAATAAAAGATGTAATACATCCATTCTACACAGAGCCGGAATGGACAAGGGAAATGCTACACATCCTTTTTCCCACATAAAGGCCATTTCAACTCATTTGCCATTATCGCCTGTAGACGTATTTTCTCTGTTTAATGTTCTTTTAAAAGACAATATCGAATAGAAATGACCGGTTAAACAGGGTATCAATGACATCATTTGCATTCAGCGCCACCTAGGGAGCCACATTTCTACTATATTAACGGTTATTCTTAATAATTCGAACTTGGGGGGAGAAGATTTAGGGTTAACCTTTTGCCTCGGAATCCGTAAATTCATGGCGCTCGGGGGAAACATACTCCGGGGGGGAAAAAATTCTGCTGCTTCTCGGAATACGAAATTTATTTCCCGCTCATAAAGAGATCAACTGCAAAAGCGAATTGCTGTGTTCTTTTCAGGACTAAAAGTTATAAACTGGGGCGTTTCCGACGGCGCTGGAAAGGCCCAGAAATGGATGGTGTAGCTGTAGAGGTGGGCTTTCAGCACTTAAAAAGTGGAGAATTCGCTTTTTAGTGCAGCGGGGCGGTTTTAATGCCCCTTAAAAGGGCACTAAATTGAACTTTCGGACTGTCTTTCCGCCGGTTTTAGTGCCGTTGGAAAGGGTTTATTGAGGTCTCAAACATAGACATGCTGACACACTACTAAGCCAACAAAGCATGAGTGATTATCTTATTCTCTTTTTTTTTGTTTCGCTTTCAAGTTCACTTTACGTTGGTCGTTTTGTTTTGTAATTACCTTTCAGATGGACTGCTTTTGCTGTAATTTCCACTTAATCATTGATTACTCTTTCTGTTCGTTTGCCGGCAAAGGAAATTTATATTTATTTTTAACGATAAAAATAATGGGTGTTCCATTTTAGTTCGTGTTTTAAATTTATTGTTTCGGATATAATTATAGATATGACGTATTTATAAACTGAATGAAACTAATTTATTATACTTTAACCCTTTCAGTCCCAATGACAATTTTTCTTTTTATAATTTTTTTTCTGATCGTCTATAACCATTTATTATATCAAAAAGCACTTTCGATTCTTCAAACTTTTTGTTAGAAAAGATTTTTAATAATTCCAAGGGATGTTCGCCCTATCACTATTTTTAATTATGGTGAGAAACATGATGATGCCAAATGGCATCACTGGGACTGAAATGTTTAAAATAAGTATACAAACCGGCTATAAAAATTATTTTTAATATTAATACATGTAGGACTTTATTTAAATCTTGATTCTTATTTTATTTTTTCAATATTTTAAAATTTAAATTTCATTAAAAAGGATCTTGGTAGAATCAAACTAAATATACAATATTTTTACCAATATATTATGTGCAAGTTCAACATGCATATCTAACTCTGTATACAAATGCAATAAAAAGCCAAATATTCTATTTGTTTATTTCTTCGGTAATTAAAATATATGAACCCACCACAAAGGTAACATATGTTTATGTAAATAATACAGCATATTCCCTAAACATACTCACATATTAGTCCATCTTAAGCTATTAAACAACAAAGAGCCACAAAAAGAAAATATATCCTAATTATAAGGTCAATAGTACCTGACATAGTCCATAAAGATGTCATTACCTTTTCTATACATATTTAATGTTTCGTATGCAAAAATATGCATTAATTACTCTGTATGCGCCAAATATTTTTTCTTTGAAAATTAAATATATGAACACACCACAATAATATATTTATTTGTCGAATGAAATATAGTATAGAATACAATGTATGCCTCAAACATAAGCCCACATTACTCCATCTTACGCTATTAAATGACAAAGAGCCACAAAAAGCAAATATATCCTTCTTATTTCGGTCAATGGAATATCTGACGTGGACCATTTAGATATTATTATCTTTTAAAAAGATATTGAATATTTCGTACATAAAATGTTCATCTAAAGCTTGAATAAAACAAAAGCCAAAAAAGTAGATATTTTTTCTTTCTTTAACAATTAAATTATGTGAACATACCACAAAGATAGCAGACATGTTTGATATAGTATATTGTGGAATACAATGCATGTCCAAAACATGAGCATACATTAGCCCACAGAACACAACAAAGATGACCATAGTCTTTTATAAATTGGATATTTCGTACGTAAATATATGCATCGCTAAATGTGTACACTTCAAACACAACAAAAATGTCAAATATTTTATTTCTCTTTTTGGTAATTAAAATATCTGAATATACCACAAAAGTAGCCGATATATATATCAAATGAATACAACATATTCCATAAACATTACTCCATCTTACGCTATTAAACGACAAAGAGCCACAAAAAGCAAATATATCCTTCTTATTTCGGTCAATAGAATATCTGACGTGGACCATAAAGATGGCCGCCATCTTGTGTTGTTCGTACGTGCACCGGCAAAATCAATGCAAACGAACAACAATTGAATTATTTGCCTGATTGGGGAGAGGGTCATTTATTTTGTTAGCAATCAGAGGCCATTCCTGCAGTGGCATCAATAATACAATGACTTTTTATACCGATTTTGTTTTCCTAATGATTTTTGCATTTTTTTTACTTGAAGGAGAAAGAAAAAGTCTTGATTACTTGAAGTAAACCAAGGGAGTATTTTTTTATCATAAAAAAATATTTATAGAATTGAGTTTTTTTAAGATGGAAATCGATTGATAATGCGAATGATAATAAAAAGAATGCAAGAGATACGTTTCAGATTTTTTTTGTTAAATAGCTTATGGAGGTGGTAATGTAAGAGGGCAGATACATATTTGATTTATTTTTAAACGCATCAAATCATTCAAGTTGAAACAGTTATTTGTAGAATTATGATTATTGTAAACAAGCATTACCGTGCATTAAAAATTTAATTATGATTTTTATGTTTGTTAGACGAGGCAATGTACTACTATAGTTTATTAATCATTATTACCAGCCTTTTTCTAAACCATAGAAAACTCCGTTTGGCAATAATTGCGCCTACTAAATGGAAAAATACCTTAATTCCATATCATACTCATCAGTGGCTCTATAGCCCAGATTGAATCTTGGTTTTCTTAAAGATGTTTCTGTTTTGTCTAGTGTACCTGATTTTGTCAGTCCTCCGCCAAATGGCGAATCCTATAGCTCTCTGAAAGTGGCATATACACTATACAGTCCATCCATTTCGAGTCAATTTTCTGGTTGCAAAAGTTGTACATAATCTTTCCAAACCAAGGTTTACCATATTCTGCCTTATCCATGTCAATTCCTGAATTTTTCATCAGGTGACTTTGATACTAGCTTATATTTTAAGAGGTGGTATTTAAGGATTTGACTTAAAATAATATTCAGCAACCATAGAAAAAAAATCCAATGTTCATAAACTAGTTAAATTACTTAGATCAAAAGAACATTATTTCTACTCAATGTTGGCAGAAACATCTTGAATAGCATTTTAAAGCCGAACTTAACCTCAAATCTAATCCGAAATCCAATAAATCTAACTATAACTGGTTGGAAACGGATAATGACTTAAGCCGGTCTCGATAAGAAAATTAATCTCTGACGCAGACATCGTCGTACAATGACAAAATCTGCAAGTTTTATTTAATCGCCTACCTATCAAGCAATATTGTGTGGTTTTTTTAGTATTTTGATCAGAAAGTGAACGAAACGAAATTAAATGTTATAATATGATTAGCTTAAAACATTTGTTTGATACTTAGAGACATCGAGTTTTATCGGAATTCAATACATTGAGTTGACCTATTAAGCTTCGACCGAGTGGACATGGACTATCAATTATCGATGTGACCATCAGTATTCGGTAAAAATCCAGTGTTCTAAATTTCATCCGAAAAACATTTTTTATTTTCTTAATCAGCCAAAAAAAAACGCTTCCAGAAGAATATTTCCACTTACGGGGGAATGGGCGCTCAGGACGGCGGGTCTCCAAAGCAAAGTGCAGGGCTGGGGAGCCCAGTCGGTTAAGCACTCGCTTAGCATGCGGAAGGTCCCAGGTTCGGGTCCGGGCATCGCCAAAATAGCTGCCTACCTATAAACGGCCCGTGCAGCCAAAAATGTCCGACGAATAATACCCCGTGCAAGGGAGTGCACGTTAAATATCCTTCAAAGTCCTAACGCTGCGTACGATGTCGCCCTTAACGGTTGCGTTGGGTGCCTTTTCAGGTGTTGGCTCGTCACTTGACTGTGGTTCTAAAATACAACGCCCGTCGCCAATAGCTCTCGTGTAGCTCTAGTGCGACGATAATTCAAACCTAACCTAACCAAAGCAAAGTGCATCAGTGTTAATCTAATGAAGAAAAAATATTTTCTATCCCACATTTCTATGGCTGTATTGAATATTTTTACAAACGGATTTTTCTGTGATAAATGTAGTTGACTTACAGGTCCCGACAATCTTATTTTTGAAATGGGTCTCGATTACTTTTTTTTTTAATTTTCAATAAATAATTTTACAAAAAGTATTCGAAGTAATTTTTAAAAGTGAGATTATGTAAATGGAGACCTGTAAATTATCTACATTTATTATTTAAAAAAAAAACATTTGTTAAAAAATGCAATACAGCAGAGAAATGTGGAAGAGAAAATAGTTTTTCCCATTGTATAACACTGAGGCGCTTGAGTTTGGAGACCCACCGACCAACGCGCCCTCAATATAGACAGAAACATCTTGAACAGAACTCTCTAAGACCAGTCTTAACCTCAAATTCAGTCCTTATTCGAACTTGCGTATCATCCGGACATCCAATAAATCTAACTTTAACTGGTCGGAAACGGACAATCACTTAAGCCGGCCCCGATACGGGAATAAATCTCTATCTGTAGCCGACAATTCTCGCCGAATGACCAAATCTGCAAGTTTGATTGAATCGTCTCCCCATTGCTCTGTCCTTTTAACAATGTCCGACACTTCCGCTTCGACTTTTGGGGCCGTCGTTTCGAACACTGGGCTGCGGCTGAAGTGGGGGGGGTTGATTAATGTCCGTTCTTCGCCGACAATCGAACATGGATAGATGCGAAGTTGGTGTTCCATATGTGGAGCAGGTGTACTTGTTGTAGTCTTTTTCGAATAGAAGGATTGTGTTTGATATTTTAATTACCAAAGAAAGAAAAGTTAGAAATTATGGCAATTTCTTGCATTTTGTAGCATGCAGAGTTATGAATATAGATGCATATTTTACATGCGGAATAATCAATATAATAGCGTCCATCTTTTAAGGCCTACGTCAGATGTTCTATGGATAACAAAATCAAAATTGATGTGTAGGGTACTTTTGTTTTTGCGGCCTCATGCATTGTAGAAAGTGACAGTTTTCTGCTAAGAGTGATTAAAAGTTTAAACTTATACTAAAAGTTTGTTTTATAAAAATCCTGTATTTGTAGTGAATGAGCTTAAGACTTCTTAATGCTTTGAATTAACAAAACTATATAATTGATGATTATAAATCAACTTGATTATTACAATACCCCAGCCTCAAAAATACGCCTGTTTGCCTGAAACCTTGGTTTTACGAAACATAATTGTTGGAAGTATGCTATTGGATAAACATATATAATATTTAGGGATAAAAAATAACTCATTTAGAAACAATGGATGTTTCGAACTGGGCGGAGCGCTGTTTGTTTGCGGGATAGAAGACAATGCTAATGTAATTATATAGTTTATACATCCTGATCGTCTATAGCAATTTATAATATCAAAAAGCACACCATTCGATTCTTCAAACTTTTTCTAATAGAAAATATTTTTTATTAATCCCAATAGTTGCCAGCCCTATTTTTTTTCATTATGATCAGAAACATGATGATGCCATATGACATCACTGATGCTGAAAGGGTTAGAGTGCGATGACGAACTGTTGGCAAGTCAAAGAACATACTAGAAAGACCACATCGCTATTCTGTTTCCCCAATCGAACATCCTATCGTTCTATAGTGACCGAACTCTGACCACTCCCCGCGGAATCGTGGGCGTTGAAGAGCTTCGAGAGCCGATAATTAAACCGATGTGACTGTGGGAGGGGGGGACAGGGGGGACTTGGCCACAAAGGACCGATGAGGGACGCATTCGCTGCAACTTCTTGCAGGCGCTACCATTGTGCCGGGAATTAGTATCATCAAATGTAGAGTGGTAAAGATGGAGTATTAGGTCCTGTATTCGATTTGGAAGATCCGGCCCATGGTGAATAACTTGATTTCGAACTCGAGCCATTTTGTAGTCGAAATGGACGCTAATAGATGCAGTATTGTGTCGTTGTTGGGTTATATAATGAAGTTTTCTTGGGTTTTGGATGTAATAGATGAAATAAAATTCATTCTATTGCACAAAATAAAATTCATCTGTAGTGCAAAATAAAATTCATCTAATGCACACAAATTTAAACCCGCGAAACCATGCTAATGTATGGTTTTGAGGCTTTTAATTTTTGTGCGATGTCGTGATAAAATATTTAATTGAGCAAAACTTGTAGTTTTATTGTTTACATTTAGAGAATTTTCATTTGGAATACACAGTAAAGTTAAAGATCCATGCGGGTAGGAAAAATATCAATTCACTGACTGCAAAAATTTATAAGCAATATGTCACATTAGTTTGGTGTATGTTTAACTCCAAATTTTGTTGCAACGTCTTGCCATAACTAGGTTAATCTCTAGCCACGAGCATCAAATTATGTGAGGAGACGTTGCATCAAAACTTCACATGCACCAAACTTAAATGAAATTGCGCATCGCATTTTTAGTCGGCAAACAGACACAATTTTCAGTGTAAAAAGTCTGTTTTGCACAGTTTTTCATTTGAAGAAATAAAACTGATCACTCAACTCCATTAGTGGTCTGGTTGTCTAAAGCATCGCTTCAAATCCACAACTTTTGTATTATGCAATATTTAAAAAAAACTCCACTTTCTGAAGTAAAACATTATTTCTTATTTTATTATATCTATGCATCTAAACCAGAGACGAAAAAAAACCCTAAAGAACATGAAATCCGCTTACTAATGCCACATTCAAATACCGCGCTTGAATAATAAATGAAATACATTCTCGCATATGTCCTAATGTCCGGAATATTAAATAAAAAAAATCCAGAAACTCAGCAACGATACTTTCTGCGACTTAAAATTCGCCTTCCACTTCATAGATCTTCCCTTAATCGCTTACCTAACGACTTACGCGAAAAACAGATTTCCCAACCACCCACAGAATTCGAATTTACCATTTCTTCACCACCTCAGTCCCAAGAGGACTTTGAAATAAAAAAAAAACTACACGAATCTCTTTCCATTCCACTGCGTTTGAACATACTCATCCGGCGAAATACATCAGTATTTATGCGGGGTTCTCCTGCTGTCGTAGCATTCACCACACCTGATACACGGTGCACCACGGTGGGCTGATACAAATGTAACTATACCTCACCACAGTTTAAGTATGCAATATACAAATGTTCTACGTGAAAAAGGGTAAATAGTTCTAACTTCCGAGAGCGAGAATCGAATAAAAAAAGGTTTTTCACACATTCAATAAATCACTTTATTCCTTATGTCAAGACATATTTTATTATTTGTTTTTTTCTTCAGTTATAGTATAATATTAATTATATTTTCCTTCGATTTTGACCTAACATTGCGAACGAATATCAGGGCAGACGTAGCACCTACCAATCAGAGAGGCAAAATTCCGTTTGTTTACGTGCGTTTCCTCCGCGTAGAATATTTCAATGCTGCGAACTTAAGGTGTGTTTTGGTGTAAAGCTTGGGCGTACATTGAGGGATAGAACACGTTAATCGTCTACAAACATCGCCACTCTTCCTAAGCCGTAACTGTTTTACTCGTCAGTGATTGGTTTCGTTACATGTCGAACCGATCACTGACGAGTAAAAGGCTTTCGGTAACGCTTTAGGGAAAGGAGAGAGTGGCACTGTTTGGCTAAGGATCCTTGGTCCTTTATCTCCGAGTATGCCCATTTTTAAGGGAGTTAGACCAGAACAGTTATCCTTTAAGGCATTGAATTTCTTTAGCATGTGATATGAAAACCTTGTCAAAAAGCTTTTAAAAAAAACTATTTGTGACAATCAACTGAATTGTTTGATAGCCGTGCGGTATGGAACGTTTAAAATCGGAGCAAAGGTTAGTCGATTTTGTAATACCTTTTCTAGAGAGACTGCTCTTATCTTTCCTAATAGACATTAACCCCTTCAGTCCCAGGCTAAATTTGTCGAGTTAGAGTCTACACTGTTAAAAATTTTGGCTCTAGATTGCACCGGAATTCTGGATTTTTCTAGCTGCCACCACTATTTGAAGCGTGGATTCACCACCTTTGTGGTCAAACCATGACTTTGATGCACCGTTAAAGAGGTGAATCTACACTTCAAATAGTGGTGGCAGTTAGAAAGTTCCAGGATTCCGGTGCAATCCATTGCCAAATTTTTAACAGTGTATAAAGAGATTTAATAAAGACTACATTCGGCAATAATTGCCAGAAACAACCAATCACATTCGATCTTACTATTCTGTTTTCAGTACATGGGTCCTGCAACACCCATGTCAAACCACCCCAGCGACAGTAACACCCTCTCGCCATGGTGTTGCCATGCACACCAATGTCTGAAGAATTTTATGATAAATTGGCGGCGTGCGGCCCCAAACTGAATTACCGGGGAAAGAATTTACATCCCTTTACCCCACCCCCCTTTCTCAGCAGAAGATCAGGGATGGGGATGTTTTAAATAATGGATGGGCCAACGTGCTCTCGGATCGGGTATCTTCTGGAGAAGCAAAGTACTTAGTGGTATAAAACGCTCTTTGTGCAAATGGGTTATCTCCTTTTTTTACACCACATAAGTGACGTCATCGCCCATGGAGATGGGTGTACTTCCTCTTTTTTTTATTATCACCTTTTTTTTGTCCCTTTCTGCATTTTTGTTCATTTTTTTTAAGGAGGGAAGAAAGAGAAGTGCCAAGTTCCTATTTTCCCTATTTCCCTTTCTACAAATTTTTTTTAAAGCGTTTATTCTTTTAAAAAGATGTGTGAAAGAGTTTTTATTTTATTTTATTTAGTTCTCAGATTCTTTAGGTTTGGAGTGGGGAGGGAGGGTCTCTAGACTTTTTCCGTGGAGGTCTGGATAAAAACTATTATGAAGAATTACTTAGGCGCACATCAAAAGTAGTAAAGAGGGCACTTTAAAAAAAAAAGTGCAAAGTGAATACTCGTCTCCTATCGCGATCATCAGTTTGTGTTGAAACAACACACATTTTTGTTTCGTTCATCATCAACACAATTATTGTAATGAACACAAGTATTGCATAAAAGTGATATAATGTTATCATTTTTATGTAATACTTGTGTTCCACTTGGGCTGTTTGAACACTTTTTTTCTGAAGCGTACCCTCTAAGATGAAGCTTAATTTCTGTCGATTGGTAATGAGTGTCGCTTAACTATTTACAGCTTTTCTTGTATTTACCCAAACCAAACGGACTGTTTAACTAATTAACTATACGATACAAATTTTCTATTTGCGATTCAAGCTGCAATTGAGGCATGATTGGAACAAGTACAACTAATTTCTATAATCAATGAGGTTCCATTAAAAAATTAGCAGTTAATTAATTTTTACCATTGAATAAGTATGAGTAAATTCTAGGAGTATATTTGTCACGAAATTACCTCAAAGAACCCAATACATAACATTCTGATTTTTTAATCGTAACAGCAACTACTAATTTAATCATTTAATAACCATTTATGACGAATTGCACTGGTAAAAAACTTGTGTTCAAGCAGCACAACTGGTGGGTAAAAATGATCCATTACAATACCAAGTTTGTTTCAAAACAAGAGTCGTGTTAATGATACACGAACAAAAATCTATGCTGTTAAAAAAAACAGATCATAAACAATATTTCTAACAATAAAAGCGTGCTGGGCCTTCAGCACAATTTTTGTGCCAACCTTGCAGTATTATTAGATGGCAATACAATGTTCACATTGTTGCAACACAATTTGTAATATCTGGGTAAAACACATTTTTTTATTGAGAGTCAGAACAAAACTTTTTTTTAGTATGAAGATTTAATTTCTGAGTGTAAGGTTGTCTTCTCCCTCCGGTACCAGTTTGGAGACCCCCTCTTTTAAGTGAACAGAATATGCGACTTGTGCTGGTTTAAAATAAAAAAAGGCAAAGAGAGAACTTTTCCACACAAAAAAATCGTCTCTGGGTGCAGCATTCGATCTTAATGGGCTTACCCACCGTATCTGTATAGGGTAAGGTGGGGTAAGTGGGCCAACTTTTTGGCATAATTCGACTTTAGACCCTCACACCACTGGATGTAAACGGCCTAACAACTTATTTATTTTTTTGGTCCATTCTCTCATATGTACCCATGACAACCTTAACACAAATTGGAAAAAAATAAATTTAAAAAATATGTTTTTCTTTTTGGTCATCCGAGTGGCCCACTTGCCCCGCACGGTGGGGTAAGTGGGCCACCCCCCTAATATATTTTTACACATAACTGGTAGAGATATGGTGGGGCAAGTGGAATAATCTACATGATTTTTTGAGTGTTTGAAAAAAAAAAGTAATGATGTATCTTTAACAGTTCCCCCAAAGCAACTTTTTCTGGTATGCAAGCTTACTACAAGAAAAAATACGTTAATTTTCATCTTGTCATTTTTGCATGTAGTGTAAAAAAAATGTTAGGGCTACAGATTTTTAACTGGCCTATGTCAATGAATAGGACTATGAATAGCGAATATGGCTAACCCTATGAATCAGTAAATATGACTTTTTTTAAGTATATTAAAGAGTTTTGGCAAGTGGGCCACCCATGGCCCACTTACCCCGCCAATGTGGTGGCCCACTTACCCCAAACGCGGGGCAACTGGGCCACCCCAATTTTCTTTTAACCTTATCAACATCACAAGTACATGGTACTACAAAAAGATACTATGTTTTATACACTTTCAAAATATATAACATTTTGTTTTGTATCATGAACCGTTTGGAAATAAATAAAAAAAAATAGTATGGCGGCGTGAATTACGAAAAGATGCAATTTTAAAAAATTTCACAAAAAGGATTGCAACTTGTTACATACTTGAAGCAAAATGATGCCATAATGTTTCCTGCATCTATTGAGGTAAATACGTAAAAATATTGTAACAGATTTTTTTACGTCCACAATTCGGGAAATGCCAGGGGGGGTGGCCCACTTGCCCCAATGGCCCACTTACCCCACCTTACCCTACTTGAAAAAATTAGAGGAAACTGTGAGACCATCTTTAAATGTGTTACGCCATCTCGGTGAGACAAACCCTTGTCCTTCAGGCACCAGTTTGGAGACCCCTGTTCTAAGTGAATAAGATATGCGACTTGTGCTGGTTTAAAATAATAAAGGCAAAGATAGAACTTTTTCCAAAAAAAAAACAAAAAAAAAAACGTCTCTGGGTGCAGCATTTCAATCTTAATGGGTTTACCCAACGTATTTGTATATTTGAAAAAATTAGAGGAAACTGTGAGTCCATTTGCAGTTCCTTTTAAATGTGTTACGCCATCTTGGTGGGTCCGTGCAATAACCGTATTTTACTTTGAAGTGAAGCGCTGATGCGGTAAATTAAAACGTTACAGAGATTCGCTGGAGCGAGATTTTTCCGCATTGATTTTTTATTTCTTTTTATTCACCCCGTGGCAGTTTAAATGTTCTCCAATTATAATGGCATTTCCAAAATGAACAGTTTATATGCTTTTTTTTCTTATTTTGAGCTTTTGTATTTGGCTTTTTTTCGTTCGTTGTCCATGCATTATCGCATTTAAAAACTACGTAATGAAAGGAATTATTCACTTTGGAACTCGAAATAGCTTATTAATTTTCTTATTAGTTTTTAATTGTACATTTTGCTAATTAAAAGATTTTTTTAATGTTTTTATTTGCTTACAATTCCATTTTCTGGTAATAAAAAATATTTTTAAAAAATAAGTTTGCTTTCATTTGTAAATTAAATGGTAATATTTGATTTCGTAAATATTTTTTGCACCATACCACATAATAAAATAAGCATTTTTTTTTTTTTAAATATTTTCTATTCATTTGTACATCGCTTTTATAAGTTATATAGTCGCTTTTTATAAGTTATGTATTTCTTAATTATCATGGAAAAGATATTGCTGCAGTTTTGATTAAATTTTGAATTTTTATTACCTTAATTTACTGATTGCGATCCTTTTATTGTACTCAGAAAAAAACTAGTTGACATTCATTACCAAAAAATTTGTGTTTTTCCAATTTATTAAAAAGTTGTGTAGAAACAATACAAAAATTATGTAACGACTAAATAATATTGCATGGTTAACACAAAAATTGTGTTAAAGACGCATCATGCATGTATTTCTCTAAAGTAGTTCAACAGATTCTCTTTAAAGATTGTGTATAGCGATTTATGTAAAATAATAAACTATGTTACGGTTCTTTTGAATTAATATTGTTTTCTAAAATATGTTCAAAAAATTCTAACATAGTTTACATTATTTCTTTTTTTGCAAATCCCGCATGTATATAAAAATAATCGTCTTCTCTCGCGATCTTCAGTTTGTGTTTGGAACAGCACAAACCAGATTTGACAAACACACTTGTATTGAAGCAACATAGTATTGTAATGCTTCCATTTTTACCCAATACTTATGCTCCACTTGTGCAATTAGAGCACTGGTTTTCTGAGTGTTGAGTGTGATCCTTAAGGTTGGCGAATACCCAAAATTCCAAGATGTTTACCATAAGTTTAATCTTTTCCAAATCTGGCATGGTGATTGAGAATATAATGAACAATGCTTTTTGGGCATTTTTTTATTTAAATATAATTGATTTACTTTAAACGGTGTTTCAACCAGAAAGAGGGGGTTACGCTAACACTTCTAGTACAAAAAGTTTTACATTAATTTACCTGAATTTTTTTACAGATGCTATTTCAATATATATCGGTGCTATAAACCTCTCACAACTTTTGTAAATGTACTAGTTTTTTTAAAATGTCCAAGGGTAAGTTAATAGAAAAAACATCTTTTTGTTTAGTTAATTCATAACATTTTTCCTAACTTCTTTTCTTGTAATTTGTATGTAACTCTAGAGGGTCATTGCATGTATCAGTTCAAAACAAAGAATTTAACACATAATTAATGTTTATAGGAGGAAAATTCAATCTGGTAGACAAGTTAGTGTAAACCTCATTTTTTAGTTGCAAAACACAGTTTAAAATAAATAAATTATATTTAAATAAAAAAATATGCCTAAATAGTATTGTTCATTATATTTGAATTCACTATGACAAATTTTGAAAAGATTAAAGTAATTGTAAAATTTTTAGAATTTGGGGTATTCTTGGTCGCCTACCTTAAGATTTGATTCCCCACACCCTGGCTATATGTCTTCGCGAACACGGACAGCTTTTACGAAGATTGTTTTGTTTATTGATGAGTTAATATTTTACCTGATCTATGTATCAGTTGTTGTAAAACAGACCTCGTCCGTGCCGATACGAACTGTGGAATCAAGCCACTATGTCACAAACTGCAGATTTTAAGGTTCTAGCCGGATTCCTTGCTTGAAACAGTTAATTTGAAATTTGAAATTTATAAATTTAAAATCTTCCAGTTCAGTTCCAATTTTAAAATTCTGATGCTTTTTTTATAAAACATTTGAATATCATTTCATAGGGCTGCATTCAACCTCTTAAACACTCGATATAATGCCGTAGGTAAAGTATTACGCTGATAGCGAAATATTTTTTATGCAAAACAATTATGGAAATTTTCGAAGAGGTAACAAAATAACTTTATAAATATATGTAATAGGTATTAAAAAAACTTCCTAAGCATGAATACCACATTTCCTAAACTTTAGGGGATTCTAATGGGAAATATTTCATTAAATGTATAATAATTAGGTAATATACATACTAGGATATGCGAAACATTTCATTATATATATGCAAAATAACTATGAAAATTTCGGAACAGACTTGCACGCAATAGTTTTATAAATATAAAGACCAGATTTATAAACTCTTAGAGATTCTATCGTTCTCTGAAACAACGAATAACGATTATTTATCGCCATACGATTCAAGTGTTTTAAAATATCGATACCAATTCAAGCGAAGTGTATCTCATTAACTTCTCTCCATCGATTTATCGAAAAGGGAGCAATCGATTAATTAGAATCCTAATTGAAAAGGACCATCTCTTTCTTGTTAGAAAAATAATTAGAATAGTTTCCTCTAAGTGCAGTTAATAACAGTGTTTAGTTAACTATTGTCGTTGCATTGTAATTAAAAGTGAGGTTCTATTTTTTAAATGTTAAGTGAAGTTAGATTCGTTAGATTGAAAGGGTATTTTACTTTTTACGATAGTTAAACACTTTTGCGCGTAAGCGTCTTGTACGCAATACAAAAAATGTACGCAATGCAAAAGTTTAATTCACCTATCCCCAAAAATAAATATCATAGTATTGATGCCCACTTTCTTTTATAAAAAGTATCAAATTGAATGTTTTTTGTTTTTTTTTTTTGGAATGTATAAAACCTGTTATTTGCATAATATAAATAAAGTCCCTTTTTAATTCAAAATCTTTTTGAACCTCATCAAAATTTTACGTGTTGAGTTTAGTGTCACATTATATATTTACGTTTTTCCAAAATTTCTTTTATAAAATTAGAAATTCTACGCATTCTTTCATCGTTTTTAAACTAAATGATTAGTTATAAAGATTAATTTTATCAATTTACTGTCACAACCGTCCAACTAATGAGCACTTTATCGATTTTCATCCCCATTCCATTATTTTTAATCCAAAACCCACGTTTATTTTTATCTTCTAAAAGTGTTAATCATTCCTCATTCCAATGTAAAATTACCCCTTTTCCTTTTAAATTCAATAACAATAACCCCAAAATATGCTAAATATTTTTTTATTTAAATTTTCTTTTACCAAAGTGAATTATCAAATTTAGAAATACGTTACACACTAAAAGACACAAAACTTCAATAAACGCCACTTTGCAGAAACGCAAAGCGCCGAAAAAAATAAATCGCTTGCGATTTTGTCACATTGGGTTGTTACGGTTGTAAATGGCACTTTGTTGATATTTTTATTTACTGAAATTCATTTCCGTAAACTTTTTAACAACACTATCCAATTGTATTGTGACAGTAGTGTTCAAGACCGTATTTCATCATAGAACAATTTTGGTAACTTTTACAAAAATAATCTATATGCAATTCTTACCGCTAATTATTTCATAAAAGCATGCTTCCCAAACCTATAGAAAAATGTCTATATAACTACATATTACACAAGTGTCCTAACAGTCCTACAGTTAGAGATTTCTTATCGTTTAACAGTTTTTAGATTAAGACTAAGAAGAACGAGTGCAGAAAGAATTATGAAACATTGGCGAGAGCGATGTTAAGATTTGTAGTCTTTTTCTTAACTACGGAAGAATTTTTTTAAAAAATTAAAGTAGGTATTGACAAGGTTTAAATAACCGTCTGTCCGTCCGTACATCTGTCAATATCTGCCAACCAAAATAAGCTCTATCCGTCGGATCTTAAACATTGTTTTCTTGTTAGAATAAGATATGGCATCAGACTCCTTTTTCACACTTTTTGTTCGTCCGGACGGACATCTGTCTACCTGTATGTAACAGAACTATCCCTTGAATTAGCTTTGGATACTTAATTTTTGAGTTCTGCCACATCAACACTGGCATGAGAAACTTTATTTACAATCAATATCTGCAGGAAAATTTATTTTTGTCACATAAATCAGTTTGGAATGGCGTCATAAAATGTAACGCAATGTTATTCTGTTATTGTTCATCATTTGTTTACTGAGAAATAGGCAAGGAAGGTCCGGATTTAATTCCTTTAGCCCAGACTTTATTAATAATTTTTGTTTATTGATACAAATTTACATGTTTCAATGACCTATTTGATCTTACTACTATACTACTCCTCGGCACTACAGTACATGAAGGACCTTGGCCTCCTTTAACCCACAGCGCCACTTTTTCCTGTCCTTGGCTTTGACCCTCCAATTTTTAACTTTAATCCTTCTCGGAACTTCTTCCTCCTCGCCCAGCCATCTCTTCCTAGGACGTCCAGCTCTCCTCTTTCCCTCTGGTTTTCCTTTAAAAAAAATTTTTCCTTGTGGCTCTCCCCTCACTCATTCGCTCAAAATGTCCGAGCCATTGAAGCCTTTTGATTTTTTGTTATATCCACAACACCCCTTTCCTTGTATAGCTTTCTCAACTCCAGATTACTTCCGAATAATCTGCGTTATACATCATATAAATCCTCTCAAATAACACTCTTACTCGAAATCAGTCAAGTGCCGGTTACTGCAATATCAACCCAAAACACACCTATTTGCATGTGTGATTTCCATCGTAGGGGGTGTCCTCATCCTCCAAACAGTTAGGGTTGCGACAAAAAACCGTCACTCATTCCGGGCAGACGATAAAAAAGGGGGGGAGTGATGAAGCGAGTGTCAGACGATTGGAACTCGGAAATCGGGCGAATAAATGGCAATTCGATTTGGGACGACGATCGCCTGCTGACAGGAAAATGAAGTCAGGTGCTAATGCTGACAATTTTTTTTCTCTCAACACGACACCTTTTATTTCCGATTTCCGGTTTTGACGGATTTAACTCTAGGGGGGTCGTCCCCATATTGTAGAAGGAAAATTAAAAATGCCCGAGAGTTGCGCATGCTACCAACTGTTTGATAAAAGAGGGCGTCAGTTTTATAAGAATTGCATGGGGCTGATTTTAAACAACCAACTGGATAACCGTTTTTCGCATGGTCTTAAAAATATAGAAACCAACTGTCATTCAAGTTTAAAGTGCATGCAAAACATCATCATCCAGGGCACTACAGCCTTGAGCAGGTCAGGGACGTCCCGTCCCAACGGGCATTTGCCATCTTGATCTACTTTGGGCCACGGCTCTCCAGTTGTTTACTCCTAATGTTCGCATGTCTTCCTCGACTGCATCCAGCCATCTAGTTGGTGGGAGACCTCTTCTTCTAATTCCATCTCGTTTAGAGAATGTCACCCTTTTGACTGGGTTTTGATCATCCAAACGAAAAACGTGTCCTAGCCATCGAAGGCGGTTTTACTTAATGACTTTTACAATGTCCGGTTGTTTGTGCTTTTGATATATCTCATTATTATATAGAGTGCGCCATACCTAATTTTTACATACTACTCCAAATATCCTTCTTAGAATTTTTCTCTCAAAGATCATCAACTTATTCATTATTACTTTATTGAGGGGCCAGCATTCGCTGCCATATAGGATGGCAGGTCGTAGAAGTGTAATGTATGCAAACATGAATCCAAAATATAACACTTTTAAACATTTGCTAACCCATTTGAACATAGTAATAAAAGAAAGTCTCAAATAATTCTAGAACATATAGGTGTGACACGCCTTTTCAGTTAGTTACATAAAGAAAACCCTTGGATATTTTACTGAAACTTTTAATCTTAATATCAAGCAGTCAAGGTAAATGATAGCTTAGATAGTTTATTCAAGCATTATCATATTCTGGAGGTTTCAGAATAAAAGTGAACCTTGTCCGCTTTTGTCATTTTTAAGTTGAAGCGTAATTGTATGCACTAATTATGCAAAATTTGCAACAGTGAAATGAGTCTTAGTTTAGATAGTATCTACGAGGCAGCAGCAATTAAAACAAAATGTTAAGATGTATTTAGTTATAAAGCTTAATTTCAAACCTCTGTAGCACAAAGAAGCATTTTATAGACTTGACTCACTGAACCCTCCAACACTTGAGAAATTGTGCATTTGGTTAGAGACCACAATCGTGTAAAAATAGTCTTAATGGGTTATTCGGAAATTAAGGAAAGGAGAACTTGTTTAAAACGACATGAACTAAAATGTTTAAAGCAACAATCTTTCCGTACTAAACTAAGTCCTCGCCTGATTAACGGCCGAAATTATATAAAAGGGTTGTCCCTTCCCCTCTTAGGATCCATACACTTCCAACGAAATTACCTTACCATTATATGCCCGCAAAATAAAGCACATAAATCCCCCCCGCAACAAAAACCGCCATCTTTGAAACACCTGCAAAATCCAGTTTTGACACGTTTCAAGAAAACTTTAAAAATCCCACGGGGGGAGGGGAGGGTTGCAAACACGCGATGTTTTAAAAGCGGAAATGAAACTGGGGTTAGGGACACATCGCAATAAAAGCAAGAGTAGGACTGGGCTCATACCTGGAGGAATTTTAATGGGCTAGCACCTGTTGGGACCGTTGAAAATTCCCACTCGCTTTTTTTCCCCTGGTATTTCCTCAGTTGAAACATCCTTTTGTAAGGGGGCGATCTCCTTTAAATTAGGTTAGACTTCATTTTTAAGGTTTCTTTTAGATGGTTTAAATATAAAGATTATTAATTGGGATACGATTTGTTACAATCATATAATAGTCTCCAGTAGCTAAACCGGAAGGCACTAAGCCAAAGGTTCTGATAATACGTCCAAAAGCTTGGCTTATACTTTGACTAGGAGCAGGAAATTTTATGCAAGTGGTATCCAGACCATATAATTAAAGTTCCACTTTGAAATGGCTATAAAAATAAAACTACCTGACCAAATGTCATCAAACTTGGTAAATGTCCATAAAAGGTCATGATATTTTAGTTCACGCAAAAAATCATGCATAATGCACCACCGGTGGAGAATGGCGCTCTATGCAATATTGTTAAACGAAATAACAGAGGAAAACATCAGTTGCAAACACTTTTATTGTTGCTACAAAGTCGTATGACTATAGCTGCAAAGTCACATGACGTGTAAAACAAATTTGCATATTTCACATTTGTTTAACATTATTGCAAACAGCGCCATTATCCACTGGTGGTGAATTTTTGAACTACTTTTTTTTGCGGGAACTAAAATCCCATGAACTTTTACAGACATTTACCAAGTTCGATGACATTGGTCGGGTAGTTTTATTTTTATAGCCATTTCAAAGTGGAACTTTAATTATAAAGACCCTGTACTATCGTTGTAACTTGGTCCATAGAGCTTTACCACACTTAGTAATTTCCCCCTCAGGGCCTAAGCAACTGCCTTAGCAACTCTTTGACGGGCATAGAAGTCTTATAGTGGCACAGCATTACACTCTTAAAACAAACGAGTGAATTTAACTCTGAGTTAATTTTCACTCTTTTTCGTGTCGAAAATGCACTTAACCTATTGGAGTGGATTTCACTCTTTTGTTTAGTTAAAACTCCGACAAGATCACTCCAAACGAGTGATTTTAACTCAGTCTGAGTTAATTTTCACTCCTTTCCAATGTCGAAAATGCACTTCTCTTATATGAGTGGATTTCACTCTTTTGTTTTAAGAGTGTACTCTTAGGGTTTTCAACCTGTAGTTAGGCTTTATAAGATGTCTTATCCTGATTTTTGTGTTGAGAAAAAGATTCATAAATAAAATTCGGCGGTTAAACAGTGTTTGAACAACCAAAATTAAAATTACACATGGCTTCTCTTCCGAAATTGACATTGGGATAAAAAGTTATCCATTTAGATATCTCCTGATTTTGCATTAAATAATTTTTTTAAAGATGACAGTGTTAAAAAAAATTTATTTAGATACCAGGTTTTCTAGAATTTCTTTGTTTGAAAACCTTACCTACTTGGATATTCGGCTTGACAAAATTGGAAAAAAACGTAGTTATTGATAAATACGAACACGATAACAATAAATTGCTATTTTTAAAGATCTGTGAAGGATATGAAAAACTAACTCTGAACTGTCATGTCAAAATGAATTTGATATAAATCTTTAATTTTGAAAAATGTATTTACTTTTTTAAAGAATTCAAGCAAAGTTTACAGCAACTTTGGTGTAGAACTAGAGTTTTCCCCAAAAGTGCAAAATATAACGTATGCTAATAAATTCCAATAAGAAGGAAACTCATATGAATGCCAACAGATGGCAGTGCTGCCTGAAATTCATATTACTAAGAGTAAAGGAATGTAAATGGTGGTGTTAAAATTTTATCACAATTATAAGTAGGTTTGCTTTTCTTAAATATTTAACAAATATCAACTTTTTTTACATGCTGTAACCATAGTCATTTGACTGCAGTTGATGTGACGTTATTTTCTACAAACCAACACAAGAAGTCAAAATCAAGCCGGTATTCGGGGCTATTTAATTTATGTAAATGTACAAATGCTTAAGTAAGTCATTAGTCAGAATGACTTAATGCTAAGTTTCTTTTTTAAAAAAATTGAAATTATAGTACTGCAAATCAACATGCAACAACCTCCTTATAGGTAGGTGTCAGCTCGTTACGTGACTGTGGCTCTAAATTCCGACTCCCATAGCCATATAGTCCTCGTGTAGCTTTAGTGGATAATTTAAACTAACTACTTCTTCCTCATTGGTTATTTAATTCTGAAATTTTTATAAACTCTGTTGAATTTCTACTAAAGGATATTTTCCAGAATTAATTAAGTCAATTTTGACGTTGTTTACAAAACAATTTTTGTAAGTTGTTTTCTCCGAAAGTTAAATGAAAATAGTATTCTTTGCATTAATCTACATTCTCCGAACTCCTTGCCTACGCGAAGAAAACTGAATGAAAGAAAATAGCTTCTTTATAGATGAAATTTCTATGCCTATTTTTATCTTTAAACTGAAAACCTTAAAGTTTGCATACTCAGCTAAGACACTATTACATTTATTTTTGATCTAGGCATTTTTTTTTTCAAAATGACATCGTTATAACAGAGATGGAAAAAGATATTCATATATCCTTTTGACGTTTAAAAGATTCCAATGGATATCAAACTATTTTAAGGCTAGTCAATTTATAAATACGGTACATCTACTCAATTTAATTAAAGTTTTGGGATTTTGTTATTAATATTTATTTGATAATATATCGGTAGGCAAAATATAGATATTAAAGGATATTAAATATGGATATTAAATATGGATATTAAAAGGCAAAATGTGTACGCTATGGTAGTCGCAAATGTATTAGGTTCGATACTTACATAAAATACCTAATAGGAGAAAATGATATCCAAATTTTAAAATTGGAAAATTTTATTATTCGGCGTGCAATACGTCTTTTTAAAGGGTAAAAATTAATTTTGAGGTTTTGAAGGTTTTTCTATCTGCTAAATGATAATGAACGAATCTTTTGTGGAGTGGAGTTGTATGGGTGGTCTGATATTTTAAGGGTTAAAAAAATATTTAATGCAATTGTATGTAAGATAATTATTTAGCCTTTTAGAAGTATTTAAAAATATACTGAAGCAATATTTCTTGCACAAATTTAATCCTTGGTTTTTTTTTAATTAAATGAAACGTAATTATATTTTATCAAGAAATAATCATTTAGTCAATTTTGTTTTACAACTTGATTACTGATTGCTCAGCTTTTTAAATCCGCAACTACTAAGTAAAATAATTAATACAACACTTTAAAAATGGGCGATGTAATTCTTCGGAAATGTAAAATTAACCGATATTCGAATAACCGATTTTTTAGCACCATGATTTTCAAAAATTTGAATAACTAGATGTAAAGAGTAATTTTACGGAAAGTTTTCCGTAAATCCTTTTTTTACTGAAATGTTGAAAAATAAAATTAAGAACGAAGTTCCAATCTGGCCCCTTTTAACAATTGAAGAGTACAGGGGAAGAACCGCTTGATTTATTAGGAGTCATCCGGTAAATCTGTCTGCTTGGCGGACATTGACGACAGACCGGTTTCTCATTCTTCTTCGCTTGGTCCAAGAGTCGGAATCGTGCTTCGCGTGAATCTCGGTAGGTAGAAACTGGTTTTCTTACACCAGTTTGGCGATGATAGCGAGCAATCACCTAAAGTGGCATGCTGAGGAAAGTTCTCTACGAAATTAAGCGGTTTTTCCCCTGTACTCTTCCATTCACTTCAAATCAAATTTTTATGCTTATAATATAACTTACGAAGCCGACAAAGAATATGGAAAACATGGCTTTTTTGAGTCCGAATATCTAAACTGTTTAAGTTTTTTAAAGTTCCAACTAGTGGCATTTAACAGATCGGTGCAATTGTTAGAGTACAATAAAAAAAATCGTGTACTTGACCATTTCTTTTGCCCAAGTGATAAAGTCGCCAAAAAAGTGCAACCAAAGCCAAACGAAATATTTCAAATTTTAAATTTTAACTGTGTATACTGTGTTAATTTAACTGTGTATACTGTGTTTTGTAGCCAAATATTCCGTTTGACGATATTTGCGCCCACAAAGTAGAAAAAGTTCCCTGCATGTATTATTTTGAAAGGAAAATGCAATGGAAACATAAAAATTTCGAATAATCTCTTTTGGAAAATTGAATTTTTTTTATATGAAAACATTTATGTATAATTTAATTAATTTCTGAATATTTATGACATGTTATTTTTACAGGGCCAAAGGTGTCCAACCATGCAGAACTCCCTCTTTTATCAAGGTGAACTATTTTATTCTGTTTCTCGCCTCCATCTTACTTGGGTTTCACAACATTGTAACTAACTTTTTAATTGCCAAAAGTGGCTTTCATATTTTTTATAAGTAATATAACGGGTCTTAAATTTAAAAAAAATACTTATTGCTAGATCGTACTGAATGCCGAAAACTGTCCTAATTAGAAAAAATATTTTTAAATAGATAAAGTACTAATTCAAAATATTTTGGAGACTCAACCAATCATTTTCATTCATACAGCAGCTATCGGTTAAAGTTACAACATTTTCACAACAATATATAGATTATTTTCTAGAAATGAAATGAAAAGAAAACGTAAACGTAAAAAAGTCAATTCTCCTCTACAGATGAATAGTTTGAAGAATGCGCAACATTTTGAGAATTTTTTTTTATTTCAAAATAATTCGTTTTTCAAAATTATAACTATACATTGCGTAAAAATCATATTTCAAAAAAATAACTTAGACCACATTTATTAATTTTTTAGATTAAAAGTTTTTAAAAAAAAATTAACTTCTGAGACTTATAAACCTGTCGCCTGACTGATAGGTTTTCCAGCAACCCACATAGTTTATAAATTTGAAAGCATGGATCAGCCTTTTCTATACAGCTCCTATAGAAGTATTACAAATTTTGAATAAATAAAATTTTCAGTTAAATTTTCCACTTCAGCTAATATACCTATCCTTCAGAGGGTTAAAACCCATTAATTTAATAATTTTTATAAAATTAAAATTTTAAAGCAATGTACTACTCATTTATAATCATATCCTATACAAATATATTTTATATTTAAATAAATCAAATTTTCAGTAAAATATTGTAATAAATTTCTTGTAAATAGTATACACAGAAAACTTTGTAAGTGTTTAAATATTACTTGCAAAAAGTATAATAAATGTCTTCATTTCTTGTAAAAAGTATAATGCGTTTCTTGTAAAAAATGTATAATACAATTCTGGTAAAAAAAAAGTACAATACATTTCTTACACATATACTTAATAAAAAAATATATAAAATTTCTACATTTCTTGTACAAAGTATTATATATTTCTTCTAAAAAGTATTATGCATTTCGTCTAAAAAGTGTTATACATTTCTTCCAAAAAAAGTATACATTTCTTCCAAAAAAAGTAATATGCATTTCTTTTAAAAGGTATTATGCATTTCTAATAAAAAGCATAAAGATTTTTTGTAAAAATCTTTTTTATTTTTTGCAAAAAGTATAATACTTTTCTTTAATTTCAGCCAACTACAACAATTGGCGACAGTAAGCGTGGTCTGTCGCCCAGTGCCTTATTAGTCCAGCCAACACCACCACCTGTCGTGAGTCACCAGGGGGTTAGCCCCCCTTGTCCCCCCCAAAATTAGTCTTCCCTTGTCGTCGTCGTCTACCATTCTATTCTCCTTTTATGTTCTACTGCAGCGGGCCCTGTTTTACTTTCAGGTGAGTAAACGGAATATTCAGTTGTAGCAGCCTCAGTAACCTATTAGTACGAGAGCTAGCAACGTCGGAAAAACAAGCATTTCAGGTGGCCCAGTTTTAGGATATGCTATCTCTCTCACTCTCCCGGACATCATAAGGGCAATCTGGCTGGCGGTAGTGGTTGCGTTCCTCAGTGCGCATCCTACTAATACAAGTAAAAAATTGATTTTTCAAATCATTTTAGGACGTTTTATTTTTTTATTATTATTTTTAGTGAACTTTTTGCAACATAAATCTATTATTGCCAGACATTTTTATTGTTGTTTAAGCTGTGCCAGACGCTAATTTTGATTTTAAAAGCTCAAGTGTTGCCCAAATTATCAGCTCATTACAAGTATTGCCACATGGTATTGCGCAATGAATGAATGACGATGACGTAATTACAATGATCGGTGTATTCACACCTGAGCTGATAATTTGGGCAACACTTGAGCTTTCAAAATCAAAATTAGCGTCTGGCACAGCTTAAACAACAATAAAAATGTCTGGCAATAATAGATTTATGTTGCAAAAAGTTCGCTAAAAATAATAATAAAAAAATAAAACGCCCTAAAATGATTTGAAAAAGGAATTTCTTACTTGTATTAGTAGGATGCGCACTGAGGAACGCAACCACTACCGCCAGCCAGATAGCCCGTATGATGTCCGGGAGAGTGAGAGAGATAGCATATCTTAAAACTGGCCCACCTGAAATTCTCTCTCAAAAACGTTGCTAGCTCTTAGACTATATTGTGTACCATAAAGATCCTCTTGGTAGATATGAGTTCCCTCAGCTTTTATACTATTTCTTTCGTTGTTCCCTACACTCCTTGCCAAACTTAGTTGGGTAAATAGGAGAAGATACTTCCGCGCATGTAAAGAGTTAAATAAATTATTTGTGAATCTATCCAGGAAACATGTTTAAAACATTAATTTCGTCTAAGGTCTAACAGATTTGAATATTATTTGAGAAAATTTGAATTATTATTTTAATTATTATTTTAAATTATTAATTTCAATACTTCTTAAATTTATGCAACCTTTTGCAGAACTTTAATAATGTATGTTGACTTGGTGAACTGTTTGAGGTAGATGAAAATATTTAATCCATTAATTTATAAATGTTTAGACTTGTCTTTCAGACTTTAGGAAAATGTCATACGCTAATTTTTTCTTAATGAGAATAACTTATGAGTTTTTTTTTTTTTTTTTTAGCCGCTGCGCGGCAAATGAAAGCTGTGCCAATCCGACAAGACATCATCATCTCAATCATACCAAAGTTTGAATACTTATATATCAAAAGACTAAAGGTATAAAAAAAAGATGAAAAATTATGGATTTTCGAAATTTTATATTTGTATAGTGCTACAAAGTATTGAGAATTTGAAGCTGTTATTTGCCGACAATTTTGAAAAAGTTACACGAATTTGTTGCAATTCTTTTTTTAAAAAGATTATAATGCAATGAACAATTGCTATTTGACAGTTTGAATGTGTAAAAAAAGGTTAGTTCCCAGTTTAAATTGTATTGTAATTCGTCAAACTATTTTCTGATCCCAAATACTGATATTAAATGCAGAAGTCCATTGAAAAAAACTTTTCTCTTAGCGTGAAATTCGTTACATATGAATTGAATTTTGAGTTGTAATTATTTTCTTGCAATTCATTACTATTACTTACACTAATTTACTTTAATTTTAAGTTCATTATATGTTCATATTGTTCTATACATAGAAAAGTTTGGTTTATACCACTGTTACTCAATCGTAATAGAATTAAATCACTTTTCTGTGTAGAGAGTGACAAATAAACATATAACTAAACATTAAGGCTGGATACACACAGAATGCAACAATTTTCTAGGCAAGTTATAGTAGTTACAAGTGGAAGTGCTACAAACACTATAGAACACAGTACAATATACTGTATAATACCGGAGCATTTATGATATAATGTCCTGCCTTGATTTGGCGATTTGCTTGCGTTTCCAAATACCAAAAACAAATAAATGTGTAAACATTCCATTATATAATTCATGCAACTAGAATAGTAAAGCAACTTGAAATTTTCCACCTCGCCAATAGTCGCCAATGAACAGACCGGTCATAGTATCCTAGCTTTACCATTACACAAAGAAAAATTAGAAACTGTGTGAATCCAGTTTTAGTAAGCAAATGTAACTATTTTGCCAAATGCTACAACACATTGCAGTTTCTGTTCTTTAATACATATAGATCATAGTTAAAGCATTAGAGTGGCAGATCACGTGACCTTCAAGGCTATCGACGAGACGCGCATGGAGAGCAAAATTGGAAGGGTATGGGCCAGTGTTGCCAACACTTTAATTAGAAAAGTGTTACGAAAAATTTAAATTTAATTCTAAAATTAAAAAAAATTACTATAAAAATACTAGCTGCATTTTGGAACATTTTTAGCGACTTTAAAAAAATCATGAAGCGCTTTTCTAGTATTTTTTTTGTAATTTAAGAATTAAATGGTATTTTTTCTTAGCACTTTTCTTCTTAAAGTGGTGGAAACACTGGTATATATATATACACCCTTCCAATTTTGCTCTCCATGTGCGTCTCGTCGTTAGCATTGGAGGTCACGTGATCTGCCACTCTATCACTTCAAATATGATCTCGATGTTATTAATCGATTTCATCTTTGTGTATGTTACGCATATCATGAATCTGATAACATTATCATTTTGTAACCGATTGAAATTTCTGCTAAAAAAATTATGACATATTTATTATTTTAGCTTCTAAAACTTTCTTAGAAAAAATTTAAGAAATTTGAAATGAGATGATTGTCATAAACTAATTTGTAAAATATATTCGTGTGTACAACTCTGTTTGTAAAGTGTGGAAACTAAATTTTTAAAAAAGTATTAAAAATCAAGTCTGTAAACTTTTGTACATATGAAATTGTTTGTAAAAATAACGGATTTTTATATGTAACTGTATGAGGTGTAAGGATATCCTCATTATGGAATATGTATAATGTAAAAATAAAGTACACACTTTTCACTAGTGTAGTTTTTATTTAAACAATAGCTTAGAAAACCAGAAACAATACACAGGTATCTGTTCCATTATTGCTGAAAAAGCAGTTAGGCCCAAAATAGAAATAATTAATATCAAATTAAACAATGTCTTATGTATTGTGTCTTCATATTTTGCTGAATCACTATTATTTTGACTCAAAATAATTAATTTTTGTGATATAAATCGGGTTAAAGTGAGGACATAGGTTCGATATCCATAGATGAATAAGGTTCGTTGATGGTTCGCGTTTTTTTAGTCAGCTGCAGAAGGCATTTTATTTTTAAATTAGACGTAATTTTTATTTATATAAAGTTAATTGATAAACATTACAATATGAAATCGAAATACAGGTTATTCATTTTGATGCATAAGTTATCTCTAAGTATAGAAACATGAAAACCATATTAAAATACATAAGTTTAACAAAAATCACCTGCCTATATTTCATCAAAAATAAGGATTTCAACCAATAAAGATAATTAACAAATACACTAAGGTCGAATCTCATTTTTTGTAGTAACTGATTAAATTTCTTTTTTTTTTAGTTGCATGAGTGAATATCGATGAAAAAAGAAACAATTTGATAACCAGAAACTTAAAATATGAACTGAAGAAGTTAAAAAAAGAGTTGAATGAAAAAGTCAGAAAAAGGTTCGCAGTATTATAAAAAAAAATCTTTAACATTTGGTGCTAGCATTTAACTATATTTTTAACTGACTAACCGCTAGCTTGGTTGAGTAACTTAACGCTAACTTGTTTGACTACAATGTTTAATGACTAAACAATGTTTAATGACTAAACAATGTTTAACCAGCTTAACACCAACTTTGTTTAACCAGATTAAAACTAACTTGTTTAACCAGAGTAACACTAACTTGTTTGATCAGCTTAGAGCTAACTGTTGTGCGGTAAACTAATTTTTTTTTGTTAAATATCTAATACTGTTCTGGATATAAATCATTGGTAATAAAATGAACGACTGAAGATATAAATGTTTTTTAAAAAAAATTAGATAAAGCAAAATCATTGCTTTGATTTTGTTTAAGAGCAAAGGATATTTTTGCTTCTTTGAAATACAAATAAATTTAGCAATCATGATAAGTAACAATTATTTAGTAAAAAAAATATATCAAGCTAATTTTGACATTTAATAGCACAGTACAGAACTAAATGCGATGTTTTGCATTTTCTCTTACAAACCTACTTGTTAATTTTAAATTCTTAAATAGCTAGTTTCGATATGAAATAAATCCGATATTTAACTCTTCAGAGAATAATTCAAGAAAGGAAACCTAAGCTCCATCTATCAAGATCAATCAATAGTGTAATCTCAGTGCAGAGGGATAGAGATAAAAATATGTAAGATTACGCAGAGATTTAAGGTCGCCCTTTCCCAATAACCCTAAATTTGGTTTGTGCAACAGTGGTGCAACGGCGTCACGCGTTGCCTAACGTCAATTATATTGTAAATATTTTTCAAAGCATGAGAATATGAGTCAACACTTAGAGATATGCTTTAGGAAGTTTCACAAATAGTTACTCGTTTTCAAGTTTAGCTACAAAAAGTTTTAATATTGGATTAAAAAATACAGATAGGTTAAGAACTTAAAAAACATGAACGAAAATTGTTTATAACCCCCATTTCTCCAGCTGCATTGAATGTTTTTATAAACTTTTATTTTATATGATAAGTTGGTAAGGTGCTTGACATGCATGTGAAAGGTCCCAGGTTCGGGCCCGAGCATTGCCATAAATGTTGACCTACAAGCGGTATGTACAGCCAAAAGGTCCAACGAATAATTCCTCGTGTAGAGGTCCGCTTGTTTAATATGATCCAAAGTCCCAACGCTGGGTACGATGTTTCCTTTAAAAGTTAAGTTGAGTGCCTACTCAGGTGTCTACTCATCACTTGACTGTGGATCTAAATTACTGCTTCGTCGCCAATGGCCCTCGTGCAGCTAGTGCGATAGTAATTCAATCATTTTTTTTCTCTAATGGGGCTGCAGCATTGGCGGTCAAGTCTTTGCAGACTCTGCACATTGCCCAGAATTGAGAGCCATTTTTGTAGCACCATCTAGGTGACTCTCGCTACCAATTTTGATGCACAGATTACAATGAATCTGAGCTCTCTGTGGATGTTAAAGTATGCCGAGATTTAACTTTGCTGAGAGAACCCAGACCAAATGGGCCCTCCAGGGATCTTCAATCAAAGGGTAATTTAATCAAACCCTAACCCATGTGGATGAAATCAGTTATTCAATCAAATATCTAAGTTAACCAAAACTTTGTCCTTTAAATAGCTCATCCAAAAAATAATTTTAACATTTGTCACATTATTATCACAGATCTTCCTCAGCATCATATCATTAAAAGCATCTATGTATCACTTGTCTACCGAAAGTCGCTTATGTGATTATTGGCCAACTGATGAGGCAAGAGGGGATAAGTCTAAGATAAGATATTACTTCAGATCTACTGATCAAGAAGCCTTTAATTTATGGATTGACATTTGAGAGGGTGCCTGCGATAAAACAGGAAGTATTCAAGAAGAAACTGGCCAACTGAAAAGGACTCTTTGCAACACGTTGGTGACATCCGAAAATGGTAAGTTTGTGGATTTTAATGTTGCTTGTAAAGTTGAATGTGCAGAATTTCATTAAATATTAATAACTTTATTTCACTCTCTATTTAAAAACGTAAAATACTGACATTTTTGGTAGATTTACTTTATTATAATGTTGTTTATAAAGTTTGATGCGCAGAATTTCATTATTTATTACATTTTCATTACATTATACTAACTATCCTACTATATTTAAAAACATAAAATATTGAACAATTTTGCCTTTTTTTATTTTATTATGATCATTTAATATATTATAATCATAATTTATTCTTATGAAGTTAAATGCTCAAAATTTCATTCAATATTCATATTACTTTCATAATGTAATACGCACTATTCTTTCACACTTGAAACATAAAATATTGTGTGTGTTTTTGCAACATATTTATAAACTTATATAAACTACATTAAAAAAATGTTATTTTATAAACAATAAAGCACATTATGTTAGAGAGAAAAATTAAATTTGTATTTTTATTAAATTTTAAATTGTTGCATTGCATTTAATTATATCCTAGTGAATACTATCGTGTTTGTCAATGCATGTATAAGTTATCCAAACTTGTAATCCATAAGTAATGCGGTTCGATATGTGGGCCTTGTCTTTTTTGCCTTAGTGTTTTTGTGTTACGTTTAATAAGACATTGCTTTTGAGTTGCCGTGACGGTCTTGACGACAAATATAATTCACTAAATAAAGTTTATCTCTTTATCTGTTGTCAATAATTTAAAATATTTTACCATTTTGAATATTTAGTTAAATTACTTTTTGGAACTTAATCACTAATACTTTTAAGTTCAAATGTTGTGCAAATAATATGGATAAAGTTTTATTTTATTTATGCATAAGTAATCTTTTTAAAAGCAACTTTTCGAAAGCTTTTGTGTAATACCCCCTAAAATATACTTTTAAGGAAAAAAAATATTCAAGATGCCTGATTCAATATTTGAAATATATAAAAATTTAATTTAGTACAAAAGTTATTTTAGTGCTACATATAAAGTTTTTAAACAAACTCTTTTTGTGTACCTTTTATAATAATTTAACCATTATTTGAATAATAACGAAACTAATAATGCATGTAGCCATTTCAATCATACATCAGAATTTCTCGGTATTTCGATTACCTAAAGTAAGGGGGAAATAATTTTATTTCCTCTTATAAAAGATGAATAAATTTAACAAAACATTTATGTGATATGTTTGGTTAGAAACAGCAACATAAAATAAACTTTTAATATGGTAAATTAAATTAGTATTTTAGTTTATTTTATTGCTGATATGTTCATATTTAAGTTTATGTTGAAAAACAGAAAACGAAATAAAACCTCATTTTATTAAATGTTGGCATCGTTAGAGTTGGTTTTGCTATTGTAAAATGTCAATACTTGTATTTTTAAAATATTTTATAAATTTAAAAATTTCATTTTTTTTTGGTTTAAAAGTTAATATTTATACAAAAGAAAATATTTCAATTTTCTTTTTTCCAACGCTTATTTTCGTTAAATAAATATTTAAAATATCAAATGGGAATAAATTATATTAGAATTATATATTAGAATTTGTAAAACAATTTACATTGCTGTATTAAAAGTTAATGTGCTATTAACTACTATTAAGTCTTATCATGCCAAACTTTTTTTTTTTTTTTGTAAAATCTAACAAAATTTCTTATTTTCAGACTACTTATACGGATAAAGGTCCAAAGGTGAGTGTTTTCCTTGGTACTAAAGATCATAATTTTTTTGTACACTATACCAAATTTGATAACTACACTGTAAATAATTTTGGTGTATCCTCACGCCAAAAATGGTGGCAACAAAGTAGCCACCAAAAGTGGTGTAAGGAAACACCACCAGTAATCGGTGTAATGAAACACCAATAATTGACTGGTGTGTAGAAACACCACATTTGGTGGCTACTCTGTTGCCACCATTTTTGGTGTGATGAAACGCCCCCATTGATTTAATGTACGTAAACACCTAACGACCAAACAGGGTATTCTGGTACTAATTTCCGAATCAAAAGGATAAAATGGTAATTTTTTAAAAACACTTTTTGGTGTAAGCTAATTTCGTACAAATCATGAACAACAGACATTATTGTAGTGTTAAAAATAGCTAATTTTGTAACTTTAGTTGATTTGCGACTTGGGTTGAACTCAACGAGGATACCTTTATCGATGCTACAAAAGATAAAATGAAAATGTACACGTATTATACAAAAACATAACTCAAACAAAATTAATGTTTAGGACTATTTAACGTAAATTAAAGATATCAATAGGGTGGCCAGATATTGTTTAATTTGTTGCTGAACTATCTTTATAGCTATAAAATTGTGCAATTAAACTCTGTTTAACTGTTTTATAATAAATAGTTTTTTTTTATTTTATTGTATAGTAAAATAGTTTTTTCAACCAAAACGTAAATAAAATATCATTTATGAAAGTGTAATGATGATTTCATTATTGAAAAGTTAATCACTGAAATAATTCAAATATCAATATGACTTATGACTTATGGGAAAATACTGTAATTATACTTTTCATTTCAATATCTTTTAATCATATATACTAGCGCACAATGATATAAACATAACCCTAATTTTCGCGTTTTAACCAGAATCACTAATATTGAAGTTTTAGTTAAATTATTCAGTAGTAATTCAGTTATCTAAAAAAGAATAAATATATTTGTTCCGCTTACTTTGCATTTTCGGCAAATACAAACACACGATTTACCACCATCAAAATCAAACTCATACTGTTGTTTAGGGCTAACTGAATGCAAACACACATACAATCATTTAAAAGTAATAACTGCAAGCTGAAATAAGTTTTCTATCCAGCAATTTTTAAAATAAGACTAAACCATGCACATCACGAATAAATTATCAAAACACAGCTCTAATTTTCCCGTTGCAACCAAAGAATTGCTAGATTGGCTCGATCTGTAACACCAAATTTGGTGTTTCGTTTACAAAATGTCATCGAAAGGCTACATTCTTGGTGTATGTTAACACCAATTTTGTCTTAAGTTTAAATAAAAACCATTTTGAGTGAAGGATAACACCTATGTTGGTGCTGACGCCACAAGTCGTGTATATTTACACCTTATATAGCATTTCATAAACCCAAAACAAGTGTAATAATACTCCCTTGTTTTTACAGTGTAATTATGAATTAAAAATAATTATTTTCATCCAAAACTAATTTTCGTCGTTCTCTAATGTGCCAAACAAATTGAGAATAAAATTATAATTTACTGAATGGAATTAAACATGTTGCGTCGGATATTGTGACACGTTACAGTACGGAACAGAAATGCTTTTTTTTTTCATAAAAAAATACTTGTCCTTAGTTGTTAACAAACATTTTTTTTTTTGCAAAATATTCACATTTCAATGAAAAAAGACTTCTCCGAATTATTCTGATTTTTAATTACAATATCGGAATTGTAAACCAGGAACAAAAATACAGTTACAGTACAAAACAAAATTGTGTTTATCATAAAAAAATACTTGGCCTTAGTTATTAACAAACAATTATTTTACAAAAACAATTTTCACATTTTAACCCTTTCAGTCCCAGTGATGCCATTTGGCATCATCACTTTCAATATTTTTTTCAAAATGTTTATGTCCCGCTATGACATCCAAACACACATCATTCGATTCTTCACACTTTGTTCTATCAGACAAAATTTTACTTTAATCTCAATAGAAGTCAGAACTACTATTTTTTTATTTTGAAAATAGTCAAAAAGCGTTTCTCCTGATTTTTGATAAGTTCAATTCAGTTCCACATATTTAAAACACAATTTAAACTATTTCGGTTAAAATAATTACTAATTTTTTTTTAGTAATATGGTCAGATACCTTAAAATATATAACTCGGAGTGTTTTTAGGTAATATATATATTTTTTATTTTGTTGTTTTCCACAGTTAAAGAATTTTGGCATTGTTTCAAAAACCATATAAAAAATTTAAATGGATTTTTTTCCTTATGGAATTCGTATATTTGACCTAAAATAAGCTTATTTTGTGAATATCAGATGTTTCTGTAGTGTAGTAAATTTTTGGGACTGAAAGGGTTAAGGACAAAAAACTCCCCCGAATAATTTCAGCTTTATCTCTTTCAGTCCCAGTGATGCCATTTGGCACCATCATGTTTCTGATCATAATTTAAAAAAAATAATAATAGGGCTGACATCTATTGGGATTAATAAAATATATTTTCCAATAGAAAAAAACTTTGAAGAATCAAATCATGTGCTTTTTGATATCATGAATGGATATAGACGATCAGAAAAAAATTCTAAAATGATGCCAAATTGTTATTGGGACTGAAACGGTTAAATTTAAATATCGGTATTGTAGTGCAGGAAGAAACCATCATAAGGGCTATATCAGTTGCAAATCAATATGGGTGGACTCTTATGATTTATTTCACAGAAAAATGTATTTTAAAGTGTTTTCTAAGCGAATGGGAAATTCTGGAAATTCTAAGCTAATTTTTTTTTTTTTTTTGAAATATCTTAAGCGGACCTAAAATGAAACGCACATACAGGTCCTCTGTGGATAGCAAACTAGAAAAATTTAATAAATTTCTAATATGTTACATGTTTTAAATTTTTTTTAATTACATTCATGTAATAAATATTATCAAATCATCTGAAAGATACACGCGTATACCCCCTTCAAAAGGCTGCAGTTTTCTAGCAATATTTTTAATTTATAAATTTTATAAATATACTAAACTTTAATTATAATCATCAACTACAAAAATATATTTCAACTTGAATTTTAATGTCAAGCTTTAAAAGTAAATATATTCTTCAGCTATTTTGTTATCTCTCAAGGGGTAAAAGCGCTCCTCACAGTACATTATAAAAAATTATATATTTTTATAATATGTATTCTTGGAAAAACGGAAGTCATTCGGCAGATTTATGCTTCGGTATTTCTCAGGTGACAACATATAGCCCCAAAAAAATACTTATATTATTACGATTGTAACACAGCCTTGAAAAGTTGAAAAACACACCCTCCTTTTACCACATAAAAATAGCCATCCAGCTTCAAGATAAACTATTTGTGAGATTAAGTAAATGCCTTCGATAAGATTTTTATCTCTCAAGAGAAGGTTTCAATCTTTCAGGGAGATTTTTCTCGATTAAGTAAGTGATCTAGATAAGTATGATTATAAAACAACATAAACAGTTTCTGGCAATTTATGCTTTTACGCAATACACAAAACAAAATAGATTGACTTTTTATAAAGAAAATAAGCGAATTCCAAGTATTCAATTGAACGAGGGCATAGCATAACTGCCATAGACCTTTTTAGGTTATAAAGTTATTGAAATTACCTTAAAGGGTTTCCTTTTAATGTATTGATTTATTAAGTGGAAATTTAAAGTCGTGTGATATACAATGTTATTCTTCTTTTTTAATTTTGCCATCACGCCATTTGGATTGCAAAAATCAATTATTGAAATAATTTAAGTTGTAATTTTTTTAACACAGAACTGTTATATTGTACCTTCTCCTTCCTGAGTTTTTGGAAAAGGAAAGACATTATTCTTACTTCAATGCTTAAATATGCTGACCTGATAAGACTGCGACAATTGATTGTAACTTGACAAAATTACTAACCTGTCGTGACACAATTACTAACCTGTAAACAAAATCAAAGACTGTATAGAAATAAAAACTAAACATTCAGTGAAAATCGTCGTTTTTCATAAACACATTAGTTTTCCCCCGCAGACACAAATCTTCTTCTTCGAATCGATAAACTTTAATACTATACAAAATTATTGTATTAATTATTTCAAATTAACTAATAAAAAGGATTATATTGCATGTATATTTGTTTTGTTTTTTTTATCAAAAGCATACATTAATTTAAATAATTACAAAATTTTCATAAATTTTCTTATGGATCTAATTATGGAAAACTGATGAATTGTTAACTTTAATTTTCAAATGTCTAAGAAACTAACATTTAGACTAAAAATAATATCAAGTGCTGTTGATACAAGTATATGCGTAAAATTGGTAAAGGGGAGCGATACATGTAAAAAAATAAACGAACTTTTTTATTATGAATTGAGTATTTGTAATTTTTCAACTTTTTATTTTTTTGGTTTTAAATGTAAGATGTTAGTTTTATGAACATTTTCGAATAAAAAAATTTGACTTCAGATCAAGTTTGGTGTAGCTAAAATTCTTGCCGATTGATACTTTTATCCGCGAGGGTCTTGGAGATGAGTTACTACTAATTTTTATAATTTAATGCATAAACATATTGAATTTGAAAACGATTCCTCTATTTCTTCCTTTTTAATAACTTCTCTGAAATTCGAACAGTATTCGGGTGGTTACATGTATCGCCTCCTTAATTAATTTATTCCTTTGATGTAAATAAGTTGTAGTTAGTAAATAGTTTCAGCAAGAACTTTCTGAGTTAATTCATGGAATGTACCTAAGCCAAAGGAACTTTTGACAGTAAAGTTCCCAAGAAATACAAATTATGCTATGTTTTATTTCATTTACTGAAACTTCTTTAATTATATTCATAAACTATAAGTTTCTCTGTAACACTCTAATAAAATGTTCTATCAAGAACTTCCACTACTAGGCAAACCTGTAACATAACAGTTTTTGCAGCTATTTTCTGTGGTTTTTTAACCCTTTCAGTCCCAGTGATGCCATTTGGCATCATCACTTTCAATATTTTTTTTTTTTTTTAAATGTGTATGTCCCGTTATGACATCCAAACACACATCATTCGATTCTTCACACTTTGTTCTATTAGACAGTATTTTACATTAATCTCAATAGAAGTAGAACTACTATTTTCTTTATTTAGAAAATAGCCAACAAGCGTTTCACCTGATTTTTGATAAGTTCACTTCAGTTCCACATATTTAAAACACAATTTAAACTATTTCGGTTAAAATAATTGCTATTTTTTTTTTAATAATATGGTCAGATACCTTAAAATATACAACTCGTCGTGTTTTTAGGTAATATATATTTTTTTATTTTGTTGTTTTCCACAGTTAAAAAATTTTGGCATTGTTTCAAAAACCACATAAAAAATTTAAATGATTTTTTTTCCTTATAGAATTCGTATATCTATAATAATAAAAGAAAGAGTCTGTCTGTGTGTATGTCTGTGGATCGCAAAAAACCTACTTAGACAACTCTAAAAAATTCAAAATTTTTAATATAGATTCCTTTTAATACCTACGTGTGCACCTGAGGCTTAGTTTTTTCATATTTAATTGTGATTTTTAATTAATATAATTAGTTTAAAAAAACGTCATCCACGTGTATTGCGGGACCATAACAGGGCTTGAAAAGGCATGGACCGGGCCGAAACGGGGGCTTGACGCCATCCTCTATTAGTTTGATTGATTGAGTTTGGTTGAGATATGCGCTCGCCCTTAGGCTGCTTCATCCTCTATTAGTGTTTGCTTTTTTAAGTGCGTATGCGCCGACACGAATTTAATTTTGCTTTGATTTTGAGTGTACTTTCACAAGTAAGCATGCCTCTAAAAAGAAGCAATGTGAAGTTAACGGGTTCCCAGTAAGGCGGGACCATGCAGCTAGTTTGACCTAAAATAAGCTTATTTTGTGAATATCAGATGTTTCTGTAGCGTAGTAAATTTTTGGGACTGAAAGGGTTAAAGAAAAATAATAAGTTGTTACTAATAAATAGTTGGAGCTAGAATTTCCCGAGTTTAATAATTGTAATTTACATAAGTTACAATTTTCTACTTGATTACTACATCTTAATACAAGATTTCAACAATAATTTACTCAAGAAAATATTAAATGATGCTATTTTTACTTATTTTACGATGGAAGGAGGAGGACTCTTTAATAATACCTTTATAAAAATACAGCATAAATTAGATAATAAGGTAATTTGTTTTTTTTTACTGAGGAATTACAAAATCCTAAAATTGCTCTTAATACTTTAATTCAATATTCCTTTATGATTCTAAGTAGCATTATTTTAAGCTCTTTAAAAATGTTTTTGACATCTTATACCTCTTAAGAAAAAGATCAGGATATAATTATGCTTTAAAAAATACTCGTACATTTTCAACTAGAGCACTGACTCATAGCATAAAAGCGAAACAAAAATGTTTTCATTCAATAAGGATTTATTTAATGCAAACTTAATACCAGTTTCCTTTCAAAAATAAAACTATTTAATTATTTATACATTTAATAAAGTTAAGCCTAAAGGGATGACGAATAATGGCCCAAATAATTCGAAAAGGAAGTTCTAGGATATAATCAAAGTCTCTGACATATTAATCACATATAATATATTCATGTTTTTCTTCCTTTAAATCAGATCTAAAGGAAAAGAAAAGCAATTTTAAAATAAATTAGCATATATGTAAGGTTAGAAATCTGTGCTTTTCGTTGAAGATCTCAAGGAATTTTCAATTTAATTGTTGAATTTATTTCCAGCTTTCGGGGACGAAAATAATGTTTTTTCTCGAAAAACGAAGATTTTCACTCAATTTTTAACTTTTTGTTTTTGAAATCGCTGACTTCGTTTACAGGTTCAAAGTTACAAATAAATTAACGCAAGATTATTAGCTTAGCATATTTAAACACTGATGTAAGAATAGTTCCTTTTCTGATAAAAGCTACAGTTTAACAGTTCAGTGAAGTTTAAGTTATTTTAATTCTGGAATTTCGAAATTAGGGATAATTTAAAAACTAAAGGTGTGTAAAAAAACGCGACTTTCACAATTTCCATTCCATTAATCAAATCATTTCAAAGGAAATTATATACCCTAAACTTCAATTTTAATAAATTTATAACTAAAAGAATCTATGGCACTTATCCTTTTGTGTCTGATTTGAGTATAATCAAGTAGACTATATGGATATAGTCACATTCTACATTCAAATTAATGCTTTATTCCCAGTGACTCGAATTTTAATTCTGATTCAAACATCGACATACAAATAAATATATGCAATGCGTTTGCTAAAGCTGTTTCGTATTTTTAATAACAAAATAAGCAAAAAATTATTTTATGATTATGATCTAAATGTTTTTCGAGAGTCAGTATAATGGCAACCGATAAGAACTGTACTATGAATTATAAGATTATCTGTACCAATTATTTTTTCGAGAGTCAGCAGAATGGCAACCGATAAGAACTGTACTATGAATTATAAGATTATCTGTACCAATTATTTTTTCGAGAGTCAGCAGAATGGCAAACGATAAGAACTGTTCTATGAATTATAAGATTATCTGTACCAATTATTTTTTCGAGAGTCAGCAGAATAGGAAACGATAAGAACTGTACTATGAATTATAAGATTATCTATACAAATTTTTTTTTCGAGTCAGTAAAATGGTAAACGATAAGAACTTTACTAGGAATTATCAGATTATCTGTACTAATTATTATTTCAGCCCGAAAAAGGAAGGTTCTTGCACTTCGATCATGTTACATTTTGGGTGGGCAATGCCAAACAGGTAAGATAGCAAATTGCTACAACTTAAAAATGAATTACATTTTAAAACCTTTATGAATAAACTAATTAAATGTAGTCAATTTATTAATAAATGTGAATAAACTAATAAAGGTGGATTAGGATTTTACTACTGAATTTAAATGAAAATTATAATTAATACTAGAGTATTTTTTATAAAATATATTTAAGGTTTTAATTTTCCGATAAAACTTTTGAAGAAACTTGTGAGTGGACCATTTTGATTAAATAAGATAATGAAATTGATTATACCCCTTACTTATAAACGAAACTAAAATATTTTCAGAAAATAAATGCTTATATAACCTTCACATAAATTAATTAAAACTTCATCTACTTAATTATCTAGGATAATTGCTATACAAGTTCAAAATTGTTAACTACCTCAATATTGTCATTTTTAAGAACAAAAAATGTGATTATACTTTCTTATATACCCTTGTTTTGATCATTTTACAATCAAAATTTGTTATCTATACTTTTAAGATTCAACCAGACACATAACTTTTGTACATTTATTATCGGTACTAATTTGAACTATCAACATAAAAAGATTTACGGAAACACAAAAGTTTTTTTTCATTTACATTTTATTTTAGATTTTATTATTATTTATTTTGATGTTTGTTAAAATGTATATTCACATACTAAGTGGCAGACATTTAAATTTAATAACTTATTTGCTTCATTTTGTATTCTAAACTATTGAATTATGCAGTCATTATAATTTACGATTTTTTGATTATATACAATAAATTATTGATATTTTTCCTTTGTAGGCGGCTTCTTACTACTGTACGAAAATGGGTTTCGAGCCTTTCGCTTACAAGGGCCTGGAAACGGGATCGAGAGAAGTGGCCGCTCATGTTGTAAAACAAAACAGAATTCTCTTTGTCTTCATATCGCCCTACAACCCGGGAAATAAGGGTTAGTTAAAAAAATTGACTTTTAAATACCAAAAATTGTCTTGAACAAAGGAAAAATTTCCATCATGCTTTTTTGTTCATTATATTTGCAAAAAAAGAAGAGCTTGGGGAAATCTATCTTTTGAACTATACCTATTTTTTACATTTACACTGACTGCCTTTGAATAGTTTTCGTCTGTTGTATAATTGCAACAAAAATACACATCCCACACTGGCTAGAAAGTCAAATAAATTAAACCTTTCGTAATTTGCAGCAATAAACTATAATTCTCACGTTAAAAACTTTGATTGATCAACTAAGTATAATTTGTATCTGTGGCTTGGTTCTAAAAGGACCTAAGTCAAAAATGTTAGTTGCCCACATTGTCCCTTTTCGAACCAAGCCACATATAATTTTTTACAATGTTACAAATTTTGTCCTTACTTTCACCATAACAATGGTTGTTAGTGGCAATGTGGCGAATTGTTTCACCATATTTCCGGTATTCGATTGAACTATCTTTCAGGTTTGGGATTTGGAGACAGAAAACTGAAAAACATAAGTCCTACTAGGAATCATATTTATGGTGAAAGCAACACTCTCAAAAATGAATGCTCAAAAACGACGAAATTTTCCTTAATTTTGACGATTCCATTACTGGCAAATGCTCCGAGTTTTCGTTTCCTCAAAGTGAAGACATTTGAATCGTCATTTTTAAGAGGATTTGAATGTCGTCTAATCTAAAGAAATATTTCGTCATTTTTGAGCATGTGAGGTACAACAATAAGATTCAGTTTCCTCAAAATCAAGATACAGAATCGTCAAATCACGATCGTAAAAGTGAGGATTCGCGTTTATTCAAAAGTCACGTGATAGTTTGACGAAACAATCCTCAAAATTAACGAAATGAGGCTTGAGGGTTCATGAATCGTCAAAAATGAAAGTGTTATTTCTAAGAGTGAAGAGCTTAATTTTTAACATGTATGATAAAACATTCTTCTCTTTTCGTATGATGAAAGCAATAATTTCAACAAAGTAATTAGTTCCGTATTATCTTATTGAATCAATTACGAATTTTACTTCGAATGATATTTTACTTCGAGATCAAAAATCTTCAGTATTATTATTTTTTTTTTTGTCAGAAACCTAAAGACTTGAGTGCAAATATTATTATTTGTGTGAACGTAAGTAGTAAGTAGACTGTTAAATCCCCTAGTCTCTAAAAGAAATTAATATCTATGGGTGTATTATATTTGTATTGGAATTATATGCCAGAACTTGCAGCTTACTAAAACCAGTGTAAATATTTCTTTTTAGAATTGGGTGATCATCTTGTTAAGCATGGTGATGGAGTAAAAGATATAGCTTTCGCTGTAGAGGATTTGGATGCAATTGTACAGGTAAATAACCGTTACCAGGGCTGGATTTCTAAATATTCTAAGTAGCCTGAAGCCTAGAGCGGCGAATTATTTGGGGCGGCAAAATTTTGCGACCAATTCCAGCGGCATTAGGTATAAAAAATTATTATGAATATGCGAATATTTTTAAGAAAGAAAACAACTAATTTATATTAATACGTAAACCGTAAGCGGACATATAGTATAGTCCGACCACGATAACTTGGCAATCAAAATATTTTGATTGTGGAACAGTCCACTTTGAAAAAAGTTAAGGAAGGTTTTGGTTTTGGCAAGAGTTACTACATTTGGCGATTCATTGCTTTTATGGGCGCATATTTCTTTAAGGTTTAGAAACAGGTTACCAATTGAAGGGTATATCTACAACAACAATCCTCTATCGCCGATAACTGATGTGTAGTTCTAGTACGATACATTATTTACAATCGAACTAGACCAACAATCCCCTCTTCTCGCCAAACGCCTTGAGCTGGCAACCCTTTTTCCTTCGGCTAAAAACCTTAATTCAAAGTGGAATCTTAAAAATCAAAATATTTTGATTGCCAAGTTATCGTAGTCGGCCTATACTAATATTTCGTAGGAAACATGGTCGCTGCGAGGGCGATTGCCTTCCCTCCTCCCAGATTTCGAAGTTGAAAGAAAAATAGTAGTACTACAGTTTAAAAAAATTCGCCTATTTCACTACACATTTATTGTGAAAAGAAACATAGATGATTCTAATATGTGTAACTATATTTATGTAGCATATGCCACCCTATTTTGCAGCTAAACAGCGATTTTTCCCCGAAGGGGGAGAATATTGTGACAGGGGCGGCAAATCTTTAAATCCGGTCCTGACTGTTACGAACTGCATGGTTAAAAATCTTTATATAGTTGATAGTTAATTAGTAATAAATGAAAAGCGGAATTTCTCATTGAAAACATAAATATATGTTTGTATATTTATCTTATTGCAGATGAATTATTACATTCCTTTAAATGTTACTTGAGTTTTCATGGCACCTAAAGCTTCTTAGAAAAAATATATCCGACAAAATTTAATTTCTCTTAAAGGATATTTTAAATAATTTTTGAGTCGTTAATGCCAATCAAGATTTGGTTTTACGTAATGATCCATAATAAGTTACCTTTTAATTTACTTAATCCATCAAGAACAATCTACTTACCAAACTCGAATACTATTAAAAGATCAGACAAAATAATAATTTCAATTTTTAGATAATTTACCTTAAAAATTTAATGTTAATGATGTGGATTATAAAACAAAATTTATCCACACAATTTATTTAAACAAAATTTTAAGTTCGTTTACTTCCAACGTTTTAATTACAAACACTCAAAAAATGATACTATCTGCGTATTTAAGTTTAAAATGACAGTTTTGAGAAGAAAAATATTTGTATGCAAAATTAATGCTCTTTAACTTAAGTAAATTAGGTTTCTTAAATCAAATTCTTTATATAGTTTTCACTTAACTAATATTAATTTTTTTAGAGAGCTCAACTAAGAGGAGCCAGAATTGTCAAAGATATTTGGGAAGAGAAAGACGAAAGTGGAACCGCTCGCTTTGCTGTTGTCCAAACTGTAAGAATCCATACACTACAACTTCTTCCTGTTAAGCATTAAATATGTATCATTTTAAATTATTAATGATAATATTATTAATTATAGTTATAAGCGATTTTAATTATAATAATTAGTAAAATGGGTTTAATTACAATAATTATAAATGAACTCAATTATAATAACTAGTAATGATTTTTGTAATAATAATTATTAATGATAATTAGCAATTATAATTATGATAAAAATATTGAATATTAATACAATCAAACAATTTTTGTTACAATTATTTAATTATTGTATTGTAACATATTACGATTTGCTTCATAATATTATTATTCCATTGCTACTAGTTAATATTTTTATTCTATATTACAAACTGTTTGATATCAAAATTCCAAATTACCAACTATTTGATATTATTATTCTATTTTACAATTGTTTGATATTAATATTCCAAATTACCAACTATTTGATATTATTCTATTTTACAATTGTTTGATATTAATATTTAAATTACTCTTGTTGAATATTATTTTTCTATATTACAATAACTTTTTATAACAATTATTTTACGTTTCAATTTTTTATAGAATTATATTTTGTTAATATTAATTAATAACATTATTCAGTAATATAATTTTATATTAGCGCTTAATGGTCGAATTGGATAAAAATGTCCGACACTATTATTTTTAATACTATTACTTAACATATTTTTCCTTAATGTTCAATATTATTAATACAACGTTTCGATATATTTTAATGTAAATAATAATTTTTTTCTGTTCAATATTATTCTCATTTATTAGTTTGGCGATACTACCCATACGTTCGTAGAAAGGTCGAATTATAATGGTCTATTTCTTCCTGGGTACAAGCCGTCAATTCAGAAAGACTCAAGCCTAAAAAATCTGTAAGCAAATTTTGTAGCACGTTTAGTACAGGAGTAGCCCAAAAGTAGCCTAACAGTTAGCTAGGTATACAGTTATTTATACATAAACGGTTATTTTAATCGAGGTTAAGTTTAGTTTGCTTGAATTATCGTAGTACTGGAGCTACAGGAGAGTTTTTGGTGATAGGCATCGTAATTGACAACCATAGTCAAAAGTGGCAGCTTCATTTACATACATATATTTACATTCTTAATCACGAAGGTGCTCAAATTACATTGATGCATTTCTGCATTTCGTCATTAGTTAAGGTCTAATAAACGGAAGATATCTCGAAACTAAACCAATAGAAGTCCACGAATTGCTACTCTTTGGCTAATTAAGATACGCTGTAGTAAAGTAGCACTGTTATGCTACTTTTGGGCTACCCTGTATATTTTAATTAAGTGAATACGCGTGTTAAACATAACAAAGTTCGTTTCATCAAAACTTTTGCTCTAAGTATGATTTAAAGCTCAAGTGTTTGTCTCATATTAGTAGTTTGTTTTTGAGAAAAAAGTGTATATATATTGAGACCTAATGCTATTTTTCAGTTTCTCTTTCAAATCTCCTTTTAATTTACACATTTCTTTTGAATTATTTTTAATCAGACTGATTTTTTTATGAGAAGTAAGTTTCGAAAATTTTTAAAAGCGTATAATTAGTCTACAACTAGGAAATGAAACAAAGTAATTAAAATATTCTTAGAAATTCAACATAAACAGTAAAATATTTTTAGTTAATAATAATTTTGGAAAGTTGCAATACTCATAGGTGTCCAAAACTTTATTTTTTTCCAACTCTATACTTGAATGAATATTTTGAAATGCAAGCAAAGTGATAGTAAGAAAGCTGAATATTTTTTGAATTTTAAATTTTGAGAAAAGCTTGGACAGTAGATATTTTTTCAGTTTCATGTACTAATCTGAACTTTTTTACCAATATTGTGTATCTGAAATGTTTACTAATATTTTCCAGACCACCTGCTGGCCTTGACTTCGTGGATCACTGTGTAGGAAACCAACCTGATGACGAAATGGTCCCGGCATCAGACTGGTAAATTGTCCATTAATATTTGAAGAATACAGGGGAAGAACCGCTTGATTTTTTAGGATTCTTCCCGTAATTGGGTCTGCTTGGCAGGCATTGGCGACAGGAAACCAGTTTTTTTTTTTTTTGTTCTTCATTCGCGGTACAAACGTGTGAATTGTGTTCACTGATATCTGGCGTGAATCAGGGTTGCCGCAAAAGAAAAACAAAGCGAGTAACCGGTTTCTTTACACCAAATTAAGGCGATTTCTTGCTATCGTCGTCAAGGGGGCCTATTGAGGAAAGCCTTCTACGAAATCAAGCGGTTTTTCCTCTGTACTCTTCATTTCTGTACTGCTTGAAATGCATCTTCCTAAAGCCTGGATTCTATTTGAATGCATGTTTTGTTTTAAGTTCCCATTATTTTAAACTTAAAGAAAGAAGTGATTTTATAGAAGGTAATCTGAAAATTATTTTTCAGACTTGAATACAGGTATCGGTCATTCAATGCTCAAAAATAACATGCTTTAGTTGGTCTTGCTAAAGTATAAATTTTCTTTCATTAGTAAATTTTAAAAGAATTGTACGTTTATTTTTTTTCTATTATATATTGCGAAAATTTAAAATGATTATCATAATTTTATTATACATATTTTAAAATGCAATATAATGTACAGAATTTTTGTCAATAACACGGATATAATAATCGTTTCTTTTCGCGTTCGTCATTTGCGTTGGAACAACGCAGATTTGTGTTCTTATGTTATTAATACAAATCTCCTAATAAAACACCACAATTTAATATTATAATGTTGCAATTTTTACACAATACTTGTATTCCAATAGGGCTGTTTGAACACAATTTTTTTCTAAGTGTACGGGAGCTTCGGGAAAATATCACATCATTAAGACGATTCAGTAGTTACTCATATACAGGGTGAGGCAAATAAAAGTGGCCCCAACGAGGAGATAAGAATTTTTTACATAAATGTTGTCAAGTCAAAAAACCAATACAAAAATAAGTTTGGTAACTGAAGCTATTTTGATCGCTTCAAGATTAAGCCCAAGCAAACGCTTGGCGACTTATTTGCCGGCAACTACGCCATGGTAACAGAAGCTAGTTGAAATAAAATATAAACACGGTTTGTAGAGCTGATTAAGAAAAGTTCCCACTAGTGATTATTTCGGTCGTTATTTATCCTAGAAAATCGGACCTTTTTGATTTTGTTAATACAAAACATTCTAAATTGATTGCAAAACACAAAATTTGCATTATGGGACGTCTTCATATAATATACGAACTAAGATTTGAACTCGCCTCGACACTAGTCTATGAGTAGCTCTAATGTGACGCTAATCCTATTCAACCAATGCAAAAACAGGTTTCAGGTGGCTTCAAGGTGTTTTAATTCGCCAATCTTTTCAACGTATTCCCGTCTCTAGACCAGGGCCACTTTTATTTGCCTCACCCTGCATTTTGAAGAAAAACTTTCGTTTGTAATCTTACCTAATACTTTCCTTCAGGTATGAGAAGAGTTTGATGTTCCATCGGTTCTGGTCCGTGGACGACAAGCAAATCCACACGGAGTATTCGGCGCTGAGGTCCATCGTTGTCACCAACTACGAAGAGACGATCAAAATGCCGATCAACGAACCAGCTCCTGGTAAAAAGAAGTCACAAATTCAGGTGAGACTCACTTAGAACAACATTTCAGGTAGTCAGAAACGTATACTTAGGGAAATGTACAATATACACTCTTAAAACAAAATAGTGAAATCCACTCCTGTAAGTGAAATGCATTTTCGACACATGAAAGGAGTGAAAATTAACTCAGACGGAGTTAAAATCACTCATTTGCAGTGATCCAGTCGTAGATTTAACTAAACAAAGGAGTGAAATCCACTCCTTTAGGGGAAGTGCATTTTCGACACTGGAATGAATGAAAATTAACTCAAACTGAGTTAAAATCGCTCGTTTGTTTTAAGAGTGAAGGATACGTGTGCTATAAGAAATGCTGAATACTTTAAATAAATACTATGATAAATGTATAATATTGCAAATTAGACTTCGAGTACTTTTTCCCAAAATCCTACTCCTCCAAATTTCCTCCTATCTTTACTATTTCAATTTTAATAAAAATAAACGGCATATGCTGCCTCTAAATCCCAAATTAGATTTATTTCAAATTTGAAGTAGTAAATTACCTTTTGCCATTCAATTACATAGATATATTTTCATTACATTTTTCATATCTAATTGCACATAAAAAGGAATAAAAATATAGTACACAAGGAGTACATCGTATACACATTCCAAGTACAGAGTATATAGTACACAAAGAACAATATTTTATTTGCATTTTAATAGAAATATTTTCTGAATTTACCAATTTTGTAAACTAATATCGAAAATTTTATTTTTAGGAATATGTTGACTATTACGGGGGAGCAGGAATTCAACATATTGCTTTAAATACTCAAGACATTATAAAGGCTGTAAGTATGCATGCTGATTTATTATTATGCTATTGTGTCTTTAATATTATAAATTTAACTCATTATACTTTTATATAGAACAGGTTAATATATTTGAAACAATCTTTACTGACAAGAAATTGGAAACATGAAATATTTATTAAAAAAAGCTGAAACTTTAACCCGGTAATGAAATAATTTTCTTTCATCCCGAGAAAATATATTTGTATCTTTGACACTCATGCATTATGGGAAAAATAATGAAAAAAATAACTGCATTGGAATTTAAATAATTTCTATTTAAAAAAATTTTGCTATATGGCAAAAACCAACTACAAAATTCCAATTTTGATAAGAATAACTAGAAAACTACTAAATATATTTTAAAACAACCCTCTTAAACTATAAATATTTTTTCAAAACAATTTATTTGTAATTTTGTACTGATATTATTATACTTTGAATACTGCCAAAGACGTCATTTCACAGCAGTTAATAACTTCACTCTTAAATTTCGAAAACACTTTTTTACTACACTGGCATCTATGAGGGTCATTAGTAATTAAAACTTCATAACGGAATATAATAAATGAAAAAAAACACAGATTTGTCGAGAGGGAGCTCTACTTTAAAAGAATAAAGTGCATTATGTTACTTGTTACCATATGGCAACAGTATGCATTAGAGAGTTAATTTAGGAAAGTTCTAAACACGAAAAGGATGGAGAATTCAGAATACAAGAAACCATTTTAAGTTAGTATATTTTAATGTTTTCAAAATATGCCACTGGTATGGGCTACTAAACGATTTCTACCATCGACATCATACTTTAGTTTTTAATGATTTATATAAATCTTGATTAAATTTCTGTTTTTCTTCCTTTTCTGCTTGAAATCCGATGCATGAAAATGTCGATAACTTTAATTGAGAACACAGTGGAAAAAAACAAGATAGAATACTTTCCAAAAAATATGCTGAAGTATAATGAGTCTGTATTTTAATAAATTAAAATTATATTGGAAAAATAAGATTTCATTAAAAAATACTCCTTGAACTGAATTTTTATTTTTAGTAAATGACAAATTAATAACAGCAAAACAATTAAGAAAGTTTTGACATCTTGTTTTCCTGGACATTATGCTTTTTTAATATTAATTGCTCATAAATCATTTTTGAATCAATATTTTCTTTCCTGATCCGATTAAAAGTTAATATTTTTTCGAAATTTACCATCATTTAAGAAAAGATCTCGATATTTTTATCTAGGATGTAATGTGTATGTTTTTTAAATGTATTGGGAAAAACCTGCCAAGAATCAGTGGTAATATGCTTTTTTTTCCTTGAATAGTCTGTGGTTAGCTTACATTGACGGCGTCTCGTGGTGGGTTAAGGCTTCATGCCCATAAAGATTAAAAAAAAAACGTGCACTGTCGCCCACTATCTAGAGGGGAAGCAGAGGGTCAAAATCTGTTTCCTTTGACCACCTCAACACGGCGGCCAGTTGCGTAGAAAATGATAATACTAAAATTGCGCTTTTTTTAAAAAAAAAAAGTTGTTATCTTGGAGCTGGTGGTCCTTTGAATTTTTTGGTAGAAGTGGATATTACTTTTATGATTCATGAATCAGGATCATTTTCTGGGTAGTTCAATTCCGGGAAATAATTTTTATGTCAGACTCAATTTTGAATGAAATTTTATGATTGGTTAGGCTTAACGATGAATATAAAATCAATAATTTCAAATTATCAATAAACAACTATGCAAATTTTCGTTTACTTAATAATATTACCTTTGACACTCACAAAAAGAAATTCGAAATATTTGCAGTTATCAACTAGAAACAGCTCAACAATCATGATTCTAAAAAAAGAGCAAATTTAGTACTGATTTTTTCTACGCCAATCGCCGCCATGTTTAGGTGATGCTTCGGAACAAAATTCCTTCTTGTTTCACCATTACGTTTCTAATCTAGATAGTGTGTCATAGACCGCTGTTTTTCTATCTCTAATGTTTATGCCACAGATAATGCCTTTGCAGCTTCTGTCCTTGTCTTGGTTATCCTACGAATCATATGCATTGCAATTCAAAAGTGCCAGGTTTGAGCCCGGTCATCAGCAAAATGTCTAGCGTGGGCGATTTAAAAAAAATATCAATCGACAAAATATATACCAAACGACGGTCTGCGAACGACGAATCCCCCATGTATAGAAGAGCACGTTAAATTTGCCACCCAAAATCCCGACGCCTATGATGGTGGTGTGATGAGTTTATGATCTTTAGAATTGCAACATTCAATATGATTATCCAAATCCACACTACGCCGAGCTCTTCCGTGGCCTAGTGGTTAAAGGCATCCGCTTGAGATTGAACCTTCACTGCAAGGGTTCGAATCCCACCTGCAACCAGTCTTTCTTTAAATCTCATTTGTGCTGGAAAATAAATCCATTTATTTACTGGGGTTACATTAACGTATGACGTAACGGTGACGTATCTAAGACGTAACGGTAAGACGTATGGTTAAATCTTTGGAGTCCGAAGTCCCGACGTACATCATATATAAATTATCAATAATTTTCTATAAAATTTACTGCACAATAAAATTTACATAATACGTAAATCCACAACACATTGTAATTGCAACGCTTTTGCCATCGGGGGCTGGGGAGCCCAGTCGGTTAGGCATTCGCCTAGCATGCGAAAGGTCCAGGTCCGGGTATCGCCAAAATGACTGCCGACCTATAAAATGCCCGTGAAGCCAAAAATGTCCGACCAATAATACCCCGTGTTAGGGAGTGCACGTTAAATATCCTTCAAAGTCCTAACGCTGCGTACGATGTCGCCCTTAACGGTTGCGTTTGGTGCATATTCAGGTGTCGGCTCGTCACTTGACTGTGGTTCTAAAATACGACGCCCGTCGCCGATAGCCCTCGTGTAGCTCTAGTGTGACGATAATTCAAACCTAACCTAACCTTTTATCAACACCTGTGATGCAAAATTATAGGATATCATTTATCATAGTGAAGGGATTAGAAACTCTGCTCAACTGAAGAAAATGTCATATTTTTTTAATAGTCAATAAATTGTACTTGTAATTCGTCAATATTTCGTTGCTATGAGTAAATTAATCCAGTATTGAGTGATGAAAATCACGTTTATTATTGTATTCTTCTCATGGTAGGGCAAAATGTGATTGTTGGAGAATTCCCTTAGATACAATCGAAGAGTACAGGAGAAAAACCGCTTGATTTTGTAGAAGGCTTTCCTCAATAGTCCTCCTTGGCGATGATAGCGAGAAATCACCTAAACTGGTGTAAAGAAACCGGTTTCTCACTTTGTTTGTTTTTCGTGGCAACCCTGATTAACGCCAGAGATCAGCGGACGCGAGTCATACGTTTATACTGAAATGACGAACCGGAAGAAAACTGGCTTCCTGTTGCCAATGTCCGCCAAGCAGACACAATTACGGGAAGACTCCTAATAAATCAAGCGGTCCTTCCCGTGTTCTCTTCAATTGTAACAAACCTAGGTACAGCTGCGGAAATGAAAAAAGTACCACTAGTGATTATTTCAGCCATAAGTCACCCTATAGAATCGGACCTTTTTGAGATTGTGAACAATTAACGTTCTGGGTTAATTGCATGACACAAAATTCGCATAAGGGGCCGTCTTCATATTAAATATGTTACGAACTTTGAAATTTCCAATGGCAACACCCAATTTTAATAACTTAGAAATGTTAAGCACTCTTGAAAACCCTTAAATCTAAGTTTTTGTTTCATTTGGATGAATATTTGACGAGTTATTAAATCGAATCACTTGTGGACCTTTTGGGGATCATCTCTAAATTGACAAGCGCAGTCTAGTTCTTCCTTTTGCAAGGCCGTCTTTATTTATCAATTACACATAATGTTATACACAGTCCCCTAAAGGGTAATTAAAAAGTATTTTGTGATTTACTCAGCAAATTATGAATAAAAAATTTTAAAATTTGGGATTTCGCTTAAACTTCCTGTCTTAAATGCATTTCTGTAAAAATATTGAGGGGTTTCTATTCATATTTTTTTAAAAATTAATATAATAATTATTAAAAAATATAAAAATTGTTTTAAATACCCCACTATTGAATGCATTTTGTTTGGGATATTATAATTTCTTTTCAGTAAAAAATTCGTTTCATTATCTTAATTATTTATAGATTGAGATAGTTTTTTATGTGCAACTCATTTAACATTATGGGACCTAAACTTTGCATGTCTCTAACTCCCCTAATAATGCTTAAAATCTAACAAAATTTGGCATTTCGTATTAACATAGGTCATAGATTTGAAATATGGACTCAAAAAGGGGTGTTACTATTGGAAATTTTAAAGTTAGTAACAATTTTAATATGAAGATGACCCCTTATGCAAATTTTGTGTCATACAATTAACTCAGAATGTTAATTGTTTACAATTTCAAAAAGGTCCGAATCTATAGGGTGACTAACAGCAGAAATAATCACTAGTGGTACTTTTTTTATTTCCGCAGCTGTACAATACCAGTATTGTACCACAAAAAAAATCCCTGTAAAATAACATGCAGAGGAAGGTAGCAGGTATTCCAGTCACATGTTAAAACACGCTTAGATCCATCCTTTCATGCAACCCATAATTTTACGGGGCAAAATAATACAGTAGGGTAATTTCATGTAAATGTAGTGTAAGTAACAATCTAAGAGGAGTTTAAAAGTTTTTAAAATTTGAAAATTAAATCAAATTAAATAAATCACGTTACATTATTTAGTTTTAATAAGTGTAAATCAGCTATCCTATTATTTTTTTTTCATTTAATGTTAAAAATTGTAGTGATAATCACTTTACAAATGTGACTTACACTACAGAAAGAAAAATGTTTCATGGAATAAGCCAGTATCGATATTATTTTGCTACACTCTAAAAAATGAATGCTCAAAAACGACGAAATTTTCCTTAATTTTGACGATCCGTTTACTGGCAAATTCTCCGAGTTTTCCTTTCCTCAAAGTGAGGAAATTTGAATCGTCATTTTTATGAGGATTTGAATGTCGTCTAATCTAAAGAAATTCTTCGTCATTTTTGAGCATGTGAGTACAACAATGAGATTCAGTTTCCTGTTTCCTCAAAATCGAGATACAGAATCGTCAAATCACGATCGTAAAAGTGAGGATTCGCGTTTACTCAAAAGTCACGTGATAGTTTGACGAAGCAATCCTCAAAATTAACGAAATGAGGCTTGAGGATTCATGAATCTTCAAAAATGAAAGTGTTATTTCTGAGAGTGTAGTTTACGATATTTTATATGTTTTTCCAGATCACCAATCTTCGAGCCCGAGGCATGGAGTTCCTCGCCATACCCGACACATACTACACCCAGCTCAAGCAGCGACTCAAGGATGCCAAAATCAAAATCGCTGAAGATATGAACCAGGTGTGGACACACAACTGCGTACTCTATTATATTATTATTTCCAAATTTAGGCGATTTTTAACTATCAATTACACGATATTTTGTTTTATATGACTGCAAATACCAATCTACAATTAAATTATCTTAATTTTGGATTAAATACTTAAACTCGGAAAAAACAGTTCTTATTTTTTCTTAAATATTCTAAATTTTGTTTTCATATTAATTTTAGATGTTGCTTTTTTTTTCTCTTGTGAAAAAATATTTATTCTCATATTTGTCCTTTTAACTCTTTAAATTTATAATTTGAATTCTAGAACCACATACTTAAAACCTCGATTTAGCATATTCAGAAAATTTCTTCAACTTTGCGCTTGATCCTGGAGAGCATTCATGAAGTAACAACATAAATTATCGAAGCATATAGTTTGTTTGTTGGTACAAATTTTACATGTTTCGATGAGACTCAAAACGCTCGCCTTCTTCAGAAAGACACACAACACAAACTAACAGTCGACGACGCGAAGCTGTGGAGCATGATATCCGAAAAAGGGGTTTAGAGGGAGGGGGTAGTGAGTAGTATTTCTGAAGAAACGCGTCATGAGTCTCGCCGAAACATGTAAAATTTGTACCAACAAACAATTTGTGCCAATTACCTAAGTTTTTACTTCATGAATTGGTTAAACTAAAGAATCGTGGCCGGATATTTTACACCAAATCTGGGAACCCCGACTTATTGGTAATATGGCAACCTTTGGTAAAATTAGCAATGGGAGTTTCTTATATAATATCACGTGTTTGTGGTCATTCAATCTAGCGATATTTTTGAAAAGACACCAAATCCGGCCACGATTCTTTAGTTTAACCCAATAATCCTGTCGGTTTAGCATCTTTTTGCAATGTGCGTTTTCTTGCATGGTACTTTCTATTCCTCTGTAAAATTAGGCTATATAATCTGGGTCTAATTTGATGCTGTTCTGATTATTTTATTTGCAGCTTCAGAGACTGAATATTTTAATTGATTATGACGACAACGGATATTTGCTTCAGCTCTTCACCAAGCCCATGCAAGACAGACCCACGCTTTTCCTGGAAGTGATCCAAAGACACAACCACTACGTAAGTCGTATTTTATTTATACGTACGGTACGTCGTATTTTGTACTGTAGTAGGACTCCCATTATACTCACTTGGAGTAGGGGAGCCCAGTCGGTTAGGCACTCGCCTTGCATGTGGAAGGTCCCAGATTCGGGTCCGGGCATCGCCAAAATAACAACCGACCCGTGCAGCCAAAACAACTGCCCGTGCAGCCAAAAATTTCCGATAATACCCCGTGTAAGGGAGTGCGCGTTAAATATCGTTGAACGTCCTAACGCTGCGTACGTTGTCGCCCGGTTGCGTTGGGTGTTTATTCAGGTGTCGGCTTGTCACTTGACTGTGGTTCAAAAATACGATGCCCGCCGCCAATAGCCCTCGTGTAGCTCTAGTGCGACGATAATTCAAACCTAACCTAACCCATTATACTCACGCCAATAGGGTATTTAACTAAAAAAAAAATATTGGCTTAAAATATTCTTATGCCAAAAATATGAGACCAGTATTTATTCTTTTTTTCAAATACCCCATAAAAATTAGAAAAATGAATTTTAAAATAAGAACGAAAAAATAAGACCGAAAACGCTTTGTGGAAGTCACTTGGTTAGGTTAGGTTAGGTTTTGAATTATCGTCGCACTAGAGCTGCACGAGGGCTATTGGCGACGGGCGTCGTATTTTAGAACCACAGTCAGGTGACGAGCCAACACCTGAATAGGCACCCAACGCAACCGTTAAGGGCGACATCGTACGCAGCGTTAGGACTTTGAAGGATATTTAACGTGCACTCCCTTACACGGGGTATTATTCATCGGACATTTTTGGCTGCACGGGCCGTTTATAGGTCGACAGCAATTTTGGCGATGCCCGGCCCCGAACCTGGGACCTTCCGCATGCTAGGAAGTCACTTGGTATCTATGACGTCACTATTAGTAACTATAAACAAACTTGAAACTCACTTTTGGAATCTACTTTAAGCAATCTACTTTGAACTATCAATTTAGTTCTTATTTACCCCCCCCCCCCTTTCAGTCCCAGTGATGCCATTTGGAATCATCACCTTCAATATTTTTTTCCAAATGTTATGTCCCGTTATGACATCGAAACACACATCATTCGATTCTTCACACTTTGTTCTATTAGACAATATTTTACATTAATCTCAATAGAAGTCAGAACTACTATTTTTTTATTTAGAAAGTAGCTAACAACTGATTTTTGAAAAGTTCACTTCAGTTCCACATATTTAAAACACAATTTAAACTATTTCGGTTATAAAAAATTACTATTTTTTTAATAATATGGTCAGATACCAAAAAATATATAACTCGAAGTGGTTTAGGTAATATATATACTTTTAATTTCTTGTTTTCCACAGTCAAAAAATTTTGGAATATTTCAAAAACATATAAAAAAATTAATATTTTTTTTTTCTTATGGAACTTTATTTTTGACCTAAAATAAGCTTATTTTGTGAATATCAGATGTTTCTGTAGTAAAGTAAATTTTTGGGACTGAAAGGGTTAATAGTAAAGTAGATTAAATCCCGTTTAATTACAAGGAAAAAAACGTTTCAGTTCCAGTTGTCCATTATTGATATGCTTTTTAAATCTAACCTTTTCTTTCCCCTAGGGATTTGGAGCAGGAAATTTTAAAGCACTATTTGAAGCCATAGAATTGGATCAAGCAGAAAGAGGCAACTTATAAACGACTAGAATCGTCGACGAAGATCTTTAAAACTAAGGATTAAAAAATCTTAAAGAATTATTAGAACTATCGCATATTTTTATGCTATAAATAAATCGGTTATTTTTATTACAGTTATTATCGGTTATTTATTGTTTTGTCTACATTTGAACATTTCTCTTTAAAACTTATGATTAAAATTTTCAATTTCTTATCAGTCTAAATTTGAAATATTTAAAATAGTGTTTTGTACTTTCATAAACATAGTATATATTATTTAAGAAAAAATACAATTTTCAGTCTAAACTTCCTTGGACCCCCTCCCCGCAGTGTTTGGTGCTGCCATCTATCAAAATTACAAAGAAACAAAAGTGAGGTCTTTATTAAAGGAAAGTTGCAAACAAAGCTTTAAATATTACAATAAGCTAATAGCCCTCGTGGAACTCTAATCTGAAGTTAATTCAATCTACAGAATAACACTACCATACTAGTAAGACCTAAATGAAACTAAAAGCACTAAAATGCACAATAATGTTAAAAGGTTATCTTCTTAATCTTACTAACCACTGTTATATTTTTATATTGCTTATTGCCTGCTTTAAAAAGCGTAAAGTTATAGTTTATGTTTATAGAGAAGACAGAAACACAATACATACGTAGTATTAAATTATTTAAATGAAACAAGGATTTCCCCAATTTAAAACTTCACAAAATTTGTTAATTTTATAAAGCAATTAAAATTTTGTGATAATTAGAAAATATAAAAAAATCTGCTCACGCATGGTATGCAAAATTTCCACAACAAGCATTAGAATTTAAATAATTTAAATTTTAAAAAAAAATTCCATCTGATAAAAACCAACTACAATATTCCAATTTTGATAATGAGTAGAAACTACTAAATACATTTCAAAATAACCCTAGCTAACTATAATTAATTCTTCAAAACAATTTATTTGTATTTATTACGATTATTATTATACTTTGAATAATGCCAAAAACGTAATTTCACATCAGTTAATAACCTCACTCTTTAATTTTGAATACACGTTTACTACTGTCATCTATGAGAATTATTAGTAACTAAAACTTTAAAATGTAATAGATGAAAAAAATACAAATTTGTCGAGAGGAAGCTCTACTTTAACAGAATAAAGTGGATTATGTTACTTGTTGCCAAATGGGCAACAGTATGCACTAGGGGCTTTAAAAAATTATTGTAAAAGAAGTAAACACTCGAAACAAAGTCATAAATACAACATTTTTATTTATAACAAACACTTAAAACTCTACAATTTGTATCACAATTTAAGTACAAAACCGTTAAACTTAAAACTGAATATCTGCTGAGCAAACATCAACTGTGTTCCCCTTGTATAAGTTTAAGAACACAGTATCATAAATCTCCAGCTAATTCAGTTTTGTTATAAATTGCAGTAAACAACCTCACATTAAAGTTTCCCATTTACATTGATTTTAATACAATATATTATTGTTACATGAGGTAATTGTAAGAGGTAAGAGTAAAACCTCATTTAAACCTCATTTTTAAATAATGCAAATTGCATTTCTTTTAAATAAATCTATGCACTACAAATATGAATTTTGACAAATCAAACACGAAATTAGGGGTAGGTGCATACGAAATCTTAACAAGCAGGATAGGAGGTGGTAGAAAATTCAGCAAAAACCGTTCACGTATTTTATGGACGCTCTCTAAAGGTTTATGCACAGTACTGAAAAATGGAAGAATAAATCAATTTTAAAATTTCAAAACATTACTTTTGAAGAAATAATTATAATTAGTGAAATAAACATAACTGAGCATTTTGGCCGGAAATTTTGGTTAGACAGACAATTCTTCAATGCATTTACAATGGGAAACAATTAATATGAGGAGATTAACCTCAGCAGCCAGTGACAGTCGGATCAAGTCCTGAACGCTTGGTAATATTTAGTTTCACAACTTCTTCGGCAGTTGTTGGATGGATGCCAACTGTCTGCTGCAACTTTTTTATGGTCAGGCCACAACTGAAAATAAATAAAAATTTACAATTCTTTAAAACTGCATAGTTCTATTTCAAAAATTTATATTACACATTACATCAATATATTACAAATATTAATTATTATATCAGTATATAAATATTTAATTTACAAGACAGCTACAATATTAAGTTTATTTGTTATTTTCATGACAATAACACAATTGTGGGAAAACTGTAAAATTATCAGATAGCTGTACCACATTTGTTAACCCTCTAATGCATGAATTTTTATTTTCATCCCAAAAAAATATATGTATCTTTAATACTCACACAGTATGGGAAAAATACTAAAAAAAATTTAACTGCATTAGAATTTAAATAATTTTTTTTTTAATTTTTTCCATATGACAAAAACCAACTGCAAAATTCTAATTTTGATAATAATGACTAGAAAACTACTAAAAATATTTCAAAATAACCCTTTTTAACTATGATTAATTTTTCAAAACAATTTATTAGTATTTAGTACTAATATTATTATTCTTTGAATACTGCCAAAAACGTAATTTCACAAAAGTTAATAACCTCACTCTTTAAATTTGAATACACTTTTGCTACAGTCATCTATGAGGATTATTAGTAACTAAGAATTTAAAAGGAAATGCAATAGATGAAAAAAACACAGATTTGTCTAGGAGGAGCTCTAATTTAATAGAATAAAGTGGATTATGTAACTTGTTACCAAACGGTAACAGTATGCATTAGAGGGTTAAAAGTGTTTAACTTTAAGACTATGAAATCGTCATTAACCATAAATCACATGTTAAGGGGGAATTAACACGCTAGACCGGGGGTCTCCACAGCAAAGTGCATCAGTGTTAACCCTATGGAGAAAAAAATATTTTCTCTGCTACATTTCTCTGGCTGTATTGAATATTTTTTTGCAAGCAGGTTTTTTTATGTGATAAATGCAGCTGACTTACAGAAGCTGACCTTCCAAATTTTTGAAATGGGTTTGAATATTTTTTTTAATTTTCAATAAATAGATTCACACAACATATTCAAAGCAATTTCAAAAAGTGGGAAGATAGAGACCTGTAAGTTATCTACATTTATTATTTTAAAAAAAACCGTTTGTAAAAATATTTAATACAGCTGGAGAAATGTGGCAGAGAAAGTACTGTTTCCAAATTGAAGAAAGCACTTTGAGTTCGGAGACCCGAGGTCTAGCGCACCCATTCCCCCATAGTTGAGTAGTTTTTGTTTTAAAAAAAACTATAAAAAAACTATTTGTAATTTTTTTAACGTTAAATAGTTGAATAACAAATTAAGCTGAGCTGCAAAAAAAAAACGTCTAGTAATCCAATATCAGCTTATTTTTAATTCACTTCTGATTATATAATTTAACAATCTATATAAAAAAACAATAGTAAACTTATCTATTTCCCTCATATTTTGATAATAAAAATCGATAAGATATATATCAGTAATAAATAATTAAATCAGTAAAAGAACATAAAATAGAATAACATGGTCTACTTCATAGGAGAGTATACAATTTGTGTAGTTAATTCTAAAAAGAAGATAGATAGGATGTCCAGATCTTTGTTAATTCATATTAATTATTCAAAGTAGTCAAATGCAAGGCATTACGGCTGTTAAAGAGGGCCAAGAAAGACGCCAAAGCACACAGAACCTCACATCTCCAAGTCTTAGTAGAAAGCGACTCGATTTTTAATGGTTATGAGAAGAGTGGATCAGAAGTCAAAACAAAGTCTGCTGTGTCTGCAATTTCTCTGGGAAAGAATGTATCAACGCCTATTAAAACGTGGGAACTGTTTTATGGATCAGAAAGACAGTATTTGAGAGTTATTAAGAAAGAACTATTATTTGTGTGGTTAATATTAAAACTTTATAAATATTTGTGCGATATATCACATGCATTAGATTCATAATTATTGAACACAATATTGCTACATTAATATTGATTTGTTAATACATAATTATTGAAAAATCATTTAGTATTTTTTTACTTATTGATCAATACAATAAGAAATAAAAAGTCTTACTTAATTGCAGCACTAAATCCCTGAATAATATCTCCTGCATTAGGCCCTAACAAATGTAATCCTAAAACAGTTTCTGTAGAATCCCTTGTACAAATAGCCTATTAAAAAACAATAACAGTTAAAATACTATCAATATTGATTTGACGATTTATCTATATTACTATCGATATCGATACTATCAATATTGATAGGCAGTTTCTGTAGAATCCCTTTTAGAAAAAGCTTTAAAAAACAATAACAGTTAAAATACTATCAATAGTGATTTGACGATTTATCTATATTACTATCGATATCGATACTATCAATATTGATAGGCAGTTTCTGTAGAATCCCTTTTAGAAAAAGCTTTAAAAAACAATAACAGTTAAAATACTATCAATATTGATTTGACGATTTATATATATTACTATCGATATTGATACTATCAATATAGATAGGCCCCAACAAATGAAATCCTACAACAGTTTCTGTAGAATCCCTTGTACAAATAGCCTAAAGAAACAATAACTGTTAAAATACCATCAGTATTGGTTTGACGATTTTAGATTTTAAAAAATGAATAATTACCAAACAACTGGCTATTTACAAAGCCCGAAACACAAAGGTAATTCGTGTAAAACATTACGATTGTTTATAAAAATATTGATTTTTTTAGTTGAAAAGCTGAATTTAAATTTCCAAACGAAATGTCTTATATTTGCGTACAACATTAGAGTTTTTCATAAAATATTGATTTTTTAGAGTTAAAATGCTGAATTTAAAGTATCAAACGAAATGCTTGGTCTTATTTTAACATTTTTCTTAACAAGTACTTCCTGTTTATTTAACTCAAAGTAAAACTTATCAAAATAAAATGGTTTAAATTTTTCAAAACAGACCAATCAGTAAAGGCATTTTAAGGAAGTTTAATCTCTATAGAATTCATCATTAAACGATTACCAATGTAAGACACATAATACATAAAAACGAAAGGAAAAAATTAATAGTATAGGGTTAAAAATTAACCATAAAATAAAACTCTAGTTTGCTCAATATTTATATTATTAAAATATAAATATTGCACAAACTGGAGTTTTATTTTACTATACTAACTGTTTCATTAAATTTAATTTAACAATAATAAATTAATTTTTTTTACTAAAAACTTGCTATAAATGCACATGGAAAAAGTACCTTAATATAGCATTTACTTGAATCTTCTGCTGCTATGTTATATTCTAAAGGCTTATAAAAGGCATGATAGACATCTATTTTATCAACACCGAATCGTTCAACAGCAGCTTCTTCGGATAACCCTACAGTTCCATATTCTAGAGGAGTGAATACAGTAGTTGCAACCTGTAAGGGAATGTAAATAATTAAAAAAAAATATTTGCAAACTTGACATATTATATATAAGCTATGACCGGAACCTTAAATAATTCTTCTAGTAGTACACTTTATTTATATAATGCAATGACAGAATAATATTGGAAACATTTTGAAATCATATTGCATAATTTTGCATATTTAATCGATAATATATTTTAAGCATTGATGATATCATGCGATTTTGTGTGCAACTAAGGAAAAAAACAATTTAATGCACAATAATTCTTACATAGTAAAAAATTAAAAGCGAAAGCCTTATAAGTAACTCGATAGTTTGATTGTTTTGATTATAAATCTTGGTATACTATGATTTGCATAAAGAGTTATATGTGTTTTATTTCCAACATACACTACACTGGAAACCTGCTGTAAAGCAATACAAAAGTATGTTGAACTATACCATATTAGCAAATAATATTGACAAATTACATGACGGACTGTTGCACTGAGTTCAGCATTGAACAAGCCTATTAGCCCAAATTTGTTAAAAATAGTTTCAGAGAAGTTAATAGCATCAAAAAAATTTTGTAATTACACTCTAAAACAAAAGAGTGAAATTCACTCGTGTAGGAGAAGTGCTCTTTCGACACTGGAAAGGAGTGAAAATTAACTCCAAAATCACTCATAATTGCCCTAAATCGCTCGTTAGTTATTAGGATTGTTGGAGGTTTAACAAAATAAAAGAGTGAAATCCACTCCTATAGAGGAAGGGCATTTTCGACGCCGAAAGGAGTGAAAATTAACTTGGAAGAGTTAAAATCCCTCGATTGCTTTTAAGAGTGTACGACTTTAAAAACGCTACAACAGTAAAAAGTTGCTATGACGATATAATCTAAATAAAAAAAAATATCACTGAAAATTCCAAATAAATGGGAAACTTACATTGTCATAGTCCATTGTTTCTTTGGCACCATTAAATAATCGGTGTGCAAGTAACTTGCCAGCCTTAATGGCAACTGGAGTAAGCTCTGGTTTCCCCTAAAATAACATTTAACCATGGTATAGTAAAATAACACAAAACTATAGTTTAGTATGATATGGTCCCCTAAAATAATATTAACTATGGTAGTGTGATCTACACTTACTGAAACAAAATAACATTTAACAGTTTTACTCAATTGAATTTTTATTTAATTGAAAAGGCTTTTTTAACTTGTGGCTTATATAACAAAAATCTTCAGTTACATGGAATTAGCCATTAATGGATTAAGGATGGGAGTTTGGGTCACAAATTTTGATTTGCGGTTATTCTCTTATTATATAAGCATTAATTTCATAACATTGTAAATTAGAAATACAAAGACTAATGCAGATTGAATGTTAAAAAATACGAACACAATTGTTTAATTATTATCAATTACCTACTAGTTACTTTTTTTAATGTTCAAAATTCTAATATAGATCCCCAAAATACAGTATAGATTAATAATTTTTATTTAAACACTGATTAGAAAAACGATAAAAAAATTAAAGATATATTCAAAAAGGTACTGTAGTATAAGGCGCTATTGTAAAAGGCTGATTAGTTTCAAAGCTCATAATTTGTTTCAGCCTCTAAATTAAGAAAATGAAATTCCTTATGTTCTTCTAAAAATAACTGATTTCGATAATAACTAACATTGAAAAATAACTGATTGCACTATTTCAACAAGGCTTTAAAAAAAAAACTTTAATAACAATAAAAATAGATATAATATTGTTACAATACATGCTAACATGCAACAATGTATCCTAACAATTAAAATTAAACAACCTTTCATTCTTTTGGTCAGTACAACTTCAGATTTTGAGGAATAAGTTGAACGTGAAATTTCCGCTTCGAAAAAAAAATTATTTAGCGCTGTTTTTCAGAAGAACGTTGTAAGTTTGTAAGAACGTCGGTTTAAAGGGAAAATTCTCATTAAGCAAATTAGGTAAGTAATTTATATATTTTTTAACATATATTTAATACATTTTTAATGAAATGTCCTGTTTCTACATATAGATTACCATAAAACAAAGTATTCACAAAAATTAGGTTCAACCCGTTTAATACTATTGTCAAGAAAATTTGCCATACGAAAATTAGCTTTCAGCTTAAGTTTATCAAAAAATATATACATTAACATAAGACAAAAAACATAGTCTTGAGCAATTTATGCAAGACAAATTAAGTTACGCGAAAACCAGTTAAAAGTTAGCGTTTTTATTCAGAAAGTAATATGATAGTGGTAGTCACAAAATCATTGTTAGGGTAATTCCATGCAGAATTACTTTTTGTGTAGTGCAAGTCACTTGTGTTTTCACTACAGCTTTTAACACTAAATGAAAAGTGTAACGAAATAGCCGATCTACACTTACTGAAATAAAATAGCAGTTACCAGTTTTATTTAATTCGATTTTTATTTAATTGACAAAGCTTTTTTTAACTTTGGACTTGTATAATACACTGCTCAAAACAATTAGGGGAGCACTTTTTAATTCCAACTTTAACTTCACTCCCAACTTTTTAATTTTTATCCTGTAAATCTGAAATTTGTTAAATAGGTTCACTATGCATTCGAAATGAAATAGTAAAAAACAGGAAAAAAAATCTTAAGTTTTTAATACTTAAATTTAAAGGGGGGAAATGGAATAATAACTTTTTAATAAATTATTACAATAATTTTTTCAAAACTTTTTTTGTAAAAAAAAATTGAAATATATTTTTAAACATCTAAAAAATGCAAGCATGAACAATTTAGGGTCAATTTATTTTCTAAAACTGTTTTAAAGTGAAATTTATTTTACCATATTTTTCATATTTTCATTAATATTTTTTAAAAAATATTAAATTCTTCAAAATACGTTATTCTTCCATATAATGATGTATCTAACGATACATAAGTTGCGAATTCAACTTAGTCAGAAAAAAATCACAAGCTGATGATCCCCAATGGAATCATTGGGAGCGAAAGGGTTTAAAACATGTGCTCCCCTAATTGTTTTGAGCAGTGTAAAAAATATTCAGTTATATGGAATTAGCCGTTAAGGGGTTAAGAGGAATCGGATGGGAGTTTGGATCAAAATTGTCGATTTTCTGTTATTCTTTTACTTTTTATTCTGATATCTTTAGCTTTAATTTAAGAACCAGATTATAGATTTGTGTTAAGTGATTAAGTGAAGTTCTCTTTTTTAAGCATTTTAGTGAAACTCTGAACATCAGTTCTTAACTAAACCTTACTTTTCTTTTGTGTTTCCTGAAATATAAGGTTTTTCAACAGTTAGGAACATTTTTCGGAGGAACTATAAAAGATATCAACATGTTTTGTTTTATTATTTCTTCCCCATTAATAACTCTTTGATTTAAATTGAGGAAATTTAAATATATCTCCTAAAAAGAGTTACATAACTTTAAAACGGATTTTTTTGTTTTTTTAATACATATTTTAAAAAAATCACTGTAAAAGCATTTTTTTACATTGTGTAATATCTTCAATTTAAATCAAGACCTATATGTAAGGAACAAATATTAATTTTAAAAATTCATAATGATATCTCATATAGCTCCTTAAAAAATGTTCCTTAAGTTAGTAAAATTAACCTGTGCGAGATAGATCCGAGTACCCTTAAACTGTAAAATAAAATTAAATATGCTGCTGTACACATGATCCGATCAATTCACTGATGATTTGTGGCAATTGTGAAAAATTAATTCTGAGCTGCTTAATACTCATTAAATTGTATTCAATTGGAACTGTAATATTTGCCAACAGTGTGCATTCTCGCATCATGAAACAGCTGTAATGTAAAGACACAAGTACGTTATAAGTTTAGCGGTTGTGAAAAATTAGTTTCTATACCAATTTAAGGTATATTGAAGTTGAACTTGAATGTTAGCCACATTTGTACCTCAACTTGGCGAAACTAAAATGTGCCGATGGCATTCTCAACTTGGTGGCATTGGCGATACAAGTAAATCGAAACTTAGCAATGCAACTAAAAAAGCAAAACTACGACCAGCTATTTCTACAGCGAAGTCAAGTTGATAAAGATTAAAAGATATAATTTTGATGAAAAAATTATGAATATAGTATCATTTTTTTCTAATAGATGTCAATTTGATCGATTACATTTTAGACACTCATCGGCAATAGCGTTTTTAAATATCTTGAAAGATTATACCTAAGACTTATTCTACAATAAATTTTGTATAACTTATATAGGTTAAGAAACAACAATTAAAACATGTGATACCTTAACAATAATTTAATTTCAATAATGTATATAGATGTGTATTTAAACAATGTTTTTTAATCACTGTACTCTATAACAATAGTCTCACAAAATATGGATTTTAAACAATATTATTTATAAAATATGTTTAGATTGTTATATTTTATTTCTTCGACACCTAAAGGAAAGTGAAAACGCTAATTGGAATTTCAAGAAAAATACCCTTTTATCATTCATGTGGAATGCAAGTTACCACTTCATTAAGGTAAATATACTTTGATGTAATCTTAATGCAATAAAATTGTTTCAATTTGTGAATAGGTATATTTATAGTTAATTGATTTCTTTCCAATGAAAATTTAACTATAGGAAGTTTTTTCGATAGAAATTGAATTAATCTAACCATTTGAACATATAAAATTGCTACTTTTTAATTACAAAAAAACAATACTGTAAAGAAAGAAATACCTAATATTTTACATTTTTTAAATGTTGATAGGTCAAATTTGAACTGTTCCGTTATTTAAAAGTAAAGATGTATCTTGTGAGAAGTTTCATGAAATAAACAATGAAGATTATTGGAACAAATAGCTTATTAGTTAATTTTTACAAATAAACTATTTGCGCCAATAATTTACGTTGTTTACTTCATGAATCTGCTCATGCATCATGTGCAAAGTTGAAGATATTTTCTGGGTTAAACTAAAGAAACGCAGCCGTATTTGGCGAATTTTTGAAAATGTTGCCAATTTGAAATGATAACAAACCAAGGCAATGCCGAGATGGTTGCCATCTCGAAATGACCAAAAAAATTTACCCGATTTCCAAATGGCCAACTTAAAACACAGAAAAATTCAATTGCAGACCAGATTTATAAATTAAAAAGTGGAGAGTTAAAACGCAGTAGAATTGATTTTTAAAAAAAAAAAAGAAAATAATTATTTAAAATCATTATACAATCAATAAAAGATTAGTATAAGAAAACTTCAGAATAAAATATATGCATTTTATATTTAAATAGACTAACAATTCAAAACTGTCAATGCAATTCGCCATTGGTTGCCATAATACAAATTGTTCATGGTTACCAGATTTGGCGTAAAATTGCCGACCACGATTCCTTAGTTAAACCATTTTCTGAATACACATATCTTGTGGTTGTCGAACATATTAAATATTAACGTGTTTTCAATAGGACAAATCAAATATCACACAGCTGAAAAAGAACATCTTTAGGATAGTTCTATTGTAATTTGCAATCACATCACTTCATCAATGGAGAACCACATCAGAGAACAGGAAGCAAGTTGCCAACATTAACCCAAAGATTGAATGTAGGTTTTTTAAAAATCTAGTTTGGAAACAAAACACTTAACTTTACGTAGATGAATTTTAAAGAAAAACATAAAAGTTTGAGTCTGTTATAGTTTAATGAAATAGAAAGATTATTTCAACTTTAGCCTCAAGATATTTGATAGCATGAGAAATTTAACTGTTCTCTTGTTATTTTTATATAATAGTTACATAAATTACATACAAATAAACACACGTACATAAATACAAAGCAGCTACAAACATATTTACTATTTAAGTTGTGAATAGAAATTTTATCAAGGAAATTTGAAAAATCTTTTTTTTTTAATCTACAATTATTTAATAAAACCAAATGTTCCATTGTATTTTAATTTTTGATTAATTATAAATTACTTATCAATAAATATGCATGTTTAAAATGTAGTTGTTTAAAAATCACCCAACTACTTTACGTAACTTCTTAATTAGTAAGGAATAATTTAACTATATTTTAACTAAAAACAAACCGAACTTAACTAAAGAAGTAGGAAAAGTCACTCAATTTCAACTTGTACTAATACCTACAAAATAGTCACGAGGGGCAGTAGTTTGAGGAGTGTGGTCCAACGCAACCCCGAGATAATTTAGTAACCTCGACAACAATCAAACTTAACCATGACTAGCTATTTTAACTTTGGTGAACGTTGGCTGTCCTTTTACCAAGGTTGTCCCGACCCTGTATGAGCTAGTAGATCCGATATCTAGGGATTCTAACTTTAGAAGGAAGGTATGCTTTTTTTAAAAAAAATTATTCAATTCTTCTTCACCATCATCTTCTACCTCCCTACTTTGAATCACGTTCTTCGAAAGGTAAGCGAACTATTCTCGTTTTAATTTGTGTATTGTAATGTGGTTGAAAAACCTTAACGGGGATTTTATGTTTTCTACTCATTTTGGAAGGTGCTGATTCTGAAAAAGTGTTTTTTGAAATTTGGTCTGACTGTCTAAAACATCTCTATAACTTTAATGTAAAAGAGCTACCGACTTCAAATTTGGCAAGAGAACCTGGTAAGAGGTACCTTAAGGTTTTCAAGAAAATGATGCATACGCAGAGTAGCAGCCATAAAAATTTATAGGTTTTAAAATTATTGAATTTACCTTAAAAGGTATAAAATTATTTTTATACGTGAGTATTTATTCCACACCCCTAGTTTTTTCAAGTAGTTTTAAGAAAATATGTTTATAAAAGTGCATTGAAAGAGTATTTGAACTTTAAAAAAAAAAGGAAAAAGATTTTTAATACAGGGAAGCACAATTTTAAAGATATTCTTAATAAAACACAAGCATTTAGAATCGCCATCTAAATTTACTTGAAGATTTCAGCTTCCTACATTTATTGACATTTAAAGAATTGTTGTTGAGTCCAATTAACACTGCACTAGTGTAGTGCTACACGAGTTCTATTGGTGAAGAGTGTTGTGATTTAGGTCTTCAGTTAAGTGATGAGCCGACATATGAATAGGCACTCAAGGAAACTTTTAAGGGCGACATCGTATTCGGCGTAGGGACATCGGAGCTTATTTAACAAGAATTGCCTCTGGGGTTATTAATCAAATTTTCGGATTGCACAGACTATTTTTAGATACGCCCTGGCTGGAAACAGTTACCATTCACATGACAGGCATGATTAGCACATGGCTCAGATTTTAAGGTTTAATAACTGTTTAATGAAAATAATGTTTCTTGCACGGACATTTTTATTGACTATTATTTTAGATTTAAGAAACTGCATGCATACCCCGAAAGATTACCGTCAAGCTTACCCCAAGTAACGACACACACCACAGGGACAAAGAAGAGATGACTTCATGACAGTGAGCATAATTACATATCATTCCGCTTACCCCAAGAAAGAACACAGACCACCGGGACGAAGGAGCTATAGCTCTTCTCAAGACATATCACTCCTCTTACTAAAAGGAAGGACACAGACTACTAGGATGAAGGAACGATGTATCTTAATGACGAGTAGCATCAAGACATATCACTCCTTCTACTCCAAGGAAGGACACAGACTACTAGGATGAAGGAACGATGTATCTTCATGACGAGTAGCATCAAGACATATCACTCCGCCTCCCCCAAGGAAGGACACAGACCACCGGGACGAAGGAGCTATAGCTCTTCTCAAGACATATCACTCCTCTTACTCCAAGGAAGGACACAGACTACTAGGATGTAGGAACGATGTATCTTCTTGACGAGTAGCATCAAGACATCACTCCGCCTTCCCCAAGGAAGGACGCAGACCACTGGGACGAAGGAGCGATATCTCTTCATGACATGGAGCATCAAGACATATCACTCCGCCTCCCAGAAGGAAGGACACAGACCACGGGACGAAGGAGCGATATCTCTTCATGACGAGGAGCATCAAGACATATCACTCCGCCTCCCCCAAGGAAGGACACAGACCACCGGGACGAAGGAGCTATAGCTCTTCTCAAGACATATCACTCCTCCTACTCCAAGGAAGGACACAGACTACTAGGATGAAGGAACGATGTATCTTCATGACGAGTAGCATCAAGACATATCACTCCGCCTCCCCCAAGGAAGGACACAGACCACCAGGACCAAGGAGCGATATCTCTTCATGACAAGGAGCATCAAGACATATCACTCCGCCTCCCCCAAGGAATGACACAGACCACGGGACGAAGGAGCGATATCTCTTCATGACGAGGAGCATCAAGACATATCACTTCGCCTCCCCCAAGGAAGGACACAGACCACGGGACGAAGGAGCGATATCTCTTCATGACGAGGAGCATCAAGACATATCACTCCGCCTCCCCCAAGGAAGGACACAGACCACTGGGACGAAGGAGCGATATCTCTTCATGACCAGGAGCATCAAGACATATCACTCCGCCTCCCCAAAGGAAGGACACAGACCACCGGGACGAAGGAGCGATATCTCTTAATGACCAGGAGCATCAAGACATATCACTCCGCCTCCCCCACGGAAGGACACAGACCACCGGGACGAAGGAGCGATATCTCTTCATGACAAGGAGCATCAAGACATATCACTCCTTCTACTCCAAGGAAGGACACAGACTACTAGGATGAAGGAACGATGTATCTTCATGACGAGTAGCATCAAACCATATCACTCCGCCTCCCCCAAGGAAGGACACAGACCACCAGGAACAAGGAGCGATATCTCTTCATGACAAGGAGCATCAAGACATATCACTCCGCCTCCCCCAAGGAACGACACAGACCACGGGACGAAGGAGCGATATCTCTTCATGACGAGGAGCATCAAGACATATCACTCCGCCTCCCCCAAGGAAGGACACAGACCACGGGACGAAGGAGCGATATCTCTTCATGACGAGGAGCATCAAGACATATCACTCCGTCTCCCCCAAGGAAGGACACAGACCACTGGGACGAAGGAGCGATATCTCTTCATGACCAGGAGCATCAAGACATATCACTCCACCTCCCCCAAGGAAGGACACAGACCACCGGGACGAAGGAGCGATATCTCTTCATGACCAGGAGCATCAAGACATATCACTCCGCCTCCCCCAAGGAAGGACACCGACCACCGAGACAAAGGAGCGATATCTCTTCATGACAAGGAGCATCAAGACATATCACTCCGCCTCCCCCACGGAAGGACACCGACCACCTGGACGAAGGAGCGATATCGCTTCATGACGAGGAGCATCAAGACATATCACTCCGCCTCCCCCAAGGAAGGACACAGACCACTGGGACGAAGGAGCTATAGCTCTTCTCAAGACATATCACTCCTCCTACTCCAAGGAAGGACACAGACTACTGGGATGAAGGAACGATGTATCTTCATGACGAGTAGCATCAAGACTTATCACTCCGCCTCCCCCAAGGAAGGACACAGACTACCAGGACCAAGGAGCGATATCTCTTCATGACAAGGAGCATCAAGACATATCACTCCGCCTCCCCCAAGGAACGACACAGACCACGGGACGAAGGAGCGATATCTCTTCATGACGAGGAGCATCAAGACATATCACTCCGCCTCCCCCAAGGAAGGACACAGACCACGGGACGAAGGAGCGATATCTCTTCATGACGAGGAGCATCAAGACATATCACTCCGCCTCCCCCAAGGAAGGACACAGACCACTGGGACGAAGGAGCGATATCTCTTCATGACCAGGAGCATCAAGACATATCACTCCGCCTCCCCCACGGAAGGACACTGACCACCGGGACGAAGGAGCGATATCTCTTCATGACAAGGAGCATCAAGATATATCACTCCGCCTCCCCCAAGGAAGGACACAGACTACAGATGAAGAGGATTTCAAATGATGGAAGTGAAAAAGAAATTGACGGAACAATGGAACAATTTTTTTGTACTTTTGGACAAAGATGCATCACTACAGATGAAGAGGATTCAAGGATGGAGATGAATTGATGGAGCTTTTTTTTTTAATGGAAGTGAAAAATAAATGAATTAAGGGAGCATGTCTTTTGCACTTCCAAACAACGAAAGCATAACTGCAGAAGAGATATTTTATAATAATGATATACCTATTTTGTATAGCTTTTTATCACAGTTTGAATGATGAATTCAATTCTTAAATTGATTATTTCTCTCAAATAAGAGTGTTATCAATAAATAAATTACAAATATAATTTAATAATATTTCTAAAATTTATTGTTTAAAATATATTTTAGTAGACATTTTATAATCACATATACTTTTAAGAGTCAAGGATTTAGATTCTGCTAAGTGTGTATTTTAAAGCTCCTTACCCCTTCCTTGGGAAAAATTATTGTGGTTTGTCACCAAAATGTGTGTATATTTAACACTTTGAACCTTAAATGATAATGGTTGCTGAATACTGGACTAGACCTTGAACAATCTCAGCCAGCAAAAAAATTGCAAAATTCTTTATAAAGTTAATACATGCAGGATACTGGTACTCACATGTAAAACATCACCAATGGCATAGATGTTTGGCACTGTAGTCTGTTCATGATTAGCCATAATTTTATACGATTCTGGAGCCAATTCAACTCCTATGGACTCCAAATTTAAGTATTTTGTCTGCGCTTCTCTGCCTGGAAAAAAAAACCAGAAGTTATTTTGTTATAATGCTTTTAAATGAAAATATATTTTTAAAAGTATTTAATTTTCTATTAGCACTTTAAGCCTTATAATAAAATGCACAGATATCTGTAATGCTAGGATAGATCTAAGTTACTACATTTAATTTAATAAGTTCTTATATTGAATGGTGAAAATTTGTTAAATATCTTTGATAGCTCTACGCAAGTATTTTTGACACTTCTATACCTTGTCTAGCCAGAATGCGAGACTTCCCCTCCCCATTCTTTCACTTGGTTAGCGGGTTTTTTCCCCACCTTACTTGGGTTTGAACTGTATGAATTGTTAACCCTGCAACACAACCTCAAACGCGTTAAGTTTTGAAAAGCAATGCTCCCCCTGTTTTCTAAAAAACCAAGCAAAGAGATGGAGAAGAAGGACTTTTCGAAGCTCGTATTCTGGCTAGGTATAGTGACACACTCCAGCCCATTATTACTGATTTCGATAGTTTTGTAGTATCCTGTTGACGTTCCCTAAATCCTTTGGAGCTAGTTTTTCCCATGGAATTTTTTACAGCAAGTTAATAATATTCATATAATATTATATTACAAAATACATTAGTTATTATATTTCTATTTATATAATTCTTTTAATAATTATTATTCATTATTATTATAATATTTTTCGCAATAAAAATAATTAAGATATGCGATTATTAGTAAAAATGTAATAAGAAAAATTAAAACAGATACATCATTCTTGTTGTTGGGGGGGGGGTCAAAACTTTTAAGTAGGGCTCGGGATGGATAATAAACTAAAAAAACTTATACAAAAAAAATATTTAAACAACCAATTTTTTATAACTGCCTGATAAAATTTCAAATACATTTATCTTACCAATGGCAACTAACACTGTATCAAATGCATCTACAAGCTCCTTGTTACTTGATTTATCTTTCCAGGTAACTTTTAAGAGATTTGTAGAACTATCTTTATTCACAGAAACTGGAACAGATTCCTTCAAGAATTGTGTGCCTTCGGATGCCATATGCTGGGTAACTAAATCTGCCATTTGCTGTAGGAAGGAAAAAAATTCTTTTATTTAATTTGCTCTAGGTTTGATATGTTCCATTATGAATTAAACAACTATTCAATAATTTGAAAACATTTATGGGTTCATTGATAAATATAAAGGCCATATGTGTTAAATGGGAAATATATTATTTCTTCGTCTTTTTGATGAGCTAAAATAGGCACTATTTCTAAATTCAATTTTTTATTTACTATTTATAAATTCATTTATTTATTTATTATTTATAAATTCATTTTTTTATCTTCTTTCACTTTTTTAATTGACTACGGTAGACACTCTTTTAACCGGCCTAATTGAGACAGAAGGTAAAAGTGGGTAAGCGCAAACCTGCTTAAACTGGAAACGGAAATCTGGTTGAACTGGAGAAGTGAAATAAATGAAAATTTAGATGCACACTTTAAAGTACATTTATACATTGATGGTATTCATCTTGCAAATAAATGTGCCAGCATAAATAATGCGTCATTTTATTTAATTTATTAAAACATAAGTTATGCAACATGGAAAACCCAGTAAAATTTTGGCTAACCACCGCATAGTCCCTACATTTTCTTTTATCAGACTCGCTAAAGAATCAAGATCAAAACATGATTTTTAGCTTTTTTATAACTTAGCGAAAATTTGTCCGGAAAATTTGGAGATTCTATTAAACAGTTTGGATAAGAGAGAGCCTACTCTACTGCACTAAATAAAAGAACTTTCAGAAAAAGAACTTATTTGAACAGAGGTACACAGGAATATTTCCATGCATGTTTTTTCCTGCACTACAATTTTTAAAAAAATAATCATAGCGGGAAATTCTACAATTGATTTTTTACATTTAGATACAGGCAAACTTTGTTACTACCACAATTTATTAAGACATGGAAACTAACTAATTCACATGCATAACATTTATATTTACTTTTATATTCATTTAATACTGACAGCGCAAGCTTTATTGCTAAAAAAATTAGGACATTAAATCCGAATAATTTCCTTGCATATTATTGCATTGAAACAGGGGAAAATACCACACCTGCCAACTCTCTGGATTTAATCCGGCAATACCAGACTTTTTAACTTCTTTCTGAGCTTCCATATTTGCCAGATTTTCAAAAGGAGAAACACTAAACTGTCTCTTGGTGCCTGGAATTTCAAAAATGGTAATTTAATTACTGAATTAAATCCAGATAGTTGGCAGGCTGATTGGTTGAATTAATGCCACACTAGAGCTACAGTTGGCAGATCTGAGATACTTTACCTGATCGAACCCTCTCAAGCATATGGATCTCACCATTACAGTCGCGTCGAATCCTAATCCAGTTAGGAAGCCAGCACATTCTAATGCAACATCTAGCACGTTATAAAGGATTCAATAACGTATAACAAATTGTAGACTAAATACTTAACATTTACAAGTTATTAAATAATTATTTATCAAATGACTGAGTGTTTTACTTTGAATCTTTTATTGAATTATTTTTTAATACATAATTGAAATTTACAGTCACATAAAAACAATAAACTAAACACATTATTAGAAACTTTAAAGTTACATTAACCTTATTAACAAAATATACTAATTGGTTGCCCATATAAAGACAAAATGAAAATCGTACCTAATTTAGTTAAATGCTGATCAACATACAAGCATAAATGGCAAAAGGATACAGCTACCACCAATAATCAACCTAAGAAACAAAATGTAATTAAATTTGAGAACATAAAACTGCTGCACAAAGTTTTTAAAAAAGTTTTAAAAAAGATAAAAGTTATACATAATTTCTAATTAAGATTTTATTTTTATCCATGTACAGTAAAAATTTTATTTGTCCCATTCCAACAAAAATGAATAAAATGAATTTAAGCTTAAAATTAATACTTATAATTTGTTTGGTACTTTACTTAGAACTTTTTGAGCTAGGTCAAATTTGGTTGCATTAATTGTCATGCAAAAGTAAAAGAGTTTATTTATTAAACACTTCTTACAATACAAAAACCCATTGGTTTCATAATTCTAAAATAAAAATATTGGTCAACTTGCATGTATTTAACTTAAAATTTCAGCAGCAACAAGAGAGCTTTTAAACTAAGACAATAGGTGTTCATTACGGTTTGGGGACAAAATATCGCGGCCGAAATATCGCGGGCCAAAATATCGCGGCCAAAATATCGCCGGCCGAAATATCGTGCATAAAAAAATGCATAAGAATAAATGACTTAAAAGACATTCTTATAAAAAATTCAGGCTCAAATAGGTAAAACCGGACTTCATCACAATTTACTAGATAAGTAATACCATTTTACCATCAAACTCCATTATATCTATTATAAAAATCAAGTTCAAATATAAAATCTTAACCCATTAAACCCACCTCGTGACTAAATGGTCATAACAAAAAAATGCATGACCTAAAATACATTTTTATAAAAATCCAGGTCTAATAGGTAAAACCGAACTTCATCGCAATTTACTAGGTAAGTAATACCATTTTACCATCGAACTCCCTCTCACTGCCAAACACCATAAAATCCACTAAATCCACTCCATTTTTACTTTACGGCGATATTTTGTCCACGCGATATTTTGGCCCGCGATATTTTGTCCTATTACCGTTCATTACTCCTCAGCAGTTACTCAAGTGAAGTGATATGAGCCAACATCAGAGAAGCACTCAATGCAACTTTTAGAAGCGGCATCGTACACAACATCGAGACTTTGAAGCATATTTATTGTGCACCCTCTCTGAACACGATATTTTTCATAAGCCTTTTTGACTGCACAGACCTTTTATAGGTTGGCAGTTACTTGGCAATTGAGGCTGAGTGGCTCAGTGGTAGTGCTTTGCATTGCCACGACACTGGTTGGGGGATCGAATCGCGGATTGGGTGAGGATGACCCATCCTATCATCCCTTGAGTGGATCGATAAAATGGGCACCAAGCATGCTTGGGAAATAAACACTGGGGTTCCGAGTGAGGCTGACCAACTTAACAGGACATATGCCTAGCATCCAGAGCCTTAGGTCACGAAAGCTGAAATGGGCATGACAGACCTTTCCCCAGTTAAGGCTGTTGCGCCGAGGAGTTTTTTACAGTTACTCAGCAATACCCGGGCCCTAACTTGAAAATGTTTGCATTCAATTACAGACATTATCAACCGAGCTCCCCAGCCCAAGACATTAAAAAAACAATTGGGAACTTTGATTAATTCTTACGTTCTTCCTGGAGGCTTCTCTAAGCTAAACAAGTCGTCACTGCTGATGCAGTGTTCCCTGGCACCGGGAATTTCTGGATATTTGGGTCGGCCACCAACAGCAACAACAAACTTCTCCGATGATAATGATTCTTGCTGTAAATGAGAAAAAAACTAATAAAAATAAATTAATGAAAAATGTTGCATGCAGTTAAATAGACACACAATTAGTTTTAATTTACAGTATGCTGTATTTAATACAAAGTATTAGATGCAAAGAATAATTTGGATTCCAGTAGGAAGGTTATTATAGGTAAAATATTATTAAGCATTGAAGGACAACAACAAAAACACAAATGTAATTTAATACTTTTAGAAAATTGTGTTTGTTGTTACGGCATAAGCTTCCTAAAGACCATGGATAAATCTATAAATATGAAGAGTACACATTAAGAAGCGATTGATTTATTAGGGGGACGCCCACAACTGTCTGCTTGGCGGCATAAAACCGGCATCTCTCTTTCTTCTTCGCTTGGTCCAAAAATCGGGATCGCCAATCGCCTGAACTTGGTAGCTAGGAACCACAGAGATAGTAGTTAAGGTTAACTCACTTGCATATCACGTGACCTACAACACTGACTTCATTGGGGCTCTTTTGGGAGCTCCTTGCGCGTCCCGTCTTTAGCATTGGAGGTCACGTGATCTGCCACTATATTATCTTAACTATGATATCTATGGTAGGAACTGGTTTCCTTACACAAGTTTAGGCGATCACTCGCTGTCATCGCCAAAGTGGCCTGCTAAGGAAACTTCTCTGAAAAATCAATCATTTTTTCCCGTGTACTCTTCATATGTTATTTCAACCAAACCAAATGAAGATATCAATCCCTAGGACAATATACCCATGCATTACCCTAGTACAGGACCATAATCCAGCTACAATAAAAAAAGCGAATTAAATTAGTAGTAGGCTTCTATTTTTGGCGATCTCATAACCAATAATGCTGCATTCTATAAACGCCCCTTCAAATCTAGTTATATCAACTGTTGGTGGCAAATAATTTTGATGGTGCAGTATATTGCATTTTGTTTTTTAAATACACTTCCTTAAAATATTTATTTGAAATAAAGAGATTTGGATTATTTAAAACATCCTTTCATTAAATAAAATGTAAATAGTTAAGAATAATTCCATGTGCATACGATTGTAGCTTTGAAAGTCAGGGTACCACATTAAAATGAATCTGCATATGCTCTGTGTATTTTTTTTTACTTAAACCTTTTTCCGAAATCCTTAGTTTGTAATACATTGCTCAGTAATTCATTAAGAACAGACTAAAAAAATACTAATTTAAGATCTGTAAGCATTATTTTACAACTGACTTTGTAACAAGGCAATTAAAAATGCATAAATTGAAAACAATTTTCCATGTGTACACTAATATAAGCTTTAAGAAAAAAAACTATCACATAATTGTTGATAAGCATTTGCTGAATTAAGGAGTGAAACTTTATATTTAGGCAGGCCATTAGTTTGAATCTGACCCATTACACTTGTTTGTGGCACTTCTGGTTTGCAGTTTGAAAATAGGTGACAGACATACAGACAAAAAAAATTATAATACCTTTCAGTTTTCCTTTAATTAAAGTTAATGCGAAAGCAAAAACTAACCTTTCCAGATTTATGGGTGATTTCAATTTCTTGAGAGCTTACAAATCTGCCTTTTACATTGTAATAGTCGACATTTCTGTAAAAAAGAACAAAATGCAATAGTTAAAACATTTGCTCCTGAAAAAAATCAAATATTTTTCATAACACAATTCAGGTTTTTTTAATAGTGAATTGAAATGTTTAGGTATTGTATTGAAATGTTAGTTAACTAAAATTATATTTTTGATTTGAAATATTATCAAAAAAACATGTTTAGAAACAAAATATTTTACAATGTTTTCCCCTTAAAATGAGAACCCTAAGTAATGCTTTTGTAAAAATACATCGACTTCATAATATACAACAAAACACAATTTAAAGACTTTCGGCTGTCAGGGCTGTTGTGTGGGTAAGGGGGTGGGGCGGTACTTTCACAAAGGATTTAGCTTTTTTTAAAAACAAAAGCGATAAGCCACAAGACCAAGATCTAAAAGCGATGGAGGAAAGATATCAGGGTCGATGGGATTGTCACATGATGGCTGATTACTGCTGGTCTTTGAAAAGAGATTGTCCACTGAGAAATTATAAAAGGAAAGTTCATTAAAGACGTTTTATGGAAATATAAAATACATTTTCGACATTTTCCTCTTTATTTACTTAGTTGCATCTATCTCTTTTTAGTAAGTTTTTCGACAGAAAAGTTAAAAGTTATCTAAATAATCACTTTTGGGTTGCACCAGTGTGATGGATAGCGTTTGCGTAGTGTGGCCATGGTTTACAATCACTGAGATCGCAGCAGTCCTGTGGAGCAAAGGGTCTGAGAGTAGGGATCATGTGATGTTTGTTATTTAAAAAAAAGATTTTCCAAAATGAACTTAAATATTTAAAAAATACAAATATAATAATCTACTTGATTTTCACAAAAAATCAAATTAACTACTTAAAGTCAAATTTTACACTCTTAAAAAAGCATTTTTCTACATTTGCGATACTATGATATAATAAGAAAATAAAAATTACTTCTTTTCTATCTGTATTATTAACAATGCTTACATTTAGCAAGGAATTTAAAAATGCAAACAAATTAAACAACAATGAACATCATTTCCCATTGTACGCTAATATAAATATTTGCATCAAATATTGATGCAATTAACTTTTCTACTTACTTTTGCTTTAACTGCACCCTATGACCCCAGTTTAAAGATCTTATGTAGCTAGCAATGGAGGTCTGCAAAGTAGTCCAATCATGAGTGGCACTCTCTTCAACGTTCCAGCCATACTTTTTGGCATGCCCAACAGCTTTGCCATACAATGCAGCATGGTGGAACAGCTTCTTAGGAATGCATCCCACGTTAACACATGTTCCTCCAAGACCCCAAGTGGTTCCTATAGAAAAATTTTTTAAAAATTAACAAACTAATAATATCAAATGGATATTAATAAGAACAGGTTCTGTTCAATGTGTGAGTTAGAATCCTCAAAGCGCAAAATGAATTAAGATGAAAGAAAAAAAGATAAAAACTAAAAGAAATTTATTATGGTAAAAACAATTAGAATTAAATTAAGCTACAAAAAATAAAAACACTGCAGAAAGAATGCGCGGTAAGGGCCAAAGAGTAACGGCTATGTGTAGTGAGAAAGTGGGCAGCATGCTGTATGCTTCAAGACATCAGTATATATACAAACGATCAACTCGAAAAAGTGCATAAGTAGAAAAGTTTGTAGTGAATGGCATGATTGGTGGCTACAGTCAGAGCGAGCGCTACAGTTGATCAGAAAATTGGGCTAGTTGAAAGGGCTCTGACAAGGAGTGCATCAACCAGGCTCATTTTATTGTATTAAGACAAAAGAAATGTCAATACACAAGTCAGCTCCTATGTCTGATAGCCGATGTCAGCTGATGAAAACGGACTTGTTTTTAAAGGACTCAAATTGAAAAATATTTATACAACATGTGAATATGAAGTCATTCAGCATTTGAATTTATAAATGTTTAAATTATAAAAAGCGAGATTCAAATATCTTCATCAAACTCACCCCTCAAAGAAGGATCCACATAATCAAGCACAGCAACTCTTTTTCCCAAGGAAGAGGCTAAAACAGCATTATAACAAAACGTTAGAATTACTTTGCAAGAAATCATGCACATTAAAATTGTACAATTTATCACCTACAGATACAGAGCAATGTCCGGCGTCCAAACAAAAAAGAATCCTGCTTGTATTACCATGACTCTCCCAAATATCTGTATATTATTCTTCAAGCTCAGACCACAATTAGTCAAGCTCATACCACAATTAGTCAAGCTCATACCATAATTAGTAGCCATGACATTCTCTAGCAGACTACTTTATCTATATTAACTCTAATATTAAAAGGTTTTCTTTATTTTTTAATTGAAATTTGCTTTTTTTTATTTTCAGACTGTGACCTTTAGCGAACCTTAGTGTGTAGCGAAGCGACTTTCTCATCTATAATAATAAAAGATTGCAAAAGACCTACTTAGACTGCTCTAAAAAATTTGAAATTTTTAATATAGATTCCTTTTAATACCTACGTATGCACCTGAGGCTTAGTTTTTTCATATTTGATTGTGATTTTTAATTAATATAATTAGTTTTAAAAAAACATCATCCACGTGGGATTGCGGGACCATAACAGGGCTTGAAAATACATGGACCGGGCCGAAACGGGGGCTTGACGCCATCCACTATTAGTTTGATTGATTGAGTTTGGTTGAGATATGCGCTCACCCGAAGGTTGCTTCATCCTCTATTAGTGTTTGCTTTTTTAAATGCGCATGCGCCAACACGAATTTAATTTTGTTTTGATTTTGAGTGTATTTTCAAAAGTAAACGTGCCTCTAAAAGGAAGCAATGCGAAGTTAACGGGTTCCCAGTAAGGCGGGACCATACTGCTAGTAAAAATAATACCATTAGTAATGACTGACTTTCATAATTTCATATTCCAGGGAAGGGAATTAGGTTTTTGTTGAATTACTGTTGCACTAGATGGCAATAAATGAGATGGTATCCAATAGCTAACTTTTGGCAACAGCTTACTTCTGGTCAGGGTAAGTGCTTAAGTTGATGCTGATGGATGTTTTTCAACCAGTGTCAAGTGACAAGCTGATACCTGAATAGCCACCAAATGCAACTTTTATGGGCGACATTAGACAGACTGTCCACTGTCACGACTAAAGTCATATATTCAATGTGCACTCCCTCCCTCTATACAAGGTATTAGTCATTTGATTTTTTGGCTGCTGCTATTTTTGGCAATGCCCGGGCTAGAACATGGTACCTTTTGCATGCAAAAAAGACCCTTATTGAATGGGCTTTCCAGGTGCTATTCAGAAAAGGAATCACCACAATGCTTTGTACACTAAATAAATATATAAGTCCGTAGACCTTGAAGAAATGCTTTTTTATGTATCCTAATAACTTATTTACCTTTTTAGTAGTAACTTAATACTTACCTTCTTTTGCACATGCTAAACCTCCAGATCCTCCTCCAATAACCACTAAATCATAATTCTTTTGACCGTTACCTAAATTACAAAATATGTAGCAATAATCCTTAAAAAAGAAATTATTAAACATTTATTTCTATTTTAACATCAGGCAAAAGGGTAGAAGGATTATGTGAAACAGTTTTAACAGCCAAATATTACTGTTTAAGTTGCTTCAATCAATAATAATGAAGAATTATAACACTTAGTACAAAAATTTGGCTCAACATTCAATAAATCGTCACTTAAGTTCCCACATGTCAATCTCGTTGTTGTACAAGGATCAGATTTACTGTATGGTAACCCTTGGTGCGATTTTTTCGGATTTAGCGAGAAACAAATTTTTGTGGTAACCGTCTGATTTCGACTTCTTTGACTTTGCAATGATGACTATTACCGGCAACTTCATCTGACCGTTATTTGATCATTTCAGTTGGGTTTTCGACCGACTTTTGGAAAGTTTGCCGTACAGGAATTTTCTACAGTTGTGAAAAGTGAGATTGCACATATGGGAACTTAAGTGACAAATGTGTTTTAAAAAACATGTCTAGGTATAATGCTATGTTCATTGACAATCAATGTCATGTTTGATATTCAATGTCATTTTCAAATTATTAACCATAGTAAAAATTATCAAATATCGTCTGATTAAAAAATATATTTTTTACCCAAGAGAACTTATGCTCCTCAAACAAATGTATGCATGCATGGAATGTTTCACACTCCAGTATTTGATTTCACCTTCATAGAAGCAATGTAACAGTTAAGACTTTTATAAATTTTAATTAAGCAAACATATTGTATTATTTACAGCGCCTTTTGGAAGAAAAAAATTGCACTGGTATGATAAAGACAAAAAAAATCAACTATTTGCTTGTCTCAAAACTTTTGCTGTAAAATAGGCAGCCACTTCAATGTCTATAGCTCCTCTTGTTAAATTGTAGAATATTATTACTAGAAAACTCTCAACATAGTTTCTGATTAATAAAATCTTCATGTTATATATGGAAAATGCTAGTAGGAAGGAAAAGGATACAAGAAAGTGCATTTTGCACCTCAGAACATAAGTTAGAAAAGAACTAAGAAGGAATGTGCCATTTCGGAATTTCCTCTGTTACAAAGTGACCTTGGTCATTAAAAAAGTGGAAGCTAGGAAATTGGAGCTTTCATTTCTTTCAAGGTGAAAACACCCTCGTTATTGGGTTAAGTTATGCATGCAAACCTGATTTTTGCTTTTATGCACAAATAAATTTGTTTTTCATTTAGTAACACTCAAGTAATAGAAAATAACATTTGAAATTTGGCTATCGGTAAACCAGAAATTACAATAGTTTACAATATAGGGATTGTCATTTTACCTGAAGTTTTAAACCGTAAGTGATTTAAATTAACTTGAGATACCAACGTTCCTGTAGAAGATCGAAAAAATTTAATTCGGTGCATACTTCAATTGTTACATATATCAAGTATTTTGTTTTTATTCAAACATCTTTATTTTTAAAAATAATATATTATACGAAAGTTTTGTGGTACGGTTGGTTGGTTGGTTGATATACATATATTTTCAGGCTTGTGTGCTTGCTCAGAGAGCCGCTTATAAACCTTCGTCAAGTAAGACAGTCACAACACACATGCATACATATACGTGACAGATGCTGCCATCTATCACGCGCCACCTCCACAATTTAGACATGTCCCTGAAGCAGGCGCGCAACCACGGGGGGGGTTTTTAGGGTCAGAACCCCCCCCCAGAACCCATATTATAGTCAAATTTCATTTTATTAACAATAAAAGAAAATCGAAAATGATGAAAAAAAATTCCACAGAGAAACACTATTTCGCTTGCCGCCAACAAAATAAGAAACTGTAGGGATGGCGGTTTTTCAGAAAAAAAAACGATGCTTCAAAAACCGGTTTTTCGGTTTTACTGAACCCTAAGACTGGCCATATAAAAAACCGGTTTTTTGATCGAAACCGTGGGCACAAAAAACCGGTTTCGGTTTTCCATCCCTAAAGTGTTTCAAATATGGGTGGCGGTAAGTATAAATCTGTATAAAACAAAATATTTCTAACGAAACTCTTCTAATGTGAGGGGGGGGGGGGGGTTGGAAAAAAGCGTCAGCTCTGATAAAAATGACATGTCGTGCCAAATTTATTCATTTTTTGTCGTTTTTTATGAGTTGCTCTAATATTGTGCATTCAAAAAATCAGTAAATGTCACGGTACTACGCAATGATTAAGATAAGAAATAACAGAAACTGTCCCCCCCCCTTCCTCGGATACTATTTTAAACCAATAATACGCGTTTATCTTTGGATTACTGTACTTTTTTCACCGTTTTATTTTTAAGGTTTTTATTTCGCGCCTTTTCTATGTAATTTCTACTTTAAAGTACTGAAAGATATGAGTATGTTTGTTGGGAAAGGCACTTTTTTCTCTCTTTTTACTGTTTTGTCTGAATGCTTAATATAAATCTAAGGATACTAGGATAGCCAGGCGCGCAACCACGCCCCCCCCCCCTCCCCCCAGAACCCGTATTATAGTCAAATTTTTTTTATTTTGTTAATAATAAAAATAATGGCCCAGTGAAAAAAAATCCACAGGGAAATACCATCGATTGTAAAACCATGCGCTATCATACACTATCACCCCCATAGTGGGCTATAGCATTTAAATACCACCTTCGCATTTTACAATACTCGCCGCCAACCAAATTAGAGCATGAAAAGGATTAAGGGATGCCGTTTTTTCAGAGAAACCGTGTTTTTGCCACGCCGTTCCATCCCTAAAGTGTAACAAATAATACTGGCGGCAACTATAAATCTGAGTAAAAGAAAGTCTATCTTTTGTAATGTGGAGGAGAGGTAGGGAGGATAAAAAAAAAAGCCGAGTTTGGCGCCGAGCTTTTTCGTGTTTTTTTATGAGTGGCTTTGATATGGTGTATTTGCAAATCAATAAAGGTCATGAGATTGCGCAATTTTACAGGAAATGAATTCTTTCTTTGTTAATAAAGTGTGGTGGGGTGGCGTCTGTAAGTCGGCGTTTTTACTCTGAAATCAAAGAAATTCTACTCACACGTGCTAAAGATGAATATTTCCCCCCATCGTTCTATTTGGTTGTTAAAATAAGTTTATGCAGGAACTTTTTCGCGCTTTCTCTTTAGAAAAATTGTACGATTAGAGGAGGATATCAAAAGACAAAGATTGGTTTCTACATTTAATCAATAAGTAAGTTCTAATTTAAATTATCATTTCTATTAATCGACTCAATTTATTAAAAATTGTAAGTAATACGTTAACATTTTGTGTTAAGTTGCTGTACTTACAATATTTATAATGGTGGTATTTTAACGAATTGGGAGAATGTATGAGATAGATGATAAATTTAATTTTTATAATTCCAGCCTGCGCTCCAAGAGCGGAATTCAGTTCCGGTTGATGAGATGAGAACCTAATTGATAATTTAATTATGACTTGCATATTTAAATAGCGGTACTTTTCTATAATAACCTTCAAGGTCCCAGGTTCGGGTCCGTGTATTTCCAAAATAACTGCCGACCTGTAAACGGCCCGGCCCGTGCAGTCAAAAATGTAAGGCGAAGAACCCTCGCGTAGCTATAGTGCCACAATAATTCATACTAAACTTAAATAACCTTAATTTAACTTCATCATAATGATTTCCAAAATTTTGATGTAATATTTTTAGTTTAAAAATATATTTTAGAAGGGTTACATGAATTCTTTCATGTCAAATACTTTTTTTTAATATCTATTTTTCATTCTTAAAAACAATAAAAGTATCTTAAGATATGATAAGTAAGCAGGAAACCGCGGCGATTATTTTTCTCTATTTTTTTTTTTGTCTGAATGATAAATATAAATATCCAGGAATGGCTGTTTTGTTCTGTTTTTATTTTATTATATTTTAATTGCTTTTTAATATTCAAAACATGTTTTGCATAAATTGTTTGCTATTTTTACATAACTTCGTAAATGCAATTTTTTTTATTTGTTTTACTTCAGAGATTCGCCGGTACGACATCGCAAATTTTATCCAAAGTAGGAAATATGTAGCTTCGTTGAAGTTTGAAATATTAAATCATTTAATTATTTTATTATTGAGCTTTAACTTTTTAATGTCGTATTTAATTTATAAGTTTTGTTTCTACAAATTACTACGCAATTAGTTAAATATTCAGAATTTTTTTTTACAAATTAAATAAATAACTGCCGACCTATAAACGGCCTGTGCAGCCAAAATGTCCGACGAATACCTCGTGTAAGGGAGAGCACGCTAAATATCCTTCAAAGTCCTAACGCTGCGTACGATGTCGCCCTTACCAATTGCGTTGGATACCTATTCAGGTGTCGGCTCGGCTCGTCACTTGACTATGGTTCTAAAATGCAACGCCCGTCGCAAATAGCCCTCGAGTAGCTCTAGTGCGACGATAATTCAAACCTAACCTAACAAATTTAATAAATGTTAAATTTATCTTTACACTAATCTATTCTTAAAAAATGATATTTAATATTTGGAACTTATCATTTAATTTCTGTACAACTAATCAGGAGATTTAAATTATCCAAGCAATTAAATTTTCAGTTATTGTATTCTATAATTAATGGGAATGTTTCTTATGATATAACGTTCTACGATTTCTTTGCTAGCTTCGTATTCTTCCATACTACGATTTCATTGATTGATTCGGTTTCAACTGATGATCAGAATCCTCGGTAAATAATCAGTAAAGGAACCTTTTATTTTTTTATGCATGTTTTCTTTAATAAATGATTAAAACATCCAACAGCAAAGCAGGAAGTTGACATTAAAAAAACCAACTAAAATATTCTTAGAAGATACCAAATACGTTCGAATACCAAAACAGAAATAATTCGAGAAAAATGAAAACAAAACCGCGGAGCTGTTGCCAGATCCGAAGTGAAACAATCCCATTGATTTGTTCCTATTGCACTAATTTTTTATTTAAAAATAAAACATTAATTATCGATTAAATAATGCAATCAGTAGTTTTGTAATATGAAAACTAAATTAGTAATAATAAATTAATAGTGCCATGAATATTACCATGAAATATTTTAAAATAATTTAAATTAAAATAAAGTGTAATAATTTTAATCATTTTTTAATTAAATAAATAATTAATTAAAAATTAATTAAATAATTAATTAAATACTTAATTTTTAATTAAATAATTTATTTTTTTTAAAAAAATAACTGAAACATAATTTTGAAAAATTTAAACCCCCCCCAGAAATTTTTTCTAGTTGCGCCCCAGCCCTGAAGGGGAGGGAAATTTTCTCCAGGAACCTGTACCCATGGTAAACTGCGCAATGACCGACCACAGGACTTTCGGACCCAACAGATTTTACGAGCACGTACTCCGCATATACTCGGTAGGTCTTCAGTGGCGACCGGGTCTCGAACTCTCAACCTTCCGATCTCAAGCTCGAGATCCTTTGACCACTAGGCTCCCTACAGCCCTTGTGGTACGAACTTTGCTTGTTTGGGGTCTGGTTTTGAGCCGCTGCCAACTTCTAACGTGTCAACTTAGCCTTAACACAGCTTAATTTTGAATGCGTCAAAAAAGTGTTTGGTTTGTATGACATTTTTACAACATTAGGCAAATACTTTTTGGGAATTGAGGCAGGATTGCAAGCGTATGAGACTGAATACGACAGTGCCTTACACAACCTGCTCTCTTCTAGTAAATTATTAAACCGGAATAACTACGAACTCGTAATATTCCCAAAAGCTTTTATTAAGCTTTGGTTGTGTGAAATCAAAGTAAAAGCTGAGTAAAGCGAAAGAGGAAGTCCAGGAGATGTGCTCCTCCCAAATTTTGGAAAACCAAAACTAAAAAAAAAAGCTTAACTAAAAAATTCAAAAAAGGCCCTCTAGAAAAGTACTCTATAAAAAGAAACAAAATATTTTAACAACATCCGGATAATGAGAAGAACGATAGATTAATGAACTATTATGAAGTTAATACCTCTAATCCTTACATAAACAGAATAATGACTGAAGTAAAAAAAACTTTCACACCTGTCTCAATTTCAGATGTACGTATAGTGATTAGGAGAAAAAAAAGTTAATTGCTGATAGCCGTCATCAATTGCACTGGCATTACTTTTCTATTTTGACTTTATTCGTCAAGGGATTTTTTTTTTGCATCTGTTGCATTTGTTTTTAACAAGTTTAATATCATCTCGTTGAACGCTCTAAGTTTTAATATATATTAATGCAGTAATAGTCAACCAAGTAATGCAAGTTCGTACTGCCCTTCAGTTAAAAATCTGTTTCTAAACCTTAAAGAAATATGAGCCCATAATAAAAGCAAATAATCGTTAAATATATATAGTGACTTTTGCCTAAACTAAAACCTCCCGTACCCCGTTTCCAAAGTGGACTCTTTAACAATCAAAATACTTGAAATGCTAAGAAGTGATAGGTGAACTATACCTACTCCAAAAGTTTATACAACCACCAAAATAGAGTTTCGTTAATATATCAAAGTATGATTTCCATTGCTATTTTAAATAAATCCTTATACAAGTTTCCAAGTTTTTTTTTAAATTTTTTTTTCTTTTATTCGGTTTACAGATCCAGATGCAAGGCTCTAGTTTTCACTTTTCTGCATCCTGCTATTTCATTGGTTGCTTCGGTTTCGTTCTCAAACGGACCGTCAGAGATGAAAATAAACTTTTCTTTAACAAATGTTTTGAACTATAAACAGCACGCCAAGAAATTTTTAGGTTAAAATTTAATGAGTAAAATATTCTTAGAAAACTCATTTTCGAATACTAAAAGAAAATCCCCGATAAAATATGAACACAAGACCGTTGGAGCTGCTATTGTCATTCACGACGTGAAGCAACCAAATTTATGAAAGTTATATTTTGAATTTTTAATTTATTTAAAAACTTTTATGTTTTTAATTCTTAAGGGGGTCTAGCATCTCCATAGAAGCTTATGTTAAATTGCCCAAATTTGGGGGCATCTCAAGAATTAACTAATAAATATATCCATTTCAAATTTTCACAGTTTCATCTATATACATTTGTAAGTATTTTAGCACAAGATTATTTTGAAAAACTAAAAACTAGATGAAATATGAATTTTTTAGAATATCTTTGAAGAAAATTTCAATATTTTTAACCCAAAAGATTTTTTTTTAAAAGTATAAAATGTTCAGACTATTTCTTGTGTTAAAATGCTTATATACTTGTGAATTACACATAAAAAAATTCAAGTATTCAAATGAATAACATTTTTATAGTTATGTGCCCCCAAACATTTTAAGTAAGGACATAATTAAAAAGTTGTAAAACCGAAAAAAAACAATTTAAAGTTTTTCAAGAGGGATCTGACAACAGCTCCGCGGTCTTGTTTTCATTTTTCTCAAATTACTCTTGCCTTGGTATTCCAATTTGAGTTTTCTAAGAATATTTAGTTGCGTTTTATTTTAAATTCCAACTTCTTTAAATGCAAGTTTTCCTTGGTAAATAATTAAAACAACCAAAGCACAGCAATAAGTTGTAGTTTAACACAATAACAGCTGAAATAACCTATTCTTAGAAAACTCAATTTCGAATATCAACAAAAGCAATTCGAGAAAAATGAAAACAAGACCACAGAGCTGTTGCCAGATCCTACGTGAAACAAGCTAATTGAAGGTGAATCCGCATAAATCAAACATTTATTTACATACAAACTTCAATTTCCATAACATTCGGTAATAAACAATATCTCGTTTCGAACTAAGAAAGTGACCTCTACAGGGGTTCATTCACTTACCAAGATATTTTGTGTAGGAATTCTGGGTTAAATTGCATTTTCCAAACTGGTACCACGGGCGGTCCTAATAGTGAGAGTACACTGATTGACCCATAGAAAGAACAAAATTTATGTATTTGTGAATAAAACTTATTTACTACTAAAGAGTAATATATAGTTTTTACGAATCAAATAAAAACAAATGTTTAATGGAATGCTATGTTACGGGAATCTCATACAACAATGGATGTTAATTGCTTTTAAATTGTGGAAATATTTTGATGGAGTTAGGGAAAGGACAACATTTAAGTATATATCTGAATATATAATATTATTAAACAGTAATATAGAGTTTTTACAAAATAAAAATTAAGGTTTTGTGAAAAGCTTTGTTTCGGAATGTCATTATACGCCGATATTTTATGTATGTTAATTTTTTGTTGTTTTAAATTATGGGATACATGTCCCGATTTACTTATATAAAGGACAAAATTAATGTCTGTGTGAAAAAGACATTATTAACAGTACTTTAACGTTTTTACAAAACCCAATAAAAACTCCGGGAAAAAGTTTCAGGAATGTCACGGCATCATAAAGCATCTTAAATATGTGAATTATTAAAATTGTGGAAATAAATTGATCTACTTATAGAAAGAACGAAATTTCTGTCGCATATTTATCATTAAACAGTAATGTATAATTTTTACAAAAAAAAATAACAGCGGTTTTGTGAAATGCTATTTGTCAGGAACATCATTGTACCCCTATGTATATGAACTATTATCTACATTATAAAAATGACTTACACTCTATTAAAAGAGTGAAATACACTCCTAAGGAGAAGTGCATTTTCGACACTGGAAAAAATTGAAAATTAACTCCTAAATCGCTCGTTTGTTAAGATTGTTAGAGGTTTAACAAAACAAAAGAGTGAAACCCCCTCCTACAGAGTAAGTGCATTTTCGACACCGAAAGGAGTGAAAATTAACTCAGACCGAGTTAAAATCGCTTATTTGTTTTAAGAATGTACACTAGTTAATGTGCGTTTTTCAATTTTTTTCTCTGATTAGGTTTCCCCCATAAATATGAAAACTAAGATAATTTAAAACTACGTGAAAAAAGTGAGAAATATAAAGTTGTCTAAAATTAGGTATATATGAAGATGTAAGTGCCAAAAAGTTTTAGTGGAAGCAAAAACTTGTCAGAGAAGAACAAATTGCAGCTGTGGTCGGGAGGTCTTTATCCTTCGGAATGCGCACAAAACTGAAAGTTTTATTTCTGTGTATTTTGTTGACAACATAAAAACAAGGCGAAACTTATGACTTACACAGCAAAAAAAACTCCACCAATTTTACGGTTCCAAACCGGCATTCGAGTTGCAAGAGAACAACCGAAAAATTACTTAAAAATCAAAGTCCCCCCACTACTTTTTAAAATAATAGTATGGTATGGTATGGTAGGTACATATATATTCCAGCTTATGTTCTTGTTCAGAGAACCGCTTATAAGCTTGCGTCAAGTGGGACAGACACAGAAAGAGTTTTTACAAGCACAAGTTACACACAAACACGTAAACAAATAACAACATTTATTGACGGTCGCAAACATCCATGCCAGACCGGGATTCGAACCCAACCCCAGCAGCACCAAAGGCTAGCATCCTAACGATTGCGCCACCAAGGCGGCTTAAAATAATGTAACTGTCTGTATTAAATTCGTACTATTAAGTCGTAAGAATAATCGCGATTTTTAAAAAAATGACAAAAAGTTTTGCTTCAAAGGTTAGGCTTTGAATTATCGTCGCACTAGAGCTACAAGAGAGCTATTGGCGACGGGCTTCGTTTTTTAGAGCCACAGTCAAGTGACGAGCCGACACCTGAGTAGGCACCCAACACAACCGTTGAGGACGACATCGTACGCAGCGGTAGGACTTGGAAGGATATTTAACGTGCGATCCCTTACACGGGGTATTATTCATCGGACATTTTTGGGAGCACAGACCGTTTATAGGTCGGCAGTTAATTTGGCCCAACCCCGAATGCCCGACCCCGAACCTGGGACCTTTCGCATGCTAGGCGAGTGCCTAACCGACTGGGCTCCCCAGCTCTATGCGTCAAAGAACAACTCGAATATGCAATCTTTTAAGTTAGTTATAAGTGAAGCGTCATACCAACTCTTCATTTGTTTTATAATATGGTCATTTAAATGGACTTAAGCAGAAATCTCATCTTTTTGAGAGGCATTTTTTTTGCCAATTGTCGTTGATGAGTTAAAGGAAACATCTATGAAAGCATCTATTAACTTACAAAAGATAAAAGATATGGAGTAAAAAGTTAAGATACACTATATCTATTTAAAAAAAAAACTAAAATATAGAATATTATCAAAAGAATGTTAAAATATATTTACCTTTTATTTCTCCTCGATTCTGTAGTTTAAAAAACTTTTTTTCTAATGGGGTTGCAACATTAACTCGTCATATTCCCCAGAACCGAGAGCCATTTTTTGTGGCACCATTTAGGCGACTCTCGCTACCAATTTTCACGCGCAGATTACAATGAATCTGAGCTCTCTGGGGATGTTAAAGTATGCCGAGATTTATTTCTCATAGAGAACCCAAGCCAAATGAGCCCACTAGGGATCTTTTACATGACACATAATCATATGACAAGCGTGCCCAGGATTTTCCCATCCAGAAAATCCGATGACACAGCCGTTGCTTAAACCGGCGATCTTGAGGCGGACATGTTTAACCTCTCAACAACTAAACCGCGTATGTTTAAAACTTGAATGCAATAAAAATCAACGCAATTACAGTTCGCTATAATCGCTATAAATACAAATAAAATTTAGTATAGTTTTTTACAATAATATTCCATAGATATGTAGTAAAAGTAACGCTTCCGTTTAAATTGACACCATAGGTATCGATTTATCATTGTGAAGTATTTTACATTGATTTTTTCTCCATAAAACTTCCATTGGGAAATTCATGGGTGTGAAATTATTTTCCAATAGATAACAATTTACTTTTTGTGCCCAAAAATTGAAATATAAGGAATTTACCCAATATACACAAAGGAATATCAACGTGGATGCAATTTAAAAAAAAAAAAAAACTTCCAATCACAGTGAACCATTTTTGTTCAAAACCTCCTTAAAATTTAAATAAAAAAACTGTTCGAGGTTCCAAAATAAAAAAAAGTTCAAGAAAATAGAAAGTATCTGTTGACTTCCTTAAAAATTTTCAGTTTATTTCAGCGATTTCATTTTTAATATTCAATTATAGTCAATCATTTTTTTTAAAACTTTTAAATTTAAAAGAACCTTTGGAGGTTAAAAAACAAAATAATCTAGGTTAACAGAAAATAATATATGTTGACTTCTTCATCAATCATGTTGTCAAAAATGAACTAATTTTAATCCGCAATTTGTTTAAATTTGACAAATACATTCGGTTTGTTGTTTTAAAAAATTCGGATGTAGTTAAAGCTAGTTACGGTTCTCAATCGTAAAAATAATAAGGGTCGCGATCTAAAACTACTAACAGTCAGTTTAGAGAATATTTTAAACAAATTTCTTGCCAGAAATTTTTTTTTTTAAATAGTTAACAAAAAATCACTTACACATTTTATTAGATATTTAGAAAAATAAATTGCTAATTATGTGATTATTAACTAAGATAAACGGCTAAAAATAACCAAATATTTTTTCGAAAGAATGCAAAATGCCATAATAAATCATGCTAATAAGTCATTAAGAACACGGTAATAAAAAGCAACTTTAATAACGACGTTATTTGAGAACATTGTTAGTCAATACTTAACCTAACTCCTGAAAATTATCTTATTTAGTAGAAATGCCAAGTAAAAAGGAAAATAATTCAAGCTTTTTTTTTTAATGTTCAAGTATATTTTTGCAGTTGTTAAAAATAATAAACTCATTTTAAATCAAATTGCTATTTTCAGGGTATAGTACAATGAATGCTTTTATTTTACTATGGAAATTAAAATAATTATATCTTAGCATTCTGTTTACTCTTTACGTTGAAATTTTGTTTGGAACATATATAAAAACACAATATTAATCATTTTAGACGTCTTTCTTTATTGCGTTTCGCAAATTCTATAAATGTATTCTCCAATAAATACATACACTCTTAAAACAAAAGAGTGAAATCCACTCCAGTTGGAGAAGTGCATTTTCGACACCCTAAAGGCATGCATATTTTCTCAGACTGAGTTAAAATCACTCGTTTGGAGTGATCCTGTCGGAGGTTTAACACACAAAGGATCCACTCCAAAAGGATAAGTGCATTTTCCAGTCTGGAGGAGTGAAATCCACTCAGACTGAGGTAAATTGGGAGTGTTTGTTTTAAGAGTGTACATTTCTCTTAACATAGTTATTCTTCTATCACAAGCCTTTTTCACGTAGAAATTAATTTTTATTTATTAAAAATATAAACAAATTTCTGTTAAAGACAGAGCAACAAATCTATATAAAATTTATAATTTCAAGTTATATTTTTGCAGCTCCATATTTAAATATGTATTGCTAACTCCTTGAAGCAACAGCCCTTTACTGGGCCAAGGCCTGCCGTGCCCATTTCAGCTTTCATGACCTAAGGCTCTGGGGTGCTGGGCATATGTCCCGGCAAGGTGGTCAGCCTCACGCAGAACCCCAGTGTTTAGTTCCCAAGCAGGATTGGTACCCATTTTATCTACCTACTCAAAGCATGAAAGGATGGGTAACCTCGCCCGATCCGTGATTCAGTCCCCGGACCTGTGGCGTGGCAATGCGAAGCACTACCACTAAGCCACTGGGCCTCCTGGGAAATATGTATTATCTCAACATATATTTTTCTTTAAAACTATCGATTTGGCAAATGTTCATGTATGCAATTTTTGTTTTAATTCAAAAAATGAACAGATCTGTAATCCTAATACTTTATTAAATACCATTCAAGCTGTATTAACTAAAGTGTAGCATAACAAATGGGATTTACATTAAATTACTTTTAAACTGTATGTAGTGCGTCGTTTTGTTTTTTTCCGTACCCTTGCAAAATTAACAAAATTAAAATATAATTTCTTACCTGTAGCAATATTCGCCGGAAGGAAAACATATCTTCTCACATCCAGTTTACATTGCAAAAGCACCACTTGTCAGTGTGATTTGTGTTTATATATTTTAACTACGCATATTTCCAACATATCCAGCTCAATTGAATACGGAATGCTTACTTAGAATATTAAGGGTAGGAAGCTTAATGGGAAGGAAGCTCGAATTTAGACCATTTTCGAATCTCCCGTATCAATACATAAATATCGGGTAAAGGTTTGATAGTATTATTAATAACTCTTGCTTGCATTTCCTAAATCCCATACAGTTTAAAATTGAATCGGTTGTTTTAATAAGGAAATGCCGCCTCGGTGGCTGTATGGTTAGTGTACTAGCCTTTGGAGCTGCTGGGGTCGGGTTCGAATCCCGGTCAGGCATGGATGTTTGTGACAGTCAATAAATGTTGTTATTTGTCTATGTGTTATTCATTTCTTTGTGACTGTAAAATTTCTTTCTGTGTCTGTCCCACTTGACGAAAGCTTATAAGCGGTTCTCTGAACAAGCACACAAGCTGGAATATATATATCATACCATACCAATAAGGAAATAACTCCGAATATGCAATTTTCGGGAAGTCGAAAAACAAAATTCTAAATCGGCTCTTTCTTAACCCTTTCAGTCCCAAAAATTTACTACACTACAGAAACATCTAATATTCACAAAATAAGCTTATTTTAGGTCAAATATACGAATTCCATAAGAAAAAAAAATCCATTTAAATTTTTTATATGGTTTTTGACACAATGCCAAAATTCTTTAACTGTGGAAAACAACAAAATAAATATATATATATTACCTAAAAACCCTTCGAGTTTTATATTTTAAGGTATCTGACCATATTATTAAAAAAAAATAAGTAATTATTTTAACCGAAATAGTTTAAATTGTGTTTTAAATATGTGGAACTGAAGTGAACTTATCAAAAATCAGGAGAAACGCTGTTGACTATTTTTAATGAAAAAAATAGTAGTTCTGACTTATATGAGATTAAAGTAAAATTTTGTCTGATAGAACAAGTGTGAAGAATCGAATGATGTGTGTCTGGATGTCATAGCGGGACATAAATATTTTGAAAAAAATATTGAAAGTGATGATGCCAAATGGCATCACTGGGACTGAAAGGGTTAATATAGTTCAGAAATTTACATAATTTTTTAATTGATTAATTAATTTTTTAATTTATAAATATTTATATTATAAATTTATTTATAAGTCAGAAATTTTTTGAATCTTTAAAAAAATTTAATTACACACTATTTATGCTAATTCACAAGTAAGTTTAGATTTTTTTTACCCTAAAAATTAAAATAACTAAAGTTGAATGTTTTGAAGCTCTTTTTTCTTATTTAAAGTAACGACATTTTGTAATTCTGAAACTTGGCTATAATCAATTTTAAAGCAGTAATTTTTTGTTTTGTTTTTTACAGCTGTAGTTAAAATGTCAAATAATGCATTGGTTATGACAATTTATCATTTTAATATTAAAATTTAACGTTTTCACACAAATTGTAACAAACATTGAATTTTAATTTAACTACATTAATGCAATAACAAACATCATATTTCAAATTATAAAGCGATTTAAAAAGTCAGATCCTTGTAAGTATTTTTGATGTTCTGATCAACAAAGATTCATATTATAATTTTAAATTAATAAAATAATAAATTCGTAATCAAAAATAATATTACAAAAGTTTACAATAATATGAGGAAATTAGTTTTCATCTACAGAGATACTATACTTCCTACCATTGTTGCTGGTTGTCATAACAAGTTTTTATAAAATTGTTTAATGTTCTTTTAGAATATACTTTTTGATTTTTGAAATATCACCGAAATCTTTTGTTTCTGATTAATTTTGTATTGTCTCTATACAAGCATTTTCGAAATTCCTGTTAGATGAGCATTAAATCGACGGAGTTAATTCTTTATTTAAAGTAACGAATGGGTCTGTTTAACCCATAAGGGCCCTTTTTTACTAATTTTTTTCTATTAGACAATATGCGCAATAATTTGAAAATATAACTTTAAATATTGTAAAAAATATATACCTTCAAGTTCTGTAAATAATATACCTTTAGTAAATGAATATACATTCAGAAACTATACACAACTTAGCGCATGATACATGAAGATACATAGAGAAAACTACGCTGATTCTTAGAGCAAATAGTTTTATTGTACAAAAAAAAGACCCGTTTCGCAGGATGAAGATCAGAAAATATCATCAGCATAGTACATCATATACTGGACACAATAAATTTGTTGGCGCCAAGAATCAACGTTATTTTCTTCGCGTATCTTCATGTAATGAATGTATATGCTTATATTTATAATTATTTGTACCTTTAAGAATGAATTTCCATTTGTATGAAAATGTTCTCGTTCGAATTTCTGAATAAAATTTGGATTTAACCCTTTCAGACCCATTGATACCATTTGGCATCATCATGATTCTGTTCATAATTAAAAAAATAATAATAAGGCTGACATTTATTGGGATTAAAAAATATACTTTCCAACAGAAAAAAAAATTGAAGAATCGAATGATGTGCTTTTTGATATCACAAATGAAATGGCTATTAGTCCAGTGAATAAAGAAGTTTTACCATACAAAAGGTCCCTGATTTTTTTATATGTTGTATGAGACCCCTAGGTAGTAATAAATGTGAGTTTTCGTCATCCTCGTTCTATTGCTTTTTTCCCCATCTTGAAAAAACGTTCGAAATTTCACCGATTTTCCAGTTTTTGGCCCATAACTTTTTTCCTAAGCATTTTTAAATATAACTTTTCGACACAAAGTTATAGAAAATAAAATTTTCTTCAAAATCAGTAGCAAAAGTGTTTTTCTACGACAAACAGTTAAAGAGCTAAGAAGCAGCAAAAAGGGTGTTAAATCGAGTGTTTCCAAAAAATATTACGTTCCAACGACTTTCTATCACCGTAACTCACATAAGACTTCATTTTAGCAATAAAGTAGCATTTTACAAATTGTAGGAAATTTAATTTCCTATAAAATACACATATCAAAAATAAGTTTCTTATAGATTCCATTAAGAAGGTCGAAATGAACAGAAACACAAAAGAAGTCATATTTTCACCCGACAATACAATGTTTTATTTTTTAACCTACAGCTCTTTCCCAGAGTATTTTTTAGTGTTTTTGTGAATTCCAAACTTGTTTAAAACAATTTTTTTCTATAAAATGATTCTATTTTGTGTTCCATACGATAAAATGTGACGGATCTACGCTGTTTGAAAAATGGCGTAATATCTTGAATTTCGCCAAAAGAGTTTTTCACCACTTAAAATCCCAATAATTAAAAAAGAAATCATTGTTTTAGGGGATCATAATTATTATGATACTTGTAGATATAATCATTTATTATATTTGTAGGGCCTTAAAAGTAATTTTAGGTTCAATACCAAAGAATTAAGGAACATTTTTGGAAAAACATAAGCAGAAGCCGTGTCATGTTTTGCTAAAGACACAGAGTTGTCGAATGGATAGCTGTATACTTTCATTTAGATTTACCATAGCAACCATAGCAATAACTATGGTAACGAAATCCTTTTTTCTAGAAATAGTTCCTTTTTCTAGAAAATGTGATGATCAAGGCAGGCAACCATTTCCTATGTCACTGTTCAATGAAGATGGAATGCGAAGGGAACAAAGGGAACAAAGTCTGCACTACTCCGCGTTCACACCCATTACATATAGTTTTAAACTCCCTTCAAAAAGCATGGTTGTCATTGATGGTGGACATCTACTCCACAAAGTGGTGTGGAGTCAAAATGCCACGTTTTCTTAAATCTACACTGATTATCGGTATTACATTCTCACGATTCATATTCGCATATATTCATCACGCATATATTCATTCTGAACGATTAAGGAGGTGCAAGATGAATATCTCAGCTGATGTGATATTTGACCGATCAACTGTAAATACAACCCTACAGGAGAAGTTTTTATCCAAAGAACAAAACAAAAGACGTTTCGTAACTCAACTTAGAGACGAACTGGAGGCTTCAGACATTATTACAAAACAAGCAGACGAAGATGCCGACGTTCTAATCATCAAGACTGCCACGTCAATAGCATCCCAATATGAGGCTGTTTTGATTGTGGCTGAAGATATTGATCTACTGGTGGTACTAACTGGTGCTCCTCCTGTTGCCAAAAATGTCTTCTTTAAAAAACCAGGGAAAAGTAATTCACCCGACATTGTCTATTCTTCCTCGTCATTTCTGCATGGTTCGACTACATATCTTCTACTGCTTCATGCCATTAGCGGATGTGACACGACTTTCAACATTTTTGGATATGGAAAAGGCAAATTTTGCAATCTTTTCCAAAGGAATCCATATTTGTTAGAAGTGGCAGATGTTTTCAATAACACTGATGCTACTGCAGCAGAAATTTCAAAGGCAGGAGAACAAATTTTAGTTTCCTTATATGGTGGAGACAAAGATCAGTCTCTCACAACTCTTCGCTTTTCAAAATTTCTTTCCAGCACCACAAGGCTCAATTTAGCTAAGCTACCACCATCCTCCGACGCAGCGCAATTTTATTCATTGAGGACTTACCATCAAGTCATGGCCTGGAGAGGAATTAAAAAAAATCCGTTCAATTACGGATGGATGAAAGGGAGTAGAGGTTTAATGCCTATTATGACGAAAAAGGACGCTGCGCAGCGGTTTTATTGAAAACAATTAAATGTAAATGCATCAAAAGTTGTTTGGCTGCATGCAGTTGCAGAAAATCTGGAATGCATTACTCTTACCTTTGTAAGCACTGCTGTGGGCAGTCCTGCGACAATAGGGCACTCATCGTCGACGAAGATGATAATGATCTAGACACAATTTTAATCTATGAAGATGAATCAGCTGGAGGTCTTTATATTCCACCCAAACGAATCCAATTGATAACGTAATTGATTCACTTTACCAGCTATATACTTGTCAAATTTTATTTGTACCATTTCAATTCTCCATATAGCTAGTTCTGATATAAACTGTTAGGCATGATAAATGCCGCTCAGAATACTGTTTGGTTTTTTTTTCGTATGTGTATTACTTTAAGCATAAATTGTTTATTAAAATAACTCATTAAACAAATTGATAATTTTCTATATTTTTCCCATAGTTCTATTGGTACGATGTTCCTTAAACGAAAAGGACATATAATAGTTTTTATTTTTATTAAAATTCTTTGTTGAAAGGAAAATTTTACTTCAGTCTCATGTAAATTGAAATCTTTTAAAAAATCAAGTCCATTTATTCAAATGAAAAATGCGCATCTTCGATTTTTTTAATGTACCTAAATTCTTTGGTATTGAGACTAAAATTACTTTTAAGGCCTTACAAATATAAAAAATGATGATATCTACAAGTTTCATAATAATTATGATCCCCTAAAACAATGTTTTCTTTTTTAATTATTGGGATTTTAAGTGGTGAAAAACTCTTTTGGCGAAATTCAAGATATTACGCCATTTTTCGAACAGCGTAGCTCCGTCACATGTTATCGTATGGAGCACATAAAAGAATCATTTTATAGAAAAAATTATTTTAAACAAGTTTGGTATTCACAAAAACACTAAAAAATACACTGGGAAAGAGCTGTAGGTTAAAAAATAAGACATTGTATTGTCGGGTGAAAATATGACTTTTTTTGTGTTTCTGTACATTTCACCCTTCTTAATAGAATCTATAAGAAACTTATTTATGATATGTGTATTTTATAGGAAATTAAATTTTCTACAATTTGTAAAATACTACTTTATTGCTAAAATGAAGTCTTATGTGAGTTACGGTGCTATAAAGTTGTTAGAACGTAATATTTTTTCGAAACACTCGATTTTACACCCTTTTTGCTGCTTCTTAGCTCTTTAACTGTTTGTCGTAGAAAAACACTTTTGCTACTGATTTTGAAGAAAATTTTATGTTCTACAACTTTGTGTCGAAAAGTTTGATTTAAAAATGCTTAGGAAAAAAGTTATGGGCCATAAACTGGAAAATGGGCGAAATTTCGAACGTTTTTTCAAGATGGCGGAAAAAGCAATAGAACGAGGATGACGAAAACTCACATTTATTACTACCTAGGGGTCTCACACAACATATAAAAAAATCAGCGATACCGGACCTTTTGTATGGTAAACCCCCTTTTTGAGTCTCTATTCACTGGACTATATAGAAGATCAGAAATTTTTTTCTAAAATGATGATGCAAAATTGTTTTTGGGACTAAAAGGGTTAAAGTTGATCTGTTTATTATTATATGTAACTTGACTATACACTAATCAGTTGAGTGTAGCATTCGTTCATAAACCTGAGAAGAGGAATTTCCCTCAAGTGAACGGACAGACGCTTAGTAAAATCTTGCAGTTTTTACATTGTAAACGTAGTACTGCTCCTACACAGTTATTTGAAAATGTGTGTCTGGTCTCATATGATAATCATTTCTTCCAGCTGTAACGATTGTGTGGTGAAATGTTTCACCATATTTTCGGTATTCGGTTGAACACTTTTTCGGGTTTTGGATATAAAACCTGAAAAATAGTCTCACCAAAGAGTTCTATAGTATGGTAGAGGTACGAGCTCGTACTGAGCTGCTATCGGCTCACTACGGAGCCCGAATAGAGTGGCAAAAGTTCCAGTTAATTTACAATTTTGATCCTGAGAAAGCAAGTACACCCAGGGAAAAGGCGGGAATCGAAACAGCACCCGTTGCAGCGCATGGACTGCTAGCTTTATGGCCTGCGATCCAAACCACTCGGCCATCAGGCCCCACACGCCACCCTATATTGTCTCCGTATTGGTCCATGGTGCTGTTGCCAGGCTCAGCCTCTACTCTACTCTACTATAGAATTAATTCTGTAAGTTTCACTGAATACCGAAAATATGATGATACATTTCACCATATAACACGATCAGCCGTTGCAGTTGCTAAGGACGATTATTGTGGTGAAACCAAGTGCCAAATTTTTAACTTATCTATCATGCTATGTGTTTGTAAACCTTACTTTAGACGAAGAAAGCTGTATATCACCTTTAATTTTACAGTTCACTCACCCTTTCTTCCATTGCTAACTCATTTCCCTATTGAATTCCGTACAGTTTCTCCCTTCACTGTAAACCTAGATTTGTACCTGACTGTAGAATAACGACCCATGTTCAATCTTACAATGCAGAACTTAGGCCCTTCTCTCATTCATCTGCATATATATATTTATGAGATGTTCCGCAGGTTCAATCTAAGGAACGTTTACTTCCCGAGTTTTCACAGACAAAAGATAGAGTTCCAGTCGGTTTCTATGGCGACCAAGGCGAGCAAAGTGTGGAAACGGCAGCAGCGGTCTTAGTTTCAAGTAACATGCCGAGGAGAACTATTTCCACCAACGAGATAAGAAGGAGAATGCCTTGGTACGAAATAAGGTGAAGCCGTGGTTTGGTTTTTTTTGGGTTTTTTGAATTATCGTCGCACTGGAGCTACACGAGGGCTATTGGCGACGGGCATCGTATTTTAGAACCACAGTCAGATGACGTGCCAACACCTGAATAGGCACACAACGCAACCGTTAAGGGCGACATCGTACGCAGCGATAGGACTTTGAAGGATATTTAACGTGCACTCCCTTACACGGGGTATTATTCGTCGGACATTTTTGGCTGCACGGGCCGTTTATAGGTCGGCAGCTATTTTGGCGATGCCCGGACCCGAACCTGGGACCTTCCGCATGCTAAGCGAGTGCTCAACCGACTGGGCTCCCCAGCCCAAGGTGAATCCGTGAGAAAGTTGTCGAGCAACCCTAGTATACCCCAAGGTTATGTTAGTTCAAATTATTATCGCTCTACACACTCTCAGAAATAGCACTTTCATTTGTGACGATTCATGAATCCTCAAGCCTCATTTTCGTTAATTTTGAGGATTGTTTCGTCAAACTATCACGTGACTTTTAAGTAAACGCAAATCCTCACTTTTACGATCACGATTTGACGATTCTGTATCTTGCTTTTGAGGAAACAGAATCTTATTGTTGTACTCACATGCTCAAAAATGACGAAATATTTCTTTAGACTAGACGACATTCAAGTCCTCATAAATTTTGCCAGTAATGGAATCGTCAAAATTAAGGAAAATTTCGTCTTTTTTGAGCATTCATTTTTAGAGTGCAGCTGCTCGAGGGCTATTGGCAACTGGCGTCATAATTTAGAACCACGGTCAAGTGACGAGACGACACTCAAGTAGGCACCCAACGTAAGTGTTAAGGGCAACATCGCACTCAGGGTTGAGAATTTGGAGCATATTTAACGCAATATCCTCTACACGGGGTATTATTTGTCGGACATTATTTGGCTGCAAAGGCCTTTTATAATTTTAGTTTTGAATTATCGTCGCACTAGAGCTACACGAGGGCTATTGGAGACGGGCGTCATAATTTAGGACCATGATCAAGGGACGATCCGGCACCTGGGCACCCAACGTAAGCTTTAAGGGAAATATCGTGAGCAACGTTGGGGCTTTGGGACATATTTAACGTGCTCCTCGTCCTCTATACAGAGTATTATTCATTTGACTTTTATAGATCTTTAGTAAGCCCCAAAAAATACTGTCATATTATAATTTTAAACCAATGATTTTATTCTTTAAAAAGTGCTCATAAAAAATAAAAAAACGACTGTTTACTCAGTTGTAAGCAGTAGGACGAGAACTGAATTTACACAATATGGTATTAATTTCCTTCGCATATAAAATGCAACAAATTTTTCATTCATATTTAACAAAAAATCAGAAATCGCCAAGTTGATATAGTATTGTAAACTCCACTTCTCAAGCGAAGCAGTACCATTCAACAACTTTGAACGGTGTATTATTTGACATTTTAGCTTCCACACTACGTTTACAACGTAAAAAGTGGAAGGTTTTATAATCGTTCAGTCCGTCTGTCTGTCTGTCTGTCACCCACTTTCACAAAACGAACCGCAGTTCTCACGAACAAGTGGGATACGCCATTTTGAAGCAAAAAATCAGTTTAGGCTACATTCCAAATTTCATTAAAAAATTTAAATTAGAAGTTTATTTAAAATTTAAATAACTAAAAATTTAATCTGCATTGAAATAGCATGCAAATTCCATTTTTATTCAATATTTTCACTGTTGCCATGGCATCAAACGCCCGAGAAACTTTATTAAAAATAAAAATAAAATTCTTGAAAAAATATTTATTTTTGTGATGTAATTCAATTTGGATTGTTGTAATATCACAATAAAGTTATTTTGAAGGTTCTTTGAATGAAGAAAGATGCATAAAAAATTCTAAATTTGAATAAAAAATATGCAAGTTTCGCTTTTATTTTTAATGCGACATTTACTAATTTATTTTTCGAAATGTAAACTTGAGGCTTCAAAAAGATATTTATTTAAAAAAAATACATCATTATTCTTCGAACTTCAAAAAAAAATATCAAACGATAAATATTAATTATCAAATCTTCAAAAGAAGATTAAAGACAAATATTAATATTGGCTTATAAAGGATTGAATTAGAACTAGCTAAAGGCCCTGTCTGGCGAATTTCTTTCTGAGGTGCTGTTAGTGTGTTTCCTGTTGAGCGTAAATATTGTGTATAAGCGGTGTAAGTGACAGATTCTGTAACAAACCAACTTGTTTTGACTGCACGGGACTTTTATAGGTCGTTATTAAGCCCAAACAAACAACTCTCTCATCTTATAATGTGAAGCGAATCATTTTAATCTTTAAAAATTGCTAATTAAAAATCAAAAAATGACTTTGCGCATTAGCTGTAGCACGGGAGCTGAATTTACACAAGCTGGTAATAGTTTCCTTCACATATAAATACAACTCATTTTTCATCGATAATTTTTAACAAAGAGACAGAAATTGCCAAGTTGATACAGTAGGCCTGTGCGAACTCCACTTCTCAAGAGAAGCAGTACCACACAACAAATTTTCATTTTAGAGAAACATCATTTACTAAAGTTTTGAATTAAACGTTCCTCTATACTTAAACTTTAAAGACTTTCGAAAAGCTTTTGATTCTATTCATAGAAATAAGGTCTAGGCACGGCCGGCTCAACTAGTAAGGCCAAAGAAGCTCTTCCAAACACGCTCAGGGTCGGAAAGTTTGACGTCATAGTTCCGAGTGACGTTGTTCCGAAGGTGTATAGAACTTGCCACGAAACCTGTTCGGAACCACTCATTCACGGCTGACCACATTTTTAGGGTTCCAAATGCGTCCGAACTAGTTTCTCCATCTTCGGCACTCGGAACAGTGACGGCAAAATTTCCGTCTACGCTCACGTTTGGGAGAGCTTCTCCAGCCTTGTTATTTAAGTTGGCCGTGGCCTAGGGCATTTAAAAAAATGTACAAGATCCCTCAAGTCGATGTACTTAAGCCTATACAAATTCCACTTCAGAGAATAACGCCAAATACCTTGCCAAGAGCGTTTCTTTCGGCTTACTACAAAGCGATCGATGGACTCACTTGGCAAACCAGTTTTTGTATTGGTTTTTGACCGGTAACATCTCCATCGCATTCTTAGCTCAAAGATTTTCACAAACTAAGGAACTGTTTAAATCGTTCGCTGTAAGATTTGTTGTAGGAAATCTAGTAGGAATTTACTTTTTAATTATTCCATCGATATACTCGACGACTTGTTTTATAATTCAATAGCAGATATTTATGCGCATTTTTAGATGTTATTTTGGGAAGTTGCAGTCGGATTTTTAACTCATCTAAAAACGACAAATTAAGCGTATTTTAAAAAGAAAAATGGTTACATTTATATTTGTACAGGGGACATTTTCTTTGATGCAGCATTTATATAGACGGTTTCACTAAAGATTTGCAAATTAATCAAAATTGCGCAATATTAAAAAAGCTTTAAAATCGATTTTAAATACAAAAATTCACCAGAAATAATTTTTTACTAATATTTTCATATTAAATGATGCAAAAATGTCTACACATTTTAAAAGTCATGCCCAGCAAAATTGGTGAAATATATTACTTTTTTTATAAAGCCAAAATTCAATCAAGAACTTTTAATTTTCATAATTTTTGTGTGTTTTAATCAATTAATAACTTGAAAATAAAATTCATGCTTTCGTTGATATTAGTACTTGTAATAACGGTACTTTTATGATTTCTCCTCGACCAGCCAATGCTCACCAAATCTTTTGGCAATAGATTTTATATTGGGCATTAAAACAATACAAACTAATAAAATGTACTTATGTTATTATAATTAGATTAATTTTTTATTTGTTTTTGTTTATATTAATTTTAAATATAATTATGAGACATTTTCAACCTCTTAAGACCCGAACGAAATCCTACAGTATATTTTTAATTTAAACATACTTTTCATACAAATATATGCCGAAAAGTAAATTTTTCAAAGATATTTTTTGCAAAAAATATATGTTTAATAGTTACTTAGGGACATGCCTTAAACTCTAAAAATATACATTTTTTGTGTTATATAAACGCAACAAAAAATACCGTATCACTTATTTGTAGTTATACAGATTATTTTAACATCGTTTTTAATGCAAAAGGCCTTTAAAATTAACTACTAAAAGAACTTTTTGAAAAGTTTGAAAAAAATTAAATAATTTTTAAGCACTCTAATATTATATTGCCCTCGTTCAACTTCATTTTTTATAGAAATAAATTACCTATACCTGCAATCAATGGCTGAAAACTCTTAATATTTGGATCTTCTTCTTTCGGGCCATGGCAATTTCGGAACTACTTAACGTGTTAATTGTTTGTGGGAAGGTTTAAAAAAAATCTCCAAATGGGGACGCCAGGTCGCAAGAGGTTATATTTTAAATTTATTGTACATTAGACTAAATATATCGTGTTAGGTGATAATATTGATACACAAGTACCCTTCTAACTAACAAGAACTGCTTTGAGCTTGGTATTGTATTCCTTAAATGAGAGGTAGACAATTATTCCAAATGGAGTTGAAATGTCATGATAAAGCCATACAAATAACTAAACGTTCATTAATTGAAGGAAAGTGTTGTCATATTTGTATCAAATTTCACAAGTTATGACGACAACTGAAACTATTTACAACTTATTTAAACCTTCTATGAATTTCACTGTCTTCCAATTGAGAACTGATTTCACATGCATTTTATTAAAACACTCTTCAAACTTGTATTGGAAAGTGAAAACATTCCTTTATAGTTAAGAAATATTTTTAAATAACATAGAAAAATGACAATTTGATAAATAAGTTAATTAACATTAGCACTTTTTCAATTAAAATTTTAAAATTTATAAAGTATTTCTAAAATAAATAGTTTTATAAAAGTAATAGTTTTATAATAGTTTTATATGCTTGCAATATCATGTCCTATTAACTTTTGTTCATTGCCCACAAAAACTATAATAATTGGAGATTCAATATTAAGAAAGCATTTCTAATGTGCCTGTTGTAAATTCTTATTTCGTGTTCTCTGTCTTATATTCATATTGGTAAGTTTTAACCCTTTCAGTCCCAATGAAAATTTAGCATCATCATTTTAGAAATTTTTTTAATAGTATGTAGCTATTTATGATATCAAAAAGCACATAATTCGATACTTCAAACTTTTTCTATTCGAAAATATTTTTATTAATCCCAATAGATGTCAGACCTATTATTTTTTAAATTACAATCAGAAAAATGATGATGCCAAATGGCATCACTGGGACTGAAAGGGTTAAATAGATTTGTGAAAGAATATTTATTTAGTTGTACTTATCAAAAGAAATTTTCTTCAAAATATGTTATAACTTACAATGAGTTTAAATTAATTTTTTTACTCTTTTGGTAATTTTTTATTCGTTCAATTTTTTAACTACTTCCAGGTGGATATGTATTTCCTATTTCACACTGGTATTGACACACATTTTCAAAATGTTTCCAAATTTTGTGCAATGTTGTTTTAGAACCTTTTTTATGACAATTTATTTGGGGTAAATAAGGGTTTTGTTTGCGCTACTCTTAAACGTACTTATAAGGCAAGTTTACTTGTGCAACAATGTTGAGAAAGATACTAAACTAAATAAAGAAACTTTTTTAACTTTTCAACAAAATGTGGGCGAAAAAGGGTATCTTTTTGTCACTTTAAAAGTTATAAATCTGCTATTAGAATCTCTTTTACTGGAATGCTTATTTACCTTCCTGTAGGGTAGTTTTCACCAATTAACCTCGCTTTAGGAGATAATTAAATTATCACTAGTTATAATCGAATGATTCCAAATATTTTTACGAGCATTGTTTATGAATCAACTTGCTATTTTAGTTCAAAATTAAAAAAATAAATTAATTTCGACATTTTGATTGCAGTAGTCCCTGGCATTTATTTTAGACATTATGATAAAATAAAATTGATGGAAGAATTTAAACCATATATCATTTATTGTTAATGAATTTAAGATTGACGGTATACCATGCAAATGACTTTCTATCAAAATTGCATAATTGATTTAAATACATTAATAAAATAGTTTCACCGAAGTATTTGGAATGCTTGTAAAATGCAAAGAAAGAAGAGCTTAATGTCATTTTTAATCTTTCGAATACTAACGGTAATCATTTCAAAAATTACAAATTTACTAATGAAACATTTTGTTACCTGTTTTGTACTGTTTTGGTATTTTATTTCCCCAAAACGGCTGCAACATTGGATATTAAGCATTTGCAGACTCGGCAATAACTGTTTTAATACTAAACGGGATATAAAAAATTGAAATTCGTATTTAAAGAGATTCGAACTGAATAAAAATTAGTTTTTAAAAAAATCCTATAGCATATTTATTATACTTTTCTTAGTATAAAACTCTTTTCTTTGTACTTGCCAACTAAGTAATACTAAGTAAGCTAACTAAGTAACTTGTAATAACTAAGATTTCATGAAAATTATTCGGTTAAATGCATTGGTAGTTGACTACGCTCAATTATAAATATGTTTGATTAAATAATGTCGATTCTTAATGACAGTAAAGATATTTTTTTCCGTCGGATTTTTGCTAAAAGATTCCATTACAATAAATATTTGCCGGAAAATCAAACTATAAATGAGCTAAATCAAAAATTCTTGAGATAACTTTTTTCACTTAATCAATATAAAAATAGTTGGAAGGAGTTTTATGTCATTTTTATTTTTATAACGATCCACCAAATGTACTAAATTTTTTAGAAGAAATCTCGAGATAATTACAAATATTTGTTCCAAGTCACAACTTTCTATTTTTGTTTGAGTTTTGCGGTCTTAAATTATTAGCTTTGTTCCTAGATTGGAACTAGGCTTTGGTATAAATAGTTTATATATAAGATTAAATGATGTAACAATACGAATTTTATCGATAAAAAGTGCACAATTTTTTTGTTATATCATCTTAGTGTTTCATCAATAATCAAAACTGAAACCAACAAGACTGGAAATTGTTTTTAATCATTTAATTATCTCTTCAGTACCCATAAATAATAAAGTAATTTATCTGTGATATTTTAGAAACAATGCCATCTCTCACTTTAGTTTGACAAAAGTGATTTATTTTTGCAATTTTTAAAGAACTAGTTACATTATGATGCTGAAACTAAATTGTTGTATTAATATAACTAAAAAAATCTAATAATGTAACTTAAAAATCCTGCAAAAAAATATTAAACTGTAATAATCATTTACTAATCACTGTCATACAATGAAACACTATAACAAACTGATTGAGCAAACTGTAATAATTATCATTTTCACCATTTTTTTTATCAATTGTTCAATCAATGATTATTAGCAATCGTTTAACAATGAATAAAAGCTGCAATAGCTATGATGTGACATGAAATTGTAAAATATTGTAAATTGACCTAAATAAAAAGCAATAACATTTTTTTAAAGAAAAGTATTCGAATGAAAAATTGATCTTTACTAATTGATCACTTTAGAACGTGCTTTGAGATGTAATGCAAAATATAATATTTCCCGAACTTGTAGAAATGTTACCTTTAGGGTTCGAAATCCGATAATACCACGATCAACACAGTAACGTAAACATTAACGACTGTGGAGTTGTTTATACAAGTTAAAATTAAATGTACATCGCAATTGTTGTATAGGTTTCAGCGTTATACGAGAGAAATAAAGCAAGATTTTAAATTTAATTATAGGTTTGATTTTTTTTTGTTTTTTTTTCCTAATTTTCTTGTTAGTTTTGTAAATTCTTAAGTCTTTATTCTTGCCTTAGATAATTACTGCTAAGATTAATTATGTTAAGTTGTAAGTTATTTTTTTTACTTGCTTATTGTTAGTCTTTCGGTTTACATTTGATAATTAATGTAACGTTTAATTATATAGGTTTAATAATGGTATATTTTCCATTTTATTAAGTTAATATCGGAAACCAGATTTAGTTATTTTTAAGGAGATAAATGTTTCCATTTAAAATATTTATGTTGCACAAAGCTAATTTTGTAACCACAGGGTATACATTTATTTCCGGGCTTGTGTGCTTGATCAGAGACGCGCTTACAAACCTTCGTCAAAAATAAGACAGATTTTTTTTTTGGACACAAAATGAAATTACACCCAGGGAGAATTCTTAGTTATGCAACTAATTTGTTTAAACTTGATTTTGCAGTTTAAAAAATTCATTTTCATTAAATATATCCTAAAATATTTAACCAGTTGAATTTTATTTATTTTCTTATTTTGGCTAAAAATTCTTCAATAATAATTCCTAATAATTTCACTCTGGAAATACTTGTGTTCAAACAGCACAAGTGTAATACAAGTATTATTCAAAAATGGCAATATTACAATATTGTTTCCTTTTGTAGAATAATTGTTGTTGATGAAACTACGAAAGTTTCTGCACAAGTTTCCTGCTGTAAACAATGCAACTGACGGTCGCGAGAGGAGACGATTATTATATACATGCGCGATTGACAAAAAAAAAAAGCTGTAAACGACATGCAGATGCTGAACTATATTTGGGAAGTATACTGCATGCTGAGCCTCCAACACAATAAGGGGCTCGGACGGCCGTGTGGTTTAGACCTTTATGCTAGCAGTCTGCGCGCTGTAACGGATGCGTGTTCGATTCCCGCCTTCGCCCTGGGTGTATTTTCTTTTCTTTGTGACAGTAAAAATTCTTTCTGTGTCTGTCTTACTAGACGAAGGCTTATGAGTGGGTCTCCGATCAAGCACCCAAGCCGGGAATATATATGTTAACTATCCCATCTAACGCAATAATCGTGCTAGTATTGCGATATTATTTGGTAAGAATGCAATTTGTGCATTGTTTCAACAAAACTTGTAGCTTGTTTTGTATGTATTTAAAATAGATATTTATGCAACTAGTGCGAAAAGTAATGCTTTTTAAAACAAGTGGATTTTATTTCACGAGCGAGGTACGAGCGAGTGAAATAAAGACACGTGTTTTAAAAAGTTTACTTTTCGCACGTGTTTCATACACTATTTTTTATAATTGCGTGAAAAAAATCAAATCTCATTGGTTCAAAAATAATTCGCGTGCTAATTAGACTAAAATAGACTAAGAGATGTCAAGGAAAACAACCAATGAACTCGCATTTCGGAGCGCGTGGCGCTATAAAAAACCAATAAGCCTGTTTTCAACATTTGTGTCAAAGAAAGCAACCAATGAACTCGCAGTTCGAAGGGCGTGACTTAAGAAATATTCCCATCGCGAGAAAAAAAAATTCATTGATTCAAAAATAAAAGAATTCACGCGCATAATATTTTTAAATACAGCAGATCGATAAATCTTTGATTTTATGAGTATTATCAAATCGAAATTTTACTTGAAATGTTGGCATCTAAAAAGAGTGCGACAAAGTCTTTTTTTTCACTGCTTTTTTGGTGGGGTGAAAAAAAAAAAAGACTTTTTTTTCACTGTTTCAAAAAGTCTAGCTTTGTGCACGCGTCTGATATTGAAATTATAATGTAAAAGTCGGCTTCGGCTTTTTCACGTCACGCAAATTATAAAAAATATGTTTTAAAGAAATAATAATTACATTATAATTATTAAAATAAATTATTTTATTCTATCAAATAGCATGAAAATAAAACCAAAATGAATTTGTAGGGAAAATGTCATACGATCGTTCAATAATTAGTTATTAAAAAAATTCAATCTTTGAAAAAGTTTCGCCGTATTCAATAATGAGTACCAAACTTCCGAAGGAAGTTAACTCAGGTTCATCTTTGAACTAGCCACTCGACATGGCTGATCGCTTGGATTAGCACCTCAGACCCGATAGCTACAGAAATGGATATAGGCTACTTTAGCTAGTTAGCTCTATTGTACTTATAGTCTTTTAAATAGTCTTAATGACGATTTTAACTGAATTTATCGACTTAAATTTGTATTAAATGTTTGTTATTTTTAAGAAAATAGGTTTTTTAAAGTCACAAAAAAATGAAACAAAACTGGTCCTCTTGATTTTTGCGACTTTTGTGGTAACAGAAAGCTTTTTTAAACTTTGTAATTAATCAAAATAAAATTAACAGATAAATTATATGCTATTTATAAACCTCTAAGAATCCTCAAACTCCTACACATATTATTACCCTCTTGTAACTGAGCAACTCTTACAAAAAATATTTCCAAAAACGTATCGTCCAATATTTTCGGTTCCTTGGTAAACAAACACGTAGGTGTTAGGAGACTTTTCGCTCTCAATCAAAATTACGCCACAGTTGGCACTATTTGGCGACAAATTGCCTTCCAATGCCTTAGAAAAGTTTCTCACCACAACATTTAGCGGGCAGCCGGTCTTCTAACCTGCTTTATTCCGTGCCAGCGGACACACTAATCCGAATTGTAGAGCATGCGGGTTACTATTGCCAACTTTTTCGTGTTTGCATTGTTTTTAAATACCTTTTTCGTGGAAGAGGCATCTGGTAACCTAGTATTGCCGGAAGAAACAGAGGAAGGATTTTCTAGTGGTAAGTTTAAAACGATAATTTTAATAGTATTTAACTCAAGTGTCAAAAATAAATTTTAGCACTTGTCTGTTTGGGAAAAAGAAGTTAAAGTAGTTACTTTGTCCTGACCCTGCTTTGCTATAAATATAGTTTTTTAGCCTACTTTTCTTTTTTTTAATTCGAAGAATTAAAAAAAATAAAAAAGTTAGGTATGCGGTGATATGCGGTCGATGTCCGTCCGTCCGTCCGTCGATGTCCGTCCGTCCGTCCGTCTGTCCGTAACTCCCTTCTCCAAAATCGGTTCTATCCATTCGATCTTAAAAATTCTTTTTTTATTAGAAAGGTATAACCTCAGACACCCAACTTTCATACTTTTTGTCCGTCTGTCTGTACGATAGGACGGACATAAATCTACTATTTGACGAAGAATTTCCCATTGAACTAGCCTTGAAGTTCAATTTCGAGTCATTTAAATCGCTGAATTTAACTAGAAATGCTACGGACAAGTGAGATACGTCAAAAAATTCAGCGCATCGAAATGAGAATACATTGAAAATTTCATAAAAGAATTCGAATTCTAAATACTTCAATTATTTGAAAAACTGCAAAGTTTAATGCTCATTTAAAAAGCATAGGAAGCCATTTTTTTATTAGAATCAAATCACCATTGCCATAGCAACAATCGCTTGAGAAACTTTAATTCTTTTAGACAATAAATTAAAGTAAATTTATTTTTGAGACATCGATCAATTTAAGATGACGTCAAATACATATTTCACTACGAGATCTTTGTATGTTGATATAAATTGTTTTCATTCTATTTAAAAGCGAGAAATATTACATATTTATTCTTCTATTCCTTTGAAATATAAATTTTTGCAAACGATTTAAGTATTAATTATTTAATTTTCGAAATAAAATAAATGAAACTAGCCGAATTTAGCAAGTAAATGTTTATTGAGGAATAGTTTTTTGGTTTTTGTTCTACGAAAAATTAAATGCTTATTTATAACTGCAAATAAAGCTGTGTTTAGTGCTGGGCTTAGTGAAAGATGCTGTGTTTAGTTGGATGCTGTGTTTAGTGACATTTATTTTAGAATTTAAGGTGGAAAAACGGTTGTTGATGTCACTTACTGTTACGAACCTAGTTTTTTCAAGATAAGAATTTTAGTAAGTATTTAAGTAGCAGGAAAGTAGGCTATTTTAGTTCTTTAAGAACTTCTTGTTTTCCTGCAATATAAAAAAAAACTTTGTTTTTCATATTCTTTTACTTGGAATCAATCTAATGTGCTATCCTTACACTATTAAATTTAATCTAGAAGTTTACATTTTAAACTAGCATACTTTTAAACAGGTACACAATAGAAATATAATTCTATAATTGATTAGCACTAACTTTTTTACTTTTACATTTAATATTCAGTCAATATTGAAAACGTTTTACATCAATTTTTTGTAATCATTTTTCATTATGTAACCAATTTATTTCAGTAAAGCATGATTAATTTTACAATAAAAATTATACGATGAATGAAATAATTTTTGTAAAAAATCTTTAACACCTGTTAAATTAAAGAAAATACTTTACTTACTTTGGAGTAAACTCTTCGAAGGATTTTTTAATGAATATACAATATAAAAAGTTGAAATTTCTTATTTTAACAATAACTAAAAAATAATTTTACAATTCATTTATACACAAATATATAGGCAATTTAGATAAATAACTTATTAAAATTGATTTTAAAAAGTTATACACAAATTAATAATATAGTTCATAATTTTAAGTATATTTTAATATGTATTTTATATGCAAATTAAGAGATCGATACATTTATAATAATTAAGAATTAGAAGTGATACAAGTACAACTATGAACCATTTATTTAAGGTAGGCGAATACCCAAAATTCTAAAATGTTTACTAGTACTTTAATATTTTCCAAATTTGGCATAGTGATTTCAAATATAATGAATAATACTATTTAGTCATTTTTTATTTAAATATAATTTATTTTAAACGGTGTTTTTCTACTAAAAGAGAGGTTTACGCTAACAAGTATACCACATTGAATTTTCATCCTATAAACATTAATTATGTGTTAAATTCTTCGTTTTGAACTGATGCATGCAATGAACCTCTAGAGTTGCATACAAATTACAAGAAAAGAAGTTATTAAGAAAAAAGTTATAAATTAACCACACACAAAAGAATTTCCATTAACTTACACTTGGACATTTAAAAAAAAACCATATATTTACACCAGATGTTAGAGGTTCATGGCACAGATATATATTGAGATAGCATCTGTAAAAAATTTCAGGTAAATTAATGTAAAACTTTTTATGCTAGAAGTGTTGGCGTAACCTCCTTTTTTAGTTGAAAAACACCGTTTAAAATAAATCAATTATATTTAAATAAAAAAAATTGCCCAAAAAGCATTGTCCATTGTATTTGAAATCACTATGCCAAAATTTGGAAAAGATTAAAGTAATAGTAAAAATTTTAGAATTTTGGTACTCGCCTACCTTAAGCAGAAAGCTTATTTTCGCCTGGCGAAATTCCTTGCCAATCGTCTTTAATGAATTGACTCAATAGAAGAAACGTTCTGTGGGTAATGCTTTATTTGTTTTAAATAGGTCAAACACAATTTTTCTTAAATTCCATAACTTTTGCGCTGTTTTTTTCTTGGATATTTTTAATAATATTAATGTGTACCACAAAATCGAAAACTTTATAATTAAAGTACTTATTCTGGTTATTCACAAGTCACCCTCAAAAGTGTAAGAATTTTCTAAAGAAGGGATCAAAATAAATAAATAAATGTTTGAACGTTATTTTATCTATAAACCTTTATGCACATGAGATTAGAATAAGTTTGAAATTTTAATGGTAATAATAGTTTCAGAGCGTTATTATAGGCTTTATTTCTAATGAACAGAAAAGATAATGGACATGATTCAGGTCTTGAGTGGCAACAGAAACACTGAATGAAAATAAATTCTTTCTCAAGACTCGATTGGCGAATCAATGTCACGTGAGAACAAATCACCAATCGTAACACCGGTCGTAGGCAAATTGGTAATAAAAGCTAGAAGAAATTGCACCACCCGAAAAAAAAACGATTATCACCCTTTGAAGTAATGTTTAAATTTATATTTATTGTTTAAAATTTCATTTTTGTTAAAAAGAGAAAAAGATTTATTTTTTAAGTGAAAAGTTATAAAATATACATTAGGCATCAGCATATCGATAGATTTATTTATGAATATCGAACTCAAAGAAAAACGAACTCTGCATCGTTCCTTTTATGAATCCAATTTTTCTTATGAATAAAATACCAAATTGTTTGATAACCGTTAGTAAAAGGAGTATGACAGTTATTTGATATGTGTCCAAATAGCGTGAATAATGTATTGAGAAATACAATAGTTCATCCAATTGTATCATATAAATAAAAAAATATATTTATTCAATTAACTTCAATAATTTGCTGAACCAATTGATTCTATAATTTTGTGTCTTGATAAATTAACATATTACAAAGTTACATATTTGGATTAGTAAATAAAGAGGATAAGTACCTTTGAGTTTTATATATTTGTTTTTAAGAAGCGTTTTCTATCAAAGTATGAATCTTTTTAGAACAGATTAGTTTTATTAAGAACTTTTAAATTACTAAGATAGTATGTATTAGTTATTTTTCTATAGTCGTGTTAACTTTGTTGAAGTTTAAATAGGCATTCTAATTTAAAATCATTGTCAAGAGAAAAATAATATTTAAAAAAATTATTTATGCTGCATGAATTTTATATGCAAGTCTTATTTATTAACTAGCAGTATGGTCCCGCCTTACTGGGAACCCGTTAACTTCGCATTGCTTCCTAGAGGCATACTTACCTTGTGAAAATACACTCAAAATTAAAACAAAATTAAATTCGTGTTGGCGCATGCGCACATAAAACGCAACACTAATAGAGGATGAAGCAGCCCTAGGGCGAGCGCATATCTCAATCAAACTAATAGAGGATGGCGTCAAGCCCCCGTTTCGGCCCGGACCATGTATTTTCAAGCCCTGTTATGGTCCCGCAATCCCACGTGGATGACGTTGTTTTGAAACTAATTATATTAATTAAAAATTTCAATCAAATATGAAAAATCTAAGCCTCAGGTGCACACGTAGGTATTAAAAGGAATCTATATTAAAAATTTCGATTTTTTTAGAGCAGTCTAAGTAGGTCTTTTGCGATCCACAGACATACACACAGACAGACTCTTTCTTTTATTATTATAGATTCATTTATAGCTACTCTATGTATTTGAAGTAAAATTAATAAATTCATTTGCTTTGCAATTATATGTAATATTAGTATTTAAATGTTAATAGTAAAGCTATTCCAGTCGAAAGTATTCTTCGAGTTGTCTAATAAAACTTATTCGAGGTTTAATATGGGCATATTTCAAGTTCATGAAATAAAATTTATATTTTCAACAACATGTATACATGCAATTTGTGTTTTGAAATGTCTAATAATATTGTTAGAAATAATATGAAGTACAAATACACAGAATTTTTGGAATTCAATTAATGCTGTAATAGTTGTAGAAACCTAACTAAAACTAGTCAAGTAATTGCTCGGTTTCATTCTCCTACTGTTCAGGAAATTTGTTTCACTTTCGTATATAGTATTGCGGAAGTCTAGTTTCAGAAGCCGTTGAAAACATCGTGCAAATTTGATTTGCAAAGTATCACTTTCTTTCTCTTTATGGCTTGATTACTTTCTTTGTATATGCTCTTGTATTCTTCCCTATGTATCTTTAATTCTCCTTCAATTTAAGTTAAATTTACACATCTCGTTTTGTTTTCTTTACCCTCTGTATCATACACCAAATTATTTATTTTACTAATGCCCCTTTTGCTCTCTCGCTCTTTTCTCATCCTTCGTTAATTTTCCTTATTTTATGCTCCCCCTCCCAAACTCTTTACAATTTTTCAGTTTTTTTATCGTCTCTGCCTATTTTCTATATTCTCTACTTTTCTATCGATCTCTCTTACTATTTTCTTAGTTTCTTTTTCATATTTTCTTCCTTTCTTTTTTTATTTTCTTCTTTTCTTTTTTATATTTTCTCCCGTTCTTTACATTCTCTATCTTCTTTAGTTTTTCTCTCGGTGTTCTTTACTATTTCTTTCTATCTTCATTGGTATTTCCTCTCTATCTTTCTTTATTACTACTCTCTTCCCTTCTTATATTTTCTCCCGATCTTCTTTACATTCTCTGTCTTCTTTAGTTTTTCTCTCGGTCTTCTTTAATATTTCTTTATATCTTCCTTGCTATTTCCTCTCTATCTTTCTTTATTACTATTCTCTATCCTTATGCTTTTCCTCCCTTATTTTTCTCTTTTTATTTTTCACCGTCTTCTCTTTTTTCTATCACTCAATCAGCAGAGCAACAAATGGGAAATTATTTTCATTCCTGTGGAACTGTTGCGAATCAAAAAGTGAAACACGCCTGTTAATTACCTAGCCTAATATTTAACCCACCCTCCTCCTTTTTTGTCTCTTCCCTTTCATCTCCATTTTCAATATTTACTCAAGTTCTCAATATTTATTAAAATCATTAATTGTTACCTATTATGAATTTTGTCTTTTTATCCGTCGAAACATTACTTTGCAATTTACGCGTTTAGACCGGGCATTGAAATATTAATAACAATTATAACACTAACGGTCCATTCTCCCAATGCATTTTTTAAGTGCATAAACGTTGCATATTTTTCAAAGTTTTACAAATTATATAACTGGTTGATTCTACGAAAATGCGCCATGGACATCATTTTTTAAATTTCAACTTTTTTATTTTTAAACAAAATCTACTCGGCAAAAATTCTTGACACTTTATTTTCTCTTTTTATACCTCAAAATAAACAGTTCGTAAAAAATTCGAACATTAAATTTAAAATTTGAGTTAAATATAGAACATCAAAACTTTGTCATGTCTGTCACATTTGTCATGTCAATCACGCTAATAAATATTTATAATATTTTACTATTTATTAATTTTTTAATTTTTTTTCTTTCTGGTTGGCACATCAGAACCTTATATTAATTCCAAAAAAACTCTAGACTTGAAATGCATACCAGTTAAGAGCAAATGGTAATAATATAAGGTGTCTCAAAACCTGTAACTCAAAACATGTGTCTCAATTTTGTTATGTCAGTCACGCCATGTTTTAACCCAAATAATTTTAAGTATTTTCTCTTGAATGAAAATTTCAGCGTTTTTTACAAACAAGACCTTCATTTGCATTACCTCATGGTAATTTTTTAACAGTCAATTAACATATAGTACTTTTTAAGAGCCAAGAAAGTTGTCTTATGTCATGTCTGTCACAATTAGTCAACTATGATCAGTATCTTTAATGAAAAGTAATTTTCAATCATGCAATTTCAGACATGATTTTTGAATAAGTCTAAGATTAAAAAGTCTAAAATTAATTGATGGTCAGATATAGGTTAAATTTTAAAGAGTATCTCTCAAAATCATTTACAAATGAAAAAGTATAATATCAATAAAAATTCATTATTCATGAAATTTATGTTTATTATAAGAAAGACTGGGGCACAAAATACGGAAAAAGCCCGATTTAACTCTCAGAGGTTAAAATTAATAAATTGTGCCAGATTATATCGAAAGAAAATCTATTATCGAAAGAGATCTTTAAATTTGTCTTGTTGTTACTCTTATTTTTTTTGGAAAAAATACTTAACCTCTTAAGACCGGAGCAAAATCCTATACGTATATTCCTATAATCTAAACACACTTTTCATACAAATATATATGATAAAAAGTATGTTTTGCAAGGATTTTTTAACATCTTTAATAGTTACTTAGAAACACGCCTTAAACTCTTCAAATACATATTATTTGTTATAAATGTAACAAATAGGCCATATCACTTATTTATTGTTAACAAATTATTTTAACATTGTTTTATTGCAAAATGCCTATAAAATTAACTACTTAAAGAACTTTTTGAAAAGTTTGAAAAAAAATTGAAATAATTTTTTAAGAACTCTAATATCATATTGACCTTCGTTGAACTAATTTTTAATAGAAATGAATATCTGATACATGTTATCAAATTCTGAAAACGAATATTTGGATCTTTTTCTATCGGACCAGGTCAATTTCAGAAATAATTAACTTGCTAATCGTTTATGGGGGGGGGGGGTATTAAAAAATGTCGCCAAATGGGGACGCCAGGTCACTAGAGGTTAAATTTGAAACCAGCACTTTGAGAGATAATGTGATTTCAATAATGCTGACAATTAATTGTAAAGGATTTTGAAATTCTGGTGAATTAGAGAGCTACTCATTCATATTATTAAACTATCAATTATTCCACGAAATATTAAGTTTCTACAGACCTATTTCACCAAATGGATTATAGTTATCAATTTCAATAGATTATTCATGATATTGCGACCTGATACAGTTTATTAAACTATCCCGCTCTTATTAGCTAATCTGGAGATTAATTGACGATGAATGTCATGAATATTTTATGGATAGACATTTTTATTTAACCGATAAAGATCAGTTTGTGAATATCATTAACAACTTCGTTATACAATAAAAACGTTCATTTTAATTTTTAAAATTCTGTTTTACTGTCACTTAAATTGTTCTATATAAATTATTCAGTACAATGATCTCAATTTGCCTTATATTTTTTTTTATTAATTTAAGAAGAAAGTCTATTTTCGCATTAAAAGTTTTCTTGGTAATAATCTTAAATGTGTTAAGGAAATTATCCCGACCATACAAATTTGAAAAGTTTTTTTTTCTTTTAATGATTTAGAAAACTATTAAGTTAAACCAAACATCGATAAAGACACTAGATGAATGCAAAACCATATAGTTTTTTGACAGTTAGTATAAAAGAAAAATGGAAGATTTAAAAAAAATACTCATAATAATAAAATATTTATAAAAATGTATTCCTAATGTGCGACAACTTGTATAAGGTTTTTAAGTTTAAAAAATTCATGTAATTTTTAAATTCATTAAAAACTAAAATTTAAATTTATTTGTTTGTATTTTTCTTAAGTAATTGGTATTTTATCAAAACATAATAAATAAACGGTGTTTTGACATTTTACTGAAATATGTAACATTTATGTTATGAACCTTATAGGCTTGAGTTTTGAATCAATTAATTTTTAGCAAATCATATTTTCGTTTTAATGTTTTCATTTAAAATAAGTTTATAAAATAAAAAGTACATTAGCAAACAATGTACGTTGTGTTAATTGTAAATGTTAAATTTCTAACATTTTTATTTAAGCAATTGAAAGCTTTACATAGTTTTACTTATCTTTTATGCGTAAATTTAATTACATTATATAAGATTACATTTTATTAGTATAGTTTTCTACAAAAATTTTTTTTTGTCGTACCTTAAAAAAATATGTTCCATGAGAAAAAAAAAGGCTAATAACTCAGTTGAATTATATCGGATTTGTATAAAATGACTCTTTACTTTATTAATAAAACTATTAAATAGAAATATATAAACTCACAAGCAACAAACTTAAACTTAAATGTAGTTAATAGACACTTTAAGCTAAGAATGCAAAATTACCGAATATTATTTCTCTTAAATAATTATCTCAGTAATGCAAATAACGTACCAATAGCAAATTTTAATTTACAACAAAGAATAACAAATTATTATAATTACATGAATTTTATAACTATTTTTTAATAAGTACTAAGCATATCGCAATGTACGAAACTTTGTTAATATTATTCTAATAAATATTCCTACCGTAAAATAAAACACTTTTTTTAAATAGGAATCAACAATATTTACACATATCCAAAACCAAATGGCGCCCAAGGCTCTAGATAAAACGAAGAATGACGAAGAGATAGTAGTTTCAAATTCTAAACATGTGTTATGGAAATTTAATAAAAACTTGAGATCTAAGTAATAAATTCTAGTCGCTTGTAGGCGACATTTTCTTTTTAAGACATAAAATCAAGTTTTGAACAAAACTTTTTCGCGTTTTTTTTATTATTATGTAATGTGCATGTTTCAGATCTTAGTGGCAACAGATATGATGATTAAAAATAATTTCTGAGGCTTCGATTGGCAAATCAGTGTCACGTGAAAACAGAACATCAGTCGAAGCACTGATCGAAGAAAACCCAGGAATGAAAGCTGAAAAGAAATACACCATCCGTAACAAACCAACTACATATTTTCGATGAAATGTCTACTGCTTTTCGACATGTTTATTTAAAGTCTTGTATCATCCACTAATTTGTTTCGTTAAGACGTGTATTGTAAAAGACAAAAAAATAATGCAGTTACGCTTGTTTTTTGGAAATCACTTAGAAGAGCGGTTGTGCTCGGAAACACCTTTTTGTAATGAATTTATTACGAGTTTTTCAATAATTTTATATTCTAAAATTTTAGTTTTACAGTTATGAATTTTAGTTTGCCTCAACATATCAAGATAATTGATTTTGAGTACTTTTTACGTTTAAGCTTGTATCTTAGTATTTAATGCAATTTTACAAACAAGGGTGAAAAGGAGTTAATTTACCTTAACTTTTTACTTATATTACATTTGGTAAAAGTCAATTCAAAACCTGTAAAACATTTAAGAATTATACTTAAAATATTATAAAAAGTACCAAGATAAATATATCATCAGCATAGAATTATATAAATCAAAAACTAAAATTATTGTTACAAAGTAACAAAAAATCTCCAAATATAACATCAACAAATCTTAGTTTGCGAAGTTCTGATAAATAACGGAGAAATAGTTAAAGAGTGTAGCTGCAAAACTCGCCTTCTCCAAAGTATGACTAAGGTATAGGGCCCAGTCCATCCATTGGCGACTCTTGGTAATAATGAATTCAACGGGATGAAATCGCCAATGAATGGGCCGGTCCTTATATCTTAGTTATACTTCAGAGAAAGCAAGTTTTGCAATTATACCCTATCAACTTTGTTTTGTTATGACATTTTCCGAAGGTTATAAGTTGACCATATTTTGGCGTATATCTTGGGTCTCTTGTCTAGACAAACAGCAATCGGATACTGCAGCCTTAACAGTTGTATCAATATTTTTTATTTACGTCAAAAGATAGTTCCGTACCGCTTGAGTTGACATTGAAAATATTAGCCAAAACCAAGAAGTGTGAAACATATTAATTGCAACCAGTTCCGCGTAAGATTTTTTGAGAAAGCTTTTCTTGTTAAAAATATCCAATGCAATAATTTTTTTTTTGTTAATGTAGTTTTAAAAAATACCTATTTCTGTATTGTTCAAAAAACTAAAAAGGGAGCTTCTTACATATAAGATTTCTAGATATAAATTGTATATGTCCATAAAACTTTTGACCATAAAAATTTAAATTTCAAGTGAAATTTACGGTTTTCCACCAGCTGGAAACTATATTTTCACTCGATAAATTGTAACCGGACACGAAATTTTGACACCAACATTGGGACATTTGGCCTGAAGGAGTTAGGGTTTGGTTGATAAATCTTCGAATTAGAGCTACATAACGGCTGTTGGTGACGGGGAGATTCTGAAAATCTTAATTTGGAACCACTTTCATTTGCCGTGAATTAATATTTCACTTTTTTTTTCAAATATCATTGAAAAAAATTCCATATATGTACATTAAGTATGCTAACTTTATTAGAGGGTCAAAAATTTTTTTAAAAAATACTATACAAAATAAGTAAAAAATAACCCTTCCTTATGTTTGATCAGTCAAAAATTATCAGGGGGCATTTTCATTGCTTGGCAACGTAACGCAAATCGAGAGTGGCCATTATTATCATAGCTGTTAAAAACTTATTTTTATTTTTAATTCGGAATTCAGTTAACTCATGAACTACTTATATATGCAAATAGTACAGTGACCGTTTTCTTTATCACTCAAAGAAAGATAATTTCGTAAAAAAAACATACGGAAGAATAAGGACAATAACGGGACACCTTTAAAAATATTATGCGTGAATAAAGAAGCTTCTATTGTTAAACAATTTGATATACAATGCATTGTTCATGCTCTGGAATTATTTTAGTGCAATGGAAGGACAACAATGCAAAAAATAAGAAAGTTGATAAACATCGATATAACGACCTTGTAAATGCATATTTATCACTGTATATTTATTTTGCCGACTATCTCTGTGCACATCGTTAGTCATTGTATGAATTATAAATATCAAAGAGAAATAGAACCGGTGTCCGTTCATGTTAATCCAATGGGGGGAAAATAATTTTCTAAAGGCTCGGTTTCCTCGGAGTCCGTCAACAGACTTAAGCTGTCGGGCAAGTGCGGTGAGTGACGTCATACAAACTACTGACATTGATTACGCTAGAGTGGTTTCCTCGGGGGCGTTGCCGGACAACTCAACACGACCGGCAGATTGAGTTGCTGTTGAGTGCGTTGGGGAAATCCTGATGACAACGTTTTTTGCTGTCGTCTGTTGTGCGATGTGCTTGCCAAAAATTAAAAATTTGAGGAAATGACGGAAGACGAGAGCTGTTTTACGCTTGCCGAGGAAGAAATGCTGATTGATTTTGTGAGAAATCACGAAAACCTAAATTTTTCATTTTTGACATGCAAAGATGAAAACCAAAACAACAACAGTATGAGTGAGTTCGCTAGGTTTCCAGTTTTGTGTCACCGTAACGTTAAGATGAAGCGGTGGTCGGTAGGGTGACGTCATCCACGTATAATAGCGGTCGCATTTTTCTGGGGACAGACTCCGAGGAAACCAAGGCTTAAGACAACTTCCCCCGGTCCGTTGAATATTTTTACAAACGGCTTTTTTTTTATAAATGTAAATGGCTTACATTGCTCCATAATACGTACCTGTTTGTGAAAATTCGTCAGTATATTTTTTAATATTTTTCAATAAATAATTTTACAGCAAACTATTCAAACTTATTTCACAAAATGGTATTATGGAGCCCTGTAAACAAACTATATTTATCATATAAAAATGTTTGTAAAAATAGTCAATACACCTGGAAATAACTTAGTTATAGGAAAATTGTAAAACTAAAGAATCGTGGCCAGGCATTTTTACGCTAAATCTGGTAACCCCTGAAAATTGGTATTATGGCAACCTAAAAGCGAAAGTAGCAATTGCATTGACAATTCCGAATTGTTAATCAATTTAAATCTAAAATGCATATAATTTATTCTGAAGTTTTCTTATACTAATCTTTAATTAACTATATTCTTAATGATTTTAAATAATTATTTACTTTTTTTAAATCAATTCTTCGGCATTTTAATGCTCCTCTTTTTTATAAAACTGGTCTGCAATTTAATGAATTTTTCCGTTGTTTTAAGTTGGCCATTTTGAAATTAGGTAACATTTTTTGTCGTTTCGAGATGGCAACCATCTTTTCAAGTGCCGAGGGTTGTTATCATTTCGAAATGGCAACAGCGTAAAATATCAAAAGTACTTGTATCTAATAATTGTATTTGAATATTAAAGTTCATTAGAACTAAAAGAATCTAAAGAAAATGGTTCTATCAGAATGGTCACAGATCCGGGAAATTCCCTTACAACTCCTCTTAACGTTGCGTTGGGTGCCTATTCAGGTGTTGGCTCGTCACCTGACTGTGGTTCTAAAATACGACGCCCGTCGCCAATAGCCCTCGTGTAGCTCTAGTGCGACGATAATACAAACCAAACCCTTACAACTCTAGTTTCCAGGTTTTCCCGACTTTGTCAACACCCTGTTTATGTAATAAAATAAAAAGTGGTTTTCAGCGAATATGTCTTTTGTTATATGTATCTATAATAATAAAAGAAAGAGTCTGTCTGTGTGTCTGTCTGTCTGTCTGTGTGTATGTCTGTGGATCGCAAAAGACCTACTTAAACTGCTCTAAAAAATTCGAAATTTTTAATATAGATTCCTTTTAATACCTACGTGTGCACCTGAGGCTTAGTTTTTTCATGTTTGATTGTGATTTTTAATTAATATAATTAGTTTCAAAAAAACGTCATCCACGTGGGATTGCGGGACCATAACAGGGCTTGAAAATACATGGACCGGGCCGAAACGGATGCTTGACGCCATCCTCTATTAGTTTGATTGATTGAGTTTGGTTGAGATATGCGCTCGCCCTAGGGCTGCTTCATCCTCTATTAGTTTTGCTTTTTTAAGTGCTCATGCGCCAACACGAATTTAATTTTGTTTTGATTTTGAGTGTATTTTCACAAGTAAGCACGCATCTAAAAGGAAGCAATGCGAAGTTAACGGGTTCCCAGTAAGGCGGGACCATACTGCTAGTTTGATAATAAAAAATATATTCGATTGGTATCGTCCTTTACCGAAAAATATTTTAACTAAAATTTTAAAAACCGTTAGCTTTTATACAGATAAAACGTTAACTAGACTAAACTTTTCTACAAAAAAAAAATATAAATGTAGCCGGAATTCTTTCAGCACACAATTTAAGTAAATATAATTCATACAAACATAACAAAAAAAAACTTGCTTCCATCAAGAGGAACAGTTTGGCTCAAAATTGTTCATTGAAAGTTTTTTTTTACTTAATAATAGACTTCTTTATTCAGAAAAAAATTCAAAAGATAAACTGTTTTCTAAAAAGCAAAAAAATTTAAGTGGATTCTTTTAAAATACAATTTAAGCAAATGTAAATCTTTAAAAAAAAATACTTTTTGTCCAAAAGCAACAGTTAGACTCAAAAGAGCGTATTAAAAACCTAGTTCTTAAAAAAAACTATCAGTTTCTTAAGAACTATTACAAAAACCGCTCTTTTGGAAAGAAACTATGTATCCTCAAGCTTACCTAAAAAAGATTAAGTACTTGTGACCCTCCCCCGTTCACAAACATAAAGTTTATTCAACTCTTCATTTTATATTTTCTCAAGTCTCTTACTTGCTTGAATGACGTACGCGTTTCTGCAGCAGCGGAGATAAAAAAAAAATAATGTCCAAAAATGAAAAGCAGCGTTTTTCATTTTCACACCCATTTTATTTGGCAACAATACCAATTTTTCAAAAGTTTCAAAGAAGGATGGAGGATTTGATTTAAAAGACAGAAATTTAAATGATACTTTTTGTCAAAATAAATTATGTGTCTACTAAAGAAAGGGTATTTTTAATCAAATATGCAGTATGTATCAATATGTAGGCAAGTTAAGTTTTAAATCTAAGAAAATATTCCTTAGATTTAAGTGTTTTATCTATAGGGTGAACAGAAGTACTGCATTTTGAAATACGGTTTAGGCTTTTCTTCAACTATGTCGATATAAATATCCAAGTCCATATTCGTTTGATTTTTTCAAACAAAAACATAAAAATGTTTTATGAAAATTTTATGATAATTTCCTAGTTGAAAATTTAATCTCCGAAACAAATTTGGGGTAAATATTCATCTTTAAATTTGAGAAATACTGAGCATTTAATAATTTAAGTACTAATTATCGTTATTATATTTAAACTAATAAACTATAACTATGATAACAGCTACAAATTATAAATTGTCCTAAAAGTTCTTAATAAGATGTTTTTGTAAACCTTACAGTATTTAATAAGAAATGTTTTCCTTCTCATTTCATTTTGGAAAGCTGTACGTACAACAAGACAATTAAATTATTAAATTCGCCCAAATTTTTTATTTCTTAATATTTTATCAAAATGCATAGTTTCATTATTATCTTATACTATAGATATATCATCCCCTAAGGTCAAAAACCCTGCCCAGTGATTAACTTTTCTTTCTACCAGAAACTTAAATATAGCTCCAACGAACAACATTAGCGGAAATTAAGAAAATCGCAAGACTTTACTACCTCTTAAACTATAAAGTGTTCCCTGGTACAACCCCGTAGTGACGTCACAAATTGGCGACCTTTCTTCGGCCAGCGTCTCCGAAAATGATTGCATTTGGCCTATTTTCCCTTTTAACCACTTATGGACAGTTAGTGTCCTGATTTAGTGGGAGGTGCACAAAAAACAAGTGGGAAGGGTTTTTGTTTGCGCCAAAATGCTTAGAGCATTCTAAAAATCTATAGTAAAAGGAATAGTGTATAGGCATGCGACACTTTATTCTTAAAAATGAAGTGTAATGATGTTTCCAAATTTATAGATTATCATATTATAAAGAAATTAAAGTTATTTAGACTAACAAACAATAAATATTTTATTGCAAGTTAGAAATTTTAATTGCAATTAAAGAATATCAGTATATAATACTAATATCTAACTAAATTTTTATGTACGCACAAGTTTCATTACAAAGCCTCTAAACCTACAGAAAGCTTAACCTTAATACTTCATCTAAAGTTCCTGAACATGATACTTATTGAAAACTTACTTTGATTCTGTAATATAGTTTTTAAGTTCATTATTGTTTATTTAATATAAATATAGTCTTACTTCGTTGTACGAAATGGCTAAACTAAACATATTATTTAGATATTCTTAAATACATCGAAATACTTCCATCCTTATTCCATCTATTTTGGTAAAAGTGTCTGAGTTTTATTTAACAGTGTATTGCTCAAGAAACGTTTTTAAAAAGACATGATGAAAATGTTTAAGTTTAACCCTAATGCATGAATTTTTATTTTCGTCCCAAAATAATATATATATGTTTCTTTGATACTCAACATTATGAGGAAAATACTGAAAATAATTTAACTGCATTAGAATTTAAATAATTTCAATTTTTTAAATTTTCTCCATACGACAAAAATCAACTACAAAATTCCAATTTTGATAATAATGATTAGAAAACTACTAAATATATTTCAAAATAACCTTTTTTAACTATGATTAATTTTTCACAACAATTTATTTGTACTTAGTACTAATATTATTATATTTTGAATACTGCGAAACACGTTAATTCACAACAGTTAGAAACTTCACTCTTTAATTTTGAATACACTTTTTCTACTATCACCTATGAGGATTATTAGTAACTAAAACTTTAAAATGGAATGTAATAGATGAAAAAACACAGATTTGTCGAGAGGGAGCTCCACTTTAATAGAATAAATTGGATTATGTTACTTGTTGCCAAACGTTAACAGTATGCATTAGAGGGTTAAGAAGTAACTGAATACTTATAAAGGCCAATAAAGAAAGTTTTATTGTTATTCAAAATTCTCATCAATAATAATAACTTTTTCATAATGGGAAAATCGTAATCACATTAATCATATGATTGGTTACATGTGAACACTTGAGTACCCATCTGGTTGAGTTCTCTCGGTAAAATTACAATCTGAATATAATTCAACATACAAATTGCGCTTTTATTCATTGTAATACGAGTGCCAAAATTGGTTAACTTAAGGGGGGATCATAGTTAGCAAAAACCAAAAAATCGAATTTTTGAAACCAGTATTTTCTGATAGATAGAAGCCCAATCTATCGAATAAGACCAATTTTGTATCGATCGGCTAATTATTTCTTATAAAAAATTTAAATTATAAAAATAAACAAATGTGCCACGCCTCCTTTGAATTACTAATTGATGGAGATTGAACTCCTTTGAATTACTAAATGATACTGTATGCTTGTATCATTTATGTATTTCATTATAAAACATGATTTTTCTGTGTTGATATTTGAAAACTATTCACTGGCTCAATGTAAAAAAAAAAATTCCTGACGATTTACATGAAATTCGGTTAACAAGAAATGTTTCGGTGGTCATTTCGAGTTCGTGTTAACGGGATCGACTGTATTTGTTTCTCGCGTTTTTCTCAAAACTATAATTTTCAACACTTAGGTACACTTTTCTCCAAATCTATTGAATATTTTTTAATATTTTTTTTGGTGTGTTATAAAGCCATTTTAGATCTATTTAAGTCACCTAATTTAGTCTTACAAATTAAAAAAAAATATTTTATTATTTTACACTTTTCTTCGTTGAAAATCAGAATTTTTATGAATTCAGAATATAATATTTTTAAAATGAAATTTAAAAATTATTTTAGGCCAAAAAAATAGGTGACTTAATTAGATCTAAAATGGTTTTATAACACACAAAAGAAATTATGAAGAAATACTTAATAGATTTGGAGAAAAGTGTACCGAAAAAATACATGTATTTTTGAAAATTCGTAATTGCATGTTTCAAAATATGTCTTTTTTCAAGAATAATAATTTTTAAAAATAAGATTCTTAGGTGTAAATATAATAATAAAAGTACAATTTATAATTTGATACAATTTTTTTTATTGTGCTATAATTTTTAAATGATTTAGAGCCTTTCGAAATCAATACTAAGAATTGGTCATTTTTGCTGTCGCTAACTATGATCCCCCCTTAAACAGTGCCTAAAAGAATGGGTCTCAATTCCAGGGATTGCACCGAATATTCAATAAGGCTAACTCACCAAAAGCATCCCCCCCCAAAAAAGCATAACTACCTTAGTTAATGTTTTCTTCTGGAATATTGAACTTTTTTAAAACTGATAACCATCCCAAAGAACTTCATTTAAGAAATTGTAGTTTATTTTCAAATATGCTAATAAATACAGCAGCCAGCGTTAGAAAAAAAAAGCAGAATCAAGTTAAGCCAATTTGAAGAGTACAGGCGAAGAACCGCTTGATTTATTAGGAATCGTTCCGTAATTGGGTCTGCTTGGCGGACATTGGCGACAGAAAAATGGTTTCTCTCTTTCTTCTTCACTTGGTCCAAGCGTCAGAATCGTGCATCACGTGAATCTCGGTAGGTAGAGACTGGTTTGCTTACACCAGTTTTGGCGATTAGTCGCTATCATCGCCTAAGAGGCTGATGAGGAATGTCTTCTACGAAATTAAACGGTTTTTCTTCCCGTAATTCTCATTTTTATATTGCTTTAAAAAAAATACTGATAATTATTTCGAAGTAATTAAGACAAAAATCACTAGGAAAAAAAGTATAAACAAATCAATATTCTTCATTATCTCGTGCATCGATGATAAATTAACACAAACTATTAAAGGTAATATAAGTTTATCAAAATTATTTCCAAAAATATTTAGTTAAGGAGCAACGACCCCACGGGAAACACTTCTTTATTTTCTTTCATGGTATTTAAATTTCAAGAGGAGAATTCGAGGAGTGGTAGAAAATAAATTATCTACTATAATCGTTCAAAGTGTCATTTCTGAAACTGGATAAGTAATCGATGTGCTTCCAAATTTCAAAATAAGACAGTGACGGCAACGGAATTTTAAAGATGCGAGCCATTGCTTTGGTATAACCCTTTCAGTCTTAGTGATGCCATTCGGAATCATCACTTTCAATATTTTTTTTCCAAATGTCTATGTCCCGTTATGACGGTTTTTCATATTATAAATGTAGCTGAATTACAGGTCTCTATTATCCCACTTTTTGAAATTGGTTTGAATATTATTCTTAATTTTCAATGAATAATTTTTTACAAAATTATCTTAATTATAGAGACCTGTAATTCAGCTACAGTTATCATATGAAAAACCGTTTGTAAAAATATTCAATATAGCCGGAGAAATATGGCTTAGAAAATAATTTTTTCGTTGGATTAACATAGAGGTACTTTGGCTGAAGACCCACGGTTAATTGGCCTAATTGTTGTGAGCAGGGCATAACGTGAATATCGTCAATGTATAAATTTGCAATCAAATGTAAATTCAAACTTAATTTAATTTCACTTCTCTGGTTTCATCGTATTCTTGCTTAACAGGCTTGACCCTCGTAACATTCACTCTTAAAACAAAAGAGTGAAATCCACTCCAGTTGGAGAAGTGCATTTTCGACACCGTAAAGGCATGCATATTTACTCAGACTGAGTTAAAATCACTCGTTTGGAGTGATCCTGTCGGAGGTTTAACACACAAAGGATCCACTCCAAAAGGAGAAGTGCATTTTCCAGTCTGGAGGAGTGAAATCCACTCAGACTGAGTTAAATTAGGAGTGTTTGTTTTAAGAGTTTTAACACACAAAGGATCCACTCCAAAAGGAGAAGTGCATTTTCCAGTCTGGAGGAGTGAAATCCACTCAGACTGAGTTAAATTAGGAGTGTTTGTTTTAAGAGTGTTCAAGCTCTTTAGTAGGGTGTTGAAGTAGTACTTGGAAAAGTATCGTAAAATTTAATTTTTTACAAGTTAGTAACATTATATGCTCTAAAATTTCGATCCTCTATCAAAAAAAAGTTATCTCAAACTGAGAAAATACTTTAGAAAATAGCAAAAAACTTTAATTTGACCAATTGATTATAGAATTTTCCCCCAACTAATTACAAAAGAGTTGTAGCTTCCACCTTTCAGGGTAAAAAAGCATCATGGAATGTAAGATAAAACGCTTTATAAATTGGACACGTAACATAATATTTCAACTAAACTTTCGTGGGCGTATAAAACCGAATGATCCGACTTCCAAGGTGTAAACATACCTTGCTTTCACTTTACTTTCTATTTGATAGAAGCAACAAATCTTCATTATTCTCATAGTATATCCGAATCTAACAAGTTTTTCCTTACCTTGAATTCCGGGAAATCTGTTTCAAAGGTTTATTTCAATTGAATGAAAATTTTCTAGGGATCGAGGATTGAAATAGAAAGCATATTTTTTTCCTATTTTATGGTTGACTTTTTTTCATTGCTTTATCGAATTATAAATGAGATGGCTTAAACTCGAATATATTTTAACTTATTTAGAACAAAACGGTAATCTTTATCCTGAGCGGATTTTAATACTCTAAGATTGACAATGAAGGCTCTATTTTAATGTAAATTTAAAAACTGCTTCTTAAACTTTTAGAATTGACTCTCAGCAAAAATTGAAGAAAAACGAAATTGTTGCTAAGCTACATTTAAAACGAACAATTATAGAGTGTGATTAATTTTTAAAATTCTCGAACTTAAGGTATCCGACTACGTTGAAATCGTATTTTTCGGCAAAAAACAGAATTTTTTTTATAATCTTAAAATAAAGCACTACTCTTTAAGATTCTAAAACTCTCTTTATTTTGTTTGTGCGGCAAATATTTTATAACTCCATTGGTACCCCATTGATACTCCATTATACGAAAACGGCATTCAAATCAATTAGAAAAGACCACTAGTAGAAAATTGCGATCTACAAGAAAAATTAACAACATGAAACTTGAAGATGAATAATGTCTTATGTACCAAAAAGAAGATTTTCCTGCTAATTGAATGTAACCTCAAACTTTAAATTGATTTTCTGCAAAATGAAAATTTTGAACATTTTCTTCTTGACACACCATATTTCTCAAAAAGTACTTAACTGAATATTTTCAAATTTTGTGTGCATATTTGTTACACTATTATCTAGGGAATAGACTACAGACTAGTAATTTCAAGCAATATTTTAAAAATTATAACACTTACTATCATAAATGGTAGAAAAAAAAGTACATTAAAATCTTTAACTTAGCTTCGACAACTCATAACTTTTTATTGGTGCAATAAATATCTAAGATTGTAGTCTATTCCCTAGGTATCAAACTAAGATTTATTAATTTATTATTATTTTTAAAAAATCTTAAATATTTTTTTAGTTATAAAGTCTATAGTAAGGGCAAAAAACATCACAATTTGCTTACAAAATCTTAAATTACACAGAATATATTTATTTAAAATAAAAATTGTGACTTGTTATTATTACTAGTTGTGTTGGTGAACAAAAAAATACATAAAATATAAGTATTAAAATTTAATTAAAAAAATAAGTGTCAAACGTAGTCGGATACCTTAAGCTCTCTCTGACCATAATGTGGAATAAAAAGAGAAATGCGGGATATCTAGCTACTGCTAGGCATGTTATAAATTTTTTCTCAAGGTATTGAATTTACAAAGAACGTACCAGTACAAACGAACGTACATTTCCTAAGAACGGAACTCGTGCTTGCATGTTTAGTTATAGAGCAATACAATATAGTAAAAATTTATTGCAATTTGCATATGTTTCAATTAAAATTTATGCGTGTAACAAAATTCCAAATTAATAAAAAAAAACTTTAAAAATACATAGTCAGGAGTGATTTTTATTACAGGACTACGGTTAGTATATTTAATTTTACTGCTTTTGTGCCATTAAACCAGAACATCCATCCATATTCAATTTTAAACCAAATAAAATGTACATTAAGCAGGGAGTCCGTAAGAGAATGTCCAAGTTTTAATGGTATATTACAGGAGTTTATTTTATACTAAAAACACAAATCATACATGAAATTGAAGGAAAACTTACGTAGTTTTCCAGAAGTGCTCAATGTGTGCGCCTTCAGTGGTACGGCACACATCCAAACGAAAATGGAATTCTTCCCATACTGTCAGCAGCAAGTCCGGAGTAATGGAAGCAACTGAATGTGCTATTCTACCTTTCAAGGTTGGTAAATCGTGAGGTAGGGGTGGGACTCTGATGGAAATATTCTTTATTCGCAATTTTAACAACTGTCGAACAATTGCAGCTGATACTATTACAATTTGAAACTGACATTCTTTCACTTACACCCTTTATTTTGCAGAAAAATCTACCATTTCAAGATTTATTATTTTGTATGAATAGCCATATACGTAACGCATAGTTCTGAATAACGCTTTTATTCTCCAAAAGTGCAAATGTACTGTTTATCATTGAATTGCCTATAAATGAATTTTGAGTACCGCAGGTTAAATCTAATTTCACAACATTAATATTTTTGTTCTTGTACTTTGTCTCAAGTATCTTCATTAAGCCCTTCTTTAATGCACCATATTTATTTTATTATAAAAAGCAGTTACATATTAAATATATATTTGTTTTCAATAGATTTTGTATAAGTTCTCGAATGCTTTTAAAAAGAACAGTTATTTAAAAACAAAATAGTACAAAAAAAATCTTGAGTAAATCACAGTATATTTAGGTATTAAAATATATTTTAAAATCTAGGTTCAAAACCGAAATGCTACTAAATTAGACTAGCACAATTTTATGTATCATTATCAAAATGTAACGCAATGTATCATAATGTATCGATTTTAATTTAAAAATTTCAATTATCTTAAAATGTTCAATTGATCTATGAATAGATATAAATTTACATTAAAGCAAAACCATATTATTTTCACTTTTGCAGCAAAATCGTGTTGAAGAGCTGTTAATTAATTTATAAGCTAATTCAATTTTCATCGACACTAAAAAACGATTAATTTTTTATAAGAAGACCTCCTACCAAATATAACCATTGTCTTTTCCATTAGAAGGTCTAAGGATCCAGGGACGCTTTAACTAACTCAGATCAATTTTGCATAAAAAATCTAAAATTTAAAAAGTATAAACCGTAAAAAAAACTTTAAATATACATAAAAACCGTATTATTCTAGCGCTTTTGTTCTCTTTAAGTGTGGATCTATTTGTTTATAAGCTAATTCAATCGTATTTACACTTTATATTACGCAGACACTCGAAACTGTAAGGAAGACCTCCTACCACATAAAACCCTTGTATTTTCAATCGAATCCAGGGGCGCTTAAACTAACACATATGGCGACCTCAAATTCGATTTCTTTTGAGTGCTTTTGCCGTCTGGATGAAGAAAACAAACAGAAGTAGTACTACTTCTCAAATGGAAGTAGTACTTGTAAAAGACAAAGAAAAAGAATCTTCCAGATTGTCCCGAAGAAAATTGACTTGTTCTAGAGGTGATGTCCTCAAAAATTAGACAGTGATTGCTATTTTGGACAGTTTTTGGTCGAGTTGCGAAGAAAAAATTGTTTTGATTGCTTATTATTTGTGAAAAATTAAGTTTTACGATAGAAATACAAGTTTGTTGTGCCGCTTTGATAAACAAGAGTAAAAGAGCAATTAGATCCATAAATATCAAGAAATAAAGCTACTTGAAAGGTTATCTTAAATAAAGAAATTAGAAGATAAAATAAGAACAATTGAAATTGGAACAAACATGTTAAGGTTATGTCTTTAGCGAGAGATTTTTAAAAACAAAAAGAACGAATAAACAATGCATCGCAGTCATCGTACCTATTTGTCAAAATATAATGGCTCTAACATACTAAAACCACTTGTTAAAAAAAATCCACGTAAAATGTTTTTTAACAATTTAAAAAAATTTTCGTTAAAATTTACTTCAACAGTTTAAAATGTAAATTCCGTAATAACGGAGAACTTATACATAAAGTGAAAAACCATTAGATTTTGTATGATTTTTTAAAAACAATTTCCTAAGCCAAATTCCAATTTTTATAAATTCGTTTGACTTGATATTTGTGGATATTGATTGCCTTGATCTTTATGGTTATTGATTGACTTAAACTTTATGGATGAACTTGATGAAAATTTATGCTTAAGAACATGAACTAATACAAAAAATTCCCTCGCCTGCAAAAAAATTTGAAGCCTAGTGTAATGTGCAGCGTATTTTCCTAATAAACGTGAACTGTAGAGAGACGCAAGAAAAAATATCATAATCTAGTTCATATTCGTTACTGCAATATTATAAACAAAAATTTAGATATTTTGTATTAAAAAAATAGATAAAAATTCAACCAGTTATAACGTAATCTGAAAAAATAATATTTGTGTGGATTTCTTTTCAATATATTTTTTGTTAACAAAATACATTTTGCACATCAAACATTTTAAAATGATGAATTAAACCGCGAAATCTACACTATTATAAGCATAAGTTCGATTATTGTTAATAGTTTTAGTGATTTTTGATGTTATTTTGACATCGAGGATAAATGCAAAATATATACAGGGTGGTTATAAAATAACGCTCGCTATTCGGAGTTGTCTGTAGCTTGAATAAATAATCCAAATGCATTAAAAATCATTTACTAATCAAGAAGGGGGAAAAAGAATGGAATCATAAAAAAAAGATAGAATAATAAAAAATAATCATAAAAAAGAATAATCATAAAAAACAAACTCGTCTCTTGACCAGAATCTAAATTACGAGGTGTCGTCAATTATGGCCAATTACGGCCAACACAGCTAATCCCGCCTCGTAATTTAGAACCCTGGTCAAGAGACGAGTTTCTTTTTTACGAAAAAGAATGGAATCATAAAAAAGAAACTCGTCTCTTGACCAAGGTTCAAATTACGAGGCGTAGCCAATTATGGCTAATTACGGCCAACACATCCAATTACGCCTCGTAATTTAGAACCCTGGTCAAGAGACGAGTTTGATTTTCATGATTCCATTCTTTCCCCCTTCTTGATTAGTAGGAGTCTCAAAGTTTTTTGCATTTGGATTATTTATCTACAGACCACTCCGAATAGCGAGCATTATTTTATAACCACCCCGTATGTAAGGGTATTTGTCACTTAAACCATATACACTAGATCTTTAATTCGCGAGATCAACAAGGATAAGTTACCAATCTTTAAGTAGTTATCTTATTAAGGGGATTACCAAACTATTTAATCAGTGCCACAGGAAAAACAAATCTTTGCCATCTTTTCTCGGAAGGCTTAAGAAATATAGTGACGCATGCTAAGAAGTTCAAGAGAAACTAAAGATTGGATAAAAGTTACATCATAACTAACAAAATTAGTTACTTTACATATTGAATAATAACTTCAAACTTTCGAGTATTCCATGCTTAGTTAGTTTTATTTAATTGATAATTAAACAATTATTAATTTGTATCGGAAATATTTTTATTGTTTTAAATGTAACACGAAGTCGATGATGAAAATTATGTTCGAGTTAAAACTTGTCATACGTTTTTTACGAAACAATATCACAAGAATTATATTGTTTGTAACGTTACTTTTTAAATGATTAATTGCTTACGGTTTAATAAACATAACGATTAATTAAATTTAGAATTTTTATTTAAATTAGGTAAAATTTTAATAATTACATTAAATAAACTAATTATTACATTAAATAAACTATTAATCGTGTATCTAAAAATAACTTGCCTCTCAAGGGAGTCTTTGGCGCGATTACCCAATTAAATTTAGAATTTTTATTTAAATTAGGTAAAATTTTAATAATTACATTAAATAAACTAATTATTACATTAAATAAACTATTAATCGTGTATCTAAAAATAACTTGCCTCTCAAGGGAGTCTTTGGCGCGATTACCCAAGGATACCCCAACAACAAAAATGTTTGGGACAGCAACTGATAAATGATTGCATGTTAGTGTACTCCTAAGAATTTGCTTTGTAGATAGATGATGTAACGGTTTATTACTATATCAAAAGGTAATAAATTATCTTACTCAGTAGCTATATCCTTGAAACTAGGTTAAGATATTTATGCTGAAAACAAAGACTAATTCCTTGTAGGGTAGACTGACCAGTGAGTGAACAGGCCCCAGTGAATGAACAGTTGGTAAATACATTTAAAAAATATGGATATTTTTACTTTTTTTGGTTGTTAGTAAGACTTGTTAAATAAATACTGAGCATGAAAACTCTCAATGAATCTAATTGTTTTTAAACCCAGTTGTTTTTTAGTTATTTAAAAACTCTAACTTATAAAATGTAAAAAACACTAGCACCTTAAAAATTAACATTAAAAACTAAAATGTCGTAGTCTGAAGTTGAAAGCTGAAGCATTGAAACCTAAAATATGTTTGCTTAAACACTCTTAAAGCAAAAGGCTACTTTATCGTTTGCAGAGATAAAAAAAAATTGTAAAAATCATAGGAATATAATTACCCTGTCTTTACCTGACACGGTATTACTTATCAAAGCACCAAACAGATCAAATTAAAGAGACATTTATCAAAATACATTGAATAATTACACTATATTATTGTTTAAATTTTATAATATCAGAATATCTCCCTACCTGAAAAGGTTATATGCTTCCGACTATTTCTAGCATCTTTTCCATTGACAACTTTCCGATAACTCTGACTAGTAATAAACAGAGGTTAGGTTAAATTATGTTAAGGGGGTAGAGGTAATTCATCATTTCAGGCTGTCTATTTCAAGCCTACTTGTTTTTTAAGGAGCTTAAACAGAGCCAATTACGCCTTGTAATGTAGAACCCTGGTTAACAGACGAGGTCGACACCTGAACCGGCACCCTTAGCAAAACAGTGGATCCATCGTTAGGGACTTTCAATAAACAGATTTAACGAGCACGTATATCGCTGTGTACTCAGGATTTTGTAACTATAAATTAAAATTATCTCTCTTATTAAACAAGAATGCTTACAAAATCTACCTTTGTTACTTACATTTGAAATTACTACATAACGTGATTAATTTTCGTTCTCAAAGATCAGAATATTAATAATACACAATATTAAAATTAATTTGTTATTCTTTTTTCTAACTACAGTGACGCTTTGACTCGCACTCGAGTACAACATTAATTCCACTAAACCAATATCAATATGACAACCCACTCTATCGTAGGTTTGGATTTTAATTAGAATATCTCTATCAAATAAAATTATATATCAACTAATAATCCAACTGAGAGGAATACAAACGCATAAACCCGTCAACTGACTGCCCTGTTTTCCAGCAATACAAAGCCTTTTTTTTCCAATATTATTATTTTTTTAATTTTAAAATTTAAAGCTTCGAGAAGCATTTCGTCACTTAAGTTCCCGCGTGTGCTATCTCACTTTGCACAACGGTAGAAATTTACTGTACGGTAGCCATTGGCAAACTTTCCAAAATCTTGCCAAAAGTCGGCCGGAAACCCAACCGAAATGAGCAAATAACGGTCATATAGGGTTTCCGAATTCCGTCATCGTTGCGAAGTCAAAGAATTCGAATCATCAGTCGAAGTCAGACAGCTGCCACACAAAATTATTTATTGCCAAAACCGAAAAAAATCGCGCCAAGGATTACCGTACAGTAAATCTGATCCTTGCACAACAATGAGATAGCACACATGGGAACTTAAGTGACGATTTATTAATCTAAATAAAGTTTCTTTAGAAACATTTAAACAAAAATAATGAATAAGTTTAAAATTTAAACACCATACCAGAAAAACAACTTTTATACTCTGGCCAAATTGAGTATCCATCAGATAGTTATTTTAAGAATAGATATTATCATGGTGGTAACTTTGGGGTGTAATTGCTGACAGTAGCCAGAAATATTTTAGAATGAAAAAAAAATACACAAATTAACCCACTGATGGACCCAGACATATGAAGCCGCCACCTGACTGTCAGATTTTGCAACAACACATAGAAAATTTATAAATATAATCATTTTACTAAAGCTTAAAGTATGAAAGAATCATTTATACTCGTCTTCCACAGAAATACGTAAAAATTAAAGAAATTAAATATTTAGTTTAAGGGGACGCGAAAAATTTAAATTCTATCTCAAGCGTTCAAATTAAACTATTTTTACAAAGAACTAACATTCAATAAACATATACAAAAAAGTTATTAATATTGAAACGTCAGTTTTTTTAAAAAAAATAAAAAATGTTAAAATATTAACGTTTTTTTCTTTTTTTTTCAAAATACTACTCCTCCTACAATTTAAGGAATTTTTTTAATTATTTTTTTTTTAAAATGTTCCCACAACATCCATTAATAAAAGTTGGTATGGATATTGAGCTATCAGTTAAACAAAAATAGTTATGTAGAATTATGTATAAAAATAGCCAAAAAATAAGATTTTTTTCTAAATTTTAAATTTCATCACTATTTAAAAAAAATTCTAATCACACTAGACATTATCCCATACCAACTTTTGTTCATGGTATATGCCTTCAAACAGGATTTAAAAAATTTTTTGAAGCTCTACATTTATTAACTTAAAAGCCTTTGGCTTTTAACCATTCATAAGCTAGAAAATTTATTTAAAAAAAATCAACAGAAAACTTCAAAAACAATTTTACAAAACCCCCCATCTTATTTTCAATAAACCTCTATCATTATAAAGGATTTCTTCTTTTTTTGCAATATCCTTATATCACAGAATTCTCTATTATGTTTAATTATTTTCTGGGCAGCCCTAAATTTTGGTTACCGCGTCCCCTTAAAAATATATAGTTCAGTCTCATGCAGTAGAAACAAATTCACTCGTCAGCTAATTTGCTTTGCTTATAACCAGGGCCGTGTGGTATGTTTTTTTCATATGATGCAAATCATTGAAATGCCGCTCTTGATTTTATTAAAAAAGTTTTCATACTAATTATATTATAACCAGGGCCGTCGCTAACAAAAATCGGCTGGGGGGGGGGGGGGGGCGTGAAGCACACTTTTGCCGAATAAAATAATATTATTTTTTATTTTCATGGATTTTAAAAATTTAAATTTAATTACCTTTAGTTTTTTGCAATTATTAATTAGTTTTAATTAAACTTATAATAATTAAAAAAGGTTAACTACTTTTGATAAAAATTTAAATTGCTTTTACAAAATTACTTATTTTTAATACCTGCATTTTACACACCTTTTCATTCTACATAATTAGTCGGGTGGAGGTTATACCTCATAAAAGGAAGGACCGAGATCCAGTCAGACATACAACTATTTTTTTTTATAAAAATGCGGATATCTTTATGGGAGGGTTATAATATCCTGATGGTTTGTTAATCAGTGGGAAGAGGGATCGATTGGCGTAAAGTAAAAGTTAACATAATATACAAGTCAGCACTGTGTTTAAGTGTACACCCGTGCAACACCGGTTAATTATGCCAGTTATTGACTTAACTCTGTTAAAGACTGACTGTTTTTAACTGAATCAGTTAAAGACTTAAATATAATCATAATAAATTATTATAATTATGGGGTTAAACTAAAATTGCTTGGTTCGGCTGCGTGGAGGAAACATTCACACATTTTAACACATTAAGGATAGAAATTTAAACTATGGAAAATACTTAATTTTTTTACAAAATATAAAAAAAGAAGTACGTTTTCAAAATATTTGCTTATGATAGAAATAAAATGCTTTTAAAACAAAAACGTGCGTTAAAAAAAATGTTGCATTCTAAACATTTAATATTACATGTGTTTACAAAGCAAGAGTTCGAATTGAAAAATGTTTTATTTATTGACACGCAATTTAATTGTAAAATTTACATTGGTCATTTTTATTTTTAATTAAAAAAATATTATAGGTTTTTTTTTTTTTACAATTTAGATTATTTTAAGTACAAGTACATATATAAAAGATAATTTAGCTCCCTAAAATGATACAATTATATGGATAAGTAACTTATATAATAAATTTAAAAAAAAATAGTAATTTTTTTTACCTTATTTAGAACGAAAAATCCAAGTTTCTTCTAATAATGATAAATCACACGTACGAGCATCAATGCATCGACGAAATAAAACAAAAAACACAATAGACACGGTACGTTTTTCTCTCAAACTCCGACTGTACAGTTTAAAAAATAAAATAAAGGCACAAGACTTCCCGAGATCACGTGACCTCCGCAAGTGGCCAGTCAAAGCATTGAAATTGAAAGACAAAATTAGCCAGCAGTTTAACAACAAAAAGCAACTACCCAATTGGAATCCAATGTTCGTCCCCTTATGTGACCCGACCCCCCTTGTCGCCATGTGTGGTCATCAGCTCATCACTACTTTTATTACTTAAAAGCACATGTCTGGACGTAAACTAATCCAACAAAAGGCTGAGATGTTGAGGTTCCGGCAAAAGAAAACATTTTGAAAGCCTCATCTACTATCTACGGTTCCTTGAAAGTAATTTTACTTTCCCTTTTCGGAACAATCAATAGAAAATTTCGTGGGAAGCCATACAAATTCATGTTACATTGGATCTTTTCCCACATAAAAGAGATAGAGAACAATTCTACAGTAACTCTAAGTGACGCTTGTCTAGACTAGACACCTTTTGTGCCTTGGGAAACAGCGAAACACAACCCACTATCCCAATATAGGTTGTAAAATCATTTAGATAGATAAGATATTCCTTCAGGGCCCTGGGTACGGGTACCCTATGTATAGAAATACGAAGAGGCTTTTTCCTAGCTTTCTGGAAAGGGGAAAAAAGGGGATACAATCGGGGGGGGACAATCGGACCACCCACCCCTTGTCTGAGAAAACGAGTAGTATTGTAAGCTTTTTGTGTGTTCCATGATAGATTTTTAGGTTTCTATCTGTGGATACTATTTTGAGATTCCTTGGTTCAATCACGTTGGGCGTTATGCTATGCTATAAAGGTGGACAGTTAGTAAAATCTAGTTAAGTGTTTAATTTTGCAGTGCAGATCTAGGTTGATATTGCAATACATTTTTTTAATTACAAAACTTAGTGGTAAAATTATAACATTAGGAATAAATCAGTTTTAACTAAAAATTAGATTTGCCAAGTATTTCATTTTCTTATTACACATTACTCATTCGTAAAATGGCTAAATCTTAATTTAAAAATATTCTTTAAGAAAAATATATTCATATATATCTGATACAAAATTACTGAATTCGATGAAATAGAAGTAAAATAATATAACTCTACTTTTTAAAACAGCTGTTATATAAAACATTTGACTGATTGTTTTATATAATGTACACACTCTTAAAACAAACGAGCGATTTTTAACTCAGTCTGAGTTAATATTCACTCCTTTCCAGTGTTGAAAATGCACTTCTCCTAATTGATTGGATTTCACTCTTTTGTTTTAAGAGTGTAAATGCTTTAGATCTTTTGCAACTCCTTTGAGAATATATTTGTAACACAAGTCAAAATTGTTGCTCAGGGACCAAGTTTAAACTCAATTACTATTTTTTTTAAAGTAAAATGTTATAACACTTACTTTTACAAAAGAAATTAAAGTATATATCGAACTCTTGTAAGTGTTGTTAAATCTTAATGCAAATAAACTCACCATATTTCCCTTGAAAAAACATATTCTCCTTAAAAAAACTGCTGTGTAATTCTCCATTGTCAGTTGGAATAGAAGCAATTGTTTTAGAATGCTACTGTTTTAGAATTTCCCAGCACATGTGAACGAGCCTGTAGTCACCAGTTTGGAACCCAAATAAAAACAAAACATGCAAACATGTCTCCAAGCAGCGGCTTTTTTGCAGACCGCCCTCTCTCTGTTGAATATAAGAAACCGAAAGAAAGAGCGCATGGGGATTAATACCCCAATTCCCGCTCAACCCCGCCGGATATCCAACCCCGCCTTTCCCCTTGGCCAGCTCGGGCCTGTATTAGATCTATTTTCCTTCTCACTATTTCGGATATTCATTAGAATTGCCGCTCTTTTTCTTTCTATTTTTGAACATTTAGAAGTATTTATTTTACACAGATTTAGTAAATACTAAGTTAATTTTTTGAAGCAGTATTTAAAAAAAATATGGTTAGAATCTCGAATTTTGCCGCCCCTACTCAATTGCCGCCTGATGCGGCCGCTTCTCTGCATCATAGCACCACACGGCCCTGCTTATAACTCAGAGGGTTTTAAAAACAACCTATGAAAAATCAGTTAAAATCTTCTCAAATAAATCAAGCATTCAAAATCAGAGGGAAAAGGTCCTCAAACAAACGCAAGGCTTATATAGACAATGTGTATTCATTAATACTTGTGAACAATATGATGTGTTAAATCGACATTGAATAAAATATAAGTAGATTTTCAGTTATGAATATCTTTGTTTTCCCATCCTTGAGTTGCTTGTTAGAGTGGACAGATAGGCATACATTTGTGGCCTCTCTGCATTCACAAAGATCGAAAATAATGTCATAGACAATGAGCTCAAAGCTTAAAAGGACTCATTTGGGAATTTCACATCTTGAAAATCGTAATGTAATAAAAGGTGACTAGTTTCTTGTATCATTGTAAAGAACGAAAGGAACTAAAAGGCTAAAATTAATTTGTTTTGTGAATATCACGTATTTTGTATTTTTAATAATTTTTTTAAATTAGAACTTAATGCTTACTCCATTTTTTACTAACTTCAAATTTTTTTAAAAAATATTAAATATGTGATTTTCACAAAACAAATTAATTTTAGCCTTTTAGTTCCTTTCGTTCTTTACAATGATAAAAGAAACTTGTCACCTTTTATTAAAATTGTGGCGGTAATTGACTTGCGAATGTTTTCCATTGGAATAACATTACGATTTTCAAGATGTGGAATTCCCAAGGGAGTCCTCTTAAGGTAGGCGAATACCCAAAATTCCCCGAAATTCTAAAATTTTTACTATTACTTAAATCTTTTCCAAATTTGGCACAATGATTTCAAATATAATGAATAATACTATTTAGGCATTATTTTTCATTTAAATATAATTTATTTATTTTAAACGGTGTTCGTCTACTAAAAAAAGAGGTTTGCGCTAACAAGCCTGCCATATTGAATTTTCCTCCTATAAACATTAATTATGTGTTAAATTCTTCGCTTTGAACTGATGCATGCAATGACCCTCTAGAGTTGCATACAAATTACGAGAAAAGAAGTTATTAAGAAAAATGTTATGAATTATCTAAAAAAAAATTATATTAACTTACACTTGATATTTTTTTAAAAAAAAACTAGTATATTTACACCAGATGTTACAAGTTCATGGCACAGATATATATTGAAATAGCATCTGTAAAAAATTTCAGGTAAATTAATGTAAAACTTTTTATGCTGGAAGTGTTAGCATAAACCCCCTTTTTTTAAGTTGAAAAACACCGTTTAAAATAAATCAATTATATTTAAATAAAGAAAATTACCTAAAAAGCATTGTTCACCATATTTAAAATCACTATGCCAAATTTGGAAAAGATTAAACTAATATTAAAAATTTTAGAATTTTGGGTATTCGCCTACCTTAACCATAAAAATTATCTTTGGAAGATTTGCCTTTAAATATAAACGCTCTTATTTGTGAAGCGAACACGTTTATTGTGTTTTTTCTTTACTTTTCATGGTTTAAATAAAATATACCAGATGATATACAATTATAGTATTTTGCATATAGTACTTATTCTAATTTTCTATCTGTATGTGTCCTCTATCATTGGGATCATGTTGTTGTGGTTTTTTTTTTCTTTACTTTTCATGGTTTAAATAAAATATACCAGATGATATACAATTATAATATTTTGCATAGACTTGTTTTAATTTTCTATGTGTATGTGTCCCCTATCATTGGGATCATGTTGTTGTATCAAAATAAACAAATAAATATACTCACGACTATAATGTATTGTTTCACTTTAAAGAAATATTATTCAATAAAAAATGCTTAGTTTAATTTTAAAAAATAAAACAATATTGGAAATCAAACTTAGTAAAAAGAAAGGAAAAGATAAAAAATATATTAATATTTATTTTTGGTCAACGATCACTAAGTCTTATTTACTAATTTACACTCTTAAATCAATCGAACGATTTTAACTCAGTCTGAGTTAATGTTCACTCCTTTCGGTGTCGAAAATACACTTCCCCTATAGGAGTGGATTTCACTCTTTTGTTTTGTACAACCTAAAACAATCTTAACCCTTTCAGTCCCAAAAAATTACTACACTACAGAAACATCTGATATTCACAAAATAAGCTTATTTTAGGTCAAAAGTAAGAGTTCCATTAGAAAAAATTCATTTTAATATTTTATATGGTTTTTGAAATAATGCCAAAATTTTTTAACTGTGGAAAACAACAAAATAAAAATATTTATATTACCTAAAAACACTTCGTGTTATATATTTTAAGGTATCCTGACCATGTTATTAAAAAAAAAGTTTGTAATTATTTTAACCAAAATAGTTTAAGGGGTCATAGGAGTCTTAAAAATGTGCAAAGAAGGTACTACAAAACATAGTTTGATCTTTCATGTCATTTTTGAACTACTCAATGTATAAGTATAATTTTTTTATATGTAATTCTACAAGATTTATTTATTATAAAACAAGTTTTAAAATTTATGAAACTTTAGCCAAAACTAAAATAAATGATATTAAACATGAAGCTTTTTGAACACATTGTGATTAGGCTTGCGCGGCAAATTGTGAGGTCAAAATTGAAAAAATGACCAAGAAAATGACTTTATAATGTACAAATATGTACAAACAAAGACTTATGCCTAAATTCTCAGCTCAATTTTAATTAGAAATTATTTTAAGAACTTTTTTCTAAAAAAATTAATGAAAATTTTAAAATTTTGATTTTAAATTTTTTTAAAAATAATTTCTAATTAAAATTGAGCTGAGAATTTAGGTATAAGTCTTTGTTTGTACATATTTGTACAATGTAAAGTCATTTTCTTGGTCATTTTTTCAATTTTGACCTCACAATTTGCCGCGCAAGCCTAATCACAATGTGTTTAAATAGCTTCATGTTTAATTTCATTTATTTTAGTTTTGGCTAAAGTTTCATAAATTTTAAAACTTGTTTTATAATAAATAAATCCTGTAGAATCACATATAAAAAAATTATACTCATTTATTGAGTAGTTAAAAAATGACATGAAAGATCAAACTATGCTTTGTTTCTCTTTTCCTTTGCACATTTTTAAGACTCCTGTGACCCCTTAAATTGGGTTTTAAATATGTGGAACTGAAGTGAACTTTTCATAAATCAGGTAAAACGCTTGCTAGCTATTTTCTAAATAAAAAAATAGTAGTTCTGACTTCTATTGAGATTAATGAGAAACATTGTCTAATAGAACAAAGTGTGAAGATTCGAATGATGTTTGTTTGAATGTCATAACGGGACATAAACATTTGGAAAAAAATATTGAAAGTGATGATTCCAAATGGCATCACTGGGACTACAACATCAAGGGTTAATAGCAAATGAACGATTTTAAGGCGATTAGGAGCTATTTAGGGCGATTACGAGCGATTTAGTAGTTAATTTTCACTCCTTTCCAGTGCCGAAAATGCACTTCTCCTATAGGAGTGGATTTCACCCTTTTGTTTTAAGAGTGTAGATTCCTCAGTAACAACTTTCCCTTTAATTTCCTTCTCCCCTTCCTCCTTTTCTCTTTCTCTCACACGCATTCATAAAAGCTATCCATTTTCACAATTTATACAAAAAAAAAAACACAATTTTAGATTTTTCAGAGGAAAATTAAATTAATTACAATGTTATCTAACTCAAAAACTAACTCGCCATTTTTAAAACTTAATTAAATTTACATCTTTACTCTGCATGTTAAAAAAGCAAATAAAAAATTACGGGAGTAAAATTTAAAAGGTTAAGTGCTTTTTGAATTGACATGGAATGACCCTGTTTACAGTTAGTATATTTGTTACAGACATGCCATGTCGTTAACATTCCAACAAAAACAATACAATTACTCTAAACTGAATAGCTTTAAAACAATAAAAAAAAATCTACAAACGACTCGATTACCTTTTAGACTTTCTCTTCGGGCAAAAGGCCGCGGCTCTTCAATAACTGACCCAGAGCGCTCAATTCATTACAATCTGGTTTTAAATACCCTACGGTAAAATAATGGAAAGTGGGGTGTGGAAGGTAATTGCCAATAGAAAACAAAACTCATCAGAATTGAAGAGCTTATTAGAAGAACGTGCTAAGTGACACATTTGAGGGGACCGGATGTCCGAGTGGTTAGCATCGCAGGCCAGCAGTCTGCGCGCTGTAACGGGGGCGGGTTCGATTTCCGTCTTCGCCCTGGGTATACTTGCTTCCTTTGTGACAAAAAAAAACTCTTTCTGTGTCCGTCTTACTTGACGAAGGCTTATAAGCGGATCTCTAATCAAGCACACGTGCCGGAATATATATGTGTACCTACCTACCGATACATTTGGGAAAAAAATGAAATTTTTGAACCAATGAAACATATCGTATAAAATAATAAGCATCGTATAAAAGTGAATCTTTTCACATTAAGGGGGAAGGGGCGCGCTGGACGGGGGTCTCTTAACTCAAGTGTCTCAATGCTAATCCAATGGGGAAATAAACTATTTCCTCTGCCACATTTCTCCGGCTGTATTTAATATTTTTGCAAGCTGTTTATTTCAAATACCAAATGTAGATAACTTAAAATCCCACTTTTTAAACTGCTTCGAATACTTTTTGTAATATAAATTATTCAAAAAAAATTTAAAATATTCAAAATAATTTCAAAAAGTGAGATTGTCGGGACTTGTAAGGCAGCTACATTTATCACGTAAAAAAAATCCGTCCTTTTTTCTCCATTGGATTAACACTGATGCACTTGCTTTGGAGACCCGCGATTCAGCGCACCCATTAAGACCTTTTAAGGGATAAGCGTATTTTGACTGGAGTGTGAACTTGTTTTCATTGCATGATAATAGAACTTTAATTTAAAATTGAAAATTTAATTTTCTTACTTTTTAAAAAAATTATTTCTGTAGCAGATGATTATAAATTACTTCTTTTTTTCTTCGCATTTTAAAGTTTAATAAAGTTATAAATTTTAGAATTTTTAAAAAAAAAATTATGTGTGTTGCTGGAAAACCTGACGTTCAGATGACGGGTTTATACGTCTGCGTTTAGAGAGTTAACATGACTACATTTAAAGGAATGCGGCAAAAGCGGCCTTTTTCTACGTAAGGGACTAATATAAATGGTTAATTTTAAGAGTTAACCTGGAACTTATAAGTTAGTTATCTGAATGTGCATACTTGTATTATTCATTTAATATTTTTGATAAATATGAAACTTTGATTACTTTTAGTGACAGTCATATACCTACAGTCAGAACAATTAAACCTAAAATATTTAAATAGCACCTGTTTGGCAGTATCATTGTAATTATCGATTGATAACTATACATTAAAAAAATCAAGCGAATACTCTTCCACTTGTTTTTAATATTGGGTCGTATTGAGTTAATTTTAGGGAAGACGAAGGAGATTTCGGTTTAAATGAGTTCTTGACATTTAAATTTCGGATTGCATTAAGATTTTATTTTTCTGTTACATTTTTAAAACGAAAACAAACTGTTATGTCTATAAAAATGCAATTTTTTAGCCATTCAAAAAAATAGAGGCATACATACAAAGACATCTATCAAAATCTTTATAGAGAAGCCATATCACAAAATTATATGGCTTCTCTATAAAGTAAGACAAGCAAACTATTTTATCGTAAAAAACCTTTTAAATGTGTTATTTATAGATAAATGCGAAAAGGTTTTTTTTTTTTTACTCATTAAAAGTGGGCGATACTCAAGTAGTTTAGCTATCAATACCTCATTTAATCAAAATTAGTTTTAATTTTTAAAAAAAATCTGCACTAAATAATTGCGTGCTTGGACTTTTTAAATATACTGAAGGGGATGCTGTTGTAAGAATTTTAAATATAGTTTACAGGACGCGAAGTAATAGTTGAAGCTTTTTTTAGACACATTTTATCTTTTTTCGCACTTTTAAAAAGTTAGAATACTTAGAAACTTTAGAGGAGAAACTTAATTTTAGAACAAGTGTCGAAACGAACAAGGATCCCCCCCCCCCCCCCTTCTTTCAGCCTTGTTAATCAAAATAGTTAATGTTTTAAATTTAATTCAGATGGCTCTTTTTATATGAGCCTATTCACAAGTTGCAAAGAAAAAATGAAGCATCTGAAACTTTTCCTTCGATTCCCATGTAAAGTCTCAAAGAAAATTCTTAGATTGCACCTATACTGTCTGTGTGTTTTTTTTTTTTTTTTTTTTTTTTATCAGCATAGAGAAATCCACAAAGCTTTCTTTTGGATAAGTATAAGTTGCAAATTGTTTAAATACTTCTAGACTTTTTTTAAATTTTAATTTGCCATTATAATTTTTTTTAAATATAAATACGATTGGAAAACTTAATGAAAAAGTGTAATATACACGATCTAAAGAAAACTTTTTTTCTCTAATGGGGGCTGCAACTTTGGCTGTCAAGAATTTACAAACTCGGCACATTCCTCAGAACTGAAGGCCATTTTTTGTGGCAACATCTAGGCGACTCTCGCTACCAATTTTGACGCACAGATTACAACAAATCTGAGCTCTCTGTGGATGTTAGAGTGTAACGAGATTTAATTTTGCCGAGAGATCCCAAGCAAAAGAGCCCGTCAGGGATCTTTCCCATGCCACATAAACATATGACATGCGTGCCCAAGATTTTCCCATCCAGAAAATCCGACGAATCAGCCGGGACTCGAACACGCGATCTTGGGCTTTCGAGTCGATCTAAAGAAAGCTCTAGATACGAATATCCAAAATAAAAATATCTAAGACATTTTTCGCTCCATGCAACGGCTTGCATATTTATTTACCGCGTTGAGATTCTTATCCTTTGTTACTTTAAGAACTTTAAAGCTCAATCTAACAGTTAAGTATGCAGATAAAGATAACTATTGTTAGCTTTAATTGAACGAGACTGCACAGAGTTACGGCGTAATTGCGTACTTTAGATTTAATACAAATACTTTGAAAAGGGTCGTTAAACTCCTCGCAATCACTGTATAATTTTGAGCTTTTCACCCCTTTTTATCAATTATCTATTACAAATCAATTACAAAAATAACACCATAAGCATTTATTAAACTGACTTATATATTTATTTTGGTTTAAAGTTAAATAAATAACCTCTTAAGAAGTATTTTTCTTTATTTGTAAATATACTTTTGAAATGTTATCTATTTAAGATATTTTTTTTTACTTTGTTGCTATTAGTTTATGTAACTAGCTTTATTTACTTGGTCTTTGCACTAGTGTACACTTCACAATGATGAGTTATATAAATCAGTAAACTAGTACTTTATGCCAATCGATTCCCCCTCCCCACTCATATTTCAATTCAGTTGAAGTAGTTTTTTTTTTTTTTTAAAAAATACTTGAATTATTCAAATTTTGATATTTTTAGTGTAAAATTCTACAAAAATATTCCTGATAAACAAAATGAACTATATTTAAATGTTATAATAATTAGTCTATACGAGAAATATGATAACGAAAAATATGGCCCCGTCTTGCTGGGAACTCGTTAACTTGAAAGAAAATTTTTCAGGGAATATTGGGAATGGGGAACAAATTTAGTTTGATAACATAACAGAGACCTTTGTCCGAAACCTCACCATCCCCTCTTGTCTCACCTGATCATGTACTGTCTTTGACATCTTTTAACGTGTACAGTGGTGAAAGTGGGGAAAAAAGTGGGAGGATGCCTTAAATTAGCATAACATGCCCCATTCTCCCTAAAAAAAATGTGCTAATGTAATAGTATTGAGAGATATTAGAAGTGGGGGGGATGGATAGCAATTTTCTTGAGAAGTGGGGTGACGCGTCACCCCGCGTCTACCCGCACTTTCAGCACTGAACGTGTATTCAATTTTAAAAGAAAAAATTTTGCAGCATTTCTTTCCAACATTGTTCTTATGTTAAGATATCAAAATTACGCTATTTTTCTCGATTTAAAATCATAACACTTTTCTGCTAAAACGAACTCTTTTCTGAAAAAAAAAACCATTACTACTAAGTTACAAAGCATTTAGTAGTTGTGTTAAAGCTTTCATAAAAAAGTAGAATTAAGAAAAAGAACCAAACTTCCAAAATCAACAATGAAGCATTTTTGAATCGAAATAGGAACTCGTCTTTAAAAGCGTATTTTTATACTAATTAAAGAAGAAAGAAAATTGCTGACAGAGTTATATATGAACTTAATGAAGTGCTTTAGTAAACAATTATTACCTTTTACGGTACATTGAGCGTTGGATGGGATGAGCGTTTGCAAGGATACGTCGACTTAGTTGTTGCATAAGAGTCACGACCACATGTTGAGAGTAGCAATGACGGTAAAATAAAATTTATAAACTTTGAATTTTTGTAAGACTGAATAAGTGTCTCGAGTATTATCTTTCTGAAGCGAAGCTTTGTTGATGTAAAAGGAATTTAGTATATTTTTTCAAACTCTAAACTTGTTTCGTTTTTTCATTGGCATACCTGAATAGAAAGAAGCAACTAATAAATATCATTCAGTATTTTCCGACTAAATTTTTTTAACTATAAAAAAGCTATTGTTAAAAAAAAAAGCTATTGATATATTTCTACTCCTAACATTCATGTTTTTTCAATTGTCTTTCTTTACACAGAGTAATGTTAACCATTGTAGTTAAGATTTTATTTTGATATTAACGAAAAATAATTCAAAATATAAGGTTATTAAAAGTTTAACATACAATGTTTTAGAGTAACAAATTTAAAGGGAAAAAGATCTCAAGGTAAAATTTGCCATTGATTACTTTTTATTATGTTTTGTAATTAGGGATCCACCGAATACCAAATTTGGCTGAATACCAAATAATGAATATTCGGCCAAAGTGTTAGCCAAATATTCGGCTTGCATAAGCCAATTTTATTACTTTTTATCAGATCTTAGTAAGTTGTATTTGTTATTCATCAGTTTTAATTCAACATAAACATATTAGTACACAAACGCACAATAATGTAGTACTTGTTTCTTATTAAAACAAGCCTTTTAAGAAAGTGTTTGAAACTGGTAGAATCAAAACACGAATGCATCCCTATTTGTAATGTTCACTTTGATGAGAGACATATATTTTGAAACAAAACATTTTGATTAAGTATTAAAAGCATACGATTTGTTAACTATTTTACTTTTTATTTTCCTTTAGTATGTGGTGCAAAAGAATTTGCCTGTGGCAACACAACAATTTGTTTGGAAAGAAGTCTTCACTGTGACGGAATACAGCACTGTGCCCATGGTGAGGACGAAGAAGGATGTTGTAAGTATTTTGTACCAATAAAATATCCCTTAGTGCAGGGGTTCCCAACCTTTTTGCACCTGCGTACCACTTGACTTTTTGAGAAATTTTGGCATACCACCAGACCCAAATACTTTAATAAACGTATAGTATTTACTCTTCTAAAAGTGTCCAAAGGTTTTTTGAGTAAAATTCAAGAGAAAACTTCGTATTTAATGGTTAGATATTTTTATTTACGAGTATAACATGCTTATAATAAAGGAGAAATAAAAAGATTAAAATTATATTAATTTACTTTTTTAATTAACTTACTATTAACTTACTTAACTTAACTTAAACTTACTTAACTTACTTACTTAATTAATTTACTATTTATTACCTATGGGTCTAAAAACATACAAATAAAAAATAGTTCAAACTCAGCAAAATCCGACCCAGAAGTTAAAGATTTCTCTTTAAAATAACGTTAATGTTTAAAATAATTTAAAATAATAAGTAATGTGTTTGCTTGGTCACTGCACATGCATACAGAAGCTAGCATCATGTTGTTCACATCACTCACGCGTACCACCTCAATTATTCCCGCATACCACTAGTGGTACGCGTACCACCGGTTGGGAACCCCTGTCTTAGTGTTTGACGCATTCGACGATGGGTATGAGCCGAGATTGGCCAATACTGCCATGCTACCAGGAATGTGGCTTGTAAGTAGAAAAGGAAACACTGGCATGAGAGAGGATAAATAGAGTATAGAATAATTTTCTAAAATTTAGCTATCAAATCGGCTAAAAAAATCCGATAAAAATCATGCTTATGTTTTTATTACTACTTTTTTAATATTGCTGTTAAATTTCATCTTGGCATTAAATATTTTTAACCCATTTTAAAAAAAGAAGTACAAATGTTCGGATTTTTTCTCTATGCTATTTTTTACAGCTTTATGTGATAAGTTTAAATATTTTTGTTTTATTGAAATCACATCCTAAACATCAGTTATCTATCATACATGTATATACATGCATATATATAAGTTCCGACAGTTATGAAATACTTATTTCTTGATAGTTTAGTGATTAATAATATTATGTTGTGTTTTGTCTTGTGCTATTTTAAATAAAATGACATTCTTGTGTGGCTCTAATGCAACTACTGTAATCACATAGCTGTTTAAGTAGTCACACTATTGACACAAGTCTAATATTCCTTTGCAGCGGATGCCCATGGTTCTCTTGATTCCTTGGTCAAGGCCATAACTCATCATCAAGAGTTAAAGGATGTTTTCTATGACAAGGCATTCGACAACTGTAGTATGTATTATTTTTTTTATATTAATTTTCATCCTTACAATTTGCTGAATCGAATCTGCATTGCATTTATACAGGGTGATTATAAAATAACGCTCGCTATTCGGAGGGGTCTGTAGCTTTAATGAATAATCCAAATGCAAAAAACTTAGAGACACTTTCTAATCAAGAAGGGAGGGAAAGCATGGAATCATACAAAACAAACTCGTCTCTTGACCTGGGTTCTAAATTACGAGGCGTAATTGGATGTGTTGGCCGTAATTAGCCATAATTGGCTACAACTCGTAATTAGAACCTTGGTCAAGAGACGAGTTTCTTTTTTATGATTCCATTCTTTTTCGTAAAAAGAAACTCGTCGCTTGACCAGGGTTCTAAATTACGTGTCGTAATTAGCTGTGTTGGCCGTAATTGGCCATAATTGACGACACCTCGTAATTTAGATTCTGGTCAAGAGACAAGTTGTTTTTTATGATTATTCTTTTTTATGATTATTCTTTTTTATGATTATTTTTAAGGATTCTGTGTTTTTTTATGATTCTATTCTTTTTCCTCCTTCTTGATTAGTAAGTGTCTCAAATTTTGATGCATTTTGATTTTTCATTCAAGCTACAGACCACTCCGAATAGGGAGCGTTATTTTATAACCACCCTGTATGCACTGTATCAGTATTAGATGGAAATTGTTCTTAAATATTAGTTAATATTTAGGAGGTATTATAACTTAAGTCAATGAAATTTTAAATTATGTAATTAATTCAAAATGAGGTGTCATTTAATTCAATGTTTTAAAAGCATTATTAGTTGCATACCATTAAAGAATCAAGCAATCTTTTTTTTATTGAAGCCTAGAAGTTAGGCTACTTGTGTCGTGTGTCCGCCATTCTTTTTTACAAGCATCAAATGGGATTAAAAAAAGCGCATGATTTTTTAGCTATTTTTTTACTGTTAAAGAACTAAAAAATTTAGTCCGGTTAAAATGGTGGTTAAGCGTTAATAATTAGTATATTATAAATAAAATTCATTGATTATACTTCATTCGATTATTACACTGTACACATTATTTAAGACTGTATCTGATATATATTTTTTCAATGTTATGTAGGGTACGTGTACTATTTGCATTGAGAACTCTCTTTTGGACAAGACGTCTTATTTTAAGACAACACAAAGTAACACACAATTTAAACGTAGAATTCTGTAGTTCTAGGACAAAGATGTTAAGCAGACGCAATTTTCTCGAGTTCTCACAAAAAACGTCGCCAAAGCGAACGCCCAAATTTTCACGCATTCTTTTTCACTTCAGTTTACAAAACAAAATCAGTCATTACGAAAATTATCATTTAAAAGAAAGTCATGTCATTACAGACTGTTAACCCTTTCAGTCCCAGTGATGCCATTTGGCATCATAACTTTCTACATTTTTTTCCCAAATGTTTACGTCCCGTATGACATCCAAACACACATCATTCGATTCTTCACACTTTGCTCTATTCTACAATATTTTTCATTAATCTCAATAGAAGTCAGAACTACGATTTTTTTATTTAGAAAATAGCTAACAAGCGTTTCACCTGATTTTTGACAAGTTCACTTCAGTTCCACATATTTAAAACAAAATTTAAACTATTTCGGTTAGAATAATTACTAAATTTTTTTAATAATGTGGTCAGATACCTTAAAATATATAACTGGAAGTGTTTTTAGGTAATATATATATTTTTTATTTTGTTGTTTTCCACAGTTTAACAATTTTGGCATTATTTAAAAAAAACATATAAAAAATTTAAATGAATTTTTTTCTTATGGAACTCTTATTTTTGACCTAAAATAAGCTTATTTTGTGAATATCATATGTTTCTGTAGTGTAGTAAATTTTTGGGACTGAAAGGGTTAAATACCTTGAAATATTGTGGAGTATTTGCAGTTTATTTTTTATATTTTAGGTCTAGATTATGTTCCTCCTCTCTGCCAATGCCGTTTTTACAGCCTAATTTATTGTGAAAATCACCCTTTAACATCAGTACCTAAAGGAGTTGGTAGATCTGTTACAAAAATGTATGATCATCATTTAATCTATTTACTGTTAATAGTAAATTCTATCCAATTTAGTGTTATGTAAAAACACTTCTTGGGACAATGGGTAGAGTTTTACATTTTTTTTTTTTTTTAATTTTTTTTTTTAAAAAATTTATAAGCATTTTTTTGCATTTTAAATACACACCAAAAATTTACTTTTTAATATATATTTTTAAATTCTGGCAGCTTGAATTAAAAAACACATTATCATTTACTTTATAATTCAGTCATAGTCATACACTTGAAACTACTTTGTGTCAGGAAACAAACTTTAATTTTTTTAAATACACAGCAAAATTGCAAATAAATTATTATAACATTTGAATGATACAATATGCTTCCTGACCCAAGGATATGGTTTAAATTAAAATTCATTATATTTTAAATTTAACCAAAAATTTTAACTTTTTTATGTAAAATGGTTTAAATAAAAGCAGTTGACTTTATGTAAAAGTACAATAAAAAATTATATTAGAAATTAAAAAAATTTTTAAAAATTCTATTTTTTGTCACCAACTTTCATCAATTCAATGTAAAAAAATTATAGTAATAAATTTTATTTTGGGTAATGAAATAATATTTTTTGTCATGGTTAAGGCTACTATTAAAAATAAACAATGTAATTGGTTGCTACTATTAAAATAAATATTCTATGAATATCCCAATAGATTCTTAGAATTGTCATGTCCACAACACTCTCCCCTACTTCTTATAACAAACTTTTGATCTCAAAATATGAGAATTACAATTACATGATGATAATTACCTTTTAATGAAAAAATTTATAATTACAATGTACTTCAAAATAATATAAGTTAATAATTTCAACATTATATATTTCATTTACTTAAACCTTAGTAGTCAAAGGGAATTTTATAGAAAGGCAAAAAAATCTTAAGAGTTTTCATATATTCTCAAATTTTGCCAGTTTTGTATCTGCACATTTCTAATGACTATGCTGTGAAAAAGTTCATAGAATTTCATGAGGGGTTTTTTTTCCACACACATTCATGTTTGAAAAAGAAATATGGTACAGTCAAACCCCATTAACGCGAACTCGAAGGGAGCACCCAATCATTTTGTGTTGACCTAATTTCATGTTAACTGTCGAGATTTTTTTTATATTGAACCAGCGCATAATTTTTTAAAAAACTATTCTAATTTTATAATGTAATACAATAATAATACATATATACAATTAGTAACTCAATTAATAATGTTCTTTTTGAGTAGTATATACCATAGAAAAATTACGAAACTGTTTTGAAGAACAGCGCCAGTTAAAATGCAGTTTCTAATAATGTTGAAAAGGTGATTTTAGCTACAGCATATTTAGACGCAATTTCAGTTAACATTTGTCGTCAATATCATTAAAAAAATTTGTTTCTTTCTAAAGAAATATACAGCTGCTTCCAATTCATTTCGAATGAATATCAATAAGTTTAAATGCAAACCATTTTGAATTTCGTGTTTTTATCTTTAAAATCTGCAGAAAAACACCTATGCTTCTCATGACGTAATAGATCGTCCTACACTTTCTGGCAAATCATGGAAGATCTCATGATTTTCTCACAACCAAAAATGGAAGACAATTTATTTTTAGAATTTTTGTTGCCGTTTTTTTAATGTTTTGTACATTTGTTATTCGAAATTTTGAATTACTAAGGGGTAAAAAAGTCATATCCTGAATTTTTGTTTGAGTTAAGCGGAATTTTTCAGCTTAAACAATTTCGCGTTAAGAGTTTTTTTAGCATTAGCTAAAAGTTTTACGTGCTGGGGAAATGCTTTCAGTCCATCTTAAGCGAAATTTAGTGTTAAGCGAATTCACCTTTAGGAGGTTTGACTGAATCTCAATTTTTGTCTGAGTACATTTATTCTTCATACCTGTATTGTAATATTAGGTAATTTCTTTTATTTCTAGGGTTTTGACAAATGTTTCACTTACACAATTACCAAGAGGAGCATTCTCGGAATACAAGAAACTAAAAATAATGTAAGAATAAAAATTCTGTTTGCTCGCTCTAGGTAGAAGTGTTTTAAAGCTGTACTGCTTTTTATGATGATTGTTATTTAAACTGATTTTTTAAATATTTAGCAATATCATTTAATATTTATGTTTAAAATAAAACAATATTTTTTTTTTCAGCCACATTGAAGGTAACAAGATCCCAATATTAAATTCTGGGCCTTTCTTAGGATTGCCCAATGTTACTTTCTTGTAAGTATTTAAACTTATGCATAGTACAAACGTTTTGTTAAGGCAATATACATTGGATGTTGCATAGTTAGTTACTTGCATAGCAATATTTCAAATCATTTCAAAGAGAGCAAAACAGCATTATAATTTGGCTCAGCATTACCTTCTTGGTGAATTAGGTTAAATTGGTCTGTCTAGCTAATAAGTAGCACCAAAAAGATTCATTAAAATTATTTTTATTCATCATTTATGTGATATATCCTACAATCCCCCCAAAAAACTTCGTAAAAGTAAACAAACGCCAATCTAAAAAAAACTATTTTATCAAAAAGATCAAAAGATTTTATCAAGTTCATTATGAAAGTTGTGGCTAAAAAAGCCGTGATATAAAATGAATGCCAATCTCTTGTGTAAAACTTCCTGGTCATAATAAGTAGTATAATTTAAGTTTTGCTGCCTTAAAAATATTGCACTGTTTGAGGTTGGTGCCCCCATCTTAACCACCCTCTATACCTTTAGATAAATGTATTGAGATCATACATTTGTTTAAGTTTTTTTTAAGTATCCTTCGTTATTCTGATTTAGTAATTCAAGTTCATTTGCCTTGATTTAATTTTATTGGGGGGGTTAAGATGGGGCACCAACCTCAAACAGTGCAATTTTTTTTATGGCAGCAAAACTTGAATTATACTACTTATTATGACCAGGAAGTTTTACACAAGAGATTGGCATTCATTTTATATCACGGCTTTTTTAGCCACAACTTTCATAATGAACTTGATAAAATCTTTTGATCTTTTTGATAAAATAGTTTTTTTTAGATTGGCGTTTGTTTACTTTTACGAAGTTTTTTGGGGGGATATCAGTAGTTTTTTTTTAAATAACAAAAGATACAGACACAATACGACTACAAAATTGACGACATGATTTCAATGTTTATAGAGAGTTATATAACTTCTGAGAACCAAAAAAATATTATTTCTTACTCTTCATAGAAAAAGCAAAGTGTTTAAAAAGTTTGAGCTAATATGAACTGAATCTGACAACCAAATATGACTGTTTACATTTATAGATCAAGATCAACCATTCCATTATCGCTGTTGATATATTTTTTTTAAATAAAAGCCAAAACTTTTTAATGGAGCGTTCCGTTTATTAATTAGAATTCCAAAGTTTTTTCAGTCTGCTAATTCATATTTGATAAATCATTTATTTTAGAAACTGTAATATCGGCTTGTTCGTTGTGTTTTTGAACTCTGACGCTCTTTGATGAAAATATAGCAGACCTCAGTTGGCGCAGTCTCGGGAGGTAATACGGCCGCTAAGATGGTCGCTTAATCGTGCAACCGTACCGCGAAAGATAATATCGATTTTAATTAAATAAAAATAGAAAAAAATGTTTTTGAAACTTCAAACCTACGAAAGGGCCTGATTTGGGGCATTCTCAATCGTTTAGTAGAAACAGCTTAAGGGAAGAAATCTCTGTCACATCTGTAACTGAAAAATAGGAACAGTTTTAATAACCGAATCTTCATTATCGTAACGTTCCCGTTTGTTATTTTCAGGAACAGTTTCTAGATGACGTTTTATTCCAGATGTATTGTTTTCGACACATTTCGAGATTACATCGCAGCTGTTATTTTTAGTGTACCACATCCGTCTTTTATGCCTAGTTTTTTTTTCACTTTTGTCGGCATATTTAATTTCAATTTACTTTTATTAAACTAAAAAAATATCCAGCCTATTCAAGAAAAAGCAATAACCAAATACAATTCTTAGATTACGGTTATGTATTATAATACAAACATTTAGTAACAGCTTATGTTAAAAAATGTAACTTTAATAATTAAATATTACTTTGGCATAATAAAATATTCCTTAATAAATTTTAGAAACAAATATCATTTCTTTTCATAAAAAAATAAGCAAAGATTACTTTGACATAATTAATTATTCCTCAATAACTTTTAAGGATAAAATATATTTCTTACTTTTTATGAAGAAAAAACCCACAAAACTATTTTTTAATGGTATTGGTAACTTAATATGGCAACCAAATTGGCAAATATGACTGTTTGTTTACATTTCTGGATAGATTCATCCACTCGAATTATTCATTAGTTTTTTTTAAATAAAAACGCCAAAAAGTTGAAATGAAGAGTTTCCGTTTATTAATTAGATTTTTTTTTAATCTTTCTATTCAGATATTAGATTAATCAATTATTTTAGAAGCTGTAATAATAACTTAATAGTTAACAGCGCTGCTATGCGGCTCTTCGATGAAAATACAGCAAACCTTGGCTTTTTTTCGGAGGTACCTGGCCGCTAGGATGGCTTGTTTATCTCACATTCATACCGCCTAAGGTAATATAGATTTTAATTAATTAAAAATAGAACGAGTTCTTTTTGAAACTTCAAACCTATGAAAGGGGCTTAATTGGAGCATTCTGAATATTTTGGTAAAAACCGCTTCCAGATTAATGGTCTAGTAATGGCTGTAGGTCACTTCAAAAATTAGGTCAAAATTTGACTAAAACTGCTCGAAAGTTTTTATTCTCGAAAATTTCCATATTTTTTTTCTCCGCTGTTTTTGACTCTAGAATAACCAAAATTTTTTTATTGAAAGTAATCTACGAAACCTCTTTACTGTATTTTTTTAATTGTTCTACGAAGTTTAGTTTGCCTGGTAGAAAATAAAATCAATTTCGCTGTTAACATAGCGAAATGTTTTCTGTATATATACATAACTGCCGTTTAGCCCTTGGCGTCATTTTGAGATTGGCGGGCGGAACGACCGTTCCGTCTGATTCTCTAACTAACTCCCCGTCACTAAGTCCATGCTGGACCATGGCCTCTCTTACAATACCAAAGCCGCCTGTCTTTGGTCTTCGCTAGGGTTACTGGAATATCTGCGTATGAGGGTTGTGATATGATGCTCTCACCTGATTGGCTGGAGCATACCCATGCTCCAGAGATACGGTGCTGTTATTTTTTCCCCGTAGACATTACACGGTGACTCGGCGAAGCTCTACTAAATCACATCGAAACGATATAACCAAAGGAACTTAACCACTATTTGTTATTGATTTTGTTTTTAATGATCTATATTCTTTAATATTTATTCTTTTTTGGATTAAAATTCATAACGGTAAAGCTGTAATCCATGTTTTAATACTGGCGTGTGTCATTGCTATGGAATACAAAAGTTGTTTAAACTCGGAAAAAGTGTATAAAGCTTTACTTTTTGATCTTTGTTTTGTAAATTAAACATCATGTGGACTATTACATTTCTAAAAATAGTATTTTTTATCATTATATTACCAGAAAAGGCCATTTTTAATGTCGAAACTAGCAGACGGTATTTGGCATGTCTTTGGCATACGTTGGCGGAACAATAGTTGGCGGGGTAACGTAAACAAACCGCAAATCAAAGTCATTGCTTACTTGAAAGTTGAAAACATTCTTACTTCTTCCAAACTAAGCAACAACATAATGTTTACACGTAAAAAAAACTGGAAAAAATAACTAGTTTCGTTTTATTAGCGAGTTTGGCTGAGTGATAACGATTCTAGCATGGCACACCTGCTAAGCTCCTTGTCGTTACCCTGTACAGCACACAGTGTATTGAAGGTACCCTAGTCTTCGCTTTCCAGATCTTAATTTTCATGTCCCTTAGATCTCTTTCCACATCATTTATCCATCTTTTTCTCAGTCTTTCTCTTCTTCTCTCTCCCTGACATTGCCCCTTGAAAATTTTCTTTGTGCCTCTGTCTTCGTCCATTCTCTCCAATATGTCCCAGCCATTGGATTCTCCTAGTTTTTATGACGTTAATAATGTCTTTCTCTCGAAATAGGTTAGCCACTTCAAAATTGTATCGTCTTCTCCAAACATCGCCTTCTTTGATTGATCCAAATATGGCTCTTAAAAGTTTTCTCTCCCAAGTTATTAACATTTTCTCTTGCTTTTGATTCAAGGTCCAGGCCCCTACAATTCTCTATAAAGTTATACTGTTAACCACACAAATCTCTATTATATTCTAATATTGTTTTCTATCTCAATAACCCTCAGTTAATGTCTTACCGATCCATCGAACAGTTCCCACATGTTAATAGGTGTCAATACATTCTTTCCCAGAGAAACTGAGGGGCTGGGGAGCCCAGTCGGTTAAGCACTCGCCTATCATGCGGAAGGTCCCAGGTTCGGGTCCGGGCATCCCCAAAATAGCTGCCGACCTATAAACGGCCCGTGCAGCCAAAAATGTCCCACGAATAATACCCTGTAAGGGAGTGCACGTTAAATATCCTTCAAAGTCCTAAAGCTGCGTACGATGTCGCCTTTCACGGTTGCGTTGGGTGCCTATGCAGGTGTTATCTTGTCACCTGACTGTGGTTCTAAAATACGACACCCGTCGCCAATAGCCCTTATGTAGCTCTAGTGCGACGATAATTCAAACCTATCCTAACCGGAGAAACCGCAGACGCAGCAGAATTTGTTTTGACTTCCGACTAACTCTTCTCTCAACCATTAAAAATGCCAGCACTTTCTAATTAGACCTCAACATGTGAAGTTTGGCGGCCTTTCCCGGCCCTCTTGAACAGCCGTAAAGGCTTCTTTACTTCTTTAAGGGGGTTCAGTGCCCCAAAATCGGTGAAAAAAATTGAAACAAAAATTATTGGCTTAAAATACTATTACAACCTTTATTCATAATGTCACAAAGTATCAAGACGATTGGAAAAATATTTTTGACATTAAAAGCCATTTTAATGTCATGGCTTCGAAAGGAAATGGGTCAACAATAAAAACTTTAAACGCGTTTTTCTCATAACTTGATTTTTTTTAACTTTGATGTACCTTTTCTCAAAAACTATGCTATGTTTTTTCATAAACTTTTTTTCATATAATGTAATACATAGTATAGATTAATCTGAGGTTAAAAATTTTAATAAAACTAAAGTGAAAAAAATTTTATGGGGCAAAAAAGTGAAAAATTTCATGATTTTTTGGGGTACTTTAAAACTTATATTTAAAAAAATCTAACAGTTATTTACGAAAAAATTTTAACCTCAGATTAATATATAAGGCTGGTATAACACACACAGAAAATTTTAAGATGGTCTGATCAGTAGTTATTGTGAAAAGGTACATTGCAATTGGCCAATTTAACATTACCGATATACAACATACTGAACCCCCTTAAATGAACTTAATAAAATCCTTAGATATCTAATCTCTCCTCTTTATTAGAATTTACTTCAGAAATATTGTACTCTGTGTAGTAGATGCTATTTTATTACATTTATATTTGATTATTATTCAAAGCATATTTAATTTATATCCCTTAGAAATGTGTAAACTAAATTGAAATGCTTTTAAAATATCTTTTTCTCATGCTGACGTTTACATTAAAAAATTATTTTGATTGTTAGGCTTTTAATGAAAAATGAAATTACTACTGTGGAACTGGGAGCATTTGAAGGCCTCAGAAATCTTCGTTGGCTGTAAGTATTGTCATATAAGTATATTAAGATTTCAGTCAATTTTATACTTTTTCAATAATTTATATTCAAGGTTTTTTTTCTTTTCCAAGTCTTATGCAAGGGAACCAAATAAGTAAGCTGAATATGTCAGTTTTTACTGCTGTAAAGTCTCTGGAAGTGATGTAAGTTTTATTTATTATTTTCTATAATGTTCTTTATACAAGGTGAGGCAAACAAAACCGGCCCCGAGGTGGAGATAAGAATACAACAGAAATGTTGCCAAGTCAAAAACCAATACAAAAACAGATTTGCTAACTGAAGCTTTTGATTGCTTCAATATTAAGCCCAAACAAACGCTTGGCCACTTATTTGCCGGCAACTACGCTATGGTTAGAAAAGCTAGTTGAAATGAAATATAAACAAGGTTTGTAAAGGCTGATCAAAAAAGTTCCCACTTGTGATTATTTCGGTTGTTATTTATCCTAGAGAATCGGACCTTTTTGTTTTTGGTAATACAAAACATTCTAAATTGATTGCAAGACACAAAATTTGCATTATGGGACGTCTTTATACAATACGAACCAAGATCTGAACTCGCCACTAGTCTATGAGTAGCTCTAATGTGAAGCTAATCCGATCCAACCAATGCAAAAACAGGTTTCAGGCGGCTTCAGGATTTTTTCTCGCCAAGCATTTCTACGTATTCCCATCTCTAGATAGGGGGCCGGTTTTGTTTGCCTCACCCTGTATTAAATGTTGTAATCAGTGTCTAAAATGTGAAATACATTTGAAGAGTACACACGGGAAAAACCCATTGATTTTGTAGAGAAGTTGGCAGGCCACTTTGGCTATGACAGCGAGTGATCGCCTAAACTTGTGTAAGGAAACCAGTTCCTACCACAGAGATCATAGTTAGTGTAATAGAGTGGCAGATCACGTGACCTCCAATGCTAACGTCAGGAAGCGCAAGGAGCTCCCAGAAGAGCCCCAATGAAGCCAGTGTTGTAGGTCACGTGATCGGCCACTCTAATATTTTAACTACTATCTCTGTGGTTCCTAGCTACCAAGAATCAGGCGATTGACAATCCCAACGCTTGAACCAAGCGAAGAAGAAAGAAAGAAACCGGGGCGCCAATGTCTGCCAAGCAGACAATTGCAGGCGTCCGCCTAATAAATCAACGGTTCTTCCTGTGTACTCTTCATTTGGCATTAACCACTATTCAATCTTTCTGACTAATTTTCCAACTTCCTATTCATAGTACAAAGAAAAATGTTTCCTTAGAAAAAAAATATTGTATGTTTGTTAATTGATTTAATACTAAGTTCATTAACCTTGAATGTAAAAATATTTTTAATTAACAATGTTCTTAACTTTTTGTTCATTTGCTTCAAAACAATTGACAAAGCTTTATTTTAACTATTTAATTAAAAATTGGTTAACTTTTTTATCCAGTTGCTATTAAAAGATGCTTTACTGATATAGTTACATATCTTTCAATTGAAGTATATTATTTACTTAAATCAATCCATATATGTGATAAATTACTATTTTTAATTTTGCAAGTTTATTTTTCAGTCTTGTTTAAAACATTTCCTTTTTTTAAATGTTCTAACTTCTTTTCAGCTTATATCTGGTAAACTTTTAGCTAACTTCATTTCATTTATTATTTGTTGTAAATCAAACAGTTTATATACATTGCAGTATGTTATTGCTTTCAAACCATCAAAGTTCTTTTACAGGGATATGACTGAAAATCACTTGACTAAACTTGGAACTTTTCCTTCTAATTTACAAAAATTGTTTTGGCTGTGAGTAATTTCATTTCTTTATACTATTTTTTTTTTTTTTTTTGTTTTTAGCCTTATATAACATTAAAAATCAATAATTTGTTTTGAGTCTTTTCTCCCCACAATTTATAAAGTTATTTATATGAGTATGATATTCAACAAAATATAATATTGAATTCAATTTTTTTAGGGGTTTGGGACAAAACAGATTACAAAGAATTCATCGATCTACGTTTAGATATTTATTATCTTTAGAAGTATTGTAAGTATTGTTTTCAATTAGTATAAAATATTTGTGTATAATAACTAAACCTGAAAATTAACTTTTTATTTTAATAATTTCATTATGAATGAAATCTTTTGTATTTATATACATTAAATAATTGTGTTCTGTGTTTCTTTAACTTCCTCTTGTAGGGGAGACCGGGGCACAATGGACCTAGGGGCACAATGGACCAAACCCTATTATTTATTTTGTTTAATTTCCAAATTGGTTTATATTATAAGTAATAATTGACATAACAGTCTTGATCTAGTTATTATGAAAAACCGTGTTGTTAGCTCACAGATGTGCCATTTTTTATTCTTGATGTGAATTAACCAGGTGAAAGTAAAAAAGCTCTCTCCTAGAAATTATCTTCTCATCATTAAAGTAACATTAATTGGACAAAGTGGCTTAACATAGTTGAAAGGCAGGATATTTGTCTTTCTATATAATCTAAAAACTAATTTCTGAAATCAAAATACAGCATATATTAATTATGTTTTTTGCTCAATTACAATATGGGGCACTATGGACCACAAAATCTGGGGTACAGTGGACCATGGTCCATTGTACCCCATGCAACTTTAGAAATACTTTTAGTTTCAAAATAAATAAAAAAATATTGATGCAAGTCCTTTCTAATTATTAAATGTCAAATTTGCTATAATAGTAAAATGTTTTTATATTTATTCTAATATTCACTTCTGAATGTAATAGATTTTCCCCCCGTCTACTAATAGTCCTTGTTTTTAAAACCAGACGTAACAGATTATTAGGGAACTGATGTTTTATTTTATATATTATGACTTCAAACAATAAGTGTTTTGAATGAGAAAAGTATTTTTAAAATTGAATGTGATGTGATACTAAAGTGTGTAATTATTTAAAACAAAAAGTTTAGAAATTTGAGTTGGTGGTAAAATAAATTTACACATTTACATAACAGAAGTACAAGCACAAAATCATAATTTTTTTAATTGGAATTTGATTACTGTTGATTTTTTTACTAACAAAAATGTGAGCTATTTGTTGTGGTTATAAATAATTAAGTAACAAACACATTTTCTCAGAATTGGTAAAATGCACAAAATTGAAATTTTGTTAGTAAAATTTTCAACCACGTTGATTAAGGGAAGACTTAAAAAAGGTTTAAAAATTGATCTCGCATAAAAACGGAGATTCTTTGATCCACAGTTTTTCTCTACACTTTTGGTGTTGTTCAGTATAGTAATAAAAAATTGTTTTAACTGTAAAGTGATCTTATTATTTTGAAGATAAAATTTAATGCTTTTACTCATTTTTTTTTTTTTTTTCGAAATGCCACATAACAGGATTAGAAAGACTAGTGAAGGAACAGTGCCAAAAGTAGTGATAGAACAGGCTGTAAAACATGTTATTGATGATAGTCGTTCTATCTGTTCAGTTAGCAAAGAGAAAGGCATTTAAAAAACAGCCCTTTTGTGCTACATAAAAATTACAAAACCTCCCATACACCTGTTAGATTTGAGCTTAACTGATCCTTGCACACAAAGAAGATAAACAAAATATGTCAAAGGGGAGGGGGGAAAAGCAAACAGTAATATCTGATAGTTTTCTTACTAAAAGAAGTTTCAATATATGCAATTGGATACTTAAAATATAAATAGAATCCTTATTTTACATGTACGTTAATCTTTAAAAAGTGCAGATAATTTTTTTTCAGCAAAAAATACCATGGTTCATTGTACCCCGTGATATGGTCCATTGTACCCCGAACCTGGGGTACAATGGACCACTTTCTCACTTGTAATAAAAAAGTGAATTCAGAAAAAAGTAATTGAGATTATATTTTTTATGTAATGTATTTTTAAAAAAAGGATATATATGTAATATATACACCTTTTTCTAAACAAGTGGGATGAATATTTTTGTACTTATAGCGCAAAACATGAAAAAGTGGTCCATTGTGCCCCGGTCTCCCCTAATTCTTTATTTTTTTTTCTTTCAGAATTTTAAAAAATAATGTCTTAGAAGATATTGAGGAATCAGCATTTGCAACCCTTGGAAAACTTACGGAACTGTAAGTTGTTTTATTTCTATATGTTTTTTATAATATTTTGTTTTTTAACTAGCATATTCTTAACTTTAAAATAACTTACTATTTGCTTAAAAATAACAATTCTAAAATAGGTTAGTGTAAATTTAAACTAACTACGAAATTACTTGTTTTTTTGTCTTTCTATTATTGTTTAAAAGAAATTAAGCAGGGAAAATAAAAGGTGCAATTGAAGAATTATTCAGTTCACTAACTACGAAATTACTTGTTTTTTGTCTCTCTATTATTGTTTAAAAGAAATTAAGCAGGGAAAATAAAAGGTGCAATTGAAGAATTATTCAGTTATTAACATATATCATTCAATAACTGTTTGGTATGTTTAATTCATCTGTACAATCAACGGACAATAATTAATAATAAAAACTTTCAAAGTGTTTTAAGTTTAAAATATTAAAAAATACTAAAATTGAAAATGAAATTGAAGTGCACCTTCCTCTCCCAGATTCTTTAGTGAAGATTCTTTGAGTTAAAAAAATCTAAACTATAATGTCCTATTATTAGTATTTTAAAGCTGTGGTTTTATTTTCTAGTGACATTTCTTACAATCGTTTGACATATTTGAAACCATCTCTTTTTTATAATCTTAGGAACTTAAATAAATTGTAAGTATTTTCAAATTTTTTTCTCAAAAACTATAATAATAACAACTATCAATCGTGAGCTATATCTCCTATAATTTATAATAAAATTTAACCAGTTCATGCCAAAAATGTGTGCCTTCTTTGAAAGTTATTATTTTCTGAAATTAAACAATAAACACATTAAAAAGAACTACAAACAAAGTTCTTTTTAAATTTGAAATTTAGAACATTGAATGTAACTTCAGTACATAAAAAATTTCACTAAGTTATTAAAAAAAATTAACATGTTCATTGCATACTTTTAATTGAATCAAATGAATTTTAAACAGTTGATACAGTTGAAATACATCTGAGCAGCTGATAACTACTGCAGATGATTTTTCGTTTTTAGTCCTTTCTTTATAAACCCAACACAACCTTCAAAAACAATTTGTTTCCCTACCCCTTCATATGGTTTTCTGGTAAGCGGCATGAGTGTTAGTGTCAAACAGACTTTTCCCTACCTTTTAATCAGATATCTCCTCCTCCATTACAAGAGCCACAAGAAACCTCTAGTCTATAGATGCCACAGGGAAATTATGGTCTAGCCTATTAAAAACCACTCTCCCTATAAAGCTTCCCAGACAGAATTTTTCTGCTAACTTCAGATCAATAACTGGTCATGAATATCTGCAGGGTCATGAATATCTGCTACCAATTTGGTGGATATACCACCAAATTGGTGTTTCGGAGGTGCCTCCCCCGTGCTCAACTGGAATGTTTATGGATTTTAATTACTTGATAAATTGTGCCTTTATGGCCATTGTTTGTAATTTTTTACCTTATGACAACTTGAATCAAAAGGCTATGCTTTGTTGGGCTGCAAGAAGGGAAATGTCCTATAGGGCCAGCTCCCTGATGTAAAAAAAATTCCACCACCCTACTATAGTTCAGAAAGTGATTAAAATTATCCTCACACCGGGGTTACATGCTTCGAGCGTTTGCTTCGAGCAGCCATTTCAGCATGGCCTTGATTATCTCAAGGTTACCGCTTTATATGTATTTATTCGAATATCCGCTGAAGCCGGCTATCAAGGCCACCAACCCATCTTTTTTCGGTTTTCTGCCCGAGATCAAAGGAAATGGTTACCATAAGGTAAATGGCAACTATCTTGGCCGTTTCTCTCTTTTTTAATTGATCCTACATCGTGAATTCAATTTGGTCACATCATCAAATTGCCGCGCTATACAATCTCACTCGCCAATTTCTCGCCAACCAAAGGTCGAATCGATGAAGGTCAAAGTGCTTACGCTCATGCTGGAAACAGCGCTCGAAGCATGTAAACCCAGTATCACAGCGAAGACTCAAACAAGGTAAGTTTATAACAGCAGATGCTTACACCATTTCCTGGAACACCACAATAGGGAGGAAGGAAGTGTTTTTGAAGTTTTCATTGTAATCAGAAGGTGTAGATATACAGATAATATGGCTGAAACTTGTTATATTATTTTCTGTTTCAGGAACTTAGAGTTCAACCAAATCGCAACCCTCCCTCTCGACATTTTCAAAGGCCTGTCCAATCTCAAATCCTTGCAAGTATCTACATTATGGCATTTGATTCATTATTAAGTATTCATTATGTAATAAGTATCTAAACCTTGTTTTTTTTTCAGAGATCTACAAGGTTTAAATTTAAAAAATATTGACCTTCAAATGTTTCATCCTCTCAAAGATCTCCAATTTATGTACGTACTTGACAAACTTGACATTTAATAATCTTGATAAGTAATCTTTTTTGTTATACAGTCAAACCTCGATGACTCGACTTCCTATAAGTCGAATAATGCTATAACTCCAACTTTTAATTAGGTCGCGAATCATTTCTATACTTTTCTTTGAAAAACTGTCTCAATAACTCGAAGTTAACATTTTCTAAGTCGAAGTTTTTGTCATAGATTTCACAAATAATTTAAATATATTTCAGTAAAAATTAAATTTCAATTTAAATTAATCAGCATGTTTTATCCATAAATGTCTGTGAATGCCAAAAACTTTAAAAATACAATAACGATCATCAAGAAATAAAGGGATTTTTTTTTTCAAATGAAATTTACATGGTATGTACACTAATCAATATTTGATGAGGCCAAATTTTGTGACTTTTAATAAACCTTTTGACCCCAATCTTCACTTGTTGTTTACATGGGCCATTAAAAATTTGAAATGTGTATATCTATAGTATTATGACACACATAAAATCACTTAAACCAGGTCGACCCATTTTAAGTGATAGTATAGAGAAATATTATTAGAGATATTATAAGAAATATTATTATAGAAATATAACTCTTGCAACTCGAACTTCGGATAAGTCGAATATTTTTGGGGGTCCCCTGGGACTTCGAGTTATCGAGTATTGACTGTAGTTTCATGCTTCATCCAAGTATTAACCCTTTAACGACCACTCTGTCGAGTATAAGTCACGGTGCATATTTATCTGGAATATACCTGGAAAAATCAAGAAATTTTAACATATTTATGTTTTGGTTTTCTTGGAATATAGTCTATAATCACTTGGCTTTCACATTGCTTATCATATTCGCATTTTAATCAGAATATTTTTATATAAATAATCACTGATCAAAAAGTGTATGTCTTGCTTCGAAATAGCACTAAGTTCACTGCTATACATAACTTTTTTCTTTCTCTTCAAGCATATCTGCTGCATCTTTATTTTACTAATGAAATATTTTTTAAACATCATAAGTAACTGTTTAACATAAACTGTAACGTAACTGTTAATCATAAGTAACTGTAACAGTTTTTAATTTTATATAAATAGTATAAAGTATTTTTTTTGTGTCAATACAAATTTAACATGCTAATACTTGATTATTTTCACATTCTAGTTACTTTGAACGTTTCATATACTGCTCATATGCACCGTATGTCAGAATTTGCCTACCAAAAACCGATGGTTTATCGACAACAGAAAACCTATTAAGTTTCCCAGCTTTAAGGATGTCGGTTTGTTTGATGGCTTTTGTAACATGTGCTGGCAACACTCTGGTGCTGTCTTGGAGAGTATTGTCAAGACGGGAGGACCAGATTTTGAGCTTCTTCATCAAAAATCTGGCTGGTAATTAAAATACTTTAATTATTAATAACTTCTTTAACTTTGAATTTTACTGTACATTTAAATTCCAAAATAAATTATTTAAATTTGCAAACCAAATAGAAATAATTAATGGTATAAGCAGTAGAAATTTGAGTACTTCCTTAGTATAACAAGTATAAGTATGTAACTTAATCCTATTATATAACTTCTTGGTACAAATACTATTCTCAAATCTTGTTTAAAAGATGTTCAAAGCAAAAAATTCTAATGTATACACAATCTCTTATGTGTACATTTTTATGGACATTTAAATAAATAGCTGTAATTTGAAATCATAAAATATCTTTTTTTAAGAAAACTAAATTAAGTATTTTTTTTTGTATTCAATCTTTAGTTGCTGACTTATTGATGGGTATTTACCTTGTGGCAATTGGTGTTCAGGATATTTCTTTTCGGGATACCTACAATAAGTATGCCCATGCCTGGATGAGCAGTGCATTTTGCAACGTGTGTGGAATCCTGGCCATGATTTCCAGTGAAGTTTCTGTTTTGATATTATCATTGATAACTATAGAACGGTAAGAAAAATGTTTTAAAACATTTTTTATGTATTTACTATATACTGTAAATTAAGGTAGGCAAATACCCAAAATTCTAAAATTTTTACTATTGGTTTAATATTTTCCAAATTTGGCATAGTGATTGCAAATATAATGAACAATTTTTGGGCATTTTTTTTATTTAAATATAATTGATTTATTTTAAACTGTTTTTCAACTAAAAAAAGGGTTTTTCAACTAAAAAAAGGGGTTTACGCTACACTCCTAGCATAAAATGTTGTACATTAATTTACCTTAAATTTTTTACAAATGTTATTTCAATATATATCTGTGCCATGAACTTCTAACATCTGGTGTAACTATACAAGTTTTTTTTTTTTAAAAATGTCCAAGTGTAAAATAATTGAAAAAAATCCTTTTTTTTTGTGGTTAATTTATAAAAATTTTCTTAATAACTTCTTTTCTTGTAATTTGTATGTATCTCTAGAGAGTCATTGCATGCATCAGTTCAAAACGAAGAATTTAACGCATAATTAATGTTTATGTGATGAAAATTCAATGTGGTAGACTTGTTAGCGTAAACCTCTTTTTTTAGTAGAAAAACACCGTTTAAAATAAATTAATTATATTTAAATTTTAAAAAATGCCAAATGGTATTATTCATTATACTTGAAATCACTGTGCCAAATTTGGAAAAGATTAAAGCAATAGTAAAAATTTTAGAATTTTGGGTATTCGCCTACCTTAAAATATGTACCTTAGTTGGCACCCTTTTTTTAGCTTCAGGATTTTGTATATTTCATGTCATAAAAAAGCACACATTTTTGGTTTATTTATAATTTAAACCTGCAACCCTTTGACAATTTTTTGTTACCCGGTTGCTCATTTTAAAAACCCAATTTTTTAAGAAAAAAAACTTTAATAACCAAAATGTTTCACATGAAACTTTTTTCTTGTATTTATTTTGCTGATGGATACATATTATTACAAAATTTTAATAGTAGTGCTTAAGTCACTTAAATTAACAGAAATTGCAATGAAAGAGATGGTGGGGAGTTATTAATCATGATTTGAAAAAATTTCTTAGCCTTCTTATTATTTCTTAGCCTAAAATTACTTTATGCCTATTTGGTTATCCCTTTTAAAGCATTTCAAATGACAAATTTGATTCTTAATTTGATTATTTTCTCCCAATCAAGGATTTTATTCTTGAATTATTTGTGCGTAATTTATATTTTTATTTTTAAAACAAAAACAAGGGTAAAAAATTTTCTCTATTAAACAAATATGGAAAACTAATGTTCATTAGGTTTTTTTTATTTAAACATTTCAAACAAGTTTTCTTATTTTCTGTTTTGTTTAAAACTTTAAGATATGGAAACAAATAATTTTTTATGATCCTAAATTTAAGTGTTTAGGATTTAACTTTAGCATAAATACACTGCTCACAACAATTAGGGGAGCGCATGGTTTAAACTCTTTCAACCCCAATGTTTCCATTTGGAATCATGAGCTTGCGATTTTTTTCTTACTATGCTGAGCTTGCACTAATTTATCGTTAGATGGAAGATTCATGTCTTTTGAGGATGTAAAAAATGTTTGTTTTAATCAAATAAAAATATGAAAACATAGTTAAATAAAGTTCACTCCCAAAAAAAAATTTATGACGTAAATTGACCCTAAATTCTTCACACTTGTATTCTCAGATGTTGAAAAATTAATTTTAACTCTTTTTTGAAAATAAAAATTTGAAAAAAATATTGTTATAATTTATTAATTTTTGATTCCGATTTTCCCCCTTTAAATTTTAGTTAAAAAAATATTTTTTCGCCTGTTTTTTACCATTTCATTCTGGACACATAATGAATCTATTTTGCAAATTTTAGATTTTTAGAATGAAAATCAAAACTCTGAAACTAAAAGGGTTAACAAAAGTACGCAAAGTGCTCCCCTAATTGTTTTGAGCAGTGTACCTTATAACACTCACATAAATCTGTGGATTTCAACTGATTTGTGTGGATTAGAGGAATTTCTAACTATCTAATGTATTTCTTTTAATAATTTTTTTTAATGAAATTTGTATCTTATTTTATCATTTCTTTCAGCCACCGTTGCATTCGAACAAACGTCAGAGTCATAACAGCTTCAGGGGCTCGTTACAGCTGCGCCTGTGTCTGGATTGTTGGAATCGTGCTTGCTTTTCTGCCAGTCTTCATGTACAAAGGTTTCTACTCAAGCAATGGTCTTTGTTTTCCCCTGCATATTGACTACCCATTTAACTTGGGTTACGAATACTCAGCATTTGTCTTCTTTGGGATTAACTTTTCTGCTGTAAGTTGATGAACATATTTTCATTATATTAGAATACTTATAACTAGTGTTTAGCTAGCTAAATTAACTACCAAGCAAGTGTAGGAATATATTTTAGGTATCTTGGAATAGTTTACAATAGACCCCTAGTCGCAATGCTTGGCTCTAACAGAGCCCCCCTACAATGTCATAAGTCAAGTCATCTTGGAATAGTTGAAACTAGTTTTTCAGGATCTAAACTAGCAACCACTGGTGATTTTTTGGAAAATAGAGCGGGTTGCTGTTTCGTGAAAGTTATCGTTTAAAGTTTTTTTATAATGTTTCTGGTTTGATTATTGAAAATACATTTTCACTTTAACACTTTGAAGCATTTGGATACTTAATCCAATGTTAGATCAATCAGAGTATCAGTACAAAATTGAGAAAAAGTTATTGAGACTTTCGTTAAAAAAAATACATGGCAAAAGATATCACTATTTTTTTATGTATTTGTATACAAGTATAATCAAATTTAATTCTTGCACAATATGCTTTTTAAAAGGTATTTATGTCCTCAGATTTTAAACAATTGCATCTAAGAATTGGTACCAAACATTTTTCTTAAGATTCATAGAATGTTCTTTCTTGAGTTGTTGAGACAGTTTATGTTTATTTACAATAATGAATAATAATTAAAAAATTTTTAGGTGATTCTCATCATGTGTCTGTATGCCAGCATGTTCCTGACCATCAAAAGAGATCGAGAATCAGCTCGTCCTGTAATTCTGAAGAAGAATGAGGATGCTGTTTTGTTGCTTCGATTCTCCTTCATTGTTCTGACAGACTCAGCCTGCTGGATACCCATTGTCATAATCAAGCTACTGGCTCTTGTCGGTGTTGCGATTTCCCGTAAGTATGCCTTGCCTTGCGACTCGTCACGCCTTATCGGCGCATGAGGCCGTAATTGTTGAAATCCTGTTCCTCCGGTTCAGTGCGGCCTCCCTGGCAACTGCCCAGCTTGGCCAACCTTGTTAAGTATGTTATTGGTTATATATAACCTTGTTAAGTATGGCTTGGTAAGCATGTTAGATTACAAATAACAAGTTCTGCAAAATAAGGCTTTTTTAACACTAACTAGTAGTGTTTGTGATGCCCGGTGGCCTAGTGGTAGTGCTTCGCATTTCCTGGGACTGGGCGAGGTTGACCCAGCCTTTCATCCTTTGAGTGGGTCGATAAAATGGGTACCAAGCATGTTTGGGAGCTAAGCACTTGGGGTTCCGTGTGAGGCTGACCATCTTACCGGGACATATGCCTAGCACCCCAGAGCCCTAGGTCACGAAAGCTGAAATGGGCACGGCCGGCCTTGGCCTTGTAATGGGCTGAGTTTTAGTAGTGTTTGTGATGACTGATGAGACAAGGAGCAATGTTGAAAACGTATTTTTAAAAAGGTACAGACACTATAGCTACTTCTGTTCACTCAGGCTTCATTTTATTAACTGTTGCGTTGGGTGCCTAATCAGGTGTCGGCTCGTCACTTGACTGTGGTTCTCAATTACAACACCCGTCGCCATAACCCGCGTGTAGCTCTAATGTGACGATAATTCAAACCTACCTACCAGGCTTCATCTTAGTTTGACAGAGTTATGCAAGAAATACTTTTATTAACAGTAGCACTACAGATGATAAACCCCAGTTCAGGTCATTCCACATAATATATTTTTACTGTATTAATAAAGCTAAACATACAAAATTTAAGCATATTTTTCTACCTACTATGATGCTGCACAAGTATCTTTTATTGATATTATTACAGTTTATGTTATTGTACTATTTTACATAATAGTGATTTTCAAATGAGTCCGAACTTATCATCATATAATTGATATATTTATCTTCTTACAGACAATCTTTACTCGGTCATTGTAGTGTTAATACTTCCAATCAATAGTGCCATCAATCCTCTACTTTACACAATTGCCGCACCCACAGAGCTCAGAAAAAGGATCGAAAAGTACTTTGAAAGAGTAATGCTATGGCTTCACAGAATGGATTGTATAGTTAAATCAGGTAATTCTTATTTTAGTATCAGGGGCTGGGGAGCCCAGTCGGTTAAGCACTCGCTTAGCATGCGGAAAGACCCAGGTTCGGGTCCGGGCATCGCCAAAATTGCTGCCGACCTATAAAGGGCCTGTGCAGCCAAAAATGTACGACGAATAATACCCTGTGTAAGGGAGTGCACGTTAAATATCCTTCAAAGTCCTAACGCTGTGTACGATGTCGCCCTTAACGGTTGCGTTGGGTGCCTATTCAGGTGTTGGCTCGTCACCTGACTGTGGTTCTAAAATACGACGCCCGTCGCCAATAGCCCTCGTGTAGCTCTATACTGCGACAATAATTCAAACCAAACCAAACTATTTTAGTATCATTGGCATGGTAGCACATCCCACATTAAATTTCCTTTAATAATTGTATTTAATTCGTAATAGCTCATTTATGTGTAAATTATGTCTTAACTAAAAATAAATACAGATTATTGGCTATATATCTAAGTATCAAAGCAGTGTTAATACATTCTTAAATATTTTTTGTCCTAAATAAAAAAGAAACACTTACAGTTTATTGGCTATATATCCAATTATCAAAGCAGTGTTTATACATTCTTAAATATTTTTTTAGTTATTAAAAATGTGTACAAAATCCTTTTATGGGTGTTTCTTTTAAGTAAATTTTAAACAAAGTACTGATACTTTATGACATATATGTTTATTATTTTTTTAACTACCAGTCTCACCCCACATTACCAAAGCACCCAAGCTCTTGACAATTAACTTTAAACCTTCCAGTCCCAATGACAATTTGGCATCATCGTTATAGAATTTTTTTTCTGATCGTCTATAGTCATTTATGATATCAAAATGCACATCATTCGAATTTTCAAACTTTTTTCAATTAGAAAATCTTTTTTATAAATCCCAATAGATGTCAGCCCTAATATTTTTTTTTAATTATGATCAGAATTATGATGATGAGAAATGTCATCACTGGGACTGAAAGGGTTAAGAGTTCTATTTGTCTTTTAGAAGATAGAGAGTATTCATTAACCCTCTAATGCATACTGTTACCGTTTGGTAACAAATAACATAATCCACTTTATTCTATTAAATTAGAGCTCCTCCTAGACAAATCTGTTTTTTTTTCATCTATTACATTTCATTTTAAAGTTTTAGTTACTAATAATCCTCATAGATTGCTGTAGCAAAAGTTTATTCAAAATTAAAGAGTGAGGTTATTAACTTTTGTGAAATTACGTTTTTGGCAGTATTCAACATGGAGGAATGAGTAGTAGGGAGAGGACATTGCCTATTCCCCGCCATTGAGCGGATTGAAGTAACTGTAAGGTATAGCAGGGAAGTTAAAAACAGGGAATGATTGGCAAACCGCGCGTTTGACGCCATAGGAAGTAATAGGAATTTTCAGGAAAAGTGACTTTTGGAGGGATTAAAAAAATATACTGCAGCTATAATTTTAGATATACATTCATGTACTATCAAACACTTGGAAACACATGTTCAATTAATAAAATAGGTTTTCCATGACGAATCGTAAGCATATATGTATTATAAGCTGTACATTATGTTGAATAAAACTTTGGAATATGGAGTAATAAATCTTACTAAATGTAGAGAAAATATCTTATTTTTATTTTACAGAGACAATTACAACTTTTATGTGTAGGAAAAATGTGTAGAATTTAATAAGAAGCATTAAACACACAAACAAAACAATCTTTTCTTAAAAAGAAATACATTTTGTTTCATGAAAATAAGTACAATTTGGTGAGTAAGAAAAGTACATTTTGGAGAGTTATTCCAAATCAGAGTTAAAATTTAGGATTTTATTGTCTTTCAAATTGAATCACTCTTAAAAATGAATGCTCAAAAACGACGAAATTTTCCTTAATTTTGGGGATTCAGTTTCCTGGCAAATGCTCCGAGTTTTCCTTTCCTCAAAGTGAGGACATTTGAATCGTCATTTTTTTGAGGATTTGAATGTCTTCTAATCTAAAGAAATATTTCGTTATTTTTGAGCATGTGAATTTAGTTGTTTTGAGAGCTAGTTTCCTTAAATTGAGGATTGTTATTCTTAATTTGAGAGTTTGGTATCGTTATTTTTGAGTATGTGATGCTGTTTTGATAGTTCCGGTTTCGTTAAATTGAGGATTATTATTGTTCATTTGAGAGTTTTGCATCGTCATTTTTGAGCATATATATTTATTGCTCGGCAGCTCTATAGTTAAACTCATAGTTTCCTTGCACAGAAGTCACGACCATGGGCGGAGCTATAAAACGCGGGGGGCAATCAGATGAAGAGAAAATTTCAGATGTGTTATTTTGTCTTCATCTAATTGTTCCGTGCGTTTTATAGCTCCTCCCATGGCCGTGGCTTCTGTGCAAGGAAACTATGAGTTTAACTAGAGTTACGTCGTATTCGGTCTAGTTTCATCATATTTGAGGAGATGCATTTTTCTAAAAAGTTTTTAGGATGTTTTATAGGATTTTACTACCTCATTTTGTTATTGGTATTTTTCACCCAAATACAAAAAAAGCTATAATTATATTCCACATTTGTCTTTTTTACGGACACGAATCCATCTATGTACAGCTTTTGAAATATTGAAGGCATTTTGATACAAAATTGACTATTTGCATGTAAAACTATAATATATAATGTTAATAAAATATTAAAAAGATTCTCAATGCATTTCGGAACCAAAATTTGCTTTGAATATAAGTTATACAATCAGTTTATTACATTCAAATCTAGAAAATCCTCTTTTAAATTGTTCATTTATTTTTACAACAAAATAACATTTCACTTTATTTAAATCTGTATATTTATTCTATCAAAATAAACACAAGTTTCGAATTTTTTTATATACATATTGATTATATGATGACGGGCCGGTGGTCTGGGAACTGCTGGGCAGGCTGGCATTTTGTGTTGTACTTCACAAACTGCTGCTTCAATCATCAGTACTTCAGTCGTATCATTACAGCAGTTTTGTCTTCTAAAAAAATAGGAAGCATTTAATATACTTTTCATAACTTAATTGGGCCAACTTATAAAGGCGAGTCTAAAAAAACAACAGCTAAAACAACAAATATAGCATTTGTTTAACTTACAAGTATAAGTGGAATACTAACACATCAAATTTACTGAAATTAAAATTTTAGTATTTAGGGGGGGGGGGGGGGGGGGGGGGGGGGGGGGGGGTGAGGGGGGGGGGAGGGGAGGATGAGACAGTTTTTTTTTTAGAAGTTATGCATTTAAACAATAAAATAGTACACAAAATTCCAGGTGGATAATTTTCTCACACATATATTACAGAAAGAACTTTAAAAAAAAAAAAAATTCTTTTTAAAAAGTTCGGCTTATTTTGAATATTATAGCTTAACATTTAATCTTGTTTTTAATTATTTCTATTACAGATTCAAATCAATATTCCTGAATCTTGGAAATCCATAATTCTTGGCACAAAACTAATATACTATATTAAATCAATTTTAGTTGTATCTTCGAATCGAACCCAAAAGCATCTACCTAAAAAACAAGGCCGTTAAATATTATATTTAGAAAAAAAACCTTATTATTAAGGTATTTTATTAAATACGTTTTGCATAAAAAGTACCTTTAAAGAAAAAAAATTATGGAAATATAATGCATTCAGTGCCCATAACATTTTATCTTTCAGTGTAAAATATTTTTTAATTATAAAAACCATAATTTAAAGACACAAATTATGCATCGTTAAAACAATACTTTTCACTTTTAATAAATATGCAGAATATAAATAAACTCTTTTTTTATTAATAGTTAACTAATAATTACTTTATACTATATTTGTTGAATTAAGAAAATAAACCATTTTTATAACACATTTTTATTTTGACACAAATTGACATGATTTAAACTTACCCTTAATAAATATTAATAATAATCCAAATACTTTCCAACAACGTAAATCGAAGTTCGAATAGGCAACTGGCGATATCACATCTGCTGTCCGAATAAAAAGCAGTTTATTTTCATAGAACGGCGAACTTCGAATTTCATGTTCTGATTTCAAGCTATCACCTGTCGTTTTTAAACACATAACAAAGTGTAATGTTATGAAATTGTCTTCCTTTTTTCAGTTGGCTCAAAACTTTATGTGACTACTTTTAGTGCTACTTTTTACTAATTCGTATATTCTATCGAGCTTCTAATTTCACCGAAAGAAAACGAAAAAAAAAGAATTATTCTTTTTCAAAAAAGAAGAGTTGAGCAGTGCCATGCAATCTTCAAAAGTTTTTCAAACGATTTACGAATATTTAAAGTTGCTTTAAAATATTATGTTTTATTATTTAATGTGTTCCGTTTATGCACTCATTATCAAATTATTTTTCTACAATAATGTTAATTTTAATATGCAAATTTTATTAAGTCGTTTGATGAAACCTTTCAACTGCAAAGCGTTCTTTAACTGCGTTAAACTTGATTCAAGAGTAGTGTAAATTAGCAGTTGAAAATCAGCATCAATAGTAAACAAAAGCTATAATTCCGTTCTATTTTTATAATACTTACATATTATAATGAAGGCAAATAGTTTTATGTTTAGAAACATGCAACTTATTGTTCTTTACTGTAAAATTTAATGTTCAAGCTGCTTGTATATATTACGAATTTTTATGTTAGGCCTAACCAAACTTCATGAAGCCGCCATTGTTTGAACTGCTAAGTTCCAATCCCAGAATTCAACGGTGCGAGTACAACAATGAGATTCCGTTTCCTCAAAATCAAGATACAGAATCGTCAAATCACGATCGTAAAAGTCAGGATTCGCGTTTACTCAAAAGTCACGTGATATTTTGACGAAACAATCCTCAAAATTAACGAAATGAGGCTTGATGATTCATGAATCGTCAAAAATGAAAGTGTTATTTTTAAGAGTGTGGCTTTGTGAAAAACTATCTAATAGATTGCTTTGTGTTTAAATTTTTATAAAAATGGGTTAACAGGACTTTCATATACGTTTGAACAATTGCCCGAATCAAATGAAGGAGATGGTTGTCCAAAGGTTCAGAGATAAATTGGTGTTGAGTTAGTTCGGAAAAAAGTTTTGGGAACACACATGTTTGACACTAAATTTGATGGCTGCATTTCTTTCCGTTTTCAGCAATACCTTTAAAACCAAAAAAGCGCTACAGCGGCCACCACTCGCAATTTTTTTTTTCGAAAACTTTATTATGACGAGTAACAACTACCAGACATCTAACGGCAGTTAAATTATTGTGTTCATATTTACACACAAGTTTCTTTTTAGCAATAAAATTTATAAAAAATTTCATTGAATGTTTAATTAATGTTAATTATTTATAATGCAAATAATTTTGTAATAATAATAACTAATGAAAACTTATTTATGCTATTAAAATATGGAAAGAATAAATGAGAGTTATTTGGAAACAAATAGTAGGTAATATAGACTCGGTAGCAGATAAAAATAAATAAGGATGTTAAAATTTTACATAAAACTCACATAAAAGTCGTCTGAAATAGTGAAATAAAATTTATTCAATTCGGAAAACAGAATTACATGTTAAAGTGATGCACAATATTGAAATCTAACTTCGCGCACATTTTAGTTAAAATAAAGGGAAAATAAAATATTATTCACCCAGAAGGAATTGAGAATGAACAATTCCTTTGATACATTAAAATTCTTTCAGAATCTTTCTTAAAATATGTAATTAAAACGCTACTATATTGACACAAAATCGTATTCGACTACAGTGCGCACTCCCCTCGATTTTTTGCCAATCACAAGGTGGCGTCGCGGTTACAGTGACGGCTTCACTCATGTCTACTCCCCTTTAGTCCTTCCTCCATGGTATTCAAAGAATAATAATATCAGTACTAAATACTAATAAATTGTTTTGAAAAATTAATCATAGTTTTAAAAAGAGTTATTTTGAAATATTTTTAGCAGTTTTCTAGTCATTATTATCAAAATTGGAATTTTGCAGTTGGTTTTTGTCATATGGAAAAAATTTTAACATTTGATATTATTTAAATTCTAATGCAGTTAAATTTTTTTTAGTATTTTTCCCATAATGTGTGAGTATTAAAGATACATATTTATATATATTTTTTGGATGAAAATAAAAATTCATGCATTAGAGGGTTGTTAGCATCAATTCTAATAGTTGTCATATATATTGGGATCCTGATCAATTGTAGGAAATATATTTTTTTTTACAGGTGTATCCACTTCTTCTAGCCTAACAAGAAGCGTCACGGTAACAGAAAGTCGGTGTCTACCATCTTCAACCGTTAATTCGGGAGAACTTGAATTGTGCATGACTACAATATGAACAGGATTCATTTTGTTCAACTGGATTTGAACATAAAAACCCCATTTGAAGAGTGGCCTGGTGCCGTTAGCTACTTATTAAGTTTGACGAAAAGGTGAACTGTGAGGCAAAATGACATTTAAAAATTTTTTAATACTACAGTGGTGGCCAAAAGTGTGGACACTTTTTGAAAGTTTCATATTTTTCAACTTTTTATGATTACACAATATATTAATTGTAAATGAAATTAAGCAATGGTATATCAAATTAAAAGTAATTTAATCTTTAAAAGGACCACTGTGTGCAGATCTCTGAAGCCATATACGAGACCTTTGGTCCCATATAATCTATATCCATGGACACAACATAATCTTCTTCAAAGTAATTTCATGCAGAATTAAAAATAAATACAGTATTACAATATCTGTGTTACGAATAAGTTATGCAAGTAATAGTACGATCTGTCTCAGTTTTGCAAGTCATTGAACCACCAACTAGTATTGCAATTTCAGCAAAAGAGAATCCATTGATTGTGCTTGTTTGTTCAACTACAATGAGCATAACTTTATTTGTAATACAGATACTTTAATTCTATTTTTTTAATGAAATTCTACATTAAATTACCTTCAACTTAATATTTAAATGTTTGTATTTAAGCGAAATTTAATAGATCCAAGAACACAATTAACAGTTGAAACACACGAAACTTTCAAAAAGTGTCCACACTTTTGGCCACCACTGTACATTCACGAAGTTAGATTAGGGTTTGTAATCAGGGTTGCCACCATCCTTGCTGCAAGTGCTTAAAAAAGCATTGATTTTCAAGGTCTTGAAAAACACTATCAACCTTGAGAAGTCTTTAATTTTTTTTGAAATTTTAGAAATTGAACATGCAATATGATTCTTACATGCTTGAATTTCTTAAGGTATTTGATTTTTCAAGTGATTGAAATTTAGGTGTTGCAGGTTCCAATGTACAGTCCTTGAAATTGAGAAATACATTCTTGAAAAGTCCTTAAATAGTTTTTGATTTTTTTTTAACCAAAAAGTGTGACAACCCTGGTAATGCTATATGACTTTTCGATTAAATTTAAAGGTTTTTATAACCCCTATACGGTAATTTCGATAGCTCTAAAAAGTTCTATGAAAGCAAGCTACAATTTTCTCGAAAACTTTACTATGATGTTCAACAGGTACTAGGAACTTGTGTACCAAATCAAGTCTGTAGCTCGAGCTGTGGAGTGGTTTCAGACAGACGAACCTATCTTCTAAAACCACCTTTTGACATCAGCACCCTCCAAAACATGTGGAAAATGCAAAATCTCCATTTTAGATTTTCAACCCCATTGCATTACTTTCATTACCATTACATTATAGGAAATTGGAAGTAAAAAAAAACTAACTTTGTTGTAAACCAATTATGAATTGATGTTTATTAATTTATTTTCTGAATAATTGTTTATTGCAGAAGATGTTTCATAGAATTTTTCCATTTAAAAATCATGTGTATTTATTACAATAAAAGCATTTAAAAGTGTTCAGCTGCCATTATTCCGCCTGTATTATAGAAATGCAAACAAATAGAAAGTTGAGAAAAAATAAGGAAGTATAGAAAATTATAATTTTTGGATTGACTTATAAGATGGGCAATCAAATAATTTACTCAACCATTATATTTTTCATGAACTGAAAGCATTTGATTTATATGTTTCGATTACTATTATAAAATAGCCTCTTTCAACAATTCAGTGGCTGAGAGGCTCGAATTTGTTAACAAAGTTTAGATTCGGATTAAGCACCCTCGAAAACATAACAGTTTCTGTATTTTTTCTTGAAAAAACTACCTGGTTACTCTGCTTAAATGTTTAAGAGGCCCCTTGAAAATTTAAATTTAACGGCTTTCGAGGGTATTTAAGTGTGTGAACACCATGTACAATATTTATTTTGAATAAAGACACAAAAGTACACAGAATACAATATATTTATATAAAAATACATATCAATAAGAACACTGTTATACAATTTTATAAAGTGTCAAAAAACAGTTAATGGTCTAAAGCTATAATCGTGTACAAGTTTTCAGATGTTAAAATTTTGTTTCAAATGTTAGTGTTTCACATATTTAAAGTTAGTGCAATTCACATAAATAAAATTCATTTGCAGAAATACAATAATAAAGTTTTCAGCATATTTTGTTAAATACAAACCACATGGAATAGAAAACTATACGAAATAAAACATTTATATTAAAATACACTAATAAGGATACTTTATACAAACAATAGTATAGGTCCTAAAGCTAAAACACCATACACAAGAGCATTTACGAGAAACTACAAAATATTAAACAAGCACACACCAGAAAGCTCTCCAAATAAGTACAGACTTCAGATAAAGTTCTTGGACGTTTCAATTTTGTTTCAAATGGTTCAAAAACAGTTCCACTAATATAATTCACTTGCTGAAAAACAATGTCTTCTTTCAATTTTGTGGAATGAATTAAATGCTCATCACCAGCACGTCTTGTAAAGCTAGTTTACTTTTTCTTCCTGCAAATAAAATTGCCAATTAATTTTGATAAATGTGTCTAAGGAATTATTTTAATGGCATACATAGATATTTGGATTAGGAAAAACTTTCAAAAACAAAATTATTCCTAAGTATTATTTTAGGTATGATGCAAATTAACTTAAGGGGGTTCAATACCCTCAAAGCGGTGAAAAAATCAAAACAAAAATTATTGGCTTAAAATACTATTACAACCTTTATTAATAATGTCACAAAGTATTAAGACTATTGGAAAACTATTTTTGACATTAAAATCCATTTTAATGTCATGGCTTCGTAAGGAAATGGGTTAACAATAAAAACTTTAAACGCGTTTTTCTCATAACTTGATTTTTTGAACTTCGATGTACCTTTTCTCAAAAACTATGCTATGTTTTCGCGTAAACTTTTTTTTATATGATGTAATACATAGTATAGATTAATCTGAGGTTATGAATTTTAATAAAACTAAAGTGAAAAAAATATTATGGGGCAAAAAAGTGAGAAATTTCATGAATTTTTGGGTACTTTAAAAATTATTTTATTTAAAAAAATCTAACAGTTATTAAAAAAAAAATTTAATCTCAGATTGATATATAAGGTTGGTATAATACACACAGAAATTTTTAAGATGATCTGATCAGTAGTTATTGTGAAAAGGTACATTGAAATTGGCCAATTTAACATTACCGATATACAACATACTGAACCCCCTTAAAATGAGTCAAAATTTACTTAAAATATAAAATAGTTTAATAAATCCTCAATGGAAAAGAGAATATGGTAAATAAGCAGGAAAGGAAAATTTAAAATTAAGTTGAATTAATTTATAAAAAAAAGCAAAAATTGGAAATGAACAGTGCTCAATGGATAATAACAGAGGTAAGTAAGCAAAATAGATAAATTTCAACACTTGCTTTGAAAAACTAATTTTTGAAGAAACAATTGCATCCATTTGAAATTATTAATTATATATTTATTTCAAAATTACAACATAAAAAAACAAAGCATACACTATTTTAGTAATATTGGATATCTATAATCTATTTCAGTTGTAGCACAGTTTCAGAGTGAATCTAAATTGGAATACTTACACTTGTTTTAAAGGAAGACCATGGCATGCAATTGATGTAGCACACTATAAACAAGTAATATTTCATTATGTAAATATACCGATATATACATAACAATATACAAATGGGGGCAATTTATTACATCCAAATATAACGAAAAAGTTACAGGTAGAAAGGAGATTAAACCTTAAAAATGCTATCTTTTAGCTTGCGTGTTGAATTTAAGCGTACAACTTCGGGAAAATAAAGTTATTTCCCATTCTAATTTAAAATTCATTCAACACCATAAGAAATAACAGATATTTACCCTTTCTTCAATTTCTCTAAGTGAAACACATTCATTACTTCGTTTTCTAGAATAAAAATATATATTTGTTAAGAATACAGCACATCGAGGAACAATAGTAAAATTTCAATTAAGGGGGTATAGAACACAAAATCTTCAAAAAAATCCAAAAAATTATTAAAATCTTAAAAAATAACACTAATATTTTGGAATAATTTAAAACAAACATTTTATTTACATCTGCAATAGAAAGCGAGATGTGTAGTTTCTTGTGTCATGACATCTGTGTTGGCCAACCACGTTTATAAACTTCAAAGCTGTTCTTCTCCTTGATCGTGTTTTCGGTGATTTTCTTACTTTAAATTGATATAACTCAAAATCCACAGCCCATACAGTGTTAAAATTTTCCACACATATTTTTCAAACTTATATCTTAAATTTGCCTTTTGGGATTAGTTGTATATAAATTGCTTTTTTACTTATTTTTTTTTTTAAAGTGAGCCTGTGAAATTAGTAAAAAATTTTTTTTAATTTTTTTTAAAAAAAATTTAAGAAAAACTTTGACAAATAACAAAAATCGGTAAAGACAGTTTATTAAGTACACCTTCCTGTTTATAAAAATGCTTAATATTTGTTTGTCAATAAATAATTTTTTGACTTATAACAAAAATATGAAACATCACTTTTTGACACATTTTATTTTTTTAAAACAAAATTAATATTTTTTTAAAAACCTTTGACTATCTAAAAATGTTAGTATATTTAGTATACATTTATGGGGAAAAAATTATAATGATATCTGCAATAATAAAGAAAAAAATTAAAAGTGTCCCATACCCCCCTTAACCTAGTTGCACATTTCTCCAACTTTCTCGAATAGTATCTGACCTAACTATTGCTACCGTATGGAATAATCAATGGGTGAAAGTTTCAAAACATTTTATACAGAAAAAGGTTTAGAGGTGAAAGAGGAAGGGAGGGTAGGGGAGATATTTGAAATGCCCTCATTCATACATAAAAAAATTAATCCCGTACAGAAAAATGAAATTTTTTTACATTTTTAATTGGCATTCAATGAAAAGCATACTATTCCTGGTCATTCATTCAATTTTATTTTTAAAAAACGATGTAAAAAAGCAAATAATGTATACAAACAAATTCTTTTTGATTATTTGCATTCATTAAAAAAAGAATAAAGATATCCAAAAATAATCAAAATTCAGTTTTAAGTTTCAGTTTGAATTATGGTAGAACTAGAGCTACACGAAGGCCATTGGCGACAGTCGTTGTATTTTAGAACCATGTCAAGTGACGAGCTGACACCTGAGTAGACACCCAACACAACCGTTAACTGCGACATCGTACATAGTGTTAGAACTTTGAAGGATATTCAACGTGCACTCCCCTCTTTAGGGGGCATCAGGGTTGCCACACTTTCTGGTAAAAAAAATTCAAGGACTATTTAAGGACTTTTCAAGGATTTATTTCCATTTTCAAGGACTGTATATTCAAATATGCAGCAACTAAACTTCATGACAGTTTTAAAAATTATTTTATTAAACAAATAGGAGCTCTCTAACTTTCAAATAAACTTAAATATGTGTGATAAAACAACCTTTTAGTTATGAGAAATACCATCAAAATCACATATTTTGCCTTCTAGAATTATACATAAACAATGAATCAAAAAAGTGAAAAATGAACTGATTCATTGAACACATTGAAAGTGTTAAAGTAAAAAAATTAAGGACTTTTCAAGGTTTATAATGTTTTTCCAGCACTTTTAGGTACTTGAATAATCAAAGTTTTTTTTCAAGCACTTTTCAAGGTTTTCATGGACCATGGCAACCCTGGGGCATTATTTGTCGGATATTTTTGGCTGCACGAGCCGTTTATAGGTCAGCAGTTATTTTAACGAAGCCCAGACCCGGGATCTTTCGCATGCTAGGCGAATGCCTAACCGACTGGGCTTCCAAGCTCCCAATCAAAATACAGTAAATAAATAGCAAAAAAGTACAAAACATTTCACCCCTAAAACAATCGAAATTCGGCAGAATACTTTATAATTTGAAGCGTAACTTACCTTAAGTTATATCCACCAGTTGGAGAGGTCTGTTGCAAGGTCTCAACATCGTTAAACACTACTTGTGCACCCCCACCAGCAGATGGAATTATGTCAGCCTAAAAGTATCACAGTAAAATTAAAAATTATCCATTTAAATGAAATAACTTTGCATAAATAGTAACTTCCTTGATAATTTTAAGTTTTATAGATTTTGAATTTTATTAAAACGTAAAATTACTACTGGATGAATTACCAACTAATTAGGATAATAATGCAGTTAATTAATTAAGTTTACAGGGTGTCTACCAGATTTGACAAATCTAATTTCTTTACCTTTTTAGAGTGACAGTGGTTGTACTGTGCCCTCTATGAGTAGAGAGTGTTAGCGTTTAAGCCCCTAACCCAGCTCGAGAAAGGTCACAAGAGACACAAAGAAGGACGCCCACACACACACATACAAATAACACAATTTATTGACCAGCAAAACACAAACATCCATGCCACGGAATTCCGGAAACCAAACCCTCAGTAGCTCCAAAGCTAGTACACTAACCATTTCGCCGACAGGCGACAGGAATGCTTACCTTTTCAGAAACTTTTACAACCATTTAAATGATCAATCCATTAAAGAAAAAATTAGAAAGACAAACCATAAAATAATACTTGATGCAACAGAGCAAATTCAAGCTAGCCTTGCATCATACACTTATTAGGGGAAAAAAATTGTAACACTTGGACTTTTCCCAGAAAAATTAAGGACTAGAAAATACTATCAATACAAAAACTGGGGAAAATTCGTCTTTTTTGACATTTACGAAAAAAAAATTTGTGACCTTTGCTCTAATTTCATGACTTTTTGGGGACTTCCTTGACAGTTTTTTTTTTACTATTTCTTGACTTTCCCGACTTTATTGACCCGTAGACACCCTGGTTTAGTTAATTAATAAAATTAATGTAGTTAATAAAGTTAATTAAAAAAATTTGTTTTTGAAAACATTTAATGTTAGCTTAACTAAAGTAAAAGTTTTATTTTTCTCGGTTTTCTTTAAATTGAACAATGAAGACTGAAACAGCGTTTTTTTTTTAGGTAGCACTTATAAGTACCATTAGTAGATAAAGGGTTGAAACAGGTATAAAAATTATTCTTTCAACTAATTTTGGGAAATTTATCAATATTTATACAGTGAAACCTCTAAGAGCGACCATCCTCCCATTACCTAATAAATCAGTCGTAAATGGAGGTTGGTCGCTCCCAGAGTACAAAAAGTTAATAAGGTAAAAAGTTGAAAGATCATTTTTCATCGTATTATCCATTAAAACATTTCAAAAATCTATTTACCGTTACGTTTATTTATTAATTCGCAAATCATGTACACAAAATTATACTTACTTTTGAACAAACTATAGTATGTAAAAAAAATACTATACTAACTTATTTTAACAAACTAGTGTGAACTAATTAAACCTTTTTAAGCAAGAAGAAATTTCTGACTTTCACTTTTTTTCGATTTTTCCCCAAATTACCTCTTTTTCTAATTTATTTTTAAATCGGAAAAAGACGTGTTATAAAAAGATATTTTTTCTTGAAATGGCATTTGAAACCGGTCGTTTGGGGAGTGAAATCTGGTCCCTCCCAGAGTGTTTTTTAACATTGAACACATAGGGAGGAAAATCAGTGCCTTGAAAAATTGGTCGTAAGTAGAGGTGGTCATTTAATGGAGGTGGTCGGTCATGGAGTTTTTACCGTAATTAGATTATTATATTACCTTGTACATTTCAGTTACAACTTCTCCCTGGGAATCTTGTTCTTGATGCTGCAACAAGTACTTGGAGGAATCTCTATTTGTAACATCTTTAACATTCAATTGAGTCACTGATTTCTTTTTCTTCATTTTGGGTTGCAAAACAGTGTCTAAAAACCATTGACAATTTTAAAAGGTTATTCCAACACAGTTATATTAAATACAAGAATCAGGATAATTATTTAAATCGCATAAAATATTTCATCTCAATGTGTTTGGATCAATTATTTATTTGCTAACTCAAAAACTTCATTAATATAAACTTTTTCTTTAAAACAAAGACAAATTGTAGTTTATTACACTATACATAGAATAACATTTACTATTAGTATATGTGTCATTTTTTTAAATACACATTCCTACTTAAGGAATTAAACATACTTGTCAGGGAAGAGTTATTATAATGATGCTAGTGGCAGAAGAACGTTGTGCTTCACTACTTACTTAATAGATAAGATGTTAACTAGTAATTAAAAGCAAGGGAAGATAACTTGGGAGAGAAAAATTTTAAGAGCAATATTTGGACCAATCAAAGAAGGTGATGTTTGGAGAAGGCCATACAATTTTTGAAGTGGCTAAACTATTTGGAGAGAAAGACTTTATTAACATCATAAAGTCTAGGAGAATTCAATGGCTGGGATATATGGAGAGAATGGACGATAGCAGAGGCACAAAGAAAATTTTCAAAGGGCAATGTCAGGGAGAGATAAGAAGAGGAAGACCTAGAAAAAGATGGATAGATGATGTGGAAAGAGATCTAAAGGCCATGAAAATTAAAAACTGGAAAGCGAAGACCAGAGACAGGCGGTTTTGGAGTTGGATTTTGTAAGAGAGGCCATGGTCTAGCATGGATTGTAGCGCCCAGGAGTTAGTTCGTAAACTAGTAATTACTTAAAGAAATCTATACTACAATAATTTAAGAAATATTCTAAGAGCTTTTCTACAAATGGACTTAAATTAACTTTATTCATTTCTTTTTAAAGTGTACTTTTGTTATGCAAGGCATACTATTGGAAGTTAACAAAAAGATAAAGTTTCCCAGTTTTGATCCTATTTAAAACTTTTACTTATTGAGAATCTATAAGAATGGTTAAGTTACCTATTTAAAAAAAAATTCAAGACATACTTAGATCAAGGTTTCCAATTGGTTTATGTTCGACCCAAACATCGCCTGAGCTTGACTGAGACCTCCTATGGCGCAAATTAGCAATGGCCAGACTCTGTAAAAATATATTATTCCATGAACATATTGATACCAATATTATTATTGGTAAACCTTTATTGAAAAAAATTAGATAGTTAATTTAAACTTAGTTATAAACAAGTTATGAAACAAACCCTTTGTGAAGAGCTGGGGGCTTTATTTTCTTTAGCAAACAGATAGTCAAAGTCGTTTCGGGATGATGCTGGCTGACTAGATTGAGGAGTGTTCCTGCGTCCATAAACATCTATGAAAAAAATTAATAGATACTTGAAAAAAAAAACCTTTAAAATTATCAATAAACCAACCATTATAGCTCCAACTTTTTATAGAAAAACATGGTTAAAGGCAAGCCAATGAATATAATAGTAATTTTAGAAGCATTACGTTATTAAAGTTTCCTTAACTATTTTCAATAGTATTTTCATTCACATTTATTATTTAATACATTCATACTCTCATTAATATCAATATAAACAAACTTAAAAAGGATTTTTTTAGAAACTTAAGACTATGTTTTAATGACCTGGCAAATTTCAAATCGTATTTTCTTTTCAGGTTATTAAATTATGAATAAAACACTGAATAAGGATAGGATTTCAGCATTTTTGCTTATATACAAGCATTCACTCAATATAGGGTAGGCTCAACGTCAGGTATGATAATTTAAGAATTAAAATTAATTTTTTCTACATTTTTTAAAGCATCAATAGTTCACATATAATCCAATTAAACAATTTGTGAAAATGTTTTATTATTTACTGTACAGTATTAATGATAACATCGAAAAATATCAAAATATTGAAAAACAGTTACATTTCAGCATCTATTTAACGCGATCATCTGGCAACATGTTAGTTGGTTTTAAGTAGTAGCTTTTGAATTTGTCAATTACAGCAAAAATGCATAAAGACAAACAAGAAATGCTTGATTAATACTAGTAACACAAATGTATAGACCAGCAAAACAATTTTGCATGCACAAAATATCGACAAACCGAATCTTTAGCAACAAACAGAATTTTCTCCCCAAAAGCCCAGTTTACACAGTTAAAGGTTACTATCGGAAATATTCTGTCTAGTGGCAGTTGTTATCCCTCTCACCCAGAAAAACAGAAAACTAACTAAGTCTTACTTCTTTACCGGTTGAAGACTTCCACTTCAAAAATTGCATTTGGTTTTGCTAGGGTCTCTTAAAGGTTATCATTGAAAATATTCTGCTAAGCCGTAGTTGTACATTTTCAGTGACTTTATCAACCCACGAAAAAGGACAGGGTGGCTACAGAATCTGTGAAAACAAATTACCCGACTTTTCCCTGATTTTCCAGGCTAAATGTAAAAACTTTCCCTGATTAGCGGCAATGAACTATATTAGCATGCTGGTTTCCTCCTGGTATTAGCAAAACCACTTTCTAGTATATTCAACATTAAAAAAATATTTTTTTTTAAGAAATTTAATTAATGACTATACAAGGAGCTTTTTAAAAGAAATCTATAAAAAAGCAAGCTAAAGCCCATATAATAAAAATTTTTAGCTATGATAAGACTTAAAATCTTAATTAATCTTCAAATTTTAATTAGATTGCTCATATCTTAAAATTATCTTAATCTTTTAAACTTGTTTTTTACTGAAATTTAAGTTTAGTTTTTATTGATATGGGCCGAAAACGGTGAAGTTGAATACCGTAGCACTAGAGCTTGGGGAAGCGGAAGGCAAGGCAGTTAAAACACAAAAGTTTAATAAGCAGTAATTCAACCACTTAAGTAAAAGCCTTTTCAGGATTAAACTTTTTTTCATCCTTTCTTTTACTGGCTAGAATTGCACTTTTGGAAATTTTCCCTGATATTTTAAAATAATCACCAAATTCCCTGACTTTTCCTTGATTTTTCCAGATTGAATAAATTCCCTGACTTTTCCATGATTTCCCTGATCCTGTAGCTACCCTGCTTTATCAACCCACGAAAAAGAAAATTACCGGCCTTTCATCCTTTCCAGTTGATTTGGATTGGATTGGTTTGGATTATCGTCGCACTAGAGCTACACGAGGGCTATTGGCGACGGGCGTCGTATTCTAGAACCACAGTCAGGTGACGAGCCGACACCTGAATAGGCCCCCAACGCAACCGTTAAGGGCAACATCGTACGCAGCGTTAGGACTTTGAAGGATATTTAACGTGCACTCCCCCACATGAGGTATTATTCGTCGGACATTTCTGGCTGCACGGGCCGTTTATAGGTCGGCAGCTATTTTGGCGATGCCCGGACCCGAACCTGGGACCTTCCGCATGCTAAGCGAGTGCTTAACCGACTGGGCTCCCCAGCTCCCTCCTTACCAGTTGAAGACTTCGCCTTCAGAAACTTGACTTCGGTTTCGCCAGGGTCCCCAGCAGACTTCCTCTTCGACCTTCTTCTAGGCTCCGGTGTGGAGCAGGTTTCCGAAGTCGCGGTTGAAGTAGGGGGAGAAGGAGGCCCGCCGTCCCCGAGCATGTCCCAATCGTCGGCGTTCAGGATCTTGTTGAGTTGGCGGAATTTCTCCTGGTTGAAGCACATCTTTTGTTCCAGTTCTGCCTGTTTGGCGGCTAGGCGGCGCTCCTGAAAAGGAAGGGGTCAGCAGGGGAATTTCTTTAGAGAGATAGTTAGTCTCATAGACCTAACGAATTACAGTAGAACCTCGATTATCCGTTCCTCTTTTTCCGGGAACCTTCTGTTAACCGTCTTTTTCTTGTCAAAAAATTCTACTGCAAGCTCAATCATGGTTGTTTTCAAAAGAAACCAGTCTCAGAAATATATGGCAATTCTAAAGTAAGGAATCTCTGACCAAATTCTACCCTAACTTCAATCTTGGTTGCTTTCAAAAGAAACCAGTCTCAGAAATCTAGGGCAATTCTAAAGTAAGGAATCGAATCTCTGGCAGTTCTAAACTCACGATTCTCTGATAATTTAAAAAAATGGAATTATGCAATGATTATGAAATCAAAAAATCCCAGCATTTATAAAATTGGCAAACTGCAATAATTTAGCAAAAGTTCGTAGACTCAAAAAGTTGGAATTTTTCAAACTCAAAATGTTTGAAGGAAATCTAAGAGTCTTCTAAAACTTGAGATTCTTTAGTGATGTCTCTGTACTGTAAAATAAAAAATATGCACTTTTCCCAGAACTCCACTCAGATCAAACCAGCTGGGATTTCACGCATCGGCAGATTTCAAATTCACATACCTTTGGCGCTCCTCTGCATTACAAGTTTGACTTTTAACAAATAATCTCTATAATCCGGAATTTTAGAAATATACTTCCAGTCCCAATTAGATCAAATAATCGAGGTTCTACTGTAATTTTAAAATCCTAAGTTCAGTGAAAGTATTGCTTTGCTATGAAAAGCCTTTTCCACCAGTTATTGTTATTTTTTATATGCACTTTTTTTAATGTTGGCTGATTCCATGTAACTGTAGTGCAAGTCATAATTTAAAAAAGTATTTTAAATTTGAAAAAAAATTAAATTAAAGAAAGCATGTTACATTATTTAGTTGCAATTAGTTTAGATCAGCTTTTAGGATATTTTTTTCCACTTAATTAAAAAAAAATTGCAGTGATATTCATTTTCTATACACATGTCTTACACTACAGAAAGTGTAATTTTGCATGGAATCGGCCTTTCTATACACATGTCTTACACTACAGAAAGTGTAATTTTGCATGGAATCGGCCTGTTATAAAAAATTTTCAAGACTTGATTGCAAAACATTTTAATCACTTAATAACACTCCAGAAAAAAAGTATTCATCCCAAATTTTGTTAATGATTTTATTTTTGGAAAACAGCTTAACAATTAAATTGAAGATGCAGTTCACTTACCACAAGTCGTCTCAAGCGATCCTTTTCAGAAGCCAATTTCTCTTGCATTCGTTTCTGGATACTTTCTATTTCGACACTTTGTTCAGCAATTCTCATATCTTTATTGCATATCTGTAGAAAATGTAACAGTAGATACAGATTACACTGGCAATGATGTGTTTAACATTTTTATATATTGGAATGGTCTCACTTTTTTAGGGAAAACCAACATTATTGTAGAGTACACGGGAAGAACCAATTGATTTTGTAGAGAAGTTTCCTCAGCAGGCCACTTTAGCGATGATAGCGAGTGATCGCCTAAACTTGTGTAAGGAAAGCAGTTCCTACCACAGAGATCATTTCATAGCTTTAGTAATAGAGTGGCAGATCCTGTGACCTCCAATGCTAACGACGGGACGCGCAAGGAGCTCCCAGAAGAGCCCCAATGAAGCCAGTGTTGTAGGTCACGTGATCTGCCTCTCTAATACTTTAATTACGATCTCTGTGGTTCCTAGCTACTAAGATTCAGGCGATTGACAATCCCGGAACTTGGACCAAGCGAAGAAGAAAGAGAGAAACTTATTTTCTGCCGCCAATGTCTGCCAAGTAGACAATTGCGGGCGTCCGCCTAATAAATCAATCGGTTCTTCCTGTGTACTCTTCAATTTAATAAAATAGGTTCTGTGTAATAAACCCTTGATAATTTTCATTAAAGTCAATCCTTTGATCAGGTTAGGTTTGAATTATCATCGCACTAGAGCTACACGGTGGGCGTCGTATTTTAGAACAACAGTCAAGTGACCAGCCGACACCTGAATAGGCACCAAATGCAACAGTTAAGGGCGACATCGTCCGCAATGTCCGAACTTTAAAGGATAAATTTAACATGCAACCCCTCTACACGGGGTATTATTCGTCGGACATTTTTGGCTGCAAGGGTGGTTAATAGGTCGGCAGGTATTTTGGCGATGCCCAGACCCAAACCTTGGACCTTTTGCATGCTAGGCGAGTGCCTAACCAACTGGGCTCCCCCGGATTTAAAGACCCAGGGCCCCTAGGCACTTGACATTTGGAGCCCTCATCTCAAAGCTATTTTGGAAATTTACCAAATTAAATGCACTAATACAGAACATATAATTATTAATCAACTTTAATAAACATCAGAATATTACAGTATGTTGCTATAAGTAACTCTAAAAAATTTATAACATTACACAGTGAACTTTCTTCTGTGCAAAATTCTTTCTTCTGTGCGAATGATGTCATCATAGTCAATTGACTGCATCTGGTGATTTTTCGAAAAGTTTGCAAGCGAGCATTATTTACAGCGATTTTTTGGTGATTTTTTCTTTTTTAATGGCCCCCCTTTGTGACTGAGCCCCTAGGCTTGGACCTTGTAGGCCTAGGCCGAAATCAGGCACTGCTTGGTGTAAGCAGTAGCAAGATTGAATGAATGTCACATCATATGAAATCAAATGGATCCTAGTTGAATCTGAATTCCATAGCAGTTGGAAGCAGGGTGCGTACACTAATTTGAAAGTGAAATTCAAGCACTTTTAAGCACTTTCCATGACATTTTACATTCAAATTCAAGGCCTTAAAATAATTAAGCAATTTGAAATCGAAACCGGTATAACCACCGGTTTTTAGCCGATTAAACCGGTATAACCGCCAAAAAAACCGGTCTAGCCGTTTTTTTGGGACTATAACGAAATTTAGAAAAAAAAATCGAGATAGATCTCGGCCGATAGCGATTTTCTATCATTCACTCAAAAATAATAAGTTGCTACTTTTCGATCGGCCGAGTGATGACGGAAAAAAATCAAATACCACAGTCGGTCATTTTGTGGGAAATTTGTTTGAAATACCTAAAAAAAATACGATTTCACTGTGAACCTACATAGTCTTTAGTTTCAATTAAAAACACAATGAAATTCACTCGGAAAAAATCCTACAGCGGGCCTTAAAGTCACAGATCGTAATCTTTGAAAGTAACAAACTAAAAACTTGGTTGATAAATCAGTCCTGAACTAAAACTAAGAAAGATATGGCACTCGGACGATAGAGATTGTCTATTCACTCAAAAATAATCGGTTTCCTTTTTTCAATCGGCCGATTGATGACGGAAAAAATCAAATTTCAAAATCGGTCATTTCGTAGGAAATCGGAATTTCGTAGGAAATTTGTTTAAAATACGTAAAAAGAATAAGATTTCACGGCGAACGGGAATTGTATTTAGTTTAAATTAAAAACAATAAAATTCACACAGCTAAAAAAAAAAAGTAGCGGGCTTTGAAGTCACAGATCGTAATCTTTGAAAGCAACAAACTAAAGATTTGGTTGATTGATCACTTCTCAACTAGAACTAAGGAAGATACGGAACCCTGATCGACGATTACGCTGCCAACTAGTAAATATTACGAGTTGCGGCTTGATTGATTGATTTTTTTTTCAGAAAGAAAATTTTAAAAAATAATCGAGACCTTACTGCGATTACTTTTATAACAAGCAAATATTACTAGGCGCTGAGACGGCTGTTTGACAAATCTGATCTGATCATAACAAGAACACTAACTACTGCGATTACGCGGCTACTTAACAAATATTACAAGTGGCCGTGGTTAGGTTAAGTTTATTTTCCCGCAACTGAAATATATGGATAAAATGTTTGGATCATCGGCGTTGTATTTCAGGGCCATTGTACCGATTGCTATAGAGCTCTTTCATGCCAAGGCGAAAAAAAATTCCAAAATAAATTTTTATGCAAATATCGAAGCTTATTCGTAGTTTTGACTGTTTCCGTAACTCCGTAGTTTGATACCCTCATCCGCAAACTACGGACAATCCGTAGTAGTTGGCAGGTATGAATTGCACGCTAGGCATAAGAGTTTTTTTTAACTTTAGGTTTCCATGCTAAAAGCCGGTTAAACCGAGCGCAGTTTAACCGGTTTTAACCGAACCAGTTTAACTGAAAGAAAGACCTGTTTAACCCAAGCCAAAAAACCGGTTTCAGTTTAACGGTTAACCGTTTTCGGTTTATTTACGCTTATTTTAACCGCTTCGGTTTATTTTATTATTTATGGCGAGGATCCGACAACGCGGTAAAATTGCGCCTCACACAAATCGTTTTTTTTTCTCCATAAATTGGAAATTCAAGGACTTTCCAGACTTTTTGTATGATAGGCTTATTTTTCCATACTTTTCAAGGCCTTGAAAACGGAAGTTGAAATTCAAGCACTTTCAAGGTTTTCCAAACCGCGTACGCACCCTGGGAAGGTACACGTTACGTTTCAGGCCTAAGACTCCATACAAATGTTCATATAACGTTTATAAGCTATTGCAGAAAAAATTAATAACTTAAAAATGCTCAGGGGAAAAAAGTAAACACTTACTTCTCTTTCATTCTTCTTGGTTTGAGATTGGAATTCTAAAAGCTTTCCTTTCAAAACCTCCTCAGATTGTTCTGCCCTTTTAAGATTTTGTTCTAAATTGCGCACTTGCTGTTCACGGAACTGCAATGACTCTTGAATTCTTTGGTTCTCCTAGAATACAGCAAAAATATTAGCCATAGCAGCCATATACAGGGTGTGCCGAAAAAAAGGACTCCCTGATTTCAAAATTAAATATCTAAAAAAAACATAGAGGGATGCAGTAAACGGTATGTTAAACCTGCTGTATAAAATTCTTACAGTTTTCACAATAATAAACATACGGTTTACTGCATCCCTATATCAATCTTTGTTTTCGAGATTTTCAGTTTTGATACAGGGGAGTCCTTTTCTGGACACCCTGTATAAATGAAATACCAAAATACATGGATTAAATATTTTAAAGCTATGTCAATTAGTTGCTGATTAAATTTAATCTATACATTATGCATACCCTGGAAATAAAAGGACTCAAAGAAACTACTTTTTTTATCGTCTTATCCCACGACAAACTTGGATCCATTGAAATATTAAGTATATTTTGGTGAAAAAAAGTCATTTTCAGTTTATCAGACATTCCACCTTCCAAAGATATTAACCACGTAGACAATCACTCGCTTTAAGTGTGGTATAAAAACTATCATAAAAATAAATGAAGACCGAACACTACTAAACTTAAAATGTTACAAAATGGCAAGTATTTATGTACGCAAATAATTGAATGGAGTACAATGACAAAGCTAAACATAGAATAAAAATATCAATCAAAATCAGTATTTCAAATTTTTTTGTACAAAACAGTACATACCATTTTAACTTGAATATTTTCCTTATCAATTGCAACCAAGTGTTGCCTGAATTCCTCCTCTGTAATAAATATAATAGAAGTAAAAAAATAAATAACTATACATGGATAAAAACAATTCAAACAATACTGTAATAAAAAACTTAAAATAGTATGATGAAAGCAAAACCAAAACTTACGCTTTCGAACTAGGTCTTGCGTAAAAGTATTCCTGCGAATAATCCTAGCATTGAGGAAATCGATCAAGTTCATATAGGCAGTTTCATCGTCAAAATCATCAAGCTATAAAAAAAAGCAATAACAATGTTTCACGGTGAATATTTCCAGCCAGAAAAGTTTATGATCCTTTCAATACTGCTGTTTTACTGATACTTTTCTGGGAATAACAAAGTATAGGGCCGAAACAGTAAATTACAGTCAAACCTCGATAACTCGACTTCATATAAGTCGAATAATCCGTTAACTCAAACTTTTAAAATCAGGTTTCGAATCATTTCTATACTTTTTGTTAAAAAACTGTCTCAATAACTCAAAGTTATAATCTTCTAAGTCGAATTTTTTGTGATAGATTTCATCGGTAAAAAAGGCATTTCAGTTCAAAATTAATTTTCAGTTCAAATTAATCAGCATTTCGTATCCATATTGCCTGTTAATTCCAACAACCTTAAAAAATACAAACAAGAAACAACTGCTTTTTGTAATGAGATTTAAGTGGTATGTATGCTAATCGGTATGTAATGAGGCCAAATTTTGTGAGTTTTAATAAATCTTATAACCCTATACTTCTCTTTCTGTTTACATAGACCATTAAAAAATTGAAATGCGCATAATTATAGTATTACAGCACACATCAAATCATTTAAGGAGGCCGATCACCTTTGACACCAAGTTTCTAAAAATTCTATTCCAACCATGAGGTTGAGCAATTTTATTATTAGTTATGAATATAAAATAGTTTTAAGAAAGTAAATCATTAAAACAAACAAATTTTTTTTAGTATTTGTGGAAAATTATAGTAAAATATGCTTCAAAAATCAGGATTACGCAAAACCTGATATCCTTATAAATTTTTAATTTTTTTCCATCGTTTAAATTTAAATATGCTTAACAAACATTAATATAGGTCATGAACTAAAATCATTAAGATATCAGCGCCCAAATTTTTTTATAGGCAAAAGTTTGTAGTATTATATCGAAAATACATAGAAACAAGAAAGTAAAAAGCATATAAATAGTTTTAAAATATCCAATTTTTAATAGTTTTACACGATTCTACTTCAAAACCTTCTTCATACTGTTACAAAACTACTGTAAAAATTTAGAAGCAATTGAAAATAAAGAACTTCAGTTTTTATGTTTTGCATAACGCGTGTTAAAAAAAATGCAAAAAAAAGCTCTAAAGTGCTATAACTTTGGTTCTATTAAAAACTAGAAACTAAAATGAAAAAAAAAAAGTGTTCGAAACTTAGTCGATTCTTGCTGAAAAAAGGCCAGGTTGACACATCTTAAGGGGGAATGGGCGTGCAGGACCGGGGGTCTCCAAACTCAAGTGCCTCAATGTTAATCCAATGGGAAAAAATTATTTTCTTTGCCACATTTCTCCGGCTGTATTGAATATTTTTACAAGCAGATTTTTTTTATGTGTTAAATGTAGCTGACTTACAGGTCTCTATCTTCCCACTTTTTGAAATTAGTACGAATATTTTTTTTAATATTCAAAAAATTATTTTACACAAAATATTCGAAGCAATTTCAAAAAGTGGGAAGATAGAGACCTGTCAGTCAGCTACATTTATCCCATAAAAAAATCTGCTTGTAAAAATATTCAATACAGCCGGAGAAATGTGGCAAAGAAAATAATTTTTCCCCATTGGATTAACATTGAGGCACTTGAGTTTGGAGACCCCCGGTCCTGCACGCCCATTCCCCCTTAAGTGACGATAGAGTGGAGTGGAAGGTTACTTCGATTCCCCGAACTTCGGATAAGTCGAATATTTTTGGGGGTCCCCTGGGACTTCGAGTTATCGAGTACTGACTGTAATTAAAACAAAAATACTTACTGAAAGTGGAGGAAATTCAGGACCCAAGCTGTACACAGTTGGAAGAACTTGTACTAGTGACACTTGAACAGAAAAAAAGAAGATATTTCTGCTTAATGTATAAAAATATAAGGCAATATTAAACAGCTTTGTAACAATGTTTTAGAAGAAATTGACACAATTAATAACAATTTTCATGCAATATCCAAACACAGTTTAAACACATCATTTTATACAAAGTGGTGCAAATAAAAGCGGCCCTTACGTGGAGATAAGAATATGAAAGAAATGTTGCCACGTTAAAAACGAATACAAAAACAGGTTTACAAACTGAAGCTATTGATCGTTTCAATATTAAGTCCAAACAAACGGTTGGCAAATCATTTGCCAGCAACTAAGCTATGGTTTGAGAAGCTAGTTGAAATGAAATATAAACAAGGCTTGTAGAGCTGATCAAGAAAAGTTCCCCACTAGTGATTATTTCGGTTGTTATTTATCCTAGAGAATCGGACCTTTTTGTTAATACAAAACATTCTGAATTGAATGCAAAACACAAAATTTGCATTATGGGACGTCTCCAAATATATAATAAAATATATACATAAAATAAAAATAAACAAATAAACTATAAATGTAGAATCGTATATGTCATATTTCAATTTAATCATTCAAACACAAACATAACAGTTTATTTTTCAAACCAACTTTTATTCATGCCAACATTTAGAACTGCTTCCACACACTATTTCTACACTTTAGAAAGAAAATTACTAAATACGGCCTTAAGGAAGCTCTAATTTAAACGTTTGAATGTGAAAATTAACAATTGTCAGTCATTTTCTTTAGCAGATTTAATTAAAAGTCTTTACACACTTCTTAATTTGCTTGAAGTTTGAAGAAAAATGAAGCATTTTTTGGCTATTAAAATGGAAGCAAAACTTATAATAACATTTAACTAATTTGAACAGTATTTTAAAAATTGCCAGATTATTTATGCAAAAAAAAATTCTCTGTCACTTTCTTAATGAACAACTTCTAGTCGCCATAGTTTGGAAGCTAAAGGAATGCAGATGGGCACAGCAGTTAAATGTTAAATAGAAACCCAAGTAATCTTGCATGCTGATATTTAGATTGAAACAACTGCATATACCAAGCTATTAAAACGGAGACATTTGAAATTTATCAATACAGTTTTATAACAAATGAAATATTGTAAACAATGGTTTATTTTTACCTCCTTGTTCCTTAGCTTTCCTGACTGCCTCGCGATAGGTTTTCCCACGCCCAGCCCTCAAGCCAAGAACATTTGGTGTTGAAATCGTTGGTCGTTGTATCATAACATCCTGGGTCATTTCAGCAAACTGCATAACGTGCTGAAAAATTTGTATAATTTAAATATAATTGGAAATTCGACTATAGGAATGTACAAAACATGACTTTAGAAATGAAGTAGAAATTGTTACATAAAAACTTTACTGAAACAAAACTGCAGAGATATAGTAATTGGTTTGGTTGGATATATTTCGTCAAGGACTGGGTTGTACACTGGTCCCTACAGTTGCAAAGAAAGCTTCGAAAGAACTTTCTTCTCTTTGCCGCTGTGCTATTTCCATGAAACAGCATAAACGTTGCTGCTTTAACCATACTTTGTTTTAGGCTCTGCTGTGAGGTTAATCGCAATGGCTTTCACTTTCTGAAGCCAAGTAGGGTGGGGGGGTGTTGAGAAAAAAGCAAATGCTAGCAATGCTAAGGGGTAGTTGAAATCGAAAATAAAAATCAAGGAGTATAAAAGGGTCCTTGAAATTGAAAATAAAAATCAAGGACTTCTTAAGGACTTTCAAGGACCTGTGGGAACTCGCTCTGCTGTAACGTTAATCGCAATGGCTTTCACTTTCTGAAGCCAAGTAGCGTGGGGGGGGGGGAGAAAAAAGCAAATGCTAACAATGCTAAGGGGTCCTTGAAATTGAAAATAAAAATCAAGGAGTATAAAAGGGTCCTTGAAATTGAAAATGAAAATCAAGGACTTTCAAGGACCCGTGGGAACTCGCTCTGTGACGTTAATTGCAATGGCTTTCACTTTCTGAAGCCAAGTAGCGTGGGGGGGGGGGGGGAGAAAAAAGCAAATGCTAACACCATTTTCTACCATACCCCATAAGATGGTAGGGGAAGAAAGTGATTTTCATTGTAATCAGAAGGACTATAACTACAATCCCAATACAAACAAGCCTTTACACCTTAAGCCTTAATGGAACATAAAATATTAGAAACCGCTTTCGCAAATAATTTAAATTAAAATGCATTGTCCCATTTTCATTAACTCTCTCAAGTTAAAATAGCACTAAAGGTATGCAAAAGCCATTTTTGAAAGAGCCTTGTAATTTTGAAATGTGACAAGACCAACTAAGCTAAAATTTAGAATTAGAACAGAAAGGGAAATTCTTACAATTAAATACAGTACGGAAATTCTTAAAATAAAATAACAGCATCTTTAAAAATATTACTATTTATTAATAAAATTACATAAATTAATAAAAAGTTATATTTTGAAGAAATAATAACAGCACAACTACTCACGCTCATTTCCTTATAATTATCAACACTTGGATTGACGCACACAATCATTCGAATTTTCCCCTCTCCTTCAAAGAATGATTTGAATAAATGAGTCAGCTTGCTGCCACGATAGTTCGGTTTTATCTGGAACGGCAGAAACAAAATCAATTAATAGAAATTCAGACTTGGAGTGGGCATACACAGAGACTTGGTCGGGAAGACTAATCTTTTTCTCCTTCTTGATTGGTGCCTGGCAGGGTTCGGTGGTTTAAACCATAGATTTAAAAAGTAGCAGATCTGCGGGGGAAAAGTGAAGCCACTTGTGAACCAGTATCCCATAAGGCAGTTCGCAAGCCATACGCCACCAGATGGCACCATGAGATAATTCGACTAGCTCTCGTGGGACGTTTTTATCATGGAAGTTAAATCCGGACGCAATCGTATTGTAGGTTATTTTTCTGACTGGTTGGTTGAGTAATTGTGACTTTTATGCTAATTTATTGTTTTTGCTCTGTATTCATGCATACCGGGCACCGTAACCGCGCCCGTTGATTTATGTATAAATACTGTGCGATTCTATTACTTTCACTGCTTCTGACTTGCTTGCTACTCAGATGAGTTAGGCTGATTTGTTTGCCGTTGTGTTCGGCGTTTGTTATGTTTTAATTTTAATTTAATTATGAATAAATTTTAGATTGGTTTTTAAAGAAGTCTCCATGATTATTTAGGACTCGTATGCTTACATTTTTTCCCACTGCGTTTTTCTAAGTTATATATAAAATTCTCTGCAGTTAAGGTTAATTGAGGACTTTTTGCAATGCCCTTTTTTAACCTACAACATAAACAATATATATTTAATATTAACTAATTAAAACTTTTTACCAGTTTTGCTAGCATAAGTTATAGCTGGATATGTATTGATAATTTCTGGCAGACATGAGGTATATATTCATAAAAGAAGCATATTAAAAATGCAGTTTTTATTGCATGTAACTCTTCGGCAAAAGCATTTTTTGTGAACCAGTATCACATGATAAAACACACATGTAAAAACGGCGAAATGTGGATTCATCAGAGTGGGTTGTATTGTGTTGTACGGGAGTGCGCAATCGATGGGCATATCTGCTTCTTTCTAAATCTATGGTTTAAACCATGTTTAAAACAAGGTTTAACGAAATGGTTTTTCCCAGGAAAAAACCAACTTGGGTTTTCTAAAATTTCTATTTATATTTTAAAATTAATTTTGATGCATTTAATTTAAAAGTTGATTATTATGATGCAAACAACTCAACCAAAACTAAATGGAGATACAACAACAGGACTTAAAAGAATTTTCTCTACTTTTTGCCTAATTCAGTCTAAGTTGCGAAATAGCCTGGGAACAGAAAAAGCTGGCAAATTGTCTTTCTTGCTTAAGTTTTTGAATAAATAAGAATGATAAAGTTGAAAGTGTAAAATTTTTATCCCAAAGTTAATAAAATGTACATATCTGAATTGTGTAATAATGTAAAACTCATAACATTTCTTTGATATGCATTTCTATCTAACAAAATATATTTACTCTTTTAAGTTCCCCTTTTAGAAAAAACAATAACCTTGTATATCTACTCTCTCTCCTTGCTATAGATTAGTGTAGTGTGCCTAAGTTATATATATATATATATATATAATATATATATATATATATATATATATATATATAATACACACACACAGTCGTCACAGGAAAAATCACTGACGTCACAGGAAAAATCATTGTAGGTACTTCTTAATAAATTTTGGAGGAAAATTGTTGTTGATGAGTGTACGTTGGAGGTCAAGTTTTTGAGAATATTTAAAGTTATTGACGTTGCAGATGATATTAATGCGATGTAGGTGATTAATAATACAATTTCTATATACTTTAACAGAAAGGTTAGAATTCCAAGAATAAGTCGAATAACATCAAAATCAAAGTCATTACGTTTATCATAAATATTGGTGTTGGCAGAGTTATCTGAGATCTGAATATGTATATCTAAAAATTGTAATGAAGAGGTGGAGCTATTGGTTTTTTTAAGGAGAAGTTCTGAAGGGTAAATTTTTTGCCATAGATGAATAAATTCAGGATAATCAAAAACAATCAAATCATCGACGAATCGGAAAGCAGTAAAGTTTAATAAATTGTAGTTTTTTTCAAACCAGTGTAAAAAAAGATTTGCAAGGATAGTTGAAAAGGAACTACCTTGTGGTATTCCATTAACTTGTTGGTAGATTTGTTCACCATTATAAATAAAATTATTAAAAATGCAAAAATTAATGAGCTTATTCCAATATTCCTGACTAATATTTAGTAAACTATTGTAATCATGATAATAAGCAGTGAGGACATCTTTTAGGTGAAATAAAGGTAGGCTAGAAAATAGATCTTTGAAGTCAAAAGTGTCTACTGATTGAATAATCTTGTTATGCAAGTGCTGTAAAACAGGTTTATTGTTGTTGATAATCCAAGTAAATCCTTCATTGACAATAAAATGGTAAAGTTTATTCAGCAAATTAAAAAAGATGTCGCCAGGTTTATTGATGTAAGTGTTGGAGCCACAAGTTATAAAGCGAAAATCTAAAGGGTTTTTATGGAATTTAGAAGTGTTTGTGACTAAATTCCATAAAAACCCTTTAGCTTTTCGCTTTATAACTTGTGGCTCCAACACTTACATCAATAAACCTGGTGACATCTTTTTTAATTTGCTGAATAAACTTTACCATTTTATTGTCAATGAAGGATTTACTTGGATTATCAACAACAATAAACCTGTTTTACAGCACTTGCATAACAAGATTATTCAATCAGTAGACACTTTTGACTTCAAAGATCTATTTTCTAGCCTACCTTTATTTCACCTAAAAGATGTCCTCACTGCTTATTATCATGATTACAATAGTTTACTAAATATTAGTCAGGAATATTGGAATAAGCTCATTAATTTTTGCATTTTTAATAATTTTATTTATAATGGTGAACAAATCTACCAACAAGTTAATGGAATACCACAAGGTAGTTCCTTTTCAACTATCCTTGCAAATCTTTTTTTACACTGGTTTGAAAAAAACTACAATTTATTAAACTTTACTGCTTTCCGATTCGTCGATGATTTGATTGTTTTTGATTATCCTGAATTTATTCATCTCTGGCAAAAAATTTACCCTTCAGAACTTCTCCTTAAAAAAACCAATAGCTCCACCTCTTCATTACAATTTTTAGATATACATATTCAGATCTCAGATAACTCTGCCAACACCAATATTTATGATAAACGTAATGACTTTGATTTTGATGTTATTCGACTTATTCTTGGAATTCTAACCTTTCTGTTAAAGTATATAGAAATTGTATTATTAATCACCTGCATCGCATTAATATCATCTGCAACGTCAATAACTTTAAATATTCTCAAAAACTTGACCTCCAACGTACACTCATCAACAACAATTTTCCTCCAAAATTTATTAAGAAGTACCTACAATGATTTTTCCTGTGACGTCACATAATTTTTAATAATTACCCCTTTTTCTTTCCTTAACTGCATCCCTTTTACACTGTAACTGTCAATAGTTTATTCTTTATTATGGTTCGGAATTTTGTGAATTTGGCGGTTGATTCTGAAGTCTCAGGTTTGTTATTATTTTCCTCTGCTTTATTTTATATTTGTTTTCGTGTTTTTAATATTTGATTCTGTTTTTCATTTTATCTTGGATACTCCACAATGCACTTCGAGGTAATTTGGGATTTTTTCTTCACTTTGACTCTTGTCCATTCCCAAAACAGAAAAGTGTATTGTTTTTATAGTGGTTTAGGGTTTTACCTCCTGATGAAATGGCCCTTCCCACTATTTATTGGTTTAATTCCATATTTTTTTATTTATTTTTCTAGTATTTTTTTGTCTTGCATAGGTTATTTTGTTTTTTACTGATTATGGCAGCTTCAGCGCCTGTTGGTAAGATTCTTTATTTTTGTATTCCGTGTTTAGTATTTTCCATTGCTTTATGTGTATATATATATATATACAGTCGAACCCCGCTATAGTGAACCCTCTACGGAACCAACAACTGGTTCACTATATCCAAATTTTCTGGAATATAGTAATGTACGATATATTTATATATCGCCAGATTTTTATACTCTTTTATAAGAATAATAATGGTTTTGCATACCTTGAATTAATTGAATAAATAATTTAATTATTTAATAAATTGCTATGCTAAATAAATTGCTAAATTTGCTAAATAAAGGGTGGTGCCTGGAACCCAGAGGGGGTGTGGGGGGAGAGAAGAAAATGTATGTTTACTTTGAAATAGGTTTCCATTTTTGAGTGCAATAAGACGGGAAGGACAGGTTGAAATATGACACATTGTTAAAGATTGCTATCTCGCTGCCGCTTGCCATTTATAAAATCTTATAATATCTTATCTTAAAATATGGAGAACCGAACCAAAAAATAATAAGGAATGGGAATTTAAATTCACTATAAGCAAACTCCCATTTTCGAAGTAGTTCACTATATCCATAGAATATATATATATATATATATATATATATATATATATATATATATATATATATATATATATATATATATATATATATATATATATATATATATATATATATATATATATATATATATATATATATTAGGGTGGTCCTTATTAACATGGCAAAAAATAAATGTTCGATTTTGAAACGGGCCACCCCCTCAATTTGTTTATTCATATGAAAAAAATAATTCCTGCAAAAATTTTAGCCAAATCAATTAGTAATAACACGTGCCCCACGGGGCTTAAAGTTTTGAAAAACGCAAAATTTTAGGGTGTTTTTTTAATAATTCCATTATAAGTCAATATCTATGCCAAATAAGAAAACATACTCAATACAAATGTTATAGATTATAAAATTTCCTACAACTTTGTAATTTACACTTTTGATCTATGAGTAACAGGTTATGAGTTATGGGGAAAAGAATGAGCGATATTTTACTGGATTGTAAATCCCCCCCCCCCCTCCCCCATGGCCACACTACGCAAACGATATCCTTCAAAAGGGTGCGACATAAGCAATTATTTAGATAACTTTTAACCGTTCTGTCTAAAAATCAACTAAAAAATTGACATATTCAAGTATTTAAATGAAACACATTTAAAATATGCCGTAATTTTAAGACTTTGGGCTGTCTGGGCCGTCGCGTGGGTGGGGCATAGGGTGCAACATTAATGTGATTATTTAGATTAACTTTAAACTGGTTATGTCTGACATTTAATTAAAAAGGGGCAGATTCAAGTATTACAAAAAAAAAAAAACTTAAAATGTACCACGATTTAAAGACTGTTGGCTGTCAGGGCCGTTACGTGGGTGAGAGAGGGGGGGGGGGCACTTTCGCTAAGGAGTAAGTTTTTTAATGGCAAAAGCGATACGCCATGAGTCATACATTTATCCACATATGTTTTCAACCCCTGTGTAATGGTTACTGCTTCTAGTTGAAGCATTCAAAAATTTCAATGGCAAAATTAATGGTAATGGCTGAAAAGATGTGAAACCAATGTAATTGCTAAAAAGATTTTGTTGCGTTCTAAAAAAGCTAATGCGGTTTTTTTAATTGATAGAACAAGCAATTTCTAACGAATTTCGGACCTTTGTTAAATGTTTCATATAAAGTTCGTGTATACGTACTGATACGTTCGTACCGAGTTATGCTCGAAAATAAATATTTATTTTTGCTACAATTAAAAACCAAGTAACTGGTGCCAAATTGTTATTTCTTGGAGATTTGTTACTCATATTATTTTTAAATATGGTTAATTAAACCTGAATTCACACGAGTGTTTTCGTTGCAATGGATGAAAATCTAATTTTAGAGGAAAACATGTATTCCTACCTGCAAAATATAACACTACAAATGAATGGTTATAAAACAGATTCGAATGACGAGATACCACATTAAGGAAGATTTCAAGGAATTACATCCTGTATAATGTTCAATTCTGAAAATTGTCTGAAAGGAAGTTTTAAGATCCTTAAACTTCGTAAATTTTGCAGCATAAAGAGGTGTGAAGTTAATTGAAGAATTCATCTATCAGTTTACAAAGGATGAATCCAAAAAACCATTTATTTTACAGACCATGCAAGACTATCTTAAAAATTACACATCACACTATTAAAAATCTGTACTAAAGCAATACAATAATGACAATATAGTAAGTTAAAAGTGCATGGAAATCGGGCATTAAAACCCCAGTTTTTATGTTCAGTACCGGAACAATTTACAAATGATTACATTCTAAATTAGTTTCTTACTTGTAGAGAAAATTAAAAAACTAAAAAACGTCAATAATGCAGTATTTTCAATAAGTTTCGAAAAGAAAGGGGGGAATATTTTATACAGAAATATTAATAGTATAGGGAAATTTATAATATTTATTCTCTAAAAATATTCTTTTTTTTTTTCAATTTATCTGGTTTTCATAAATGAATTTATTACATTTACTTATACTAAATTCCTTTTAAAAATTTACTATTTTAGATTTTCTTTTTATTGTTAATAAAATATTAAGATTAACCAATTAAAATATTAAGATAAACCAATGACCCCTTCTCCCATATTGTACATTCAAAACAGCACTGGTTAGCAACATAATTACATATCTAAGAATGTCATTTGCTTACTAGCTGCACAAATAGTTCAGTAAATAACCTATATTAATTTTTGAAAGTGCCCCCCCCCCCCTGCCCCACCCACGCGACGGCCCTGACAGCCAAAGGTCTTGAAATGGCGCTATATTTTAAACAAATTTTTTTTAATTAAATACCTGCATCATTAACTTAATAGTTAATTTTTAGACAGAACAGTTAAAAGTTATCAAAATAATTACTTATGTCGCACCATTGTGAAGGATATCGCTTGCGTAGTGTGGCCATGGGGGGGTTTTCAATCTAGTAAAATGTCGCTTGTTCTTTTCCCCATAACTCATAACCTATTACTCATAGATCAAAAGTGCAAATTACAAAGTTGTAAGAAATTTTATAATCTACAACATTTGTATTGAGTATGTTTTCTTATTTGGCATAGATATTGATTTATAATGGAATTATTAAAAAAACACCCTAAAATTTTGCGTTTTTCAAAACTTTAAGCCCCGTGGGGCACGTGTTATTACTAATCGATTTGGCTAAAATTTTGCAGGAATTATTTTTTCATATGAATAAACAATTTGAGGGGGTGGCCCGTTCAAAAATCGAAAATTTATTTTTAAGGACCACCCTAATATATATATATATATATATATATATATATATATATATATATATATATATATATAAAATTATAATATATTTATAAGGAATGGGAAAAAACAACTTTGGTTTTAAACCAAAAAACCTGATTTAAATAAAAAAAAAACTCGGTTTTTTGGGTTTTTTCTAAAAAACTTTTTTTTTCCGAACCCTGGTGCGTGGTCCTCACCATGTGACATGTAAGCTTCACCCACAACATTGATTGGACTAATCAAGGAGGAGAAAATAAGGCAAGTACCACAGACCGAGTCTCTCTGTCTTATGCAACCGTTTGTTGTTTAAATTAGTAATTAAAGTGAAATATACCTTTTTACGTAAATCATCAATACACTTTTTGAGGGTCATCAAAGAGCTGTTTATGTTACCTAGAACAAAGTGTTTTATTTTATTCAGACAAACTTTAAAATCGAGTTTGCAAAACTAACATATAAATAATTAAATCAATGTTTTTCTTAATGTTTTAATATGTGATGTTATTCACTATAAAGTTTCAAAGTAAAACAAGTTATAAGGTTCAATAGGAAATACATCCAGTTGGTTTCTTTACCAGATACTAATATGTGGTTCATTAATATCTAGATGGATTACCAAATTGGACATTCGTGCTGTTGGCTATTACTGAGCATATATTTTTGGTACACATATAATCTGTGAAGTTACTAAGCAATATTCTACAACCTTTTCTTTTGTCTCAAACAAATCATTTCCTTTTATTTAAATGATTTATAAAAAGAATGAAACTCTTTAGTAGTCAACACAAAGTGTGAAATTGCATAAATTAACAAATTTAATAAGTTAAAATAATGCATGAAAGATAATGATAGCTATAATTTAACCAAAAATAAGTATTATAACATGAATATATTGCCACTTAAGTTGTAACGTGTATTATCTCACTTTGCACAACGGATCAAATTTACTGTATTGTAACCCTAGGCGAACTTTCCAAAATCATGCCAAAAGTCTGTATTCTGGCGAATTTTGATGTCACGCTCTCTATACTGCGCTAATAAATAATGAACAGATATCAGAATCAATATCATCATCGTTGCGAAGTCAAAGAATTCGAATCATCAGTCAAAGTCAAACAGGTTGCCGCAAAAAATTATTTATCGGCAAATCCGAAAAAAAACCCACCAAAGGTTACGGTACAGTACATCCGTTGTGCAAAGTGAGATAGCCCATGTGGAACTTAAGTGACAATATGTTAAAATGATGCATGTCATGCTGCTATAAGATAAAGATCAAAATGAGGAATAAATTACCAGCTTCTCCAAGCATTTGTTTACTGTTTTGGGTTCCAGATGTTTGTTTACTGTCTTGGGTTCTGGATGCTCGTTCACTGCCAGCCAGATCAACAAGAGATAACTGGCTAATGATAACCTGATCATTATCCTAAAATAAACACATTCCATATTTAGAAATACATCAAAAAAACTTAGAACTGAAATTACACTTGAAAAAAGTAGGGATAATGTTGCAAGCAATTTTAGATACTTTTGGTCCTTTCTGACTCTTTGGCTCAGACAATAATAAAAAGTATACCAGTAAATAAGGATTTTCATAACTCGTTGCGAGACAGTAGTTAACTTTATATCATTTCTCAGTTTTAAGAAGACCTATTCACATATTATTAACTCAAGTTTACAAGAAATTATTTAATCTCATTGGGCATGTTTCAGAATTTGAAAGACAATAGAAATACTGACGAAAATAAATGAGTTCTTAAACTTCAAATCAATGTCTGTGGAAACAGAGAACCAAAAGAGCCACAGGAATGAAAGCTGGGAGAAATGTCATTTGAAACAAGCCAATCATTTACTACATAATGCTTGCAAAGAAAATTATTCAATATAAATACTTTTTAAAAAATTCTGTGTGATGCAAATAAAGACCCCATTAGTAAAATAATTATTAAATTAAGACTCTAAGTGGGACATATGCGTACCAAATTTAAGAAATGCCTTAAACTTTCCTTTATTTTAAAAAGAATAGTGAAAAAAAATGGAATTAATTAAAAACTTAAGGTAGGCGAATACCCAAAATTCTAAAATTTTTACTATTACTTTAATCTTTTCCAAATTTGGCATAGTGATTTCAAATATAATGAGCAATGCTTTTTAGGCAATTTTTTTATTTAAATAAATCTGATTTATTTTAAACGGTGTTTTTCACCTAAAAAAAGGGGTTTGCGCCAACATTTCTAGTATAAAAAGTTTTACATTAATTTACCTGAAATTTTTTACAGATGCTATTTCAATATATATCTGTGCCATGAACCTCTAACATCCGGTGTATATATATAAGTTTTTTTTTTTTTTTTTAAATGTCCAAGTGTAAGTTAATCGAAAAAAATCCATTTTTTTTTTGTGGTTAATTTATAACATTTTTCTAAATAACTTCTTTTCTTGTAATTTGTATGCAACTCTAGAGGGTCATTGCATTCATCAGTTCAAAACGAAGAATTTAACACATAATTAATGTTTATAGGATGAAAATTCAATGTGGTAGACTTGTTGGCGCAAACCTTTTTTAGTAGAAAACACCGTTTAAAATAAATAAATTATATTTAAATTTTAAAAAATGCCTAAATAGTACTATTCATTATATTTGAAATCAGTATGCCAAATTGGGAAAAGATTAAAGCAATAGTAAAAATTTTAGAATTTTGGGTATTCGCCTACCTTAAGATAAAAAATAAAAACTGTACCTGGATAATCTCAGCACCCTGATTGTCTAGAGGAGCCTGAACAACACGTATTGTGAATACACTGTGACTGCGACTTGATGCCAAATTGAGGGCTGTGTTGCCAACCGCTCGCTTCTTTTGCCCTTTATAAAAAAGCTCCAAAGCTTCCTCAACACTCTTCACTTCACATTCAGCGGCTCCGGATACATACATATTACCGGCAGGGTCTTGAAAGAGTCTTTTAGTAGTCCTAAAAAATTAATGAAATTCCCTTCTTTAAAAAACTATGAAAACTAAACCCAGAAAAGATTCTACTACAAAGAGCCATCTTAAACTATTTGAACACACAAAGTCCAACTCTAAATACATTAAGGGGTCATAGGAGTCTTAAAAATGTGCAAAGAAGGTACTACAAAGTATAGTTTGATCTTTCATGTAATTTTTTAACTACTCAATATATAAGTATAATTCTTTATATGTAATTCTATAAGATTCATTTAATATAAAACAAATTTTAAAATTTATGAAACTTTAGCCAAAACTAAAATAATGATAATAAACATAAAGCTATTTGAACGCATTGGGATTAGGTTTGCGCGGTAAATTGTGAGGTCAAAATTGAAAAAATGACCAAGAAAATAACTTTGTATTGTACAAAGACTTATACCTAAATTCTCAGCTTAATTTTAATTAGAAATTATTTTTAAAAAAATTAAAATCAAAATTTTAAAATTTTTATTAATTTTTTTAGAAAAAAGTTCTTAAAATAATTTCTAATTAAAATTGAGCTGAGAATTTAGGTATAAGTCTTTGTTTGTACATATTTGTACAATATAAAGTCATTTTCTTGGTCATTTTTTCAATTTTGACCTCAAAATTTGCCGCGCAAGCCTAATCCCAATGTGTTCAAATAGCTTTATGTTTAATATCATTTATTTTAGTTTTGGCTAAAGTTTCATAAATTTTAAAATTTGTTTTATATTAAATAAATCTTGTAGAATTACGTATAAAAAAATTATACTTGTATATTGAGTAGTTAAAAAGTTACATGAAAGATCAAATTATGCTTTGTAGTACCTTCTTTGCACATTTTTAAGACTCCTATGACCCCTTAAAGTAGCGTGTTTCCTACAGTGCATGTTATAAAATTTTAGTATAATTTCTAATAAAGAAACGAACTACTTTTTACACATCAACTACATTTAGGTTAAAATACTGTAGATGGCAATAAAAATTCGAATTCTATCCAAAGCAAACATCTAAAGGAAATCTCATATGAACTTATCCTTACTTAAGGGGAGATCATAGTTAGCGACAGCAAAAATGAGCAATTTTTAGTAATGATTTCGAAAGGCTCTAAATCATTAAAATATTATGGTACAATAAAAAAAAATGTACCAAATTATAAATTGTACTATTATATTTACACCTACGAATCTTATTTTTAAAAATTATTTTTCAAGAAAAAAGACATCTTTTGAAACATACAATTAAGAATTTATGCAAGAAAACAGTTAGATTGATATTGGTCACCTATTTTTTTGCCTAAAATAATTTTTAAATTTCATTTTAAAAACATTATATTCTAAATTCATAAAAATTCTGATTTTCAACGAAGAAAAGTGTAAAATAATAAAATATATTTTTTTTTATTTGTAAGACTAAATTAGGTGACTTAAATAGATCTAAAATGGTTTTATAACTCACAGAAAAAATTATTAAGAAATCTTTAATAGATTTAGAGAAAAGTATACCTATGTGTTGAAAATTATAGTTTTGAGAAAAATGCAAAAAACAAATACAGTCGAACACCTTTAACACGAACTCGAAGAGACCATCGAAACATTTCTTGTTAACCTAATTTCATGTAAATCGTCAGGAATTTTTTTTTACATTGAGCCAGTGAATAGTTTTTAAATATTAACACAAAAAAAAATAATATTTTATAATGTAAGACATAAATAATACAAGCATACAATTAGTAATTCAAAGAGGGCGTGACTCTTGTGTTTATTTTTATAATTTAAATTTTTTTATAAGAAATAATTAACCAATCAATACAAAATTGGTCTCATTCGATCGATCGGGCTTCCATCTATCAGAAAATACTGACATCAAAAATTCATTTTTTTTGGTAATTTTTTAACTATGATCTCCCCTTAATATGTCATTTAGCAATAGGAAGGCTAAAATTTAATGAGATAAGAGTAATGCTCTAGACTGGGAATTTTTAATAGTAGCCAGTGGCTACCAGAGTGAAAAAAAATGGTAGCCACATTTGGATTTTTAGTAGCCAGTTTTAAATTTAAATATATACGACAAAAAAAGAAAGTGCGATTTTCCACTAAACAAAATTTTATTAAAGACATTTTTGATATGAAAAGCTTGACAGTAAAAAAAGAATCCTACCAAATATGTAAGTATTATGTGATTGGCCATTATTGAAAGGAGAAATTTAATGTATATGCAGTTCAACTATTAGTTTCGGAGAATTCTTGACGTCGCGTCTCTCGTCGCCCACAATTGTTCTGTTCATGAAATTTTCTCACATCAGAATTATTTAAATGAATAGTTGAGAACTTAATAAGCGCTGTAAATCAATCGAATGTAAATTGCCGATATCGTAAAAGTAAGATTTAAAAACTTATTTTGCATTTAAGATTTTCGTCGCCTAGCTCCATTTACGCAACACAAAAAACACCGGCCAAAATGAGGAGGGGAAAATGTCACCGATGAGCAACAATTGTCCTCAAATCTTTCTCCTGAAAGTATCGGAACGGTTCATTATTTTAGAAATTCAGCTTCAGTATTAATTATTTGTTGAACAAATAGGAAAAATTATTATCGCCACTTTTGCCGACTGGGGTTCGATTTTTAGGTAGCCACTTCCAATGTAATAGTCTCCAGTTGGCGACTGGCGACCGCTAATCTAGAGCTTTAGATAAAAGCAAGGAAAAAGTAACTACTGTTGATTAGAAGAATGCTAAAAACTACATTTCATATTAGGTAGAGGCTACGCGCACAGTCAGGGTTTACGCATTATGTGTACGGGTATTTACTGTGAATGCTCAAGGCGGGGCGTACTGGAACCGTGTATACCTTGAGTGCAAGGTCATGAATTAAACTTGAAAGTTGCGATTACTCTTTTTTGGGCCCCCATGAAATTTTATATTTTCTTAAAAAGCATCACTATCCATAACATGGAGCAGTATTGCAGTGTACGCATTTATAGAATAAACACTTGTTTAGTGAACCAGAATTTTTATTTCTTGTAAAAAAACATCAGTTCTAGCCTTTTGTAATAAAAGTTCAAAAATTTAGAAATTTAAATAATTAATGAAAATTTTAAAAAATGCAAGAAATTTTTCGGGACAACTTTAAAACGATTATCTACCAGGGTAAAACAAAAAACAGGGTGGCTACAGAAATTGAAATGTAAAATTCCCTGAGATTTCCCTGATTTCCAGAATATTTTCAAAAAATTTTCCTGAGAAAATAACTTAAACACAAAAATAGACTAACTTTGCATTAATTTTTCCATAGCAAAAAAGTATGTGATTTTCATCTTTTATCTCCCAACACAAAATATATAATTAACATTTCCTACAGTGGTTCTTTATATTTTCATAAAGTAAACATTTTAAAAATTCCGCATTTATAACTTCACTATCGTTTTCACCAGAACTAAAAAATTTCCCAATTTTAGATGTTTTTTCAACACTTTCAGTGTGTTTCTTCGAGTTGATGTGATTTTTAATGTAACTTAAACCACCAGGAGCAATTTTAATATCACAAGCACACACTGAGCAGAAAGGGAAATCGGGTCCTTTCCGAGAAATTCCGATGCATGGGAATTGTTTTGAGTAACAGTCTAAAAAACTTGATACTGTTTAGTTTCCAGACGCTTACATCTTTAAAATAATACACGAATATAAACGAAAGCGGAATTCACTAGCATTTTTATAGCATGCTTACAAACGAAACCATAGAGAACGAAACAATAACAATAAACAAACTCATTCCAATCCGAGCGCGCTACCGCTACAAATGGGTCGGTCCGGAGTGAACGGGTCCCAAAGAACGAATCCACAAAGGGAACGATCATCCGGATCGCGTCGAACGAAAGACCCGTTAGAGACCGGGAAATCCCTCCGAGATCGCTGGTAATGGGTCGGTGCAGAGTGAACGAGGTCAAATGAACGGATCCACAAAAGGATCGGTTCCGCTACGTCGAAAAAAAATCCGTTTTTTTGAAAAATTTGGGGGTAATAGGTAAATTTCCCTGAGATTTCCCTGATATTCTAAGGATTGCAAATTTCCCTGAGAATTCCCTGATTTCCCGGTCTTGTCGCCACCCTGAAAAAAGATGATAAAATTTTATTGTAATTCAGCAGAGAGCGGGTATTGAACACAAGAACTTTTGAGAACCGCTAAGCTACAACGGTCTAGGATTTACAAAAAAAAAAAAAAAACATACTTATAACCCTTGCTTTTTCAGAGTTATTACCTGTACAAGCAATGCTTTAAAAGGTGCCTGTGCGAGTAGACACTCCGTTGATATTAAGTTTGTGAGAGAGGATAAGAAGTATCCAAACCGATTAATACTTTACCTTTTTCTTGGATCTTCTTCCAAGAGATCATAAACATAGTTATTGTAAATTTCTACGTAAGTTACAAATACAGAATAGTTCATATCAGGAGACACATCATCCACAATTGTTGAGTCGGAAACACGATTAGACCAATCCCCAAAGTTTCTAAAACAAAGCAATGAAATGCAAAACAATTAAAGGCCAGCGTGTAAAATAAGCGGTATCGCATCGCGAAACGCGACACTAAAATGAAAAATTGTGATAGCGATTTAGCTTTGTATTGCAACTAAATGCGATACAAAGTTAAATCAAAAGTCGCGAATCGCTGTAGTTTTGCGACTTTCGGATCGCCGAAGTTCTGCGTGTTTCGGATCCCCGGAATTCCGCGATATTTGAATACCCGGAATTCTGCAATTTTCGGATCCCCGGAGTTCCGCGACTTTCGGATCGCCCTAATTTCGCTACTTTCGGATCCCCGTAGTTCTGCGATATTTGAATCTCCCGAATTCTGTAACTTTCGGATCTCCGTAGTTTCGCGACTTACGGATCCCCGAAGTTTGATTTTCGGATCCTTAATTTTTTTTTCAAAAGTGCTATGCATTAATTAAAAATTGCTACACACAAATACTTTGGTGTAGCAAAACTGCTATACACACACAAAAAAGTATTTTACACGCTGTTAAAGATTAAAAAAATCCTAGCTCATCTTATCTGATAATATTTACACAAGCTTTTTTTTTCATAAAAAAGGGCACTTGGTTAAATAGTAGATTCTGCAATGTACACACAGTTATTTATATGCCATATGGACAAAACATTCAAGGTTTGAAAGTTACTGTAAATCTATCTAGGTATAATTTGTATTTAAGAAGTCGACAAGGTTTTATTATTTTTTTATTATTTAGACAAAAAAAACATTGCAGTATAAATGTGGGCCAAGAATGAAACCATTAACTAACTTTCTTTTAAAAAATAAATGTTTTCAGTGTTTATTTATATATAGATTTTAGGAAACCACCCTAATACAGTCACCACTTAAATGAGCAGAAAATAAAATGTAGAAGCAGTTTTATTAATCAAAAAGAAACGGCATGGATGCCTTATAAACAACGTTTCAAACATAAATTGCTGTTGTACCATATTTTAAACTTTTCCAAAATAACATCCTTCGGGTAATTTTTTTTCCATGGTGTGTCCAAAAACGTTTGATTGATGATGCAGATTAAAATTATAAAATACAAATAGGCAGACTTTAATGTCAATAACAAATTAATAGTTCTATATAGACAATAAAAAGTTAAAATACCTTCTAAGTTTTGGAGTTTTTCTGGATTCTCTTATCTTCTCCTGTTGTTCCGCCATGGCTTTCCAATGTGGCTGAATTTCAAAGCCATTGGAAGAATCGGGTTTAAACACCTAAAATAATAGAATTTTTAAATCAAATTAAATTTTATACATTTACAGAAGACTTTATTTAAGTGTGCTCTCGGTTTAATCTTAGATTAAGTATTGGAATGTTCTTGCATGGCAAACCCGAGCTGACTGTAAGCATACCAAAGTGGTTCTTAATTTGCTAGACTTGGAAGGTAAACTCCTTCACCTCAGCAGACTAATTCTTCGACAGGTAATACAGGTAGTTACAGGTCACGCCAACCTGGCTAAGCATCTTAAGGGGGAATGGGCGTGCAGGACCGGGGGTCTCCAAACTCAAGTGCCTCAATGTTAATCCAATGGGGAAAAAATTATTTTCTTTGCCACATTTCTCCGGCTGTATTGAATATTTTTACAAGCGGATTTTTTTATGTGATAAATGTAGCTGACTTACAGGTCTCTATCTTCACACTTTTTGAAATTAGTACGAATATTTTTTTAAAATATTCAATAAATTATTTTACACAAAATATTTGAAGCAATTTCAAAAAGTGGGAAGATAGAGACCTGTAAGTCAGCTACATTTATCACATAAAAAAATCTGCCTGTAAAAATATTCAATACAGCCGGAGAAATGTGGCAAAGAAAATAGTTTTTTCCCCATTGGATTAACATTGAGGCACTTGAGTTTGGAGACCCCCGGTCCTGCATGCCCATTCCCCCTTAACACTTGTGGATACGTTGACTCTCCCACCTGCCCTGTATGTGGAGAAGAGGTTGAAACCCCCATTCATTTTCTTGGGAAATGCCCAATTTTCTCTTTCCCCCGGTCTGTTTTTTGGGTCACCTATTATAAACTTTGACCAAGTCCTTTCCTATAACGGTCCTTCTGGCCTTACTGGGTATCTTAACTATACAAGACATCTGGTCTCTTAATACGCAGGATTGATACATTTTTCAATGGCCCTCTGTGAGAATTGACCTCACAGTGGCCATCTTCTTAATGTCACATTGCCAAAATACAATTTTCCTTTGATTATTGTTTAATTTTACCTTTCAGGATTACCTGTCCAACTAAAGTTGTCCCTAACCTTGACGCTCAATGTGGCAGAAGGATGATGACCTGCCCAGTGGAACTACGGAGTAAATAACGGATGCGGACTGCTCCGTTATACCATATACAGGAGGGTGTCATGGAAACTTATGATACTCTCCTTATCATCAACACCTTTTCCCAACTATTTGGTTGAGTAATTGATTCACTTGCATATTTCTGTCATCATATGCACACAGAATAATGGGCTATATAGCCTACACTCTTCCCTAATTGGGCGCTAATACTTGTTATGTTATGTTAAGTATTGGAAGTAGATTGAACAAGCTCATTGAAATTTTACGGCAGGATCAAGTTGCAGTATACCATTGTAAATACAATAAAAAAAGTTACTACATTTGGCGGAAAAAACTATAATTACTGGCATTTGTAGCGAATGAGAAATGAGCTTAATTTTGCAAACTACCTGAAACAGAAGTGGGTTAACTCAAATATTGAAACTACAATAAAAAACTAAATGTTATTTAATGGGGCTAATTAAATAATTTTAATTTTATATTGTAATATTTATTATGGCCGTAATATTTTCAAAATAGGCAAAACTTCCTTAGTTATTTTACATTTGTTTTAACATAATAATCATGTACTCCCGTTTATTATTTTTCAGGGTTGTTATGTTTAAAACATTTTGTTTAAAACAAATGCTTTAAACATGTTTAAAACATAGTAATAAAAAACATGTTTAAAACAATTTTATGAATTATTATATGTTTTATAATTTATTGGCCAAATGCAGTTCATTTGAGGAAATAGGTTTTATTTTAGGATATATGACCATGCTGTATTACCTTAAAGATTAAGATTGTGATAAATAGTTAACCCTGATTGGCATGGTAAACCTTGTATGTGATACTTTAGGTCCCAAATGGGACACTACTGACATTTGTTAACATTCATTAATTTATTATAGCCCCTAATTTGTGAGATTTATGCTAATCATCAATGTGGTACATAATTTTAGTTCATTAAAATAATACCAAACATAAACTGGTATTACATTATTAGTTTATAAATTCTTCTATTAGCCCATCCGATTTAATAAAAGAAAGACACCTAATCACCAGATAATCGAAGGATTTCTTGTATTCTATGATTCTTCCACAAGTAAAGATGTAAGGCATATGCCTAAAATTATTGGGGATGGAAGTAAATATAGGAAACCAATATGCAAAAAAAACATGTTTTTTTAAACCTAAACAACTTGTTCAATAACCAAAATTTAATTGTTTAAAAAAAACATGTTTTAAACAAAAAAAACACGTTTAAAACAAATAAAACATGTTTTTTTGTTTTATTTTAAAAAAAACATGTTTTTTTCCAACCCTGTTATTTTTTAAGGGTTCCCATTTGTATGCACATAAATAATTATTAGAATATTGTGTGTGGTAAATATTCCGTAAAATATTGTGTAAGGTAAATACTGAGATATGTCTACTATACTTAGAAATAATATCAAACAACTTCCCACTAGGTCCTGGCAAACTATAACAGGGCGGTTACAAAATCCTAGGAAAAAAGTTCCCTGATATTTCCCTGATTTTACTATTACCTAGAAAACATGCAACAATGAACTATATAGGATATATAGGGAGGCAGATATCATCAACTTCATAAAAGTCAGCCGGATGAAATTGGCTGGACATCTGTGCAGAATGAACCGAGACTCTTTAACTTCAAAAGTCTTCCACTATAAGCCAATCGGCACCAGGGCAAGATGGAGGCCCAAACTTCGATGGAATGACTGTGTAGACGAAGATTTCAGAACGATTAAAGTGCAAAACTGGAGGTCAGCTTCCAAGACAAGATCAGAATGGAAGAAGATTCTGAGGAATCTGGCTCTGAGGAGCTCTGGCCCACAAACGGCTGTCGAGCCAACAAAGAAGAAGAAGAAAACATGCAATACACACATTTCAATGTAGTACAGAAAATTTAATCCAGACATTGCGGGTATTTAAGACTTTCCGCCGAAATATGTAAGGCTACTTAACTTTTCATTTCCGTAAATCTGAATAAGTTTAGAGGAATCATGTGATCGGAAAATTATTTTATAACATGATCCGTGTGAGAGATTAATCCTTCCTCCAAGATTGGTCCTTAATGAAAATCGGTTCAACCAGAATATTTTTTTTTATCAAAAGTCCTTAGTAGAGATCCCAAGAACCTAAACCTGCTGTTTAAGTAATCCAAAATGGAAAAAATGCCCTGATATTTTGCAAAATTTGAATAATTCCATGAGAATTCCCTGATTTTCCAGGTTCTGTTACCACCCTGTATAACAGCTGAAGGGGGGGGGGGATAAGAGGGAAACGGGGAATAAAAAGCACAAACCTAAGAAGGGTTCCTCCACCCAGACAATGGCCAGGGTTCCCACTAAGGTGGGCCGAAAAAAACATTTTATTTTATTTCGGATTGCTATAGTGCGGAAAAGTTGCCATTGGTAAAGACATGAAAAATGCACCAATTATTATTTTTTTATTACTTTATCTTCCGTTCGCGCAAATCAAAGATCCATCAAAGGTTGAAAAAATTGTCAGAAAACGATTTTTTTTTATATTTTTTTATACACGATAGATGTTTTTAGTTGCGTTCCCATATCATGAATTAACTTCTAAAAGTATGTAAAATCAATATATATGCACTCATCATACATTTGCGTCAGATCTGGCAATTTTGCAAAAACTAAGAATTTTCCTCATTTTGTACTCCGTGGGTGGCCGGAAGATCTGACACAAATGTAAGATAAGTGCATATATTTTGATTTTACGTACTTTTAGTAGTTAATTCATGAATAGGAACGCAACTAAAAACATCTGTCGTGCTTCAAAAAATTATAAATTTTTTTTGTTTTTTTGACAATTTTTCCCAAATTTGATGGCGTTGCGCGAACGGAAGATAAAGTAATAAAAATATAATATTTAGCGCATTTTTCATGTCTTTATCAATGGCAACTTTTCCGCACTATAGCGATCCGAAATAAAATAAAAAGTTTTTTTCGGCCCACCCTAGTTCCCACTCTTATTTCAAAATAAAAATCAAGGAAGTTTTAAGGACTTGTTAAGGACTCCAAAAAATTTTCAAGGACCCTTTATCATAATGCATCGATTACTATACCTATTAAATCGACCAAACATTAAAATAAAATATCGTTCAAAACACCACTGACACCAGGTGTCACGGCAAATATATCGGAGGAAAACACATAAGTATTTGGCAAAAATATAAGTGTTTAAAAGTAAGTAACGTTTTGTACCGAATGCCGAAGTGCTATATGCGTATATTTTATGCCCTTTTCCCCGTAATTTTTGGCTGCGTTGAGGCCGGATCGCCACACTGTCATTTAAGGCATTATCACACAAGAGCTCGTTCGTTCAGCGACGTCTGTACTCCGTACGCTAGATCAAAAACCAGTTTTTCGAGCAGCTTTTGCTGGCTGAGTTTTTTCCAGTTGACGTGAAAAAATCCAGTACTTTTTCGCTGAGCGAACGGCTGCTCCAATCAAAAACGAAGTTCAGTCGTGACGCCATGGCCGAGCCCCCTCCTTGTACCTCCTCCCCCAATACCACGATAATACTGCTTTTAAGTTTGTGATGTCACGCATGACGTTGGCATTCTCGTGTGTGACGTTTTGCTGAGTGAACCAAAAGTTGTTCGACCAGTGACCAGCGACTTTCCTACCGTCTGATAAGGGCTGAAGAGCCAACAACTTTAGCAAGGTTTTAAGAAATGACTTCTCGAAAGATGATGGTGTGAACTAAAAAAATCAAGGACTTTTCAATTATTGTTTGTCAAAATCAAGGGGTACTTTCTTTTCAAAAATCAAAGACTTTTCCACGATTTTTGGTAAAAATCAAAGGAGTATTAAAGGGTCTTTGAAATTTAAAATAAAAATCAAGGACTTCTTAAGGACTTTCAAGGACCCGTGAGAACCCTGATGGCATAATTTCAGTCACAACCAGAATACAAAAATTATTTTGTAAACTAAGGAAAAACTGATTTTACTTAATCAAACTTTTTAACTAAAAATAATTTCCCAGATAAGGCATATCCAAGAAAAAAATTGTATGCATAATTTTTTTTTCTGAAGGAAAGAGTTATTTCCCAGTTTTTCCCGGTATCTATCAATTTTCCCAGTATTTACCAGTCTTCCTGCTGGGGTGGGTTTGGTTTGGTTTGAATTATCGTCGCACTAGAGCTACACGAGGGCTATTGGTGACGGGCGTCGTATTTTAGAACCACAGTCAGGTGACGAGCCACACCTGAATAGGCACCCAACGCAACCGTTAAGGGCGACATCGTACGCAGCGTTAGGACTTTGAAGGATATTTAACGTGCACTCCCTTACACGGGGTATTATTCGCCGGACATTTTTGGCTGCACAGGCCGTTTATAGGTCGGCAGCTATTTTTGGAGATGCCCGGACCCGAACCTGGGACCTTCCGCATGCTAAGCGAGTGCTTAACCGACTGGGCTCCCCAGCCCCCTGTGCTGGGGTGGGAAATATTAGTTTTGGACAGGAAAAATGGTTGTGGTACTTACAAACTTAGGAGCCTGATAGTCTCTAATGCTATTAAAGATGACATCAAGACTTCTGGGAACTATTCCACCATCATGAGGAGTACCAGTCATCGTATAAGTCTTTCCAGAGGATGTAATACCATAAGTAAACAGCAAACCTAGAAAGGCAACCAAGAAGTGACTTGATAAAAATAAAATGCATAGGGTTGAATTGCAAGAAGGCAAGATGCAAAATTATGGCACAAAGGAGCAAGTCCAGAGTTCAAAATTAACACAGTCACTATACCCTTTCTAGCTAGTATGCAAGCTTCGAAAGCATTTTCCTCTCCTTCCCCGCAAGCGGTTTTCTTCAAACAGCGTAAGCGTGTTTTCCCCCCACCCTACTTGGTTACTACTAATTGTTTTGATTGTTTACCCCAAACGCGCTAGGCTTAGAAAAGCGATGTTCCCCCGTTTCCTAGACAACCCACCGAATGGATGAGGGAAGAAAGTCTTTTTGAAGCTTACATTCTGGCTAGACATGATATAGTCCCAAAACGAGATTAGGACCTTTCATTTTACGACAACAAAATGAATTGAGTCGCAATTATCACAAATTATATTTAGTTTTTAAATCATCAACATGATTTACCGAGGATAAGCAAAATGCCGAATTTTAAGGTGGTTAAACTACAGGGTTAGTCAAAATGAATAGGACAATAGATGGTAAGTTGATAGTTTATCTGTCCATACGTAGCTGTAGTTTGGGACAGATAAACTATCAACCTACCAACTATTGTAATATTCATTTTGGCTAACTCTGTATTTTCCGATAGTTAAGGTTCCCAGATTTTGCAGAATCCTGATGGATAGTTACTGGACTTAATTTTTGATCCTTCATTTGTAGACTAAGGATTATTCATTTTTTAAATGTAAAAATTTTTAGAGGCGGTTTAAACCTAAAATTCAGTTACGGTGAAATACTTGGATCCACATAAATGTAGTTTGCTAATATCCTCACTAACTAGAAAAGATTAACTATATCACTAAGCCTTGATTAAAATTTCACATCCAAATGTATAAATACCGTCAGTGCGGGTAATCAGAGTTTTTTTCACAAAAGAAGAAAAATTTAACTTCAAAAACGATTTAAACACTTAAAAATCCTTATGCATTCTAAGTATTGTACATTTAGGAATAATTTTCAGGCATTTTTGTTACATTTTATAAATTAATAAAAAATTGGTATTAATTTTAAAAAATAAGACACTGTTAGGAGCCGGGCGGGTAACTTTGGCCACCCAAGAAATACATAAGAAACATACTTTTTAACATCCTTAAAAGCTGTGTTAACGATTTAAATAGCAATATTAAAACTTTAAACCCAAAAATAACAAAGTTATAAGACATATAGTTATTTAAAATGGTATATAACTTAACACTTACATTGCAGTGCATCGTGGAATGGCATTACACGTTGAATACTAGTATTGTTTGTCGCTTAAAAGAATGAAAAATAAACTTCTATTTTAATAAGGAAAAAAGAACTTTTTTGAAGCAAGATTCAATAACAAATATATTTGTAAAAAGCAAACGATTTTATTATAAAAGGTGAAAATAATATATTTATAATTAGGAATTTGAAAATGTTTACCTTTCGACATTTGCGATTTTGAGTGGAATACGTATCTTGCATTCGATCTATCTTTTTAATGCTTAAAATCATGAGATTTTTAAAAAAATATCTAAAAAATGAGTAATCATAAAAGTAAGAATTTTTTCAAAAAATAGTTAAACTTAATACACTTTTACATACATTTTTTAAAGTGCAAAGTTCCATAAAGAAATATTTACATCTATGGCCAAAGTTACCCGCATTCATCGGCAAAAGCTCCTAATTACAAATATTTAACTACAGCATAAAAAGTAGTCAACTTAGAATAAAACAAATGGTGTAATATTCTTCTTCATTAATAAAAGAATCGAATAGAGTGTTTTATTTAAATATTTTCAATATTTTTTTAAGTGTTCCAGACAAAAGTTGGAAGAGATAGATTTTTGTCATTTTATGCTCGTAAGAATGAAAACAGCATTTGTAGTATTGCCAGATTTAGAATGATATATTTTTTTACATGAAATGAAAGGCGATATTTCCACCTTTCCAAAAATGTAAAACAATTTAAGATGAGATCATTTTATGAAGAGAAATTAAGAAACAAATCTTTTTCCGACGCGTGGCCAAAGTTACCCTCCGTGGCCAAAGATACCCGCTTTGACGGTACTTTACAAAGTAATCTTACCATTACTGCCATTCAAAAGATCTTGGACTAAGGGACAGGCTACTCTATCAAACAGTTCTTTCTGAGAAGTTGATTCATTGAATACATATTGAAAGGAGTAGTGAACCTAGAAGCAAACAAACAATAATTTAATTTATTATTATTTCGTGATATTAAGGAGTAAGATAGAAAAACCTGGTAAGAATTCAATTTAAGAATCATGGCCAGCATTTTTACGCCAAATCTGGTAACCCTGAAAAATTGCTATTATGGCAACCTTTGGCGAAATTAGCAATTGCATTGAGAATTTCGAATTGTTAATCTATTAAATTTAAAATGCATATAATTAATTCTGAAATTTTCAAAAACTTATCTTTTATTAATTCAATGCTTAATGAATTTATGCTTTTTTTTAAATAAATTCTTCATTCAAATTTCAATTCACATTTATTTTAATGCTCCACTTTTTTTCAATAAATCTGATCTGCAATTCAATGAATTTTTCGTTGTTTGAAGTCGGCTCTTTTGAAATAATGTAGTATTTTTGGTCATTTCAAGATGGAAACAATCTCGGCAAGTGCAGGGTTTTGTTATCGTTCCGAATTGGCGACATTTTCAAAAAGCCGTCAAATCTGACCATGATTTTTTAGTTTAACCGGTAAATTACCAATGCAAGAGCTACAGGAGAAGAGCCATTCACAAAGGGCATTTTAATTATGAACTGGAGTCCAGTGATGAAGACAATACATGAGCCGGCAGAGCTGTCTTTGTTGCATGAATCGATGCCCATTTTCCCCACTAGAAAATGGGTGTTTAGTACAATTAAATATTCTCTAATAACTCCTCAAATTCATATTAATTCTCATTAAAATATGTTTTCACATCACATGAGAGTTTCCAATAAAGCATATATGAGAATCTTCAATAGAGTTTGAAGTTCTTAACGAGTAATGTTAATGACAATGTCCATATTTTGGTAGACCATTGAGGAAAACATTTCTTTGTTGAACAATTATAATATTGGTTTTGTAACGGATTTTGACGTTTGTACATTAAAATCAATTGAAGACTTTTTAAAAATTGTGCTTTTCTTTAAAAAATATATATATATATATTTCAAGAGGTAAGGGTAAAATGTTTCCATGTAATGGAATTTCCCACCTTTACATGATAGTACCTTGTTTATAATGCCTAAAATTTCTCTAATTAACGAGATATAGCAATGAAAGAGTATACTTAAATTTATTAATAAAGATTTCTAATTATATTAAAATATAATGTAACCAATTATGCTTCTGTAATTATTTTGGTCACTTGATTGACTTTGTTTAAAAAGTAAATTTATGTACAAGAAAAAATAGTTTGTAATATCTTACTTCTTTCAAATCTCCACTACTATTTTGTGAAATTTCTGGTTGAAAAAGAACAACAGTTTTGTCATCCTTTTTCCTAATACATGGGGTATCATCAGGATTATCTAACGGCCTTATTCGGCAGTAAACGATGATGGGATCCTTCACAGATGATTTAAACTTTGACATTGGAGTCCTCTTGGGAGTTTTAGGTCTCCTAAAAAAATATATGAAGTAAATTTTTTAGTTACATAAAATATGAAGTGAACTGTTTGGTTCACCTTTACTGTATGTTAACCATTGGCGCGATTTTCAGATTTGGCAATAAATATTTTGTGGCAACCTGTCTGACTTCGACCGAAACCCATAACGGTTAGATAGGGTTGCCGGAAAACGTCATCGTTGCGAAGAGAGCATGACGTCAAAAGTCGCCAGAATACGGACTTCGCCAGAATCCGGCGCAATTCCGGAAAGTTCACTAATGGTTACCGTACAGTAAATTTCTACCGAACTGTTTACCACATTTGGGCATTTTCATTGCTTGGCAACAAATCACAAATTGCCAAATTAAGACTGGTTACCATATCATAGTTATTGCAAACAACCAGGAGGAAGTTAGTTTCTTCATTTGTATTGCATTTATTAAAATACTTAATACTTTTATTACAAAAATTATGCCTGATAAAGGGTTAATGTCCAGTGTTAGCGAAGGCAATTTCAAAATTGTGGTAACTCTATGCATAAAATAAAATACACTTGGAAAAAAAATGAAAACTTGGTTGAAGCATCTCTTTAACAAATGCATAGGCATTAGGCATAGGTCTAAGGTACACATTCATAATACAATACCAAGGCTTGTGATTATGGTGAACTCAAAAATTCAATACAAATTATAAATTTATTTTTAGGTTATTCTTAATTTTAAGGTATATTATGAATTAATTAAGGTTTTCAAGTTTTTATCACTGACGAGACAATATACTAAGCTCGCAAGCCCTTGTATGCGGTAAGCGCCAAATCGAGGCAGGTCATAACATCATGCACTAAATATGGAAACTTAAAGCTGAATTAAATGTTCAAATTATACTCACACTGGCCTCATTTTAAACTGAGATAAGAAATATCGATAAGTTTATAAACGAATTATGAGATAAGCATTAAAGAACAGAAAAACGTTTGATTTGAATTTGCGCGTAAATAAACAAGTTAAAATATTGCTCCAACAGTTACAGTTAATACTTGCACTTTTGGATATGTTGAGAGAGAATCGATCAGTTTGGCGTGACGTCTTTTAAGAAACGCTGTGTAACGAACAAAGACGCACAGTAATATTTAGCCATACATTTTGTTTATATAACTTTTTCGGCATTCGCTGAAAAATTATAACAAAAATAATTCTGAAAAAAGACTCCAGTTTATTTTCTACTGCGATATCTCCGAAATGTCTTCAAAACGTTTCAATAAAGAGGGGGGTGTGGAAGTACAATTTTTACACCAATTAAAAATACATAAAATTTATCAAATGTATCGAGTGCTCCAAAGGTACATGCCTATTAAAGAAACAGCCGCTTCCATGGAATTAACCATTGACGTTCGAACGGAGATTTAAAAACTTGTCAGCAATTCAAGTAGCGCGTCTGGTCATATATCCCAAAGGAGGGCGAATACTTAGGGGAGAGTTCACCGGTTATTTTTTAGAAAAAGGAACACTTACATTTTACACTGTTGCCAAAAGTTACAAATTATGTTTCACGCAGACAATAAATGAATATTTGCGCGCGTGAACCTTCCGATATATAAAGTAGGATGCTAATTTATGGTGTTTCACTACACCCGGCTTATCCAAGGGCTACGGATTATTATTTTTTTTTTGTGCTTAAATATGAAGTGGGCTCGATAAATAATGAAATAAACAAAATATAAATACGTGCTGCGCTTCTATGGTTCTAAGGTCTGATCTTAGATTTTTGTAACGAGCCGAACACTCGATGAAGTCAAATTTTCTCTTCGGCAGCATTTTTTTAAGCGAGAAGTGGATGATTCCGAGTCATTCACGATTATCCGAAAATTCCTATGGAATCTCGATTGACCGAAATTGTTCCGGTCCCGTACCTTTCGGATAAGTGGGATTCTATCTATGGATTTGATGGTCTTTGTGAGCGGGGCCAATAGTCCTTATAATAATTCCTTAATAGGTTCCTATTCCTCGATATACACTCTTAAAACGAACGAGCGATTTTAACTCTGTCTGATTGATTTTCACTCCTCCCAGTCTGGAAAATGCACTCCTCCTTTTGGAGTGGATCCTTTGTGTGTTAAACTTCCTCCAAACGAGTGATTTTAACTCAGTCTGAGATAATATTCACTCCTTTCCAGTGTCGAAAATGCACTTCTCCAACTGGAGTGGAATTCACTCTTTTGTTTTAAGAGTGTATATGGTCTGATGTTAGAAATAAAGCAACACCAAAATTTTTATTTAACAATATTGAATTTAATTATTAAAATATATTCCCGTTTTTTTACTTAAATTATGCCGGTTGACAGTATCAATGAATTAGAGAAGTATTGGAGAGAACCAGGAAAACGGGAATTTGCTCAGGTGAAGCCTACTCAATGGAACAGTTAGTACAAATTTCGAAGCTCCTGGATCCTTTATATTATTCGAAACACTTCGAAAGAGGGCAAGAAATTGTATTGGTAGTCCTGTCGCCGAGCCATATGACCTTGAAGAGAAATAGGGTACAACTCTTATTTTACGTTTGATTCTAGTACTATTTGTTATACGGTAGTAAGTATTCATATTTGGGCTGCCAGAAGTGGCATATTTGGGAAACTTTCAATATAGAAGGTCAAAGTTGATGAGATAAAAAAAAACAGAAACCCATGCATTTTGTTGCGAATGAAAAGGAATCGATTGACCAAACTATTTGTAGTGCTGTTAGTGTTGCCATTGTGCCTCGTGGCCAGAAGGAGTACAATAGCTTCCGTTGGCACTTGCCTTTTTTTTTACTTCATGAACTTTGACCTTATCGATCAAAGGGTTCTATAGTAGGGTAGAGAAAGACTCGTACTGAGCTAGCCATCGGCAGCCATGGCTCACTACGGAGCCCGAATAGAGTGGCAAAAGTGCTAGTTAATTTATAATTTTGATATACTGAGAAAGGAAGTACACCCAGGGCAAAGGCGGGAATACAGAGCGCGAACGGCTAGCGTTATGGCCAGATCCAAACCACTGGGCCATCGGGCCCCACATGCCTCCCTATATTGTCTCCGTGTTGTTCCATGATGCGGTAGGTAGGTTCAGTATCTACCCTACTATAGAACTCTCTGGCACAATGCATTTGCATATTGTGATTCAGTATAACAAATAGCATTGCAGTTCGGTACGTATATATATTTTCCGGCTTGTGTGCTAGATCACATAACCGCTTATTAACTTTCGTCAAGTAAGACAGGCACAGACAGAATTTTTACTAACACAGAAAGCAAATGTACACACAGGGCGAAGGCGGGAATCAAACCCGCCCCCGGAACAATGCACAGACTGCGTTAGTGATCAAACCCACTAGGCCACCAGGGCCCCATAATTACAAATAGTACTAGAATCAATCTAAAATAAAATTGTACCCTATACCATATGCTTGGACCTATTCCAAGGTCCAAGCATAATTTCCCATTTGGTGACAGGTCTAATAGTAAAGCGGGACAAAATGTAATTCATGAGCTACTAAATAATTTTAACATTATTCACAAGATGGCAGCACCACATAAGCCAAAATCCATCCACACAAATTCCACCACCCGGTTTTTCGGTGCCGGAATAAACGAACGAATCGTCTGCAAACAGGCGAATGGTTGAATATCACTTGTTGTGTTGATGTAACCTCATCATGTGGCATTCAGTTTGAATCAAACACCTGTTACGGACAACTGCTAATTTCGTCGCGAGAATCAGGATGATCCAAGAACTGATGCACCGTCATTGATATCTGTGAGTAAAGTTTGTGATTTTCTATTTTCCGCGAATATTTCAGCCGCTTTGCGGAATTCGTAGAATTTTTAGCGAATTCTCCTTGTCATTCCATCATCCCGTTTCAACTTGAGAGAGGTAAACATGAATTTTCGAGAACTTTCTACCGTGGGAATATTGTGTGCTACGGCCGATCAATGGATATTATATGATTATATTATTTTTATTTTAATAATATTTTTTTTACTGATAAATGGCGATTTTTTAGTTACATATTATCAAATGTATTACATATAAAATTAAACAATGTACAGTTTCTGAAAAATTAAATGAGATTTTATTTTCATTAATAAACGATTGAACATAAAATATGCATATTTAAATCTTTGAAATAGTTTTCTGAATTAGTGGGATTAAAATAAATTCTTTCTTGCCCCTCGATTGGTAAATTAATGTCACGTGGGGACAACAAAGGACCTATCGAAGAAAAAGAATTTATTTTCATTCCACATTTCTGTTGCCACTCCAGACGTGAAACATATCAATTTAAAACCTTTGGAAAACTTGTTAAAACTTCTCCTACTTATAAGATTTTTTACTAATATTATTTAATTTAAAAATTCCCTCCAGTTTAAACAAACTTGGTTAGTTTAAACACTATATCCACAAAGAAATTTTCTAACATTTCTCACAACTTTACCCAAAAATTAAAATTTATTTCCCGGCGAACATTTATTAGCGCTTTTTTTCCTGAACCTCCTTTTCACGAACCTCGTCTCCATGATGCTAGTTATAGTAGAGAAATATTTTAATTGTTCTAAAAAATGTGAATATATCTCGGGGGGAAACGAACTAGGTTTGAAACATAAAATGTCACTTAGAACCGCTTAAACAAACCCCTCCACTTCTCTAAAAAAAACGACAAACACAACATTTATTAGTTCCATATTAAATTTTTAAACATCGAAATTAAACAAACCAATTTTTTCGAAAGTTCCAAAATTAATCCTTAACGTTTGTTAAATTTATCTGTCTTTTGAGGCATAAAAATGAAGTGCTACTCACACTTGAATAGAAGCAAAATACTTTATATCAACATACAATCATTGAAGTTGTCTATCACACTCAAAGTATCAGTAAACGAATTGATATTTAAATATCATTTCGTTTACTCATAAATATCATTTTTAAATATTATTTAAAAACAAACAAAAAAAACGTACAAAACCTTGACAAAAGAAATAATTATCATTTGGATGATATATAATTAATAACTGCTTACATGTAAATAGAAAATTACTTCAGTTTTCTGAAATAAAAAAAAAACGCCTTGTAACTCTATCTTAGCAATTGCTGCTGGTCCCCAAGAATCTTATTGTGCTTTTAGACATAATTACAAACTGATTTATAACACCAAGAATAAATTTCCTTTAAATTTGGATTTGGAGTAAAAAGTGTTTCATCCGATTGTTTGGTGGCGATTGTGATTTAATATTTCATTAAAATTTGTCTCCTAATGCTTTTTCAATGAGTGAATGAAAATATTAAATTTTTCTTTCTTCTAATTAAGGGGGTTCGGTATGTTGTATATCGGTAATGTTAAATTGGCCAATTGCAATGTACCTTTTCACAATAACTACTGATCAGAACATCTTAAAATTTTCTGTATGTGTTATACCAACCTTATATATTAATCTGAGGTTAAAAATTTTTTGTAAATAACTGTTAGAATTTTTTTTAATAAAATTAAAATAAGTTTTAAAGTACCCAAAAAATTATGAAATTTTTCACTTTTTTGCCCCATATTTTTTTTTCACTTTAGTTTTATTAAAATTTATAACCTCAGATTAATCCATACTATGTATTACATCATATAAAAAAATTTACGAGAAAACAGCATAGTTTTTGAGAAAGGGTATATCTAAGTTCAAAAAATCAAGTTCTGAGAAAAAAGCGTTTAAAGTTTTTATTTTTAACCCATTTCCTTACAAAGCTATGACATTAAAATGGCTTTTAAAGTCAAAAATATTTTTCCAATCGTCTTGATACTTTGTGACATTATTAATAAAGGTTGTAACAGTATTTTAAGCCAATAATTTTTGTTTTGATTTTTTCACCGATTTTTGGGTATTGAACCCCCTTAAAGTATATTCCAGCATGGGAATTCTGCACCGACTAGTGCCACAATTTGAATCCTGCGCTGATTGTAACTTAATATTTTTTTTATAATTGCGTGAAAAAAATCCGACTTTTACATTAGAATTTCAATATCAGACGCGTGCAAAAAGTTAGACTTTTTGAAACAGTGAAAAAAAAGTACTTTTTTTTCACCCAAAAGCAGTGAAAAAAAAAGACCTTTTTTCACTCTTTTTATAAGATGCCAACATTTCAAGTAAAAATTTAAATTTCATAATATTAATAAAATCCAGATATTTATCGATCTGCTTTTATTTAAAGAAAAAAATGCGCGTGAAATATTTTTGGACCAATGATAATTTTTTTTACACAATTATAAAAAATAGTGTATGAAACACTTACGAAAAGTAAACTTTTTAAAACACGTGGCATTATTTCACTCGCTCGTACCTCGTTCGTGAAATAAAATCCACTAGTTTTAAAAAGTGTTACTTTTCACACTTGTTGCATAAATAACTATTTAATATTTAGTCTATTTTGAAGCTACAACGACTCATAATTCTTTCTCAATAGTTGAATTTTTCTGCAACAATTTCTCTAGTTTATTGACCAAAAATTAAATTTTGCCAATCCAAAATTTAGAAGTTTTTGGAAGTTAAATAAAACTGGAAAAAAATGGTTATCGGAGAACGTGTAAAACTTCTTAAATTGTAGTTTAAATTTTCAGAATAATGGATAACTTCTACTAACATCATAATAGTCTCAAAACTTTTTTTTACATATTTAGTTCTCTTAAGTTAAGAAGGGAGACAGTTATAATGTAGAAGGAGACGTTAAATGCCGGAGGTCGTAAGTTTTCAAGTAAAGATTAGGTTAGGTTTGAATTATCGTCGCACTTGAGCTACACGAGGGCTATTGGCGACGGGCGTCGTATTTTAGAACCACAGTCAGGTGACGATCCAACACCTGAATAGGCACCCAACGCAACTGTTAAGGGCGACATCGTACGCAGCGTTAGGACTTTGAAGGATATTTAACGTGCACTCCCTTACACGGGGTATAAATCGTCGGACATTTTTGGCTGCACGGGTCGTTTATAGGTCGGCAGCTATTTTGGCAATGCCCGGACCCGAACCTGGGACCTTCCGCATGCTAAGCGAGTGCTTAACCGACTGGGCTCCCCAGCCCCTAGTTTTCAAGTGTAAAGTATTACATTATCAGGGACGTCAGGAAATCTTAAATTTGTTTATTATTATATTTATAGCTTAAATTTACTTATTAATTTTTTCTTATAGCGGGCGTAATGAACAGTTAGACAACTTCATATAACTGCTTGCATTGTTCTTATAGTTTCCCTACAAACGGAAAAGTGCGTGGAAAAGTCTTTAAAAAATCATAACACATTGTGAACATATTTAGAAAAGTTTGAAAAGTTAAAGGAATTTAACGGCGATATAATAAAAAAATCTTACAATACTATTTTTGGTAGCCATTGCGATTACCAAGCTTTAAGGTAACACTTCGAAATGTAATTGCAGTGGAGTATTGATCAGTAAATCATTAAGGAGGCCCCCTACACTTGAGATCAGGTGATAGTCGGCTTGACTCATCCCCTTGAACATCTCCCGCTTAATTTATGGTCGTTCTCTAACAATTTTGAAACTAAAATCAATAGCTGTAAAACAAAACTGAAAGAATTTCAGAAAATGAACGCTTCAGCTCACAAAAATTCTATCGAATTTGGTGATCTTTAGATATTCTGAGCAAACACAATCTCAGAGAAAAAAAAAATAAAATAAAATCCTACTTTTGGCGATATCTTCAAAACAAATATTTGATTGTTTGACGAGTTTGACATAAAACGCAGTCAACTGATTTGTTTGACTAACTGTTGATCATCATTTCTAGATAGAAATATGTAGGTATTTCCTAGGTAGTTATTACAGTGGTGGCCAAAAGTGTGGACACATTTTGAAAGTTTCATATTTTTCAACTTTGTGCGATTACAGAATATATTAATTGTATATCAAATTAAACAATTGTATATCAAATTAAACAATTGTATATCAAATTAAACAATTGTATATCAAATTAAACAATTGTATATCAAATTAAACAATTGTATATCAAATTAAACAATTGTATATCAAATTAAGAGTAATTTAATCTTTATGCGGACCACTGTGTGCAGATCTCTGAAGCCGTCTATGAGGCCTTTGGTCCCATATAATCTATATCCATAGACACGACATCATCATCATCAAAGTAATTTAATGTAGAATTAAAAATAAATACAGTATTACAATATTTAGATTACGAATAAGTTATGCAACTTATAGTATGATCTGTCTTAGATTTGTTAGTCATTGAACCACCAACTTGTATTGCAATTTCAGCACAAGAGAATCCATTGGCTGTGCTTGTTTGTTCAACTAAAATGAGCATAACTTTATTTGTAATACAGATACTTTAATTCTGTTTTTTTAATGAAATTCTACATTAAATTACCTTCAACTTAATATTTAAATGCTTGTATTGAAGCGAAATTTAATAGATCCAAGAACACAGGTAACAGTTGAAACACATGAAACTTTCAAATAGTGTCCACACTTTTGGCCACCACTGTATATATTTTCAATCTTCCTGGATGACAGTTCTCTTAATCAGTAACGGTTGGGATTACAGGATGTGTCGATAAGGTGTCTTTTTCTGGAGTTAGACATCCAACTTTTGATCGATGGAATGTATGTTAGAATCTAGATGTTATCGTTTTAAAAGAGCAGTGAACCGATGATGGAAGCTGTCACTAAAAACTTGTAGAAAAAACTGACAAATTATATAAAATATTTTTGTCAAAATTGGAACATAATTTCTTTTTTTTTGAAAGTTCGTTTAATAAAATTTTCATTCGTTTAAATTAAAGACATATTTGTGTTTTTAAAAGTATAACTTACTGTGATAAACAGTTCCCATTTCATGTATAAAACAGAAATTTTAACTTACTGGAATTAATAAAATTAGCAAAACAAGATATACGTTTCTTGGGCACCTTATAACCAACTCAGTTTGTCCTTTTTAAAATTCCCCCTCACTTTAAAGTTTTTAATTCTTGCATCTGACGATTTCCGTACCTGAAGCATGATATTGAGAAAAAAATGACGCCTGTGTTCTCCAATGTTTATGTTGAAATAGTTTGGAAGACAGGTTTTTATTATTATTAATAATTTGTAAGTAATTCCAGTTTATTCTCAAAAAAAAATTTTAATAAGAAATTGCTCAAGGGTTGTTTGGAGCGACCTAAAACTTAACAATAGGATGGGTGAATTTTGTTTCAGCAGATTTTGGTTTGAGCAGTTTGGAAGGAAGTTTTTTTACTATTAATATTTTGAAAGTAATTCAACTTTATTCGAAAAAATATTGTACTAAGATTTAAGAATGCGCTCAAAGGTTGTTTGGAGCTCCCAAAAATTTAACTTTAGGATGATTGCCTTTGGTTTGAGCATATCTTAGTTTGCGCAGTTTGGAAGGAAGTTTTTTTTATTAGAAATTTGTAAGTAATTCAAGTTTAATATCAAAGGTCTTTTTTTTGTAATAAGCATGTGCTCAAAAGGTTGTTTGAAGCGGCCAAAAAAAATTAACATTAGGATGGCTGCCTTTGGTTCGACCACATCTGATTAAAAAAAAAAGATAATACATAAATTCTAAAATGAATTGTCGAGGGTATATCAGATAAATAAAACCTAAAACCGAAGACATCCATGAGGGGTGGGGTCTATAAGGATTCAAATAAACCAAAAAAACCTCGTGAAACAACTTTAAAGAACGTGACTATGAAAATGTTTTAATATGATCTGTGGCAACGGTGTTAAAAAAGAAGATAGAAAATGGAAGGTTGATGTTTTTAAACGCTCTTGTAAATATGTTAAAACTAATAAATAAATTATAACGCTACCATCAGAGACTACTGAATATTAAAGTAATTCGTCACAGAACACAAATTTATCACAAAAAGCATGACAGGCATGTTCTCTCAAACGACTATCTGGGATAACAAAGCCCCTGATATATATATATAAAAAAAAGTTATCGTGGGCGAAGCAGACTGGCCGTTCACCTTCTTTGTGATATGTTGCAGACATCTATCCTTTTTTCCACCCTTGCGTCATCCACTTGAGCACCCAACGTACGCTACTGTTCCTTATGTTGTTACCTGAGGTGCAGAATGAAGTAAGACCCGATGAAGTAAAGCCAGTAATCCATTCACGCTGTAGCTATGCTGTAGCTGGATTTTGTGACGTAACTGTCCCTAGTACGCATGCGCGCGTGGTCAAAGCTGTACTTCTGAAGCTGGATTTTTGAATCGTTTTCCAAGCGATATCAAAGCTGTAAATTGATTTCGGGCATGAGCAGTCATAAGAGTCATTTAGTTTTTAATTGTCCGTGGTTTTTAACTTAACATTCTTGTTTGTTTACTTTTTATTGAGAAAAATAACCCATAAGTGAAGAAACTTCCATCCACGCTAGATACAGCAAATGACGTCACAAAATCCAGCTACAGCATAGCTACAGCGTGAATGGATTACTGGCTTAACGCCTGAACTCAGGGCCGGTTCTTCTTCCCCGACATTTTACCACACATATGCCGTATAAACTAGGTTACATTAGGTTTTGAATTATTGTCGCACAACACTGTAAAAAATAACACTTTCATTTTTGACGATTCATGAATCCTCAAGCCTCATTTCGTTAATTTTGAGGATTGTTTCGTCAAACTATCACGTGACTTTTGAGTAAACGCGAATCTTCCCTTTTACGATCGTGATTTGACGATTCTGTATCTTGATTTTGAGGAAACTGAATCTCATTGTTGTTCTCACCAGGGCTCGAAAATTATATTGCCCGACATGCCCGGGGCATGTAAAAATTACAATCGGGCATGTATTTTTTCGCCTCACATGTCCGATTGGGCAAGTAAAAATTTCATCAAAAATACCTTTCCATGAATTAATTTAAATAAACATTTTGCGTTTTAATAAATCCCCAACATATCCAATCGTTGCTTCTTGAAAATTTATAATTTTAATCTTAAATCGAAATTAATTACTTCACAATGTAACTGCTTAAAAAAAATGTATGCGTCCAATCACGCATTTCAGTTTCAGCTTTTGTTATTCTTGCCAAACTCATGCCTGGGTACAGCTTTCTTTCCCCTCCTTCCCCTTTCGCTCGGCCTGAGCTTGGGCATGTAAAAGTTTTATTCGGGCATATATTTCTAAGACAAACATGCCCGACAGGGCATGTAAAAAATTTGAGATTTTTCTAGCCCTGGTTCTCACATGCTCAAAAATGACGAAATATTTCTTCAGATTAGACGACATTCAAATCCTCATAAAAATGACGAATCAAATTTCCTCACTTTGAGGAAACGAAAACTCGGAGCATTTGCCAGTAATGGAATCGTCAAAATTAAGGAAAATTTCGTCGTTTTTGAGCACTCATTTTTGAGAGTGTAGATCTACACGAGGGCTATTGGCGACGGGCGTCGTACTTTAGAACCACAGTCAAGTGACGAGCTGACACCTCAATAGGCACCCAACGCAACCGTGAAGGGCGACATCGTACGCAGCATTAGGACTTTGAGGGGAATTTAACGTGCACTCCCTTACACGGGGTATTATTCGTCGGACATTTTGGCTGCACAGGCCGTTTATAGGTCGGCAGTTTTTTTTTGGTGATACCCGGACCCGAATCTGGGACCTTTCGCATGCTAGGCGAGTGCCTAACCGACTGGGCTCCCCAGCCCCCGTAGAAACTAGGAACATAGTCAACCTAGGAACCAACAAAGACCCAAATTTGTAACAGTGTAGCGTTGTACTCAGGGGAATCCATTAATTAATTTAAGATTTTCTTGAATGCTCATTGACAAAATTAAGCAAGGAAAAGTACATAGTTTTAAGGGCCCTTAATTGATTCTGGTGATATACTGTTAAAGATTTTGGGCTTGGTAACACTATTATAATGGTTCTTAGTGCCTGCAGCGTTAAGGGGGTTCAGTACCCCAAAATCGGTGAAAAAATCAAAAAAAGAAATTATTGGCTTAAAATACTACTGCAACCTTTATAAATAATGTAACAAAGTATCAAAACGATTGGAAAAATATTTTTGACGATAAAAGTTATTTTATTTAATACTTTCCTTACTGAAACGGCTTCCAATAAAAACTTTAAACGCATTTTTCTCAGAACTTGATTTTTTGAACTTCGGTGTACCTTTTCTCAAAAACTATGCTATGTTTTCTCGTAAACTTTTTTTTATATGATGTAATACATAGTATAATCTGAGGTTATAAATTTAAATAAAATTAAAGTGAAAAAAATTTTATGGCTTAAAAAAGTTAAAAAATTCATGATTTTTTGGGTACTTTAAAACTTATTTTATGAAAAAAAATCTAACAGTTATTTAAAAGAAACTTTTAACCTCAGATTAATATATAAGGTTGGTATAAGACCAGAGATATAACATAGAGTGGACTGCGCATTAATAGTAAAGCAGCTTAGGGATAGAAAACCAAAACCGGTTTTCAAAAAACCGGTGGTCCCAGTTTTGACTGAAAACCGGTTTTTTTGTATGAGGCCCTTTGGAACCGAAATCCGGTTTTTTAGGGAAAAACCGATGGAAAATGGAAAACCGGTTTTTTCTGGAAAACTGCCATCCCTTGCAGATTAGCATTATGTCCTAAACATCATAAATCGCCAAGAGGGGAAAGGTTGCTACATATGGCAACTTAACGCTACCGTTTCGTTGCGAACTATTCCAAATTGTCGCCAGACCTGAATATCATCTAGCAAACCGAAGTGGAGACTACCATCAGTACCCAAGTCACGTGGGTTTCTACCAATCACGGCAGCTTGAATTTTTTTTTATGTTTTTGCAGACGATTTTTTGAGCATTGTTGGTATTTTTCTCTTTTGGCTTTTATAATAAATATTTAATTACATTCTTTTAATCTCTGAGCATGTTAACAATCGTGAATGTTGTACTTTAATTCAGTAACGTTTTGTGCAAGATGCCAAATGCTTGTGAATTCCTAATTGTAAAGAGGGGTATAAAAAAGGATTAGTCACACTTCACGGGTAAAATTTATTTAGTTCTGCATACTTTTAGTAATTGTGTGTTCTTCATAAACTATAATTTCTATCGAGGGAATTCATTCTAAAAGCTCTTTTATACTGAAGAATCATATCCATGATTAAATCAACGTTGTTAGAACTCTAATTATAATTAATATTTTGGGCCAAGTCAATTAAATTAATGGTCTGAACATTAGACAGCTTAGAAGTAGAATATTTTTTTACAATTTGGTCAAAACGAAACCTGTTTTTGCAATCGTGTTTGAGTTATTTATATTTAAAAAGTAGAACATTTGCTGAATTTGGAATATATTGATGTGTTTTAGAAAGTTGATTTATTCCAGGTGAAATAAAGGAAGAAGCAATATTTAAAAAAAAATTGATTTTTTTAAAAATCGGACCGTTAGAACGAAAGTTATAGAGACGGCAGAAAATGTTCACCATGTCAATTACCAACTTATATTACAGCAACACTCTACATAAACCTACTAATGTTCTTTTAAATTAATTTTTAATAAAGAGTCCACATTCAATTGTTCAAGTAATCTTAAATAGACTCACAAAATCAAAGAAATAATCTGATATCTATTAAGAGGATCTTAAAATACTAGCGATTCATCCTTGCTCCTTTCCAAGCTTCTTTATCATAACATTAGATTGTCGGCCTCTGTGTTCAGGTCGTTGTGGAAAAACTCGCCAAATGGTAAACTCGCCATAGATGCGAGCCAAACGCGACACAGTCATGTGACTGTGTAAGTTAGATGTTTAGGACACTTTAGGTTTGCCAATGCGCAGTCCACTCTATGTTATGTCTCTGTATAAGACACACACAGAAAATTTTAAGATGATCTGATCAGTAGTTATTGTGAAAAGGTACATTGCAATTGGCCAATTTAACATTACCGATATACAACATACTGAACCCCCTTACGCCCGTATTCACCGCAACAGCGAGTGAATGGCGATAAACCTCGGTTGATACACCCTCGGGTTAACGAGTTCACCCGCGTTAACGAAATCGCTATTCACCACGCATTTTGAACAGCGAGTGTATGAATTCAGGAGTTGGCGACGTTAGCGAACGTTATTTCCTCAGGGCGGCATATGATTGGTTGAAAATAACACGTGACTAGTTGTCGAACGTGGTTCTCGTTTGTTTTGGTTATTGAAATGTTTTCACGCGTTACGAATTCAGCGCAGCAAAATTATTGCAAAATACAAATCGCAGTTTGCTTTATATTTTTTTTATAATACTCGATATTTATATTCGTCGTTAATATTTGTTTTCTTTATTCGTTTATTTTATTCTTCTTGGGTATATTAACAATCCTTATTTTTTTAGGCAGCCTTATCTTTAAAAATGGGTTTTCGATTTGAAAATTAAAATGCATATTTTCGTCAAACACATAACTTGCAGTAATAGAATATCATAAAAAAAATGTGTGTAAAAGATTTGAGGTGATTGAATGTTTTCATGGGGAAAAAACGAACTGCACACTAAAGTAAAGAACTGGGATGTCCTCCTTCGAATGTTCACATATTACAGTAAAAAATACTTAAATAAAGCAACAACCTTGTCCCAAAACTTTATTTTATATTTATCAATGACAGAGTGGTTCATATCCAGGAACCACTTGGCTTGAGGAATACCTGGAAACTAAAAAAAAAAAAAATGCTTAGTACCAAATAGGTACCTTCAGGGCCTATACAACGAAAACTCAGACTATAGGCACAAGCTAATTTGAGAGCCCTTTACGGAAAATGTTGTGTATGATTTCCAGTAATGATGGTGCTATTTGACCAATGTATCAAATTTTGCTACAATTCTATTGGCTTCCTTATAAACATCTTTTTAAAAAATCACGTTAGGTCAATTTCTCATTCAAAAAATATCTAGTGGAGTATCGGAATTTTGTTACTGATATTTTGGAGATTTACAACATTTACTATAATAGAAACTGAGATTTGAAGGCTTTAAAATTTGGACACCCTGGGCCTGGGTCTTATGGAAGAACCGGCCCTGGGTACCTTGATACGGTGCTTTTTTAGATTTGGCGGTAAATCAAGTTTCTGATATTTTGAGACGTCTCTTTATTATGGCTCTTCTATGCATTTTTGAACTTTGTCGGTCACAGAATGCAACATTTTTTATAATAATTCCAAACGGTGCTTTTTGGATTTGGCGGTAACTCAAGTTTCTGATATTTTGAAGCGTTCCTTTATTATGGCTACCCTGTGTATTTTTGAACATTGTCGGTTACAGAATGCATTTGTTATAATAATTCCAAACGGTGCTTTTTTGGATTTGGCGGTAACTCAAGTTTCTGATATTTTGAGACGTCTCTTTATTTTGGCTTTTCTATGCATTTTTGAACTTTGTCGGTCACAGAATGCAACATATTTTATTATAATTCCAAACGGTGCCTTTTTGGATTTGGCGGTAACTCAAGTTTCTGATATTTTGAGGCGTTTCTTTATTATGGCTATCCTGTGTATTTTTGAACTTTTTCGGTTACACAATGCATTTGTTATAATAATTCCAAACGGTGCTTTTTTGGATTTGGCGGTAACTCAAGTTTCTGATATTTTGAGACGTCTCTTTATTATGGCTTTTCTATGCATTTTTGAACTTTGTCGGTCACAGAATGCAACATATTTTATTATAATTCCAAACGGTGCCTTTTTGGATTTGGCGGTAACTCAAGTTTCTGATATTTTGAGGCGTTTCTTTATTATGGCTATCCTGTGTATTTTTGAACTTTTTCGGTTACACAATGCATTTTTTATAATAATTCCAAACGGTGCTTTTTGGATTTGGCGGTAACTCAAGTTTTTGATATTTTGAGGCGTTCCTTTATTATGGCTACCCTGTGTATTTTTGAACATTGTCGGTTACAGAATGCATTTTTTATAATAACTCCAAACGGTGCTTTTTTGGATTTAGCGGTAACTCAAGTTTCTGATATTTTGAGGCGTTTCTATATTATGGCTATCCTGTGTATTTTTGAACATTGTTGGTTAGAGAATGCATTTTTTGTAATAATTCCAAACGGTGCTTTTTTGGATTTGGTGGTAACTCAAGTTTCTGATATTTTGAGGCGTTTCTTTATTATGGCTATCCTGTGTATTTTTGAACTTTTTCGGTTACACAATGCATTTTTTATAATAATTCCAAACGGTGCTTTTTGGATTTGGCGGTAGCTCAAGTTTTTGATATTTTGAGGCGTTCCTTTATTATGGCTACCCTGTGTATTTTTGAACATTGTCGGTTACAGAATGCATTTTTTATAATAATTCCAAACGGTGCTTTTTTGGATTTAGCGGTAACTCAAGTTTCTGATATTTTGAGGTGTTTCTATATTATGGCTATCCTGTGTATTTTTGAACATTGTTGGTTAGAGAATGCATTTTTTGTAATAATTCCAAACGGTGCTTTTTTGGATTTGGTGGTAACTCAAGTTTCTGATATTTTGAGGCGTTTCTTTATTATGGCTATCCTGTGTATTTTTGAACTTTTTCGGTTACACAATGCATTTTTTAAAATAATTCCAAACGGTGCTTTTTGGATTTGGCGGTAACTCAAGTTTCTGATATTTTGAGGCGTTCCTTTATTATGGCAACCCTATGGTTTTTTTAGTTTGCTTAGTTTATTACATTTTGGGGAAATCTCTCCTCAGTGTGAATACTAATTTAGCTAACCAATCCTATTTGTGAAGGTAAGAAAGAACAGCAGGACATACACAATTGTGACAAAAATATTGTGTAACTATAATTTCAATGTTATATTGAAATATGATTAGCAAGTTATTCATTATTAAATTTATTGCAAGAAAGAATACAGTATTGCTTGAACAAGTTGATAAACATTGTGTATGGTGTTTACTATCGTATATCATTGCATTTTGCAATGTATAATCATAATATTAAATTTAAACAAGTGATACAGTAACGATATCGATCATTAGATATTGACAAACAATAAATAAGAGATTCCAAACATATTTCCGATAACTAAATTAATAATTTCAATTCAAGTTTGATTGTATTCGTTGTATAAAATGGGACTTGTCATTCCAAGTCTCAAAACTAACATAACTGGAATAACCATAATGCTTTCGAATTCTAAATCTCATTCAAGTATGAAAAACTTACATTTACAAAATTTTAAAGAAACACAGAATATATCAGATTTCTAACTTTCAATTTTTTTAAATCATCCGTATACGAAACGACAGCATCATTGAACTTAAAGGTAAACAAACCAAAAAAAATCACATCTGCGCATGCGTAACTCAGATATTTCCGCGTTAACGCTCCGAATTCGGCGAGTGTATATTTTACCCGAGGGTTGCGATTGTTCGGGAGTTATTGAGCGCGGTGAATACGGATTTCTCCAAACGAGGTGTTAGAACCGGCTTTCGTGAGATAACTCACAGATGAAAAAGGCGGTGAATACGGGCGTTAATAAGTTTGCAGTAAGGTAAGGTTGCACTCAGGCCAACGGCCGCCCTTGAGGGAATCAAAAAATTAAAAAGAAGTTTCTTGAATGCTTAGGAAATTTAAATATCATTTTGGGGGCCTGTACGAGATTCAATAGTGAATGATTTTGAGATGATTTTTTTTTTCAAATTTTAGATGAATAACTTGAAAAGAAGTGCTTGGGTTACCTAAGATACTCGGTAGCGTAAAGTAAGCCCTGGTGTTGCATTCGATGCCTAATTGCTGAAAATTGTTTAGCGTGATTTGATATTCGATACATTTATTCGAAAATTTGAAAACAACTTCCTTGTTTTACAATGAAGTGCTCAAAAGCAAATATAGAAGTAATTCATCAAAGGAAGCGTTGTATTCAGGGCCACACTTTAGTGATACAGTAGTGAGTAGATGATACTTTTGGAGCGAATTTCATTCATCTGATAAATTCGTCCTCTCAACCCCTTTCGTTATTCACTCTTCCACATTCACTCGGGTGTAATGCTGCTTTTCTTTATTGTGCTATCTGAGCAGCAGAATGGAGTAAGCGAGTAAGCCCTGATTTTGAAGCCGGGGTTTTTTCCATATGAGATACTAACAGTATGGTCCCGCCTTACTGGGAACCCGTTAACTTCGTATTGCTTAATTTTAGAGGCATGCTTACTTGTAAAAATACACTCAAAATCAAAACAAAATTAAATTCGTGTTGGCGCATGCACACTTAAAAAAAGCAAACACTAATAGAGGATGAAGCAGCCTTAGGGCGAGCGCATATCTCAACCAAACTCAATCAATCAAACTAATAGAGGATGGCGTCAAGTCCCCGTTTCGGCCCGGTCCATGTATTTTCAAGCCCTGTTATGGTCCCGCAATTCCACGTGGATGACGTTTTGTTGAAACTAATTATATTAATTAAAAATCACAATCAAATATGAAAAAACTAAGCCTCAGGTGCACACGTAGGTATTAAAAGGAACCTATATTAAAAATTTCGAATTTTTTAGAGCAGTCTAAGTAGGTTTTTTTCGATCCACAGACAGACACACAGACAGACTCTTTCTTTTATTATTATAGACTATTGTAGCATTGGTCGAAGACCCCCTCCCCCCTTAAAGGTGGGGGGGGTCGAGGGTCGACACTGTAAAAAAAAACAATAAGAAACACAGAATATTTCGATTATTTTTCTTCAGTAAATTTCCATTTTCTTAAACTACTGCACTTTTCTGTTATGTTAGTACCTCAATTTGTCAAAATACATATTTTCTATGTAAACAAATAAAATCCACAGCCAGTGATGCAGATCGCACATGTTGAGAACAGATTTTTCTGTTTGATTACGAAAAGAAAATTTGATGTGCACTAAAGTCTCTTTCTAGTCAGTGAGCCTGGCTCATATGTATGCTGTCGACGAGGGTTCTTATATGGGTTATAGAGCTTGATGTTTTCTTTTTTTTTTTAACTGTTAGACACAAATATTTTTTTGAATTGCTTGGAAAATTCTTTTAACAGATTTGTTAGTAGCATTACAGCTATATGTTATGGCAAGTTTTGATGTCATTGCTTTGCTTTGAATATTTCTGTAATGTAACAGGATTTTTTTCGTAGTGTAATTTGTTGCACCTATTCTACTCCAAGCAGCTAATTTCTTACATTTTAAAACAAGACTCCTTACAATTTAAGTGTTGTAAACCTTATTTTGGGAGTTTACTTCATTTTGCTTCTATAAGCAAGCATCACCTCTGCTTATGCTCTGTTTTATTTACGCGACCTTGGTGCTTTTGTTGAAAAATGCCAGCGTCAAAGAATGAGTTGTTTGGGGACTGAGTTGATGTTCTTTGTCTTTCCCTTGATATGATACATGAGTCAACTATGACACTTGATCCCGGAATTTCGCCATTTTCGTGGAATCCGTCGTATTTTATTTTGAATTTTTTTATTAAAGTATTTGCTCATAATATAATTGCTTAATTGAGTTAAAATATCCCTTTTATTGGTGTTGTAAAAAATTTAATTGATTTTCAATCTTCGAAAGAGTGGGAAATGGAATGAGTATGTAATGTTGAATGAAAATAAATTTCTCTCGCGCCTCGATTGGTATATGATTGTCACCCGTCGGAATAATACATCAATCGGAGACTGATTGAAGGAAGTCAGGGAAGAAAGCCAGAAGGAAATATGTCACCTGAAACAACCCCATAGTACGATAACTGAATATTTAAACGAATTCAATATTTCCTCTGATTTGAAGTATATCACTCAGGGTTGCAATGTTTAAAACACCTTGTTTACAACATAAAGTTTTAGCAGGTTTTAAACATTTCAATCAAAATATTTTTAAGAAGTCACCAAGTTATAACTGTTACGAATTTCTATTGCCCTTTGACGACCGAGTATGAACCAAATTCCATCGCTCGTACACTCTTAAAACAAACGAGTGAAATCCACTCCAGTAGGAGAAGTGCATTTTCGACACTGGAAAGGAGTGAATATTAACTCAGACTGAGTTAAAATCGCTCGTTTGGAGTGATCCTGTCGGAGGCTTAACACACAAAGAATCCACTCCTTTCGGGGAAGTGCATTTTCTAGACTGGAGGAGTAAAAATTTACTCAGAGTGAGTTAAAATCGCTCGTTCGTTTTAAGAGTGTAGCTACATTTTACGAAGTCTTGTGCTATACACAAGGCCTCTCGCATTAAAGACGATTTTGTGTCTGACTTTCCAATTCAGAACTCTTAATTTTTATCACGTGCCCCGACTTAAAGTGATCCCCAGTTGAACTTAACACATCCGGTAGCTCCACTTTCTCTGCGGTTTTGGGTCAGTGACATCGTCTCTTTCATGCTTCAATTTACGACTCAGGACTATCTGCTTGTGCTTTCCCTAGATACCCCTCTTAAGAGAAAGTTTATCGCTCCAAATGCGGTAAGACTTGCATAAATTGCACTTCCATTGCACAGCGAAAAAAATTGGTGAAAGAATGCACCCGAATTCTGGAACTTTCTAGCTGCCACCACCATTTGGAGAGTTGATTTACCAAATTTGCGGTGAATCCAAATATGGTTTCACCAAAATATTGATAAATCCACTCTGAAAATAGTGGTGGAAGCTGGAAAGCTCCAGAACTCCGATGCATTCTTGCATCAAACTTTTTAACACAGGGTACTTTAATGTTTGGTTAGGTTAGGTTTTAATTATCGTCGCACTAGAGCTACACGAGGGCTATTACTTTAATGTTTGGATACTCTCGCAGGTGCCAGATCGTCACTTGATTGTGGTTCTAAATTATGAAACCCGTTGACAATAGCCATAGTGTAGCTCTAGTGCGACGATGATTCAAACTAACCTAACCTGGGTACTCTCGCTCTCAGAAAGCATTGAAGTCTTCCCTTACTCACTTGGAAGGTTCTTGTTTTATTGTGAAAACAATATTTTCAAAAGTAAATACATTGAAATCTCAAATTTAATCACTTTTAAAAATGAAAGTCTCAACAATTAGTACTGGGATATTTTATTTTTATTTATGTGACCAGACACATACTGCATTTCAGCCAGAATACAGCCAAAATTATTTAGCTTACAAATCTATTTTAAGATTAACAAAGAGAGAGAGAAAACTTCGGTTTAAAAACCAGATTCTCGCTCCCACCTTAAACGTACATAAGTAACTAGGTTAGGTTAGGTTTGAATTATCGTCGCACTAGAGCTACGCGAGGGCTATTGGCGACGGGCGACGTATTTTAGAACCACAGTCAGGTGACGAGCCAACACCTGCATAGGCACCCAACGCAACCGTTAAGGGCGACATCGTACGCAGCATTAGGACTTTGAAGGATATTTAACGTGCACTCCCTTACGCGAGGTATTATTCGTCGGACTTTTCGGCTGCACGGGCCGTTTATAGGACGGCAACTATTTTGGCGATGCCCGGACCCGAACCTGGAACCTTTCGCATGCTAAGCGAGTGCTTAACCGACTGGGCCCCCTCAGCCCCTATAAGTAACTAGGAGTTATAGAAACCGTGCTAAACATGCAATATGGATATTTCCATGCGCGCTATTTGAAATAATTTTAAATTCCAGATAGTAATAATTTAACGTATAGTTAATAAAAATAGTATATTACACAATTTCCGCTTTAAGAAATGAGTATTCCTAAACAATGGATCATTTCGAAACATTCGTAAGTTATCGAAAGCCTAAAGCTGTCTTCGCAGTATGCCATGTTTTTATACGTCGCTTTCATTGCTGTAAGCCGACTACCGCTACTTATAACTTTCTTCGTAGACACCGATGGAGTGCTAAAAAGTACCACGATGTTATGGATAAACTGGTTGACAAAATTCTATTGTTCGAATCAGTTTTGATAGAAACAAGTTTATCTCTCAACCTATGCAAACTTTACAGCAGTTTGATCTTTTTGACCAGAATTTATTGATATATAATACAATATTGATAATATTAATATTGATATATTGATATATAATATATACCACAGAATAATGATTATTAATATATATATGTTTCGCTGTGAAACCCGATTTTAATTATGGTGAGTTTTTACATTAAACTTTGAGATGTTGTAAAGTTCCTATTTACCCTATCATTTAGGAGCGATTCTCATACGAAAAATCAAAAATTCGGGTTCAATTAATACTCACTAAATCAATATATTTTAAGCTATTATGTAATAGTTTCAATATCTATAAAAAAAATCTATGCCAGCTACCATTAGCTACTTTCTGGGTGCATGCACGATGCATGAGCGTACACGAATGGATAAATAGAAGGACTTAAGATACCATTTTATTTTAGATGGCTGGAATATTGATAATTGGGCATATTAATTAATTTTCGGTGCAAAAAATGCTGATTAGAGCCTGGCCTAACCTCAAACACAGCCAAATGCCGCCAAGCAGGGGCGGTTCGCCCTTGGCCTAATTGTAGGGTGTTCTTGGAGAATGGAAGAACAATGACTTCGTGTGTAGCCTTCGATTTGTAACCCTGCTCATAGAGTTAAGACGGTGGAAATGCTGCCGGGAAAATGCCAATTCAAAAACAGGTTTCCCATTTGAAGCCATCGATTGCTTTTTAGTAAGCCCAAAAAACATTATTTGGCGCTATTCTATAGAGGAGATTCTAAAGGCTTATTCCTAAATCTCTGAAAATGATTTCCAATTCTTTCATATATAATTTTTCAACTCGTACATGACATTTTAAGTCTAAAATTAAAAATACAGCCGTTAATTTTTCTACAAGTGTCTCCTTCAACAGTCTTGTATGTTAACAAAGGGCATTTATCTTTAATTATATATATTTACCTTACAAAACGTACTTAATTATAAAAAGACAACACAGTATATGGTATGTTATTTGGGTGAGTCTCTTCCACTATTCTATGGAGGAGTTTCTAAAGGTTTATTATATGGGCTTGGCGACTTTTTGATTCGTTAATACAACTATAACCACAACGTATTTCCCTTACATATGTGAAGGCAATTACTACCATTTTGTGTAAAGTCAAATCTCGTGTTACAGCCTATAACTGCGCAAACATTCATTTTTTTAAATTCTTAATTGATACCTTTTAAAATAATAATAAAACGATGCCTCTTTTTATACATTGAACTAACGTTGGTTGGTTGGTGTCCATAGGAATTACTATGTAGATGTCCATGAGTGTGCAAAACACAGCCAGCAATCTCCTTGATGTTGTCTGAGTACAGATTGATGCCGATGGGGAAGAATTTCCCAACACTCTCAGAAATAACAATTTTTTTAATTTTTGACGATTCATGAATCCTCAAGCTTCATTTCGTTAATTTTGGGGATTGTTTCGTCAAACTATCGCGTGACTTTTGAGTAAACGCGAATCCTCACTTTTACGATCATGATTCTGTATCTTGAATTTGAGGAAACAGAATACCATTGTTGTACTCACATGCTCAAGATTAGACGACATTCAAATCCTTATAAAAATGACGATTCAAATTTCCTCACTTTGAGGAAACGAAAACTCGGAGCATTTGCCAGTAAACGGATCGTCAAAATTAAGGAAAATTTCGTCGTTTTTAAGCATTCATTTTTAAGAGTGAAGTAACACTAGTAACCCCAAACAAAATGCTCACTCAACGTAAGTTCAGGACTTACCGTCTCTGCAGTAACTGTGACTATATTCCACTTATATACCTCAATAATTTTTGACTGTCCTTGACTGTGTTTGATTTTAAGATCTTTGGCTCAGCTTCACTCTAAAAAATGAATGCTCAAAAACGACGAAATTTTCCTTAATTTTGACGATTCCATTTACTGGCAAATGCTCCGAGTTTTCGTTTCCTCAAAGTGAGGAAATTTGAATCGTCATTTTTATGAGGATTTGAATGTCGTCTAATCTAAAGAAATACTTCTTCATTTTTAAGCATGTGAGTACAACAATGAGATTCTGTTTCCTCAAAATCAGGATATAGAGTCGTCAAATCACGATGGTAAAAGTGAGGATTCGCGTTTACACAAAAGTCACGTGATCGTTTGACGAAACAATCCTCAAAATTAACGAAATGAGGCTTGAGGATTCATGAATCGTCAAAAATGAAAGTGTTATTTCTGAGAGTGTTGGCGTCCTTCTGATGGCTTCAAATTTTTTCGCGCCAAGCCTCCCCATCTTCTTCTTAAGCCTCGTCTACATCGATCCACAGATGCGGCAGATGGGCCTTCCTTATAAAGAGCACATGCAGCAATTAACCCTTCACTCGTCCGATTCAACGAACGTATTTAACTTTTTATCTACGGAATTATGGTCTATTTTACGTATTTGTTTTTGTATTGTTACTAAACTAGCAGTATGGTCCCGCCTTACTGGAAACCCGCATTGCTTCCTTTTAGAGGCATGCTTACTTGTGAAAATACACTCAAAATCAAAACAAAATTAAATTCGTGTTGGCGCATGCGCACTTTAAAAAGCAAACACTAATAGAGGATGAAGCAGCCTTAGGGCGAGCGCATATCTCAACCAAACTCAATCAATCAAACTAATAGAGGATGGCGTCAAGCCCCCGTTTCGGCCCGGTCCATGTATTTTCAAGCCCTGTTGTGGTCCCGCAATCCCACGTGAATGACGTTTTTTTAAGCTAATTTTATTAATTAAAAATCGCAATCAAATATGAAAAAACTAAGCCTCAGGTGCACACGTAGGTATTAAAAGGAATCTATATTAAAAATTTCGAATTTTTTAGAGTAGTCTAAGTAAATATTTTGCGATCCACAGACAGACAGACTCTTTTATTATTATAGATGTTAAATGACGTGTGTTAAATTTGTGGATTTGAAATTATTAAACGAATTGTTTGTTATTCAATTAAGGTAATAATCAGATTGAAATAATTTAGTAATATTACATATTATTAAGATTATGTATATGGTTAGAATTTTACCTATGAAGCTTGATATCCGTTTATACTAAAATCGTATAACTATGGTGACTCCATAAACATGGCGATCTTAAAATCATCAATTTGGGGATTATGGACGGGTGGAAATATTTTTCAATTTTTTTCATAATTAAAAAAAAATGCTCCTACCTAAAGTGCATTCGCTCCTAGCTTTTTCAAGCTAGTCGCACAAATTGCTCCTAAATTTCTTTATCCAATTTCGAACACTGATGTAGTTTAGGTTAGATTAGGTGTGAATTATCGTCGCACTAGAGCTACACGAATACTGAAGAAAAGTCTAAAGTAGCAAAGCTCGCATTCTCCAAAGTATAACAAAGACATAGAGTCATTTATGGCGACTCCATTCATTGGTCCAATCGAATTTACAACTGTCAAAAGTCGCCAATTAATCCTTTCATATGTAAATGACCATTAAAATAAATGATCTTTAATTGCCTTTCAATTTCATACATACGTAGTTACATTTATTATAATGCACTAAACGACTTTTACATAAGATAGCTTTTTAGAATTTGCAGTTGCATATTTTGAGTAATATCTTTTCGTGTTCACCTACGCATTTCGGATAAATTGACTGCTAAAATCTTGCTATTTTTCGTTTTATCTTTCCGGTGTGAGATTATTGATATTCAAAACGGATAGATTTTCAATCCGCTGATAGACACTCCCTTTTTGTCGCTTCTCTGTGATAGTTTGACAAAGTTCAACTCAAAGTTTCCGCAATTTTATTTTTTGTCATGGCTACCACGAGACGGGACGTAATCGAATCAAATGGATCCATTGGAAGGAAACGTTTTAGTCGTTAGTTTTGAGATTTCTGCATCCTTGGCAATTTATCTTCATGTTTCTGCATCTGCAGCCAAATATTTATTGCTTATAAACCCTTTAATCTGTACTTTAAAAGGCCAATTTCAAAAACGATTTTTTTTCTTTCAACTGTTGGAGAAGAAATAAACACTCCTGCCTTTTTACGGTATCGAGATTTAATTAAATCTCTAAAGGTAGAAAGTGATCGAATATCTAGATAAAGATATCCTTACGCTATTCATTTTTTTACTTAAATGTTGAAACGAAGAACCATAGTGGGAAACTATCCCGCGAGCTCTGTATGCATTTAGCGATACTTATTTATTTTACCCACAAACCACGAGGCGTCGCCCGTTTGCATGGTCCATTCTTATTTTCCAACCTCTCTTCAAGCAAAACAATCTAAGTGACGTTACTATTTTGTCAAACTGAAAAAATATTCTCGTAACTCGTGATTACTGTCCTCGTAAACATGTCATTGCTTTTGTGTTCTTCAAAATTTATGCAAGGCGTCACCGCAGATTTGACACACTATAATTGACGAGTTTTACGAAAATCTCAGACACAATACTAAAAGCTCTTAAACCCTTACTTTTTTGTACTGCCAACATCAAGTGACTTTAATCATTCAACGACTTCAATTTTTTATAAATTTCACTACCTAACTTTTCTGTTTTTCTAATACAAATCAAGTCAAACTTTATACATATACAAATACATGCATATTTTGTGTACTTATGTTATGTACTTTTGTGCACTTCAAAATTTATGCAAGGCGTCACCGCAGATTTGACACACTATAATTGACGAGTTTTAAGCTAAAAGCTCAGACACAATACTAAAAGCTCTTAAACCCTTACTTTTTTGTACTACCAACATCAAGCGACTTAAATCATTCAACGACTTTTTATAAATTACGCTACCAAACTTTTCTGTTTTTCTAATCTAAGTCAGGTCAAACTTTAATAAATCGACATGCATATTTTGTGTACTTATGTTATGTACTTTTGTGCACTTCAAAATTTATGCAAGGCGTTACCGAAGATTTGACATTAACGAATTTGGAGCTAGAACTCCAGAGACATCATCGGCTAAAAGCTCTGAAACCTTTACTGTTTTTTCCTAGCACCAAGCCCTTTTGTATAAATTTCTCAAAATAACTTTTTCTGTTTTTCTTAGCAGCTAAATCAAGTCAAACTTTAATTAACCATATGTACTTTAAATATTCTAAAACGTTAATCTAACCATATGTGCTTAAATTCAATCTAATTTCAGTTTAATTTTTTAAAAAAAATGTGTTAAATTATCATTTCCAAAGATTCACATCACACTTCACATTGAGTTCTTGCCTACATTTCCAAAAACTAAATACCTATAATTCCCAAAAACTAAATATTTGAAATAATATAATTTTCTTAATATTTCAAAATGTATACCCTGGATGAAAAAAAATAAGATTCTTACTATTTCAGTTATTGAATCAAACTCAATTCACAATTTCATGTTAATTTGTAATAATTCTCCTACAGGGTAAACAACTGATTTTATTTTTATTTCGCCAATAACTGTGCGACTGTTTAAGTTTTTCTCACCTTAAAAAGGCTATTTTAAGCTTGACTTTAATTATGCACTTGTCATTCATTTGAATAGAAACAAAGATCTCGAAGTCAGATATTCCAGTCTGGATGTTTTTTTCTTTGTCTGTAAATGAAAGTTAGGAATCGTGCCGAGTTGAATGAAACTTATTTCTTCGTCTGTGAGCTGTAGATAGTATTCGACTACACTCCTTGCCAACCTAGGTTGGGTAAATAGAAATATGCTATGGTTATTGGTTAGGTTAGGTTAGGTTTGAATTATCGTCGCACTAGAGCTACACGAGGGCTATTGGCGACGGGCGTCGTATTTTAGAACCACAGTCAGGTGACGAGCCAACACCTGAATAGGCACCCAACGCAACCGTTAAGGGCGACATCGTACGCAGCGTTAGGACTTTAAAGGATATTTAACGTGCACTCCTTACACGGGGTATTATTCGTCGGACATTTTTGGCTGCATAGACCGTTTATAGGTCGGCCGCTATTTTGGCGATGCCCGGACCCGAACCTGGGACCATCCGCATGCTAAGCGAGTGCTTAACCGACTGGGCTCCCCAGCCCCCAATATGCTATGGAGAAGATCCTTCTGCGAATGTAAATAGTTCCATAAATAATTTGTGAATCCATACAGAAAACATGTGTTTAAAACATTAATTTCGTTTAAAGTATAATAAATTTTCGGGGCGGCAAATGATAAATGAAAGGTATGATGAAAGTAATTTAAAATTTTATTCAAATTAACAGTTAGCTCAAGAACTTTGAAATTTCTTATCAATATTTGCTGAATTTTTAAGGATGTGTTTCCGCTCAAACGACACACTCGTTAAATTGGTTTGTTTCAGATGATGAAACTTCCTAGTTCTCATTCTTCAATTTCCACGATTTCATTGGTCGTTATTTTGGCAATGCACTTGCACGGTTCCGAACTTGGGAGCTTTCGCAAACCTCTTAGCTACGAAGCTCCCCAACCAGAAACTATTCATAAAACCGAATTCCATTAGTTAATGTAATAATGTGCTACTTAACTTGAGTAAATACAAAGAGTAAAAAGGCAGACTGAAAAGAGCGGTTGATCCGTTAGTTGAAAGCTCTTTTAAGGTAATATTTACATACAAAATGATCTGAATACAATTTAACCAAAATACACTTTTCATTCTTATAAAACTGCCAAATTTTCTCAAATAATATTCAAATCTGTTAAACCTTAAACGAAATTAATGTTTTAAACATGTTTTCTGAATGCATTCGGAAACATGTTTTCTGTATGGATAAAGAACTATCTTTACATGCGCGGAAGGATCTTCTCAAAAGCATATTTCTAGTTACCCAACTTAGGTTGGAAAGGAATATATATACAGTGGTGGCCAAAAGTGTGGACACATTTTGAAAGTTTCATGTGTTTCAACTGTTAACTGTGCTCTTGCATCTATTAAATTTCCTTTAAATACAAACCTTTAAATATTAAGTTGAAGGTAATTTAATGTAGAATTTCATTAAAAAAACAGAATTAAAAATCTGTATTTGAAATAAAGTTATGCTCATTTTAGTTGAACAAACAAGCATAATCAATGGATTCTCTTATGCTGAAATTGCGATACTAGTTGGTGGTTCAATGACTTGCAAAACTAAGACAGATCATACTATTAGTTGCAAAACTTATTCGTAATACAGATATTGTAATACTGTATTTATTTTTAATTCCACATGAAATTACTTTGATGATGATGATGTTGTGTCTATGGATATAGATTATATGGAACCAAAAGTCTCATAGAAGGCTTCAGCGATCTGCACACAGTTTTCCTCATAAAGATTAAATTACTTTTAATTCGATAAACAATTGTTTAATTTGATATAAAATTAATATATTATGTAATCACACAAAGTTGAAAAATATTCAACTTTCAAAAAGTGTCCACACTCTTGGACACCACTGTAAAGCTCTAGATTAGCGGTCGCCAGTCGCCAACTGACGACTATTTCATCTAAAGTGGCTACCTAAAAATCGAACCCTAGTCGCCAAAATTGGCGATCATAATTTTTCATTTTTGTTCAACAAATAATTAATACTGAAGCTGCATTTCTAAAAAAATAATAAAACACTCCAATTCGTTTCCGTCGGGTAAAAAGACTAATTTTTACAATGAACTTTCACTATGCACCCTGCAGTTGAACTGTAGGTACATAAAATAATTTTCTCCTTTCAATTATGGCCAATCACATAATACTTACATATTAGGTATGATCCTTTTTTTTACTGTCAATCTTTTCATATAAAAAATGTCCGTAATAAAATTTTGTTTTGTGTAAAATAGCCCTTTCTTTTTGTCATATATACTTAAAGTTTAAAACTGGCTACTAAAAATCAAAATGTGGCTACCATTTTTTTTTACTCTGGTAGCCACTGGCTACTATTAAAAATTCCCAGTCTAGAGTTTTACACCACTGTATATATTTTTTGTACTATCCTCCTAAAATTATTTCCTATTCCTTTCATATATATTCGAACAACTGATATATTGCTTGTGTAAGGGATAAATAAAATTGAAACCGTAATTTTTTTCCGCAAATGTCTCCGTCAGCAAGACTTGTATGTTGACAAAGGGCGTTTATCTTTAATTATACTCTTACCTTTCTTACAAAACGTACTTAATTATAAAAAAAGACAACACCGCATAAGGTCTGCTATTTTGGGTGAGTCTCTTCAACTATCCGCTTTCGGAAGTTCAGGTGATTATTTTTTTCATTTTCCTAAAATAAAAAAAGTTTTCTTTAAGAATACTGGCGTCTCGAGAGTATCTTGATTTGTATCTAACTGATGACCAAGGTGCGAAACCACGCCCGTCATTGAAGGTTTGGTCCCACTCGTTTCCGGCTTTTAATGAATGAATGAATTTACTATTCCATAATAGGTTTTTCTTCATGAATGAACAGAGTTTATTGAATGTATCGTAAAAGTTTTCTAGGTTTCGAGTAAATGTTTTCTGAGTTTCGAATAAATGTTTTCCTGGGTTCCGAGAGTGTGAATATATAAAATGTAAATGTATAAACTGAGTGTTTTTAATATTTATGTTTCTAATATTTAGGTTTTTATTATTTATGTTTTTAATATTTATGTTTTTAATATTTTTGTTTTTAATGTTTTTGTTTTTAATATTTTTGTTTTTAATATTTTTGTTTTTAATGTTTTTGTTTTTAATATTTTTGTTTTTAATATTTATGTTTTTAAATATTAAATTATTCTGTCAATATTTTATGTTTTTAATGAATGAAATTAAGGTTCTGAAATAGATTTTACTTCATGAATGAACACAGTTTATTGAATGTATCGTAAAAGTTTTCTAGGTTTCGAGTAAATGTTTTCTGAATTTCGAATAAATGTTTTCCTGGGTTCCGTGAATATACAAAACGCGAATGAATATATAAACTGAGTGTCTTTAATATTTATGTTTGTAATATTAAAATTATTACGTCAATATTTAATGCTTTTAATAAACGAAATTAGGATTCTAAAATAGATTTTACTTCAATGAATTCTGTTTATGAATGTATCGTTCGCAAAAGTGTAAGTACAAAAAACTCCAATGAATAAATAAACTGAGCGTTTTTAATAATTTATGTTTCAAATTAATGAATTAAAGATTTCGTACTAATAGGTTTTTATTCATTAATGAACACAGTTAATTTAATTGGATTTCGAAATTGTGATTATATAAAATGCCAATGAATATATGAACTGAGTATTTTTAGTATTTTATGTTTTAAATTAATGATATATTAAGATTCCATACTAGGTTTTTATTGATAAAGAAAAGCAGTTTTATGAATAGATTGTAAAAGTTTTCTAGGTTTCGAAAGTATATGAATATATGAAGTCAGTGTTTTTAATATTTAATGTTTTTAATGGATGAATTAAGATTCCGCTATAGGTTTTTCTTCATAAATGATCACAGTTTATTGAGGGTCTCTTAAAAATTTCTGGACCTCGAAAAAGTGGATATACAGGGTGGTTATGAAATAACGCACCCTATTCGGAGCGATCTGTAGCTTGAATGAATAATCCAACTGCAACAAAAATTGAGACACTTACTAATCAAGAAGGGGGAAGAAACTTAAAATCATAAAAAAACTTAGAATCATAAAAAAGAATCATCACAAAAAGCAAACTCGTCGCTTGACCAGGGTTCTAAATACGAGGCGTAGTCAATTATGGCCAATTTCGGCCAACACAGCTAATTTCGCCTCGTAATTTAGAACACTGGTCAAGGGACGAGTTTCTTTTTTTCGAAAAAGAATGGAATCATACAACAGAGACTCGTCTCTTGACCAGGGTTCTAAATACGAGGCTTGCCCAATTATGGCCAATTTCAGCCAACACATCCAATTACGCCTCGTAATTTAGAACCTTGGTCAGAAGACGAGTATATTTTTTATGATTCCATTCTTTTTCCCCCTTCTTGATTAGTAAGTATCTCAAAGTTTTTTGCATTTGGATTATTCATTGAAGCTACAGACCGCTCCGAATAGGGTGCGTTATTTCATAACCACCCTGTATATGGAACTCCAATGAATATGAACTGATAATTTTAACTCTCTGTTGGATAAGAAAATTGACTAAAGTGTTAACTTGTTTTCACTGTATGACTTTAAGTCTTTAGATCTTTTCTTTGATTTCAATTAAATTTTTTAAAGAGTTAACTTTTTTAATTTTTTATGGTTATAAATTGCTCCTCCACCCTATAAGTTTTGAAATTGTATATAATTATGAAATATATCTATGTTTTGAGAGAAAATTTTTGTTGTTGTTGGAAAACCTGACAGTCAGGCAGAGGGTATGTATCTCTCACAGGGTTAAATATTTTATGTTTCAAATTAATGAATTTAAGATTCCGTACTAGGTTTTTATTCATAAACTAGGGGGCAAAGCCCGCTGCTCGCTACCGCTCGCCAACCCTCGGGAATCGCTGCGCAATTCCTATTTGTTTGCCCTCAAGCAAACATGCAAGAATAATATGAGGATGCTGCCAATGCAGGAATGCTCATTTATAAAATCTGGCTAGTTTCCGTGGGACTGCTGCAGGGCATCACGTAGCTCTAGCGCTAAGCAAAGATCTCTACCAAAGCCACAGGACGCAATTTGAAGCAGCCCCGGTACAAAACAAGCACACCGCCGCACGCATGTTCACAATACCTACTCAGTTCGTCCATCGCGACGAAATAACGCACTCTGATTGGACGGTTCTCAAGCAACGAAACTGAGGTTGCCTACTGTACTCTAGAGAACTGGCGATATTCTGTTTCTCCTTAGAGCCCTCCCTTACTCGAGTTAGTCGTTTGTTTTAAATAAAGTGTTGTTTTTTGTTTTGCATCAAATTGTTACTAACACAATTTTTTTTAAAAAAAGCAGTTAATGATCTGTAATTAGTTCGATTACAAAAATAATTATAAAATGAAGGGTTTTGAATAATTAAAATTTACTGCCAAAACTTCATACAAGTTCTCAAAATGAAAAGTTAGAAATCCATTATGAATTAAATTCCTACTTTTAAAGTGGTAATTTAATAGTTTTTATTTGATATACAACGCTAACTTGTTTCATAAAAAATATTTTAATTTCAGAAAATTGAATTTTAAGTAATTAAATTTTTCACCACATTAAAATAGCTAAATTTCCTTTAAATTAACTAATACATAACTATTAGTCCCATAAAAAGATTAAAACGATTTAGTTAATCTTATTAAAAAAAACATTTTAATATCTTGAATATTGAGGGAATTATTTTTGATTTTTAGATTAAAAAAAATAAACTTCATAAAAAAATGTTAGATGCTATTTTCAATGAACTGATAATTTGTAACTAACAGAAATTTTAAAAAAATTAAATTGAAAATCGAATGGAAAAGGAGAACAATATTTTTTTAAAATCGAGTTTGTATTTTTTTTTTTTTTAAATTTGACATATATGACCAATGTTTGTATTAGAAAAATTTCAGGAAGTTGTCAAATTCAATACAAATTGCCAAAAAAGATGAAGCGCCAAAATTGGCATTGAATCATTGCTTCAGAACTGTCCAATCAGGGTGCTTTATTTCATCGCAATGGACGAACTGAGTAGGTATTGTGAACATGCCCGCCGCACTTACTTTCAGCGTTTTTGACATTTCTGATTGGCTGAAGCCGCGTAAGTCATGTGGCTTTAAAGCGTCCGACAATTACAATTTTATATTGTATAGAGATGAAAGAGTTTTAAAAATGTATCGTAAGAGTAGGCCGTATTAAAGCTCCGAAACGAGGCTAGAAATTGGCATCCTGAAACCATTACATTATATCGTAAGAGTATTCTGAGTGGCCTCCTCGGTGGCTGAATGGTTAGTGTACTAGCCTTTAGAGCTGCTGAGGTCGGGTTCGAATCCCGGTCCGGCATGGATGTTTGTGACAGTCAATAAATGTTGTTATTTGTCTATGTGTTATTCATTTCTTCGTGACTGTAAAATTTCTTTCTGTGTCTGTCCCACTTGACGAAAGCTTATAAGCGGTTCTCTGAACAAGTACACAAGCTGGAATATATATGTATCACACCATACCAGTATTCTGAGTTTCGCGAAAGTATAAATATACAAAATGCCAATTAATATATGAACTGAGTGTTTTTAATATTTTATGTTTCTACTGATATTAATGAATTTCAGACTCCAGAATAGGGTTTTACTTAATGAATGAATGCATTTTTATGAATGTATCGTAAAGTTTTTTAGTGTTTCGATAGTGCTAATATACGAGGCGCCATTGAACTTATTACTTTTAAAATTTTAAGTTTTGAATGAATTTACATTTCCTTTTTTTTTACTCTACTTCATGAATGAATACAGTTTTATGAATGCAGCGTAAAAGTTTCGTGGTTGTTTCATAAGTGTGAATACATAGAATGCTAATGAACTTAATGTTTTTAATTTTCTACGTTTTTAATAAATGAACTATTTTGTAATGCATTTTACTTTATGAATGAACACAATTGATTACGAAAGTGTTGTAAAAGTTTCGTAGGGTTCGAAACTTAGAATCTGCAGGATGCCATCAATGGTCGGAATATTTTAAAGATTTTAAATATTCCATTCACGGAGGAAGGAATTTCCTAATAATGTATGTTGTTGTTTTAATTTATCTCAATGCATGTACATTTTACTTTGAAGGCCTTTTTCGCAGTTTCTGAGTTTAATTGATTACTTATTCATTTGGAAAAGGTTTACTGACCTTCAAATCTGCAGCAGTAAAAGAAGGATTATTAGCGTGTTTAGAGAATTATGAGGCTATATCACTTCCTGTTTTTTATGAAACTTTTTTACAGCATTTACTTTTTACTTATGATTTCTACTTTATATAAAAAAATTAACGTATGTTCTCATACACCTAAATGGTCCTGATAATGCTATAGAAACCGGACGGGTAGAGTTATTTTGATGGAGAATTTCATATAATAACTATGTAAAACAAAATAAGTTTAAAAAATAACTCTTTCAATTGTTAACCTCTTAAGATCCGAGAAAAATCCTACAGTATATTCTTAATCTAAATATACTTTTCATACAAATATATGATTAAAAGTATGTTTTGCGAGGAATTTTTTTTTAAAAAGTTATGTTTAATATCTACTGAGAGACACTACTTAAGCTCTAAAAATACACCATTTTTATGCTATAAATGCAAAAAAAGAGGCCGTATCACTTATTTGTAGTCAACAGTTTATTTCCTCTTGTTTTTAATGCAAGGTGCCTTTAAAATTAACTATTAAAAGAACTTTTTGAAAAGTTTGAAAACAAAAATTTTATTAATTTTTTTTAGAACTCTAATATCGTATTGACCCTTGTTCAACTTCATTTTCAATAGATATAAATAATTGATACCTGTAATCAAAAGCTGAAAACAGATATTTGGATCTTCTTCTATCGGACCAGGTCAATTTTCGGTACTAATTAACATGTTAATTGTTTGTGGGGAAATGTCCCCAAATGGGGACGTCTGGTTGTAAGAGGTTAAAGATCACACCCAGCCATGAAAAAAGTTTCTGGTTTCGAAAGTAGTAGTAATAAATATAATTTAAATTGCGATATTGAATGTCGTTGTTTTAGGAAGTGCAATAATTAATAAGGCTATAAAGCATAGAAAATAAGTATATTCATAGTAATTTGTATGAAACCAGAAAAAAATTACTTATACATTTTTGTGGTTGTAATATTGTTATAATTTTTAATCATAGAGCTCCACAAAATGTAGCAAAATATGCAAAAAATCATTATATATATTTTTGTAAGTTGTGTTATAACACTACTTGGTACATTTTTCATAAATTTCTTTAATCCTTTAAATAAAGAATTACAAAAAAACACCATTAAGAAATTCTCTACTCTACACATAGGTATATTTTTTCCTCCATATTTTTCATTAAACTAAAGTAAGATTTTCAAGAGAAAAGTAGCTTTAATAGGATTTGATGGACACTTCCATCTGCTCGGTGGGAAAGAAATTACCAAGCATAAGTAATAGCAAAAGTTAAAGAATCATCAAGCATAACTACCAAAGGAACCTTTAGGGCTCGGTTAAGCACTCGCTTAGCGCAATGCGGAAGCATTCCCAGGTATTGGCGGAAGCGTCCAAAATTGTATACAGGGCATCGCCAACGGGCCCTTGCAGCCAAAAATGTCCGACGAATCTAAAATGTCTTAAGGGAGTTGCAACGTTAATATCCTTCAAAGTTCTAACGCTGCGTACGATGTCGCCCTCCACGTTGCGTTGGTTGGTATTTGCGTGGTTGGCTCGTCACCTCGTGTGGGTTCTAAAATACGACGCCCTAGAACTCGCCGCGTCGCCAATAGCCCTCGTCAAGTGCGACGCTAATATTCAAGCTAACCTAACCAAAGGGAACCTTTAAATTCATTTGCACACGAAATTTCAAAAAAAAAAATCGATATTTGGGTGGTCATACCTGCAAAAGCTACCTAACGCAGAGACACTAAAAATTATCTCTTTCATATCTAGTAAAAAAAAAAATAGAGTGGCTACTGATAATAACAGGTTCCGCTATTCAGCCCCGCCTAATATAAGGTTTATATGAACCTTAGTCTAGAATCTTCAGTTAAATATATCATTTCGCTGATTTTTTTTAAGCAGATACAGCAAGAAAAGTAAGTTGTTATTATGCAACTGATGGTTTCAGCTATTCGCTTTTTAGATAAGTTCAGAAGAGCTGAAAGAATGAATGTGACAATTTGTTGCTAGTCAAGATATCAGCTTGTTGTTCTTTATGCCTCTGAAAAAATATTAGCATACCCGTTTGTGGTTAAACTACACTCCTTGCCAGCCTAAGTTGGGTAAATAGAAATATCCCATGGAGAAGATCCTTCCGCGGATGTAAAGAGTTCCATAAATTATTTATGAATCCATACAGAAAACATGTTTAAAACATTAATTTTATTTAAGGTCTAGCAGATATTAATTTTTTTTTGAGAAAATTTCGCAATTTTATCAAAATGAAAATTGTATTTTGGTTCAATTGTATTAAGATCATTTTGTAAGTAAATATTACCTTACAAGAGTTTCCAACTAACGGACCTATCGCGCTTTCCCCCCTGGCTTTTTACTATTTGTTTTTACCCAAGTTAGGTTGGCACGGAGTGTAAGGCTCCTTAAGATAAATTTTATCGATATAAGATTTTAAGTAGTTTTGTGCATTTAATTTATTTTGCGATAATTTTTCTTTTTCGGTTAGTTACACTTTTACCAGTCGGTGTAATTTATTTCATTGCGTTTAGGAGAAAGCGCGATACTGCTACTTGTTCATAGGCGATTGGCGACTTTTGGCGAGCTCGAAAACTTAACGTAGGGTTGCCATACCTGTCGAGTTGTATGGAATATGAAGTAGAATGTCTACCACACTTTTGCTTCTATTTGCTCATGTACATTTAAAGCATAGGTTGATGGTAGCACTTTTACCTTTGCTCTACGATAGTAGAGGGGGGGGGGGGGGTACAATAATTTCATTTTAACCGAAATTTCTAATTTCGTGAATTTGCGTTAAAGAGGTTCATAGCATGTCGAGAGAAAAAAGAAGTTCCAAAAGAACTAAAATAGACTACTTTCCTCTGTTACTTAAATACTTACCGAAATTCTAATAGGAAAACAAATGAGTTTTCACAGCAGTTTTAACGAACGCAAAAGCCTTTATATGGACATCGTCAGCATGTTCTATGCCTAATTTTTTTTTTCGAATTTAAAAACTAAAAGTAGGCTATAAACTCAACTAGTATAACATACAAGACAATTACAAAAGATCTTAGTCATCATAATATCTTATACAATATTTATTAAAGGCTATTTAATTCTCATTAAAATCCAAAGGGCAAGGTAGGGCTTGGCACACATCATTAGAAAAACTATTAACATCCCATTACTGTGTTATTCGGTCGAATTTACATATTAGCTGGGCGGACCAAGCAATTAGTGAATATGAGCTACCCTTTATATGGATGTAAACAAATTATGTTGAGTAGAACTTTTTAATATTATTTAATTTTTAAGTAATGAATTCTTATGCATTGAGGGAATAAATAACGTTAAAAAAATAATTACAGTTATAAAGAATTAATTCTTAGTATTTGAATAATTGTCTTAACTTTAATTTAAAATAATTTATTTATTTTGTTCTTTGATTGAATGGTTACTTCGACAAGCAAATGTAACAGTATATATTTTTTTGGTAAATTTTCATTCAATTTTTCTAAGTGTGCAAGTGGAACGCATTGTTTTGAACCAAAATCGAGTTAGGTGTTTTCGAAATAACATTTAAAAAATTAAATAAAAAAGATATTTAAAATTTAAATAACTAAAAAAATTGTATGTATTACTTAACCCATACCGTTTTAGAAATTGCTTCTATTTTTAGAGCAAGTAATTTTACCAAATTATTTTTCTTCGAACGGCAATAAGTAATTTAGCAAACTATATAAAAAATAATAAGGGGATTGTTTCACGTTTCGACGGTTGTTTGACGGAATTACTTTAGATATGATTTTCGAAAATGAGTTTTCTAATAATATTTTACTCATTAATTTTTTTAAAAAAATTCCAATTTTTTGCTGTGCTGTTATTTGTTCAAAACAATTTATTAAAAAAGAAAGCTTTCACAGAAAGAAAAGTTTTTTTCATCAATATCGATCATTTTAAGAGTGAAACTTTTGCAACCAATTATTTCTCAGTATGTTGAAAAATGAAAACAGCATCGTTACATCCATAGAGTTAGATGGTTGGATACATCATTTGAAACATTCCCATTGAATTTGCGAACGAAAACTAATGAACTAGACAAATTTGGAGATGAAAAGTTTAAATTAGAACTTAATTCTGTGTTTGGCAATTGTGTTTCTAATGTTAATAAATCCTGTGTACAAACGCAAAAGTTTACCAAGTACAAAATCTTGAATAAAAGATAATATATCCGGCAAAAATACAATAAACAAGAACTTCAGAATTCTTTCTTCTTTAAAACTTCTTCTACCGAATTTGGCAACCGCAAGTGAGATGAGCCACCTGGCGACGAATAATTGCATTGATTAATGGCACGTCCGTTCGACTAATTTGAATGGCCTTGCTCTCTCTTCTTTATTTGCATAGCAGAGTTAAATGAAAAACTCAATGGCATATTCCATTCATTTTCTATTTAAAACTTTTTGGTCTATTTCAATTTTAATAAATAGTCTACTGCTGTTCTGTGCATGTGTTTCCTTAGAGTAAAAATTGGGGAGGAATTTTTTTTAGTTTTGTTGCAATTTTTTTTATTTAAAACTAATCAAACGCATTGCTTATGATAGAATTTTTAGAATTTTCTTATTCAGCTATCAATTCAGAATTAGTTTTCAAACTAAAAAAAATACACTTTTTGTATTTTTAGCCAAATTTCCTTTTTTCAATTCATCGATATTTTTTTTTAAAGGGAAGAGTAGATATTACCATGCTGAAGATATCCGTCTGTCTGTCCGTACCCCCTTCCAAAATCGGTTCCATTATAGTCTATCCTAAAATTATTTTTTTATTAGAAAAGTATGATATCAAAGACATGTTTTTTATACTTTTTATCCATCCTTTTACTCATACTTTAGTCGGGACGGACATAATGTCTACTAACTACTCATTTGAATAGCATTAAAATACTCCAAACATTATCGAAACAGCTGCGTGGCCTATGAGCAGACAATAATTTCAGTATGCGTACGAAATTTACCATCAAAAATAAACTGAGTCACTACCCGTGAAAATGAACTTTAAAAATAACTCCCCACGATTTCCCCCCCAAAAAGTGACGTCAGAAGAAAGTCTACTGTTCTAGAGCCAGAATTCGAAAACTTCAAACTTGGAAAAGTTCTCCCTTCGACCATCTAGAATCTTCGAATATCTTTCTATTATTCGTAGCTTAACAAGTGAACTTCGTTAACAATTTTGGATAATCAGTGATAGTTATCTGTCTGTGAAAGAAATCTCGTCTCGGATAATGTAGAAATTCGGGAGGTCTTCTTCTATCAAAGATGGAGGGCAGACATAAAAATGAAGCCATCCTTTACCTCAGACCTGTTGTTATGGTAAGAATGAAAATACCTACCGTATTTTCAAAGCGTTGTGCTGAGGGATATTCAAAATAAGTTCCTTTACGCTAAATGTGTCTTTGTTATCTAATAGGTGCAAAAATATTGATACTCTTGAAATTTAAATAAGTTTTCTTAAATGTACTAAAATATTTGCATTATATTTATTATTAAAATCTAGGTATTCAGTAAAACTATCACATTCTACTATAACTGAGCAAATTGATACTTAAATACCATTTAAAAACAAAGTAACCATTATCATGAAAAATACTCGCCAAATAGAAAAATTACTATATTAGGACGTCCTTATTCCATGATAAATGCTTAAACGTAAATAAAAATATACGGCTTAAATGAAACACGTAGATTTTTGTTCAATTTATATGCCTTTAAGAAAATCACCAAACTTGGCCTTTCCATAGTTCTATACTTTTAAAATAAGAATTTAACTATTTTCATTAATTTTCTTTTAATTAATAATGTTTATAATTTGCAGTTCAAATTGTAATAATGCAATTTTTTGCTCTAAAGTGAAAGTGAAACTTATCAGAATATCATTTAACTTGATATTATTTTGAAATTTTAAACTGACACGATTTTATTCAAAAAGAACGTTCTCTATCGCTTTCTTAATAAACAACTTTTAGTCGCCAAATTGCTTATTTTCATAGACTTTTTTTCGCAAATATCTTAATATTCTTATCGTTTGCTAAATTAATTTGCAGTTCAAAGAATAAATATTTACTAAAATTGATGCGCAAAAGAATAGAAGCGGAACTGATTATAACATCATTATTCTTTATATTTTGTAGAATACTTGCAATTTTCTAAAAAATAATCTATTATTTGTATTTTGACGTGTTTATATAATTTCACATTATTAAACCCTGGAACGTAAATTAAAAATGACCACATTATTTATGCAAAAAAACAACAATTTAGAAATATTTCTGCATCTTTCTTAATACACATTATAATCAACCATCAAAAGAACTCTCTTGTGATGAATACTATAATAAACATACATAAATAAAGTATTCTTTCAAGTTTTATTTTCATTTTTAATAAAGTTTCTCATGCCATTAATATTTACCATTAATATTTACTTTTAATTTTTTGGGAGCCTGATTCAAAACACGTAGCCCTAAAAAAATTCCAATAATAAGCATTATACAATATACTTCCAATTTTCGATTAATTAATTAATATTTTACGTATATTTGCTACAAAGTACTTGGTTTAATTTTTGTAGGTAAAACATTGTGTGAACTTAACATTTGAATATAAGTTAACTCTCTTTAATTAAACTAAATATTAATAAATCTTTTATCTGTGTTTTTATTGATAGTTATAATTACAAGACTTTTTTTTATAAGTTATTTTTAAAGAATATGACATAAGATTATTTTATTTCGAAGTATTAAGAAGCTCAGTTTTAATCAATGGGCATATTTCACGCCTTGAGTCGCAACGGGAATGCTGAATGAAATTAATTTTTTTTCTCGGAGCCTCGATTGGTGAATCAATGTCACATGGACACAGAGCTCCAATCGAAGGAAATTCAGAAATGAAAACTGGAAAGAATACGTCACCTGAAACAAGCCAATTAAAATATCCAAGTTCATTTATTGGAAACATAAAATAATTTTTGTACCTTTTTATGACCTTGAATAGGAATGGGTGCATTGTTTCCTAAATTAGTTTTCGAGTGATTTGTTCTTGGAAGCAAGAGGTGTGGTGGTCGGCCATTATGTAAATATGGACCGCTGCAGAATAAATATTAAGACAGAACAGCAAATAGCCTTCTTGTCCTTGGTTTTGTAACCTAAACTCAACACATCAATTTGTGCTTTTGCGAATCTAAATTGCACCTAACTATTTTCTGTTGATCTGAGATGCTGGGTTGTATAGAATAATAGAGTGATTATTATACTATTATGATGTTGGTACTTACTGTTGTATGCAATAACAGTAACGTAATTTGTGTATAAAATTACAATTTTATAAATAATTGGTTAATAAGTTTTATTTGTGCAATTTAATCATTTCTAAATCAGAAATTTAATGTAAGTTTGGACAATTATTCGTTCTTGTGAAAACCATATGTTTTAAAATATATTTCTTTCGGCCATCATTTTAGCTCAAATTTATTTTTAAGCAACAATAAGGTAAAAATAAATGAATTTTTAAAACAATTTAATCTTTTCCAATTTAGAAATTAGATACATTTGAATCCTTATCCATTCTTCTAGGAGCATGTGTTTTAAAATTTCTTTATTTTGTCATTAGTTTAGCTCGAATTTTTTCTTAAAAGATAATATAAAAAAGGAACAAATAAATATAATTATAAAATAAATTATAATAGCATTAAAAATGTTATACACTATTTTAAATATCGGAGAGTTTTCTATTCCATTCTTAAAAGTTTTTTACTTATCATTTCTACTTTAAGTGTTGTTTCCGTCTAATATTCATTAGTTGATTTACCATGTTTCCTAAAGAAATTGACATTCCGTACATTTTTATGTTAATTTAGATTTTGAAACAAATAGTGTTAATATATTATTGAAATAAATTAAGTAACGGTATTGTATGTGGCAGCAATGTATATGTTAGAAGAATGTCGGTGAGTAAGAAGTGAAAACTACCCAAACATCAACTAAACTATAATATAACTCTATATAGCATTTAAAAAAGTAATACGTTTGGCTTCTCTCTAAAATATAGCAATAGCTTCGATTTTGTGTTTAATAAATCACATCATTACAATGCTACGGATTACGCTAGCAGTCTGCGCGCTGTAACAGGCGTGGGTTCGATTAACGCCTTCGCCCTGGGTGTATATTCTTTTCTCTGTGACAGTAAATATTCTTTCTGTGTCTGTCTTACTTGACGAAGGCTTTATAAGCGGGTCTCTGATCAAGCACACAAGCCGGAATATATATCCCTACAATGTTACTTTATTTTTATACCATAATCTAAAAAAATCCACATTGTTTCATATTTGTAGAGATTCGACAAAAGTAACATAACATGAAACGTATTATGGAATATTCACATAATGTAATTAATACTTACTATTACATCACGACACATTTTAAAATAGAAATTCACCAATCTGTAATACCAGCATGGGATAAATTTTTTGAAATGCATGAAATAATGAAATGCTTAACAATGATAATTACATTATCAGTTTTGGAATAATTTCATCAGACACTGCATTTCGCAGTATAGTTTATTTTGTTATGTAACTATCTTGCAATAAAACTTGTGTAAGTAGTCTTCGCTTAACTTTTTATGTTTTTTAAACAAAATCAACGTACATATAATATTATTAATGATATTTATGAAAGTTTAATCGCTGAAGCATATCTGGTTAAGTTAGGTTTACTGATATGTTATAATACTGATTATTTTCTTTTAAAAATTTGATTTATCTAAATGAGTAACATCATAGTATAGGGGAGAGTGTTGTACCTTGGGACGCTTGTACCTTGGGACACTGACAATTTCTAAGAATCTATTGGCAATATTCATACATTGTTTATTTCTAATAATAGCCTTAACCAACAGACATCATTATAATAAAATTTAACACTAGCATCATTGAATTGATGAAATGGTGACAAAAAATAATATTTCATTACCCCAAAGTAAATATTTTTCTCATTCTAATATAATTTTTTTTATCTTAGTACTTTTACAAAAAGTCAACTGCATTTTATTTTCTTCATAAAAGAGAAGATTTTAAAATATTTTGGTTATGAGAAAATAATGATAATGCATTTGGATTGGCCACTATCTTGCTTTTATTTAAACCATGCAGTGTGTTGTACCTTGGGACAGTATTAATAATTTGATTAAATTCTTAATAATTTGGATAAATAAAAATATCTTTATTATTTATTTTAAGAGCAATTCCACAAAACATGTAAAATAAAACTCATCTTTGTTTTGGATATATTTTATAATGATTGAAGTTTGAAAATATAATTCTGGCAACACCTGATAAATCTTTTTCCTTCCGTGTGATGAAATGTTCTAAAGAGCACATTTTCTGATGTATTTTGAAATAAAGTTTGTTTCCTGACACAAAATAGTTCAAGTGTATGACTATTGACTGAATTATAAAGCATGTCCCAAGGTACAACATGATGTTGTACCTTAGGACAGTTTATCCTCTCTACTTTAAATGAGTGGCAATTTTTTAATTTCAAGCTGCCAGAATTTAAAAAAATATATTATAGAGGAATGTATTGGTGTGTTGAAATGCTGCTTTGAAATTTTTATTTTGACAATAATTATTGAAGAAAAAAATTAAAATGTAAAAATTGTCCCAAGGTACAACACTCTCCCCTACGATGTATTTTTTTTCTTTCAAAACCTAATAAAATAATTAATTAAGCCTAATTGTATTTTCGTGTGTCTGAAAAATTGTTTTAAAAGATTCTATTACAAGTAATCTGTTCCAATACTGCTGACTTATTATATTATTTATTACCAAGTATCTGACAAGTATTATTTATTGCTAGGTCTATTTCACCTGCCGGTCATCCTATAATTTTTCTTCCATTATCCTTTAAAATGATCTATATTACCAATGTTTAAAGTTATAATATTGATTACTGGAGTTTTTTAAAATTCGAGTTATCTAACGAGAAACGATAGTATACAATGGATTATTTTCTTTAAAGGCTTATAAAACAATTATTAAAGCCTCAATTGTAGTTTTGTGTCTCTGAAAAACTGTTCTAGGAGAAGTAATCTGAGCTTATATCGTTTAATTATTCTTTTATTTATTGACAAGTATCTGCCATCTGCCTATCATTTTCTTCCAAGTCTTCAATTCTTCGAACATTCTTGACAACTCAGGTTTTCTTCGAACCCAGCGGATCGCTTTCACTTAAAGAATAAAATAAATATGTTGTTGAAGTTGAAGAACTCAACAACTTTTCTTCGAATACTATTACCACCACCTGCAGTGGCCTTGACTTGGAACACTTGGGGTTCTTTGAATTAAAAGGGTTTAATGTCTTGATATATAAACAAAAGACATCATTAAGTTGCTTCAGTTTTGTGTGAGATTTTCAACGAGCTACTTGTTTACGTTGGAGGTAGATTACAACTTTTCATCACAATGCAGTTTCGAAAGATGCTTCTCCTTGATGGAAAGGTATGAAACACGTTTACGTAATTAAATTTTTATAATTAATTTAACCTTTTTGTTTTGAAGGAAATTATACTTTGTAGTGTATATTTTACACTCAACACCTAAAGCGGTAATTAATTTTTTTGAAAAATATATTACTTTCTTTCAATTTTATATGAGGTTTTCAACAAGCAACTTGTTTATGTTTGTGGCAGGCAGATTACAACTTTTTATTAAAATGCAGTTTCGAAAGATGCTTCTCCTTGATGGAAAGGTATGAAACACGTTTACGAAATTAATTTTTTTTATTAATTTAACCTTTTTGTTTTGAAGGAAATTATACTTTTTAGTGTATATTTTACACTCAACACCATAGCTGTAATTAGTTTTTTTTAAATATTATGTTGTTTCAACTTTATATGAGGTTTTCAACAAGCTACTTGTTTATGTTTGTGGCAGGCAGATTACAACTTTCACTATCATAATGCAGTTTCGAAAGATGCTTCTCCTAGAGGGAAGGGTATTAAGTAATGACAGTTTTATTATTTGTTTTATCTTTCAGTTTTCAGGGAAATTATTCGTTATAGTGTAGATGACTCAATACCAACATCAATAATTGGTTTTTAAAAAAGGACCGTCAAAAATTAAGTTTATACAATGACAAGAAAATGCCATGACAAAATCAAAATGACCACAACTTATTCTGTAAGCAAAAATTAATCAAATTTTGATTACTAACTAATGTATAGTAAAGAGCGATTTATGTACAATTTTGTTTATTAATAGGTTTTGTACTTTAGTAAGTTTTGTAGGTTTGATTTAGGACAATAAGCTCTGGCTATTATTATTTTTAAATTGCTGTTGGTTTGTTCACACCTTATTATGTGTTCTTTTTGTTTATTTCAACTAGCGTATCCATGCGTGTAACAAATATAGTTAATTTAAGTATATAAAATATTTTACATTCATTTTACTTATTTTAAGTAATTCGACAACATTCCATATTCATTCCAAGTTTAAGAAAAAACGGTATCTAAAAATCAAGGGAAATATTTTTAAGACCATAACACTAAAAATAAATAAGACACGAAATACTTAAATATTATGTTTTATATATTTAATTTTTTCTCTTATTTTTTTTAACTTCAGTGGGAAGGAATCTAAATACTGATGATATCGTATATATCCAATAATTTCTAATTGTAAAGCTCTCTGTAGTTTATTTGTTTAGATATTTGGATGACACGAAATGATGTCTTAAAAAAATTACGGTTTACATGTATTTTGTAGTTTCTAGCATAAAACTTCTTGAAAAATTTTCCTCCAACAAACTTTTTTTGCAACTAACTTTGGGGAGGTGAGGGGCTAAAGCGAAATTATCTTGCACTGCATAGATATAATTTCAATGAATACAAGCCTAATGAATGAACTATAATTACTTAAAATTGATAATAAGTATATTTTAATTTGTTGCAATTGATAATTGGTTATTGTTTTTAAGTTGTAATGGATAATTAATTTGCTCCATAAATTAAAAGGGTGTTTTGAAAATAAGTGAAATCTCGATCCGCTACTGCGTAGAAGGTTGCTTTAAATACAAAATAACCACATCAATGAGTAAAAATATTTTACGAAATTTAAAAATGTTTAGTACTTCTATTCTTGCCTCTAAATAATCACTAAGGATAAGCTAAACTAAGCAGCTTAGCTTATTTTAGTATTTTTTTCTTAGTATAACTCTAGCTTTAAGAATTAACGGAAGTTCAAGATCATTACTTCATTTATCAAGGAGGATAAATGAAGCTTTGGAGCTTGGAGACCATAAAGCTTTACACCAAATATTTACTACGTTACTCTTAACCCTTTCAGTTCCAGTGATGCTATTTGGAATCATTCCTTTCAATATTTTTCCCCAAATGTTTATGTCTAGTTATGACTTCCAAACACACATCATTCGATTCTTCACACTTTGTTCTATTCGACAATGTTTTACAATAATCTCAATAGAAGTCAGAATTGCTATTTTTTTATTTAGAAAATAGCTAACAAGCGTTTCACCTGATTTTTGAAAAGTTCACTTCAGCTCCACATATTTAAAACACAATTTAAACTATTTCGGTTAAAATAATTGCTTAAATTTTTTTAATAATATGGTCAGATACCTTAAAATATATAACTCGAAGTGTTTTTAAGTAATATACATATATTTTATTTTGTTGTTTTCCACAGTTAAAAATTTTTGGCATTATTTTAAAAACCATATAAAAAATTAAAATTAATTTTTGTTCTAATGGAACTCTTATTTTTGACCTAAAATAAGCTTATTTGGTGAATATCGGATGTTTCTGTAGTGTAGTAAATTTTTGGGACTGAAAGGGTTAATAGTTGGTCTTGTTTCTTAAAATTTGTATTCCTTCAATTTGTGCTCCTCTGTGGATGATGCGTGAGGAGATTGTTAAAGATTTTCCGAGAGAACAAGTTCACGTGTGAGCGCGTCTCAACGGGAAATCGACGTACTGAAACGCGTGTGAAAACGTCAAAATGATAATGGAAAATGCACCCTTGCTTATGAATCTGGTAGAGATGTTAGAGAATTAAGTACGTGTTGTTTGTTTTCCTTTCTTCCTATAAAGAAAATTGAACATTAATAATATCAAACAATACTAAGCAGTAGACACATTGTTTTTTGTTATTTTTTAAACCTATTGACGTATTTTTTTTATAAAATATCTTGAACAATTTGTTATTATGTGAATTGAACATTATGACAGTTACAAATTTTAAAAATATTGAAAGCATTCGTTTTGAAATACATTGAACAATTTGTTATTATACACATTGAGCGTTATAGCAATTACAAATTTGAAACATACTAAATGCTTCTCTTTTTTTATTTAAGCTAAACTCCTACATAGTAAATTTTTTTAGCGTTAAACATTTTTCCAATTAAACTTTTTTTTAACATTAAACATATTAAATGCTAAACGTAACGAAATACAATGAGCGTCAAACGCAATGAAATTCAATAAACGCTTAAAACAATGAAATATGTTGAATATTTAATTAGTAAACATACTTATCTAATTCTTAATCTTCCTGAACATTATGACACTTAAAATTTTCAAACATATGGAGCTTATTTATTCTGAAATATATTGAAGAATTTGCTCTTATATATATTGGAGGTTAAAACAATAACAAATTTGTAACAGACTAGAAAATTAGTTTAAAGTTAAACTTATTACATGGTAAACTTTTGTCAGCGTTAAGCAAACACCTAACTACACTTTTTTTTATATTAAACATATTGACGTTACGCGCAATAAAATTTAATGAACTTTAAATGCATAGAAATATATTGAAAGTTTTATCATTTAACATAATGATCGAATTGATATTGGACGTACTGTTAATAGTCATATTGAACGCATTGTTAGCTAAAATTTTAATACGAAACAAATTGTGCGCACTGTTATTAAACAATTTCATACCATAGTTGGTAAAATAAATATTGGGGACATTATTATTCAGCACATTGAAAAAATGGTGGTTAAACACTGTTAATTAAACTTATTGTTATTAAACATACCTATAAGGTATATTGTTATTAAACATACGAAACACATTCTTACCGGACACATTAAACTTTTCGTTTGTGAATATATTGTTCTTCGTTTTTAAAAACTAGGATAATATTACAAAATTATTCTTTTTATACATAGATTTTTATTATATATATTATAGATTTTTATTATATAGATTTATAATTTTTTCAACTTTATTAACGTCGACAATTTGAAATCCATTTTGATAATCTGCTACAGAAATACAATTTTTACAAAAAAAAAATATTAAAGGGACTTAAATTGCCTTTGGAAATTTCAATTCTGATCTCACGCAACGAAAATAACTTAACATTTTAGACAATTTTGCTTATATGCGTTTTCCTTATTTGTCCATTTATCTTATAATGTTTAAAAAAGTATTGTTGTTAAAAGGTATTGTTGCCAAAATATTGTTAGTTGATATTTATATTGATAAAGTTATTGTGTTAATTAATATTTATATTGTTAAAATGTATTGTTAAAAGGTATTGTTAATTAATATTTATATTGTTAAAAGGTATTGTTAATTAATAGTATTTATATTTTTAAAAGGTATTGTTATTTAATATTTATATTGTTAAAATTTATTGTTAATTAATAGTAGTTATATTGTTAAAAGGTATTGTTAATTAATGTTTACATTGTTAAAAGGTAAAATTACTTAATATTTATAATGTTAGGGGTAATGTCATTAAATATTTATATTGTTAAAAGGTATCGTTAATTAATATATATTGCTAAAAGGTACTGTTAATTAATATTTATATTGTTGAAAATAATTTTTAATTAATATTTATATTGTTGAAAATAATTTTTAATTAATATTTATATTGTTAAAAATAATTTTTAATTAATATTTATATTGCTAAAAGGTATTTTTAAAAGGTATTCTTAAATATATTGTTGCTTACAGTGTTGAAACTCGAAAGTGCTTATAAAAACCACAACAGCAATGATAATCTGTTCTCATACAATCCCCCACACAACACTCGTATCCCAAGAAAGAAAAAGAAAGGGTCTCACTAACAAAACTTCTCCCATTAACGACCAAAGCATGTGCAACCTTTCGTTAAATGGACCCATTAGCTTGTCCTCAGCATCTAGCCGTACTCAGCGGGCGTGACGTGTTTTAGTCCATAAAGCATTTGCATATTTTTACGGCTCCGTAGAGAATGTGTGTAAATGCACTCAACTGTGGTGGTCTCAATGAAAGCGTTGTTTTCGTGTTTTCCAAACATTTATTCGGAATTTTTTTTGGGAATATTCCTTGTTATATATGATGGATGACTTTCAGTTTGGTTAGGTTAGCTAGAATTAGGAGGAGTTGAAGAGTTTTTTAATTGTAAAAGTCATTCAGATTTCTATAGTCATTATATTTATATAATATCTTTGTTTCTCGTATCAATCTTCACACAATCATATGCACAGCCTTAATGTTTTTAAAGCTAATTTTCGGAGACTATTCTCTTTGTAACACTGTCTTTTTTAACATTTCCGTCATTTTAATGTCTTCTTTTTGTGTGTTCTTGTTGTTTGCATTGTCTGTTATGATGTGCATTGTAATTGGATTTTTTTTCTGTTATGTGCATCTGAAATAAATAAATAAATATTTATATAATGACATTAGAAATGTCATTTTATAAGTTTATGTCATTAAATACATTGGATAATATATTGGTTAACCGATAAGCAATTTACAATCTTGGTTTAGTTTGAATTATCGTCGCACCAGAGCTACAGGAGGGCTATTGGCAACGGGCGTCGTATTTTAGTACCACAGTCAAGTGACGAGCCGACACCTGAATAGGCACCCAACGCAACCGTTAAGGGCGACATCCTTTACAATCTTGTAAATGCTTGTCTGATATTATTCAACGCATGAAACGCAAATCGTTACGCTACCTCGGTTAAAAATTGCGTGGCATATAGCCGGTTCTGTATATAGGGGGTTCGGTATGTTGTATATCGGTAATGTTAAATTGGCCAATTGCAATGTACCTTTTCACAATAACTACTGATCAAATCTTCTTAAAATTTTCAGTGTGTCTTATACCAACCTTTTATATTAATCTGAGGTTGAATTTTTTTTAAAATAACTGATAGGTTTTTTTAATAAAATAAGTTTTGAAGTACCCAAAAATTCATGAAGTTTTTCACTTTTTTGCCCCATAAAATTATTTTCACTTTAGTTTTATTAAAATTTATAACCTCAAATTAATCTACACAATGTATTACATCATATAAAAAAAAGTTTACGAGAAAACATAGCATAGTTTTTGAGAAAAGGTACATCGAAGTTCAAAAAATCAAGTTCTGAGAAAAACTCGTTTAAAGTTTTTATTGTTAACCGTTCAGTAAGGAAAGGGTTAAATAAAATGGCTTTTAATGTCAAAAATATTTTTTCAATCGTCTTGATACTTTGTGACATTATTAATAAAGGTTGTAATACTATTTTGAGCCAATAATTTTATTTTTTATTTTTTCACCGATTTTGGGGTACTGAACCCCCTAGCTCAAAAGACAAGAGGGTTAGAGTTAGGTTGAATTATCTTCGCACTAGAGCTGGACGAGGGCTATTGGCGACGAGCGTCGTAAGTTAGAACAAAAGTCAAGTGCCGAGCCGACACATGAGTAGGCACCCAACGCAACCGTTAAGGGCGATATCGTACGCAACTTTTGTATTTTGGAGCCTATTTAATGTACATTTTCTCAACTATTGTTCGTCTGACATTTTAGCTACACAGATCTATAGGTCATTACTTACAATAATTACTGCAAATTTTATTAAGGTATTTAAATGGTTTCATAATGTTATTACTTCTAACCACTTGAAATAGTTTATTGTTTTTAATTTAGTAAGCGTTAGAGATCAAGTTGTTTAGCCCATTTTTTTAATACAATTTCACATATGTCTTTTAAATTTTTCTTTTCTTACGTTTATTTCATGTTGTACTGTAAAGAATACCTATATAATTTATATCCAGTGCGAAAAAACAATTTATGGTTATTTAAATTTTTAACTCACGTGTTCAAATTTTCCCATTAGCTTGTCATCATCCTTCGGATCTGCATTAAACGTGACGCGTTTCTTACTCGGCCGTGCATTTGCATATTTCCACGGCTGTAGATAATGTGTGTAAATGCATTCAACTGGGGTGGTTTTAATGGACTTATTTCAATGAAAGCTTTGTTTTCGTGCTTCCAAATATTTATTAAGAAATATTCAAACATTAGTTATATTTCCAATAAAAGATGACATACGATGATAGTTTAATATAGGGTCAAGTGGGGTAAGTGTGATAGGGTTTCTGCATTTTTCATTAAGAAAATTCGTTCTCTGCTTCAAGTAAATTCCAAATCCTAAAATTGGTAGTGAATTATTATAAGAAACATACATATTTAGAAAAAAAATTATATGTTTGAATTCCAATTTAAAATGTACAAAATTTGCATTTCAAAATCCATTGCTGTTTTATCACACTTACCCCACATAGGAAAACCCACATAAAAAGAAGACAGTTGCACTTAAATTCAAAAGCTCAAAACTTCCTTTAAACAAAAAAAATAAGATCAATATTTCTTTTTAGTTTAATTATAAGTGGTCTAATGTTATATATTGCAAACTTTCAGATTTTTAGAATGATTTCCAAAGTTACAAGAGCTGTTTATCACACTTACCCCCAATCACACCTACCCCACTTGACCCTACAGGGAGTCCGTAGAGGAATGTCCGAGTTTTAGTGGTATATTGCAGTAGTTTATTTTATACTAATTATAACAAATCATACATGAAATTGAAGGAAAACTAACCTAGTTTTTCCTATAAGTGCTCAATGTGTGCGCTTTTAGTGATACAACACACATCCAAACGAAAATGCAATTCTTCCCATAAAAGCATTCTATTTTCCATATACATTCATCCCATGCAGCAAGTTCGGAGTGATGGAAAGCAACAGCCTGTGCAACTGTGAAAACAATACAAGCGCATGCGCTTATCTGAAACTGTTATAGTTATTTTTTATTTGTCAACTTCAACCACAACTGTCGAACGATATTCAAAAAAAATTGTAAAAGACTATTAAAAAAAATGACTATGAGCTATAAACGGCGAATATTTCTTTGTGAAGTTTGAAACAGGTAATAGAAATACCATAATTCTCACGTTAGATTTCCATAGCGGTCAAAAACTAAAATACTAAATGGGAAAAAAAATATAAAGCTGATAAGTAATAAATTCAACAAAATATTCAAAATAAATTTTATTTTAAACATGAAGTTCTTAAACGAAAATAATCTACGTTCTTTTTACTTTATCACTCACTGAAATTCTTCACCGATGGAACGGCAAAAAGTATTATACGTGTATCTGATATCACACCTTTCAAATAAAAATAGAATACTTAAAGAATAAGTTGAATAGACAAATGAATTGACGGACAAAAAGACGGACGGATAGACAAATAAAAAAAGTATAAAATATAGATAAATGATGCCACACCTTTAAAACAACAATGAAATTTTTAAATCGTTCGGTTAAAACGGAAATTGAAAGTAGTATGGACAGATTGGAAAAAAAAAACGACACACAGACAGATTGACAAAACGTAAGAAAGATGGGACTCTAATAGAAGTCTCAAATATACCATTCGAATTAAAAACAATTGGATGGCTAGAACCAAATTTAAGAGTAGGATACAGACGGGGATGGAAATATCTCCCAAATAAATAACCAACTTTTCATTATTTAATTTTTTCGAATTAAAAAAATAAGAAAGAAGGTAAATAATTGAAAAATTCACGTCTACCAAAACATCCACTACAAGCATTCTTTAACTCCCTTTCAGTCGTCCTTCAACCACTCTCAAATCCACTCAATTAAAATATTCAGCACTTTCCTCTAAAGTCTTTTAAGCCACTTTTGGCCTCTCACCTCTCCCTCTGCACCGTCGAATAGCATACAACTTAGAAAGAAAAAAAGTAAAAGGTCGTTTGAATAATCGAGAGAACAAGTATTCTTCAAAAAGAGAAGACTTTGGTAAATAACAAAGAGCGATAGTTACAAAAAATAAAAAGGAGAAATTACTCGTCATCATTACGTGCAAGATCATTTCCAAACAGTGGTGGAAAAGCGTAGGACGACATCAAATGTTCACAACATCTTTTCAGAGGGACCAACGCCTCTGCATGTTTCGTTCCTTACTGCGTCCCAGTTAGATTGTACTGTTTTCCAGTAGAAGTCCTGATTGTACCGTTTTCCAGTAGAAGTCCTGATTGTACTGTTTACCAGTAGAAGTCCCGATCGTACTGTTTTCCAGTAGATGTCCTGATTGTACTGTTTTCCAGTAGAAGTCCTTATTGTACAATTTTCCAGTAGAAGTCATGATCGTATTGTTTAACAGTAGAAGTCCTTATTGTACAATTTTCCAGTAAAAGTCCTGATTGTATCGTTTTCTAGTAGAAGTCCTGATTGTACTGTTTTCTAGTAGAAGTCCCGATCGTACTGTTTTCTAGTAGAAGTCATGATTGTACTGTTTTCCAGTAGAAGTCCTGATTGTACTGTATACCAGTAGAAGTCCTGATTGTACTGTTTTCCAGTAGAAGTCCTGATTGTACTGTTTTCCAGGAGAAGTCCTGATTGTACCGTTTCCAGTAGAAATCCTGATCGTACTGTTTTCCAGTAGATGTCCTGATTGTACTGTTTTCCAGTAGAAGTCCTTATTGTACAATTTTCCAGTAGAAGTCATGATCGTATTGTTTAACAGTGGAAGTCCTTATTGTACAATTTTCCAGTAAAAGTCCTGATTGTATCGTTTTCTAGTAGAAGTCCTGATTGTACTGTTTTCTAGTAGAAGTCCCGATCGTACTGTTTTCTAGTAGAAGTCATGATTGTACTGTTTTCCAGTAGAAGTCCTGATTGTACTGTATACCAGTAGAAGTCCTGATTGTACTGTTTTCCAGTAGAAGTCCTGATTGTACTGTTTTCCAGGAGAAGTCCTGATTGTACCGTTTCCAGTAGAAATCCTGATTGTAACGTTTTCCAGTAGAAGTCCTGATTGTACTGTTTACCAGTAGAAGTCCTGATTGTACTGTTTTCCAGTAGAAGTCCTGAGTGTACTGTTTACCAGTAGAAGTCCTGATTGTACTGTTTTCCAGTAGAAGTCCTGATTGAACCGTTTTCCAGTAGAAGTCTTGATTGTACTGTTTTCCAGTAGAAGTCCTGATTGTACTGTTTTCCAGTAGAAGTCCTGATTGTACTGTATACCAGTAGAAGTCCTGATTGTACTGTTTTCCAGTAGAAGTCCTGATTGTACTGTTTTCCAGGAGAAGTCCTGATTGTACCGTTTCCAGTAGAAATCCTGATTGTAACGTTTTCCAGTAGAAGTCCTGATTGTACTGTTTACCAGTAGAAGTCCTGATTGTACTGTTTTCCAGTAGAAGTCCTGAGTGTACTGTTTACCAGTAGAAGTCCTGATTGTACTGTTTTCCAGTAGAAGTCCTGATTGAACCGTTTTCCAGTAGAAGTCTTGATTGTACTGTTTTCCAGTAGAAGTCCTGATTGTACTGTTTCCCAGTAAAAGTATTTGTCCTTCTGCAGAAAAAGACGGAAGTTGAAGGATATGTTGGAGCAGGAAAAGTATAAATCTTTAAAGCATTGTTTGTGTAAAAACCAAGTTCAAATATACTAATTTTGCTACTCACGGCAGATGTCTTCTATTAATGAACAGAATATTGCTACAGTGAAATTCATGGAAATGTTGCTGATTTGTTTTAAATACTTAAAAGAATAGCTGACTGTCCTACTTCAGTAAAAGCCTTGGATAACAGGACTATGTGTTCGGCATTAGTAAAACTCCCGTTCAAATTAATAGTTATGCTGCTATGGTGAAAGTCCCAGTTCAAATTAATGATTATGATATTAAAGAGAAGGTCCTGTTCAAGTAAATTATTATCCTGCTCTATTTTTCGGAATTGTTCAAATTTATGGTTATGCTGCTACCGTGGAAGTCCTGTTCAAGTTAAATATTATCCTGCTCCAGTGGAAGTCCCATTCAAGTTAAATAATTATCCTGCTCCAGTAAAAGCCCTGGAGGAACTATAAACTTTCAGGATCTATATTGCACAGCCTAATTTCTTACTCTGGTAAAAGTCGAGTCCTGGATAAGCTAACGACAATCTTGCTCCAGTACAAACTGTTGTACATTCCAGTACTGATTTACATTCCCCGGTTCAAGTTCTTGAAAGAAAAGTGATTGCCAAGCTCCAATAATAGAGTTTTTATTGCAAATCTCAAGTTCAGGAAGTGAAAGGGCAAAAAAAAAAATCACCAGGACTCATAAAGCTAACGGCCTTGGCATCCTTTTCTTTGAGTACAAGTCATCAAATATGAAGAGTTAAAATGTTTCTTATAAGATGTTTGATTAGATAAAAGAGACGTCGTGATTGCTACTTTGTGGTAAATGACTTTGATGTTAGATGGTGTGTGGTTTATATGGTCGATTTTAAATTACTCTTTTGAGCAAGTGAAAGGACATCTATTATAATTCTAGCTATGAAGGCTGCTTTGCTAGGAGTGTTTAAAAGAAACTCTTCCAAATCTAAAAATAAGGTAAGAATCTTCATACTTTTTATGCAAAAATTAACAAAAATGGGAAACTTACTAAGTCGTTGATTTGCGTCTTTCTTGTATTTAAGTCAGCTATATTATAATTTTATGCTGAAATATGGTTTATTCAATTTGAATTTTGCTAATCATACATAAACCTTTTATTTGTTTGTTTAAAATTAAGTTCAAATGATGACTCTCTTTTAAATATAATTGTAAAGTAGATGCTTGACATTTTAGCTTAAACACTACTTTTATAACGTAAAAAGTGGAAGCCTTTATAAGGGTCATATCCAACTGTCCATCCCTTATCTGTGTGTCCGTCTACTACCTTCTTTTATTGGTAGTACATTTAAAATTTAAATGACTAAAATTTAATCTACATTTATAATAAGAAAATTATATTTTTGTTCATTATTTCCACTGTTGCCGCACACGAGAAACTTTATTTAAAATGAAAATTAAACTTGAAGGTATGTTTAGGTAATACAAATCCGTTTGGAATAACGTCATACTACATAAACACAATAAAGTTATACAGTCGTGCAATAAAGTTCTTTTGATGGTTAATTAGACGTATGTGTTTTAAGAAAGCTGCAGGGAGTGTTTTTACTATTTTTCATAAATAATTTGGTCATTTTTAATTTACTTTTCAGCGTTTATTAATGTATAAATTGTGTGAAGAAAGACGTCAAAATACCATTATGATTATGGAATCGAAAATTGTAAATACTTCTTCAAAAAGTTATAGATAATAACGATATAAAGATAAAATTTGCCTATTTTTTAGCATCAAGCTTAATAAATATTTATTATTTTAATTGCAAATCAATTTAGCAAACGATAAAGAATTTTAAATTAATTTGCGAAAGAAAATTGATGAAAATAGACAATTATCGCTGCTAAAAGTTGTGTTCTCAGAAAAAACGACATATTAATTATTTATTTTGCATAAAAATCGGGTTACTTTTAATTTTCGAAACAATACAAAGCTAAATTATATTATGATAAGTTTCGCTTCCATTTTGAGAGCAAAAAAATGCATTAGTATGGTTTTTCGAACTTCATTTTTTTTTTTTTTTTTTTTTTGCAAACGACAAACACAATTAAATGTGAAAGAAATTGATGAAAATGACTAATTTTTTAGTTTTGTTTTTAAAATTTTGAACAAGCAAAAAGCCATGTTCGGCGATTTTCTATCTAAGGTGTATAAATAGTGTGTAGAAACGGGTTTAAGTAAAATTACTGTAGCAAAACCCTTTTTTTTCCCGAACAACTTTCTTTCAAAATGGAGGAACGATTAAACATTGACTTGCTGAATGGAGCATTGGTACAGAGAGGTGGAAAGAGAAGAATCAATTAATTTTCTAATCTTATATTACGACATTAAAACTTCGATACAACCAACAAAAAGAGTTTCGAATACCTGAGTATATGAAACGAAAAGTGAGGAGGGGGGGGGGGGAGAATGTCTCGTTCCGATGTCTCCCGAATTCCGTCGTGTGCTCACGTGTTCCGAGGCACGTACCTGGTTTCGCGATGATGCGGAGGGTCAAGGCTGCTCGAACGCACAACCACTACCTCCCAGTTCACGGATGTGCCGCGGCTTGACAAGGGTGCAACCACCACGAGACGTTTTTAAAGCAAGGGATAGCAAAGTTTCTTTTATAGAGTAACTCTGTTGCAGTCAGGGCATGCTCTAGGAAATCTCAGAATATAGGCACAATCTATTTTGGGGGCCCCTTTACGAAAAATTTTGAGTGCGATTTCCAGTAATGATGATGCTATAGAAGTATAGACCAATGTATAAAATTTGTGCTACAATGTTATAGGCTTCCTTGTAAACATCGATCAAAACAATCGTATTAGGACAATTTCTTAGCCAAAATTGAGCGAAAAACAAAGTGGAATATTAGAATTTTTTTTTAGTTTACTGATATTTTGGGGATTTACAGCATTTAGCATAATAGAACCTGAAATTTAGGGGCCCCTAAATTTTGGGAGCCCTAGGCCCGGGCCTTATGGAGGAGCAGGCCCTGGTTGCAGTTACTGTAATTAGAGTCAATAGCCTTAAACTCGCTCGTTTGTTGTTAAAATTGTTGGAGATTTAACAAAACAAAATAGCCACTCCTATAGGGGAGTTCATTTTCGACACCGAAAGGAGTGAAAATTAACTCAGATTGAGTTAAAATCACTCGTTTGTTTTAAGAGTGTAGTTACGTCAAAAGTAACAAAGCTCCCCTAGCCCTAATCTTAACTTCATTCTAAAATCTAACAGACTTACTCGGTGTTACCTGTAGAAAGTAATCGTTAAAAGTAACACTTTACTCTAATTCCTGCTTTCACGTTTCACGTGGACTGAAAGGTAAAAATTTAAAATTACATAGTAACAAAAGAACGCCTTGTTTTGTCCAATTATAACTTTACAGAATTTTTTATTTTCAAACTATTTTCAAAACTACTTTTCTTATATTGTTAGGTAAAAGTTTTTCAAACCAATGCATTAAGCTATAAAGGTGGAACTGCAAGTTGAGTGTTATGAACTTTTCGTCGCAAATTTACTTTGTTTCATTTGGTAAAAAATATTTTTATTACCAATATTTAAAATCCTTGTGGCTTCGTTATATTTAATGTAGATTAAAATGTTATGGTTAAGCCTCCTAAAAAGTACCGATATCTTATTAACGATACTTAAATGATATCGTGTTTTATTTGTATTTATTCGTATACCACTTCCTTTTATATCCGGCGAAAAAAAAAACTAAATATATTAACGTAACTAAAGTAATATCGATAGTCTTATTTTTGTTTATTCGGATACTATATATCGAAAAAAAGATTTCTTTTAGAGATCTAGATGCTGCACAAAATAAAAGTTTCGTTGTTTTCTATAGTTCTTTAATAATTTTTGAAATTTTAATCTCCATTTTCTTCCTTTTATCCGGTGAAAAAACTAACATTTTCCGCTGTCTTAAAACTGATATCTTAATGGCATAACTAAAATAATATTGATAATCTTTTTGTTGTTTATTCTTATACGAAATATTGTAAAATCTATGTCTTTTTCAGCTCTGGATGCTTCACAAATTAATTAAAGTTATCTATATACTTTTTGTCCTTAAACACAATTTTGATACTGAACTTTTAATCTCCATATACTTCCTTTATATACGACCAAAAAACTAGAATTTTACCGATATCTTATTAACTTAACTAAAATATTAACAGCGATAATCTTATTTTTGTTTATTCGGACACGAATTATCGTAAAAACGATGTCTTTTACTGCTGCAGATGCCGCACAAAATAATGAAAGTTCCGTTGTTATCTACCGTTTTTGTCTTTCAACAACTTTTAAATCTCGATCCATTTCCGTTACTATATCCGGCGAAAAAACTAAAATTTTACCGCTATCTTAAAACCGATATCTTAATGGCATAACTAAAATAATATCGATAATCTTATTGTTGTTTATTCTTATACGAAATATCGTAAATTCTATGTCTTTTACAGCTCTGGATGGTTCACAAATTAATTAAAGTTATCTATGTACTTATTGTCTTTCAAAAATTTTAATACTGAACTTTTAATCCATATCTAATTCCTTTTATATACGGCCAAAAAACTTGAATTTTACCGATATCTTATTACCTTAACTAAAATAATAATATCGATAATCTTATTTTTGTTTATTCGGATACTAAATATCGTAAAAACGATGTCTTTTACTGCTCCAGATGCCGCACAAAATAATGAAAGTTCCGTTGTTATCTACCGTTTTTGTCTTTCAACAACTTTTTAATCTGGATCCATTTCCGTTACTATTTCCGTTGAAAAAACTAAGATTGTAGTTGTCCAGCCTCTTCATACGTGGAAATCCCCATAAATTCTCACCAAAGTTGACACTTACACTGGTCGGTTCTTAAGGGGTCACAAGAGTCTTAAAAATGTGCAAAGAAGGTACTACAAAGCATAGTTTGATCCTTCATGTCATTTTTCAACTACTCAATGTATAAGTATAATTTTTTTATATGTAATTCTACAAGATTTATTTATTATAAAACAAGTTTTAAAATTTATGAAACTTTAGCCAAAACTAAAATAAATGATATTAAACATGAAGCTATTTGAACACATTGTGATTAGGTTTGCGCGGCAAATTGTGAGGTCAAAATTGAAAAAATGACCAAGAAAATGACTTTATATTGTACAAATATGTACAAACAAGGACTTATACCTAAATTCTCAGCTCAATTTTAATTTGAAATTATTTTTTAAAAAATTTAAAATCAAAAATTTTAAATTTTTATTACATTTTTTAGAAAAAAGTTCTTAAAATAATTTCTAATTAAAATTGAGCTGAGAATTTAGGTATAAGTCTTTGTTTGTACATATTTGTACAATATAAAGTCATTTTCTTGGTCATTTTTTCAATTTTGACCTCACAATTTGCCGCGCAAGCCTAATCCCAATGTGTTCAAATAGCTTCATGTTTAATATCATTTATTTTTGTTTTAGCTAAAGTTTCATAAATTTTAAAACTTGTTTTATAATAAAGAAATCTTGTAGAATTACAAAAAAAAAATTGTACTTATACATTGAGTAGTTCAAAAATGACATGAAGATCAAACTATGTTTTGTAGTACCTTCTTTGCACATTTTTAAGACTCCTATGACCCCTTAAGTGGAATAAAAATTAAATCATTGAACAGACCAGCCGCAGACTTTAATTTTTTTTCTTCTTTATGCTGTCATCGCATCAGATAAGCTCGACAAAAGCCAATGGACCACTCGAAAAGGACAGCTGAGAAATTGTTTTGTTTATTTGTTCATTTGCCGACCATTTTTTGTTTTAATTAAGCTAACTTTTTTAGGGATTGTCTTGAACAGAGGGTTTTGTGTTTCGTTGACAGGTTGCTAATGTGGTTCATTACTTCTTGGTCCACTTGAAACCGAATCTCTTCTTGTCTAAAATGATTAAATTAAACTTTTTTTTCCCGTAAAATGGGCATTTTTCCAGGTCATACGCCAGACTTATATTGGTCTACTTTCTTTTTATTTTCAATGAGATAGATTTTTTTTCTAAAAATTGGAAATGAGGGTGATAACACCTCTGAGGTTTCCGGTCGTACCTCCCCTTCCGAATGGAGAATTATTTAAAGGCATCTGCTGCAAAAGTATCAAGTCTCCCTTGTACGGGTATCAAGTTTTCCTTGTACGGGTATCAAGTCTCCCTTGAACGGGTATAAAGTCTTCCTTCAATCGGAACTTGGTCTCTTTCTTTTTTTAAATTATATTTTTTAAATGATTTTTTAAAATGAAAACAAAAATACTATAGACGACGCAGGTGCCTTTAATATTGGCTAAAAAATATTCTTAAAAAGTTGTTTCCTGAAAAGTAAAAATCACCCTCAACACATTTTATTGTTGGTTGTTGTTGTGTTCTTGACGTGTGACCAGTGTAATAAAAATAAAAAAGGACTATTATAATTAGAGGCAGGTGGGATAGAGCAGTTAAATAGAATATTGCTGATTAAATTAACTTTCAAAATGATGATTAAACTAACTACTAACCAAAAGCGTGAAGCACAGCACTGACCAGACCACATCCGCAGCTTTATAGTAGGTCTCCCCTACTATGAAATTTTTTTGAGAATTAAAGTAACATGAAAGAGTGGGATATTTCAATTGTTTCATATTTTCTTGCTAAATGTTTTATTGACTTTTAAATTTTTTGGAACCGAGGGAAGAATCGGGGAATCGGGCGTCGACTGTCTGTTAATGGGGTCATTACCTCTGAGATCCATTTGTAACCGAATATCCTGTTTGAAATTATTCAATTAGATTGTTTTTCATGAGATGAGCAACTCTCTAAGACTTCCTGCGTCAGATATAAGCGTAAGCGGCCTCATGTTTTTTTTTTTGCGACTTGATGAAAGCCTGTTCCACCTTCTCAGACACTAAAAATGCAGGGAAGATGCAGAACGTAGTTTTTAAAAATGTGAATATTTTTAAAATGGTTATGAATAGGTTTTAAAACATTTATTAAATATCCTTTTTCATTGGTTTGAATATATCATGTTAGTAGTGAAGGCTTTTTGTTACTTACCGCCAAATGGACTAACTTTTCCAAGTTTTTTAGGCTAATTAAAAAAACACTGTTTTCAAATGTACTTGGCTTTTCAATTAAATTATTAGGTATGAATTATCGTCTCACTAGAGCTACACGAGGGCTATTGGCGACGGGCGTCGTATTTTAGAAAAACAGTCAAGTGACGAGCCGATACTTGAATAGGCACCCAACGCAACCGTTACACTCTTAAAACAAAAGAGTGAAATCCACTCCAGTTGGAGAAGTGCATTTTCGACACTGGAAAGGATTGAATATTACCTCAGGCTGAGTTAAAATCACTCGTTTGGAGTGATCCTGTCGGAGGTTTAGCACACAAAAAATCCGCTCCTTCCGGGTAAGTGCATTTTCCACTCTGGAGGCGTGAAATTAACTCAGACTGAGTTCAAATCCACTCTCTTGTTTTAAGAGTGTAGGACTATGAAGGATATTTATAACGTGTACTCCCTTGCAAGGGATATTACTCGCCGGACATTTTTAGTTGAACGGGCCGTTTATAGGTCAGCAGTTACTTTGGCGATGTCCGTACCCGAACCTGGGACCTTTCGCGTGCTAAGCGAGTGCCTAACCGCCTGGGCTCCACAGCCCCTTTAGGCAGTGTTAGGGTCTTATGCTTGGGCCAAAGTTATCTTCCAAAGCCTAAGTGACCCCATCGTACAGTAACTTGAGAAAAGCATTGATTATTATGAAAGTTGCTACCTGATATGATAATGTATTTTGGAAATAGATTTTTTATTTGCTCATTGACTGACAATTTTTTATTCGTTTTCCGTGATTTCTTGCACAGAGGGCGTTGAAAGTTTTTCGATCGTGTTCCTTACTTATTGGTCCACTTGAAACCTAATCTCTCCCTCTCTTTTTTGGTAAGAAATGATTAACTTATTTTTTTCGCCTCTCCAGGCCTTCCGCCAGCCTTTCTTTTTTAGCCAGTAGTTAAAGTTCTCTAGTGTTCTATGCCTCGGATATGAGATACGACCTGTCGCACTTTCCTGACACTTGATGCTTCAGGATATTTAAGAAACAAAAAAGTTTCGTGCTACCCTTAATGAATCGAGCGTTGGACTCGGGATCGAAAAATGTACCAAGCTCAATACCAGATAACAGAGTATGAAAATTTTTATGCGATCACATATAAATGTGACCGCCTTTTTAAGTATCGATGGTGGAAAAGGTTTTTATTTTTTAAGGTGTTGCTTAAAGGTGTTTAAGGTGTTGTTTAAAGGTTTTTATTTGATTTTTTTGTACTATTTACTAGTAAATCTAATTAAAGAATGAAAAACACTATTGTTTATAATTTCTTATTGCTCATTATTAACAATGTGTAATGGGCGTATTATTATGACCATTTAAAAACTTCATCACTTTTTTTGTGCCAGAAAATATTACAATTGTGGTGCTGCCATCTATCAGCTAAGTGTTCAACCTTGAACCTAATATGTATCAGTTCTAATATTATTTTACTGAGCAATGTATTTCAATATCAAACTTTAAAAGTTATTTATACTATACATTAGAAATATTCAATTTTAGAATCTCTTTATTAAAACCTTTAAATTAATTTATATTGTGAAACGGCAATAATTGATTAATGTATTTTTTCTCTTTATTGATATTAGCAAAATATAATGTTATTGCGCGATTCGTTTATTAAAAAAAAATCCATTAAGTACATATTTTGTTAAAAAGTACATCATAAAAAAAATATCATTGTAAGAGGTGTTATGCACGTTTAACCTGTATGGTTATAATTTTCTAGACATCAAATAGATTTTCGAAACTTCAATTTACATTACGTATCTTCTAAGGAGTGTCTCTTAAACAACATTGCAATTTTTTTAGACACCTATACTGAGCCTGACAATTAATTACAGCAACCCCTCGTTATATCGCGCTTCCCCGGAGACAAGCAAAAAACCGCGATATATTATTCGAATGAGCGATATAACGAGCGACTTGATAAATATCATACTTTTGATGAAAATATGCTCTCAACAAAGTTTTTTAATTGAAGCACAGTATGTATTTGAAAGATAAAACTAAATCATTAAATGATATAACTACTCTAAAAAAGACACAAAAATTTATAAAGGATATATTAGTTACTATAAAGATTACACTGTATTGCACAGGTTATACTTTTACATTTTACTCATTTTCTAGTAACAAATTCATCTATCTAAAGTTAGCTGGATTTGATTTTTCTCGTAAACCACCTCAAATATCAACGAACAAAAGTTTATTAGGGGAGAGACGGGTAATACCACTGAGAGGGTAATCGCGCTCAGCTAGGCTTTGACAAACTGGGCAATCCTTTAGTTAATTGAACTCTACTGCCAGCTATAGCCGAATGTACGTGCAATGCTCAGTGTGATAATACGTAAAATCAGTGCAATGAGAAAAATCAGTAAGATATCTAAAAACTGTGTAGGGAATCCTTATTTTCCTTTTGGGTGTTTTCAGGTAACAAATTTTCTTCCATTTTTCATTCTTACTTATCTTGCTATTGGTGCTCTGATTGGTTATTCCCACGTAACGTAGATTCATAAATTGAGGCTCAAGATAGAATTTATTTTCATTTAGCATTTATGTTGAAAAAGGCCTAAAACATGCCTTAATACTTCACAATTTTCATCCGTGAAACATCGTCTCCTAAAAATTAAAAGTTTTTAAGGAGGGCATCAGAATATGAGTCATATATCGACCATTTCTGGAGCCATGGGACAATAAACCTTCTTATAACACTTCGTCTTTTAAGGTTTTTAAGGGATCTAGTCATCTCTAGGCTATGATTGTTTAGGTAATCAGCAACAGCTATACATTTCACAATTTTCATCCGTGAGACATCGTCCGAATAAAAATTAAAAGTTTTCAAAGAGGGTATAAAAAAAATATGAGTCAAATTGTGATTCCATTTCTGGAGCCAGGAGTCAATATTACGCCTTTTTATAATGCTTCGACTTTTAGGGTTTTTAAGGGATCCGGTCATAATCTCCAGCCTATGATTGTTTAAGTAATCAGCAACAGCAATTCATTTCACGATTTTCATCCGTTAGGCATCGTCTCCTAAAAATTAAAAGTTTTCAACGAGGACATCAAAATATGAGTTATGACTCCAATCCTGAAGCTAGTAGGCAATATTCTACCTTTTTGCAACACTTCGTCTTTTAATGATTTTTTTTTAAAGGGAATCCAGTCCTTACCTCAATTCTAATATTGTTTGGGTGATCAGCAACAGCAATACATTTCACAATTTTCAGCCATGAGACATCGTCCCCTAAAAATTAAAAGTTTTTAAAGTGGGCACCAAAAATGAGTCCCCTTCTCATTACTTAATCAATGCGTGAGTCTTACTCATGTTACTTAAAATCAATGTGATGAGTCGGAGACAACTAACCAGTGTGGGTGGGAATTCTTTTTTTTATATATAAATCGTCAATCTAAATTTTCCGCTACATTGGCAGCAAATTCTTTTTTAATTGTCTAAAAAACACTACGCCTTTTAAGCTTTACAGCTATTTTATAGATAGTTATTACCTCCGTGAAATGATTTTTTTAGTAATCAGCAATACACTTCACAAGTTTCCTTCTTAAGACATTGTCTCCCTAAAAATTATAAGTTTTATAAGAGGACATACAAAATATGAGTCATTCTGACTCCAATTCTGAGGCAAGCCAGGAGACAATATACCTTCTTATAACACTTCGCCTTTTAATGTTTTTAAGGGATCCAGTCATTATCTCTAGGCTATGATTGTGTAGGGTAGGTAATCAGCAACAATTTCAACAATTTCACAATTTTCATCCGTGAAACGTCGTCTCATAAAAATTAAAAGTTTTTAACCCTCTCAGTCCCAGTGATACCATTTGGCATAATCATGTTTCTGATCATAATTTAAAAAAATAATAGGGCTGACATCTATTGGGATTAATAAAATATATTTTCTAATAGAAAAAAGTTTGAAGAACCGAATGATATTCTTTTGATTTCTTTAATGGATATAGGCGATCAGAAAAAAAAATTACAAAATGATGATGATAAAATTGTCATTGGGACTGAAAGGGTTAAAGAGGGCACCAAAAAAATGAGTCCCCTTCATACACATGTTACGTAAAATCAATACGATGAGTCGAAGACATCTAAACAATGCAGGTGGGAATTCTTATTTTTATTAAATTTTCTATCTAAATTTCCCCCTACATTGGCAGCAAATCCTTTTTTAATTGTTTAAAAAACACTACGTCTTTTAAGCTTTACAGCTGTTTCATAGTTATTATCTCCATACTATGCATTTTTTAGTAATCAGCAATACATTTCACAAGTTCCCTTCTAAAGACATTGTCTTCCTAAAACTTAAAACTTTTTTAAAGAGGGCATAAAAATATGAGTCATTCTGACTCCGATTCTGAAGCCAGGAGGCAATATTCCGCCTTCTTATTTCTGCTGCACTCCACAATTGCGTGGTCGTACCTGGGAGCTTGTTACCGTGCGAAAATTTATAAGAAACAAAATTAACAAGAAAGAAAAAAGGTTGCGATATTAAGGTGGTTTTGTGGAACAGAAAGGTCTGGAACTTTCTAGAATCAAAAACCAGAGTTCTTTTAGTCGGAGATTGACGTCTGCTGCTCTTAAAACAAAGCTGATCTTCTTTCACCTGTGTTGTATGGACTAAAGTAGGATAAGTTTTTTTTGTCCGCCATTTAATTTCGTAGACAGATTTTTAGCGAAACATCTGGTTGGTAAACAGCGTGTATAATCGTTGATAAAATTTAAGATGGTTTATATTACTTCGTTGGATGATAATGATGATGTGGAGCAGTCGGTAAGAAAATTAACTTCATTTTATAATGTATGTATATCGTTAAAATTTAAGATTTTGTCGTAAATAAGTTTTTTTTCACTATTTTAAATTTGAAACATTTTAACCTTTCCTGTTGCAATTTCAATATTTTAAATAGTATAATTTTAAATAGTATAAACTTAAAGTTTTGTTTTTATAAAATCTATCTTTATAATTATATTTTCTTATTGAACTGGAAGTATTCATCTATTTAGTGGTTTTCCTAATGCAGTATTGTATCTGCTATGTCTGAAAGTTTCAAATGTATCATTTGTACTTTTGTTACTTTGGGCAAAAAAAATATGTATCAGCAGTTCAAAAATTAAAAACGTATCACAAATTTGCAAAACATCTATGAATAATCTACCAATAATTTGAACGAATGATAATGGTTTTATAATGGTGTAGGTTTTAACTTTAGACGTTATTAAAAACCAGTTTAACATATTAATCTTTAAGCGTGTTGAATATCCATAAAGCTTAGTGGTTGTAGAAAATGTTATTTTGTTGTTATAAGGCTCCCTGATAACTACACGTTAATAAACATGTACACTCTCAAAAATGAATGCTCAAAAACGACGAAATTTTCCTTAATTTTGACGATTCCATTACTTTCAAATGCTTCGAGTTTTCGTTTCTTCAAAGTGAGGAAATTTGAATCGTCATTTTTATGAGGATTTGAATGTCGTCTAATCTACAGAAATATTTCGCCATTTTTGAGCATGTGAGCACAACAATGAGATTCAGTTTCCTCAAAATCAAGATAGAGAATCGTCAAATCACGATCGTAAAAGTGTGGATTCGCGTTTACTCAAAAGTCACGTGATAGTTTGACGAAACAATCCTCAAAATTAAAGAAATGAGGCTTGAGGATTCATGAATCGTCAAAAATGAAAGTGTTATTTCTGAGAGTGTATAGCGTGTGTTGTAATGAAAACGTTATAAGGCTCCCTTAATACATGGAACGTACAAACCTAACTGCTATTGATCCTTTTGCTTCAGAAAAAGTGTTCGTAACATAAATTTTGAAGAAAAAGTACCGAATTTTAATTACTACTTCAATGTTTATTTACTACTTTATAAGTACGCGAGTATTGAGAGTTTGTCTTGATTTTTTTAAATATAATTTTGTTTCAACTCGCTCTAGTGGATGTTGTGTAAAACTATGATCGTGGTGGGGGCTGGGGAGTCCAGTCGGTTAAGCACTCGCTTAGCATGCGGAAGGTCCCAGGTTCGGATCCGGGCATCGCCAAAATGGCTGTCGACCTATAAACGGCCCGTGCAGCCAAAATGTCCAACGAATAATACCCCGTGAAAGGGAGTGCACGTTAAATATCCTTCAAAGTCCTAACGCTGCGTACGATGTCGCCCTTAACGGTTGCGTTGGGTGCCTATTCAGGTGTTGGCTCGTCACTGTGGTTCTAAAATACGACGCCCGTCGCCAATAGCCCTCGTGCAGCTCTAGTGCGACGATAATTCAAACCAAACTATGATCGTGGTTCAATAGATTAGAATGCAATTCGATATATATTTTTAAGTCCGTGCGAAGAGGATGTATTCATTTGCTAGTAGAGAAATAAAACTAAGGAACTGAGAGGCTAAAGATAGGCCCAGCAAAAACAAACCGCATCAGACAATGAAGACGTGTGGTGAAAACTTTTCCCATTTGTTCGCGCTTCCACATTTTATGACAGGTGTGGCACGCTCCTGATTTCAGGCTTGTGACGCACTTGGTCTAATTTTAGTCCTCCGTGGAACTACTAGGAAGTTTACACAAGATATATTCGTGACGCTTGGAGGAATCCACAGCCACGTGAGTTCTGAAATGTCAGTCAGGCATGGCCGCTTGGTAAATTATTTTTATATCATGCAAGTACTATTTAAAATGCCGTCCTTTACAGAAAATTTAAGTCCAGAAGCAACTTCAAAATTTTAACTTATATAATAAGTAATGCATCTCATCAAAAATAATGTTAAAATCATGCAACTAACTGTTCTGTCATACAAGCATTTTCGGAAATTGCATAAATTAAAATGTACTCATTGTTTAAATAATATTCTCAGACCTGAAAATGTCTTCCTTTTTCATGTGCCGCCTGAGCTGCAGTCAGGGATGATTTTCAGACATTGTCTAAAAAGAATGGTGCAAGACTTCATAGGAATCCAGGAAATTTCTGGCTGTCCCCACTATTTGAGTGGGAATTTACCAATATTGTGGTAAACCATAACTTTGATACACCGCAAAAGTGGCAGACCAAGGCTCCAAATAGTGGTTATGGCAGCTAGAAAGTTCCAGGAGTCCGCTGCAATCTTACACCAAAATAACAGTCAATAGCTGTTATAATAAATAACAGTGTTATGAAGTTTGCAAAACCTTTTTGATTTTTTTTAAATCTTTAATCTTATTCATGAATTGGTCGAATGGTCATTATAGATCAATTTTAATAAGAGAAACATAATAGTTGTATATGTTTGAAATAGAATAACATCTATTTTTCAAAGGAGAGCATACTTATTTAAGTTCTTACTAAATATTATTTAAGTTCTTTCTAATAAAGGAGATAGTTTGGTCGTTGAAAAGTGGTTTGGTTTGAATTATCGTCGCACTAGAGCTATACGAGGGCTATTGGCGACGGGCGTCGTATTTTAGGACCACAGTCAGGTGACGAGACGGCACCTGAATAGGCACCCAACGCAACCGTTAAGGGCGACATCGTACGCAGCGTTAGGACTTTGAAAGATATTTTACGTGCACTCCCTTACACGGGATATTATTCGTCGGACATATTTTTGGCTGCACGGGCCGTTCATAGGTCGGCAGATATTGTGGCGATGCCCGGAACCAAATCAGGGACCTTTAGCATGCTAGGCGAGTGCCTAACCGACCGAGCTCCCCAGCCCCGCGTCCAAAGGTGGATGGATCGGTAAAACATTAACTGAGAGTTATTAAGGAAGATCCAAATATTAGAATATTATAGAGATGTCCCGACAGTGTGGTTAATAGTACAGAGATTTGTACGATACATCACATGTTTATTATAAAGGCTTCTTCACTTAGATTTTCTCTATAATGCTTTACTCAACCTTCTTCTTCCGGAGCTTCAATAAAGATATTTGAGTGGATGTATCCTCTTGTAACTGTCAAATAGGATTTGTGTGCATAAAAAAATACAATTTTAATTTTCATATTAAGTTATAAAGGAACCGACGTAGAATTTTTCCGGCAGTTCTTGTCATTCATGCTTCAAACTCACCTTGTATAACATGTACCCTGCTGTCAGCAGGCCGCATCAGATAACTCGGAAATTTTTCTTAACTTGATATTCGTGTGATTAGCAATTCAATAGAAAATATTTTTAAAAACCCACACAATCGCTATTTAAAGATTTAATCGCAAAACTGTGCTTAAATTTTCTGTAATATTTTCTTGGTTCGATAAACACGGAAAAAAAATTTTGGTGTTTTTAAATTTTTAAAAAAATAGTCAAAACGACACCGACGCTTTAATAAATTTGGGTTAGGTTTGAATTATCGTTGCACTAGAGCTACACGAGGGCTATTGGAGACGGGCGTCGTATTTTAGAACCACAGTCAAGTGACGAGCCGATACCTGAATATAATAAATTTGGGTTGGGTCGATACTACCTTATGAAATGAAAGTATTCAAATGTTTTTCGGGACATTATTATCAGCCCTCTATCCCCATGCCAGCTAGTAAACATACATATTGTAAAAATTTGTTTCTTTTCAAAGAATGAATCAAATAAAAAAAGAATAATTATCCAAATCTGCCTAGATGACTTTTACATGTTTATGGGAGATTTTGTGTTTTCGACACGTTTTGGAGGATGCTGATTCTATAGTTAAACTCATAGTTTCCTTAGCGTTTTATAGCTCCTCCCAATGTCGTGACTTTTGTGCAAGGAAACTATGAGTTTAACTATAACAAAGTAGTTTTCGAACATTGGCCCTTTTAAAACCACTCTACAGCTTTAACTAAAAGAGCTATGGACTTCAAATTTGGTACTCGTATGTCGGAACGTCATAATAAGGTTTTTGAGAAAATCGCGCATGTGGATATAATAGCTGCTAAACTTTTTTAGATTTTAAAGTTATTGAATAATCTTAAAGGAAATTAATTACCTTATAAGGTATATAATTATAATTACCTTTAAGAGTTATTGATTTAATTAAGGGTAATTGCAAGTTGTGTAGTGTAAAATACCCTTAATTTTTATCAATACAACAAAAGTATCCACTAATAAGGCATTCAACTAATATTTGATTGGTATCTTAACGAAGAAATTTTTAGGAATAACATGGATTTATCAAGAAATTACCTTTTTAGTTGTTAAAGTTAAAATATATATAAAGCTTCCGAAATGTCATAAGAAATTCTAAATTAATCTCGGGCGAGACAATGTCCCTCAAAATAGAGTGAGATAAATGCAAGAAGTGCTCTAAGTAGGCTCAAAAATAGCCGTGTGATAAAAGGGATGCAATTGAGAAAACCATTGCATTACCGTCTAGTTTGTGCTGGAAGAAGGAGACGATCTATTTTGGAGCCGAAGACCCCCAAAAATAGTTCTTTTCATCAGAGGTGATGGGGAAACACTTTTTCTCATGGTAATTAGTAACTATCGTGGTATTGATGTGGTGAAACGTCACGTTACGTTATCGATTGAAATGCACATCTCTAAGGCATAAATTCGTTTCTAGTGATATCATTTACTCCCTTACTGACATCAGTTTGATGCGATATTGGTTGCAAGCGATATCAGTAGAGCACTAGTTCCTTCAATTAATATCACTGGCCTCCTTACTAATGTCCGTTTGATGCGATATCACTTGCAAGCTACATCAGTTGGGCACCAGTTCATTTGTAATGACATCACTTGCCCACCAATTGATATCAGTTCGACTCAATTGATATCTGTTCAAAATGCTATTGATATCACATCAGCTTCTACCGACTTATAAGTAGGCTCAAAAATAGCCGCGTGATAAAAGGGATGCAATTGGGAAAAACCATTGCATTACCGTCTAGTTTGTGCTGGAAGAAGGAGACGATCTATTTTTGGGCCGAAGACCCCCCCTAAAATAGTTTTTTCATCAGAGGTGATGGGGAAACACTTTTTCTTATGGTAATTAATTATATCTTGGTATTGTTGGGGTGAAACGTCACGTTACGTTATCGATTGAAATGCACATCTCTAAGGCGTAAATTCGTTTCTAGTGATACCATTTACTCCCTTACTGACATCAGTTTGATGCGATATCACTTGCAAGCTACATCAGTTGGGCACCTATGGGAGGCGTTTCTAATGACAGTCAGTTGGGCATTTCTAATGACATCACTTGCCCACCTATTGATATCAGTTCGACTCAATTGATATCTGTTCAAAATGCTATTGATATCACATCAGCTTCTACCGACTTTTTGACCAATCTCGGGCGAGACAATGCCCCTCAAAATAGAGTGAGATAAATGCAAGAAGTGCTCTAAGTAGGCTCAAAAATAGCCGCGTGATAAAGGGATGCAATTGGGAAAACCATTGCATTACCGTCTAGTTTGTGCTGGAAGAAGGAGACGATCTATTTTTGGGCCGAAGACCCCCCCTAAAATAGTTTTTTCATCAGAGGTGATGGGGAAACACTTTTTCTTATGGTAATTAATTATATCTTGGTATTGTTGGGGTGAAACGTCACGTTACGTTATCGATTGAAATGCACATCTCTAAGGCGTAAATTCGTTTCTAGTGATACCATTTACTCCCTTACTGACATCAGTTTGATGCGATATCACTTGCAAGCTACATCAGTTGGGCACCTATGGGAGGCGTTTCTAATGACAGTCAGTTGGGCATTTCTAATGACATCACTTGCCCACCTATTGATATCAGTTCGACTCAATTGATATCTGTTCAAAATGCTATTGATATCACATCAGCTTCTACCGACTTTTTGACCAATCTCGGGCGAGACAATGCCCCTCAAAATAGAGTGAGATAAATGCAAGAAGTGCTCTAAGTAGGCTCAAAAATAGCCGCGTGATAAAGGGATGCAATTGGGAAAACCATTGCATTACCGTCTAGTTTGTGCTGGAAGAAAGAGACAGAAAGAGAGTTTGCTGGAAGAAAGAGAAGATCTATTTTTGGGCCGAAGACCCCCCTAAAATAGTTCTTTTCATCAGAGGTGATGGGGAAACACTTTTTCTTATGGTAATTAGTAATTATCGTGGTATTGATGTGGTGAAATTTCTGCGCAAAATTAGTTTTCTGGATTTTATAAGTATTTTTTTTATGGAATGTCCTCTTAAGATCCGAGCAAAATAATACGCGTATATTCTTAATCTGAACATACTTTTCATACAAATATATTCTAAAAAGTATGTTTTGCGAAGATTTTAAAAATATATATATAATTTTTAATAGCTACTTAGGGACACGCCTTAAATTCTAAAAATACACGTTTTTGTGCTATAAATGCCACAAAAAAAGGCCGTATCACTTTTGTACTTAAGACTATTTTAACATCAGTTTTTAATGAAAAATGCCTTTAAAATTAACTACTGAAATAACTTTTTTAAAAGTTTGAAAAAAAAATTAATAATTTTTTTAAGTACCCTAATATCGCATTGACCCTCGTTCAACTTCAATTTTTTATACGAATAAATGACTGATACCTGTAAGCAAAGGCTGAAAACTGATTCTTTGGATCTTCTTCTATCGGGCAGGTCATTTTCGTAACTGATTAACATGTTAATTGTTTGTGGAGAGCTTTTAAAAAAATGTCCCCAAATGGGAACGCAAGGTTGCAAGAGACTTCTTAGGTCTTTGAAAAAATAGCGCAAGGGCAAAGGATATCAGCCATAAAACTTTTTTTGGGAATGAATTTAATTATATTGATTTATTGAGTGGTATGGTAGGTACATGTATATTTAAGCTTGTGTGCTTGTTCAGAGAACCGCTTATAAGCTTTCGTCAAGTGGGACAGGCACAGAAAGAGTTTTTACAAGCACAAGAGACACACAAAGAAAGGACAACACAAACACATAGACAAATAACAACAGTTATTGACGGTCACTAACATCCATGCCTGACCGGGATCCGAACCCGACCCCAGCAGCTCCAAAGGATAGCATCCCAACGATTGCGCCACCGGCATTATTGAGTGGTAATTTAAAGTCGTGTACTCACACACCCCAACCCTTTTCCTGTAATTATCTCAATTAGGGCACATGTCTTACTCCCCAAGTTGTATCTTACAAAAAATAACACATTAAAAACTTATTAACGATGACAGTGACTCAACATCATCTTAGTTTTCACTAAGTAACGATAATATATCTTAACAAATAACGTGTCGACGTGAAGTCGCTCTACTTGAAAAAAATAATGCAATTTAGAAACAAATAGATAACTTATATACAACCTTTCCATTATAAGTAGAAGGTGCCCTCCGCTAAATTAAACAATAAATTTCGTGTACCTTGTTTTTCCGTTTGTTACCTTGACATCTCGCAAAGGTAACATAAAACAGCGGGCTTATATCTAGATTGGTTTGAAAAAAATGCAATTAACAGTCGACTACTAAGGAGTATAAGAGTAAAAAATTATTAAAAAAAACTTGTTAAATATTTTCCTATTGATATAAAATACTTTACCTAATTCATGTTTTTTTTTATCATTACACTAATTATAATGCATTACTTGGTTACACACATTCCACAACTATATTTTATAAATAAAAAATTCTGTAATTGTGCACAACGATTTTTTTTAAAATTAAGATTTCAGAAATAACCAATTCTGGAATTTTTAATCTCATTTCTCACATGTTATTATAAAGTCATTTTAATATTATAATTATTAATGCAATGAATTAATGCGTTAATTAAATGTAATGTTGTGTTACTTAAATATGATGTATTGATTTAACGTTACATAATATTAAAAAGCAATATATTATTCAATCAAATGAATTGTAATATGTAATTCAACCACATTAAATGCAAATCATAATTCAATCAAATTCATTACAATATATAATTGAATTTTTTTTAATGTATTAACTTTAATAACATTAATTTTTTTAAAAACTAATATCCCACTCTACAAAATTTAAAAAAAATTCATATAACACTCTACAAAATTTTAAAAAATTCATATACCACTCTACAAAATTAAAAAAAAAATCCCACTCTGAAAAAATTAAAAAAAATTCACATGTCCAGTTACATTTTTGTGAAACCAACTTCAGTATGTCTCCATCTTTTTATCTCTTGTCTTAAAAGAGACTTTAAAATGGATGGTTTCTCTTTTCAACGTGAACGTGAGATTATTTTTGACTTGTGCCTCTCGAAAAGCAGCACAAGTCAGGTCCTTGACCCGTTTGTTTACACAGATGGAGCTCTCTGATGATGCAGGTAACTAACGCCCTCTCCGGTAAACAGACAGAACTTGTAAAAAGACGAATGGGCTCTGCGGAGAAAGTAATAAAGTGGGGTTAAGGGATGTATATTAATCATAGGTATTTATTTAGGGAGCCCCGTTTTTTATTAGTTCTCGAGAGTTGTGTTTACTGCGACAAACTTATTACACTTTTTGCATAATAGACTCGTTTCACGTTATGAGTGGCAACGCAGTTACATCAATATAATGTTTTCATTTTTGGTCCACCGAGAATTGCATTTGTCTCGGTGATAAATTTAATCTAATTATTGCAATTTAATATTAAAAAAATATTGGAACTGCTAAATAATTTTGGACAGTTTTTGTATTTACAGCAATTTCTTTTGATTTTATATTTTCTCATTATTCGTTTAGTCGTCTTTGTTCTCTTTTTACATTGAGCAATTTATTGAACTGTAATCTGTAGAAAATGCCAAGAAAAAATACTACGTATAAAACATCCGCTAAGTGTAAAATATTCGAAATATTAAATAACCCCGGTTTTTAGCGCATTGAGAGTGAAACCAACGAAATGAATCTCTAAAGAACAAGAATAAAAGTAGAATTTTACTTCATATGAAAGAACAACCCAATAAAATTGTAAAAAAAAAACCATAATTACTTCATAAGTAATCCAATTTCATGCATAATATTCATGTATTTCATGTATTATATCTTAAATTCTAAAATTCCTGAACGGTTTGTTTATGGAGGGAAAGCTTTTTTATTCAGGTAACTAACGCCCTCTGTGACAAGCAAGGAAAGTAAATAAATGTGCTTTGCAGAGAAAGTAATAAAGTGGGGTTATTGGATGTATATTCATCATAGAGTAATATTGGTCACAAGTATTTATTTATGTAGGGGGGCTCCATATTTTATGAGGGATCTGTGGATATGAGTTGTGTTTGTTGAGTATGAATAACTGAAAGTTAAAAATGGTATAGGATTTTGTTGGTGTTTATAGTGAAGGAAAGTTTATTTAAAACTAAATTAATGGGATAAGAAGTTATGCTTTTCCGCTTATATAATAGATATAGCTCATATCAAAATAAATATTTTTAAAAGTTTAGAATTATGTTGGGATAAGAAATAACATTTGGTTCGAACGAACATGCCATTAATAATTATAATATAATAAGAAGAAATAAATAAAAGCTTAATTGGTATCGATAATAATTAATAAAAAGATGCATGCGTCTAAGAGTATCGTAAAGAAACAGAATGTCTAACCATCTGTCTAGTATGTATGTTCATCAATGTATTTTCAAAATTTAGAAGTTTCAAACATAGTCTGTAACTTCTACATTTTGAGAAAACTGAGAGGGAAAAAATTGTATTCGATAATAAATTCTCTATAACAAAACTGCGCTTCTTGAAAAATGGCGAACCAGACCAAATGACCGGGATGTTTCCAAACCAATTTGCCTCTGTGTTAATTCAATCGAAAAGACATGATTATGTATAGCCATATTTATACGGCTGTATTGAATTTGTTTGCAATTTTTTTTTAAATATGATAAATGTAGCTGACTTACAGGGCTACATGGTCCCACTTTTTAAAACTTGATCGAATATTTTTCAGTTAAACTATTTTATGAAAATTAACATTTTCAGTCTCAATGACAAATTAGCATCATCATTTAAGATTTTTTTTTCTGATCGTCAAAAGACATTTATATATCAGAAATCATACCATTCGATTCTTCAAATTTTTTCTACATTAGAAAATATTTTGAATTAATCCCAATAGATGTCAGCCCTATTATTTTTTTTTAAATTGTGATCAGAAACATGATGATCACTGGGACTGAAAGGGTTAAAAAAAATATTCGAACCAATTTCAAAAAGTGGTGTTTTAGAGCCCTATAAGCCAGCTATAGTTATCATATAAAAAAAGTAAGTAAAAATATTCAATGCAGTCGGAGAAATGTGACTTAGACATAGACAATCATTTTTCCCTTTGGATACATAAGCCACATAGATAAGCACTTTGGTTTGAATTATCGTCGCGCTAGAGCTACACGAGGGCTATTGGCGACGGGCATCGTATTTTAGAACCACAGTCAGGTGACAAGCCAACATCTGAATAGGCACCCAACGCAACCGTTAAGGGTGACATCGTACGCAGCGTTAGGACTTTGAAGGATATTTAGCGTGCACTCCCTTACAAGGGGTATTATTCGTCGGACATTTTTGGCTGAACGAGCCGTTTATAGGTCGGCAGCTATTTTGGCGATGCCCGGACCCGAACCTGGGACCTTCCGCATGCCGAGCGAGTGCTTAACTGACTGGGCTCCCCAGCACTTTGGTTTTGGAAAACCGTGGTCATTCCGTCTCATTCGCCGTAAACGCCACCTTGCGGGGAAAAACCTCTTCAATTAACCATAAACGCTTCTGGAATGTGCTAACACAGCAAAAAAAAGTACTCCAAAAAATACCACAATGCGATAACTAGAGGACCACTCATAATGGAGGGGGGAGAGCTGGGTTGCTCATGTGCATTTTTCACTGGATAAATTCCATTGCTCTACCGTCATCCGCATTCTAGAGCTACCTGGCGATAGCACCAAACAGATTCAAGAGCACAATTTTGGCGGCATTTTTGTTGTGCCTGTGTCAATATTTGTCTTTTATCTCTTTGTGGTTGAGGCTCGTCTTTGTTTGTCATCTTTGACGGTGAAAGTGATTTGTTTTTAGATGAGAACGAGGTATTGTTTGTGAGAATATATCAAAAGTTATTATATGAGTAGTGACAATTTTTTAAAAAAATGAATTTAATAGTTTTGTTTCTTGAATTGTAATTGTCTTTTCCATAAAAAGATTTGACCGTCTGAAATTAAAAAATCTTTTCTTAGAGGAAATTGTTATGCTAGTAGGATGTAGAAATAATTAAATAGGAAAATAAACATAAAATTAAAAGAAATTTTAAAAAAATTCTTTAGTAGTTGTATAATTTTAAGAATTCTATTAAAAAAAAAATTAAAAAAAGTCTTTATAAGCCCCCCAAAAATGAAATTAATCTTTCATTATAAGAGAAAATTATAAAATAAGAATTGCATTCTCATTTTTTCCATAAAAATATTACTTTATAGGTAGACAATTTTGTGAAAATGTTTCACAAAAAAAAAACACCTTTAAAAGAATAATTTTTAAAAGCGACAAATTTGATAAACTTTTTACATTTGTTCGATATCTTAAAACATAATATTTTTTAGTTCTTATAAACTTTTATAATTTTTTTAAGGACTTAATGGTTTTAGAACTAAATTACGCACTACGTGTGTGTGAGTGTCTTTCATTAAAAAAAAGGTCAATTCACTCTAACAAATTCCGAGTTTGATTCATAAAATAAACACCACTGACTTTTATCATCATAGTAACAGGACACATGAAAGAAATTACGTTACGTTCAGCAACACTCATCGCTGGCAATTTTTATGAATGAGTCCCACACACGGAAGTGACGTAGGGAAAGTTGCTCTCTCATAGTATAAATAGCCAATCCTTGCTCATCCTGACTCATGACGTTTAAAGAGGCTGGCGGTGTCATTCTTTACAGCATCACTAGCTACTCGTATTCTTATAGCGTGTAGGAACAAAATGTTGTGTCATATTCTCTTCGAATAATATAAATAACAGGTGCGATGGATGATTTATTTTTCTGAGAAGATTTGTATGACTTGTGGTGCTGACAGGTAAGTTTGTATGATGATAGGAATTTAGAGAAGACGTTTTTTTTTCTTGAGTCGGGATAAGAGAAAAATACAATTTAGTAAGTTAAAAAGAGAAAAATATTTTATTTTTATCGAACATTTGAATGCTGTTTAGCATTTCTGATACTTCTAAGTTATTTTGATATTTATTTTGCCGATATTTTTAATGTCGATTGAGTTTGTTTTGTTTGTTGTATTTTTACAACAATGTATGATTTTTTGAAAAGTATATTTAAGTTACTTAAATTTAAAACAATTTATTTGATTGGAATTTTATTTCAAAAACTATTACATGACGAATTATAGTTTAAATTACTTACAGCTAGCATTTTTCGATTATTTCATTTTGACAAAGTTTGTGGAAATTTAAGGGGACGCATTACCCAAAAATTGGTCAAAATGTCGATTTTTCTGTTTTTACTTTTTATTGTTAACAATATTCTTCTAAACATTTACTGAAAGTTTCATAATGATATCTTTTGTAGAAAAAAAAATATTAAATATTTTCTGGAGTCATTCTTATAAGTTTGAATACTTATTTCGTCTGCTTTCGACCTTTTTCTTCTCTGTTTCACGTTTTTCAATTCTTGTGTTTTATAAATCCCTAAGGCTTTTTGCTAAATAAGCTAGAATTTTGAAATTTTTTACCTGTGTTCTTACATATATTATGCACAAAATTGTGCATGGAATAAGGTCTTCTATGTATAGTTATTTTTATGTCGAATTCAATAATTTGTATTTTGTGTGTATTTTTTTGTGATTTTCACTGTAAATGCATATTACTTTTTAACTGTCGCTCACATTTTAAAATCCATGCACAGTTCTTAAACAAATAGTACTAAAAAGAAACCATAAAAGTTTGGTGAAGTTATTCTTAAAATTAAAGGAGGAGTAGGGTTTAAAAAAAAGTTCAAAATTTTGACCTTTTTTTTTGAATAAATGAAAACTACTTGTAAATATTCATTTTTATTGCTAGAAATTTTTTATTTAGAGTGAACGTTATACAAAACCAATATAATTTACAAGTTTGTGTTATTATTTCTAGAAATAATATTGTGGGTAATGCGTCCCCTTAAATAGAAACGTTCAGTTTTGAATTTAAAATTAATTTTACTTTTTAATACATTTTAATTGCACTTTTAAGTTGAAACATATTTGCAGTAGCGATTATAACCTATTGTCTACCTTCCATGTTTATGTAACTCATACCTCTAGAACCCGTTATGTAATTTCCTGGCACCTGAAGATAGACTGTTTGCCATTTGATGTTACATAAAGTCACACAACAATCAATAATTTTCAATCATTAAAAAAAATTTCATGTATGATATCTTCATTATACTATATGAAAGGGCATGTTTCACATCGTTAGTAGCAACAGTTCCAGTGGTAATTTGATCTAATTAGTACAATTTAATATAAAAAATATTGGAAATTGCCAAATAATTTTGGAAAGAATGTTTTCATGACGATTTCTTTTGATTTTTTCTTTTATTATTTGTTTCGTAATTTATCTTTTTACTTTGTTTAATTTATTATACTGTAATCTGTTGAATAGTTTTATCTTAATACTAAAAATAATATACTACACATAAAATCACATCAGCTAAATATAAAATATCCCAAATACTAAATTTTCGATTTTTTTTTTATGAAGAGGCAATCGCGGAAATACAAGAATAAAAACGGGTAACTTACGTAATCTGAAACAACCCGATTGTATCATTGTTGAACTTTTTTCCCTTGATAAGCTGCATTCTCAAAGTAGCAGAAACGTAAGTCTTGTTATCTTAATCATAACTGTTCCATGAAACTGAGCAAACAGATTTAAAAATCGCGGCTCAAGCCCCGGCTAATTCGTCAGATTTTCAGGATGGAAAAACCGTTAGCACGCAAGTCGTATGATTATGTGGCATTGGCATGTAAAAGATTCCTCTGATGCCCATTTGGGCTTGGGTTCTCTGAAACTCTGGGACAAAATTCAAATATCGGCATACTTTAACATCCATAGAAAGCTCAAATTCATTGTAAGTTGAGCGCCAAAATTTGTAATGATACCGCCTAGATGGTGACACAAAAAAAATGTCCCTCAGCTATGAGGAATACTCCGAGTCTGAAAAAGTCCTAATCAGCCAAAAAAAAAAAAAAAAACGCAGCCTCCTTTAGAAAAACGTCAATTATACTAAATCCTTTTCAATATAATAACATTGTTTTTCCCATATGCCAAATTTATCAGCGTTTCTACGGTTAGCTTCAAAACAACTCATGTTGTTGTTGTTGCTTATTTGGATTTTCATACTATCGTGTCTGGAAAGTCCCAGACAGTCCAGGATGTGGTCGAGTGCCGCCTGTTTGATGGAACACTTCGGGCAGATAGGAAAGGTCTTCTTCCCATTCGTGTAACACAGAGATCTAATGTGTCCACTTTTAAGTCTCGTAATGGCCGTTTGGTCGCTTCTGCACCACTTCAGAGATAAAGCCTCTCCGGGTCGCTTCATTGGTACCAGTGGTGCACTGGAGGAATTTTCCAAAAACATTTCACCATTCTCTTTTTCTTGTTTCCAGGACCCAGACCAACAGCCTCCCGAGCCCAGCGATCCCGCCACGATGATGTCCACCAACGGCGAGCTCGGCTCCCTCGTGGACTTCAACAAGAAGGCCTCGGCAGCCACCATCATCAACAAGATCAACAACGCTTCATCTTCATCATCGTCCTATGCGTCATCTTCATCATCGTCGGAGAAGATGATGAAGAGCAGCTCGCTGCTGAGCAAGAAGGCCCAGATCCTGCACGCGGTGTCTTCCTCCTCGCAGCAGCAACAGCAGCAGGCTCAGCAGCAGAACGAGATGTTTCAGGTGAGGTTCCCTACTGTACCTCTCCCGACCTTAAGTTTGCAGTATACAAATATTCTACGAGAAAGAGGGTAAATAGTTCTCATTTTTGAGGGCGAGAATCAAATACAAAAAGGTATTTAACATTCAATAAACAAACTTATTTGTTATTTCAAGGCATAAAGGCCCTCGCCAGATAAGACGGTGAAAAATGCCCCCATTCCAATCGGGCTAATTTTTTTTCTGAAAATACCTCATAGTATGGACAACTTCTCAGCCAAGTTTCAGCTCAAAAATGTGACGCATTTTTGAGTAAAAAATTAAAGTTTTTTTTTCTTTTTAAATTGATTATTCCCTGAATATATTTGATAAATCCAAAAAACTACTCATGAGTTTTTAGATATCATTGAGTAGTATTCTCAGAAAAATCCGCTCATAAATCTGATCGAGCGATCATTCTTAAAAATGCATTTTTATTTTTCAAAAAAAAAAATTTCATGCCAAAATCGTTTGGTCACAACTTAGGATTTTGTATCTACATATTCCTCTATTATCAATCTATAATATATATTTTTTTCAGATTTTTAAAATTATTGGACGATAGTTTAAAAAAAATAAAATATTCTTAAAACCTGACTTTTCGCACTACTTACTCGGCAGATGGCACTCCTAACAAAGGCGGGGAAATTCAATCTGGGAGAATTTCTTTCGGACAAAAGAATTTAGCATATATTTAGAAAGTAGCAGATCTGCCTCTAGGGGGAAAGGTGAAGCCATTTGTTAACCATTATCCCATAAGGCAGTTCGCAAGCTCTTGCACATGGCATGCCATACGCCAAAAGATGGCACCATGAGATAATTCGACTAATAAAAGATATATATTCAATATTAACTAATTAAAACTTTTTACAAGTTTCGCTAGCATAATTTTATAGCTGCATGCGTATTGATAATTTCTGTAAGGCATGAGGTATATATTCACAAAAGAAGCAAGTTAAAAATGCAGTTTTTATTGTATGTAACTCTTCGGAAAAACCATTTTTGTGAATCAGTATCCCGTGATGCATTGCGAAAACGACGAAATGTGGATTCATCACGCATCATTGCGTTGTACGGAATTGTGCAATCGGTGGGCATGCTATTTCTAAATCTATGGATTTTAGAGCAAAAAAATCAGGCTTTAAGAATTATTTTTTTAAACTATCGTCCAATAATTTTAAAAATCTGAAAAAAATATATATTATAGATTGATAATAGAGGAATATGTAGAGACAAAATCCTAAGTTGTGACCAAACGATTTTGGCATGAAATTTTTTTTTTGAAAAATAAAATTGCATTTTTAAGAATGATCGCTCGATCAGATTTATGAGCGGATTTTTCTGAGAATACTACTCAATGATATCTAAAAACTCAAGAGTAGTTTTTTGGGTTTATCAAATATATTCAGGGAATAATCAATTTAAAAAGAAAAAAAATTTAATTTTTTACTCAAAAATGCGTCATATTTTTGAGCTGAAACTTGGCTGAGAAGTTGTCCATACTATGAGGTATTTTCAGAAAAAAAATTAGCCCGATTGGAATGGGGGAATATTTCACCGTCTTATCTGGCGAGGGCCTTTATTATATTTATTAGTTTAGCTTCAGTTAGAGTGTTATTTTAATTATTTTTTTCCATTGATTTTGACGTAACAGGGCGCACGAATATCAGGGTCAAATTATCAACCAATCGGAGCAGCCGAAGCTTCGGCGCCAGCCGCGTTGTTTACGCAAATTCCTCCGCGTAGTACATTTCTCTGCTGCAAACTTAAGGTCGGTTTTGGTGTGAAAATGATCCATAGAGATCAATACAAAAATCTATTGACATAAGTGCAGCTTTATTGATGTCTACTTATTTCTACGGATGTCACTATTGTTATCAGTATAGAAGCTGTTGATATCAGTAACCTACTGATAATATTTCTTATTGATATCAATAGAGCTCTATAGACACCAGTAAAGAAAATATCAGTAACCTACCGATAATATTTCTTATTGATATCAATAGAGCTCTATACACCACTAAAGAAAATATCAGTAAGCTACTGATCTCAAATGACATCAATAGGCCTGCACTGATATCTATATAGATCAGTAGAGATTTGTATGGATATCAATAGAGATTTGTATAGATATCGATAGAGATTTCTATTGGTACCAGTTGGCCATTTCCACATACAAATTTTCTATTGATCTCTACTGACCATTTTTAGTAGGGTTTGGATTTCAGAAACTACTTTATTTGAAGAGTGCACGGGAAGAACCACTTGATTTATTAGGTGTCCTCCCGTAACTGTTGCTGCTTGGCGGAAATTGGCGACAGGAAACCGGTTTTCTTTCGGTTCTTCATTCGCGGTACAAACGTGCGAGTCATGTCCACTGATGTCTGGCGTGAATCAGGGTTGCCTTCTAAAGAAAAAGCGAGTAACCGATTTCTTTACACCAGTTAGGCGATTTCTCGCTATCATCGCAAAAGAGGCCTATTGAGGAAAGCCTTCTACGAAATTAATCGGTTTTTACCCTGTACTCTTCATTTTTGTTCGGTTGCTTTCAACTGCGGACCTTGTTTGCTTCCATGATTGGAAGCATCATTATATTTGTAATTTGCAGTGAATTTTACATCGGAAAACATGCGGTAAGAATCCTTAATTTTTACAATAACCAGAAGCAATCATCAAACAGAGAAGGTTTTCTATTCGCAATCAAAAACAAAATAATAAATCTAAAGAATATCGGCAATTCAATTCAAGATAAGATTGAATCGATCGAAGTCTCTGACTTTGACGAGGATTAAAAATAATGAAAAAAAGGGTATTGATATCGCAGAAAATTCCACTAGTTTTTACTCTTCTCGTACCCGCCTTCAGATCATAACAATCTACTCACTCAACTTCAGTGTTCTAACATTCAGATTTTCAATATTTTACGTTTTTAAAGGAATGAAATCAGAGACCATCTTTCTATTTAACTCTCTGCAGGGCCTGCTCTTCCATAAGGCCTGTTAGGCCCGGGCCTAGGGCCCCCAAATTTTCGGGGCCCCTAAATTTCAGTTTATTGTAGTAAATGCCGTAAATCCCCAAAATATCAGAAAACTAAAAAAAATTCTGATGCTTCCCTTTGTTTTTTTCTTGGTTATGAATGAGAAATTGGCCTATTGGGATTTTTTTTATCAATATTTATAAGGCAGCCAATAAAACCGTAACAAAATTTGATACACAGGTCAGTATTGCACCATCGTTTTGGAAATCATACAAAACATTTTCCGTAAAGGGGCCCCCAAAATAGGTTAGTGCCTATAGTCCGGGTTTTCCTAGAGCAGGCCCTGACTCTCTGTCTCCGTTTGTCCGTACTACAACCACGTGAAACTTCCATCGTTCAAACCTCAGGTTTTCAAAACAAAACATATTCTTGCATGTGTGTTCGTTTCTTGAAGAGTAAGACATCACAGAATTACATTTTATACGTTCGCCTGTCCATCTAATATTCTGACCTAATCAAGCCAGACGTCATAAGCCTTAACAGGGGGATGGCATAAGTGTTTTTACCGGCAGCGACTCAACGCAGTCAATTACTGAAAAATTTAAGTAATTTTTGACTAATTTGAATGGCACCATTGGAAGCCTTTTTGATACGACTTTTTTTTTCAAATGAATTATAAATTCATGCACTTCATCAATTCCTAACTCCACTGTTCGTTCCTTCGCAGGAGAACCGCAACTTCAGCCGCAGCGTGAGCGTCACCAGCAACTCCAGTGCCAGCTCGGACTCTAGGCTGAAGATGTTGAGCAGCAGCAACAACACCAGGGCGGTCTTGTCGGCCGATGAGCAGCTCTTGTCCGACGAGGAATCGGCCGAGGAGGTCAAGTTCGAACAGCAGAGGTCGACCGCGTCATCGAAGGTCAAGGTAGGACACATAAAATCTTATTATTCATTGAGGTCTTGCAAAAAGACATGTGGTTGGTGAAAAATGAAGTTTTTTTGATAACTTTCCGCTGAAATTGGAAGATTATCACATGAAGAAAAGTGATTTTGTTAGTGCTTATGTCTGGTCTAGTACTAAAAGTTTACAAGAAATAAATATTGCCTTTTTTATTATTAAGTTGCTTGGGGGGGATTCTAGTTTGTATCCGAAGTTCCGGTCGATTGGTGAAAAGCTGACTAAACGGTTACCCAACCCGGGATTTGAACTCCGAACCTGTAGGATAATGCAATCACTCAGGCTTCGTGTTTCATATACACAAAATTTTTCGAGGAAAATGTTCTTTTTTTAATTTAGTACATTTTTTTAAAAGAGAAAACTAACAAAGAACATATGTATTTTATACTATAGAACTCCAATTAAAAATCTGAATCCATGTAAAACGATATCCCTATTTGATGAATTGGAAATTCGCTGAAACGGATTAATTTCCGAAAAGAGGGTATAAAGGGTACATTTTAATTAATTACTGTACGCATGGTAAAAAAAGCAAGATAAAAGCTAATTTCAAAATCCTGAAATGAAAAGTTTTTACACGTTAAGCGTGTGGATAGATGTAGCAGAACACCACCATTGAAATTTGGATAAATGGAGCTTTACACTCTTAAAACAAACGAGCGGTTTTAACTCAGTCTGAGTTAATTTTCACTCTTCCAGTGTCGAAAATGTACTTCCCGTCCCCTATAGGAGTGGATACTTTGTTTGTTAAACCTCCGACAGCATCACTCCAAAAGAGTGATTTTAACTCAGTCTGAGTTAATATTCACTCCCTTCCAGTGTCGAAAATGCACTTCTCCTGCACTCTTAAAACAAACGAGCGATTTTAACTCAGTCGAGTTAATTTCCACTCATTCCAGTGTCGAAAATGCACTTCTACAGGAATGGATTTCACTCATTTGTTTTAAGAGTGTAACTGATCGATTTTTTTTTACATCTAGGTGAGCACCTCCGACGGGTACACCCAGGAGAAGATGGCCGCCACCAACCACGAGAGGAAGCGGCTACAGGCAGGGGGAGTGAGCTACGAGGAAAAATCTGCCACGGCAGCCATGAAACAGAAGCTGGAAGCTGAGGGATTCTCATCCGAAAAAGTTAGAGAAGTCTTTTAGTCCATTATTAATGAGCATATTAACTTCCCAGGAGGAGCGTTTGCATGAGCCATCGAATCCATGGATTGAAGATCAAACTCAGCAATTTCTCTTGGGGATTTTCTCCCAGACAGAACCGGAATTGCTGGGTTCATTGGGGGATTTCGCAAACAATACAATGAAGGAGGGTTTGATGTTTCATACCATGGATTCGGCCACATACTATCATTTGGGTTAGAAATCCTGCTCGACCTATTTTTCCCCAATGGGGATTTTGGCATTCCATGGATTCGATGGCTCATGTAAACGTGCCTGGAGTCGCTTTTGACTTAACTATGTAGCTCACTTTTAAGGTGACTAGACGTACTGCATTTCACAGCACAGTAATACTTTTTAGGTTTTTGATCTGCCTGTTTAACCCTTTAAGTCTTAGTGATGCCATTTGGCATCATCACTTTAGACTCTTTTTTCCGATTGTCTACAGCCATTTATGATACCCAAAAGCACATCATTCGATTCTTCAAACTTTTTCAATAAGAAGAATATAATGATGTGCTTTTTGGTATCGTAAATGGCTAGACGATCGGAAAAAAGCGTCTAAAGTGATGATGCCAAATGGCATCACTGGGTCTGAAAGGGTCGGTTAAGAGTCTTAAAATATGTAAATTATCCTGCTTCTTGGATTTGTGCTGAAAAATATCCTGCATTTTGAGTGATGATTAAAATTTCCCTATCGGAGCCATAACTTGGACATTTTCTTCGTCGACAACCCTTAACCCAACCAGAATAAAGCAAGAGAACTAGGACGTGTTATAGTCTGAAAGATGCGAGTTAACGCATTAGATTAATTACGAAGGTAATGTAATGGCGGCAGTGTCCATAGATCTGGAGCTAGAAAGATTTCGAGTATTACATTGGTTCATCTGTTAAGTAGTTAAAAGTAATTATATTTATATGTTATGTTAGTTATCTATGTTACTATGTATGATTTATTATATTTTTTAAAGCGTTAAGGGGAAATATAAACGAATTAAGAAAATATTACATTCTCCGAGTTGACAATACTACTAACCATGTGTATAGTTTTCTCCACATAAATGTTTGTTTTTTTCAACCTACCTTCCTTTAAGTGTCTAATTGACATGCATAGCCAATGGCTCCAGTTTTTTAGTTAAATCTATTGCAAATTAAAGTATCTTAATTGAATGTCGAAAATCTATTAATATTTTAGGTTGCTGCAATGCGACAAGATCACGTGCAACTAAAAACGGCTGATTGCATACAGCAGCAACAGAGGATGGCTACTGCGGCATCGATGAAACTGTCAACTGACGAATTCACTGCAGAAAAAGTAGCCTTAGCCAAACAGGAAGAAAAAACCATGTTTGCCCAAGGCATGGTTCAAGCAGAGAAAAATATTTCGTCTTCGTCTTCAGCCAAAATGACATTCTCGTCAAAAGGTAACTGTTTGATAATCCGTTTTAATTGTTAAAATGAATTTAATTATGGATTTAAACTCTTACAGAGAATCGCCACCATTTTAATGAAACGCATTAACTGTTTTAAGAATGTAACTTAAAAACAAGTTGGTTTGTTACAGAATCTGTCACTAACACCTCAAAAAGAAATTCGCCAAACAGGGCCTTTGGCTAGTTCTAATTCAAACTTATATAAGCAAAAACTAATAATTTTCTTTAATCTTCTTTTGCAGATTTAATAATTAATTTTTATCGTTTGCTAATTTTTTGAACTTAAAAGAATAGGGATGAATTTTTTTAATCAATATCTTTTTGTAGTCACAAGTTTACATTTCAAAAAATAAATTAGTAAAATTGTTGCTTTTATTTCGAAATTGGAATGTAGCCTAAACTGATTTTTTGCTTCAAAATGACGTATCCCACTTGTTTGTGAGACTTGCGGTTCGTTCTGTGAAAGTGGGTGACGGACAGACAGACAGACGGACCGAACGATTATAAAACCTTCCACTTTTTACGTTATAAACGTAGTGTGGAAGCTAAAATTAAGTTTAACAATTTATTTTATTGTTGTAGGAGTCAGTAAGTCTTCTTTAACAAGCCAAAACCTTCATCAAATTGATTTCGGGAACATTTCAACATTAGGAATGTCTTTTGGTAGCATTACAAACGGAATCGAATCATTCGGGTTTAACGGGACACAGAACATGCTAAAAGACCAAGGGCTAGAGGAAGATGTTCATATTCTCAGCAGTGATACACACTCTAGTACAGAAGTAGAAAATGCTAAACACCGTTTCGAGGCGAGAATGTACAAATGCGTTGAAAAACTCAAAACCGCTACTTCCGAGGACTCTATCAATTTATTATCTACGATGAGTGAATTGGTGAAAAAAGCTTGGGCCATCCCTAGCCACGGACACGATCTTGGAATAAGTCTCTGTAACATTCTGAGAGCGCAAGGAGGGCTCAAAATTATTGTGGACAACTGCAACTCGGAGAATGCGGACGTCCAGTTCTGCAGCGCGGAACTTCTTGAACAATGCCTCTCCACCGAAAACCGAACTTACGTTGTTGAGAATGGACTGGAAAGAGTTGTGAAAGTTGCTGTTACTTGCAGCCAGAAAAGTCAAGACAAGTATTCGCGAGTGGGCACTGGGATTCTGGAGCACCTCTTTAAGCACTCGGAAAGAACTTGCAGCGATGTCATCCGCCTAGGAGGCCTGATAGCCATCGTTTATAAATGCAGGTCGTACGATGTGGACACGCTCCGGCACTGTGCCACGGCCCTGGCCAACCTTTCTCTGTACGGAGGGCACGAGAATCAAGAAGCCATGATCAGGCAGAAAGTGCCAGTTTGGCTGTTCACTTTGGCGTTCAACAACGACGACAACATCAAATACTACGCCTGCCTCGCCATCTCCGTGCTCGTGGCCAACAAGGAAATCGAGGCTGCTGTGATAGAGTCTGGGACTTTGAACCTCGTCGAGCCGTTTGTGACCAACCACAGTCCGGAAGAATTTGCCAAAAGTCATGTCGGGCATGTTCACGGACAATCCAAAAATTGGCTACAAAGACTTGTGAGTGTTTTAGAAAGCAAGAGGGAAGAAGCCAGAAGCCTTGCTGCATTCCACTTTGCCATGGAAGCTGGGATAAAGAAACGGCAAGGAAATACCCAGGTAAATAGACGTAGATATAGATATTAATTTATTTGTTTACAAAATAGTTTTTTTTAATATACATTTATTAAAAGGTTTTGTTGAAAATTTTGATGCGAGATTGTACCAGAATCTTAGATTTTTCCAGCTGTCACTACTATTTTTAGCAGGGATTTACCAATTTTGTGGTAAAGCCATGACTTTGGTGTGCCGCAAAAGTGGTAAATCAATGCTCCAAATAGTAGTGGCAGATAGAAAGTTAAAGGATTGTGCAACCTTTCGCAAAAATTTGTCATTGTGTACTATAATTATATATATATTTTTAATACAATGCAGATCTTTCAAGAGGTGGAGGCAGTCAGAGCATTGCGTAAAGTGGCCAGCTCCCCAAATGCTATAGCCTCGAGGTTTGCAGCCCAAGCTCTGCAGCTCATTGGAGAAGAGCTACCTCATAAATTATCTCAGCAAGTCCCCCTGTGGACTGAAGTAGATGTGTCGGAATGGGTCAAACAGGTAAGGTCATATTTTGAATTTAAGGTATCCGATCACCTTTTTTTCAACAAAAATTGACTAAATATCAAACCTTTGTTTTTTGAATTTTAATGTAAAATAAACGTTTAGCTTTCTAAATCTGTTTCATTTTAGTTTCTAGTTTTCAATAGAACCGAAGTTAAAGCACTTTAAAGTTTTTTGCATTTTTTAAAAACGCATTACGCAAAACATAAAAAAAACTGAAGTTCTTTATTATCAATTACTTCCAAATTTTTACAGTAGTTTTGTAACAGCATGAAGAAGGTTTTAAACTAGAATCGTGTAAAACTATTAAGAATTGGACATTTTAAAACCATTTATTTGCTTTTTACTCTCTTGTTTCTATGTGTTTTCGATATAATGCTACACATTTTTGCCAATAAAAAAATGTGGGTACTGATATCTTAATGATTTTAGTTCATGACCAATATTAATGTTTGTTTTAAGCATATTTAAATTTCAACGATGGAAAAAATTAAACATTTGTAAAGATATTATGTTTTGCGTAAGCGTGATTTTTGAAGCTTATTTTACTATAATTTTCCACAAATACTGAAAAAAAATTGTTTTTTTTATGATTTACTTGATTGAAACTATTTTTATATTCATAACTAATAATAAAATCGCTCAACGTCATGGTTTGAATAGAATTTTCAGAAACTTGCTGGCAAAGGTGATCGGCCACATTAAGGTATTATATTTATGAAAACTATATTTTTATTCATCCAAAAGAAAAACCTCGCTACTTTTATTTCTTATTATTAACCACTTACACCCTACCATACCTCCTTGAAAATGAAAACGTGGTGAAGCTAGTTTCGCCCTCTATTTCTCGATCAAATGATATTTCCGGACTGGAGTGTTCAGTAGTAACGCGCCAATGAATAAGATTAAAACTAACTTTACTTAAAAATTGGCCGGTTAGTTTTTTTAACCCTCTAATGCATGAATTTTTATTTTCATCCCCAAAAATATATATATCTTTAATACTCACACATTATGGGAAAAATACGAAAAAAATTTAACTGCATTAGAATTTAAATATTTTCAATTTTTAAATTTTTTTCCATATGACAAAAACTAACTGCAAATTTCCAATTTTGATGATAATGACTAGAAAGCTACTAAAAATATTTAATAATAACCCTTTTTAACTATGATTAATTTTTCAAAACAATTTATTAGTATTTAGAACTAATATTATTATTCTTTGAATACTGCCAAAAACGTAATTTCACAAAAGTTAATAACCTCACTCTTTAATTTTGAATACACTTTTACTACTGTCATCTATGAGGATTATTAGTAACTAAGACTTTAAAATGAAATGTAATAGATGAAAAAAACACAGATTTGTCTAGGAGGAGCTCTAATTTAATAGAATAAAGTGGATTATGTTACTTGTTACCAAACGGTAACAGTATGCATTAGCGGGTTAACGGTAATAAGATTAACTTTAAGCTAATAAAGATAAATGTAAAATTAAAAATAAATTATGTATATTGATCATGCGCACATGTTTATATAATTTTCAGGGATAAAAAAAAACACTTTTATGGCCGTTTTCTGAAAAAATATACGATCGTTAAGTGAAGTAATAAAATATATTTTATTATGAGTTTTCCATACACTGTAAATAATTTTGGTGTGTCTTTACACCAAAAATGGTGGCAACAGAGTAGCCACCAAAAGGGGTGTAAGGGAACACCACCAGTAAATCGGTGTATTGAAACTCCGATAATTGACTGGTGTGTAGAAACACCACATTTGGTGGCTACTTTGTTGCCACCATTTTTGGTGTGATAAAACACCACCAGTATTTGGTGTACTTAAACACCTAACGACCTAACAAGGTGTTCTGGTACTAATTTTTTAATCAAAAGGAAAAATAGTTATTTTTTAAAAACACTTTTTGGTGTTAACTGATTTCTTACAAATCCTGAACATTTGTAATGCTAAAAAAATAGCCTATTTTGCAACTTGAGTTGATCAACGAGGATACCTTTATCCTTACTACAAAAGATAAAATGAAAATGTTCATGTATTATACAAAAACCTAACTCAAACAAAATTAATGATCAGGAATATTTAACGTGAATTAAAGATATCAATAGGGTGGCCAGATATTGTTTAATTTGTTGCTCAACTATTTATTTAGCTATAAAATTGCGCAATTAACCTCAGTTTAACTATTTTATAGTTTTTTCAAACAAAACGTAAATAATATATCATTTATGAAAGTATAATGATGATTTCATAATCGAAAAGACTGAATCACTGAAACAATTGAGATATCAATGAGCTAAATGACTTATGGAAAAATACTGTAATTATACTTATCATTTTAATTTCTTTTAATCATATATACTAGCACAAATATATAAACACAACCCTAATCTTCTCGTTACAACCAGAATTGCTAATATTGAAGTTTTAATTACATTATTCAGCAGTAATTCAGTTATCTATATATATAATAAATATAATTGTTCCGCTTACTTTGCATTTTCAGCAAAAACTAACATGATTTATCATCATCAAAATCAAACTCATGCTTTTATTTAGGGCTAACTGAGTGTAAACACACAGACAATCATTCAAAAGTAAAAATTGCACGCTGAAATAAGTTTTCTATCTAGCAATTTTGAAAGTAAGACTCAAACCATGCACATCACGAATAAATTATCAAATCACAGCTCTAATTTTCATGTTACAACCATAGAATTGCTAGATTGTATCGTTCTTTAACACCGAATTTGGTGCTTCGTTTTTAAAATGTCGTTGAAGGGCTACAAGTAAACCATTCTTGGTGTACGTTAACTCCAATTTTTTTAAAAGTTTAAATAAAAACCATTTTGAGTGAATGATAACACCTTATTTGGTGCTGACACCACAAGTCGTGTATATTTACACCTTATTTAACATTTCATAAACCCAAAACAAGTGTAATAATACTCCCTTGTTTTTACAGTGTAGCTAGCGTTTTTACTTTAGTGGTGAGAAACCTAATAGATCACTTAAAATCTTTAAGTTATTTTAAGTTTTAATTTAACAGCTAAAAAACCCATAAAAAATTGATATCCTAATACGATTTCATTTTCATGAATGAAAGGTATTGCAGCTTCATTGGAGGGAAAAAAAATGAATGAAAGGTGGGAGTAAATTTACTACAAAGTAACTCAGGATGTAAAAATAAAATTTACATTTAAAATGAGATGAGTGATAAATGCATTTAGTTAAAATGCCTATAAACCTTTTTGCATAATTTATGCCAGCTGCTAAGTGCAATTTAAAACATTAATTTAATAGCAATTGCATTTGAGTTTTTCTTCCTTCGTCGTTTTACCGGATCTTGACTTAAATAGGTACTCAGCGCACCCCGAGCAATTTAGGCTCCATTTGGGTATCACAAAAGGTTTTATTGTTATTCTTCCGTCTCTGATGTCTCATGACGTAACCTTGAGGCTTTGTTAAAAGGAAAACTGTGTTATGTGTGCGGCTACGGATATTACGACTTAAGTGGGCATTTTTCTACAGAGGTCTGGTCTTAACGAAGATTTACGAGCTGCGTATAAAAAGTCTTCAATGAGATATTGAGGTTTTGGTCTTTCAACCCGCCGGTCGTTGTTAGCACGGGTTAATATAGAAATTGCTCTTTGACATACACGTGGGGAAACTTAATTTTTGTATGTGAGAGCTGAGAATACAACATTCTCAATACACTCTAAAAAAACAGGATTTTGCTGTTTAAACCGGCAAATGAATGTCCAGTTGACCAGTTTCTGTTTAAAATTGTATAAAGTATACCGAAGACCCAGAACCTATGTTAGGAGTGTGCAATTGCAAAAAAAATGTGTCTTCACACTGGACCACCCACTTGGTTGGAAGACATATATATTCAGGTTTGTGTGCTTGGTCAGAGACTTGCTTATAAACTTTCGTCAAGTAAGACAGACACAACACACACAACCATAAGTGACAGATGCTGCCATATATTGCCACCTCCGCAATTTAGACATGTCCCTGAAGGGGACCCACCCAGTAAAAATAGTCTTTGGGCGCACATGCACAGAAAAATTTGAAACGACGATTTGTTTAATATTGATCTGTGTTTTTAAATTTGACAAAAGGTGAATAGCTTCGTGGGGGGGGTAGTTGAATCAAATCCTTGCTAAAGCTAAATGATCCTAAGTTCATTCAATATTACAATTCTACTAAGATAGTTATTGGCTACAGGACTCTAATTTTGAACTACGTCCAAGAAACGATTCTTACGGGGGCTTAGGATTTGCTAAACGACGCTGTATTCCAATAAGACAAGATTTTTTAAAATAAAATTTTAACTAACTACTTAGAGATATAAATTAAACTGAGTAAGTTAAAAGTCATTAATTGGCTACAAAGAATACCGAAATCGAAATAGGTTGACAAAAGACCTTCCTTGAATTACTATTTATTTGACTTTTGGATTGGATCAGTCTTCTTAGGAGTCCAAATTTGTTCTGATGAATATTTTTCTTTTGATTATGAAAATTAAACAGCAGCATTTCCCACACTCCGCTAACGCCATTCACTCTCCCTTTCAGATTGGTTTCGATTCTTACAAAAGTGAATTCAAAAACAGTCGAGTGGATGGTGATCTGTTACTACAGTTGACAGAAGACATGCTGAAAGAAGACATTGGTATAAGCAACGGAATCTTGAGGAAAAGGTAAGCCTTGCAGTATTTTAACTTCATTCCAGTCCAAATATTAAGAACTATCTTGGAACAAAATACAAGGGAGAGAAATACAAATATGATTTCGATTAGGGAATTTTTTAAAGACATCTCTGTATGTTGCAGAAAGTGGAGGTTGATATCATTGACTTTGGGTCGCTAATTAACTAAGATTTCGCAAAATGAAAAAAAGTCCTAGATTTAGAAGGTTCTGAATATTCAAATACGATTTTAACACTTTGCAGACCGGTTCTTAGCGCATACCGACCGGCCGTCGATTAATCGACTTTTGATCTTACTTTCTGTTAGATTTGGTTAGGTTATAAACCGTGTTCAGTCTACGCCTGACCGATCTGCCTCAAGTCAAGTTGCCCAGTACTGAGGATCGCTCCAGACCAGAAGCGTACAGTGGATTAGATCGGTCGGATCGAGTCAGGAGGGATCAAAGTGGCCGAGTTTAGATTAGTTTGAATTATCGTCGCACTAGAGCTACACGATCAGGGCTATTAGAAAACTGAGCCGATGTTTCGGACGATCGGCAGCTGAGCGGGCGGTGAAAGGGCATAGTATGTTCGAACCGCTACCAGTGGGTAAAGTGTTAAGAATAAAAACAAAATGCTGAACTTTCTTATTAAGACACGAAACTTTTCCATGTCCGCGAGACCCAATCAAACAGAGCCTAAAGAAGGACAGGTAGTGAATATAAAACTGATTTGGGCAGCCTTTATTATAAATAAACACAGATAACTGACATTTTTATAATCATTCATAGGTTTCTAAGAGAACTCAGTCAACTGAAGAGAATGGCAGACTACACGTCGTGCGACTCTACCTACTTGAACCAAGTCCTTCAGGGCTTGGGCCAAGAGTTCTCCCAGTACACCTATCAAATGCTGCACTCCGGAATACAGAAGGACACCCTGAAATACATATCCGATGACCACCTATTCCAAGATTGCGGCATTGACAACAGTATACACAGGCTCAGGATAGCGCATGCTATCAGAGGTATCTTGTTGCTAACTAAACAATGCTAATTTTAATATATTTGTAGATGATTTTTTTTAAAATCATTTTATTGAACTTCTATAGACAACCCTGTGTGTCAGTATACGAGACATATAATTATTTAGTTGCTTGTTGCTTTCAAAATAGAAATAAAATTTTAAAACTTTTACTTTTTGGTGATTCTTTCCTAAGTTATTTTAAGAATAAAGTAATTTTTTTATCTGCTAAAATTTTAATGTATTGGTTATACATATATAGGCGGTAAAATTAAAATAAAGAAAACTGGCACATTTCTGTTTTAAAAGAATATCCTAAGCAAATGGGGTTACTCTTACTTATACTTTTCTCTTTTACAAGCGCAGCTCCCTATACCTATTTCGGAAACAAATTTTGGCATATTTTTTCAAATCTTTAATAACACTGGCTAGGCAGGGAGGCTAATAAGCAACCAACTAGCTAAATTTAAAAGTAATAGTATATAGGTCACAGGAAGCAAGTTTTTACACTTCGACTAAATTTGCAACCAGGGCCGTAACTTATGGGGGGAAGGGAGGGGGAGGGGGGGGGCCTCCCTCCCCCCCCAATAATTTTACAAAAGGTGCCATTTTGTAATACGTAATTTATTTTTTTTATTTTCCCTCAATAGCTTTTCATTTGGGTATTTTCGCCCAAAATGGCACCATGTGAATGGCGCCCTGCCTAAGCTTTTATATTAAACAACAGAAGCTTAAACTGGTATAAAGAACATACTGGTATTTTTTTAAAAAAATAACGGACCCCCCTCCTAAAAATAAGCTTTGTCCTCTCTCAACAGACGACTCAAAACTTTTCGCTCGCTCACTCTCTGCGGGGGGTCGGGGTCCAATTATGTCCCCTTATTTTATAACCCCCTTTAGCTGGTCAAGCAAGCATTCTGAGTATGATTTGCAACTTTTCACATAAATAAAAAAAAACTCCATGGACGTGATATTTCACAAGTATATAAATAAAAGATAAAGATAGCTGCTTTTTTTATATTTTATAACATAATTAAAGCATTACAATCTTCATTAATTTTTGCAATATTTTATAATTTTGTTTATTTTTTTAAAGGCTTGGCCCAACAAAGCGAAGATGCCGAAGAGGAAGATGATAAACAAAAGAGCCTTGATGTCTTTGTAAGCTACAGAAGATCGAACGGTTCACAGTTGGCCAGGTAAGAAAAATTATAATAACAATATTTAGCTTTTCCCCATAACTTTGTAGATGCTTATGTATAAAATTACAGAAGTCTAGTGAAATTAAACTTTATGGGCAAATTATTTTTATTGATCTCTGAATGATTTAACATTTGTTGTCAAATTTGAATCCAATCCTAGTTGTTAAAACAAATGTTTCTAAATTTTGAAATCGATCGAAATTATAGGAAGCTAATCATCAGCATGATATATTTGGATTTTAACAAGAAATATTATTTTAATCTGATATATTTAGTTTCAATTTTAAAAATGAATAAAAAATTAATCTCTTAAATTAAGTGCTAAATTGCACTTCTCAACAATTTTTTTTTAGGTTTTTATCCTTTTCAAGGGCGCAAGCGATAAAGTTGCCAAAAATGTACAACCGCCACCAAACAGAATGTCCCCAATAGTAACTTGTACCAGTGTATACTGTAGTTCTTTATGGATACTATGTTTTGGCATCAAAAATTTCTATTTATCGCCAAAGATTCGGTTTGGCGAGATTATGACAATAGAAAAAGAACCAAAAGTTGTAGAAAAGTAACATATCGTCTAATAGTTATGTTTTCTACTTAAAAAAGCCTTCTCATTTTTAAATACTGAATGCATGAGCTATCACTAGTTTAAAAAATGTAATAAATTTTATTTAATTTTTAGCTTACTGAAAGTTCACCTGCAACTCAGAGGGTTCAGTGTCTTCATCGACGTTGAAAGGCTGGAAGCAGGGAAATTCGACAACAATTTACTGAACAGTATCCGTCAAGCCAAACATTTCCTGCTAGTTCTGACGCCCAATGCTTTGGAAAGGTGCATGAACGATACAGAATGCAAGGATTGGGTTCATAAGGTAGGAGAAAAGTTTAGAAAAGAACTTGGTTAAATATTGAATTCGTATGAATTTCAACAGATTGTTTAAATCAATAAGGGTAGGTTTTATGATTTTAACCAATTACAGAGAATTTTAAGCTTTATCACTTTTTTAGAGAAAGTTATACATAGTTCTTCATAACATGAACCATTAACGGCCCATTTGGAATACCATTGACATTTGTCTTCACAGAATATAAAAATGTTAACTTTAAGTTCTTAAATTAGTTTTTCATAAAACTTAATTTGTCTTCCACTAATGTGCACCATTTTTTTTTATCAGAATCATTTGGGAATCAAAATCAAAATATGTTTTTAAGCTATATTTTGTAATTGTTCTCAATTAAAGGTTAAGAAAGAGCCTACTGTACTAATACTGATGTTAAGAAGAGCCTACTGTAATTTACTGATGAACCAGATATACACATTTTTCTGCATACTTTGAAGCAAACAATATATATTTCTTTTACTATGTCAACTAAGGCTTTTAATTATTGCAGGAAATTGTGGAAGCACTACAAAGTCAATGCAATATCATTCCAATATTAGACAATTTTCAATGGCCAGAACCAGAAACCTTACCAGAAGATATGAGAGCTATCTGCTACTTCAATGGTGTCAGGTAAATATAGTATTCATTGAAAAATAGCAAAAGATGAGGAAGAAAATCAATTATTTCCAATGGCCCTAATAATGGGCTAACAAAATTGATCACAATCCAATGCTGATAAATAAATTCATTAATTTTGGTAAAATTTCTAGACTAGTCAGGATCAAAGGGAAAAATTCTCTCTATTTAGGCCCTAATAATTACGTTAATAGATTAAGCGCAACTCAATGCTGATAAATTCAACAATTTCATTACATTTTGTATAATACAATAGAGATCAGTGAAAAAATTTAATTATCACTTAGGCCCGAATAAAATAATAAATTAATCACAATCCAATACTGATAAAAAAAAATTCATTTAAATGAATTACCTCCACTTAGGCCCATATAATATGTTCATAAATTAATCACAATCCGATTCCGATACATAAATTCATTAATTTCTTTAAAATTTGTATCAACCAGCAATTTATCATCACCTTATATCTTCCCCAGGTGGATTCACGACTACCAAGACGCATGCGTGGACAAACTGGAGCGATTCATGAGGGGAGAAATGAACGCTAAAAACGACTGCCCGCTCGGCCGATTCTCCAGCCTCCATGGGGCAGGACCTCCTGGAACCCCTGGTGCTGGCAACAGGGGCAACCCGGTCTACCAGCGAAGTGCCAGCAACGAAAGCAATAAAGGAAGCTCGTGTTCAGACAAGGAGATCAGCAATGGCAATAGGATTAACGAGGTGTCGCATTGCTGATGAGTTTACAGAGATCACGGCCTACTCAAATACGAAGGCCAAAGAAGCTCTCCTAAACAGGCTAGGGGACGGAATTTTTGACGTCATAGTTCCGAGTGACGTTGTTCCGAAAGTGTAGATAACCGGTCTCGAAACCTGTTCGGAAACACTCGTTCACGGCTGACCACATTTTTAGGGTTCCGAATGCATCCGAACTAGTTTCTCAATCTTCGGCACTCGGAAAAGTGACGTCAAAAATTCCGTCTAGCTCATGTTTGGGCTTCTCCGGCCTTGTTATTGAAGTTGGCCGTGCAGAGATTTGTGGATGCTGACAATAATGATGAGACTTGTAACTGTGCTGACAATAATGATGAGTTTGTGGAGACTTGTGACTGTGAAGATGATGACGAAGATCAAAATAATAGCAACATGCAGACTTGATCTAGCGATGAATGGAATGGTATAATTTGACGAGAGGATGCAATGTTGTAAAAGAAGTTTTGTTTACAATAAAAGTCAATTTTTAATTAAATAGTGATTGGTTTCATTTTTAAGCAACATAACAATCATAAATTATCGATTTAAACCACACAAACATAAGTAAAACCTAAACTGCAAAGAATAAAGAATTTGCAATAAAAATAGAATTCATAACTGTAGTACGAGACAATTATGCTCAAACTGTGACCCAAGAAATTCCTAGTGCTGGCAACAGGGGCAACCCGGTCTACCAGCGAAGTGCCAGCAACGAAAGCAATAAGGGAAGCTCGTGTTCAGACAAGGAGATCAGCAATGGTAATAGGATTAACGAGGTGTCGCATTGCTGATGAATCGACAGATTTGTGGATGCTGACAATAATGATGAGACTCGTAACTGTGCTGACAATAATGATGAATTTGTGGAGACTTGTGACTGTGAAGATGATGATGAAGATCAAAATATTTGCAACATGCAGACTTGATATGGTGATGAATGGAATGGTATAACTTGACGAGAGGATGCAATGTTGTAAAAGAAGTTTTGTTTACAATAAAAGTCAATTTTTAATTAAATAGCGATTGGTTTCATTTTTAAGCAACACAACAAGCATAAATAATAGATTTCAACCACACAAACATAAATAAAACTTAAACTATAAAGAATAGAGAATTTGCAATAAAAATAGAATTCATATCTGTAGTATGAGACAATTATGCTCAAACTGTAACCCAAGAAATTCCTAGTACTGGCAACAGGGGCAACCCGGTCTACCAACGAAGTACCAGCAACGAAAACAAATGGAAGTTTGTGTTCAGACAAGGAGATCAGCAATAGTAACAGGATTAGCGAAGTGTCGTATTGCTGAAGAAGTCAGGAATTTGTGGATGCTGATAATACTGGTGAATTTAGCTGTGCTGATAATGATGATAAGTTATGGAGACTTGTAACTGTTGACGTGATGACGAAGATCAAAATCATTGCAACATGCAGACTTGATATAGTAATAAATTGGATGTGTTTTAATAATGGAAATGTAAAAACTTGACAAAAGCATGCAGTGTTGTAAAAGTTTTTTTGTTTACTATAAAAGTCAATTTTTAATTAAAATAGTGGTTGGTCTTGTGTTTAAGCATCAGAACAAACCTAAATAAACCATCAATTCAAACCACACAAACATAAGTAAAACTTCAAATTAAACTACACAAAGCTTCAATTTTGTACAATTAACAAAATCAAATTCATATCTATAGTATCAGACAATTATGCTTAAATTGTGAACCCAGAAATCCCTGGCTCTGACAACAGGTGCAACCCAGTCAGGCTACCAGCAATGAAAGCAATAAAGGATATTCGTTCTCAAATAAGGAGATTAGTAACGCAAGTAGGATTAACAAGGTGCTGCATTGATGGAAATGTGGGGATGCTGAAATTAATGCTGAGCTTGTGGAGACTAGCGACTGTGGAGATGATGACAAGGATCAAAATCATTGCAACATGCAGACTTGATATAGTATTAAATTGGATGTGTTCCGAATCCAAAAGGTTTTTTTTACAATAAAAGTCAATTTTTATTTAAAATAAGTGATTAGTCTTGCTTTGATGTCAAACAACAAACATAAATTATCCTCAAACCACACTACCATAAGTGAAACTTAGGCTACGGAGCAACCTATTTTTAAAATAAAATATCTATATATCAGACAATTATGCTCAAATTGTGACACCAGTGGTAAGTGCTGGCAACAGAGCAACTGGTTCCGACAAGGAGATCAGTAATGGTAACACGATTAACGAGGTGTCAGTGCTGACAAATTCACAAGAGATTTGTGGATGCTGACAATAATGATGAGTTTAACTCTGAAGATTATGACAAAGATCAAAATAATTGCAACATGCAGACTTGATATTATAGTAATAAATTGGATAATGCATAATGGAACTGTAAAATTAGACGAGAGGATGCAGTGTTGTAAAAGAAGCTTTTTGTTTACAATAAAATCCAATTCTTAATTAAGAATTGATTTTAATTCAGATTCTTTTAAAGAAAAACAGGCTAAATAGCGCTGGATCCCCTATCATGACCATTAACCAATTTCATTTAATAAGAAAGCCATAAAACAATCAGAAGTTCTGTTTATCGAATTATCTACAAAATATGCATCATGTTTATTTTTAAGGATAACTATTTTGTAGGTTATGATATTGAGAGTGTGAAAGATTTCCACAAGGAAGGTATAAACCAATTATAAATTCTCGATTTCAATAGTTATCTTAAGACGAATATGAGTTCAATACTGAATAATTAGTTCTAAGTTTAATTCATGAATTAAACACCGTTTAAAAACAATTTAAATTTATTGAATATACACTTTTTACAAACATATGGATCATTTAATAAATTGTCTTACTCATCATCCACAACTTTAAGGCAGTGTGTAACAAATTCTGAAAATATTGGCTCTTTCATGGCTTCTTCAATATCCGTATTTGGATTCTTTGAGCTATTCAGATGCTCCAGCATTCGGCGTAAATGTTGATTTTCAAGATCCCCTCGAACTTCTACATCTAGACCTACATTAAAAAAAAAACTTCATAGACTTTTTCTCGATAATATTTTTTAGAATTTATACAAATGTATTTCTTCACACGAAATATTATAAAAATTGCTATAGACTGAAATTTCGAAAAGCAATAGAGCACCTCTAAAGCAATATTATACAAGTTAGATATATTAAATGGATTTTACATCTCTGGTACATATGATTATTAGTATAAAGTATGTATTGAGTTAATTGTTAACACATTTTAAATTGGCAATATTTAAATCAAGTTTATGTTTTCAAGAAATTCATTAATTATTATTAGTATTACTTTAAAAATGCATATTTTACTAGCTTTTATTTTATTTAAACACGCAATTTACAAATAAAACAAATAAAAGAGGGGAGACTTAAGATCCTCATTATAAAAAGTAGTGCATTTTTTTAAACTTTTCTCTCTTAAATTTCCGTTAGAAAAAGCCATGAATTATATTAAGCTGATTTTAACGAAAAAAGTTAAATTGTTAGTACACTGCGATCCAAAAGTTTAGACAATTACGTTTTTTAGCTGTAAAATTTAGATTTGTGAAATTAGAATATCAAAACATCCCTATATATATTAAATACGTATTTTGAAATGCTATAATTGAAACATAATTGCTTGATTTGCTATAACAATTTTTAGTTTCATAAAATAAAATTTTGTATGGTCCCAAAAGTTTAGACACAAATACGAGATTATGCTAATTTAAAGTACATAATGACCTAATTTTACATTTTTATTGATGAATCATATATTTTTTATGTGATAAATTTAAAAAAAAACGATATCCGGGGAACTAAGCAGATTTTATAACGATATTGGTTCAATTTCACACCAAACAGACAATTAAGCCATATTAAATCTTTATTCAAATCCCATTTGCTTCAAATTTGCAATTTAACATATCTAAATACAAACCGAATGAATACCTGTCCATCACCTTAAAGTTTTTAAACGAATTCATGGATTTAGAGACATGCATTGGCCAATTTTCTTGATGAAAAATTCAATTTTTCCCATATAAAATCACAAAATAGCAACATATCATTCTATTTTGCACTTTAGTACAATGCAGAGATAGTCACTTCTTCAAAAACGACAAAAAAAGTAGGACATTTTAACGCAAGTTCACTCCACACAATTACGAAAGTTCCTTCTTCATACTAAAATTTGAAGTTTCTTGAGAAAAACCGGTTTCTTTGAACCGGTTACAAATTAACCGGTCTCTTTAGTGCTGTTTAAACACGTTCGGTTTAACCGAATATTGAAAAATATGCTTTTGAATACACCGGTTTTTCCCCTCAAAAACTCTAGCATCAAGGTGGTAGTTAGTAATGGTGTAGAGTTAATTTACTTTGGAATAGCCGAATTGTTTTGGCGTTTTTGAAGAGGTGACTATCTCTGCATTGTACTAAAGTGCAAAAAAGAATAATCGGTTGCTATTTTGTGATTTTATAGGGAAAATACTGCACTTTTCATCAAAAAATCGATCAATGAACGTCCATAAGTCTACGAATTCGTGGCAAAACTTTAAGGTTATGGGCTGGTATTCATTCGGTTAGTATTTAGATATGTTAAATTGCAAATTTGAAGCAAATATGATTTGAATAAAGATTTAAAGTGACTATATTGTCTTTTTGGTGTAAAATTGTACTAATATCGTTATTAAATTTTTTTAGTTCACCGGATATCGTATTTCTTTAATTTATCATATAAAAAATATATGATTCATCAATAAAAATGTAAAATTAGGTCATTATGTACTTTAAATTAGCATAATCTCGTATTTGTGTCTAAACTTTTGGGACCATACAAAATTTTATTTTATGAAAAAAAATTTTGTTATAGCAAATCAAGCTATTATATTTCAATTATAGCATTTCAAAATACTTCTTTAATATATATAGGGATGTTTTCAAATTCTACTATCCCAATTCTAAATTTTACAGCTAAAAAACGTCATTGTCTAAACATTTGGATCGCAGTGTATAAGTCAGGGCCTGTTCTTCCATAAGGACCATTAGGCCTAGGCCTAGGACCTCCAAATATTTGGGGCCCTAAATTTTAGTTTATATTATGCTAAATGATGTAGATCCCCAAAATATTAGTAAACTAAAAATAGTTCTGATACTCCACTTTGTGTTTCGCTCAATTTTGACCTAACCCGATTGTTTTGATCGATGTTTATAAGGAAGCCTATAAAATTGTAGCAAAAATTTGATACATCGGTCTATAGCATCATCTTTACTGGAAATCATACACAAAATTTACCTAAAGCAAAACAGATTGTGCCTATAGTCCAAGATTTCCTAGAACAGGCCCTGGTATAAGTATAATAGTATAAAATATAAATAATAATTAAGAGCTAAAATTAATAATTTACAATCAAATTAGAAATCAATTCCAAGTTCCATTATTATGTTATAAAAAGAATTAACTATTGCACATAACAGAGCATATTTCTTAAGATTTTGTCCTCATTAATTTCATTGCCTAATCTTTACTATGCATATTAATAACTTTTTCATAAAAATTTGGGATCATGGGAAAAAACATCCACCTCATAGTAATTTATAAATTTTGCTGTGGTTGAGTTATAAAACTTGCATTTTTACATAATCTGTACTGTACACATAATGCTAGTTTTTCAATAATATAAAACAACTGCTAACTCTAGGCCTTACATTTTTAAAGCTTCATTCAAATCTAACATTTGCAGAACAAAATGAATGAACTATAATTTAATAATCTACATTGTGGACGTCAAATGTATTGAATTACAATTCTACTTTTAAAATATAAAAAAAAACTTTAGAAAATAAAAAAGTAATTTAAGGAGGCTCTTAACATTGGATTTCAATGTAATGTAACAAGAAAAAAAACCTTCGATTTCTTACCCAGTAGATTTAGTTTTTCTGTTCCGACTGTGTCCTCAGTTTCAAACTCAATGACTGGTTCTGAATCTATAAAAATTGAATAAAGATAAATTTACAATTAAAAAAAAGCATGGTAATGTAAGTTACACTCATTTTTTTTTTTTAAATTAGCTACTACTTAAAGTTTGAGATATGGTTGGTAATTGTATAAGTCATTACTATTGAAAAGCTCAATGAACCAAGTAATGCAACAACTTAATTTGTGTAATTATCACTATCATTTAGAAAATTAGCTTACATGACGAAAGAATACTTTATCTAAAAATGATTATCAGAACTTTGATAAATAATAGTACACCCAGGATCGACAAGTACATTTGAAGAACTTAGTGGAAGAACCTGCTATGTGACATTTTTTTAAAAAGTATTTTTGGGTAAATGAATATATAAATTTTATTCTTTGATGATAACACCTTTTCTAAAAACATTTAGTTAAGTATAATTTTACAATTTTTAAGTTTCGTTTTAGTGTATCCAAGTGCAAAATAAAAACTCGTTTTCATCACATAGCATGTATACCATTAAGCAGGAGATTAATGGAAGGAACAGCAAGTAACTATTGCAACGATTCAATAATAATACCACATATACAGGACCGAAAAGTTGTCTTTTCCAAAAAAAATATGGATAGTCAATTTGTAAGCTTGGTTTTATGAGAAAACTAAAAAGAAAAAAATTAAGGTCAAATAAATGTTTAAAAAAGTGTGTTTTTATTATATTCTAATTTATAAAGGAATGTCACCCTAAATATATGAACTACAAAAAAAAATTACCATTAGAAGGCTTTTCTTCAACTGGTTCAGGCTTCACACAATTGGTAGTTTCCTTGTGAGTTTTGAAGCAGACTACTGAGCAACTAAAAAAGAAAAATAAATTTGAGACAATTGGTAACTAAGTATCAATCAATATCAACATAAGGCTCCTCAAATGTATGAACTTTATAAAGCAGATTTTTAAGCTATTCATGAGTTAAATATCGAGAATAAGTTATCAATTCATATTTGGTGCAAAGTTATTCTAGGTTAACTAATGTTATAAGGTTTTATTTGTGTTGTCAAGTTGTGATAATACAAAACAAATTACTTGTGGATAAATCAGCAATCGCAGGTGATTAAAAAAATAATGCTAACACTACTTCAAATATTTTCTTCAAACAAATTTTACATTATACTAGTGATTTAGTTGAACAATTAATATTATCTCTAGAAAATAAATAAAATCTTTTTATTGCTAAAAATATAAATATCCTTTCAAAGCACATTCCGATTTGTGTTTGTCATGCTACACATAAAAAATATTTTTTTTATACGTCACGCAAAATGTTGATTTTTTTTACCCCTCCCTCCCCCTATATCACGCTGGGTCACGTTTGATCGAACCCCTCCCCCTAAAATTACGTCACGTTGTTGCACCCCCTTTCGCTTAAGGAAAAGTTACTTATGATATTTCCCTTTGTTTCTGAAATTTGAAAAAAATGCATATTTTTATACTTTTTTTTTTATTATCCCAAGTGTATATACACAAATCCATGGACACACAAAACAGGAACACAACAATTAAACAATATCAAACAAGTTGAAAACATTAAGAAAGTCCAGAACTTGTAGCGGGTTGGCAGAGAACAGTTCCTTCTTTGACACACCCATGCAATCAAGAAGATGTTCGGGTGAAGCCTGATTTACATTGCAGATGGTGCACGTCGGGAAAACCCTTTCTCCATTAATAAATTTAATCTGTCTCGTATGGCCAGTACGAAGACGTGAAAGGGAGGAAACAGCATGCCGACTCAGGCCAGAGTCAATGTAGGTTCCAGGCTTGTCGGGCACGTACCAGGGGTGAGATACTCCTTGGAGAACTTGCTGTTTTAGTGCCTTCTTTTGACAAGAAGAATTTTTTTATACTAAAAAAATGAACTTGGAAAGAAAAAAGAAGTTAAATATATCAAATCTCATTTTAAAATAATTTTTTTTTCCCTTTCAAAATCGAAAATTTTCAAAGTGTTACGTCACGCAAGTGATTACGCCTATCCCCCTCTATGTCCCAATCCGTCAAGTTGGCACACACCCCTCCCTCCCCCTTTGAGCGTGACGTAATTTATGTACGTTCCCTAAAGTCTAGAAATAGCCTGGCCACATTTCTTTCAGTGATTACCTTTTGTACTATGAAATCAACATTTAATTTACAGAAACCATATTTTATTTACTTTGTTGTTGTTTGAAAAAAACTATTAAAAAATAAAACAGAGACTTTTTGTACAATTTTTATAGTCAGATCATTAAACAATAAACTTAACTAGTAAATAATGTCATGTCCATTATTTAATATTTATTTAATATGTTATATTTAACACACACATAAGGTTTAAGGACAATACAGTGTAGTCATATTTTTAGTAACAATTGTATTCGTTAGCAAATAATTCTGTTTCCCCAATGCTGACAGTTACATTTAGACTCGTTACAGTTCCAGACACCACAAATATGTTGATAAAACTAGTACTGGAATAACCAAAGTAACTATTTGCTTATTCCACTTTCTCTTTTTTCTTCAAAGCAACAAACTACATAATAAAAGATATAGGGTTCAAAGCTTAAGTAGGACAAAGTTCCCTAAACACCTCAATTTTTTATGTGGACAGATAATTGAGGACCAAGTCATCTTGGTAACTAAACACTGGGGTGTTTCAAGTCAATCTAACAACCTACCAATGCCCCTATGGCCTTGGTTTCATAGGCTGGAACAGAACACTGAACCTTAGCACTCTATGAGCTTTACCTCACTGAGTAGTGGTTCAGCTAAAGTTTATAAAATGATAATTTTTATTTAAAAATTAGTTTGATCACTTACGTAAAGTGTGTTTGATGAATATAATCCAATTTTCAGGGATTGGAATAACGGGTACTTGTTACAGTTACTTTTTTTAGGTAACAGCGCTAGATTTTACAGAAAGTAACTGTAAGTACTTTTAGCGATAACGAATCAACAAATTTCTTTATTTTTCTGTTACTTCTCACGCCACTCTTCAGGAACACTTTCGGCACAGTTTGACGTTTGGCTTTATTTTTAATTATTAAAAATTAAACTTAACAACGCTAAATTTTCGTTCTTAACTTTTTATGATTGCCCCGATTTCTTTAACCTTGGTTTGTTTAAAAAAAAATAGTAAGATTGTTACATTTCAACTTTTCTTATAACTGGAAATTCCTAAAAGTAAATGTGATTAGTTGCTTTTCGTATTAAGTAACTGTAACTAGTTACATTGCATATTTACTTACTGTAACAGAGTTACTCTTTAAAAGTAACTTTCCAATCCCTGTTAGTTTTACATATTTCAAGCACAGATGTTAGTATAGAAGCAATATCAAATCTTGAAATTAGTGTTAAGCAGAAAGAACTTACAATTTTATCACACATACAGGGCACTTGTACTTTGAAGCATTTTCTTTGCAAACTTCACAATTTCCTTGTATCATATTTGACTGCAAAATTAACATATCATAAACAAAATATACTAAATCATTTATGTAATTCGTAACTAAAAAACATCGGAAACTAATCACCTACCAAATGAAGATATTTTTTTTAATTCCAAAGAACTTACTAAAAATCAATTTTAACCAACTTCAAAGGTGTATAACCAAGCTTTAAATTCAAGTAGTCAAATTCCGAAATAAATTCTTTTACATAAATTTTAAAACACACACACGTGCGTAAACCATAAACAAACAATAACAAGTGCTTTTGATTTCACATCCACTGGATGAAATTGATGAAATGAAGTCTTTTCGTAGCGCCATCTATCTTATCATTGCTTAAGCAGAGACCCATTTAAAAAGTTCGATTTAAAATAATTTTTTTTAAAAATCATTTTTCAATTCGTCTTCACCTTTTCATAATTCTTTAAACTAAATAACCCTGGCAATTACAGAATTTCTTTTATAGAAACTAGTCAAAACTGATTACAATGAAATTCTTTTAAAAAATTAATTGGGCATATAATTCATTCAGTTTTATCTTTAAAACATTCTACAGATTATATATATAAAAAAAACTTCATCTACGTCAGCTCTTCACTATTAGAATGTAAAATAGAATGTTATTTTTTTACGAAAAAGATTTTTGTTTGAGAATTATATAAAATACTGGATTTTTTTTTTCAATCTTTAATTGTTATACTAAGATTTAAAAATATCTATATTAAAATATATTGTAATGAAGGATTTTACTTAAAAGTAATTTTAAGAATTTTTGAATATATTTGAAGAAGTTTCTCTATTAATATAATTTTTTTTTAATTCTTCGATTTATTTCTAATATAAGGGCAAGTGCATTATTTAGTTAGAGGGGGGGGCCGGAGGATTATAGGGGGGGGTCATGATTAAATTTTATCCGTGAAAGGGGGGGTCTGGTGTTAATATTCCAATTTTTTTCCAAGCGGGGGGGGGGGGTTAGAATTATTATCAGGGATTGGAGTATCTTTCGTTACCTTTCCATTACTTTCTGAAAGCTGTCTGATGCCAATTTTGAAATTCCACTTCTAAGAAGGGAACATTTCGCTTTCCCGAAATACGAGCTTTTCTTGGGAGGGAAAAGTAAAGCATAATAGAATTGTCCTGTCCATTGGCAGGTGTACGGCGCCTTTCTGGCCAGCCAGAATTGTTAAAGTACGAATGTTTCTCCTTGTCTGTTTACCTTTCCAAGTGTCACATTATAGCCCCGTAATTACAGACATCTAGGGAAAAGAAGGGTTGAGAAATAAATCATGCTGACTGTTAAACAGGTTGGATGCCTTGCCTATGTATAAACCTCTTTGTGTTGCCTGAATGGGGCAGACAACAATGACCAACTACAAAGTCCATTCCCTGGAAGAACTGGGGATGGGGAGGGAAGTGGACGTTCATTTTTGAGCTACCCTTATTTCTGTCATAACCCGAACGAGAGTTAACAGGTGGACTCGTATCGGATAATTATCAAGGCAATGGCTTAAAATTAAATTTAAAAAAATTAAATTATAATTTCAGTGATTCGTTTATCGTGGTTTCCTTTGAAAATGGTAAGATATGGATAAATTTAAACTTTTCTTACAACTTGAAATTTCAAAAAGTAACGGTGATTTGTATTACTTTTTGTGAAAATAACTGTAACGCGTTGCTTTTCAATTTTCATATAAAGTAACTGTAACTATAACAGTGTTTCTTTTTAAAAGTACCTTTCCAATCCATGAATTTATTTTGATTAAGTTTTAATCTCTTCAGAAAAAAAATATATATTACCGAAAGCATATAAAATTCATATCACACTAAATGTGTAAAATCGATGTTTTTCAAATTTAACTGTTTTAGTTAGTTATACAACAAATGCATAAAGTAAAACTTTTCGAAATCATTTACTTTTCCCAACTTTTGAGAACATAAACAATTTCCGCAAAAAAAATCTTAAACAAGTTCACTTACTTACATCATCTTAACATTTCAAATGAAAATTAATATGTTTTGTTAAAAAAAATCATTACGAATTAAATTTCACCATAAACAAACCTACTGTTTTTAGTATAATAAAGTAATATTATCCTTAATTTTTCACACCTTAACAAATGTAGACCCAACCTACGAAAAAAATTACATTCTGGACACAATGCAATTATGATGTATGTTACTAATTACTAAACATTTTATTTTTGTAAATGTTATCAATCTTCACAATCTGAAAAGCTGTTTGCACAGAGCTTGCATACATTACATCATGCGTTCCAATAAGTTGTTTCTGCCTCTTGTAGCAGTAGATCTATAGAATGCTGCATTTAGCCTCGTGATCAAAAACATTGCTTTCTAGAGAAGAACCAGCAATTTATCGAGTCTGACGGTGTAAGTTTACTTAAAAAATCAAAATTTAGGATGGATGCTTGAAAACTGTTCAATAAAACAAGAAGATTTTTGATGCTTTATTTTTAAGAATTATGACAAAAGTCACTAAATCTAAAAAGTAAAAATATGGAAAATCGCAAAAAATTGCTTTTAATTCCTTACTATTGCATAGAGTAATGGTGAATATATGTAATTTTTGTACTAATTTACAAGTATTCACCTTTACTCTATACAATATATATATATAGTAAGGTATAAAAATCAGTTTTTTGTGATTTCCCGCATTTTTACTTTTGGATTTAGTGACTTTTGATTCTATACACCTAATTTTTTTTTTGTTTTTTTTTTTTTGGGGGGGGGTCATGTTTTATATTTCAGGTCCCAAGGGGGGGTCAACCCTTTTATTTACAGATGTATTCCAAAATCCTCCGGCCCCCCCTCTAGTTAATTAATGCACCTGCCCTAATGAATAAAACAGTTAACAAAAAAAATTAATTATGAAAAGCTTTTCTGCCATTGAAATGATGGCGATCTATCATTTCAATTTCGAAATATCTTATCACACATTTATATTTAATAAGTCAAGCCCAAACTAATGGATATGCTTTCTCAGTCAGGGGTGGGGAGCGCAAGGTGGTTATGGGGGCTCAGCTCTCTGGTCAGGCAAGGCTAGCCTCGGGGTAAAACGAACTTATGATGCCGGAAAGACATAACAATTTTAAGGTATCCTTTATGTATTTTACAATCAAGATAATTTTTTTGAAAATAATTTTTATTAAGCATATAAATATATTTTTAACATTTATATCGATAAAACATACAGAAAAATAAAATCGATAACACAAACTCATTTTTAGCTATTATGTTGTTAAATTAGGGAGTAAAACGTCGTTATGCAAAAACTTATTTCATGAAATCTTCTTTAAGATAACCAAATTTACGTGTGCCAAATTTACGTTTTAAAACTACGTTACATTGCTAACCCTGTCAAAGGCAATGAACTAAATGTAAGGAATATATTGAAGAGGGAAAAATTATAGTTTATCGATACACAATACTCAGAAGTTTTCGTTAAAAAATATTTTTTTAATTGTTAGTTTGAAAATCTATTAAAAATTGGTGAAGGAATTGGTGATTGGAAAATAAAGTTGGTGAAGTTATCTATATTTTTTGTGGGATTTCATGTTTTACCGAGGGGGGGGGGGGTGTCAATCATGTTTTACGAAAGGGGCTGTTGCCCTTCAGAGTTAAATTATGATAATTCATCTTAAAAATAAGATACAGGACAGGTGGGCTGTGTGTGCAGGTTGAGCAGGAGACTCTATGCAAAAGGTGATTTCAAAATTCGAATATGCGAATGGCGCAACGAAGTACCTAGTGGTATCGGTATCACAAAAAATGTGCAAGGATCGCAGAAGCTGTTTTCAGTAAGGAAAACTACAGGAAACTGCATTTAGACTTGATGAACTGTAGGAAATTCTGAGCTTATTTTATGTGTAATTATTTATATAATTATATTATATGTAATATTTTATAATATTTATCATTATTATACATATATGGTAACATTTTATATTTTTTCACCAATTAATTTCAAGCTTGATATATATCCAGATTATATACTTAAATTTTAGCCCCATTGCAATTTTTACATAATTAATTTTCATTCATCATTGTTACAAGGTCATCAATTTAATGTTATTATTTATTTTTTTAAAAAAAAAATGTTCTTTGTCTCTTTATATTGTGCATAGAATTATTTTCGATTATTAGTGTACTAACAATTGTACTGAAATATAGTGTGCATCTTTCATGATCAGTAAATATTTTTCATAAAGATCATAAAAAAATAAAAGTACATACCATTTACTTTATAAAAAAAATGAGCTAGTCCACAGTAGCATCGAATATGGGCCCAATATTGGTTACAATGTAGAGCCAATATGCTAACCCTTATTGACCCAGCATTGGGAGGAAACATTTTGTCAATATTGACCCTTATTGGCTGCCATTATATGACTAATATTATCCAACAACATATAACCAATATTGACTGCCATTGTAGGACCAATATTATCCGACGATTTTTTCGAAACGGTTGGATAGATGAAAAAATCGGCGAACACGGTATCCCATTATTTTTGGTGTGTGAACCCTGGGAGTTAGGGGGCAATTTTAAAAAGGAAACTCCTACTTTACAAATTCGAATTCTATGCTTCGAGCGACATCGTACGCTAACGCCGTCGGGACTTTCGACTCCACAGATTTAACGAGTACGTATATCGCAGTGTACTCGGGCACCCCGGTGAATTTTAGAGGAATTTTTCTACCAGCACGAATACGTCTATAGTATGGCTAGGACAAGGACAGAACAGAACCTTCTCGGCGTGAGGCTCGTCGCTTACACCTCTCGGCCACCGAGGGGCCGTTTGGCTGTTCTTCTTCTTCTTCTTCTTAATCTCATCAATTAAAAATGTGACAAACGCGAGCGTCTCCTAGGTATATGCCAACCAATATATCCCCAATACAGGTCCTATCTTGGCAAATTTTAACTTTCGAAATATTGGTTTCGTTTTTTGGGCCAATATTGGCTGAATGTTGTAAAACTTGCTATATTTGCCCAAGATAACCAATATTGGCCAACGTCATAACAATTTTGGGCCAATATTCGATGCTACTGGGGTTATTATTTATAATTTGTTTATTTCGAAAAATTTAACACTCAATAAAAACTAAAAACCACTACTAATAAGTAGTGGTTTTTAGTTTTTTTTTTTTTTTTTAAGTTAGTTTTAGTATTACTAAGTTCATAAGAGATAAGTAAATATCATTTAAAACTAAAAAATATTCATAGATAAAAATTTTCATTAGAAAAAAACGTAAAACCTCATGATGTCATGATGTTTATTTGCCTTTTATAAAATTTGCATATAAAACCTCATGTATAATATGGAAACAATTTTATTTTTAAAAAATTATACAATATTGTTTTAAATTAAAAATATTGTGCACCTTTTTTGCGAAAATTTTCTGGCTTTTCAATCATTTAATAATTTATATTTTAACTGTTGGAAATAAAATGTATTGCACAATGCTTGTCAAATTTAATAAACCTATTATATATCTTTATTTCTTTTAGTACAAATTCCATTTTTTTATTAAAAAGAAATCCAAATAACTCAATTAAATTATTTTTGTAAATACTAACTGTTTGATTCATTATATTCGAAATAAATGGAAAAATGAAAAAAAATTCTATTTCAGAGAGAAAACGTATTCAAATATATTCAAAAATTCTACAAATTACTTTTAATTTAATATACTTTTAAGTAAAATCCTTCGTTACAATATATTTTTAAACAATATATATATTTTTAAAATCTTTAGTACAATAATTAAAGATTGAAAAAAAATCCTGTATTTTATATAATTCTCAGTATAAAAATCTTTTAGGTACTTAAAAAATAACATTCTATTTTACATTCCTAATATTGAAGAGCCAGACGTAAAAAGTTTTTATTTAATCTGTAGAATGTCTTAAAAAACTGAATGAATTAGCCCAATTAATTTTTTAAAAGAATTTCATTGTAATCAGTTTTGACTAGTTTCTATAAAAAAAATTTCTGTAATTGCCAGAATTATTTAGTCGAAATAAGAATCTTGAAAAGGTGGAGACGAATTGAAAAATGATTCCGGTGGATGTGAAATTGCAAGCACCAAAACAATAACAAAACCTAAAAAAAAAAATAACAGTGTTGCCAACAAAAAAAGATTATACATAAGTTTTTTTTTTTTAATTATATAAAAAGCGCTCAGGGGGCTACAGACGTATACGATGGATATCTTCTACAGTAGGGATTCACGCCAGGGCCAGTCCGTCATTTTTTTAATTGGTCTATAAAAGATGACCAAAAATATTTCAGGAAATCGGTTGTATTCACCTTTATTTTCCATACTTATTTGATTTTTCCGATCACAAATCGAAATTAGGCTAGAGCATTTATTAAATTTTACCATCATGAAAGACTTTTAGTTTCAGTTTGGTTTTGATGATTCAACGGGACATATGCTTCGTACTCCAACCCCATAAAATGAAAAATCTTGGTCAGGAAAGCCGAAATAGGCAAAGCAAACCTTCGAACACAATGGGTTATCACTCCACCAAGTTTCGTTTTAATTAAAAATTTCTAAGTTACAACATTTCACTGCCTGGTGTTAGATTTCATGAAAAAAGTAACTAGAACGTGCATTAAAAGTAATTATTTTTAAAGTGACTATTACTTTACCAATTCTTATTCATGGGATACTTATTTCAACAAAACTTATGTCAACTTTGATTTGGTCAATTATAAAATTAAATTTGGAATTATTAATGCAGTGAAAAGTAAAAAAACTAATGAATAAGAAATTCGTGAGAGTGAAATCCCATTTTTGATAAATACTTTATATTTTTTACAACGATTTGCTATAAAGAAATTACACAATTAGTATACAATGATTGCAATAAAACAAGTCCACAAAGAGTGAAAATAAATTTATTGGCAATTCAGAAAAATATGCATCAAATACTAGTTTATCTCCAAAGACAATATTAATTATTAACAATCTTCATCTATCCAAATCATAGTTTAACTGAACGATGCATAATATATCAAAGAAGATTACTAGGTTTGCAGGTATTACTTTAATACTTTCTAATGATATTTACCGCTGAAAGAGATTAAGTTAACATATATACAACACAAGTTCAAACGAAACATTATTCATCAGCAGTATTCTTTGGAAACAAAAACAAACTTAAAGTTGGCATTAACAACAAATACAAGGCAAAAACAAAGATAATATACTGAAATTAAGGGAAGATAATTTGTTAGAACAGAAACTTCGTAAATGTTTATTTTTTTTTCGTAAAGAAACTATTAATAACTCAAGTTTAATCAGTTCGAGGGAGAAATGTAAATAGTTTAAATGTTTGTCCATAATAAATAGTTACATGCCTTCATATCACAAATATCAATAATAGCGTATTCTAGGTTATCAGCAGCATTTTGAATGGTTAAATTCTACACTTAGTTACATGTATTGGGTAATTGAATACTTAACTTTTTATACATGGAATGCAAACAGGTGCATTTACAAAATTTAAATATTAAATTCATAAATATCTTCGAGCAGCAGAGGGAACAGCTATGATATAACGACAGGCCTCAATTCGGCCAATACGTTGCCAAGCAAAAACTAAATGAATGAATATGGTAAATATTTCACTTCAGATTTAACCTATACTTTAAATTTTCAAGTTAACCAATAGCCATTATATCATAGCTATACCCAGCTGAGCTTTAGCTAAGCACTTTATAAGTACTATGCGCTTATTAAAGCTGCAACATCTCCATGGTTAAGGAAATGCTGCTCTAGATCATTAGGACTATAGAAAGTCTTCTCGCATATTTCACAAACATACTGCTTCTCCATAATACAATTATTATAATGATCGTGAAGAAGATCTAGGCCCTCAAACAGTTTACCACACCCTTCGCAGCCGTATTTATTCGTATGCGTGGTCAAATGCCTCTTGAGCAAGCTTTTAGAGTTAAAGGACTTAGGGCACATGTCGCAAGAGAACGGTTTTTCGCTATTGTGCGTGCAAGCATGCTGCCTCACATGCGCCTCTTGCGTGAACCCTTTTTTGCATACGTCGCACTGGTAAGGTTTCTCTCCGGTGTGAGTGAGCAAATGTCGTTGCAAGGTCGCGTTATTGGCAAAACCCTTATCGCAGATCTCGCATGTGTGGGGCAACTCGGCATTGTGCGATATGTAGTGTTCTCGGAGATGGCTCTCTTGAATGAATCCCTTTTGGCATATCTCGCACACGTGGGGTTTCTCGCCAGTGTGCAACAAAGTGTGGCGCCGCAGTGCCGACTTGTAAGTGAATCCCCGGTTGCAGACCTCGCAAATGTACGGTTTCTCACCGGAGTGGGTGAAATAGTGTTCCTTGAGGTGGTGTTCCTGGATAAAGCCTTTGTTGCAGACTTCACAATTGTATGGTTTCTCACCGGTATGAGTGAGATAATGTCGGTCCAGGGTCGACTTGTTGGTGAATCCCCGGTTGCAGACCCCGCAGACATGTGGGCGCTCGCCAGTGTGAATGAGATAGTGCCGGTCCAGAAGAGTCTTGTTCTTGAATGTTTTGTGGCAGATATCGCATTCGTGGGCCTTGCCACCGGTGTGGGTGTAGTAGTGGCCTTTGAACTGGATTTCTGTTGAGAACTGCCTAGGGCATTTAGGGCACGAGTAGGGTTTCTCACCGGTATGCTGGATGTGGTGTTCCTTCAGCTCATCTTGGGTCATGAATCCTTCATTGCAGACTTCGCATAAAAAAGGTTCCTCGCCGGTGTGGACTAGATAGTGCTCGTTGAGGTATTTCTTCCGAGTGAAGCCCTTGTTGCAGACGGTGCACACGTGCGGCCGCTCTCCGGTGTGGCTGAGCATGTGCTGCTGGAGGTTGTACTTCTTGGTGAAGATCTTGGGGCAGAGGTCGCAGTGGAACATCTTCGGCGGGTTGTGGGTGGTCTTGTGCTTCCGGAGCTCGCCCTTGGTCTCGTAGTTCTCTCCGCACACGGTGCAGAAGTAGTAGTTGTTCATGTTCAGGATCGGGACACCGCAGAGGTCCCCCTCCGAGACCATCTCGATCTGAATCTCCTCCGCTTCGGTCGTCATGAAAGCCTCTTCTATGGACATCATTTTCGTTTACGGTTGAAAAAAATGTGCGTCGTAAAATTTCACTTGGGAAAATGAAACACGCCTCGCTGTTGGCCCCCAACAAAGTTTCTTATGGTCGTACACTTATTCCGGTAAAATTTTGCTTCAATTCGCAGGACCGATTACTTCAATAAACATGAATTTCTAAAGTTTTGAACAAAACACCAAACATGGCGGTTCAGGAGAGTTGAGAGAACAGAAATCTCGTTGCCATTTTATTAATTTTAAGTCCTCAGCACGCGAACAACTAACCGTGGACTGAAACAGTAGCGCCACTTTAGAATTTTATTTTTAAAAAATTATTTAATTATTGATTTCAATCAGAAAAGTTCCTGTTCCTCTTTTTTATTAAAAGGATAATATTTAAATTTCATTTATTTTGAAATTTTATATTAAATTTATAAAATTATATTTGTATCTCTACAAACCTATTTTAATCTATGACGTACTGGTTTTGTTTTCCTCCCCTCCTCCTCGCTCCTCTCCTTTTACGCTCTTTTTTTTTCGTGATAAAATCAGAGACATAACATAGAGTGGACTGCGCATTGGCAAACCTAAAGTGTCCTAAACATCTAACTTACACAGTCACATGACTGTGTCGCGTTTGGCTCGCATCTATGGCGAGTTTACCATTTGGCGAGTTTTTCCACAACGACCTGAACACAGAGGCCGACAATCTAATGTTATGATAAAGAAGCTTGGAAAGGAGCAAGGATGAATCGCTAGTATTTTAAGATCCTCTTAATAGATATCAGATTATTTCTTTGATTTTGTGAGTCTATTTAAGATTACTTGAACAATTGAATGTGGACTCTTTATTAAAAATTAATTTAAAAGAACATTAGTAGGTTTATGTAGAGTGTTGCTGCAATGCAAGTTGGTAATTGACATGGTGAAAATTTTCTGCCGTCTCTATAACTTTCGTTCTAACGGTCCAATTTAAAAAAAAAAAATCAATTTTTTTTAAAAATATTGCTTCTTCCTTTATTTCACCTGGAATAAATCAACTTTCTAAAACACATCAATATATTCCAAATTCAGCAAATGTTCTACTTTTTAAATATAAATAACTCAAACACAGTAGCGGATTTCTAAATAGGCTAGCTAGGCTAAAGCCTACGGCGGCAAATTTTCGTAGGCGGCAAATTTTCAACGGCTGAATTTTGCATGTTGAGGCAATTCTTTCAAAACGCAACTGAAGTTTAAGTACTCTAATACAGTGGATTATTTGTTAATATTTCACCTCAAGCCCTATTTTATGAATGTAGCATTAAAGTAAGATGTCAGAAAAATTACATCTAACTGATGAAAAACATACTTATAGCATTTTTTAAACTTTATTTAGTAATTTAGGGGCACTAACTTTCATTGAACAACGGGTTATAATAAGATAAATCACATTAGTCATTAGTGATCAACTTTTGAATCGATTTTAACCCCCCACCCCCACCCTATAGGCGGCACATTTTGGTTCAGCCTATAGGCGGCACATTTGGAAATCCGCTACTGCTCAAACACGATTGCAAAAACAGGTTTCGTTTTGACCAAATTGTAAAAAAATATTCTACTTCTAAGCTGTCTAATGTTCAGACCATTAATTTAATTGACTTGGCCCAAAATATTTATTATAATTAGAGTTCTAACAACGTTGATTTAATCATGGATATGATTCTTCAGTATAAAAGAGCTTTTAGAATAAATTCCCTCGATAGAAATTATAGTTTATGACGAACACACAATTACTAAAAGTATGCAGAACTAAATAAATTTTACCCGTGAAGTGTGACTAATCCTTTTTTATACCCCTCTTTACAATTAGGAATTCACAAGCATTTGGCATCTTGCACAAAACGTTACTGAATTAAAGTACAATATTCACGATTGTTAACATGCTCAGAGATTAAAAGAATGTAAATAAATATTTATTATAAAAGCCAAAAGAGAAAAATACCAACAATGCTCAAAAAATCGTCTGCAAAAACATTAAAAAAAATTCAAGCTGCCGTGATTGGTAGAAACCCACGTGACTTGGGTATTGATGGTAGTCTCCACTTCGGTTTGCTAGCTGATATTCAGGTCTGGCGACAATTTGGAATAGTTCGTAACGAAACGGTAGCGTTAAGTTGCCATATGTAGCAACCTTTCCCCTCTTGGCGATTTATGATGTTCAGGACATAATGCTAATCTGCAAAGGGATGGCGGTTTTCCAGAAAAAAACGGTTTTCCATTTTCCATCGGTTTTTCCCTAAAAAACCGGTTTTCGGTTCCAAAGGGCCTCATACAAAAAAATCGGTTTTCAGTCAAAACTGGGACCACCGGTTTTTTGAAAACCGGTTTTGGTTTTCCATCCCTAAGCTGCTTTACTATTAATGCGCAGTCCACTCTATGTTATGTCTCTGGATAAAATGCGACTGCTAGTTAATGTTGTTAGTTTCTATTTTATCAAAATCGGTTTGGTATCTTAAATTATCTGAGATTGATAAAAAAAAAGGCAATAAAAGACATTAACAGTCAGAATGATGCCCTTTTTATATAATTATCTATAATTTATGTATGACATTTTAAGTGCTTCTCAAATTTAGTTCATTATGGCATCTTCAAAGTTTAAAGTATTTTTCTTTAGTTTATTCGAGTATTACACTCCAAAAATTGTTCTTATTAAAAATAAGAAGATCGGATTCTTAAACCGTTTTATTCAGCTTGCTATAATTAGTTATATTATTGGGTGAGAACTTATACAGTTTCTTTTCTCCTCACACGCATTTTTTAAAAGTATTATAAATGTTTTTGTGCTTTTTATGTGCTTTAATCACGATAATAAAATTTTTGCTTACCACGTTCATTATTGAGTTTAATGTCAATTCAGTTTTCAAAAAAAGAATAATAATTTTGTGTTTCATACTGATAATTGAAGTACTGGAGCACAGCTGAAAAATAATTTCCCTATTTATTGTAACATAATATCTGTTAAAATTCAATTTATAAAAAATCGTGTAACATATATTTAGACCTGCTTAAGTATTTATATTTAATGAAACAGTTGTTTTAAATGTGGTATAATATTGTTGATAGGAATAAAATATAAGAAACACATTTCCATGTGGAAATGCATGCTGATTAAGCTGCATTGCACATGCTATAAAAGTATTTTTAATTGAACTTTCACTCAATCAACTGTCTTTTTTTAAAATTAATACAAGATTGCTTCCGCTGCTAAGTGACTTTGCACCTAAAGCTTGAAAATCGGTTAAACTAAAGAATCGTGACCGGATTTGGCGTCGTTTAAAAAATACCGCCAGGTCGAATGACAACAAACCCCGGCTCGTGCCGAGACAACCAATGAATGACCTCAGTATGGAGAACGTGACATGATAAAAAAACTTTTTCATTGCTAATTTCGCCAAAGGTTGCCATAATACCCATAAATATAGGTTTCCATATTTGTAGTAAAACATCCGGCCACGAATCTTTAGTTTTAACTGAAAACTATAATATGACACTGCCATACCAATATTATCATATCATATTAATTAAAATCCCAAATATTTAATTTTCAAACATGATTATTATTTATGAACAATTCTTTTAGTCATATCATTATAACTTGGCCTTTGTTTCAGGTTTGTGATCATTTACAATAAAGGCTATCAAGATTTTAGTCCCCTTGAAAGTTCTGTAACAACAAAAGTAAAAGGTGTTGTTTATTCAAATTTCTCTGACAGCGATTTCAATGATCTTGTACCTAATACGGAAGTGTACCGCCGAATTTGGGATACTGTAGACTATGTTGTCCCTTCATCAGTAAGAATACTTTTAAGCATTTTATAATCCTAAATAATTAACTATTATTTGTGAAAATAATGTTTAGTTGCTGTTTAAGCAAAAACTAAATATCAACAGAAGCTTTATTTTTAATTTTTCTTTTATGAAAATTGCTTGACACAATACAGTAGACATTAGGGATGCATCGAATATTCGGTTACTATTCGGTATTCTGCCACTTTAGCCGAATATACGGTTAGGCTGAATAGTAAAATGAAACAATTTTCAAATTTTTTCATGTTATCGTCTTCTATAACATTGAAAAATTCACAAAGAGGACTTGTTTTGGTATGAGACTTTTTGGTTTTTACTTGAATTGGTTTAGGTAGGCTGAATATTTGGAATTTGGCTAAGACTTTGACTGATTATTCGTTATTAGGTATTCAGCTAAATTTGGTATTCGGTGCATCCCTAGTACCTAGACTTGAAATCATTTTTAAATTTTTAACGCCAAATTTTCTCAACGACAACCATTTTATTTTCTTGTATCAACAAGAAAATATGCTTCAAGAAAATGAGCTTACTGTTTAAGTTTATCTAAGCCACAAAATATAAGAAAAATGAAGACAATTGTTTTGAACAATTAATATCTAGGACAAATTAAATTACTCAAAAAAAAATTAGGACGACCTATCTCCTTTTTAGAATTCTATTTCATAAATATCTATACAAAGTTAAGGTAATGTGCCATTTTCTTCAATGTATTGAAGAATTACAGTTACATACCATTCACAAATAGCTTTGTGGTTTAAAAGTGTTTTCTCAAATCCTTAAAAAGGTTTTATTTTGTTGAAGCCTATAAAATTGGGAACTTGCCACATAGTTTTAAAGTTTTTATCAGCTTCATATAAATGCAGGATCAATAATGAAACAAATCATTTTTAGCCATGTTTTAAGAGTAAAAAAAACTTGGCTAACTAAAGCAGAGATCCGATTGAGCAGAGTCCAGTTTACGGTACGGGTAGCCTACTGTATATATAACCACTTAATATCTATAAAAAGTATTGTTTAAATGCAGAGTACAGTACCTAGTTAAAATTTTGATGCATTTGAATTTTTTTTTTTTTTGTGCAAATTTTTAACTTGTGTTATATTTTTTTAGGAAAACAATGCTTTCTTTGTAACCACTAATATTGTCATCACTGCTAACCAATCTCAAGGAACTTGCCCTGAGGTGAGGATTTGAAAACTGTGTTATATGTATTTGAAAACTGTGTTATATGTATTTGAAAACTGTGTTATATGTATTTGAAAACTGTGTTATATACATTTCAAAACTGTGAAATTTATTAGGGGTGTTCATAAGCAATGTGAAGTGATTCTGATCATTTTTTAAACTCCCCCATGGTGATATTTGTCTCAATCACCCCTTGTAATCTCATGTGAAATTAACCAAAATTTGTATTTTTTTCAAAGTTTTCATTTAAAGGTTTTATATTTGGAAAACTTAAAAACATGTATTCATTAACGTTCAACCCTAAACTTGGATAATCCAAACAGCAGCTGCATCATCTGACAATGGTGGGATTTTTCTCATCCTTGAAAAAGATTGCTCATTTCTTTATTATAGGAATCTAAACTTATACTATGAATATATACTTAAGCTACATTTTATTGCAGCTTTTGGTTAAGCAATAATTCTATATTTATACACATAAAATCTTATTTTTTGAAGAAAAAGTTTTCAACTTGAAAGAAACATTAGATTTTCTTTTCTTGAACAAACTGAATTCGGTGTAAGGATATTGCAAATTAGTCTGCCACACTACTTAAGTGAATTTTTTTTATGTATAGTATAAATTTATGCTTATTGTATTTAATATATATTTGTGGGACTGGGGAGCCCAGTTGTTTAGGCACTCGCCTAGAATGCAAAAGGTCCCAGGTTCGGGTCCGGGCATCGCCAAAATAACTGCCGACGTATAAACGGCCCGTGCAGCCAAAAAATGTCCGACGAATAATACCCCGTGTAAGGGAGTGCACATTAAATATCCTTCAAAGTCCTAACACTGCGTACGATGTCGCCCTTAACGGTTGCGTTGGGTGCCTATTCAGGTGTTGGCTTGTCACTTGACTGTGGTACAAAAATACGACGCCCATCGCCAATAGCCCTCGTGTAGCTCTAGTGCGACGCTAATTCAAACCTAACCTAATTAATATATATTTGTACAATTTGTAGGATCTTACCGTACCTGGTGCAATTTGCTACTCAAATAATGACTGCCAGCAAGGATCTCAGTTGGTTACTGGAAATGGTATTGTATTTAAAAATATTAATTTACTAAATTAGATATAATTAGATAGTAGGTTTGTCATTTTTTCTAGCATTTAATTTTCATAATTAACTAGTAGAAACTTCTATAGCTTTTCAAAACCAGTGAAATTACATATTTTGAATGAAAGTTATTTCTGGCTATCCTATGAATAGGTAACTAATGCTGTTGAAGTATAAAATTAGGCATTCTTTAGAATGAATATGCCTGATCCCATAGTTACAATACAAAATATTTTATATCGGTTATTATACACTGTTTAATGTATTAGAACTATACAAATATTATTAATAAATACCTACTTATAGTTAACCATCAACAATAACTTGTATTGTAAATTACATTATAGTTTAATACTTTATAGTTAGTACTTATGTAGTAATACAGTAGAACCTCGATTTTGCGACCCCACGATTTAGCGACCCCTTCGTTATAAAGACCGCTTCGGAAAGTCCCAATCATTTTACCATAGGAATAGTGTTAAAAAACCCTCTTTTTTGAGACCGAAAAACTAGCAAATCCTCGATATTGCGACCGAATATTTGTTAGACATTTAAGAAAACACATTGCTACCAGAAGCCATTTTCGTATTTGCTTCAAAATTTCAACTTGTAGAAGTGTATGAATGAGTAGAATCTGTGTGTGTGTGTGTTTGCTTTTGTTTGAGCACAATGAAGAAACCCCTCCTCAAGCAAGGAAAGGGGTCGAACAATGGATGAATAGGTGAATAGGGCAGAGACGATTCCGGGAATTCGCAGGGGACCAGTGTTGCAAAACAAGCCAAGGTCAGCTTAATTTTTCACACATTCTGTGATAATTGGTTGTTGAACATCTGTAGAAAATACGGCACCACATTTTACCATTGAACTAACTGACCTCGTATAATTTGCATGTCTACAATATGGCTCTTATAAAAAACGGAGCTAAATTTCTATCAATGTGAAATGTTATGTGTTGTCGCTACTGTTTAAAGAGAGCAATGCCTCGAATTTTCTACAAAGAATAACAGGGCCTATATTCCTTTCTCTGTGACAGTAAAAATTCCTTCTGTGTCTGTCTTACTTGACGAAGGCTTCATAAGCGGGTCTCTGATCAAGCATACAAGCCGGAATATATATGTAATAGTAGTAGTTAAACATTTTATTTTAAAACAGGATTTTATGACAAATAATTGGATCTTTCAAGTGAAATATTTAAGAACTCTGCCATAATTAAGAACTCTGTTATAACTTTGAAACAGTCTTCAATTGCTTCAATTTTATCTGCACAATAAGTGTAAATGCAAATTAACCCTTTCTATAGGTATGTATAAGTTTTTTCTCAGTTTGTAAGTTTTTTTATTGAAATTCTTAATAACGTCCCTTCGATATAACGACCGTAAGTTGTTGGTCCCGAGAGCGGTCGCTGTATCGAGGTTCTACTGTAATTAGTACTAAAACTTTGCCTGGTCAATCGTTTTCCACTAACGTATACAGTACAATCAGATTAGTCTCTCCATACTTGCTTCACTGATTAAATTTTCAACTTTGAAATCCTCATTAAATTTTCATAAATCATATTGCAATTAAGTTATTTTTGTTTAGGAAAAACCATAACACATAAAACGAATAACTATATGGGAAGTGTTTACGCTTAGATATTTGAATAACAAGCTGAACTGTGAAATTCAGTACGCCTGGTCACCCTAAATACAATTTCTAACTTTACTTATGCATTGTATAGCTCAATAATACAAATACTGGGTGAGGCAAATAAAAGTGGCCCCGATCTTGAGATAGGAATACGTTGAAATGCTTGGCGATAAAAACTTTTGAAGCTGCCTGAAACCTGTTTTTGCATTGGTTGGATCAGATTAGCTTCACATTAGAGCTACTCATAGACTAGCAGCGAGTTCAGATCTTAGTTCTTATTGTATGAAGACATCCGATAAATGCAAATTTTGTGTCTTTCAATCAATTTAGAATGTTTTGTATTAACAAAAACAAAAGGATCCGATTCTCTAAGATAAATAACGACCGAAATAATCATTAGTGGGAACTTTTTTTGATCAGCTCTACAAGCTTTGTTTATATTTCACTTCAACGCTTCTCGAACCATAGGGTAGTTGCCGGCAAATAAGTCGGCAAGCATTTGTTTGGGCTTAATATTGAAGCAATCAATAGCTTCAGTTAGCAAACCTTTTCTTGTATTGGTTTTTGACTTGGCAGCATTTCTGTCGCATTCTTATCTCTACGTTGGGGCCACTTTTATTTGCCTCACCCTTTATTATCATAGCCCGTTTTTATTTTTGCAGGTGTTTTATCTGGAGAATGTGGGCCCTCGGATGTCAACCAAACCGTAAATGTTTGCCAGATCTACGGATGGTGTCCAGTGGAAAGGGATATTAATCCATTGTATGTATTTTTTCCATTTATCCTCCTGAGCATCTCGTTAACCCTTTCAGTCTCAATGATGCCATTTGGCATCCTGATCATAATTTTAAAAAAATAATAGGGCTGACATCTATTGGGATTAATAAATATATATTTTCTTCAGAAAAAAGTTTAAAGAATCGAATGATGTGCTTTTTGATATCATAAATGGCTATGAACGACCAGAAAAAAATTCTAAAATGATGCTTAATTAAATTATCATTGGGACTGAAAGGGTTAAGTTGATGTTTTGTTTTATGTTTATGTTACAACTGAATTTATTTTAAACTCAAAGAACTGAAAATAGTTCAAAAGAAGATGACAGGAAAATTGCATTTCTGCCCATGATTGGAGGTATCAGTGGTTTATTTGTATCAATAAAAGACGTAGCACAAGGGTCTAGCATGATTAATTTTTCTGTAAATATTCTCTTAAGAATATACATTTGCTTTATGTATTTATTTCTACTCTATAATATTTATCCTCAGTAAACTTTTTTTATGTTTCAGAAAAGGGAAAAAAGCTCTTTTGACGCCCACCAAAAAGTTTACTGTTTTGGTTAAAAATTTTGTGGACTTTCCCAAATTTCATATTAGGAGGTAAGTGTATAAATAGTTCAAGAAGCTTATTTAAAAAATAAATGTTTATTATACAAAACAAATCGAAATTAATGCTTTAGAATTAGGTTTTTTTAAACTCAAATAAACAGTGTACAGTCGGTGTATTTACAGTCTGGGCTTTTGAGTAATTTTTATTTACATATTTTTTATTCTTTTGCTTTTGTTAAGAGGATAACCTATCTTTTTATTTAAAATTTTATTTGTTCAATCAAATTACGAGTTGTTCATTTCCAAAAGTACCTAAATGATTTTTTTTTATATTTAAGTCCGGATTTTAATCGCATGTTGTTGGCGCAGCTGAAATATTCATTAAAAAATAGTATTAAAAAATTTCTCAATTATATTTAAATAAAATTGGAAGTCGAGTACAAATTGGAAATCATACTCAACATTTTCTGTAAATGTTCCTCCAAAATTGGTTGTGCCTATAGTCTTAGTTTTCCTAGAATAGGCCCTGATACTGCCTAATTGCATATTGAAATCACTGCTATATATAAAGTGGAGAACTAAACACTGAGTAAACTGTAAAGTGAGTTTCTAATTTGTTTGCAAGAAATTAGTAAACATAACTCTTATTATAATTTCATAAACAGACCTCTTGAGTTTCATAAGTTTTCTATGAAGTCTGCTACACTCCTTGCCAACCTAAGTTGGGTAAATAGAAATTTGCTATGGAGAAGATCCTTTCCACGGATGTAAAGAGTTCCATTCCAAAATTATGTATGAATTCATCCAGAAAACATGTTTAAAACATTAAGTTCATTTAAGGTCTAACAGATTTGATTATTATTTGAAACATTTTCGTAATTCTATCAGAATGAAAAGTGTATTTTGGTTAAATTGTATTCAGGTCATTTTGTATGTAAATATTACCTTGCAAGAGTTTCCAACAAACGGACCAACCACGCTTTTCTCCCTGCCATTTTATAATTTGTTTTTACCCAAGTTAGGTTGGCACGGAGTGTAAGCGCTTTTGGGAGTGAACAAACTCTAGCTTTTATCTTTTTTTTGTTTTGTTTATGATTTATTTTATTTTTCTTTTGCTATGTTCCTAAGGAGAAATATTCCCAGTTTTAAAGATGACAGTTATCTGAAACACTGCACTTATCACCCTGTAAATGATCCACTATGCCCAATTTTTGTTTTGGGGGATATGGTTCCTGGAGATTATGATGAAATTTCAGTAAAAGTAAGTTTGTTTTTGTCAGTGCAGGTAGGAAAAAAATTAACCTCAAGAACTTTCAACTCCCAAGTAAACTGGACTTTGAAATTTAATATCGTAAAGGAACTTTTTCTCTTGTAACTTAATTTTTTTATTAATTGAGAATTTATTTTTCTCAAGTATAATTTGATATCAGTGTCTACAGATGTTGTTTAATGTTAGCATGCCTAACATATAGTATTTCTAACATTTTGTTTGCTTTGTTATACGTAAATACTAGCTAATTATTGTTTATAGTTTCTTTTTTCAAGCTACTGGTTTTAATTGAAGAAAAAAACATTTATCATACTACTTTCTTTTTTCACTATATTTCTTTCACTACACTTATCACTTTACTTTCTTTTGTCAGTTTTAATATCATAATAATCTGAATTTTTGTTTCTCTCTCTCTTTTTTTTTTGGTTGCTTGCAAGGAATATTTTCCTTTCATTTATAAATTTTTATATAAACACCTATTTCACCTTAACAGTTGAAGTTTCCAAGGAATTTTTACATACTGTATGATAATGTATTACATTAGTCTTTACTTATAGTTAAGAATAAAAAGCCTTGAAACTAAAAACTATAAATAAAGTTAATTTTCTTACAATTAGAAAAGCGACATTTCTTGAATAATTTTTTCAGTTTTTATCTAAAAGACTATTTTTTATAGATCACTTAATGCCTTAAAATCAATTGACATTTATTTAAAAAAAATTTAATAATCCATAATTTTAAATTTATAATTGAATTTCAACCCAGAAATTTTTACACTAAACAAAATTGCAGTTTTAGTTATTTCAAAGATATTGAAAAACAAAAAGTTTTTAAATAGTTTTTCTGATGTGTAGTGTTCGTGTTTAAATAATTATTTAAGTTGGTTGTATTGTTTTAGGGTGCAACTATTGCTATAATTATTAACTGGGAGTGTAATTTTGATTTTAAAGCATCAAACTGCTATCCAACTTATAGCTTTAGAAGACTGGATGAAAACTCTCAAATTTCACCCGGGTTGAATTTCAGGTAAATTTTCCTTTGTATGCTTATAATTAAAAAAAATCCTAGTGTGGATTTATTATTTCCATTCAATAGCTGTGAATATTTTAAAGTACATATGTTGAGAAGGTTTTTTCTTACAAAATTTACATTGTATATAATATAATAAGTGTGTTTAAGTATGTTTGCTTACTAAAATTGTTACCTAATCATCAAAACATCCTACATTTTAATTTACTATTGTATTTCAACAAAAATTGAATTATCATAGCACTAAAACAAAAAAAGAGAAATAATAATAATCATTCCTAATTCCTATAAGCAGGGGAAGGGAGGGAGGCTAGGGGAGCACATTCGATTAGAAACTCCCTAGCATGCTAAGGTCCCCATGCTAGGTCCCAGGTTAAGGCATCGCCAAAATAACTGCTGACCTATAAATATCTAATACAGCCAAAAATGTCTGACGAATAATACCCAGTGTAAGGGAGTACACAATAAATATCCTTCAAAAGTCCTAACACTGTGTACGATGTCGCCCTTAACGGTTGCGTTGGGTGCCTAATCAGGTGTCAGCTCGTCACTTGACTGTGGCTTTCAAATACAACGCCCGTCGCCAATAGCCCTTGTGTAGCTCTAGTGTGACGATAATTCAAGCCTAACCTTACCTATAAGCAGGGACTAAAATTTTTCTAGGACAAAAAAAGGTTTGCATACTTGCTTAGCTATGTATTAAAACTTTAAATTTGTATAATAAATTGGCAAAGTCCCTCTTGTAGATAATAAAAACTTATTACAAACAGTTTTGTCAAGAATACGAAAATATGAAATGTAATAATATTGGTAGTATGAAATATCTTTCAAACCTTTATAGAAACCTAAATTCAATCAAAATATTATATTGTTTCAATTTTTTTTAAATTCAATATTTAATTCTTTCGAGTTTTGCCTTCCATTTGTCATTTTCTCCCTTACTGTTATTGGCTGGACAATATAAACCAAGAGTTGTAAATAAATGTTTCAATACTACGTAAATGTAAAAATAAAATCCTTTATGATATAGATATTATATAAATCCAAATTTTTCATAAAAATTATAATTTAATTGTATAATTAATACATAGGTATATATTTTTTTAGGTATGCACACTACTATGGAGATTCTGAACGAACGCTTTATAAAGCATATGGATTGAAATTTATTGTCAATGCCCAGGGGAGAGGTGGCAAATTCAGCATAGTTCCTTTAATGTTAAATATTGGATCTGGTCTTGGACTTTTAGCTGTGGTAAGTGTATAATACTTAAAATTATATTCAAATGTTTATAACTAAATGTTTGGTTGAATAAATATTCATTTCAATGTTAGTCCTTGCCTTGCTACTCGTCACGCCTTATAGCCGCATGAGGCTGCAATTGTTGAATTCCAGTTCCTCCGGTTCATTTGGGCCTCCCTGGCAACTGCCAGCTTGGCCAACTAAGCTGTTTAATGTTAGTGCCACACTTTAATGTGTTAAATCTCCAATCTTCTAAAAACTCGCAACCCAAGTTTTTTTGACTCTCCTATATGTGCTTAACTGGATTCTGTTGATAAACCAAACCAGAACGGATATTTTTACGGGATTCCGTTACAGAGACAGAAGTAATAGCGATTTGCGTCACAAGTGTTAATGTCGGCAGTCTTGTTACTCAAGTGCTAATAAGACTGATCTAGGCCTGTATCAGGATTGCAATCCACAAATTAAAGACCAGTGTTTAAAACATTCTTCCCTCAATTAGTAAAATTTTACTAGAGATTATTTTAATGATTGTACATGCAACTTTTAAAAAGTTTCTAACTTTCCCCCTAAATTTGGCCGTGTGCTTTGCAGACCAAATGCTATTTTTATACATTTATCCTATACTATGAAATGCTAAAAATTAGGTTGTTCTTTTTAGATTTGCCACTCCACCCTGCTTTTGTGTTACAGATTGATACTTTTATACTTAGATAACATTCTACACTAGGGTAGACTAACCAGTGAATGAACGTTTAAGACGTCACGTTCACCAGTGAATGAACACCAGGATATAATGACCAGGACACAACCAACCACTGTCAGATAGATTCCTACTACATGGGAAGAAGTCAGTGTTGCCAATCCATATAGTGGAATGATTTTCAATCCTTTTTTTTTAAATTTTTTTGCCAAATGTTCATTCACTGGGGCCTGTTCACTCACTGGTCAGTCTACACTATATGCTGTCACATTCAATATAAAATATTTCAATCATGCATGTAATTATAATTTTTACAACAGTTGTTGAAGTAAATTACAACTTAAAAGTAAATTTATGTACAAAATCTTTTCTGATTAATTTTTAAATAACCCTTGTACCATTTATAATTGAGGACACTTTTTTTTTACAGGCTACAATTTTTTGTGACGTGGTGGTGTTATACATCATGAAGAAGCGAGAATTTTATAAATCTGCAAAATATCAAAGCGTGGCAGAAGCTACTGCAAATGTTAGAGGTTCTTAAATTTCAATTAGTTTATTGATTTCAATTAGTGTTATTAGTTTGTATACATAAATAATATATTGCCTATTGAAAAAGCAACACAAAATTATAGTTAAGCAGAATTGTCATGAAGCTACCAATAGAAATATTCTAGTAAGTTTAAAAAACTAGTCTTTAGTCTTATGCAAGTTAAAAAAACATGTTTAATTCAATATTTAAAATACATTTTTTTTTAAATCTCATTATTGAATAATCCAGGGGGAACTCAATGATTGACATGGAATCTTCCTGTATTCAGGTCTGCTTGGCAGACATTGGAGACAGGAAACCAGTTTCTCCCTTGGTTCTTCTCTCACAGTGTAAACGTGGGACTACTGTCTTGCATGAATCGGGGTTGCAACGAGAGAAGAACCAAGTGAAAAACCAAAGTTGCCAAAGTAGGCCTGATATGGACAGCTATCCTGTCGATTGAGAGTTTCCCCCCTTGTACTCTTCAATTGACTGAATTTAATCACTGTTGAACTCAAAGTATAGTTGTAAAAAAATGTAGAAAATTTCATGTGAAATATCATTAATTATATTATTATATCTTTACAATTTATAGAACCCTGTTCAATCAAATAAGAAAACTGGTGATGTCTCAGTAATTGGATCAGAAACAACATATTTGAAGTCATCACTTTCTTGAATCTGTCATTTTCAGAAGTAAACATTTTATAAAATTGTTTTATATTCTTACCAACTATTTTTTAAAGTTTTAAATATTTGGTATTAAATCCAAACTATATTAAAAGAGACATTATAAAATGAGCTTAAAACCTAGTCTTTTCTGGTCTTGAATATTTATATAATAACTTATTTATTAATATTTAAATTTAATATCTCCTTTTTTAATTTGTTCATCAACTGCAAGTCTTAGGTTAGACAGTCAGAACCTATTTGAATGCTTTATTTTCAATTTCTTCTCTGCCCCCCTTCCACTATTTGACATTTTGTTAAAACTTCAAAATTAGTCACATATATGTATGAAGGAATATCTTTGTTTATAAGTATTATTTTATTTCCTTTACTACAATAAATAGGAAACAATCAAATGAGCTTAAAAATATAAAATGAGACTTAAAAAATATTTTCTAGTCCTATAAACTTATTTGTAAAAGTAAAAATTTAATTACCTTTACAAGATCAATAAACTCATTTAGTTGATAGGTGGACTGCTCTGCTTCTAAGCTCATGATTTATTTTTTTAATATTATTTGCTATGAATTTAATTTTGTATAAATTAAAACTAAGAGTTCATTCGACTCCTACTCACCATTTACAAATCTAGATATTGTTAAAAACTGTTCACCTTCTCCACACACTAAATAATAGTTTACAATTTTATGCAAGTATTGTTTAATATTATCAAAATAATATATACAAGTATTATTTAATTTTCTTCGGTGTTTTAAAGCAGACTCCCTTTATTTAAAAGATTTTTTTTAAGACAGTTTTCATTGTAATATAATTTTTTCTGACTTTTATAAGATAGAAACTGGAATTGGGGGTTTTCCCTCAAAGTTATTGTTAAAAATTTAGGTACATTAAATGGCTTTGTAGCCTCCTTGACACTCATTTTCTTACGCACTAGTATTTTTAAAAAAATTTTAAAATGAGACTGGCTTTTAAATTACATAGCATTAAGTGGATATCATAATTTTTTGGCTCACCTTGTACTATTAGATATTTTATTTATAAATGTAATTTATAAAGGTAATGTGGTCACATACAAGTAGTGCTTATTTAATTCTTATGCAGATTCTATAAAATTTCTTTTAAAGGGTGTGTGGTTATGCATGCAGTTAAGATATTTAGTATGATTTGTGTATAAATATGTACTTAAACACTGGAATGTTATTGGCTTGATAAAGTTAAATCTGTGATAGTATAAATAAACATATCATGTGTAATGATTTTATTAAAATGTGATCTTTACTTTCAGTATTAAATATTTAATTTTTTTATAATTTAACTAATTCAATTTTATACTAAAGCTTTGTATAAAAAATATTAAAGCTCAATTTTAATAATTCTGAGATTTATTTGAACTTCTTGAGTTTATTGAATGTTATTATATTAATTGTTTTTGTAAATTGTGATTTAACTAGTCAATTTTTTACAAAATACCTATTTTGTATTTTAAGTAAAATACCAAAAATATTTATTATTGGTATGTCTGAGTGTTGCAAAAAAAAAAAAAAAACTCTCCCAACTTCTTATACTCTGTATTTTAATAAGTGTGTTATTATAAAGAATGTTTATACTTCTCTTTTTGTTAAATTTTTAATACACCAATAAAATTTTCAATGGTTTTCTCATTGTTTCTATATTTGCGTTCTTATTTGTATCTCTGCTCCATATTTGTATTTCTATTTAATCTGTATTTCTATTCTATTTCCTCTTCCGTATTTATGTATATTTTTTGTTTGTCAATTTTTTTTTAATTTTTGCACAAAATTGGAAAACAAAACTTTTGCTATGAAATGTAATTGAAGATCTTAGTGTAAGAACATGCTAAGTAACATTTTTGAAAAAAAAAATTGGGAATTTTTGTATCATTGAACATATTATTCCATCTTTACGGATGAAAGTTTTTACTTTTTCAGAAACTTAAATTTAAGTATTTGCAAGTATTGTTTTTAACGGATTTAAATGCGAAAAAAAGTTTAAAGCTCATTTTTTCGTTTTCACCTTTTTGTGTAATTAGATATAATATAATATTGGCATACTTAAATTTACAAGCTTTTAAGAATGCTCTTCTTTCATGTGATGTAGACAGTTCCTGTTTTCATTCCTGGATTAAATTGGTGGTTACGGTGATTGGTGGTAGGTATGACATCGTAAGCTCCGACCGCTACATTGATTAACCAATTGATAATTTATTTTTATTCCTGCAGAACCTATAGCTATAATATAATATTGGCATGCTTAAATTAATATTAAGCTTTTATAATTTTCTTGTATCATTGACATAGACCATTCCTGTTTCCCTTCCTGGATTAAATTGTTGGTTACGGTGATTGGTGGTATGACACCGTAAGCATCCACCATTACATTGATTAACCAATTGATAATTTATTTTTATTCCTGTTGAACCCATAGCTATAATATAATATTGACATAGACCATTCCTGTTTTCATTCCTGGATTAAATTGGTGGTTACGGTGATTGGTGGTATGACACTGTAAGCTCCCACCACTACATTGATTAACCAATTGATAATTTATTTTTATTCCTGTTGAACCCATAGCTATAATATAATATTGACATAGACCATTCCTGTTTTCATTCCTGGATTAAATTGGTGGTTACGGTGATTGGTGGTATGACACTGTAAGCTCCCACCACTACATTGATTAACCAATTGATAATTTATTTTTATTCCTGTTGAACCCATAGCTATAATATAATATTGACATAGACCATTCCTGTTTTCATTCCTGGATTAAATTGGTGGTTACGGTGATTGGTGGTATGACACCGTAAGCTCCCACCATTACATTGATTAACCAATTGATAATTTATTTTTATTCCTGTTGAACCCATAGCTATAATATAATATTGACATAGACCATTCCTGTTTTCATTCCTGGATTAAATTGGTGGTTACGGTGATTGGTGGTATGACACTGTAAGCTCCCACCACTACATTGATTAACCAATTGATAATTTATTTTTATTCCTGTTGAACCCATAGCTATAATATAATATTGACATAGACCATTCCTGTTTTCATTCCTGGATTAAATTGTTGGTTACTGTGATTGGTGGTATGACACTGTAAGCTCCAACCACTACATTGATTAACCCATTGATAAATTATTTTTATTCCTGCAGAACCTATAGCTATAATATAATATTGACATACTTAAATTAACATTAAGCTTTTAGGAATTTTCTTGTTTCATTGACATCGACCATTCCTGGATTAAATTGGTGGTACGGTGATTGGTGGTTATGGCACTGTAAGCTCCAACCACTACAGTGATTAACCAATTGATAATTTATTTGTATTCCTGCTGAGCCGTTGCCACGTAATATGTGAAACATGCCTATTATATGAGGTCTTTAGTCTGCCTTAAACAAGATATCCAAAAATTTTGTCTTTATTTTCAACAATGCTGATAAGGGAAAAGTACAGCAGTCACCTAATATGTAAAATGTGACCATTTATGAAAGATGCAATATAATTGTTACATTTCTATCAATTTAGCTTTAATTTCTTAAAATGGCGGCACACATTTAATTTGTAATTTTAGTTTCGACAGGCCTCTTACTATTTTAAAAATTCCTTATCTGCAGGTTATTTAGGTCTGTGATGCACTTATAATTTTTTTTATTTAATCTTGTTGTAAAGGGCACCGGTTCTTGTTTAGTCTTGGTCCAATGGAATGCTGGTTCATTGTTAAAATTTCTCGTTATTTGACTGTTGCTCAAAGTGATAGTCTTAATAGTCACCCTAAAGTTAAAAGCTAGTTTCTAACTAAAAAAAAAAGCTACAATGTTTTTGGAGTGGCGGATTGTGAAATTTGAGAAGTTCTGAATGGGTCCAACTTTATATTATATGTGTGAATGTAGAGAAGTACAACTCTAAGTAAATTTTAACGAATTTAAAAATTAATAAGAACTATACTTCTCCTTTCGTCACTGTTAGATAATGTATAATATGTATACTTATAATGTAATGTATACTTATGAAGTATAAGTTAGTTATAATGGTATTAAAAGCATGGGTGGTAACTCCCAAGACGTTTAATTTTCGCTGCAAATGCTTGAATTAAATCTAAAAATAGGTTTAAGAAATGTTGAAATTTTAAATTGAAATTCATATGTTTCATGACCAACAAACGACTATTTATATTCATAGTTCTTTTAGGTCAAAATTTGTTTTTTCTTTCATAACCATGTAGTCCCTAAATGGAAGGGGGAAAAAATACTAATTATTTATATAAAAATATTTATTAACAAGCATGTTTATTTTAACAAATAATACATTGCAATATAGACAGTTGTTGTGAAATATATTTGACAAATATCCTAATTTCAAACATTGTATATTTCTTGCAAATATTTTATAATTCTTGGACAAATTATGCAAAACAGGATTGATTTTCAAAGAAAATCGTATAGTATTATAAGTAAAACAAATTTAAAAATGTGTACTCGATTTGTCTGTGATAGGTTAAGTTTTTAAATTATTATGTGTATTATTTAATGTAAAATATACGAAATATTTGGCAATAATAGTGATCGCTTGATGAGTAGTGTAATAACTCTATCATTACTTATAATACTCTACTAAGTTTTATAATCTTAAAATAAAGTAATGAACACACACATGTGCTTTCAAGTTTTGGAATTCTGTAACATTTAAAATTGTCACATAAAATGGCTTTCATGCGAACTTCTACTGAGGAAAATAACTTTTATTTGTGAAGCAATGAATTTTGTTGGGCAAGGAGCAATGGGACAAATATCTATATTGGAGCATTTAGTTAAGCTATAAATATTGTGCGAAAGAAATTATGCTTGACCGTGGCCGAATAAAAATAATTGCAGAAAGCTCTCTGGACGTCACACTATCCGTCCTGAAACCTGATCGGATTTTTCATAGCTTTAGAAATTAGCAGATATGCTCATTGTTTGCGCAATCCCGTACAACGCAATACAAACCGTGCAATTGTGTGATGAATCCGCATTTCGCTGTTTTCGTAATGATGCATCACGGGATACTGGTCACTAAAAATGCTTTTGCCGAAGAGTTACATGCAATGAAAATTGCATTTTTAATCTGCTTCTTTTATGAATATATACCTCATGTCTGCCAGAAATTATCAATACATATCCAGCTTTAAACTTATGCTAGCAAAACTGGTAAAAAGTTTTAATTAGTTAATATTAAATAAAAAAAATTTATAAGTCAATTTTCTCATGGTGCTATCTGGTGGCGTATGGCATGCCATGTACTAGGTACTTAGAGCTTGCTAACTGCCTTATTATACTGGTTCACAAGTGACTTCACCTTTCCCCCTAGGGACAGATCTGCTACTTTCTAAATCTATGGGATTTTTCTTCAGAAAAGCCGACAATCCGATCCTGTCGGATAACATGCAGTCTCGAAGAGATTCTGTGGACATCAATTTGAGTAGGCCATTGGCTTGACCGAGACATGGCTACCTACATAAGGACCTTTTATTTTGCTTCCTTGCCCTATTACCCTTCTCAGAACAAAATCCCATCACTGCAAAAAGTGCTCTTGTCAAATTACACCTAGTTTCTCATTTTACAGCTATTTTAAATCCCCAGCTTCAATTATTATGATACCATAACCCCGTAATTAAAACGGGTTTATAAGTATTATTCTAGCGTAAAAAAAAAAGTGTCATCGTCCCTCTTCCATTTCTCATGACCTGCAAATCTGCTCATTGAGTAACTTTAAGATGGCGGATTCATTTCAGGAATCATTAGCATTTCGAGAGTTTTGACCTATTCTTCTTCGACGACCTTGCTTATTTATCTTTTCCTCGTTGAGTGTTTGTTCTACGATGGAAGCTTTTACTTTTTTTTTTTATTGTAGACGATTCTTGATCAATTGTGTCAATTCGTGACAGTTAGTTTGGAATCGTTTGACTCTTTAGGTTCGAATTTTCCCTTTTTCGCATTTATTTTATTGGAAGAAATGGAACGCTAGAACCATATAAACATTCAATACGATAGATGCAAAGAAAGTTTCAAAAAAAAAATTTAGGATTGGATCTGGATGCATAGAAGTTAAGCATTTTTTTTTTCTTTTTCTCCGACTTTGGTTATTTAGCATTTCCTTGTTGCCCTTTATTTTTGTTGGTCGATATAAGCTTTTACTTATTTTTATTGTTATAGTAAAATATAGTCGATTCTCGGTCATTTGTGTCAATTCGTGACAATGAGTTTGGAATGGTTTGACTTTTAAGATTCGAATTTTCAATTTTTCTTACAATATTATTGGGAAATGGACCATTAGAACTAAACAAAAGAAAAAAAAGAATGTTTCAATAAAAATTTTGGAATTGGGTCTGGATGTAAAGTTTCTCGCTTTTTCGCCTGCTTAGGTTATTTATCTTTTCCTTGTTGAGTTTTTATTCTTTATTGTCGATTGAAGCTGTTACTTATTGCATATAGTCCATTCTTGATCAATTGTGTCAATTCGTGACAGTTAGTTCGGAATCGTTTGACTCTTAAGGTTTAAATTTTCCCTTTTTCGTACAATATATCGTTGGGAAATGGAACACTAGAACTACAACACAGTTAATACGGTGTATACAAAGTATGCTTCAATAAAAATTTAGCATTGGGTCTGGACAGAGGTGCCGATCCCCCCCAGGTACAATGACGCACCCCCCCCCCCCAGAATTTTTGAATCCCCCCCCCCAAAAAAAAAACCGCTGTAGATTTTATATTTAGATAGATGAGTACCTACCTAAGTAATTTACACCATACTGTGTATATATATAGGAATCATTACGATTTATACATGAAACTTTGTAGTAAAATAATATTTTAAATACCATCGAATTGGGTAACTTTGTCCTATGAAATAAAACCCAAGTACTGACTTTCTTTTTGAATATTTTTCTACTGATAGGTCAACGCAGAGTTGCCCCTTGTTGAAAAAGGGAATCACACTTTTAATTGCTTTTATAATACGGAATTACAACTTATTTTTAATTTTCCTTCAAATAGTTTTTCTTTACAGCAAAAGCTATCGGAAATCTAAAGGCCTTTTCACACGGTGTTCCTTCTGCACGGGACTGCTCGGACAGGGTTGTCCACCTGCAAAGATTCTGACGTCACACGTTCCTGGAGGGGTTGTTGTGAATGATACTTATTTACTTGTCTTGGCAATTTTTTTTCAATTTTTCAATACTTTTACAAATTGCTATCACGTGTAGGAATTGGTTGGTTGGTATACATATATTTTCAGGCTTGTGTGCTTGGTCAGAGACCCGCTTATAATCCTTCATGTAAGACAGACACAACACACACACGCACACATACGTGACAGATGCTGTCATCTATCGCGCGCCATTTCCACAATTTAGACAAGTCCCTGAAGGGGAGGGAAATAGTCTCCAGCGACCTGTAACCGCGGGAAAAGGTGCAATGACCACTCACAGGACTTTCGGTCCCAACAGATTTAACGAACACGTACTCCGCATATTCGGTGGGTCTTCAGTGGTACCGAGACTCGATCGCGAGACCTTACGGTAACGAGATCGAGATCTTAACCACAAGGCTCCCCACAAGCCGATTTAACAAGGAGTACTAAATACAAAAATCAACATTGGCGAGCATAAAGTAGATTTTTCTCCATTTGGCAAACTCGATTTTGCCAACAAGACGTCAGAGCTATACTTGATGCTGATTGGCTACCTATATCTCTCCGCAAAACCGGTTTACCCATTTTCGTGTTTCCACGAAAAAATTCAATGAAAAATCCTCTACAGCGGTTCTCCATGTTATTCCTATGGAAGTTCCGTGATCAAGGTACTTCGTGTGAAAAGGCCCTAAGGTATTGGTAAAAGTTCCGCTCAAAATATATGTAATTATATTCTTTTTTTAATCTATAAAAATAGCCGGACACGTGAGATCCAAGGTGCACATTAAAAAATAAACAATGTTTTTCATTATTAATATTGATCAATATTTTTGGCTCCCAAAAGTGTTTTAAGTGTAAAATTTGAAACTAAAATTATCAGCAATATAAAATATAATTAACTTCTCAGTATTTGCTTCCTTTAAAATTCTTTAGTATCCTTTCTTTATTCGCCTAAACTTCTGACGGAAACAGACATATAAACTCGTCAAAAAAGTTTATAAGAGGGTCTCTGACCTAGTACACAAATCTGAAAATACAAGTCAAACAACCAACCAACCCGTCAAATGACTGTTTTACCAGCAGCATAATTTTTAAAAATTTAATAATTTTATTAAATTCCAAAATTTAAAGCACGGGGGATTCTACCAAGGTTTATAACCTACTACAGAAATATAATTTTTTAATTTTGAAATTAAATTTTCAGTTAAAATTTTAATTTAAATCACAAGCAGGGAAAACAAGTTTACATGTCTGCCAATTTGCTTTTTCAGAGGATTAACAAGATTTAAATATTCAAATTATATAATTTCGAATATCTTACCAGAATCACTTCCATAATACTTCAAAATAAGCTCTTGGAGTATTTATAGTACAGTGCAATTTAACTTCATTTAGTTTAAAATAGATCAAATAGTATGCATTTAATATAGGTGTACCTTTGATGATTCCCCTACGTTTCGAAATCAACTATCTACAAAAAAACCTAATAACAACACTTCTAAGCGGGAAAATTGCACGAATGTCATTGGTTAAAAAGAAATATGCTGGAGTCATCATTTAATTGAATTGTATATGTTGTATAAGTGTTATACAGACTGCAGACAGCTGCTGTAGTTCCCGCCACCCTTATTTGAAACACTTTAGGGATGGACCACCGTTGTAAAACACCAGTTTTTTTGAAAAACCGCCATCCCTCCTGCTTCTTATTTGGTTGGCGGCTAGTATTGTGTTTTGTCTCTGCTTAAAGAAATGATGGGTTGTTTATGGGTGTCAGAAAGATTCGTTAGGCCTACGCGATATTCTATTTATGATCTTTCTGTAATGTTCTTTAAGTATTTTGGTTACCATTTTTGATTCGTGAAGGTTGCGGGGGGGGAGGGGGGGCAAGGGTTATGCCCCCCCCCCCCTCTCCTTGAAGTCTGGGGGGGGGGAGAGATGATTATAAAGAACAAGTATTTGTTAGAGTGGTATCTTAGACAAAATAAGTCATAAACATTGAAAATTTTCGAATTTTTTTCGACCCCCCCCCCTAAAATTTCAATGACGCAGTCGGCGTCGCTGCCCCCCCTTGTAGGCACCCCTGGGTCTGGATATGCAGTTTGCTTTTTTCTTTTTCACCGACTTTGCTTATGAAGGCACATTAAACAAACAGCGTCGATTCTCAGCGCAAATAGTTTTATGGTGTTCCCTTTTTCGGGATTATATTTCGTCAACCGTAGCGTCACTTTTTTTTTTAACCAGATGCGCTTACTATTTTGATGAAACAGGAAATCCGTCCTGGCAGGGCCTGCTCTTCCATAAGGCCTGTTAGATCATACATAAAATTTTACTTAAAGGGGCCCCCAAAATAGTTTGTGCCTATAGTCTGAGATTTCCTAGAGCAGGCCCTGCGTCCTGAGAAACGTGTAAATTTGTCACAATAAAACCATTTACGCCAAGAATAAACGTTTTTATATTACCTTTACATTTCAATTTAATAAATGTTTAAGGTAATTTTTCTCTCTCAAGATAGTGTCTCTCACTATCCGATTAACAGTATCTAGTTACGACATTAACCATAGCAGTTCTGATGGAAATGAAATCTTAATGTTCCTTTAAACCCTTCGTTTCTTCAGCAGCGAAACCTTGGACTCCACATATGGAAATTCCCTGTAGGAATCCCTGTAACCTGGTCCTCCGTATGCATAATAATCGTTCGCCACAGGACCGTACTTGTTCTTGTTCCTGACTATTCTCTGGAGGTAGTCCGGTTCCCCTTCGTACATATCTGAAGCCCCCGCGTAGTCCAAAAGTCTTTTTCTGATGTCTCCAGTTATGGGCTTGTTGCTCTCGATGGCGTAGTCTTCTTGGTAGTCGTGTTGTCCTCCTGATGTTGGGTACTGAGATGGGCCACCGTAGCTGTCTTCGTTGTAATGGCCGTATGAATGATCGTCATGGTAAGGGCTCGGATCGTCGTAGCCTCCTGCACCGTAGCTCACGGATTTGGGTCCGCTGTTGATGAAGAATTTGTTATTGATGCATTGGATACATTTATTTATATCATTATTTTATAAAATAAAATGTAAAAAATTATTTTATGGTAACGAGACGGCAGACTTATTGGCTAAAGAGGGTTGTAATGAACCGCTTTACACCTCTTTTATATTGACCCAGTCTGAGTTCTTTTCGAGAGCTATGAGTTCTCATAATGCCTCTTGGAACATTCCTCCACTGCACCACTGGTACCAAGGTAAGCGACCCGGAGAGGCTTTATCCCTAAAGTGCTACAGAAGCGACCATACTGCCATTACGAGACTAAGAAGTGGACACATTGGATCTCTGTGTTACACCAATGGGAAGAAGACCTTTCCTATCTGCCCGAAGTGTTCCAGCAAACAGGCGGCACCTAACCACATTCTGGACTGTCTGAGATTTTCCGGACTCGTCCTTTACGAAAATCCAGTCATGATCCTGGACTTTTTGCGAGTGACTAACATCATAGACCTGGTTTAGCTCTGCTAAACCTTAGAGATAAGCAACAACAATAACATAAAATTTATATAAAGACTTTTTGTGGAAAAGTAATGGACCATACTAAATTTGGAAATTTTGCAGCTTGTTAATAAAATTAAAGTCAAGATATAAGGAACTAAATACTGAAGAGGGAATGGGGAGCTATAACCGGATCTCTAAACCGGAGCTTAATTCTCTCTGTGTTAATCCAATGGGAAAAAATGTCTAAGCCAAATTACTTCAGCTGCATTGAATATTTTTGCAGACGGTTTTTTACCTGATAAATGTAACTGGCCTACAGGCTCAATGATTCTCTTTTTGAAATTGATTAGAATATTTTGTTTTAAAACTATTCATTGAAAAAAATATTCGAATCAATTAAAAAAAACACTATAGAGCCCTGTTACACGGCTACGTTTATCATTAAAAAATAACCTTTTCTATCGATATCTTATAAAGCCATTTTATTTAGCCTTACTTCATGATTAATATTACTAGTTTCATTGCTATTGATATCGATGAGATACTTATGGGTATTTTTAGTCACACTAGACATATCTTACCTGTGGATATACGGTGCAGCATAACTCTTCACCTTTGGCACTGTTGGGTAAAATCCATCAGCGGGCCCGCTGGACATATACGGATCTCTTGGCGAAACAGCCGGACGTCTTGCAGACTTGGGCACATATTCATATCCATAAGGGTCCGGGTAATAATCTATTCTCCTAGGCAGGAACTTGCTTTCCAGTTCATCGAAGTTCCTGTACTTGGGCTCTTTGTATGCTCTGAACCTCTTTTCTACTGGGCCTTCTGAACCGTCGAAGCCTTGTCTGCGTGCTGCTTCGTAACTGAAGGGAGCCTTGTATTTCTTGAGTGAGCTCTTCTTCAGAGGGTCTTCCAGTGTTGAGAGTTTGCTGCCGTAGAGTTTGGGCTGAATGTGTGGGACGAAAGTTTCATGAAATAATTATACCAGTATAAAATGTGATATGGTTTACATTTCCATATAGGTTTAAAGTTTTAAAACAGCAGTAATAACTATTTACATTTGTTAAGGGAATAGGAAGTTTATCGTTTAAATTTCGGGACAAGAAAGAAGAAATGTTTAGTAAATATAAATGAATATAAATGTTTAGTAAATATAGTTTTGGGGAAAATTGGAATTTGAAAAGTCCCCTTTGATCTGCACTCTAAAAAATGAATGCTCAAAAACGACGAAGTTTTCCTTAATTTTGACGATTTCGTTACTGGCAAATGCTCCAAGTTTTCGTTTCCTCAAAGTGAGGAAATTTGAATCGTCATTTTTATGAGGATTTGAATGCCGTCTAATCTAAAGAAATATTTCGTCATTTTTGAACATGCGAGTGCAACAATGAGATTCAGTTTCCTCAAAATCAAGATACAGAATCGTCATATCCCGATCGTAAAAGTGAGGATTCGCATTTTCTTAAAAGTCACGTGATAGTTCGACGAAACAATCCTCAAAATTAACGAAATGAGGCTTGAGGATTCATAAATCGTCAAAAGTGAAAGTGTTATTTCTGAGAGTGTGATACCTGGATAAAATTTTTAAGTTTACAAAGTCCTTTATTACAATAGAGAGGAAGACAAATTCGAAAAAAAAGCATTGTAACATACCTAGGGTAAATTAAGCATAAATTGTAAAAGCAAATATTTAGAAAAGTATATATAGATTTAACGTTAATAATCTCTCACCTTCGAAACTTCTGCTTCATTATCAAATTCATCAGATCTCGAATGAATGATAGGCGTCAACGTCGGTGCAATGCCATAAGGATATCCATACCCTCTGTTTTCGTTTGCCGTGTCTGACCTAGAAGACAAGGACTTGGGCCTGAAGCTGCTCAGTGCTATGCTAGACGACCCGCTTAGGTCTTTAGTGCTGGATGTAGGATGTTCCAGCGACAGTGCTAGTAGCCAAACGTTGCTGAAGATGAAAATGAAGGATATAAAGTGATGGCGCACTGATGATGGCATGGCCTGTAAATAAGAATGAACACATTTATAATGGAGGACTGAAGATGAAAATGAATTATATAAAGTGATGACGCACTGATGATGGCATGGCCTGTAAATAAGAATGAATACATTTATAATGGAGCAAACTCGGTTGGAAACTTTGTGCTGGGTTTTACCATAATAATGGTTCGTAGTAGCTGCAACTGCTGCGTGGTGAAATGTTTCAAAGTATTTATTCAGTTGAACCACTATATAGCTTTTTTTTAAACAAAATCTTGAGAAATACTCTTAAAACAAACGAGCGATTTTAACTCAGTCTGAGTTAATTTTCACTCTTTCGGTGTCGAAACTGCTCTTCAACTATAGGAGTGGATTTCACTCTTGTTTTGTTAAACCTCCAACAATCTTAACAACAACCGAGCGATTTTAAAGTGATTAGGAGCGATTTAGGGCGATTACGAGTGACTTAGGAGTTAATTTTCACTCCTTTCCTGTGTCGAAAATGCACTTATCCTATAGGAGTGGATTTCACTCTTTTGTTTTAAGAGTGTAGCTCAACCGAATACCGGAAGTAAGGGGAAACATTTCACCACACTGCCGTTGCAGCTGGAGCAATATTTTTTTGTGTAACCAAGAGCCAGATTTTGACGGTGACAAATATTAATTTTAAGGTATGTCAAATATTAATTTTAGAATTACATTTTTTAAATTTAAGTTACATTTGCTTTTGACAAAAAAAAACTTCTGCTTTGTCCCAGAACTCCTATAATAAAAACACCATTTTGTTAAGCTGATAGCTACTCTCATACCTTAAGTTATTTTATGTTTTCTTAAAATTATTTATTTTCGCATGTTCTTTATTCTATAAACTTTATCCAAACTATATTTCATATTAATCTTTCAAGAAACTTTATAAACTACTCATCTAGCATACTTTGATAATAAAAAAGTAAGACATTGTATTGTTTGGATGCATCAAAGCATCTTTAAGTAAAATAGAAAATGATATACTTATCAGCATGGGAACACAAAGGGGGGAAAATTTGGAGCATACATTTTACTTTATCCAAATCTCCACTGGTCAGTTTTACTTGTGATAAAAAAAAAATGGGAGAACCGGGGCGAAATTGGGTCACCGGGGTCAAATCTGTGGTGAGATGACTCCTGAGAGAGAGAAGATGAAATATCCTTCATGCACTGGGATGGTTTGGATTTAATTTATTCGAAAGGAACTAACTACTTCGCTATGAGAAGAATTGGAAGGAATTGTCAGTTTTCTCGGGATCGGAAGGTCCCGCGATCGATTCCGGTACCACTAAAGACCCACCGAGTATATGTGGAGTACGTGCTCGTTAAATTTGTGTATGTCTTACTTGACGAAGGCTTATCAAGCGGGTCTCTGATCAAGAACACAAGCTGGAATACATATGTATATATCCCTACCCCTAGGTTAGATAGCTGAAAATGTCAAACGAACTACTCTTATATGAAGAACTACAACTTGTATCGAAATATCAAATGTACTATATTTTTGAAAACTAATCTCTGCCATATAGTTAGTAAATCAGAAGTTAAATTAACTGAAATCTAATAAAATTAGTAAACCATAAGTAATATTACCAAATAATATAAAAACAGAATAGTAAGACTCTTAAACCATAAATGCCGCCCTGGTGGCTGAATGGTTAGCGTACTAGCCTTTGGAGCTGCTGGGGTCGGGTTCGAATCCCGGTCAGGCATGGATGTTTGTGACAGTCAATAAATGTTGTTATTTGTCTATATGTTATTCATTTCTTTGTGACTGTAAAAATTCTTTCTGTGTCTGTACCACTTGGCGAAAGCTTATAAGCGGTTCTTTGAACAAGCACACAAGCTGGAATATATATGTATCATACCATACCATACCATAAATTATATTTCCCCAAAAAAATAATTAGCATACCTTTAAGTTGAATAACCATATAATTTAGGTAGTAAACTGTAAGTTAATGCAAAGTATCATGTATAGTGAATGACTAACTAACATAATCCCTAGTTTTGAGATATTTTTCCGATTTATACAGTAATATTTTGCAACTATTTTTTGAATTCGAAAGTTTACGCCAGAAAGCCTGCACCTGTTGAAGAATGCCTGAACCTTACTTTGCTGGAAATACAGTAAATTAAATATTGATGTCAAAAATATGGCTTGGTTCTTTTTTTAATATACTTAATCTCTTTTGGGAGGTTCATCGGATGGAAGCGTCGAATGTTCCAATTTAAATTAGTGGTTTCCAGCCCAGTGTGAACTAGTTTGTATTCACTTTCCGTCCAAGCCATTAAAAACGGTCATTTGATGTTCAGGTGAAAGTTGTTGTGAACGTTACTTACATTAATTACTTTCAACAAAAGGGACTAATGCGTCAAAATATGTTTACTGTAAATTAATTTTCACTTGTTGTTTATGTATTTATTTTTGGGGGGAAGTTGTTTTAATGGATTGGAGTTTCGTGTTAAGTTAAATTAACAAATATGTAATATAGTTAGCAAACCATAAGCAAAAAAATAAACATATATAAATATGTATATTTTAATCTTTTTTTGATTTCGTAAGAATTGCAAAAAAAGGAAAAAAGTAGTAACCGAGGACCACATGAATTAATTGTAAATTTAACTTTGTAACTTTTGTAAATTTATTTTCAGCAGTTTCTTCGTGTATTTTTCTTTGGGGGTTGAATTTTGTTTAACGAATTTTAGGTTTCCCTGTTGTCATAATAAAAGTAGTTTTACACTGGTTTTCAATTTTTTATGGGGTATTTTAGACCATCTTCTTTTTGATTTCGAATAATTATTTTTAAAAAAAGGAAATTGACTTCATGCTTCTTATCGAGAAATTTTTAATGTACCGTTGAAATAAATGGACTATTTCTATTACTTTAGATTGTTCGAATCGTTAGTAAAGCAATTTCTTCAACCATTAAACATTTTATAAAATGACTTCTTTTTACAAAATTGATTTCCTTACATTTTTTTCAGAGAAACACTATTTGTAATTTTTTTTTAAACTTATCTTATATTTTCGAGCTCTATAAATAAGTTGTTGTGGGTGGATCCCGCAAATACTGAGATTACGAAACCAGAAACGTTCCGCACCGCTGACGCGCTTGAAATTGAGAGTAAACGAGCAGCGAAAACAACTGTGCGTGTCATATCGGAACAAATGGGTATGGGTCATTTTTTTTTCCTCAGCAGACATAGATAATTACATATGGATTGCTAAATGTAACTGGTCGTGTGTAACACCCAGGGTTTGATTAACGGTTGCGTGGGGTGCCTATTCAGGTGTCAGCTTGTCACTGGACTGTGGTTCTAAATTACGACGTCCGTCCGCAATAGCCCTCGTGTAGCTCTAGTGCAACGGTAATTCAAACCAAACCCAAACCCAGGGTTTGAATTTAACGGTCGCTAGTCGCAAAATGCGACCGAATCCTTCAATAATGCAAAAACAAAATTAATTTAGTTGCAGTTATCGTGACTAGTTTTCAAAAACCTCGATGCCATTTTTTTTGCAATTGTGGTTTTTACGAGTTTCGCAGCTAATATTCATCAGCTTAATCTACCGTAATATCCAGAAACAACAGATATCCTAATATGTAATTCCAAAAATTTTAGAAATCCCACCTATCCATAAATTGCGAAACTACGGTGATTCTATAAGCTATTGTGGATTCTATAAGCTATTGTGGATGTCTAAAGTTGGGGATATGATCTAGGACATTGTGATGTCTAGAATTTGTGGGTAAATATTTCTTTCTTGAAAAAGCATTTTTTTTAATAAAAAGATTTTACGTTATTTCAAAAGAGAAGAGAACTATACATTAATTACTATACAGGGTGGTTATAAAATAACGCTCCCTATTCGGGGTGGTCTGTAGCTTGAATGAATAATCCAAATGCATCAAAAATTGAGACACTTGCTATTCAAGAAGGTGGGAAAAGAATGGAATCATAAAAAATACAGAATCCTAAAGAATAATCATAAAAAAGAATAATCATAAAAACAAACTCGTTTTTTGACCAGAATCTAAATTACAAGGCGTCGTCAATTATAGCCTATTAATGCCAACACATCTAATTACGCCTCGTAATTTAGAACCCTGGCCAAGAGACGAGTTTCTTTATTATGAAAAAGAATGGAATTATAACACAGAAACTCGTCTCTTGACCAAGGTTATAATTACGAGGAGTAGCCAATTATGGCTAATTACGGCCAACACATCCAATTACGCCTCGTAATTTAGAACCCTGATCAAGAGACGAGTTTGTTTTTTAAGATGCCATTCTTTCGCCCCCTTCTTGATTAGTAAGTGTCTCAATTTTTGATGCATTTGGATTATTCATTCAAGCTACAGATCACTCCGAATAGGGAGCGTTTTTTTATAACCACCCTGTACATACATTACTAGAAATATACATTGACATATTCTGTTACAAAATTCTATTACCTTCATATGAATACAGAAATTCTTTTGTACGAAATCCACAAACAATGCAAACCGAAAATTACCTCCTCTATAAATATTATGTCACAAAATTACCCATTGTAATAAAATTTAAATTAGTTCTTAGCTGTCACGCGTGTAAGAATAATTTGATTGAATGCATTTCAAAACTAGATCGGACACAATACGTTATTTTGAGATTTTAGTTATAAGCCACTTTCAAACAATATTTAATTTTTAAAATATAACAGCAAAGACAAAGTGTACACTCTTAAAACAAACACTCCTAATTTAACTCAGTCTGAGTGGATTTCACTCCTCCAGACTGGAAAATGCACTTCTTCTTTTGGAGTGGATCCTTTGTGTGTTAAACCTCCGACAGGATCACTCCAAACGAGTGATTTTAACTCAGTCTGAGTAAATACGCATGCCTTTACGGTGTCGAAAATGCACTTCTCCAACTGGAGTGGATTTCACTCTTTTGTTTTAAGAGTGTACTTAAAGTTGAAGTCGGACGCCAAGGTAGTTAACTTTTTTGTACTTTTTACAAATCTATACAGACTTTTAGAGCATGAAAGCTCATATTTTAAGAAAGGAAATTCCTATGCTACCACGCACATATCAGTTACGGACAGTATGACGGATATACTGATTGTAAGATTAAGTAACTTTGAAAATAGACTTCAACACGCAAAATGCGGTAAGCTTGAGTTGCTGTATTATTCATAATTTGGGTAAAAATAAAGTTATATTGCGTGTCTATCTGTGTGAACGAAATGAAAAAGATTTATTACTTCAAAAGTTTAAATCTTAAGAAAAAAGTTGAGTAAATTGTGAGATTTGAATGTTGTTGGTTAAAACTCTCCACATATTTTTAATAAAGATAATTTAAAAGTTGAATATTGTGCTTGAAATTTCAAAGGAACTTGTAAATATTATAGAATTTGAAATTTTAGATTTCACATACCATTGTACTTTAAAGATAAATAAAACTAAATTTAAATGAATACTTTAAGAAGACCTGTACACTTTTTAAGGAATTTTTGAGAGATAACGCAGAAAAAACAGTTATCCTAATCAACGGAAAATTGATTGAGAACTAAACTAATAGACAATATGTGGTAGAACCATTTTTTAGATTTTGGTTTCTGAAGCCGCAGAAATAGTTCACCTAATACCGAAAATGTGAAACATTTCACCACATACCCGTTGCATCTACTAGAAAACAATTTTTGGTGAAAACTATTAGCAGTACGCTCTTAAAACAAAAGAGTGAAATCCACTCCAGTTGGAGAAGTACATTTTCGACTCTGGAAAGGAATGAATATTAACTCAAACTGAGTTAAAACCACTCGTTTGGAGTGATTCTGTCGGAGGCTTAACACACAAAGTGCATTTTCCAGACTGGAGGAGTGAAAATTAATCAGATTGAGTTAAAATCGCTCGTTCGTTTTAAGAGTGTACATTTTTAATGATGTAAATTTTGAGCATTTTTAAATAAACAATTTGAGTAATTTCCAGTCTTAAAATAAGTTGCAGCATTGACTGCTAACACTTGATATAAGCCACTTTTAAACATTATTTAATTTTAGGAATATAACAGCAGAGGCAAAGTGTCTGCATGGCATTATCATGAATACTATACACTCTTAAAACGAACGAGCGATTTTAACTCAATCCTAGTTAAATTTCACTCCTCCAGTCTAGAAAATGCACTTATCCTAGAGGAGTGGATCCTTTGTGTGTTAAAACTCCGACAGGATCACTCCAAACTCAGTCTGAGTTAATATTCACTCCTTTCCAATGTCGAAAATGCACTTCTCCTACTGGAGTGGATTTCACTCTTTTGTTTTAAGAGTGTACATATTGGAAGGGTAGAACTAACTGAACCGAACTAGTGAATATATATTTAGTATTCAAAAGAGGGCATATATTTTTAAATAAATTACATACTTATATTTTTGGTTGTGCACTCCTCCCTTTCTGATGCATACATGTTTTTATTGTTTAGGTTGCAACGTTAAACTATTTTTTTTACAGCTCTTTGTATTAAAAAGTTTTCCTCTCAGCCTATTGTTCCAATGTAGTCATATATTATCCAACCATTAGCAGGTCAGTATAGTCCATTTCACCCATGACCCTTACCCCAAATTCAACTCAATGATGCTTAGGTCATGAATTGCATTTCAAGTTCAAAGACCTTTATTTTAATTTTTTTTTACTTAAAGGAAATGAAAATAATAGGGAAATATATTTTTAAAAAACAATTTGTTGTTTTAAGGTTATATTAATGTGTTTCTGCTTACGTAATAAAAAGGTACTCCAACCCCGAAGGCCCGAAACAGAATACTTTGAAGATTGATTTACTTAAATTAAAAGATACTTGATTAAAAGATAGTGAGCTTTAAGAAAATCTTAATAATTTTTATGTATAAAAAATGTCTTTGGTTGTTTTTTTTATATGTTTAAAAGTTCTTTAACTACCCTTGAAATTCATTCGTTCTATATTTTATGAGATAAATGAAATTTAAAAGAATTTATGAACAAAAGAACATAAAAAAATTAAAAAAGATTTCAAAATTAAAATAGTCTATCAAAATTAAATATACTTACACGTATCATTTTCTTATATTTGTTTCCAAATTTAGAAAATTCTGTATCAATCAAATCAATACAGAAAAAAAGTCAACCAAATCACACTCAAGAATAGCCAATCATTAATCTTTTATCAATTCAAGGTCGTATTATGCAGATCATGTTTTATCTTATTCATTTAGGGATTAGAATAAGAATCAGAGGAGACATCAACATACATTTAAAATACACTTTTTATTTAAATATTTTCTTTTCAGAAAGCATAGACAAGTGTACTTATCAAAAACAGATATATCCATATCATTATATGTAATTTTTTTAAAAAACGATATTGAAAATTTTTTTTTACTTATGTGTTATGTTTAAAAGTGCTTCATGATTACCCTTAAAATACTTAAGATTTGATGTTTTATCAGAGTGTGAAGATAAGCAGAATTCAAAAGATTTTGTGCTCTAAAGAACATAAAAAGAATAAAAAGAGTCTAAATTTAAAATGTATCAAAATTAGATACAAGAATCATTTTCTAATCTTTATTTCCAAATTTAGAAAAATCTATCAACCAAATCAAACAGAAAAAGAATATCAAAATTACGCCCACGAATAGCCAATCATTAATCCTTTATCCATTCAAAATCATATTATGCAGATCATATTTTCCCTTCAACACGATTATAATCAATAAGAGACAAGAAAAAGCGCAACAATGCATTTTTTATCCGAACATTCGAATCAAAATAATTTAAAATTCCAGGCACATCCTAACCCGAGGGGATGAAGAACAAGGGATGGGCCAGTTTTTATTCCATTTTTTTCATTATCTTCCTCAAACAATTTCATTCCGTAGAATGTGGTACGAAGGCTGAATGGTCCTCACGTGACCTCGATGCACCTTGGTATGCTTTTTTACTTTATATCCAAAGCGACGTAACTCAATTGATGCATCTAAAATTTTGATGTAACTTAACGATTCTCCATAAAACTGGTGGAAAACTAGCTTTTTAAAGAAGAAAAGGGAGCCAAAACTTGTGATAACTAGCTTTATGTAAATGGCAGCCACAATTTTTTTTTTATGAGTATGCAGAATAAATTAGAATAGCTATTTTGTGGCTCACAAATTCCCACGCGTAATCATTCTATACCAAAGATAAATTTTATTAAAAGACTACTACGTACACACTGTTAATTTTTTTACTTTACTTGCGACGTATCTCAGTTGATACAACTAAAAACTGAGGATTTTAATGCTTTCCAACACTGTAAAATTGTGGTGTAACTTTAAAATTTAACGTTTCTCCATAAAACTGGTGAAAGCTAGCTTTACAAAAGAAGAAAGCGAAGCCAAAACTGGTGATAACTAGCTTTAAGGAAATAGTATCTTGTAGGATTTTTTTCGATGAAAATAGAATTAATTAGAAATGCTGTTCACTAGTGTTAGATAAAAGCCCATGCAACAACATTAGCTATAATTAAAATACATTTCATTGAAAGGTTTTTCGTACAAATTGTTAAAATTTTTTGTAGTGTTACTTCTTAAAACTCATGGAAGATTGTTCTGCCTCCAGCTACACGTAGTAAAGTTCCGCCAAATTTATGGCTTACCGTTACACCACAAAATCGGAGAGAGCTGGTAGCTTCTTACTTTGTGGCGCACAAATTATTATTTACTTAAAATTTTTGCAGTGAAAATAGTTCTTATTATTTTTATATTTTATTGCAACTGTTATATATCAATTCTCTCATTTAGTTATAACACAATCCATGTCCCTAAGATAGATGATTTTTAGTTTGAGACTTTTGCTCTACCTTTACCCATTTATAAGGCAGTGGGAAGTATACTTGCCAGCAACTTCATCAATTTGATTAGTGCTGCCATTTTCTGATAACTTCAGAAAACACCAAAAAAATTACTAATGCAGGATTCATATGGACGATACGTTTGAATAGCTCCCAGCGAGCGATGGGAAGCATACTTCTTACCGAAATAAAATGGTCTTAATAATCAAAATCAATTTTACGTATTGAGCTAAATGAATTTCTTTTTATAAATCAATCTCAATCCCAGAAATACTTTAACGTAACATTACTAGAAAAAAAATGCCCTTATAAAGGTATGGTATGGTATGGTATGGTACAAATATATTCCAGCTTGTGTGCTTGTTCAGAGAACCGCTTATAAGCTTTCGTCAAGTGGGACAGACACAGAAAGAATATTAACAATCACAAAGAAATGAATAACACATAGACAAATAACAACATTTATTGACGGTCACAAACATCCATGCCTGACCGACATTCGAGCCCGACCCCAGCAGCTCCAAAGGCAAGCGTTCTAACGATTGCGCCACTGGGGCGGCGCCTTATAGAGGGTTAAATGTTATACTTATATCGAAATCTACTTACAAGGTCCAACTAAAATAAAACCTTCGTTTTTTGGTTTGGACCACTCTGACTCCAAGCTTTTGGAAGCCTCTTTAGCACATCTTAAACCCATTTAAGAAGGGCGCGGTGCCCCCACCCTTACATTGTATATGCTTCGAGATTTTGTGTTTATCGAAGGTGTACAGAAAAACGCTTTATCAATGTTTGATTTACAAGAACTTTAAGGAAGCACAACGTAAATATATGGCCCAATGGATAGCATTTTAGAGCAATGCTAAAGTAAGATTTTTTATGAATTAACCCACAACTGATAACAGTTTCGAAAAATAGTAACTTAAAAACAAATAGACATTATTAATAAGGATTTTATACTGATACACACGGTTAAACAATTTGTGCTTGGTTTCACAAGGATAATGGTTCCTAGTATCTTTTGGGTGATGAAATATTTTCTCCATATTTTCAGTATTTGGTTGAACCATTTCACAGACTTAGTTTTCAAAGCCTAAAAATAGTTCATCCTAATATTAAAATATGGTGAAATATTTCACCACACAGCTTTCAGCAACCAGGAACCATATTTTTGGTGAAAACAAACGCCAAATTTTTAACAGCGTAGCGCTATTTTATAATCAGGAATTTTAGGAAATAACCCAAAACAAATACGCCTCGAAATAATTTTTTTTTGACATTTATGTAGATTTTGAGCCGATTTGACAAAAAAGCTTCACTTTATAAATATTAAAAGTTAAATGCACCTAAGACCACGTTTATAATATTTAATTTAGATAATAACTATAAACTAAAAAAAAACTAATGATTGTAAACTTTATTATGCACAACGTCCCCTCTGAAAATATCATTCAGCATTGAGCGAAACATTTCCCTTTCAATTAATACAAATCGTGGAACTAATTTTTTAGGGAAAAACAGCACAAGAGCAGAATTAGTTTTGATAAATGGCCATAATAATTGTTTAAGTATTTATATTAATATTTTCTATCCCTCTATGCCATTTAATTAGAACCAAGCAATTGCTCATTATCCATTTTGAATAAGGCTATGCTAGTTAGTTACGTATTGAATTACATTAGTTATATCTATTACAACGTTTTAAATAACGGTGGTATTGTTCCTCGAAGTAGTTATAAATTTTTATGCATTTCCTTTTCGACATTTGAAATTGTTTTTAGCCCATTGTATGACTATAAAAGCCTGAAGCACGATTTCGTATATTTGGGTCATGTTTATGTGTAGAAATTGTAAGATAAAGAATTATGAATGCACATTTAGTTATTAAGTCATTTCCGGATTAAATTGCCTTGAATAGCTAAACAACAAAACGTGACACAAAGTCAAAGCGGTAAAAGTTTAAACAATGTCACAACAATTTAACCTTTTGACCGTTGCAAACGTAAAATTGTGTATTAAGCTTGCAGTATTTCACAAAAGTCGCCCCGGTGGCAAAATCGTTAGGACGCTAGCCTTTGGAGCTGCTGGGGTCGGGCTCGAATCCCGGTCAGGCATTGATGTTTGTGATCGTCAATAAATGCTGTTATTTGTCGATATGTTATTCCTTTCTTTGTGACTGTAAAAATTCTTTCTGTGTCTGTCCCACTTGACGAAAGCTTATAAGCGGTTCTCTGAACAAGCACACAAGCTGGAATATATATGTACCATACCATACCATTTCCACAAAATACATATTTTTTAAAATTTATTGCAAACTATATTAAATTAAAATAATATAAATAATTTTGTTAGATTTAATTTCTTTTATTTTTACAAGTAAAAAATATAATTAATTTAAAACCCACTTTTATAATTATAAAATTTCTTGAAAAGAAAAAAACAACCTTTAGTCTCTATGAATATATTTCCTTAAATTTAACTCATCATAAGGAAATCGCCATTTTGAAAATCATCCTAACATCGTCTTTTTAATGTTACTTCAGTAAAATAAATTAATAGAAAAATAAATAATTTTCAAATCAATACAACTATAATATAAAATTTCTTTAAAAGAAAAAAAAACTTTACTCTATGAATATACTTCCTTAAATTTAATATATCACAAGGAAATCGCCATTTTGAAAATCATCAGAACATTGTCTTTTTATTGTTATTTCTGCAAAGTAAATCAATACAATAATAAATAATTTCATGAGTCTTGATTTTGAGTGTTGAATTGATTTTGATTAATGATTTAAAGATAACATACGATTGAAACTATATTTTGCTTTACTTTTTCCCTCATTAAAAATGAGCTTATTTAAAGTAGAGATATTTTTAAAGTGTTTTTTTTTTAGTATTGATCAAAATATATATATTTAATGTAGAAGCAAAAGGTAAGTGAACTATATCAGCTATTGTTGAACTTAGATTAGAAAATGAGCAATGAGTTTATTTTTTACAATGTGATTCATTGAATCACAATATGAAAAACGAAATATATTTTCTCTTAGTCGAAAACTATTAAAAGGTTATTAGATAACCTTTTAAGTAATAATTTACTTCGGTTTGTATTTTTGTACAATTGTTATTATCTTTGTAAAAAAAAATATCAATAAAATCAATTCTTATACAAACAAATACCTGTTAATTTTTATGCAACTATATAAATAACTAAGACTCACAATGACGAAATATGTTGAATAAAAGTACTAACTTCAGTGTTTCTAGACAAGTTTATTTAAAATAATTTACGCAATTGAAATTTTGTTTTTTAGGACAATCTTTTTGTATATTTTAAATACAAAACTTCGCAATGAGCATATAAACATTAGTTCGAATTTAGAATTGTGTTTATCCGTTTCAAATGTAAATTAAAAACATTACTATGTTTGCTTAAATAGTTTATAACAAATAATACTTTTTCTAAACAAAACTTTTGTACACAACTAGACGAACGCAATAAGTGGTCCAAATAAACAAAAAAAAGTTCGCTTTCAGATATTTACGTAGTAACTGTTATACACGTATTAACTGAATTGTAGAAGAACTATTTCACATGTATTACATATAAGGATAGTTAAAAATAATAAAATGTTAAAGTTTTAAATATAGACTAGTTTATCATAATACACAGACAACTTAACAAAATAATACAATTTATAGAACTATAGTAGGAAACAGACAAATTAATCTTTAAGTATTTTTTTAACAAAATACAAATCCTGATTTATCCTCATTCAAAAGGCAAGGAACTTTACTGATTAAAGTAAAAAAAAAAAGGTGAACAACATTAAAACAATAATTAAAATATAATTCACAAACGTCCAATTTCTACCACACTTCCTTAACAAGGTACATAAACCAACATTAATCATTTAAAATATTTCCAAACTGATGCCTTTTTTTATCAATCCTTCATACCCTGGGGGCGAAAACGGGATTCATGGCCCTTTTCCTTTTTCCTGTAGGAAATTTAGCAAAAAATGTGATGAACCTGCCAAGCAACGCTTCCACAGAAAATGGACCAAGGTTGTCAGGACGAGCTTGAGTCATGGAAAGTTTCCCAACCTTTCATTATTAAAACCTTATTTAACAAGTGGAGATAAAACGATTTTTTGGTTTGACACAAAATTTTGATTTATATTTTTGGAAATTTAAAATAAGTTTGAACTTTCATATTACGAAATAATTCAAAGATATAACGTTCATTGATAAGCGAAAAGAACACAATAAAATGTGGCAGAATCGAAAAATTTGAGATTTCTAAATTGGCCTTCCAAAACTGCCTTTCTGTATAAACAGTTAAACATGAAGAAAAAACACGTACACTTCTTATTTTTGTACATTAAATAATCAAAGCAAATGAATATATATATATTAAGTAATGTTCATTAAAATTTGCAGAAAATAATTAATCCGCAAATTAATTTGTGGTCATACAATTTAAAAAACCTTTATCGTTTGTTATCATTATTCACAGAGGCAAATTTAAGTTCTCTAGTAAATTACTAATAGGCCATTTCCAAATTGAAAAATTCTTCATTGTTTGTTATATTAATTTCCAGAAGCGAATTAAAGTTCATTAGCAAGTTAATATGCCATTTACAAATTCAAAAAGTCTTCATTGTTTGCTAAATTAATTAACAGATGCGAATTATAGTTCATTTGCAAATTAATATGCCATCGGATAATTGAAATGAATGAATAAAATGTGATTTAGTCTCTCTTGAGTTTTGCAGAAAGGGTTTTTAAACAGCCGGGATGTGCTATAGTTTTTTTTCTCAATAAACGTTATTTAACATGGTAGGTATTATTAGATCCAATGTATGTGAAAATAATACTAAGAAATGTCTTTCAAATAAAGACGCTAAAAGAGTTATTTGTAGAAAATGTCAAATGTTTGTATTTTAAGTGAAAAAATTGAAGGGTATTATAATTGTTCATACCGTCTATCCGTCCTCCCATCCATCGATCACTGTTTTGGAAGTTCAAATTAATTTAATAAAATAAGATTATCAACTGAATTTTGCGAAAGAAAGTTACTGAAAATAGGCAGTAGCGACGACTAAAAGTTTTAATTAAAACCAAATGATGCTTGCACATTTTTTGAGGTAACATTGTAGAACCTATTCCAGGCGACAGTTACTGTGACAAACCTACATGTTCTATTTCATCAGGCCTTGTTTATAAAATCTTATTGCACAACACATTTAACTCAAACATACTGGATATTTAGTAACAACTAGTGCAAACCAACCTAATAAATTCTCAATTACCGAAGACGAGTTTCATTTTGCAATCATGGTGAAGATTCTATTGGCACACATCTTCTCTTTATCCAAACAACCTAGCCGAAGACGATTTTTTTTTTTTGGTCTGTGATTTCGTTTTTCCGCTTGAGGCAAATTTCACTTTCATGCTCAGCAGGTAGAGATATCTCAGAGGGAGAGTAGAGATAAGTCATGTGCGGAGAGATTCCGCCGAAGAGATACGTGGTATGGTTATAAATACGGATTGGCTTGAGTTGTAAGAAGAAAAATTCCTTCGATAATCAATAGTCTTTGGCTGTGTTAAAGCTCCTAGTGGAGGCTAGAAATAGGCAACCGGAAACGATTACATTACACTACGCTACACTCAATAGTCTTTTTAGTATAAGGGATTTTTCTTAAATGATAGATTTTGTGTCTCTGATTAAATATTCTCAACTAGCAGTATGGTCCCGCCTTACTGGGAACCCGTTAACTTCGCATTGCTTCCTTTTAGAGGCATGTTTACTTTTGAAAATACACTCAAAATCGAAACAAAATTAAATTCGCGTTGGCGCATGCGCACTTAAAAAAGCAAACACTAATAGAGGATGAAGCAGCCTTCGGGCGAGCGCATATCTCAACCAAACTCAATCAATCAAACTAATAGAGGATGGCGTCATGCCCCCGTTTCGGCCCGGTCCATGTATTTTCAAGCCCTGTTATGGTCCCGCAATCCCACGTGGATGACGTTTCTTTAAACTAATTATATTAATTAAAAATCACAATCAAATATGAAAAAACTAGGCCTCAGATGCACACGTAGGTATTAAAAGGAATCTATATTAAAATTTTTGACTATTTTAGAGCAGTCTAAGTAGGTCTTTTGCAATCCACAGACATACACACAGACAGACAGACTCTTTCTTTTATTATTATAGATGAAATTATCATTTATTGATGTTTTTTTGTAAACATCGTAAAACGTAAAAAAGTTCTGCAAAATTACAGCACATTTTCTCTTTCTTTTTGCATCACGTTCCTGTAATGTTTGTTTTACAGCAAATTGATGTTTTCAGTCATATAAACAACTTATTTCAATAGCGTTTAAGTAGAGAAGATTGACGCATCCAGTAGAATGTTGTTGTCCACACATAGAATGTTGTTAATGAATAGCAAAGACAACAAAGGCATAAGTGGAAAGTAATTTGATATTCCAATATATACATAAACTCACGAAGCATGTGATATTGTAATTAATGGTCCTTTAATGGGGGATTTAAGTGAGAGGATAGTAATATTTGCAAAGGGGCAAGAACATTACTCAAAAATTAATATTTTGAGAAAATGCTATTTAATGTATTGTGTTTTTTTCTTTTAATGTAATTTTTACAATGTTTTGCGTGTATTTTGAATAAAGACAACTCAGTTTAAAATTTTGAGTAGCATAAAATAAATATAGTTATACACGAATGCAATAATGTGACATTAAATATAAATCAAGTGTAGTCAATTCGAAATATTCAAAGCAATATATAAAAAATACATTTCACATAAGAAACAAATCCAATTATTTAAAAGTTTCTGTTTTATAGCACTACCAATATACTTCATTATTTGTTTAATTTTATTGTTGTTATACGGCAAAATATTAAAATTTCATGGTACGCATAACTAATTTAACAAGAAAAACAAAACAATTAAACATTAAAAATTTTCTCACCATTTTTTCTTGTAGCTTTCTATTCCTTCAAAATGTTAATCAATGAAACCTCCTTCCGAAGTCACTAATTCCAAAGATAAAGCAAGTTTAGAGCACACCAAGCACGGGAACTATAATCACAGCAATAATAATTCAATTGTTTTGTCATCCCACAATGAAGAATTTCTTTGAGGACCGGTTTCTCGAAGAAAGCACAAGGTAGCCACAAGACGGAGAAGCTACTATGACAGGCGTGGAAAAAATGCTTCTCTTTTACCTTTGTTAGGAAGATTCTGTGTTTAAAACTGCCACCCATAACCTTTCTCGCCAAAGTTGAAAGTTTTCTCTTTTTTATGTCGCCAAAGAGATTTAAAGTCGCCAAGATTTTGGATGGTAGGTTAGTAAGATTGCATTCATCTCAAAGAATTTTATGCATGTTGCGGGCAATTTGAAAAATTTCGGACATTATTCAAAATGCAATTTAATAAAAATATAATATATATTTTTATTATTTTATAAAGAGAAAAATGAGTAAATATACTCTCAAATTTTCAATTTGATTTTCAGCATTATTCATAATGCCCAGGCCATGTGATATTTTTTATATGATTTAACACTTTGTCACATACTTTGGGCATTTTTCAAATTGCATGTTTGTTATGAATAATTAACTACAAATGCTACGGACAAATGCTGAACTACAAATGCTACGGACAAATGCTGAACTACAAATGCTACGGACAAGTGTGATTCGTCAAAAAATTCAGCGCATCAAAATTAGAATACATTGAAAAATTTCAGAAAATAATTCAAAGTACTTGAATTATTTAAAAAAACTGCAAAGTTTAATGCTCATTTAAAAAACACAGGATGCCATTTTTATTAAAATTAAATCACCATTACCATCACAACAATAGCTCGAGAAACTTTAATTTTTTTCGACAATAAACTAAAATTAATTTATTTTTGCGACATCGATCAGTTTGAAATGATGTCAAATGTATTTCACAACGAGATTCTTTGCATGTTCATATGAATTGTTTTTATTCTAAGGGAGACGGAATATTTTATACTTATTCTTTGAAATATAAATAAATTTTTGCTAACGATATATAAGCAATAATTATTGAATTTTCCAAATAAAATAAATAAAACTGGCAAAATTTAGCATGTAAATGTTTAATATAGAATTATTGCTGTGTTTAACGCCTTTTTACCCGTTAAACACAACTGTTTCGTGGAAGCGGGTTAAGTGACAGATTCTTTTACAAACCAACTTGTTTACTTTACATGTAAATGGATGCCAGGATATGTCAAAACTTCAAGTACTTTTCTCTGCCGAATAGTTAATTCGAATTCACAGTGAAATTGTTTTGTTTTCGTGTAAGCAAAATGTGATTGCAATTCCCCTTACGGAAGTTTGCACAGCAAAAATCTTTAAAATAATTTTGTTTATTTTGCTAGTCACAGATAATTTTTTTTTGATTAATGTAACAATAACAAGTATATCTTTCGTTGTTTTTTAGAGATAATTATTTCCTTGAGAAAAGGTACAATGTTTCTCCTTGGATTTTGTTCAGTCTTGGAGGATTAAATTAGGTAAAAATCGTGGGAATCACAGTAAATTATTCAAGCGAAATAATGAGTCAAGCCTTTAATGAGGATTTTGGGGATTAATTTTTTTAATTAAATGGTTTTAATGACCATTACTAATTACAAAAGTCAGGGGAAATTAACACAGTTAATAAAAAAATCACGTGTCTTTATAAAATGGCTTCGTTTTACTAATTGTATAGGAAAACAAGAAGTTCTAAAAGAAATAGACAATCCTACTTTCCTGAAACTTCAATACTTACTGATATTATTTTATAAAATAAGTACTATATATAAAATAAGTTTTATATAAAATAAGTATTTCTAACAGTAAATGTCCTCTATAAACGCTGCTACTCAAGATTTATACACATATTAGAGAAAAAAATCGCCCCATAATTAAAATTAATGATTTATATATAGGTGTAATTTAAATTTATTTGAAACATCACTTTTAGAGAAATACAATTCCATTTACTTTATATATAGTATAAAGTTAGTTTTCGAGGAAGAAATAATAATTTTTTTATGCATTTAAACAAATAGGGATTAAATTATTTTAAGTGAAAAGTGCTTATCATTCTCATATCCTCTACTTTATAAACGATCATAATGGCTATGCTATTAACTTCCATTAAGTATACCATTTACCATTCAAAACAATGCAATATGTATTAACACCTTATTTCCTTGTTCTACAGCTACAAAACAATAAATAAAAAAAAAATAAGCATTAGAGCTACAGATTACGGAGCTATTTTGATAATAGAAGTCAAAAGTGCGCAATCCTTTGCAACTTGTCTTTTAGAAACAAAGCTTTAAGAACAATGCGTAGACATTTCAAGCCAACCCAGCCAAAAAATTCTGCAGAATTGCTTAAAAAAAATTTCGATCTTGCAGTTATCTTTAAGAAATCTGCAGTTTTTTTGACGCAAAAGAAAATTGAAGTATATCGAATGGGGATTATGCAGTTTTTCTGTAGCAATTGTGCAGCAAATCTAAAGTCATTTTTAATGCTTCAGAAAAACTGCAGTTATTTTGAAGCAATAGAAAAGTGAAGCCTGACTATGGATATACTATGGATCTATCATTTAGTCACTAATTGCTTCACAAAAAAACTTTAAAAAAACTTCAAAAAAACTTTAAAAAAACTTCACAAAAAAACTTAAAAAAAACTTCACAAATTCTGAAGGGATTTGAAACACTTAGTCTGCATAATTGCTTCAAGAAAACTGCAGCTATTTTGAAGCAATATAAATGTAAAAATTGACCACATGTGTATCTGAAGTTTTTTTGCAGCAATTCTACAGTCATTCTAAAGTCATTTTGGCACTTAAAAAAAAACCAGTTATTTTGAAGCAACAGACGAGCGAGAATATTTTCTAACTAAAATATAGTTTGCTCATATATTAACAGAACCAACTTCATAACAACCTTCTGTAGCACAGTCGTTAGAGCATTCGACTGTTGCCCATTTCCCATCGGATCAAATCCCGCGCACCTACTTCCGAAATGGTCAGAAAAACAGCCCACTCGTTCGATAATTTATTTCTTTATAATTTTTATTTTAATAACATTTCGCTAGATGGCGCCACGTTTTCTTAAAAAAAAGGCCAAAATATTCTGAAAAATTGCTTTACGAAAACTTCAAAAAAACTGCAGTTTTCTTAAAGCAATTCTGCAGACTAAGTGTTTCAAATCCCTTCAGAATTTGTGAAGTTTTTTTGAAGTTTTTATAAAGTTTTTTTGTGAAGCAATTCTGCAGAATTTTTTGGCTGGGAAAGAAATTTCAAAGGACCCATCACTTCCCCTGCGATTAAATTGTCATTGCTAAAAGAAAAGAAAACACCAACAACAAACACCATTACAACCAGTTAGGATAATAGAGGTCTGAATACGTTTGGCGCGAATAAAAGTGAAGCCACCTTAAAGTCGCCATTGCACCTAAACAGAGGCGATTCCAATTTCAAAGAAAATATTTCTCGTAGACTCAATATTTTAGTTTTAATACTTCACACGAATTTTATCGCTTCACCGTTGCAATCATAGCCACTTTATTCTAATCATATACACTACACTTAAATTGATATATAAAATATAATTATGTTCTGAATTGCTACATCACAAAAAATGCTCCAATTAGACACTCCAAATTCAATGTTTCCTTCATATTTAAATTATTCATTTGTTTGACAAACATTTGAGCAAGAGTTGTCACACCAGCCAAACCCGTCACTGGGCTCAATTAATCCACACAGAGTAGAGCGTACTGAAAATCAGATTATTATACCCAACGATATTATTTCTCTCTCTTTAGTAAAGGTGTCAAATTTCGATAACTAACAGTTTGTGCGGTTGAAGACTTGTAGTAAGACAATTGAATTTGTGTTTGTTTTCCATTATTCCTTTAAAATAATGAATTACTCTTTTTATTTAAAATTTAAAATTTTTATTGTATGCACCATGGAATGTACGAGCTGTTGTAGAGAGAATTTATTAAAAATAGGAATGGTTGTACTTTGCAACAACTGGTTTTCAGCGACGTTACCTGGCTACCTTCTCTCTATGTCTCTCAGGTGAAAGGTCTTCGCTTACCTGTTTGTCACGATTTGCATGTGGTCACCTGAAGTAACACAATTATGATGTATTTATAATTATTTCGATGTGAAAAGTCTTTCCGAAAAATGCCAACAATTTCGGGTCAAACTTCAACACATCCTGGACTGTCTTAGATTCTGTAAAGGAGATATCTCATCTCTTCCGCTTTTCATCGATTTTCTCAAAGTGTACGGATTATCTAATGTTACCTTCATAATTATTTTACGGTTCCTGGGCAAAATGATATTGTATGTGCTCTGTATAGGGCTGTTGTATATGCTCCTTCGTTTGGCATTGGGCCTATTGTGGAAGAGATCTGTTGCTTCACATGGAGAACCAGTTTTTACATTTATTCTTGACAAGACGCCATTTATTCTAACCTTTTTCATTTCATCCAGTCGGGATAATAGATGTACCCGACCGGAATGTGGGCTGAAAAGTATTTTACTTTTTGAGAGGACACGGATTGTTTTTTGCCGCTGATTTGCAAGATCCTTTTAACACTTATTGTCTGGCCGCCATTGTGAAATTGTTTTTAGTGTGATACGCATCTTGCGAAGGCCTTCTTTTTCGGCAGATTTCTAGTAGGTCAGTGCGGAGGCCCACTGTTCTCAAGCTAGAATGGTATGAGGGTCTGACAGAATTGTGGCAGTGGAGTAACTTCTTCCCATTGTGCTGTGGAATTTTAAAATATTTCACTTCTTAGAAACTTCTAAAGCAAAAATAAAGACATTCGGTAATTTTCCATTTTGCGGAAGGACGAGAAAAGTCGCCAAAAATTAACAACCGCCGCCAAAACGAAATACTTCTAATGGTAACCTTTGACTGTGTATACTGTTTTCCCTTTACTGTGTATATAGTACGTTTTGTCGCCAGAAGTTTCCTTTTTGTTCCAAAGATTCCATTTGGCGATGTATGCACTCTTAAAACAAAAGAGTGAAATCCACTCCAGTTGGATAAGTGCATTTTCGACACTGGAAAGGAGTGAATATTATCTCAGACTGAGTTAAAATCACTCGTTTGGAGTGATCCTGTCCGAGGTTTAACAAGCAAAGTATCCATTCCTATAGGGGAAGTGCATTTTCAAAACTCAAACGAATGTCTCAAATAGAAAGAAAACCCAGATAAGATAAAATACTCTTCTGACTGTAGTTTTAAATTACGACGCCAATACCCCTGGTGTAGCTCTAGTGCGACCATGATTCAAACTAAACTAAACTAAATGCTCTTCATTACTATACCATGAAGCCATTAAAACCAATAAGATTTATCCTCAATCGGATCTGATGGATCACTTTAACCCCGCTCAATGTATACATCCTTAACTAAAAAAATTGTCAATTTACACCATTAAAGTTCAAAGTCCCTAAAACCACTAAGATCTGTTTACAATCTGACCTGTCTCATTTTAACCCAATCAATACCAGATTGCTTAAACCCTTAAAAGTTTACTTAATTTGTTTTCTCAACCATTAAATGAAACAGAAAGAAACTAGTAGGAGAAATAAAAAGAATAATGTATATTGTTGTTCAGAATCACTGTTCTGTATTGTAACGATAAAAACTTAACGTTGATTGAAAAGACTTTCTGAAGTTAGACTTAAATAAAATTAATTTTATAAAGATCTTTCCACTAACTATCACCGACTGTAAGCGCATGCGCAATTATAAATGATGTGAAACGAAAACCATTATGGGAAAAAAATTGAGTCCTTTGAACTCTGCTTTAAGTAGTGGTTAAAGCGACATTTAAACCGAAGTAGTACATGCAAGATTGATTGTCATCTCTGCATTTAATTACACCATTCAAATTGGACGAACGAATGATGTTACTCTTGCTTTTTACTCCTGTTTTGCTGTGAAAGCTTACACCATTTTGTGGTGTAGCGTTTTTTTCTTTTTTTTTTCTTTTTTGTAAAGCAGCTGGTATCCCATGCTGTCTCCAATTTATTGGATTAACTTCACACCTAATGTTTGACATTGATTGAAGCCAGTGTAACGTAATTGCACCATACAATTGAAGGGAGCAATGCTGGCACTCTTTCCTTTTTACTCCTTTTTTGTGGTGTCAAGTTACTCTGATTATATGATGTAACCTTACTCCAATTTCGTATTGAAAGTTTACTCCGTTTTTCAGTATAACGTTACTTCATAAAGCTGCAGACAACCCATGCTGGCTTCCAATTTCTTGGATAAGCTTTACACCTAATGTTTGACATTTATATAAACCAGCGTGCTATAATTACATCATAAAATTGGAGGGAGCAATGCTGGCACTCTTTAATTTTTACTCCTTTTTTGTGGTGTCAAATTAATCTGATGATATGATGTAACCTTACTACCATTTTGTATTGAAAGTTTACTCCGTTCTTCAGTATGACGTTATTTCATAAAGCTGCAGACAGCTCATGCTGTTTACAATTTCTTGGACAAGCTTTGCACTTAATGCTTGAAATTTATTTAGACCAACGTGCCGTAATTACACCATAAAATTGAAGGGAGCAATGCTGGCAGTCGTTCCTTTTTACTCCTTTTAGTGGTGTCAAGTTACTCTGATGATATGATGTAACCCTACTCGCATTTTGTATTGAAAGTTTACTCCGTTTTTCAGTATAGCGTTACTTCATAAAGCTGCAGGTGCTGTTTGACATTTATTTAAACCAGCGTACCGTGATTACACCATAAAATTGGAGGCAGTGATGTCACTCTTGTATTTTACTCTTTTTTTTTGTGGTGTTAACTTTACTCTGATTACCCTCTTAAAACAAAAGAATGAAATCCACTCCAAATGGAGAAGTGCATTTTCGACACTTTAAAGGAGTGAATATTAACTCAGACTGAATTAAAATCACTCGTTTGGAGTGATCTTGTCGGAGGTTTAACACACAAAGTATCCACTCCTTTCGGAGAAGTGCATTTTCCAGACTGGAGGAGTGAAATTAACTCAGATCGTTCGTTCGTTTTAAGAGTGTATATGGTGCAATCTTACTTAAATTTTGTAGTGAAATCGTACTCCATTTTATGGTCTAACGTTACTTCATAAATGGTATCCCATGCTGAATCCAGTTTCATCGACTAACTCTATTTAACTGGTTAACGTTAACCAGTTAAAGTTACATAATGTAGGTTACACTCTAAAAAATGAATGCTCAAAAACGACGAAATTTTCCTTAATTTTGACGATTTCGTTACTGGCAAATGCTCCGAGTTTCGTTTCCTCAAAGTGAGGAAATTTGAATCTTCATTTTTATGAGGATTTGAATGTCGTCTAATCTAAAGAAATATTTCGTCATTTTTGAGCATGTGAGTACGACAATGAGTTTCCTCAAAATCAAGATACAGAATCGTCAAATCACGATCGTAAAAGTGAGGATTCGCGTTTACTCAAAAGTCACGTGATAGTTTGACGAAACAATCCTCAAAATTAACGAAATGAGGCTTGAGGATTCATGAATCGTCAAAAATGAAAGTGTTATTTCTGAGAGTGTACACCAATAAATTAAAATGACATCGAACACTTAACAATGATTGAAACCATCGTACCGTTTATTCTACGGTGGTTATTATTGACAAATAGAGCAATAAATAAAAAATATTCTTGTAACTTAATCTTCGAAAACATAACAAAAAGTCGCTCATCCATGAATCGAAAAAATAGACTGACGGAAACAAACTTGTACAATTTCGACACTTGGGATAAATAAGACTTCTTATGTCTGTAAATATTTCCCTGAAAAAAAATTACAAGCAACCTGATCGATACAACTGATAAAAAATAATAATAAGATCACTTTAGCGGATTTATTCAAAGGAAAATTATAATGTGCACTGTCTTGAAACCGATACGTCCATTAATGATAGATAGCTTAATGCATGGGTAACTGTAACAGATTCTCAATTAGTTTATCTTCTTTAGTGTGTGTCTTCCAGGAAATAGTTAGTTTCTGGTTCAGCTTAACTTTAATTATGAGATGGTTAAAAAAAATTAACTTTTAAGAAATTAGAATGGAGGAGAATCTCATTAGGTGGAGGAGAGTTTAGAAATTGGAATTTCTCTGGTTACCTTTAATGGTTGACGAATTTAGAGTTCTGATGTACAATGCTTCATATAACAATTTAAAACCGCCGGTCAGATGGCGCTGATTTAATATTATGAGACTAAATTTGGAGTTTTATCCTAAAAAATGCCTTAAACAGCATCTATGTCAGCAAATCCTTGAAAACAAAGTCATTTTTTATACAAATAGCGAATGGTACAAGTCAGCAGCTTCGGTATCAATATTTTTGACAATCTTGGACATTTTCTTTTATACCCGCACGATCGTGATACCTCAGTCGGAAAGGGATAATGTAGTAAATTAAATCAGTACCGCAGTTAAATCTAAACGCTGAGTTATTGTTTAATTTAAACTATATTTCCGTTCTTTATACAGTGGTGGCCAAAATTGTGGACACTTTTTTTAAGTTTCATATTTTTCAACTTTGTGTGATTACGGAATATATTAATTGTATATTAAATTAAACAATAGTATATCAAATTAAAAGTAATTCAATCTTTATAAGAACCACTGTCTGGAGATTGCTGAAGCAGTCTATGAGACCTTTGGTCCCATATAATATATATCCATGGACACAACATCAGCATCATCAAAGTAATTTAATGTAGAATTAAAAATAAATACAGTATTACAATATCTGTATTACGAATAACTTATGCAACTAATAGTATGATTCGTCTTAGTTTTGCAAGTCATTGAACCACCAACTTGTAGTGCAATTTCAGTATAAGAGAATCCATTGATTGTGCTTGTTTGTTCAACTAAAATGAGCATAACTTTATTTGTAATACATATACTTTAATTCTGTTTTTTTAATGAAATTTTACATTAAATTACCTACAAATTAATATTTAAGTGTTTGTATTTAAGCTAAATTTAATAGATGCAAGCACACAGGTAACAGTTGAAGCACGTGAAACTTTCAAAAAGTGTCCACACTTTTGGCCACCACTGTACGTAACTAGCTCTGTAAACCGGCGTTGCAAGTGCAAACCCTTAATGACAGTGATGTAAAATCAAAACTGTTGTGGAACATACTATTTGTGAAAAAAAATGGAGAGTCTATCAAGCCGGCATTGAGCATTTGTTTTTTGTAATCTAGATCGTCTTTTTAGTGGTGTAACCTTCCTCCATTTTTGTGACAGGTTGCTCCGTTTTATGTTGTACACTATTAAAACAAACGAGCGATTTTAACTCAAAATGAGTTAATTTTCACTCCTCCAGTTTCGAAAATGCACTTCCCCTATGGGAGTGGATCCTTTATGTGTTAAACTACCGACAGGATCACTCCAAATGAGTGATTTTAACTCAGTCTGAGTTAATATGCATTCCTTTCCAGTGTTGAAAATGTACTTCTCCTACAGGAGTGGATTTCACTCTTTTGTTTTAAGAGTGTAACGTAACTTGTTTCGAGGAATAACATTACACCAAATGACTTAGGATATGAGCTTGGCTAATTATGAAGACTAAAATTTTTTATGTCTTCATATGCAGCTAATTGAAGAGAAAAGCGAAAAAAGGTATTTCCTTCTCTCCACGTAAGTCATTACAGAATCACTGTTCTTCCTGCTACTATGTTGTGATCTTACATTTCAAGCTACGATCTTCTAAACTGTGATGGATGATATAGTTTGACGACAAGAATTTAAGTAAATGTTTTGTAAGTTTCAATTAAAACTAACTTTTATGTCTTAACATACAGCTAATTGATTTCAATGGAAAAGGGTATTTTCTGTCTCTCCACGTAAGTTATTACATGATTGCTTCCAGTTGGTGTGTGGAGGTCTTTCAAAACAAGTGGGCTGTGAGGCGCCCTGTGGTCAGTGTCTCGATCTACGGATCGGAAGGTCCCGCGATCGGGTCCTGATCGCTGAAAACTCACCGAGTATATGCGGAGTACGTGCTCGTTAAATATGTTGGGTCCGAAAGTCCTGTGGGCGGTCATTGCGCAGTTTCCCACGGGTACACGTTCCTGGAGAATATTTCCCTCCCCTTCAGGGACATGTCTAAATTATGGAGGTGGCGCGTGATAGATGGCAGCATCTGTCACGTACATGTGTGCATGGGAGTGTGAGTGTGTTGTGACTATCTTACTTGACGAAGGTTTATAAGCGGCTCTCTGAGAAAGCACACAAGCCTGAAAATATGTATACCAACCAACCAATCAAAACAAGCTACGATTCTAAGCCATGGGTTCCCAACCTTTTTGCACCTGCATACCACTTGACTTTTCAGACATTTTCGCGCACCACCAGACATAAATATTTTAATAAACGTATAATATTTACTCTTCTAAAAGTGTTCCAAGATTTTTTGAGTAAAATTCCTGAAAAAACTTCGTATTTAATGGTTAGATATTTGTTTATTTATGACATAGAAAGAAAATATCTTTAAAAAGTTGAAGCAAAGCCTTATTTTAAAAAGTTAGAGAAACTTTTAGTGATGTTTATTTTTCTAATTAAGTAACTTTTATTTATAAATGCCGATGAAAAATGTGTTTTCAACTCCCGATTATCCGCGGGTGGATTATCCGCTTTGCGGTTTATCCGCGGGCCCCTGTTCATTCCCTTTTTTTCAGTGCAAATATAAAAATTTAATAAAACGCGAAAAATTAATTCTATTTTTTTTTTTCAAAACTTTTTGGAAGAATGCATTCCAAGAACAACGAATTCTTTTCCAGAACGACGAACACTTTCAAACAACGGCGAATACATTTAGCAAAAAGAACACCAAATGCATTAAAATAAGAATGATTGTAGGAAACCTGGAGGGTGCCAAAATGTGTTCTGCCAGGTGCTTATCACGAACAGATTTTGTCAAAAAGCGTCATTTGCAAAATAAGCTTTCCGCTATTTTAATTGCACTCTTTACTTGATTTTGATAATAGTAAAATGCGCGAGAAGCGAAAAAAAGTTGTATTGACAATTCAAGACGAACTAGTACTCATTAAAAAGATGAAAAACGGATCCTTTTAAAATCAATTGTGTTTGCAGCATGGAATAAGAGAAACGACAGTAAGAGACATTTTGAAGTAAGTAAATTTGTACATGCTATACGATTGCTGTAATTTACCTTTATAAAACGTAAAACCCAGACAGAATTTTGTCGATATGTATTTTCTTCACTTTTGCGGATTATCCGCGAATTCGCTTATCCGCGGATGCCGCGCCACCCAATTCCGCGGATAATCGGGAGTTTACTGTAGTTATTATAGTGTATTTTAATAATTTTACCAAAAAATCTGATAAAAAAATAATACTTAACCTAAAATTCAAGAATTCCAAATGATAAAAAACCGTAACACATGCTTTCAAAAAAAGCAGCCACTTCGAAACTTCAGTGTTGCCGCGGATTAATTTTTTGGTTTTGGTTTTGGTTTGAATTATCGTCGCACTAGAGCTACACGAGGGCTATTGGCGACGGGCGTCGTATTTTAGAACCACAGTCAGGTGACGAGCCACACCTGAATAGGCACCCAACGCAACCGTTAAGGGCGACATCGTACGCAGCGTTTCCGCGGATTAAAACAATAATAGTTTTTGATGTAAAATTTTTGCAGTTCAAACTTTTCTAAATCACATATAAAAATTTCAACTGGAATAAAAAAATAATTTTAAAATTCACTTGTGGTAGTATGTATTTACGCGGAATTGACCATAATAAAAATTGCAGTTGCGACACCAAAATATGTGCAAATAATATCATGAAATATATGTATGTAAAAGTAACTGTAATAAAATTCAAGATCCAAAAGTCAGTAATATAATTATATGCTCATTTATTGAATTAAATATATAATGCATTATAAAGAATGTAACACTCTTTCGATTTTTTAATCAGTTTGTTACAATATTTTCTAGAACAAGACAATCATTAATTTTGTAACTTCTTCCCTCTTAAGACATCTGCTTTAATTTAATGCTAGTCTCGTATTTTATTGCGAGAAGGATTTTTTTTTGCCAAATTAAAACAAAACGTTTAATTTTTTAATTACAATGCGTTCTGAATAAACAAGCGTTTCGTTGAAACTGACCTTTCAGAAAAAAAACACCTTACTAATTTTTTCTAAGCTTAGAAGTGCATATTATATTCTACAAAACTTGTTAATTAGTTTCTTTAAAAAGAACAACCTAAAGATTAAACCAAAAAGAACAACCTAAAGATTAAACCAAAAAGAACAACCTAAAGATATTCTGAACTTCTAGATTTATTAAGATGGATGTTATGTAAATTGTGATTAAATGATTGTAACATAATCTAGAATTTTCTTTGTAAAGCAAGAGCTTTTTTTTTATCCACGTAACATATACTTTTAAACAATTAACAGAATCGGACATTGTTATTCAACTTTGAAAAGCGAGGTCAAGATGTCTTCATGGAACTTTAAAAAAAAAAAGTCCACGCCCTGTTTATTTTTTGTTTGTTTAGTGACCCGCTTTTGTTAGAGGAAGATCTATTTTTTTTCAAGTAAATAAAACCAATGTGAAGAAATTCAATCAATTAAAACCCTAGTTTTTTCTTTAACTATTTTGGAAGCCATGGTGATAGTTAGCGACATTTTAGTAAACGTCGTTCAGCCAGTGACTTCAATAGCTCCTGTAAAAAAGGCTGATTTGCAAATTGCTGTAGTATTTCAATTCACCAAATTTAGATGACATTTTACTATTTAATAGAAGATCCGGTTTGGTTTGGTTTGAATTATCGTCGCACTAGAGCTACACGAGGGCTATTGACAACGGACGTCGTATTTTAGAACCACAGTCAGGTGACGAGCCAACACCTGAATAGGCACCCAACGCAACCGTTAAGGGCGATATCGTACGCAGCGTCAGGACTTTGAAGGATATTTAACGTGCACTCCCTTACACGGGGTATTATTCGTCGGACATTTATGGCTGCACGGGGCGTTTATAGGTCTGCAGCTATTTTGGCCGTGCCCGGACCCGAACCTGGGATCTTCCGCATGCTAAGCGAGTGCTTAACCGACTGGGCTCCCCAGACCCTACTAGAAGATCCGGCGGCGCAATGCATGGTTAAGGTGTTAGCCTTTGGAGTTTCTGGGTCCGGTTTCGAATCCCGTCAAGGCATGGATGTTTGTGTTTGTCGAGTATGTGCGGAGTACGTGCTCGTTAAATCTGTTGGGTCCGAAAGTCCCGTCGGTGGTCATTGCGTAGTTTCCCACGGGTGCAGGTCCTGGAGACTATTTCCCTCCCCTTCAGGGACATGTCTAAATTATGGAGGTGGTGCGCGAGAGATGGCACAGCATCTGTCGCGTATGTATGTTTGTTGTGTCTGTCTTACTTGACGAAGGTTTAGTAGCAGGTCTCTGACCAAGCACACAAGCTTGAAAATATATGTCAAACAACCAGCCAATTATTTAATAGCTTCAATTAAGATTAAAGGGTGTTATTATTATAGGAAATGCACATGACCAGTGTTAATTATTTGCATGTAATTTTTGTAATGATGGTTTTAACTTAATATAAAAAATACATTTACTAATATAAATGAGTACATAAAATACCGAGTGATTATGAAAAAAACGCTCGCTATTCGGAGAGGTCTGTAGCTTGAATAAATAATCCGAATGCAACAAACATCGAGACACTTAGGGCCTTTTCACACGAAGTACCTTGATCACGGAACTTCCATAGGAATAACATGGAGAACCGCTGTAGAGGATTTTTCATTGAATTTTTTCGTGGAAACACGAAAATGGGTAAACCGGTTTTGCGGAGAGATATAGGTAGCCAATCAGCATCAAGTATAGCTCTGACGTCTTGTTGGCAAAATCGAGTTTGCCAAATGGAGAAAAATCTACTTTATGCTCGCCAATGTTGATTTTTGTATTTAGTACTCCTTGTTAAATCGGCTTGTGGGGAGCCTTGTGGTTAAGATCTCGATCTCGTTACCGTAAGGTCTCGCGATCGAGTCTCGGTACCACTGAAGACCCACCGAATATGCGGAGTACGTGTTCGTTAAATCTGTTGGGACCGAAAGTCCTGTGAGTGGTCATTGCACCTTTTCCCGCGGTTACAGGTCGCTGGAGACTATTTCCCTCCCCTTCAGGGACTTGTCTAAATTGTGGAAATGGCGCGCGATAGATGACAGCATCTGTCACGTATGTGTGCGTGTGTGTGTGTTGTGTCTGTCTTACATGAAGGATTATAAGCGGGTCTCTGACCAAGCACACAAGCCTGAAAATATATGTATACCAACCAACCAATTCCTACACGTGATAGCAATTTGTAAAAGTATTGAAAAATTGAAAAAAAATTGCCAAGACAAGTAAATAAGTATCATTCACAACAACCCCTCCAGGAACGTGTGACGTCAGAATCTTTGCAGGTGGACAACCCTGTCCGAGCAGTCCCGTGCAGAAGGAACACCGTGTGAAAAGGCCTTTACTAATCAAGAAGGGGAGTGAAAAAATGGAATCATAAAAGAAACTCGTCTCTTGACCAGGGTTCTAAATTACTAGGCGTAATTGACTGTGTTATCCGTAATTGGCCCTTTAATTGGCTACGCCTCGTAATTTTGAAACCTTGTCAGGAGACGAGTTCTTGTTTTATGATTCCATTGTGTCAATGAGACTTACTAAATCAAGTAGGGGAAAAGGAATGGAATCATAAAAAAGAAGAACGTCTCTTGCCTAGGGTTCTAAATTACGAGGCGTAATTGGCTGTGTTGGTCGTAATTGGCGATAATTGGATACTCCTTGTAATTTAGAAACCTGGTAAACAGACGATTTTCTGTTTTATGATTCCATTCTTTCCCCCCTGTCTTGATTAGTAAGTGTCTCAATGTTTATTGCATTCGGATTATTCATTCAAGCTACAGACCACTCCGAATAGCGAGCGTTATTTTATAACCACCCGGTCAGTACAATAAATGAAAAATGGTTGGTTTAATGGTTGAAGCTTTAACTTTCCACAAGGTTCAGTTTTCTAATAAATTGGCTTGTTTCAGGTTACGTAGCCCTTACTAGTTTTTATTCCTATAATTTCTTTCATCGAAGAACCGAATGGCTCTATGTTGGCACGTGCCATAGATTCACCAATAGAGATACTCGTGAAATAGTATTTTCATTCAATATTTAAGGGGCCAATCAAGACCTGAAACATGTCGATTATTCATTGAATATTCAATATTCATGCCGATTGGTCATCAAGCACTTTTCGTGAGTGTTTTATACTTATGAATTATTAGCGGTTCGTGCAGCTCTAGTGCGACGATAATTCAAACTAAACTAAACCTATGAGCGGTTTAAAAAGACTGTTCCAAAAGGGATTCGTTGTATTTTTCAATCGAAATTGTTTATTTAAAACTAAGGAAAAAATAATATTTTTTGCATTCGTATTCGATTATAAAGAAATACAAATCGATTATTTTTACTGTTTCCAGCAAAATTAATAATTTTAGTTTTGGTTTATTTTGGACGAATACTTCATTATTTGAGTTACAGGATGCTTTTCAGAATTCGTGTTCGTTGTTTTATTTATCGATATTATTGGATAAATTTGATAAGAATAGCTTTTGAGTGTTTTTGTGTTCTTCTTTTGGCAACAATTCTGAAAAAGAATGTACTTTTGATTTAAAAGTGTAATCGCAACGTTATTTCGGAAAACGAAAAATTCTCTACTTATTATATTTATAGTGAATAATTTTGAGGTAAAGTTATTATGATTTGCTAACTGTCGTTATTAAAGTGGTTAACTTATTCTACAATATTTTCTTATATTTCTGTAACTGTTCGAACTACTGAAGACCTTGCAAACAATTCACTCGTCTAGTTATCTTTCGCAAACCAAAATCTTTTGTCATCACCATGAAAGTGAGCTCCGTAAATAAAATCGAACGCAAGTTATACCTCATCAGTGGAGGAATTATGTCTTTGAATACCAGATTTTCAATATATCGATACGAAACGTTCTACAATACTGTCATGAGGAAACTTTACAATCACAGACGAGCTAGAATCGAACTTCAAACTCATATGAAGAAGCGAAGAACTGTTTTGGGTTCGAATTACTATTTAAAAGTTAGGTCAACTGCTGAAACTTCTACTAGCACCAGCTGGTTTAAAGAAAAATTAGATAGGGAGCTTGACATGTATATGTCTGAAGTCATCGACTCAACTGCCGAACCATCCACTAGTACCAGCAGTTATAAAGAAAAATTAGATGGGGAGCTTGACAAGTATATGTCTGAAGTCATCGACTCAACTGCCGCTGCCGAACTTTCTTTTACTAGTGACAGCAGTTCTCCGATTTTGCAGGAATGTGTCAACCAAGTTGATGGTCCTCTACCTGCTTCAAACAATCGTGGGAATGCAGACATTCTTCATCAGAATACTTCAGAATTGGCGACTTGCTGTGATCAGAGAAACGACGAAGAGCCAACGAAAGAAGATTTGGATCGAGAACTTGATGAGTATATGTCGGCAGTGAGAATGAATATAGAAAAGTAAAATATTAAGACATAGTGCTAATTTATAAATCTGATAGATTTAAAAATTTTGACCGATAACTTATGCTGAGTGTTTATTTTACTATTTGTGTGTTATCAAAGGCGATATTTTTGTTTAAAAAAATTAAAGAATTCTGAGAAATTCGGACATTCAACAAACTATGAAATATTGCTTTTATAAGTATTTGTATTTTAAGTAAAAAATTAAATGCTTTAAAAATTTGTATTGTGATTATATTAAAATTTCAGGAATACTATTTCAATCAGTAAAACTAAGATTCGCGGGTTTAAAATTATTAATTTATTTTTTGTTAATTGATTTAGTTTACTAATTTATTCACAAGTAGAAAATTTCCATTCATTATCTATTTATAGGATGTTTACAGCTATGATATAATGGCCGGTTTGTTCATTGGCGACTTTAAGCGAGCTTGAAACTTGAACATGGGGTTAATATACCTGCTTTGTTGTATATTAAGTTGTTTGAAATATAAAGTGGGATTTTTTGGTTAAACTAAGGAATCGTGGCCGGCTTTGGCGTCATTTCAAAAATATCGCCAGGTCGAATTACAACAAACCCCGGCGCGTGCAGCAACAACCAATGAATGACCGCAGTATGGAGAACGTGACATAATAAGAAACTTCCCCATTGCTAATTTCACCAAAGGTTGCCATAATACCAATAAGTCTAAATTTCTAGATTTGGCGTAAAATATCCAGCAGCGATTCCTTAGTTTAACCTCGTAACTGTTCCACAGGATAGCTAGATGACGACAGAACCAACGAAAGTAAAATCCACAGCCTGAAAACTTTCTCCTAGAAATTTGGGGATGAATCGATTAAAATATACAATTGGCAAAATCTTCCTTAACAGGGAAAGTCGGTTAGGCACCAGCCTAGCATGCGAAAGGTCCCAGCTTCGGGTCCGGGCATCGCCAAAATAAATGTCGGCCTATAAACGGCCCATGCAGCCAAAATGTCCGACGAATAATACCCCGTGTAAAGGAGTGCACGTTAAATATCCTTCTAAGTCCTAACGCTGCGTACAATGTCGCCCTTAACGGTTGCGTTGGGTGCCTTTTCAGGTGTCGGATCGTCAATTGACTGTGGTTCTAAAATAAGACGCCCGTCGCCAATAGCCCTCGTGTAGTTCTAGTGCGACGATAATTCAAACCTAAACAGGGAAACATTTTTTTTTAAAATCATTGTATTGATTTTTGTTAACATTTTTCACAATTCCTTTCAATGGTCACGACAGCTCAAATTTTTCCTCGTGACTGCACACATTAAAATAACGTTTACAAACAAAATTATGATGCATTCTGTTTTAATTCGAAGCCGAACACGTATTTAATGACGAACAATTGAACTGCATTCGTCCATGCATGAATTGAAGTTCGCCGAACACCAATTCGTGCCGAAAAACTTCCAGAAAGGAACAAAAATGTGAAAGTGAAGTCAGTCACCTACTGAGGATTTAGAAGTTGACAGAGCCTCAAAATAGAAATCGTCTAGAAACTGTTGTTTCGAGTGCCCTTGCAAAAGGAAAAAAAGACGTCATAATTGTCGACGACTTTTGTGAAACGAATTCAGACCTTGTGGGTTTTTCTTGATTATGTTTAATTGCATGGGGAACTTAAGATGGGGGTGGGAATTCGGCAATTTCGTCGTTATCTTAAAGCAATTTAAATTATATGGTTGGATAGTTATGGAGTTAAAAAGAGGGAGTAATTGTGTATAAATAGGGATCACTCGGTATTTTGTAAAGGAAGTTTGTTTAGAAAACAAATCATAGTTTATAGAAACAAGTCACTTAAAAATTAAAGGTTATGATTCCAAGCAACAATTATTTGTCAAGTAATTAAGAAGCATAGCCTTTTTTTAAAACGATATTTTTTGGCTTTAAAAATAACGTTCGAAATAGAACACACAGTAGGCTCTAAGAACGCATTTTAGGGGATGGGGAGCCCAGTCGGTTAAGCACTCGCTTAGCATGCGGAAGGTCCCAGGTTCGGGTCCGGGCATCGCTAAAATAGCTGCCGAGCTATAAACGGCCCGTGCAGCCAAAAATGTCCGACGAATAATACCCCGTGTAAGGGAGTGCACGTTAAATATCCTTCAAAGTCCTAACGCTGCGTACGATGTCGCCCTCAACGGTTGCGTTGGGTGCCTATTCAGGTGTTGGCTCGTCACCTGACTGTGGTTCTAAAATACGACGTCCGTCGCCAATAGCCCTCGTGTAGCTCTAGTGCGACGATAATTCAAACCTAACCTAACCTAAGAACGCACTTCAAATCAAGGTTAGGTTTGAATTATCGTCGCACAGATCTACTCTAACACTATTCTTTAAATCAAGGAAAACATCAAAATTGAATATAGTTTATCGTTTAAAATGGTATGCTCATTAAATTTAAATTTAAATTCTCGTTTAAAACAAACTAAAACAGAATAAAATAATCTTTTATATTTCTGTATGAAGTAGTGCAATACTACTTAAAAAGGAATAATCTACTATTACAAAATTGAAAAAATCGGCTATTATAATAGTTCAGAGGAACATGACATTAGATCTACTTAAAAAAATAGACATTTGAAAGAAAGGAAAGAAAACCAGAAAAAAAATTATTTTATGTTACATTTCTTCGTTTTTAATGCAATTTAGAATTTTTTATTTTTTTGCGATGACTTAATATATTGTAAATATCGTTTATTTTATGCTGAAATGCTTTAAAATTTAAAAACTCGCGTCAATTACAATTACAAACTTTTTAAATAGCTCGAAATATCTCTAGAACCGGTGCCAGGATTTTACCCAACTATACATAATTATTATTCGAACTGAAAATAAATGTAGCAGATTATAAAGAATATTAATTGAATTTGCAAATGACAATTAATAAAAAAATAGCTAATTTTGACCATCTAAATAGCCATTTAAAAGTTTAAATTACTCATAAATGCTATGTTGGGACATTTTAGCTAAAGTGTATGTACAAACCTACTCGCCTTTGAAGAGTTTTGAGGAACTGGAAAAATATTATATTTTAGTTTTTTAGAACTTCTTGTTAAAACTCCACTGTTTATTTAAAATAGTTTTTTTTTTTAATAAGACCTTAAAAGCAATGATTTTTACGCATGCATTTTTAACATCCATTTTATAATTTATTGACGATGGGCATTAAAATTTCCCTTATAGAAATTAAGTTTATAAAAAAATAGATTAATAAATGGATGTTCATATCACTGAAAAATTTATGTGGTACAAATTTATGAGAAAAGCAAATTTTGAAATCTTAACATTATATAAGGACCGTGTAATGGTATTCATAAATGAGTTTTTACGGGAAAAAATTACATTATTGGGTTTTAAGCCGCTCTTTCTTGCCTTCTGTTGAAGTTTACACCAACATTTTTACGTGATTCTTAACCCACACTTTAGAATAAAGTAGGGGAGAGTGTTGTACCTTGGGACGCTTGTACCTTGGGACACTGACAATTTCTAAGAATCTATTGGCAATATTCATACATTGTTTATTTCTAATAGTAGCCTTAACCAACAGACATCATCATAATAAAATTTAAAACTAGCATCATTGAATTGATAAAATGGTGACAAAAAATAATATTTCATTACCCCAAAGTAAATATTTTTCTCATTCTAATATAATTTTTTACCTTAGTACTCTTACAAAAAGTCAACTGCATTTTATTTTCTTCATAAAAGAGAAGATTTTAAAATATTTTGGTTATGAGAAAACAATGATAATGCATTTGGATTGGCCACTATCTTGCTTTTATTTAAACCATGTAGTGTGTTGTACCTTGGGACAGTATTAATAATTTGATTAAATTCTTAATAATTTGGATAAATAAAAATATCTTTATTATTTATTTTAAGAGCAATTCCACAAAACATGTAAAATACAACTCAGCTTTGTTTTGGTTATATTTTATAATGATTGGAGTTTGAAAATATAATTCTGACAACACCTGATAAATCTTTTTCCTTCCGTGTGATGAAATGTTCTAAAGAGCACATTTTCTGATGTATTTTGAAATAAAGTTTGTTTCCTGACACAAATTAGTTCAAGTGTATGACTATTGACTGAATTATAAAGCATGTCCCAAGGTACAACATCATGTTGTACCTTGGGACAGATTATCCTCTCTACTTTAAATGAGTGGCAATTTTTTAATTTCAAGCTGCCAGAATTAAAAAAAATATATTATAGAGGAACATAATGGTGTGTTGAAATGCTGCTTTGAAATTTTTATTTTGACAATAATTATCGAAGAAAAAAATAAAAATGTAAAAATTGTCCCGAGGTACAACACTCTCCCCTATTCTTGAGCGATCGATTAAGAGTGACGTCATACCCACGTCACACAGCGCATTCGCTAAAAATCCTGAAGTCTGGTACGGTGCATTTGCGGGATTTCAACGTGAGTTTTGGGCCCGCTGCAGATAATTTGTATCGCAAATTTATTCCTGAGTTGCAACTTCGTTCTTTAGAATTTTTTGATTGCAACTTTGTGGAACTGTGCAAATTAGAAGGATGAGGTGATTAGTAAAAAAAAAATAGAAGTTGGAATCATTTGCATGTAAATTGCAGAACATTTTAGCTAAAAAATGAGTGATATTTTCGTGTTTCAAATTCTTCTGTTGCTAGGATTTTATATGCGTTTTGGTAAGTATGTTTTGTGTTCGAGATAATTATTATGCATGCGCTTTTATATTGATTAAGCTGAAAGGGTGTCTGTTAAAGTTGCCTGATTTTTTTTTATGGAGATATACGAATTAGGTCAAACGTTCATTTTGAAAAATAACGTTAAGTCAACAGTGATTTTTTTCCATCACTAAGTGACAAATTCTGTTATAATAATATATCTTTTAATAAAACTATCACCAAATTCACAAAAAAAATAATGCTTTCAATTATTTTGCTATCGTTTTCTTCAATATGAACATTAGTGGGAAAAAAGGTTACCATATGAATAATGCTAAATGGCAAAAAAAAAAAAAGTTTTATATATTAATAGGTAAATGTAAAAAGGGATCAAGTCCAGGGAATGATTTCCGTATGCGCTTCTTCTTTCACTGAAATTTTGAAAGAGGAATCTTTGAAGGAAATTCTCCAATGAACAATGGTGACACAAAACTGATTTTTATAGAAAAATTAACTTTTTATACCTTCTTTAAATTGTAGCCGTTTAAATTTTGTACAATCAAAATCCCATTTTGTCGAATTTGAAATCTCCATCTCTTACTTATCCCCATCTCTTACGGTCTTGAATAGTTTTGTTAAGCGTTTTTCATTTTAAAACAACTTCCTCCAAAACTTGTTCTCAAAAAGGTATATTTGTTGAGGAGTTAACGTCAACAAGATAACTTCTTTTGCCTTCAATCAGTCGACAAATTTGGTGCAATAATAATTGGTATGACGCTTCACTAGTGACTTGAAGATTGGGATATCAAAAAGAGCCTAGTTCAAAACCTTTTCTCAGTTTTAAGAAGAACGAATATTTTGCTAGACAAAACTGTATTTTAAGTAGAATTTACAATATTGCATAATAACAGAAGTTTACGTCAACATAATACAGAAAGTTTACGTCAAATTTGTGTTTTTTCTGCCAACTCAACTGTGAGGTTAAACCAAAAAGTTAATGGAATTAAAAAGTACACATTTTGAACTGTCAAAACAGTATTTTAACTGAAATCTACCGTATTTAACACTTAAATTTTGCACCAAATTTACGTTTTTTTCCCTGAAAACTCAGCTGCCAGATACAACCGTAAACAGCATTTTAACTGGACTATACCGTATTTAATACAGAAAGTTTATGTCTAGTTACGGTTTATCTGGAAATTTAGCTGCCAGAATTAACCGTAAATTTGGTAAAAAAAACGAATAACTGTCGAACCGTATTTTAACTGGAATTAACAGTATTTAATACAGGCAGTTTTGGTCAAATTCACGTTTACTACTGGTAACACAGCTGCCAGATTAAAACATAAAATTGACGGACTTAAAACGAACGAATATTTAACTTTGAAAACTATAATTTAACTGGAATTTACTACATAAAGTTTCCGTTAACTTTACTAGGTTTTTGGGCTGTGAGGTGCCCTGTGGTCAGTGTATCGATCTACGGATCGGAAGATCCCGCGATCGAGTCCTGGTCGCTGAAAACTCACCGAGTATATGCGGAGTACGTGCTCGTTAAATCTGTTGGGTCCGAAAGTCCTGTGGGCGGTCATTGCGCAGTTTCCCACTGGTACAGGTTCCTGGAGACTATTTCCCTCCCCTTCAGGGTCATGTCTAAATTGTGGAGGTGGCGCGTGATAGATGGCAGCATCTGTCACGTATATGTGTGCATTTGAGTGCGAGTGTGTGTGTGTGTGTTGTGACTGTCTTACTTGACGAGGCACAACCTCACAAATCTTTCGAAGGAAGGAGTAAACTTCCCTCCCCTTCAGGGTCATGTCTAAATTTTCGAGGTGGCGCGTGATAGATGGCAGCATCTGTCACGTATATGTGTGCATTTGAGTGCGAGTGTGTGTGTGTTGTGACTGTCATACTTGGCGAGGGTTTATAAGCGGCTCTCTGAGCAAGCACACAAGCCTGAAAATATATGTATACCAACCAACCAACTAGGTTTTTTTTCTGGCAACTCAGGTGACACTTTAAAACCGTAAATGTGACAAGCGAATGTGCAGTGCAATAACCAATAATTTATCGTGTTACGTTGCCATTAATCCTTCGACACGATATTTTACACGTTATTGAGCGTGACCGATAGTTTTTATATTCGGCTCGTTCCATCAATTGCTTCTTAAGCGGAAATGGTACGATACGCCCTCCCATCCAATTTTCGTGCATAAAAAAATGGGGGGGGGGGTTCAATTGCAAAACTCACAATCTTCAAAGTATAACTATGGCATACACTCTTAAAACAAAAGAGTGGAATCCACTCATATTGGAGAAGTGCATTTTCGTCACTGGAAAGAAGTGAAAATTAACTCAGACTGAGTTAAAATGACTCGTTTGGAGTGATCCTGTAGGAGTTTTAACTAAACAAAAGAGTGACATCCACTCTAATAGGTTAAGTGCATTTTGACATTGAATAAAAGAGTGAAAATTAACTCAAACTGAGTTAAATTCACTCGTTTGTTTTAAGAGTGTAGAGTACTACAGATCGTTCATTGGAGTGATCCTGTCGGAGTTTTAACTAAACAAAAGAGTGAAATCCCCTCCAATATTATAAGTGCATTTTCGACACTGAAAGGAATGAAAATTAACTCAGACTGAGTTAAATTCACTCGTTTGTTTTAAGAGTGTAGAGTACTACAGATCGTTCATTGGCGATGTTTGTTAATGATAAATTCAATTTGTTTAAGTTGCCAATGAGCGGTCTGGACCCTATATCTTAAGCTTTTGAAAATGGAAGTTCTGCAATTGCACTTTTTATGCTTAATTTATTATGTTTTAGGTTTTTAGCTGAAAAATGAACATATTAACGCAAAATGCATTAAAAGAAATGAAAAGTGTAGTTGTAAAACTCGCATTCGTCAAAGTATGGCTGCCCGTTCATTGGCGATGTTTGATAATGATAATTTCGATTGGTTGATGTCGCCATGAATGTTCTGGACCCTGTATCTTAGTATTGCTTTGGAAAATGGAAGTTCTGCAATTGCACTTTTTATGCCTAAATTAATATGTTTTAGGTTTTTATCTGAAAAATGAACAAATTAATGCAACTATGTAAATACGGTTATTTTAAAGTTGGTATTACTACAAAAAAAAAAAAAAAAAACATGAGGCAAATGAAAGCGGAAATGGTAAGAATTTATCGTACAAAATCAACCATACTATAAATTACTACTACATTTACTATACTTACTACTACTTACATACTACAACCATTATAAATTGTTTCTTTTATAATAATAAATGAAGCTTTTATGTTTGACACTTTTTATGCTTAAATTATTATGTTGTAGTTTTTGGTCTGAAGAAGAGTGAACACTTTAATGCATTTACGTAAATTAGGTTATTCTTAAATTTGTAAAAAAAAAAAATCATATAAAGCAAATAAAAACCAAGTTAATTTCTCAAATACAGTAAAAAGACAATCATTTGTAATATCATCAAAAAAGTATATGTGTTAACGGAAGGTATTTAGGGAAATTTTGATTGTTTATTGTTATGATACAACTAAAAGTACTTTTTTGAATAACGATGTTGTATTTCATTTCACGATGGTAATTACTTTAGAGTTACTCTTTTGAATAATGATGAATGCAACCAATTGTTTTAGAGTTGTAGGAGGACGCTTGTAGTATTGATTACTGAAAGGGAAGCTATTGTTAAGTTGTCCAGTTCTGTTACTTTAACAAGTTAGAAACGCGAATTTATTTTTGAAAAAGAAAAACAAGGAGTGCTGTCAACACTGCACGACTTTCTTTTGCCGCTCAATAAATCATTACCTTTAAGGGGGTTCAGTATGTTGTATATCGGTAATGTTAAATTGGCCAATTGCAATGTACCTTTTCACAATAACTACTGATCAGATCATCTTAAAATTTTCTGTGTGTGTGATACCAACCTTATATATTAATCTGAGGTTAAACGTTTTTATCAAATAACTGTTAGATTTTTTTTAATAAAATAATTTTTAAAGTATCCAAAAAATCATGAAATTTTTCACTTTTTTGCCCCATAAAATTTTTTTCACTTTAGTTTTATTAAAAATTATAACCTCAGATTAATCTATACTATGTATTACATCATATAAAAAAAGTTTACGAGAAAACGTAGCATAGTTTTTGAGAAAAGGTAGGATCGAAGTTCAAAAAATCAAGTTCTGAGAAAAAACGCGTTTAAAGTTTTTATTGGAAGCCGTTTCAGTAAGGAAAGGGTTAAATAAAATAACTTTTAATGTCAAAAATATTTTTCCAATCGTCTTGATACTTTGAAACATTATTAATAAAGGTTGTAATAGTATTTTAAGCCAATAATTTCCTTTTTGATTTTTTCACCGATTTGGTACTGAACCCCCCTTAAAGGTACTTATGCTGTAAAAGGTAGGGGCTCGGATGGCCGAGTGATTTGGACCATTACGCTAGCAGTCTGCTCGCTGTAACGGGTACGGGTTCGACACCCGCCTTCGCCCTGGGTGTACTTCCTTTCTTTGTGACAATAAAATTCTGTCTATGTCTGTCTTACTTGACAAGGGCTTATAGGATTTCAAGATTATACTCTTTGTTGTTGTTTAAATGTAGTTTTTCGCACAATATGTTTTGACCTTTAGTATTATTAGGTACTAAGCTTTAAAAGACCATAAAGTATAAAAGTTGCAGAGTTTTGCGCTAATATTTAATATTTTTTATTTTAATTTCGGAAGTTTTGTTTTCGTTGTTGAGCAATTTGATTTTAATTTGAAGTTTCGCGATAAATAAAACAATAGATACAAGTAAAGGAAAATCTGCATTGAGTAATACCAACAACCAACAATGAACCATTTTTGTTCCGAAAAAATTAGTCTTTCACTGATGATGGCTGTCACTATGTTTTCTAATAAGTTAGTTATTGAATGTTTGCAGCAAAAGTTTAAGCCATTAGGCTAGATACTGAAATTGCTTGCAAACGGCCGAAATATTGTTTTTAACTTTTGTCTTAAAAGAAACTTAAATAATTCAAAAACACTATGAGATTGTCATGATAGCACTGACTAAAAAATTATTTTTGTTAATAATAGTTTTACTTAATTGTACAAAAATGAAACTATTACACGCATATAAATTCACTTTTCAATTTAAAAAAAACCTATTTAAACGCATTTATTATTCTAGTTATAATATAATATTCCTCTTTAATGGTTTTGAAGAAGTTTTCGTATTATTCGACAATGAAAATTACTTATAGAGACACAAAATTACATAATTTTTCTACTTTTTTGGCATTGTAATAATGGATAGTTAATTTATGAGAGAATTTTCCTTAAAAATGTTTTTTCCTTCAAAATTTTGTAGTGCTGCCATCTATCACTTTATTTATGAAGCTAAATATGAAGGTGGTTAGTAGGAAATAATTAAAAATAAAAATTGTCGACCAACAACAGGCCAGAGGCCCAGCAAGGTTGGTCCAAAATACGAGTAGTTCTTATTCCTTGTCAAGTTTCCAATAGCTATTGAGACTCTTCTTAAAATCTTCCATTCTCTTCGAATACACAATGTATTCTGGTAAATCACTCCACTCATTGACAACTCGATTGTAAAAATAATGTTTTCTTGCCTCCCTTGTAAAGCATGATTTATTCAATTTCTGATCATGTCCTCTGGTCTGACTATTTAAGGTAAAACCTAAGCCCTCCACGTCTCCCTGTTTTATGAACTAGAATAACTGAATTAAATCATCCCTTGTTCTCCTATTTTCCAGGGAATACATGTTTAAAAGAGGGTTCGGTATGTTGTATATCGGTAATGTTAAATTGGCCAATTGCAATGTACCTTTTCACAATAACTACTGATCAGATCATCTGAAAATTTTCTGTGTGTGTTATACCAACCTTATATATTAATCTGAGGTTAAAATTTTTTTTAAAATAACTGTTAGATTTTCTTAAATAAAATAAGTTTTAAAGTACCCAAAAAATCATGAAATTTTTCACTTTTTTGCCCCATAAAATATTTTTCACTTTAGTTTTATTAAAATTTATAACCTCAAATTAATCTGTACTATGTATTACATCATATTAAAAAAAATTACGAGAAAACATAACACAGTTTTTGAGAAAAGGTACATCGAAGTTCAAAAAATCAAGTTCTGAGAAAAACGTTTAAAGTTTTTATTGTTAACCCATTTCCTTACAAAGGATTTAAGCTTCCTCGTAATATTTGATAGGAAATATTTTTCCAATCGTCTTGATACTTTGTGACCTTATTAATAAAGGTTGTAATAGTATTTTAAGCCAATAATTCTGTTTTTGATATTTTTTAACCGATTTAGGGGTACTGAACCCCCTTAAAGAACTTAATCTAGAAGGCAGTTTTTAACCATTTTATATTAAGACAGGTGATTGCGTCTGAGATAAAATAGGGAAAAATGCTTCGTGAAAAATCCTGCTAAAGCGAAGAGAAGCGTACCGGAATTAGTATCCAACACAACTTATGAAGGTCCTAAAATATCAGATTATCAACAGTTTTATGATATAACTTGCATCTTTTTTCTGAGGATTTCTACTGCTGTCATTGCCGCCCCGGTGGCTGAACGGTTAGTGTATAGCCTTTGGAGTGCTGGGGTCGGGTTCGAATCCCGGTCAGGCATGGGATGTTTGTGACTGTCAATAAATACTGTTATTTGTCTACGTGTTATTCATAAAATTTCTTCTTCTTTTGTGACTGTAAAATTCTTTCTGTGTTCTTGAAATGATGAAAAAGAAATTAAGCGGTTTTTGAACAAGCCACAATATATATATCATACCATACTGCTGTTATTACTTTACTTGTACTTTACTTTTATTGAAATGAAAAACTAAATTATAGTTAGAAAGCTTCAGTTGATTACTTTCTATTCTTTATATTTTTAGAGACCGTCTATACTCAATGTCTGAGAAAATGTCAGTGTTTGAATGTACTAACTAAAATGTTCGTAACCATTTCTTTTCAATAACGTTTGTAATTACTGATACTCTCAGCTCATATATTTTCAACTGATATAATCTCATATATAATTTTAAAATGACGTAATGACATCCCTCAGATATAAGATTATCCTGATATTATGACATCCCTCTGTTATAAATACTACTCTGACATCATTACATCCCTCAGTTATAATTTTAACTGACATCATGACACCATGCACTCAGTTATAAGTATACCATGACATCGCGACATCCCTCAGTTATAACACTAATCTGACATCATTACATCCCTCAGTTATAATACTGCTCTGACATCATTACATCCCTCAGTTATAATTTTAACTGACATCATGACGCCACTCATTTATAAGTTTACCATGACATCGTGACATCCCTCAGTTCTAATACTACTCTGATATCATTACATCCCTCAGTTATAATTTTAAACTGACATCATCACATCCCTCACTTATAATTTTAAACTGACATCATGACACCACTTATTTATTATTGTAAGCTGTTATCCGTGACACCATTCAAATATAATTTTAAACTGACATTCTAACATCACTCAGTTATAATTTTAAACAGACATCATGATATCCCTCAGTTATAAGTTTACCCTTGCATCGTGACATCCCTCAGTTATAATACTGACATTATTACATCAGTCAGTTATAATTTTTAACTGACATCATCACATCCCTCACTTATAATTTTAAACTGACATCATGGCACCACTTATTTATTATTTTATTGTAAACTGACATCCGTGACGCCATTCAAATCAAATTTAAAACTGACATTCGAACATCACTCAGTTATAATTTTAAACTGACATCCGTGATACCATTCAAATCTAATTTTAAACTGACATCATCACCATTCCTCACACCGCGTTTACATGTTTCGAGCATTTGTTTTGAGCAGCCATTTCAGCTTAATTATCTCAAGGTAACCGCTTTATACGTATTTATCCTAAAATCCGCTGAAGCTGGCTTTCAAAGCCACCAACCCATCTTTTTTCGGTTTCCTCCCAGAGATCAAAGGAAATGGTTACCATAAGGTAAATGGCAACTATCTTGGCCGTTTCTCTCTTTTTTTAATTGATCCTACATCGTGAATTCAATTTAGTCACATCATCAAATCGCCGCGCTATACAATCTCACTCGCCAACCAAAGGTCGAATCGATGAAGGCCAAAACAATACTAAAAGTGGTCAGTAGAGATCAATAGAAAATTTTTATGTGGAAATGGCCTACTGGTACCAATAGCAATCTCTATTGATATCTATACAAATCTCAACTGATCTCTATTGATATCCATGCAAATCTCTACTGATCTCTATAGATATCAGTGCAGACCTATTGATGTCATTTGAGATCAGTAGCTTACTGATATTTTCTTTACTGGTGTCGTTAGAGCTCAATTGATATCAATACGAAATATTATCAGTAGGTTACTGATATCAATAGCTTCTACTGATAACAATAGAGACATCCTTAGAAGTAAGTACACATCAATAAAGCTGTACTTATGTCAATAGATTTTTGTATTGATCTCTATGAATCATTTTTAGTAGGGAACCCAGTATCCACTTATAAATTTGAACTGACTTCGCACGTTGACTTTTTCGGTTGGTTGCTTGACAGGTGCGTGCCTCCACTGCTGGGAGTGCAACTCCAAGTACGACCCGAACTGCGGCGAGCCCTTCAAGAACGCCACCATCGCGCTCGCCGACTGCAACCAGAGGTTCCTCCCCCGAGGACATGGACATCACCTCCACCATTTGCAGGAAGATCACGCAGAAGGGTACTCTACATTTCGTATTCTTTAAGGGGGTTCAGTATGTTGTATATACGCAAAAAACTGTCTGGTACGTACAAACGAAAATTGAGTTCTCTCAACCAAACTGTTCGGTTGCTATAGGACTGACAGGACTGCCTAGTTGCAGGAACCAAACACGTTTGATTAGAAGCGTTCAGCTGGCGCAAACGACTAGTTCGGTTGAGAGAACTACACTGATACCGCGCAGTTGAGTTCTCACACAGAGTTTAGTTGTCCCAACCGAACTCATTGTGGCAGTCTGGTCCCGTTGACTAAACTCGTTCAATCGAACGAGTATAGTTATGGTAACTAAACTGGTAGGTTTGAAAGAAACCTCCAGTTTGGCTATGCCAATTAAAACCCCTTCAACCGAACTTGGTTGAGTTGCAGGACCAGCACCATTTTTTTGCGTGATATCGGTAATGTTAAATTGGCCAATTGCAATGTACCTTTTCACAATAACTACTGATCAGATCATCTTAAAATTTTCTGTGTGTGTTATACCAACCTTATATTTTAATCTGAGGTTAAAGTTTTTTATTAAATAACTGTTAGATTTTTTTTAAATAAAATAAGTTTTAAAGTACCAAAAAAATCATGAAATTTTTCACTTTCTTGCCCCATAAATTTGTTTTCACTTTAGTTTTATTGAAAATTATAACCTCAGATTAATCTATACTATGCATTACATCATATAAAAAAAAAGTTTACGAGAAAACATAGCATAGTTTTTGAGAAAAGGTACATCGAAGTTCAAAAAATCAAGTTCTGAGAAAAACGCTTCTAACGTTTTTATTGGAAACCGTTTCAGTAAGGAAAGGGTTAAATAAAATAACTTTTAATGTCAAAAATATTTTTCCAATCGTCTTGATACTTTGTAACATTATTAATAAAGGTTGTAATAGTATTTTAAGCCAATAATTTCTTTTTCGATTTTTTCACCGATTTTGGGGTACTGAACCCCCTTAAAGCTTTTTTTGCTCTAATGGGCTGCAACATTGGTGGTCAAGCTGATGCAGACTCGGCAAATCCTCCAGAACTGGGAGCCTTTTTTTGTGGCACCATCTAGGTTTTATTTTTGGAAACTGCAATCATCAGGTTGAGCAAATTGTTTGCAAGAGAAATTATAGCAAAGTAAATATAAGAAAAAATATATTAGTACTTCTAAAAAAATATAAAGAATAACGATAACATGATAGGTTTTTTTTTAGTATTGATTTCAACTAAATATTTATTCTTTAAACTGCAAATTAATTTAGCAATCGATAAATATTATGAAGTGAATTTACGTAAGAACGTAAATGAAAATGGTCAAAAATTGCGACTAAAAGTTCTTCGCGGGGGACATGGACATCCTAGAAAGGTACAAGATTCCACCACAATCCTTCACCAATTTTTTCATTATTAACTTCTTGATTTCAATCTGAATCACACAATTCATACCTCCATTTCAATCTGAATCAATCAATATATTATTTTCAGTCCGAGGACAAGAACGGATCATCCGCAGCTGCGGATTCTACAACCCCCGAGGACGCCGGTCACTGCATCTACCGGGCCGGTACACACATGGTATACATGCACTACTGCCAGTGCGCTGAAGAGGGCTGCAACAGTACCGGGGACCTAGTGCCACGCATCCCCACCATCTTAGCCACCCTGCTCATGCTGTTCGTTGCGGTGGCATTCACGTGAAGATGCCCTGACTTTGTATTTGATGAGGCCTTATTGCCTTATAATTGCGACGAAGAGCTGCGTAAGTAGAACTTGATACGATGCAACTGCCATGAGATTGAGTGATGGTCACATGCTGTTATTTCATTTAGCTATTAGGTATTTATTATTTGAGGGGCTTAACCCTTTCAGTCCCAAAAATTTACTACACTACAGAAACATCTGATATTCTCAAAATAAGCTTATTTTAGGTCAAATATAAGATTTCCATGAGAAAAAAAATCATTTTAATTTTTTATGTGGTTTTTGAAATAATGCCAAAATTTTTTAACTGTGGAAAACAACAAAATAAAAATATATATATATTACCTAAAAACCTTTCGAGTTATATATTTTAAGGTATCTGACCATATTATTAAAAAAAATTAATGATTATTTTAACCGAAATAGTTTAAATTGTGTTTTAAATATGATGAACTAAAGTGAACTTTTCAAAAATCAGGTGAAACGCTTGTTAGCTATAATCTGAATAAAAAAATAGTAGTTCTGAATTCTATTGAGATTAATGTAAAATATTTTCGAGTAGAACAGAGTGTGAAGAATCGAATAATGTGTGTTTGGATGTCATAACGGGGGCATAAACATTTAGAAAAAAAATATTGAAAGTGATGATGCCAAATGGCATCACTGGGACTGAAAGGGTTAAAAGCCAAGCAATGGGTACAACTGTAGTTATTTTCGAATTGGAGTTAAGAGCAATAGTTAGTTGCTGTGGACAGGGATTTGTCTTCTATAAGGCCCGTATGGTCCTGCCTATGACCCGAAAGTTTTAGAGGCCTATACATTTTAGTCTTTGTTATCCCTACTAAAAATGGTCAGTAGAGATCAATAGAAAATTTGTATGTGGAAATGGCCTACTGGTACCAATGGAAATCTCTATTGATATCTATACAAATCTCTATTGATCTCTATTGATATCCATACAAATCTCTACTGATCTATATAGATATCAGTGCAGGCCTATTGATGTCATTTGAGATCAGTAGCTTACTGATATTTTCTTTACTGGTGTTGGTAGAGCTCTAATGATATCAATAAGAAATATTATCAGTAGGTTACTGATATCAATAGCTTCTACTGATAACAATAGTGACATCCGTAGAAGTAAGTAGAAATCAATAAAGCTGCACTTATGTCAATAGATTTTTGCATTGATCTTTATGGATCATTTTTAGTAGGGATGTTAATTGTTGTATACCCTATAACTTTCAGTTAATTTAAAAAAAAGTTTCTGATGCCACACTTTGTATTTAGATTAGCTTCAACTCAGACATTGACACAACGTGATTGGTTTAAGGAAGTTATTGATTGTATTAATGTTTTAGGGGAGCTTATAAAATGATAACAAAAAGATACGTATGATACATCGGCCAGCCTTCACCATCATTACAGACAATCATGTGCAAAATTTTGCGTAAAGTGCTCCCAAAATTTGTGTCGCCTATAGTATAAGTTTTCCTACTGCATAAGGGCTTAGCTGTGAAGTTAATTATTGTTGTGGGAAGGAATTAATGAATGGTTGCTGCTATCTATCGTGTGGTATAGAGCAGACTGACCAGTGAGTGAACAGGCCCCAGTGAATGAACATTTGGTAAATATAATTAAAAAAATAAGGATAGAAAATCATTGCACTAGATGGATTGGCAACACTGACTTCCTCCCGTGTAGTAGGATGTATGGATATTATAGGAATAGCTATCTGACATATGGTTGGTTGTCCTGGTTATTATATCTTGGTGTTCATTCACTGGCGAACGCAGCGCCTTAAGGTAGGCGAATACCCAAAATTCTAAAAAAAAATTACTATTACTTTAATCTTTTCCAAATTTGGCATAGTGATTTCAAATATAATGAACAATGCTTTTTGGGCAATTTTTTTATTTAAATATAATTGATTTATTTTAAACGGTGTTTTTCACCTAAAAAAAGGGGTTTACGCCAACAGTTCTAGTATAAAAAGTTTTACATTAATTTACCTGAAAATTTTTACAGATGCTATTTCAATATAGATCTGTGCCATGAACCTCTAACATCTGGTGTAAATATATGTTTTTTTTTAAATGTCCAAGTGTAAGTTAATCGAAAAAAATCCTTTTTTTTTGTGGTTAATAGTTGACATTTTTCTTAATAACTTCTTTTCTTGTAATTTGTATGTAACTCTAGAGGGTCATTGCATGCATCAGTTCAAAACGAAAAATTTAACACATAACTAATGTTTATAGGATGAAAATTCAATGTGGTAGACTTGTTAGCGTAAACCTCTTTTTTTAGTAGAAAAACACTGTTTAAAATAAATAAATTTTATTTAAATTTAAAAAAATGCCTAAATAGTATTATTCATTATATTTGAAATCACTATACCAAATTTGGAAAAGATTAAAGTAATAGTAAAAATTTTAGAATTTGGGGGAATTTTGGGTATTCGCCTACCTTAAACGTTCATTCACTGGTTAATCTATCCTATTTATAAGTACAATCGCCAATGTCGTAAATTACCTTTAGACCCTACTAAACTTGTTTTTCTTATTATACAATGTGTAGTCACTTATACCTCATGGCTTCTAGGCTCCTCATTCGGCGCGTCACGGAGCTGTATGACGTAGCGCTTAACCCTTTCAGTCCCAAAAATTTTACTACTCTACAGAAACAACTGATATTCACAAAATAAGCTTATTTTAGGTCAAAAATAAGATTTCCATAAGAAAAAAAATCATTTAAATTTTTTTATGTGGTTTTTGAAATAATGCCAAAATTTTTTAACTGTGGAAAACAACAAAATAAAAAGATATATATTACCTAAAAACACTTTGAGTTATATATTTTAAGGTATCTGACCATATTATTAAAATAATAATAATTACTATTTAAACCGAAATAGTTTAAATTGTGTTTTAAATATGAGGAAATGAAGTGAACTTTTCAAAAATCAGGTGAAACGCTTGTTAGCTATTTTCTCAATAAAAAAAATAGTAGTTATGATTTCTATTGAGATTAATGTAAAATATTGTCTAATAGAACATAGTATGAAGAATCAAATGATGTGTGTTTAGATGTAATAAAGGGATATAAACATTTTGAAAAAAATATTGAAAGTGATGATGCCAAATGGCATCACTGGGACTGAAAGGGTTAAGTTGCTGAATTGTTTTGACGGAGGTAGCTTATAAACCTTTACAAAAACATGTAATAAGCACGGATTTTATCTGTGTCTAGAGTAATATGTAAATATGTTCGAGGTTCTGACAAGTTTACGCTTGTGTTTTTGATCATGATAATAACACAACAATTTCAGGATACACATTGACTGCATTAAACAGGATTCTAAAATGGCAATCCAAAGTGTTATCAAATAGGTAAGGGAACTAATAAAATCTATGAATATTACAATTTGGCAACACTTTTGAATCCCCGCAAAAATGTACGACTGACACTTTAGAAAATCAACCTGTACATTATAAAATTATCTAACGTTTTGTTGATAGCTGGTATTTACTTTCCATAATTTAAGTCTAATGAAATAATGGGGTGTGGCCTACTCTAGGGACTTTTCGATGCTGCGTGGGTTGCGTTTTCGTTATTAAAAAAAAACCAAAATTAAATATAGTATCAAAAATAAATGAACACAAGTGGTACTGAATACCAGAAGAGAAAAAAAAAACATTTTATCACAGCTTACCTTCTCATAACTATATAAATGTTAAAATATATAGTAATTTAAGTATTAAATGAAGAGTACTGGGGAAAAAACGCTTGATTTTGTAGAAGGCTTTTCTCAATAGGCCTCTTTGGCAATGATAGCGAGAAATCGCCTAAAGTGGTGTAAAGGAACCAGTTGCTCGCTCTGTTTTCCTCTCGGGGCAACCCTGATTCACACGAGATGTCAGTGAACACGCGTTTGTACCGTGAATGAAGAACCGAAAGAAAATCGGTTTCCTGTCGCCAATGTCCGCCAAGCAGACACAATTACGGGAAGACTCCTAAAAAATCAAGTGGTTCTTCCCCTGTCCTCTTCAAATGTGATTGGCTGTCAACGTCTGAATAATAAATAGACATTTAAAGTAAAATTTTAATACCTTTCAGGTAACGTCATTAACAATTTAACTTATTGTATGAGTATAGATATATTTATTATTGTAGGTAATTGAGGCCTCTCTAAACCCTATGAATCAATACAAAAGTTCCTTATATACATCAATAACATAGGTTTTGATCATTTAGCTAATTTTTTTAATAAGATCTGAAATTGATGCGTGCATATCAATGTGCCACATTAATATCTATTTAGCAACTATCCACAGTCCTTTGATAAGTAATATGAATATTAAAAATCCAAAAATAGTTTCGCATCAGATTAAAACACATTCACATATTGAGTTATCAGATTAACATAATTTACTTAAAAAAATAAAAACAAACTTCATGCTTAGCAGTACACATTGCTTATTAAAAAAATATCTTGATCTATATAATCTTTAAAAAAAAATTCTTACAGACTTAGAAAATATAAGCCGTGAGAATATAGGTATAACACTGTAGATAAATGTATTATATTGTTATTAAACTTGTACTTTGCTTACTTGTAAAGTGCTCAATTAGGTTCAAGATTTCTATTTAGCATAATAAAACAAATTTGAAAGGAAAATAGAATCCTATTCATTAATAGTGAATCGAAAATATTTGAGAATAGTATCTCTCTCTTAAGATTAATTCACTATTTTGGAGTAATTAAAACTTAAAACATAATAATCAGGTGCTATTTTCACTTCAAATTTGGTTTATTTTGATGTTATGACATTGTCATACATGTGGTGATAAAAAGCTTTTATCTTAAAGCAATACTTTCTCAGATGTAGTAATTTCAAAACTAATGCATTTGTTTTATGTGACTGACCAACCCTGACCCCTTAAGGGGGGAGTCTTAAATTAAAAAAAAAAAATGTGCAAAGAAGGTAAAGCATAGTTTAATTTTTCATGTAATTTAATTTTTGAACTACTTATATAGTAAGTATATTTTTTATATGTACAAGAACATTTTTTATTTATAAAAAAAAAATTAAATTTTGTTTCATATTAAATAATCTTGTTGAATTATTACATAAAAAAAATTATACTATTATATTATTTATAGTTAATTACATGAAAGATCAACTTACTTTTTGTAGTACCCTTCTTGCTTTTTTTTTTACTCCTATGACCCCTTAAGTAGTTTCACTGAAAACTTTTTCTACAAATGCCTTAATTTTTTTTTACATCCTGCCAAAGTATATTTTTATTTAAAATATCAGTACATAAGTGGTAAGTTGCTTGGTAAAAAAAAAGTATGTATTTATATTATATATAAATGCAGATAATTGTTAATTCATGTAAAACACTGCCATAAAACAAAAAATAAACAAGAGAACAAATAATTAAGTGCTTTTTTTATTTTAGCATTAAAGTTGAGAACTGTTAAATTACATTAGATCTAATCTTTAAACCTTTTCCAAAATTCCGAACCTTTGACTTCCAATCGTAAAACTTATCTTTTACAAATTCTGTAAGCACGTAGAGAGTTTTTATCTATTTCAAACGTAATTTCATTTTCAGTGTTAATTGTTGAATGCTATAGTAACTAAAAGGTTAAATGTTTTAGGTATTATTAAAAAATATAGTAATGTGTACATTAAATTTCTTGTTTTCATTGCTTAATTTTTGCTTGCACTTTAATATAAATTCAAGTATTAAAAAGATTCAAAGTTCATGTGAGGTTAATTACTTTTGCGCTCAAATATTAATAAATGTATTTGACCCTCTACAACTGTAACGCTAATAATTACAACCTGATGTGTAAACGTATTTAGCATCCTCAGAAATTACACAAGTGTAAGAGCTGTAGGATTTTTTTAAACTTACTCATGTGATAAGTTATAGCTTTTTTTACTACTAATAAAAAATGTTAATATCTTAATAATTTACCTTATATTTGCATATCGAACAAAGTATATAGCACTATAGTTGAATTTCATTTATACAAGTTATTCAATGATGGTTTTAATATTCAAGAAAATTCGCCTTTGACTCTGCCATTTTTCCATAGTCAAGAATAGAGAAACAGTCATATTAAAATAAATAGTGATTTAAAATTTTTATGATTTAACACGTTTACTATGGTTTGTTTTGAGTTAATTATTAAAGCAATAATTGGTTAAAAATAGGTTAATTGGTTGCCCAAGATTCAGAAAAAAAAAACTATACTACTTATGCCATTAGTGTAATAGTGATTTTTTTCTTATATTGCTCAATACATTCTAAAGTCGTCAATTATGTACATTATAATTTCTTTTATTCAAGAATTACTTTGATGGAAATTACGAAGTAGAGCTACACGAGGGCCATTGGCGACAACGTTTCATTAATGAAATACTTAGTCATAAAAATAGACATTTTGTAAATTATGTAAAAAAAAATACGCCTGATGCATTTCTCCTTAAAGTATTCTCCATGCCTTATATTTGTAGATGTAAAATATTTTGTACATTCACTTTGTCGCTTTTATCTTCTGTAGCTATCAGCTATTTATATATTATACAATATATAATTCAATAAATTTCTTCTTTTGATTGTGTAGTTTTTTTATTAAAAGAGTTACACTACTATTTACCAGTTTTTAAATAAAAAGTTATTATATACACAGTTAAAAATTTTACAAATTATAAATATTTTTTTAAAAAAAATAACAATTGATAAACATTCTCTATTATAGTATAATTTTTTTTAAATGTTAATTTAGTTTAAATGGTATTTGGCAGACATATATGTTTAAAATAAACTTTGTTGTCAATTTCCAAAAGTACCGACATGTTGGACCGACATAACGGACAACTTTTTAGGAAAGATTATTTTTTAAATTTAATTTAAGAGTATATTAATTTATAATCGTGTGTGTTTTGTTTATATAATAAGTAAAAAAATTAGAAACAAATGCTACAATGCCTTGGAATGCATTATTTTAAGCGCGATTTTAATTTTTATTCAATTCTCAGTCTTTTTTAAATGGGATTTAAAAGCTTTTTTTCTCAACTTTTGCAATTAAAATATCAAAAATTGTCAACCATTTTAAAATGAACTGATCAAATATTAAAGAAAACATTTTAATACCTTTAATCAAAGTGAAGCAAAAAATAAGAATGTAAATTCATTTAGAAAGCAGTGCAGTAATTTTGTTTATTCACTAATACAATTAAAATGCAAATATAATTTATTGAAATTTTTTTTAGAAAACTTGATTGCATATTTTCATTTGAAATATCTGACTATTTTAATGTTTTATAAAAAGTTTTATGGATATAAATAATATGTTACCATAGTTTGTGCTTTACATTGTTTTGTGCTTTTTTTTTTATTATGTCTTAAGATTAAACTCTACCTTTTTTGGCACTTTTGTTTAGTGTTTCATAAAATATCACAAAAATTACCAAACAAGAAAACTCAAATCTAATGTCTTTATTTTTAAAAGATATTCGTACATATAGGTATAAGTATAGAAATCAGATTCAATTTCTTGAAAATATCCATTAAATACGGATTGTATTGTGTTTTTAAAATTTAATAATTAATGAATTTGTAATAGTTATTTTGCAGTTTTATTTAATCCTTTGAAAAATTATTGAAATTCAAAAATAATAAGTTGTAATCATTAACAAGAAAACGTTATATCTTCAGATTAGTTTTTTAATAGAAGTATTTTATCAATTTAATTGAAATACTTTAAATCTATTATAAAAATATACATAGTTAATTATCAAAAACTTTCCATATTCAAATACATTAAAAATTAATTAAAAGTAAAAAGACAATACTAACATAAAAAAAACTGTAAATATAAAACAATGAAAATGCTTCAATTTTTAACGGTCATAATTTTAAAATGCTAATTTGCATAATAAAATATGTATATAATATAATATTGACTGAAAATTTTATAATGGTTTACTCTTCTGTAGAAAATACAGTTTTTTGGCTAAACCTAGCTTACAGAAAAAAGCAATTATAAGCTGCAAATTCTGTCTAAATTTTTTGTCTACATCGGAAAATAAATATTCTGTATAATTAATTTCATTATACTCTAAAAAAGAATTTTAAACACAATTCACTAAATGTCTAAAAGCTTTTTGCGCAAAGCTTTCAACATCAAATATATTTATTTTAATCTACATATCTGTTCCATCGTCACCTGAAATAAAAAAAAATACAAAATATAGTATTGATTTCATGTATATTCATTTGTATTAATAACTATAACATAAAGTTTTATGTACTAGTGTAAGTACATCTATCAAGATTTAAGTAATTTCCTAGTATTTTTTTTAAAGAATTTTTTATACTCTTTATTAACTATTTATGATTATTATTTCATGACAATTTGATCGAGAATGCATCAACAAAATTTTAATTTAACCCTTTTAGTCCCAATGACAATTTGGCATCAACATTTTAAATTTTTTTTCTGATCGTCTATAGCCATTTATGGTCTCATAAAGCGCATCATTCGATTCTTCAAACATTTTACTATTAGAAAATATTGTTTATTTTTCCCAATAGATGACAGCCCTATTTTTTTTTTTTTTTTTTTTTTTTTTTTGAAAAATACCGATACCGAAGCACCTGACAAGTACTACATTCGATTATTTGTATTAAAATTGACAAATTGACGAAACATTAGGGTTCAGAAGGTATTGTAAAAAAGTTGCTAAAGGATTAAATTTATTCGACATTTTGCATTGAAATCAATGTTAGAATGGACTATTTATTACAAAAAACTGATAGAGCTTCTACTTCTTTGTTCGTCGATCAATTTATAAGATCAATCCACTAAATTGACGTGCTCCTTAGCAAATGTTTTAGTTTAGTTTGAATATCGTCGCACTAGGGCTGCACGAGGGCTAATCTTAGCAAATGTTAAAAAAAAATTCAAAATTACTTGCGAAATATACTTTTACATACATAATTGTAAGAAAATTATGTTTATATTGTTCCGAATCAAGACTGTTCAATCCACGTGTCCCCCTCCATAAAGACATCACACTAATCTGCCTTGAGCAGGAAAACTGCAGTATCTCCACAAATGACTTAGACTATTGTTGCAGGCACTAAAGAACTTTCACCTATAAGAAGGTATACTACAAGAACGAATATATCTGAGCAAATATGGTCCAATTCTTTTTTAAAGTTACTGCAGTTTACCTGCCCACTGCAGTAATAGCGTCGATACTGTCCGCCTCGTAAGCCCAAGATCGTGAGTTCGAGCCCCGGTGAGTCGTCGGGTTTTCTGGATGGAAATATCTTCAGCACGCATGTCATATGATTATGTGGCATGTAAAAGATCCCTGGAGGGCCTATTTGGCTTGGGTTCTCCCGGCAAAATTAAATCTCGGCATACTTGAACATCCACAGAGAGCTCAGATTCATTGTAATCTGCGCGTCAAAATTTGCAGCGAGAGTCCGCCTACATGGTGCCACAAAAGAAATGGCTCTCAGTTCCGGGGAATATGCCGAGTCTGCAAAGGCTTGACAGCCAATGTTGCAGCCCCATTACACTCTTAAAACAAACGAGTGAAATTCACTCCAGTAAGAGAAGTGCATTTTCGACACTGGAAAGGAGTGAATATTAACTCAGACTGAGTTAAAATCACTCTTTTGGATTGATGGCTGTCGGACTTCAACACACAAAGGATCCACTCCAAAAGGAGAAGTGCATTTTCCAGACTGGATTAGTGAAAATTACTCACACTGAGTTGAATTCACTCCAGGGCCGGATTTAAAGATTTGCCGCCTCTAGGCTACGATCAATTTGCCGCCAGATAGAGTTTTCTTGACTATTTTTTTTCTTTCTACATATTAGAATCACCTAGTATGTACACTCTAAACATCGAAGGCTGAAGAATATGTGAATTTTTTTAAACAGTTCTAATATTTGTTTTTCAACTTCCAAATCAGGGGGATAGAGTGCAATTGCCCTCGCAGCTGCCATGTTTACTACTAAATATTAGTACTTATATGTACGTTTACGATTTACACTTTATGTAAATTATTTGTCTTCTTTCTTAAAAATACTGATGTCTTTATAATAATTTTTTATGCCGAATGCCGCTTTAATTGCTCGTAAAATTTGCCGCCCCAAAACATTTGCCGCTCTAGGCTACAGCCTACTTAGAAATCCGGCCATGATTCACTCGTTTGTTTTAAGAGTGTATACTCACTGTTCTCCCCAGTCATGGCCTGCAGGATCCTAAACGACTGTGACGGGATCCTTCCCCCAGTGTACATCTTCGGCGGTTCCTCGCCCTGCTGCTGCGAGGCGGGCACCTGCGGCTGCGGAAACTGCTTCGGCTGCGGTTGGCCGCTGCCGATTGAGACGTGCAGGTTGCCCGGGTTCCTGGATTGCTGCTGCTGCTGCGGGCGACGGTTGCCGAACACAGAGGGGACGGGTGGACCGCCGATGGGAGCTGGGAAGGGGAATATCTTAATTTAGGGTTTAATTATATTAATATCTGATAACAGACGAAGTCCTAGGGATTAAACCATCTGATGTAACATATGTCAAGTTATTTTGACTATGCTGTCGATTCGTGAAACGAAGTTGTTGATAATTGATCGCTTAAATTAGTTTAAACGCACACAATAAGCGTTCTCAAATTTCCTGTATTAGTCGAATTTTGCATGATTCATTTATAGAACGGCAAAACTTAAGAACAACCTAGATCGCCTATCAGCAACTTGAAACAACCTAGATCCCCTATCAGCAACCTGAAGCCGGTGAGCCACATTTAAGTATATTATAGTATGTCATGTTGCAAACCGATTGACGCCACATTCGACACAGATTTTATATTTTTCTCGTTAAAAGCTGTACCTCCACTTCCGATGTTTTTTAATAAACATAGCAATTCAAATAGCTTATACGGGCGAAGCTCTTACAGGAGGACTACAGTAGTTGATCCTTAGTCCAATACCAGACCACAAAAGCGACGCAGCATCTACAACTGTTCACTGATCTAGAGTACTTGATCCTTAGGTTTTCATAATGGAATATTAGCTATACCGGAAGCCCCTAGAGCAACCTTTTTGAAAATCACAAAATCCTTTCTCAAGTGACGTTATAGAGATCGGATCATTCAGAGGTCTTCTTTTAATCTAGATGGCTTTGGTCAAAGTAAATATTCAAATACATGTTACATACTTCCATCATCGTTGACTCCCGTCATCTCTTGCAGCATCTTGAAAGATCGCCCTGGGATGTGGCCGCCCCTGTAGCGTATGTCGACTGGACCCCCTTCAGAGTCTGTTTGCTGTTCTTGGCCACTGTCACCACGATTCGAGTAGTCTGGAAGGCGCATAAAATATAGTTTATTGTAGTATTTCATTGTTGAGAGATTATTTACATACTTTTAATAAATGGAAAATACCAAAAAAAATATTTACACAATAGTTGCTGTTAGGTGCTAAATAAAAAATAAAAGAAATTGTAGATTCGTTAAGCTTGAAAAGGTGGTACAGGTTTTTCAAACTATCTTCTTTCAAAGTAAGCTGCTTTTATTTCTCTTAAAACTACAATACATTTATTATTTTAGTATGATACGATAAGTACCTATGAAAACTAGTAACAAAAAAGTGATGTATTAGGGTCCAAAAATGCTGGGTTAAAAATATCAAATACTACATAAAATATCTATCTCATTTAATAAAAAAAAATGAAAGGCTAAGCAAACACCAAGATATTTCGAAAGTCAAGTTAAATTTTAGTAATTTTGCTTGGATTGCTTGTTAGCTTGAAGCGTTTGCTTGCTTTTCTGGTTGTAGCATTGGCTTGTTTGTTAGCTTGTAGTACATAAACAATGTGTACTTTTACTTCTCAATATCTCAAATTACACTAAATTGACACGACTTTCGGCACCTGTTAGGCGATAATTTTTTAAAAATTACTTGCAAAACATCCCTCTAAATATATGAATCGGTGAGTGCAGAAACGTCAGTTACAAATTTCAAATTTTTCAGGAGGGAGAAAAAACGTAATAACTCCTCCTCTATTTCTGCACTCAACCCTCGAAACAAACGTCCTGTATTTAGGGAACTACTCAACAGAATAACGTAGTTTTTTCACCCAACACGGATCTTGCCTTTCTAGGCTTATTTTCATTGAAAACGAGTTTTCGGATTTATTTTTTTTTGACTGAAGTGGTTTCTGCACTCACCGAATCTATATGTTTGAAAATAGATTCCTACTAAAATATATAAGTTGAATCTTATTTGAAGAATACACGGGAAGAACCGATTGATTTCTTTAGAGGCTTTCCGTAATTGTGTCTGCTTGGCGCATTGGCAACCGAAAACCGGTTTCTCTTTTGGTTCTTCAATCGCGGTACAAACGCGCGACTCTTTTGCCTGATCTATGGCGTGAATCAGGGTAGCCACGAAAGATAAACAAAGCGAGTAACCGGCTTCTTTATACCACTTTACGATTCTTCGCTATTATCCCCAAAGAGGCTATTAACCCTTTGGGTCCCAAAAATTTACTACACTACAGAAACATCTGATATTCACAAAATAAGCTTATTTTAGGTCAAATATACGAATTCCATAAGGAAAAAAAGTCCATTTAAATTTTTTATATGGTTTTTGAAACAATTCCAAAATTCTTTAACTGTGGAAAACAACAAAATAAAAATATATATATTACCTGAAAACACTTCGAGTTATATATTTTAAGGTATCTGACCATATTATTAAAAAAAATTTAGTAATTATTTTAACCGAAATAGTTTAAATTGTGTTTTAAATATGTGGAACTGAAGTGAACTTATAAAAAATCAGGAGAAAAGCTTGTTGACTATTTTCTAAATAAAAAAAAATAGTAGTTCTGACTTCTATTGAGATTAAAGTAAAATTTTGTCTGATGGAACAAAGTGTGAAGAATCGAATGATGTGTGTTTGGATGTCATAGCGGGACATAAACATTTTGAAAGAAATATTGAAAGTGATGATGCCAAATGGCATCACTGGGACTGAAAGGGTTAAAGAAAGCCTTCTACGAAATCAATCGGTTCTTCCCGTGTACTCTTCATTTGGGAGTGGAGAGGATTTAGCACCTTGCTGTGCGTCCTCTCCGGCACCAGCCGTCATCTTCTGAAGTTGCTGGAAGGCCCGCGACGGGATGGGCTGGTCCGGTCTGCGGAGACCCGTGAACCGCATCTCGTCGTCCTCTCGCCTGGGTTGTTGTTGCTGGTGCTGGACAGGCGCAGAGTCTGACAGGGGAAAAACCATGGTTTAGTTTTTAAATTGAAAAGTAAAGAGCGGTCCGTTTTAAATTGAAAATGTAAAATAGCTGGAAAACGATAGCTATAGGACACGTTTTTCGTTTGTATGATCAAAACCCAGTCAAAAAAGTGATATTCTCTAAACCAGATGCAATTAGAAGAAGAGGTCGCCCACCAACTAGATGGCTGGATGCAGTCGAGGAAGACCTACGAACCTTAGGAGTAAGCAACTGATTAGCCGTGGCAGTAAGTAGATCAAGATGGCAAAAGCTCGTTGGGACGGTCCTGGCCTGCTCAAGTATGTAGTGCCCTGGATGATGATGAAAATAGCTGGAAAACGATAGATATATCTGACAGAACTATAGACAAAATTTCAAAATGTGGTTTGGCGAAGGGTATTGAGCGATGAGTAAATGGAATAGGTCTGAAATCGACTGAAATGGAAGAACCTTTCTGTTATGTTTGTTATTACATTATTACAGTCTGCGGAGACCGGTAAACCGCATCTCATCTACCTCTCGCCTAGGTTGTTGTTGTTGGTGCTGGACTGGAGCAGAGTCTGACAGGGAAAAACCATGGTTTAGTTTTTAAATTGAAGTTTAAAGAGTGGTCTGAACTAAATTGAAAGTGTAGAATAGCTGGAAAACGATAGCTAGGACACGTTTTTCGTTTGGATGATCAAACCCAGTCTAAAAGGTGACATTCTCTAGACCAGATGGAATTAGAAGAAGAGGTCGCCCACCAACTAGATTTTTTTAAAGATTTTTTCTAGAACATTTTGAAAAAAAATTCCATTAAAAATTCTTTTAAATTGTAGGAAGAGTAGCATTTTGAAAAAAAGTTAACATTTTAAAATTTTTATTACTCAGTCTTTCGTACATGTTAATTGAATGTTAGTTCATTGTAAAAATAGTTTAATTTGAATGCTAGCGATGAAAATACTGGATTTAACTTAAGTTTTGAGTATGTTTTTTTTCTAAAACTCGGTTGATATTTTTGTATTGTTATTGAATGTCCTTGATGAATGCTTCATATTTCCTAAGATGGGTAATTAACTTAAAAAGCAATGATTACAACGATTGCAACAGTGATCATCTCCAAAAAGATACACTACATATAACACTGAAAACAGGAACGTGTTAAAATTCAAAAATAATTAATTTAGCTGTATTTGGTTACTGAAACAGTGAAGATAATCAAAACAAAGTGTATGCTATTTTGGTGAAGAAACAGTTTCTTTGTCAAGTCACTCTTAATTATCTTAAGAGTGTAATGCGCAAGTGGAACACGACTGCTTTGTGTTTAAAAGTGGTTATTTCCTTCTAACTCAAAGGTAGAGTTATTTAAACAAAAAAAAAATGTTTTTAAAATATGTCTTGCATAGAACAGTCAGATTTGTTTTCGAGAATAACTTTCATTATGAACCATTACTAAATTTTCAAAAATCATTTTATTTACGTTGCTGTTTTAAAGTGAAAGTATTAAGTAGCGATGTTTTCATAACTCTGCAGTCGGATTTAAATTAACAAAAACCAATTAAAAATGTGTATTGCACACATTTCTAAGATATTTAAATTATAGAAAGTTTTCCAAAAATATGTCTAATTTGAATGTATCCAAAATAAACCAAGATAAAAGAGCAAAATCTTGTGTAGTATGTATGAATACAAGAGTAAAAATCAGATGTAACTTCCCTCCACTCTCTGTAAGCAAAGATATCGAAATGTACAATAAAAAAAATGAGACGTGTCGACAAAAAAAATTGCAGAATACGAACCATTTAAAATTGTATTTTTTGCATTTTCATTGCTAAACAGTGATGGTTGTGCCTATTTTAGCAAAGAGATTTATTAACTGATTGCCTTAAAAAATATACACTGTTCTACAGGTCTCAAAATGTTACACACGTTTTTGTAAATTTTGCAAAATACTTAGCAAAATTAATAATTAAAAATAGTAGCGAGACTTATAATATCGTGTTTCTTTATAATTTTAGAAGTATTTATAATTTTTTAAGTCTTTTATACAATTATAAATGCTCGAAAATAAATAATGAGAAGATTTTTTTATTTGAAAGCAAAGTAACTCCCTTTGCCTTTTTCGATGCATAATACGCATCTATATTTTTTATTTAAAAGACAAAATATCTCCCCGTGTGCCATAGAGTAATAAAAAAACAAACAATAAAAAAAACTTGCGAAAATAAACAAAACCCCATTTTTTAAATTAATTTTTTTAGAAACTTTTTTGTATATTATAACTCTACTGACATGGATGAGTATAAAAAATATATTTTGATCAGTTAAAGCTATTTTTTCTTTCATAAATTGTAATAAAAAAAACTTTGCAACTTTACTTCTGACACTGCAGAACGTCCCTTTCCGAATGCAGTGTTTATTTAACCCTCTATAATGCATACTGTTACCGTTTGGTAACAAGTAACATAATCCACTTTATTCTATTAAATTAGAGCTCCTCCCAGACAAATCTGTGTTTTTTTCATCTATTACATTTCATTTCAAAGTTTTAGTTACTAATAATCCTCATAGATGACAGTAGTAAAAGTGTATTTAAAAAAAAAGAGTGAGGTTGTTAACTTTTGTGAAATTACGTTTTTGGCAGTATCCAAAGAATAATAATATTAGTACTAAATACTAATAAATTGTTTTGAAAAATTAATCATAGTTAAAAAGGGTTATTTTGAAATATTTTTTGTAGTTTTCTAGTCATTATTATCAAAATTGGAATTTTGCAATTGGTTTTTGTCATATGGCAAATGTTTTAAAAATTGAAATTATTTCAATTCTAATGCAGTTAAAAAAATAAGTATTTTTACCATAATGAGTGAGTATTAAAGATACGTATATATTTTTTTGGGGATGAAAATAAAAATTCATGCATTAGAGGGTTAAATCAACTCACCAGCATCGTCGTCTCCCCCAGTCATCTTCTGCAGCATCCTGAACGACCTCGACTGTCCGAAGTTCCTGGGGTCCTGATCATCGGGCGCCCGGTGCACCGCGGTCGCCATCCTGTTATCCGGCTGCTGCTGCTGCTGCTGACCGCCCAAGTTCAACCTATCAACCCCGAAAAAGAGAACGGAACTTCAGCCAAGGGAATAGAATTTCCACCACCCGCGTCACACTTTCTCAAGAGGTCGAGCGGAATGGGAAGTGGACGGGTGAGCGGACATTTGTGGTCACGATCATCATTGAAGAGCCCATTTGAAGAGTACACGGGAAGAACCGATTGATTTCGAACGAGGCTTTCCTTAATAGCCTCTTTGGGGATGTTAGCGAGAAATCACCTAAACTGGTGTAAAGAAGCCAGTTACTCGCTTTGTTTATCTTTCGAGGCAACCCTAATTCACGCCAGAGTTGAGTGGAACGAGTCACACGGTTTGTACCGCAAATGATGAACCATAAGAGAAGCCGTTTTCCTGTCGCCAATGCCCGCCAAGCAGAGACAATTACGGAAAGACTCTAAAGCAATCAATCGGTCCTTTCCGTGTACTCTTCATTTATATAAACAGTTTGCTTAATAAAAAAAATCTGGATTTTTTTTTATCATTACTTTTGGAAGATTAAAGAGACATAAGAATATATCGGTAGGGAAGATATCGGTAATATTATATTCTTTATTGAAATTTCTTACTTCTATGCGTCACGTTTACATTAAGTAATAGTGTTCATTAAATTAAGTAATAAAACACTGGTTTTTATTTAAAAAAAAATCGTTATCCTTAATTTTTCTTTATATTTAAGTTTATACGAGCGACCCTCTCAAAGAGCGAGGCGTGTGTAAGCTGTAAAAGCACCTTTCCCACTCCACTAGTTTTGTCTCTGATATACATCAAATCAAGCAGGGCCAGCTTTGTTTCAATGTTTAATTTTTTGACTACAAAATCAATCCTAACATTTACATAAACAACATTTTTTAACCCTTTTTTGCTTGAAAATACTGTAAAAAATAAAACAGACTATTTTTATAGCTAGATAGTTGAGTAACAAACTAAATTGGTGCTGCAAAATGCAGTACGTATGGTCACCCTTTCGCTAGGCAAATTAACTGAAGATAAACTTTTTTCACGGAATGATATTAAAATTTAAATTTTATTTAAACAATCTAATTTCTTTAATTTTTTGGAAGACCTGACAGTCAGGTGACAGGTTCATGCTTTTTTATCAATCAGAGGGTTTAATCAACGTATTTTAAGCTTATCAAAAAACGAGAAAAATTAATAACTCTTGGTCAAAGATGGCGATCAGAAAAGTGGAACCGGCTTTCCCATGATAACAGTCTGTCGTCATCTGATCTCCGCTGATTCTTTTCCGATCTCGTGCGGCCTCAGACACACTTCTCTTTATGGTCAAGGGAGGCACGACATAGGAAAAAAAATAATTCAAAAATGAACACCGAAGCGAAGTCGCTCGTTTGGTTTTTTCATAATCAGATTGTTTGTTTGGAAGTGTTCGGTTTCTTGCCTGTTGGAGCCGACTGGGTAGAAATGTGTTGAGAGCTTTTAAGTTTTGAAATTGTGTAGTATATATAGTGAGTCAAAAAGTGAATCACGTACACATTAAGTTGGTTATTCAGTTTAAATTGTTTAATAAGTACTTTTAAAAATAGAAATTTATTCATTTCGAAAATCCTTAAAAATTATATTTTAGCAATTGAAACGTTTTAGTAATCGAACTTTAAAAACGTAGTTTTCTATTTAGTGAAAAGTTTCAAGGGTTAGACAAAATAATGTATTCACTATGCAATGTTTACGGCACACATTTTTGAGCAAAAATATAGTCTTTAATGTATCTATACAGAATGTAGAGGAGATGTGAAAAAAAAAGTTTTAGAAGAAAGTTCCACTTTTGCATCTTGGCCAACCAACAATGATAGTGGAAAATATTATTAAACAAATACAGCAATACATTTTTTTACTCCCTTTACACGGGTTATTATTCGTCGGACGTTTTGGCTGCATAGACCATTTATACGCAGGCAGTTATATTGGCATTAACCGGACCCGAACCTGGAACCTTTGTATATAAGGCAAGCATCTAATCGACTGGGCTAACCAGTCCTCCAATGGCTTTAGAACTCGTTATTATTACATTCAAAGACATGACATTTGAGTTTCCTCGCCTATGAAACTGACTTTCAACTGGCGGCTGCACCATGACCTGTTGCCCCGTGCAAGACGGCGGGGGCGGGGCATATTGCTGGTTCGCCATGATGCGCCTCTGCATCTTGGGCGAGCGGATCTCCGAGAGGTCCAGACCTCCTGGTAGGTAGGTGAGGGGTTTTTTTTTTTGTCCTTCTTCATGCTGCCCGAGTAGGTATCCAACGCAACGGGTTAAGCGCGACATCGTACATAGCGTTGTGACTTACAGGCATATTTCACTTGTACTGCCTTAACAAGGGTTATATCATTCGTCGTAAGTTTTAGCTGCATAGATCGTTTATACGCCGGCAGTTATTTCGGCATTGCCCGGACCCAAACCTGGGCCCTTTCGTATATAAGGCAACCACCAAGCTAGTATGCCCCCAACATCTCCAAACGAATTCGAAATCATTATTAATACATTCAAAGACATGAAATTTGAGAGTTTCCTCCCCTAACAAACTGACACAACTTGCGGCAGCTAAATCGCCATGACCTGTTGCCCCGTGCAAGATGGCGAAGCGGGGCATATTGCTGGTTGGCCATAATGCGTCTCTGCATCTTGGGTGAGCGGATCTCAGAAAGGTCCAGACCTCCTGGTAGGTACTTGAAGGTTTTTTTTTACTCCCTTTACACGGGTTATTATTCGTCGGACGTTTTGGCTGCATATACCGTTTGAACTCCGGCAGTTATTGTGGCATAGCCCAGACCCGAACCATTTGTATGTTAAGGCAATCACCAAACCGACTGGGCCCCCCAGACCTCCAAGCGCATTCGAAATCCTTATTAGTACATTCAAAGACATGACATTTGAGAGTTTCCTCACCTATCAAACTGACTCTCAACTTGCGGCTGCTCCATGGCTTGTTGCACCATGACCTGTTGGCCCGTGCAAGATGGCGGCGGCGGGGCATATTGCTGGTTGGCCATGATGCGCCTCTGCATCTTGGGCGAGCGGATCTCCGAGAGGTCCAGACCTCCTGGTAGGTAGGTGAACGGCTTCTTGTCCTTCTTCATGCTGCCCATGAGAGCTGCTGGCAACTCACCAGGGCCGCAGACGGGGGTGTTGGGGGTTTGGGGAACCCCGGAGGTGGCTTTGGCTTCCTTGGTGGCCTGTAGAAAAAAAAAAGAGTTCATTAACTCTTTCAGTCCCAATGACAATTAGGCATCATCACTTAAAAAAAAAATTCTGATCCTCTATAGCCATTTATGCTGTCAAAAAGCGTATCAATCGATTCTTCAAACTTTTTCTATTAATTTTTTTAATTAATCCCAATATATATCAGCCTTATTGTTATTTTTAATTATGACAGAAACGTAATGATGCCAAATGAAATCACTTGGACTGAAAGGGTTAACCTTCTGAGGGATACGTCATTTGGTTGAAGTGTATTCTTGTTTTCAGTGCATGAGATTCAAATTTTAACCGAACGTTTAATTTCTTTAAATTTTAATTTCTGCAGCAGATGTTATAAATGACTGCTCTATACTTTATATTTTAAAATTATAACTTTTGATTTGTTTGTACCCCTCAGAGCAGGGGTTCCCAACCAGTGATACGCGTACTACCAGTGGTAAGCGGGAAAATGTCAGTTTATTCAAAAAGCCTTTGATCAGTTTTGGAAGAGCAATTATTAGACGTTTATTAAAATATTTAGGTCTGGTACCACACGCCAAAATTTTTCAAAAATCAAGTGCTACGCAGGCGCAAAAAGATTGAGAATCTCTGACTTAGAGGGTCAAAGGGTCTTTTATTTTCTTTAATTTTTATTATTCTGACTTTTAAATTAATCAAACAAACATGGAATTTTCAAATGAGATGTTTGTTACTACAATGTTAAGAATTTGATGCTTGATTTCATCAAAATAGGGGTTCCTAAAAGCTGCAACGGCTTGTGTGGTGAAATGTTCTGCCATATTTTGGGTTTCAGGATGAACCACTTTTAAGTTTTTAGAATCAAAAATATGAAAAAATGGTTTAATCACATACCGAAAATATGGTGAAACGTTTCACCACATGACCGATGTAGTTATTAAGAACCATATTTTTAGTGAAACCAAGTGAAACATTTTTAACAGGGTACAGTACGGGAAAAGCTATAAGAACAAGATTCAGATTGTTATTTCTCGACAAATTTTACAAATTACCCCCTTTAAACACATTTCATTATAATTAACATACACACCTCGAAAGTTGATAGCAGAAACGAAATCTAAAACTTTTATAAAGTAAATTTGTTAATTTATTTTGATTATTTATTTATAAAGGCAAATATTATCAGCAGGGCCAGATTTCTAAATAGGCTGTAGCCTAGAGCGGCGAATTTTTTTGGGTCTTCACATTTTACGTGCAATTAAAGTGGCATTGGGCAAAAAATAATTATTATTATAAAAATTCTAATATTTTTAAGAAAAGAAAAACAAATAAATTGCATTAATGCATAAACAGTAAGCGTATATATATGTACCAATATTTAGTATTTTTTACGGTAATCTTTCACCAACCGATGAGGATTGAACAAAATGATGTATGTATTGTCGTTAGTGAACATGGTGAGCTTGTCGTCGCTGGTTGTTCTATTACATCAGTTACACCTTATGAGACCAGGGTAAATGAAGGTATTATAAGTGATCGAATTATATTTAAAATAAACATTTGACCCCTCATTTTTCCCTGGATTTATATTCGTTGTGATAATATTGAGCAGCACATACCACCTTATTTTGCAGCTATCTAGCTATCTTTCCGTCAAAATGGGAAAATATTGTGTGGGGGGGGGGGGGGAATTCGATCGCAGCCTACGCCCTACAGCCGGCAAATCTTTAAATCCGGCACTGATTGTCAGAAAATAAATGTGCAATCAAATGTACTACATCTAAACCTTAATTTTTTCACTTCTCTGGGTTTAACCAAATTTTCATTTAACCCTCTATCCCATTTCAGCTGATTTACAGAGGATATCTATTGTATTTTAAGAATTTATTTTATCTAATTTTAAACCTTACAAAAGTAACAGGCGCGAACGTTGTATGACTGAATTTTAATTGCACTTTTGTATGTGCATTTAAAAATATATTTGTTAGAGACAACAGGTATACTTCCAAACTACAAAATAGAGTAAGACAACTTTCGCTGAAGTGAAAGCATTGTTGTAAGTGCACTAGTTTTGGGTTAGTGGAACGAGCAGCGTTCAACCTGAAAAGATGTCTACTAAAGTTCCTCGGGAGGCATGGCAACGAAGGCTCTGCCAAATTTCCATCGTTCGGAGTTCTAATTTTGGGGCCCACCGAAAATAACACATCACTCATGAGGTAATCAGTCCACTGGTGTGTGGCCTAACCTTCTTCCTGGAACATGTTCAAAAGATATTTGCAATACCTGGAGTTTTTCTTACTGTAAAGCGTCTAGCTTAATTACTGAAGAAGTCTTAATTGAAGTGCCACGAAACAGTTTTGAAACATTTGAAACCATTTCGATTTTTGTAGACCTACAGTAAGGATATCAATGTCAATTATAGAATATTATCAACACTTTAACATTAGGAATTGGCTGATTTGGTTCTCTATATCAATTGAGCTGCATGTTACAAAATGCATCAAACACAATAAAAAAAACTCTTCTTGTTATTTTCCTAAATTTCCAGACTATTCACACCTAGAAGCAAACATTTCCTAGACCACAGTATACGAAACTGGTAATTTGTCCGATACAAGCTAAAAAAAACTTCTATCAAATTATTGTTTTAAATTGGCACTCTTGTTGCTAATTTAAAAGCCTTTAATTTAACAAAAAAATTGCAAAGTACAGCTGTCGGCACTACCAAGACTCAAACTTTTCGGTTAAAACTTGATAATAAAAGACCATAGTATATATAAAACATTAATGTCTAGTAAGGAGGAGGGGCAGTAAAGAAGAAAGCAACTCTTTAGTGTAGAAATATCCATTTAATAAGGTGCAGCTCTGAAGAATTACATCCTCTCTCCACCCTTACCGCCTTTACTAGTGACAAAAAGATGGCGGTTCAGGGCAGAGTTTCAATAAGTGGCCGATAGATGGCGCTGATACAACATTAATCTATTGGAAGAACATATACAAGTATCGAATAAGTCTTAACAACCACAGCAAAACAATAACTGCTGGGTTTTAAGCTTAATCGCAATTTAGTAAATAGTACTTTTATTCTTACACTAGCAAATTGATACCCGTACTTCGCACGGATTAAAAAAAAATATCAAATGGATCCTAGTATGTGTACCATATAACCTGTTTTAAGATCATAAACTTAAGTTATTATTTCCGCTTGTTATCAATTATAAAATCCCGATTCATTGCCCTAATATTCTAAAATAAAAATACACAGTAAAATGCACTCATAAATGCCATCACAATTCCCTCATACATACATAAAACCTTTTAACTCTTTTGGCACGTTTTTGGAAATAATTTGGCGAGAAAATAGATATAGCTACAAACACACCCATCATACAGCTCTAACTCAATGACCTTAGCACAACCAATCAGCCTATAAATTATTTAAAAAAAAAACAGTTTGCCCATTTGGCGAGTTTTAATAAATAATTTAGCAAGACTGGCAACATATTTGGCGAAAAAATAAAGAATAAAACCCTTATATGCAGCTCTAGTGCGATGGCCTTTATTAACCATCATAGTTCAGTAATAGCTTAACAAACATTTTGCCCATTTGGCGAGTTTTAATTAATAACTTGGCGAGATTGGCAGCGTATTTGGCGAATAAACAAAGACATAAACCCTTATATGCAGCTCGAATGCGATGGTCTTTATCAACCATCATTGTTAGCAATAGCTTAATAAACATTTTGCCCATTTGGCGAGTTTTAATAAATAATTTGGCGATATTGCAACGTATTTGACGAAAAAACAGAGACAAAAACCCCTTATATGCAGCTCTAGTGCGATGGCTTTTATTAACCATCATTATTCAGCAATAGCTTAAAAACATTATTCCCATTTGGGGAGTTTAATTAGTAATTTGCCGAGATTGGCAACGTATTTGGCGAAAAAATAACATATATTAACCATCATAGTTCAGTAATAGCTTAACTTAAGTTGTAACTATACATTTATTTTAAATATACATATTTGCAATCAATAGAACCATCAATGAAAAAATCAACTAAACCACACTAAATCCTGGAATGAAGACTTGTCGGAAATACGTCACTTGAAACATATCAATTATTTTCAAATAAAGAATTTAGTTTCTGAAAGTAATGGCAATACAAAAATAAACATTTTCAATTTTATTTTCGTTGAAAGTTTTATTTAATATTTTCAGCAGATGGCATCAGGAAAGTAAAAAAAATGATCGGATTTGAGCCAAAGTGGTGTAGTTTTTCCAGAAAATTTTAATTTTCTCTGAAAATAGAGCATTTTGAGCTCTGAAAGTTCTTATTTTGCAACTCAAGTATGAACTACGCATTTGTGCCAAGTTACGAGGCAAACAAATGTCTAGTTTGCGAGTTTCAGAGAGACATACACACAAAACTTCATTTTTATTATCATAGATAACAACAATGGCTTTTGGCTATATTTTTAAAACTCTTTTCTATTAAAGTAATAATAAGTAACAAATAAGTATAAAAACCACAAACCCTACTACATCAGTACCGATTTGTACTTTATCACTAAATGAACATAAATAAAAAGAATTTTAACCAAATTTTTTTGTTCAAATGTATTTGGTATGTTGCTTATTTGGTATTCACTCCTATGGGAATACCAACTATCTCCTATGCCCTAAATTGTAATTGTAGTTTTGTTTTGATAATAAAGAATAAAAATAACAATAAAAATTTAATTTCATCTTACCTGAATTTGTTTCTTCCATGCTGGAACCTCGCTCGTAATTCCTGCAGAAGACGGCATTGGTGGTGGGGGAGGCGGAGGGGGTGGGGGGCGGCGGAGGTGCAGACGTCGGCATAGGCGGTGGAGGTGGTACAGACGTCGGCATAGGCGGTTGAGGTGGTACTGACGTCGGTATAGGCGTTGGTACTGACGTCGGCATCGGCGGTGGGGGCGGCGGCGGTGGACTAGGCAAATCCGACGACGTAGGCCAGCTCATTCCAGCACTTTCGACGGAGGGCGAAAATGGCGGAGGCGTCGGAAACGAGTCCACTTGCCAAGGTTGCGCTGCACCACTGCTCGGACTTGATGAGGCATGTTGGCTCGAAAATGGACCCGGAGGACCGAAAGATTGAGGCGATTTGACACTGTTCGAAGGACTGAAATGAGGCTGATGCTGGTGGTGCTGGGTAGCATTTGTTGGGGAGTAAGGCTTAGGAGATGCCTGATACTGCACTGAAGATTGCCTCTGCAATCCTGGTGCCGAGGATTGCATGACCGGGTCATGGCGAACTGCTTGCTCAGGTTGTGATTGCGATGCAGAATTTTGGTTACCAAATAGTCCACCAATGTACTGCTGCCCAGAGGGTTGACGTGAACTCGGACTGTGTTGGTTTTGGTTACTGGACGACCATGAATCTTGTCTACTTGCAGGGTATGAAGGCGAACCTTGTGACGATTGCGGAGTGTGTGTAATAGATTCTTGCCTGCTAAATTGAGGTGCATTTTGACTTTGTTGTTGAGGACTCGACCACGAGTCCTGTCTGGAAGGCGAGTAAGCTTTTGTGACTTGCTGCACTGGTTGGTTCCACGAATCCTGCCTCGCGGGTGGCTGATATGAAGTTGAATTCTGTCGTGCAAATGGACTTGAACTCGCTTGATAGGGAACAGAATTTTGTCTCTCGTTTTGATAGGGTACAGAATCTTGTCTGGATACTTGTCTTGGCGTATGAGACATGGCATTCGGCGTTCCGTTCGACCTATTATCATATCCATTTTGGGGCTGAAAGTAAACTGGCGACACCGGTCCAGACCTCTGAGGAGACTGAACAAGAGGTGACTGGACCGGCGAGAATGGACTAGCATTGTTTTGGTATGAGTTCTGCCTGACAGGAGAAGATCTGTACTGAGTGTTGGCCTCATTGGTGGGTATAATTATTTGTTGAACATACCTAGGTGCAGATTGGGTAGTGTTTTCTTGGTAAGATGGTGCCTGATAAACTTGCCTGGGAGCAGAATTGCTGTAAGTGTTCGAAGAAGGGGTCTGTGGGGTGCTTGCTTCCCTTTTCGGGGCCCCAAAAGTATGGACATATCCACCAGACGGATCAGCTTTGACAGAACCAACTATCACTTCCTCGCCAGAGTTCCTAGAATTAGGTTCTTGGAAGGGCCTCCATGAGTTTTGCTGAGCTGCTGGTGTAAATTTGTTTGGGTTGAAGGAAGGCGTTGATGGCGTGGCCGGTGACCATGACGACCCTTGGGGCCTTCTGCAAATAACAGAAGCAATTAATATTTCGAACGAGAAAGGAAACTTTTAATTTAAACAATTATAATGGTAGCCAAGGGAGTCAAGCCCATCCAGGCAACTCAAAAAACAAACATGTTTAACATAAAACAAGAAACGCTAATACAAAAAAAGACAAGGCGGCACAAACAACGAACTGTATAACATATTGGTTGAAAATAACATATCTATATATATTAACAAACACAACAGTAAAAGGATATAATTTAATGTAATAACAACACACTATAGTGTAAAAAGTACAAAAAGATATAATTTGAAGTATGGAAGCATTACTGTCGTTGTTCAAATAAATGAGATTGCAGGAATGTAAACTTAGTGCAAATGAAGTTGGCTGGATATTTAAAAAATCCTGACACCTTTGAGCAAACATATTTTTATGTATTCTCAATTACAAAACATTTTCGGAAAGTAAGCTAACCAATAGTTTGAGTCAAGTTTGCATTTCCCCACAATCTACTTACTATGACTTATAAAATAAATTTAAAAAATTTGAAAATAAACTTTCGTTTTCAAATGAAATTAAAAGATTGTAGCAAAAATATTATTTCTTGTATATTAAAAAAAACAGATTTCAACAAGAATCAACATTTGTATTTTAATTGTAATCAATGAATATAGATACTGTGGAAAATAAAATTTAGTGGTAAAATTAAATATAATTTCTGTTATTCAAATCATTTATAATATCTTACACCACCTCCAACACACGGAATTATTGGATTGTTTTTCAGTCAGGTTTGTGTAGATTAAGATTTAATATTTTTTTTTTGTAAAAAAATTTTATGAATAAATCAAATAAAAATTAAATATACTACAATATTTACTAATTTCGTAATAAATATTCATAATTCAATATACAGAGATTTTATCAAAATAATAAAAATAAATACAATCTATATGATTCAAAAGAAATGAATACATGTCAAAATAATCGACGGACTAAAAATATAGGTATATATTATTGGATATTTTTACACATTTTATGTCATGTTTTTTTCTTTCTTCTTATAATGTGCAGTTTGTCAGAGAAAAGGCCTTAAATGTATTAAAATCATAAATATCAACCAATGACATTTTAATTTTTTAAAAATGCTTTTGAGTGAAATATAGTTTAAAAAAAAACAATTTTCTTTCGGTTAGTAATAATACACCATTGACAAAAATTTAGTTTTAAAATATGTCAATCAATTACTCACACAAAATATCTAATAAATTATATTTCAATTCAAAGAATAACAAAATAGTAATTAAGAATAATAACAATACAATAAACTAAAACGAGCAACAGCTTTTATAAAAATTGAACTCACCGAAGAATAACGTTTCCTAACATAACAAAATACGGACTGGCAAAACTACGCGCCTTTTACTGAACTTTTTATTACATGAATGAAATAGTTGAGATGACACAACTTTCACGTTAGGGAAAAAGTTGCATCGCCGGATATGACTTCATACGAAGGCATGCAGTCATACTGCGAGCCGGGCGACCCGTCTCAGTTTCCGATAAGCTGCTGGCAGTGATAAATATAGATATAGACTTAAAAAACTGGAATGCAAGAAATATTTTTAAGGAATGTTGCTCTAGTATTTCCTTTGTATAGTTTCTTTGTTGGGGAAGAGACGGGACCGGTTTTTATATCGAAAGTGTACTTCATTATGGCTATTTTTTTAACCATCTTTTCATATTCATCGTAATGAAATTTACTTATAAAAATAAACGTTTCAAAAAATGAATATTTCCTTCTCAATTACTTAAAAATATTCTTAATGAATTCGGGGTACTGGTATTTTTAAAAGGGGAATACTAACTTTAAAAGCGATAAATATCTTTTGAAAAAGTGTTGTTGCCAAAACGAATTGTGTTATTCTGCCAACCATCCTCCGGCTCTTGCCAGCACAAAGACACGGGATTCTAAAAATATGTATTTAATATGCAATAAATGACTTCTAGTGTATGTCTGAATGTTTTTTAATGACACATTAACTTTTCCTTATATATACTAGTAATACGTCAAAATCAAAACCAGATAGAATTTGCAAGATTTGAAATATATGATTCTCGGTTTTAAGATTTTGTTGATTTTTTTCTTTTACAAATTCATTACAGTACAAATTCATTAAAACACCCGAATAAAAAAACCTGAATTTTACGATTTAATACATAGTATACGTACTTTTCTTTAGAATTTTTGTATAGTTTTTCAATCTGTTAAATTTGTTCAAATATAATCGTTGAGATAAAATAGCTAATAATTAAAATATTTTTTAATTATACATGTGTTTGAAAAATATATAAACGTAAATAATATCTATAATTTCTCAGAAATAATTCTTTCCCTTTTGACGATTCATCAATCAACAAGCCTCATTTCGTTGCGTTCGACGATAATTTCGTCAAACTATCATGTGACTTTTGATGAAACGCGAATCCTCACCTAAACGTTCTTGATTTGACGATATTGTACCTTACCGTTGCATTCTGGGATTGGAACTTAACTGGTTGTTTGAATGCAACGACTTATGATTTCTCAAAATAACAAAATTTATATGCCTAAAATGGACGATATAAAACTGTTAAGTAAACAATTATAATCGTCAATGAAACGAAACTAGAATGACGAAATATTTCTTTAAATTTGACGAAATTCGAATCCTCCAAAATTGACAAATCGAATTTCCCCCGTTTGGAGAAATGAAAACTCGGAGCATTTGCCAGTAAACAGTTCCGTCAAAAATAACGAAAATTGTCGTTTTTGAGTATCTCTTTCTGAGAGTATAAGATGTTGCTAGAGTCTCAAGATTATAGATAAATTGAACCTTAACTGCAATTTCAAAATCAAAATATCGGAAACCTGTATACACTTTTACTTTACCTGCTGACCAAAATAAAAACATTCATGGTGGAACGTTGTTTACCTTGAAAGATTTTTTTTATTTTAAGTATAGGCTATTCAGTTGAAAATAATTTATAGCCATTAAATATGTTTAAAATTACTAATTAAATGTTGTATATAATGTAATTGAAATGGGGGAATTTATGAATATGATGAATGGGAATATGTAATTGTGGGATACAATTGAGTATAAATAAATGACGTCAAAAAACATGCGTCATTTATAAATTACATCACATATCACTTAGCTAACTAATAGTAGCTATATAAATGTATTAGTAATTCTAATTGCAATACTAAAATGTACTGCAAATTTTTTTTTAACATACTTTATAATGATTTTTTAAAAAATATTTTGCTTCGAATTAAAAATTATTTTATTCTTTAAAAATACCAGTCACCATTATTTTAATCCTAAATTAAAATAATCGAAATTTTATTAATCTTGATTAAATAAAGTTGAAGAACACTTAAAAAAAGAGAGAAATAAGAACGGAACTAAACATAGCTTAATATCACGGATGAAACCAAACAAAATGTAGCAATATAGTAATTTAATAAATGTTAAATTGCATAACACCCAAAGAATTCGAATATAAAATCAAGATAAATCGTACCAAAACAAAAACGTAAAGATAAATACATTTTAATAGCCCCAAGAAGAATTTTATCCTTATGTTCTACATACTATATTAGGCCATCGAATATAAAGAAATGAATAGAACTTCCTTGGGTAGAAAACACAACACTTTCATAGCATTCGTAACATTTAAATTAACTATGCAGTTTTTAAATTTATTTTTCTTTTCATAAATTAAAATTTTAAACAATTATAATAGAGTTTTAACTGTAGTGAATGAAGCAAACAAATTAACCTACTAGTGTCTGGAAAAAAAATCGCATTAGACTGAATAAACCTAAACACATGACTTGGGTGATAAATTAATTAGAAATTATTCCTTAAAGCCATTCAGAATTGACAAAACATTTTCCTCTTTTCATTTTTAACCTTGAAACCCTCAAACATCCATCAATAAAAAAACTTATTTTCATAAAATCTCATCAATCATAAGCATCACGAAATAATAATGGCAATTAAAATCCCTTCAAAACTCACCTATTATCAAATTGTCTATCCATATCAACTGATCTGTAACAGCGATTCAAAAAAGCGGCTAACGGTACGCAGTCCTAAGAAAAGCACATTGGTAGCGAGGGATCAACACACCCTCTTCGCGCTGCCTCTAACGTCCAAAAGAAGGAGGATGGGGATGGAAAGATATTTCTGGCATCCTCCGCAGCGTGTTTATTCCTTGTGCTAAACTTTGCTCCAGAATCCGAGGGGTGTAGCTTATGTTGAGTTGGCATAGGCGATGTACCATTGTTGCTCTGATGCATGTAAATGTATGTCAGAGTTTCTTTCATAACTATACCTGACTTAGTTCGCAAAGAAAATACTGAATACTGTGACGTCTTTGTGGGGTATTATGCTTCAGAGGCAGAGATACACATTTTAAATTGACTTAGCGTAAGGGATGTTCTGATGCATGAAAAAGTATGTCAGAGTTTCTTTCATAACTATACCTGCCTTAGTTTGCAAAGAAAATACTGAATACTGTGACGTCTTTGTGGGGTATTATGCTTCAGAGGCACAGAGGTACATCTTGAATTGACTATGCATAGGCGATGTACCATTGTTGCTCTGATGCATATGAATGTATGTCAGAGTTTTTTTTTTCATAACTATACCACTGCCTTAGTTCGCAAAGAAAATACTGAATACTGTGACGTCTTTGTTAGGTATTATGCTTCAGAGGCAGAGAGGTACATCTTAAATTAACTAAGCATAAGCTATGTGCCATTGTTGCTCTGAAGCATGTAAATGTATGTCAGAGTTTCTTTCATAACTATACCTGCCTTAGTTTGCAAAGAAAGTACTGTGACGTCTTTGTGGGGTATTATGCTTCAGAGGCAGAGAGGTACATCTTAAATTAACTAAGCATAAGCGATGTATTATTGTTGCTTTGATGCATGGGAATGTATGTCAGAGTTTCTTTCATAACTATACCGCTGCCTTAGTTCGCAAAGAAAATACTGAATACTGTGACGTCTTTGTGGGGTATTACGCTTCAGAGGCCCAGAGGTACATCTTGAATTGACTAAGCATAAGCGATGTATCATTGTTGTTCTGATGCATGTAAATGTATGTCAGAGTTTCTTTCATAACTATACCGCTGCCTTAGTTTGCAAAGAAAATACTGTGACGTCTTTGTGGGGTATTATGCTTCAGAGGCAGAGAGGTACATCATCCTCCGCAGTGTGTTTATTCCTTGTGCTAAACTTTGCTCCAGAATCCGAGGGGTGTAGCTTATGTTGAGTTGGCATAGGCGATTTACCATTGCTGCTCTGATGCATGTGAATGTATGTCATAGTTTCTTTCATAACTATACCCTGCCTTAGTTTGCAAAGAAAATACTGAATACTGTGACGTCTTTGTGAGGTATTACGCTTCAGAGGCACAGAGGTACATCTTAAATTAGCTTAGCATAAGCGATGTATCATTGTTGTTCTGATGCATGTAAAACTATGTCAGAGTTTCTTTCATAACTATGCCTCCCTTAGTTTGCAAAACAAATACTGTGACGTCTTTGTGGGCTATTATGCATCAGAGGCAGAGGTACATCTTAAATTAGCTTAGCATAAGCTATGTACCATTGTTGCTCTGATTCATGTAAATGTATGTCAGAGTTTCTTTCATAACTATACCCTGCCTTAGTTTGCAAAGAAAATACTGAATACTGTGACGTCTTTGTGGGGTATTATGCTTCAGAGGCAGAGAGGTACATCTCAAATTAACTAAGCATAAGGGATGTACCATTGTGGTTCTGATGCATGTGAATGTATGCCAGAGTTTCTTTCATAACTATACCGCTGCCTTAGTTTGCAAAGAAAATACTGAATACTGTGACGTCTTTGTGGGGTATTATGCTTCAGAGGCAGAGAGGTACATCTCAAATTAAGTAAGCATAAGGGATGTACCATTGTGGTTCTGATGCATGTGAATGTATGCCAGAGTTTCTTTCATAACTATACCGCTGCCTTAGTTTGCAAAGAAAATACTGAATACTGTGACGTCTTTGTGGGGTATTATGCTTCAGTGGCAGAGAGGTACATCTCAAATTAACTAAGCATAAGGGATGTACCATTGTGGTTCTGATGCATGAAAAAGTATGTCAGAGTTTCTTTCATAACTATACCCTGCCTTAGTTTGCAAAGAAAATACTGAATACTGTGACGTCTTTGTGGGGTATTATGCTTCAGAGGCAGAGAGGTACATCTCAAATTAACTAAGCATAAGGGATGTACCATTGTGGTTCTGATGCATGTGAATGTATGCCAGAGTTTCTTTCATAACTATACCGCTGCCTTAGTTTGCAAAGAAAATACTGAATACTGTGACGTCTTTGTGGGGTATTATGCTTCAGAGGCACAGAGGTACAAAATTTTACTATTTACTAAGGTTAGTTAAGATTTGACAATCATCGTCGTCGTACTCCAGTACACACAACGGCTATTGGCGACGGGCTTAATTAGAATTTTAGAATCACAGACAAGTGACGAGCCGACACCTGAATAGGCACCCAACGCAATCGTTAAGGGCGACATCGTACGCAGCGTTAGGACTTTGAATGATATTTTAGCGTGCACTCCCTTACACGGGGTATTATTCGCCGGACATTTTTGGCTGCACGGGCCGTTTATAGGTAGGAAGTTATTTTGACAACGCCCAGACCCGAACATGGGACCTTTCACCTGCTAGGCGATTGCCTAACCGACTGAGCTCCCCAGCCCCAACTTAGCATAAGGGATGTTCTGATGCATGAAAAAGTATGTTCAGATACTTTCTGTTATGAGTATACTTGTCTTGGCCCGTAAAGCACCATAGAAAATACTGTGGTGTCCTTGTGAGGTACATGCTCCAGGGACAAAGAGGATTATCTTGCATTGAGTTAACATGAGGGATAAGTAGGAAAAACCGTTTTGTTTGATGATGATGTTAATGTCGTGTCTATGAATTATAAAAAAAGTTCTAGATATTTTCAAAGGTGCGAAGGACTGCAGCAGCCGGCACAGTTTTGTTTTAAAATTTAAAATACTAGAATACCATAAAATAAATGTGTAGTTCATAGGCTGGTAAAATAATTTTATTATACAAAATCGACGCTGTGTTTTTATTCTTTGTGCTAATCTTTGCTTCAGAGGCAGAGAGGTGTGGCATATGTTGAGTTGGTATAGAGAATGTACCATTGTTGAGTTGATATACAGAAATGTATGTCAGAGCATTTTTGTTACGAGTATACTTGTGTTGGCCCGCAAGTAACCAAGAAAAATGCTGAATACTCTCTCCGTTAAGTATTTGCTTTGGAGGCAACTGTAGGCTAGTTGGGCTTCGGTGCATACACAGAAGTTTTGATTCAAAATTTGAACGACTAGAAAACCATGTGACGAATGTGTGGTACATATAGTACATAGGCTTGTGAAATAATTACATTATACAAAATCGACGCCATGTGATAATTCCTTGTGCTAATCTTTTACTTCATATTTAGGAAGGTGTATTTCACGTCTGAAGAGGCAGAGGGGCGTATCTTATGTTGAGTTGGCATAGGGATGCACCATTGTTGCTCAAATATCTGAAGAGTACACGGGAAGAACCGATTGATTTTGTAGAGAAGTTCCCTTAGCAGGCCACTTTGGCGATGACAGCGGGTGATCGCCTAAACTTGTGTAAGGAGACCAGTTCCTACCACAGAGATCATAATTAAACTAATAGAGTGGTAGATCACGTGACCTTCAATGCTAACGACGGGGCGCGCAAGGAGCTCCCAGAAGAGCCAAAATTAAGCGAGTGTTATATGTCACGTGATCCTTCACTCTAATAATTGAACTACTATCTCTGTGGCTCCCAGCTACCAAGATTCAGACGATTGACGATCCCGACGCTTGGACCAGCGAAGAAGAAAGAGAGAAACCGTTTTTCGGCCTCCAAGCAGACAATTGCGGGCTTCCGCCTAATAAATCATTCGGTTCTTCCCGTGTACTCATCTATTATTAAGTGCTATTTGAAAGCCGTTTGGTGTTTCACACCCCTAAATTTAATAAAATTATACTTCCAAAAGTCCGTGTATATTCCTAAAGAACCTTTTTTTTTAACCATCAGCCACCGGCAGTTTTTCCTCTTTTACCTAAAATACAGCAAGAAAACAGGCATTTAGGGGGAAGTATTGCACATTCGGTTATTTTTGAAACCGAAGACCTTCTGTGACGTCAGTTGAAAAAGTGATTTGCGTAGGAGTCTGGCGAGTTAAAAAAGCACCGAACAAACACCGACAGAAACGTCTTTGCTGAAAGCCAACTGACGGAGGATGGTGTTTCTTGGAACTTTACCAACAGTTTATTCGGAGTTTATGATGGAATTAGTTATTACTTGGATGAATAGTAAATTGACTTAACTGTGCTACTTTGTTTTAAGATTTTTTACCGACAACGTGGCTTTATAATTCTTTTCGGTAATAGAATAACTTTAAAAAAAATTAATAATGAACTAGTGCAAGGTAACTGTTAAATAGGGCAATTTACAATTATTGTCGAAAAGTTCTTGTTTATATAATTAAATGTCTTAATGCTTTTTTGTATTTTTAAAGCTGTTTTAAATGCAAACGTGAAACTTGTAAAAAGTTGTCATTATGCATTTATAGTTTAATTGAGGTCATAAAAGTAGAGAGTTAAGGAGAAGTTTCGATTATTTTTTATAATCATGTTACAAAAATGAAGAGTATGTTAAATGTTCTTTTTTTTTAAGTATAAGGTTCTATGGCAGCTACCATTTGTGCCTATCCGATTTTTCACGAAAACCACATAATGAAATCCGACATGCACTAGGAATTCGTGTACCAAATTTGAAACCCGTAGCTTCTTTAGTTTAAGACAAGTTAGTTTCGAACTGTAGAGTGGTCTCAGACAGACTGAACAAACGGAACAATGTTCAATTTTTGTTTTTAAATATCGTATTTTTGACTCCACATTAGCTACTCTTCCATTACCTTATACTTAACATTAGGAAAATGAAAGTAATACTTGAGCCACAGAGGTAATGAAGACTTAACACTGGGGTCAAAGAGTGCTGTAAAAACTGGAAATCTACTCAAGGGTAAAAAAAAAGTGAAAATATGAAGACTCTTCGTCGTTCATTAGATGAGGAGTCTTAAAGAGAAGAACCTGTCGAGAATCTAGGAAGCCGAAGATAATATCCCACACACACTGAGCAAGGAAATGTCTAAAATTAGAAGTGAGATGGGGGGGGGGAGGCGAGGGGGGAAGGGGGGGGGGGGGGGGGAGGAGAGAAGTCGTGGGAGGGTGGGGTGGGGGGCATGTCTATGTTACATTGCCAAAATATTAAAAGTGGTAATGTTAGTTTTCGGTAACAGATGTTAATTCCATAAATTACTAGCATACAAGGCTTTCAAACAAATGTCTAAGATTTCGCAGTGAGGTAGCATGTGCTCTGAAATCGCGCATATTTAGTAAAATGTGATTACTTTTAAATCTTCTAAAGTTTGATTGCTTTGAAAGTTATGTACTATCTTACAGGATAGTTGATCAATAAATATAGATTATTACTTTGTCTATTTAAATATTAAAATTTAGTTTAAAAACTCAAATATGCCAAAATATCTATTATTACGCTACACGAATTTATATATTATTGCAAAAGAGATGAAAATGAATTGTTTGTAAGTACTCGTTGAAGAAAATTTTCGTTCTATAATGCTCGTTTTTATACGTCAGAATTTAGTATCCGATTTCTACATCTTTGAATTATATAAAGACATTCGGAAAGTACGTATAGGCGCAAAATTATAAATCATATTGAGATTTTTATGAATAGATATAATTAAATTACTAATTGGCGAAGAAAACAGTATCTTTTAAAAATGAAGATAAGTCTTTATATAGAATCTATTTTGACGAACATACCATAAAGAACTGAATATTACTGTGTTAATCGTCCCTCCCACTAACACAGAAATTCTCTGCTGTCTACTTTTTCCTGTCGACCTTGCCATGGCATTACTAAAACTGTGTATCGACAAAAGTGAATTTGGGTGTTAAGAGGGTAAGCCAAGTTGCTTCAAAGGGACTGTTGAGAGGTTTCAGTGATGTTTATGTAACCAGTTTCTTTATTTGTCCTTTTGCCAAGTCTCGTATTTGTCTTTAATTGATTTTGTCCAGTATTTGGGACTTTTTTTTACAGTTATTCAGTCGTTGCTGTTATTAGGCATAAGAAACCGATCAATCCATGGTCCACTCCCACTAACACAGAAATTCTCTGCAGTCTACTTTTTCCTGTCGACCTTGCCACGGCATACTCTAAAACTGTGTATCGACAAAAGTGAATTTGGGTGTTACGAGGGTAAGCCAAGTTGCTTCAAAGGGACTGTTGAGAGGTTTCGTTGATGTTTATGTAACATAGTTTCTTTATTTGTCCTTTCGCCAAATCTCACAATTTTCTTTTGTGGTAAATGGATGTAGTATTTTTTTCTATTTATTTGAATATTTATTTACAAGCATACACAAAATAAGTATACAGTACATATACAAAACAAGTAGGTTTGTTACAGAGTCACTTACACCGCTTCCACACAACATATTTACGCTCAACAGGAAACACGCAACACCTCAGAAAGAAATTCGCCAAGCAGTCCTTAAGCTAGTTCTAAATCAAACTTTTATAAGTCAAAATTAATAATTTTCTTTAATCTTCTTTCGCAGATTTGATAATTAATATTTATCGTTTGCTAATTTTTTTGAAGTTCGAAGAATAATGATATATTTTATAAATAACTACTTTTTTGAAGCCACAAGTTTAAATTTCGAAAAATAAATTTGTGAGTTTCTTACTTTAAAAATAAAGCGAAACTTTAGTTTATTTAGAATTTTTTATGCATCTTTCTTCATTCATAAAAATGAACCTTCAAAATAACTTTATTGTGCTATTACAACAATCCAAATTAAATTATATCACAAAAATAAATATTTTTTCAAGAATTTTGTTTCTATTTTAAATAAAGTTTCTCGGACGTTTGATGTAATGGCAACAGTGAAAATATTGAATAAAATAGGAATTTGCATGTTATTTCAATGTAGATTAAATGCTTAGTTATTTAAATTTTAAATTAACTTCTAATTTAATTTTTTAATGGAACTTGGAATGTAGCCTAAACTAATTTTTTGCTTCAAAATAACGTATCCCACTTCTTTGTAGGACTTGAGGTTCGTTCTGTGAAAGTGGGTGACAGAAAGACAGGCAGACGGACGGACAGACCGACTGAACGATTATAAAACCTTCCACTTTTTACGTTATACGTAGTGTGGAAGCTAAAAAAGGCAAAATATACATTGATGGCCAAGGGGAAACAAAACCCGTATAGGCTGTAGCAGAGGATTGATAATACAGTTAAAAATTATACATAAATACTAAAGTAAATAGGAAAACATAAAAACAAAATACATCCGGCAAACATAGGCTAAGAGTATTACTATTGCTTCCTAAAAAAATAAAATTAAAAGGTATCAATGTCGTTGATTTCACAGACAAAATTGGAGATTTCACGTTTGAAAGAAGAGACAGATAAAGTATTTTGAATGTGTAAAGGTAACCTGTTGTTATAATGTGGAGCTAGATAAAAAAAAATTACGAAACATTTATTTGCTAAAATTAAGAATAACAAACGTTTCATTAGGTTTTCTTTGGGAAACATGTTCTTTACGATTACAAGTAAGTTTGTTTTGATGTAGATATAAAACAAAACGATAAATAAAATTTTCCCTAAAAATTCAGCAAATGTAAGTTGTCAAGCAAAATCATTTGGGATTTTTTTTCCGTTATTCAGTCGTTGCTGTTATTACGCATAAGAAACGGATCAATCCACGGTACATAAAAACTGACGATGATGGGTATAATTTTCAAAACCCTGTAACTTCATAACAAAAATATCGATAGAAGAAGAAAATTGGGGCCGACTGTGTGGAAAGAGACTTATCAGTCTTAAAAGTCTCAAACTGGAAGACCACTGCCAGGCAGAGGCAGGCCTGAAGTAAATTAATTGAGAAGCCAGGGCCCACCCGGGGCTGTCGTGCCATTGAGGAAGGAAGGAATTAACCCTTTCAGCCCCATTTGGCATCATCACTTTCAATATTTTTTTCAAAATGTTTATGTCCCGTTACGACATCCAAACACACATCATTCGATTCTTCACACTTTGTTCCTATTAGACAATATTTCACATTAATCTCAATAGAAGTCAGAACTACTATTTTTTTTATTTAGAAAATAGCTAACAAGTGTTTCACCTGATTTTTGACAAGTTCACTTCAGTTCCACATAGTTAAAACACTATTTAAACTATTTCGGTTAAAATAATTACTAATTTTTTTAATAATATGGTCAGATACCTTAAAATATATAACTCGAAGTGTTTTTAGGTAATACATATATTTTTATTTTGTTGTTTTCCACAGTTAAAAAATTTTGGCATTATTTCAAAAACCATATAAAAAATTTTAATGAACTTTTTTTCTTATGGAACTCGTATATTTGACCTAAAATAAGCTTATTTTGTGAATATCAGAATTTTATGTAGTGTAGTAAATTTTTGGCACTGAAAGGGTTAATTGAGTAGCCAGGGCCCACCCGGGGCTGTCGTGCCATTGAGGAAGGAAAGAAGAAGTTTTGTTTTTCGAAAATTAATCAATTTTTAAATTTTCGTAAAAACTTTGTATTAAATCTGCAGGACAAATTAATATTTGCGGGATCATCAAAGAATGGTTACAGAATTTATCTCTTTCCATTTCGGTGGGGAAAATCTCAGAAAACAGTCATTGGCAATAAACGGAAATTTTTTGGCGACAAAATAAAGTTTAAGCGGTTAAGGAACCACAGTTAAAGGACTACAATCTATACAGTTAATGGCTACTATTTTAAATGCTGTAAAATTTTAGAGACGGTATTGCTTGCACCAGCGTAATAGAAAAATACCAGAATTGTAAAAAAGTTTCCCATTTAGAAATTTATATTATTCCTCACATAAGTCAATAAGTTGGCACTCAAATATGACCAGAATAATACAGATCTATCACACAATTTCTTAAAAACAGGTTTAAATTACTTTCTTAACAAAACATAATTGATACTTTTTTACTTTAACTATCATAAAACGTGTAAGTTATTTGTTGTTGGGGAGATTGAACAGCGTATAAAACTTTAAAATTTTAATCCCAAATTCGCATTGAGTTTACAAATATGGAGAAAGATTCATAGAGAACTCAAACTTTGCATAAAAAATATGCCAAGTTTCATTTTTATTTTTAAAGCATCAATTATACTAAGTATTTATTCTTCGAACATTAATTTAACAAACCATAAATAATATTACTGAATTTTCGAGCGAAAAATAAAGAAAATTGGGAATTATGGCAACTAAAAGATGGTTATTAAAAAAAAAACAGAGAATATTCTTTTTTCGTTTGTTTGTTTTTATTTTAAAATAATGTACATTTATTTTAAATAATGATAAAAATGATTTTAAAACAGTTATTTTTCGATGAAGTTCGCACAAATGATGTGTGGAAGTGGCTTAAGTTACATATTCTGTTGCAAACCTAATTGTTTAAACTTAGTATGGAAGCTAATAAATTCAATGAATATTATCTATAAAATTTTATACCGAATAGTTCGTTTATTATTGACAGCAATACAAACACAAAAAGAGTATGTTGTAGAATAAATCGCTTTAAACAATACTTTGTAGTATTTCGTAACATACAATTTTTTAAACAATACTTTTCGATGCCTGTTAATGACTCTTTTAGCAGTTTGTAGTTATTTGGCTTTCCTTAGAGGCAAACTTCAGTGATTAAAATCGGATCTTAAGTAGTTTCAACGTTTTTTTTATACGAGTTTCAATAAATAAACACCAAACAGTTTGTATATTCTTTTAAATAGATAGCATCATTTGTTTAAAAGAAAAAATCTAAGAGAACTCTAAATGTCTGCACACAAAGTTCAGTTGTAGCTCAATCAATGATTCATTGATGCATAAATAGTGTGGTTCCTGTTGAGCCTAAAATAATGTTGCATTGAGGTGATTAAAGTGTCAGATTCTGTAAAAAACCTACTTGTTTTATAATCCAATTTAATAGTTTCAGCAATGTTAGGCAGATTCCGAAAATCTTGAAAAAAAATATTCCTTTCTGCTGTAAATTTCTAAGAAATTTTGGATTTAAACAAATGTTATAATGAACTATTAATTAACCTGACAGAGCTTGCTTCTGTGCTCATAGCACTTGCCTAACCAAATTTGCTTTAGTGTTAAACTTTTCGACTATGAAATATTAGTCGGTAATTTCCTCACTAATTTATTATGAATCATATTTTAATAAAGTTTTTTTTGCTTAAAAAAACTATAAAAATTAAATCGGATTGTTGACAATTATACAAATCTGTACAATATTTATTAATAGATATTTGAATTGAAAACTAAACTGCACTACAAAATGCAGTTTGCCTAATCACCCTATAAAGCACACACAAAATTTA